>CM030018.1:2660000-3990000 GCA_017639485.1 Pluvialis apricaria | reverse complement strand
TCAATGTCAAAAGTAACTAAAACTTTCCAGGCACAATCTCTACTTAGTCATTAAAAAAATTAGTTGAGCTACGGAAGAAATACCTGATGCAGAGTGAAGAAACTTTAAAAACTTAGCAATCTGAAAAATAACAGATGGACAAAGATAAAAACCAGGCCCCGCATTAGGTACGCTGCCCATGTGTAGCATTCTACTAAAAGTGGGTACTACTCAACCAGAAATGTTAATCATTTTCCTGAGAGTTTTAATGCTGTTGTGGTATCTGTAGGGAAATATTAGGAAACAGAAAAAAGAAAGTAAGTTATTAGGGGGATTATTTTGGGGGGGGTTGGGATGGTTTTGGTTTGTTTAGAGTTTTGGGGTTTTTTTAATCTATTAACCCCAATCTTGTTCTCACAAATGCGCTACATGACCAGAGAGAAGGTCCCGATGACAGGCCCAATGACAAAGAAGTGCAAAAAGTTTCTTGCTATTTCCATTATTAACAATCATTTTCACTCATGCTGCAAAGAAAATAGTGATTAATGTGTTTGAAGGCTTGTAGGGAGAGGTTGCATATTTTATTTGACAAATAGACAGAAAAAGTGGACAAGTTATCAGCTGCAAAAAGTCCTTCTTTGGGTCTGAAATAGAACCTTTCCCTATCTGACATTTGTAACAGCTTTAAAACCTTCTCTATACAATATGTATTTTGGGGGAAGTCGTTCCACAAAGAATTTTAATTTAAAAGACTCCCATTTAAAAGATTTCGCTATTGAGAAAGAAAAATTTAAGGACAATGCCACACCAACAGAAGTTGAATGAGAAATGACCTCATTCCTAATGGATTTATTAAGAGATTTCTGGGGAAAAAAAGGAAGTAACAAAGCTGTTACATGAAAGCTGTTTGTGGGTTATATGAAGACAGTGAAATAGGCATATGAAAACAAGCAGCACCACTGTAGTCATTAAAACAGATAAAACTAGAAGACATGTTTAAAAAGCATTTAACTTCAGAGACATTTTGCTATGGTGGTTGTGTTGAACTAGTGAAAAGTAGAAGGATGTATCTTGGTACGATACCGGATTTCAGAAGACAGTACAATCTCATTGACAATCTCAGTCTCACTGTCACGGCTTGCTCTGCTCACACAGACTCGCATTCAATACATGATTAAGTATAAACTCACATGTTACCCGGTTGACTTGAACAGGACGAGTCATTTATTCAGATAGACTCGCACGCTGAAGCACCAATAGGGCACTAAACATCTTTTACCTATGCCAGCACAAACCCCTACAGAAATCTTGCTTTGCATCAGCATGAGACAGGAATGCAGAATTTAACACCTATTACAACCCGGGTCTTCCTTCAGCTGTTACCAAATAACAAAGTATTATTTGTTGCTTCCTAGGTATCTTGGTGATTAATGAAGTTTAAGAAGGCCACCTTCACTAATAATATGTGCCTCACATTGATCATGTTTCCAGCAATCATTAGTATTCATTAGCAGCAGTCAACTTCTTAATTCCTTTTTGCTTAAGTCCAAATTATTGTAAGTTATTTACAACACCCTGTAGGAGAGAACAAGGCTCTCACAAATCTTAATGGCTTATTCCCAGATCTTCATATACCAGCACTTTTGGGAAATACACACACACTGCAAAAATATCCTAGCTGCTAGTCCACAGAATTAACCGCACATAAAACTCTCCGTACAGAGTAAGCAGAAGATAAGCTTGCATCAGGCACGTGGCAGAAATACAAGATAGGGGAAGGCAAAATAACTTCCTCTCTCACATCTTGCCCTCCCCTGTAAATTCAGCTTTGCAGCCTTCTCCTTCCCCAGGCTGTCTGACGCAGTCTCTTTGGACTGTAGCTATTTTCTTACAGGATCATTTTATCATACAATTTGCCAATATAATTTCATCGGTAAGCTCCCAAGCCAGTCTCACCCTAGGAGCTTGTCCAACAAGCCTATCAATTCAAAATACACAAAGCCACCTTGTTGTTTATTTTCTGCTCCCCCGCTCACTCCTGTCTGGGCTGACTTTCCTTCTACCCCTGTGCTGGATTCAGCTGGGGAGCTGCTGGCGGCGGGGGGAGCTGTGGGGTGGGCTCCGTGCAGAGAGACCGGGGCTGCCCTCAGCCACCCACAGCTCCCGGAGCAGAGATCCCCCTGCAGCCGGTGGGAGAGACCACCGGGGACCAGGGGAGAGGGAGGGAGGGAAGGAGCAGCAGAGGGAAACCGCTGTACACTGGCCATCCCTGCCATCCCCAGAGCCACTTGGGGAGGGGAGAGCAGCTTGAGGGAAGGAGGGAGGTTAAGCATGGGAAAAGGCAGAGGAGGTGTGCTATTTTAATTTTTGTCTTTTGGTTTCTTACAACCTGAATCTGTTTTAATTGAGAATAAAAAATTATTTGTCCCCAAGTCAAGTCTCTCTTGCCTGCAACAGCAATTGGTAAGGAATCTTCCTCTCTATCTCAGCCCAAAACCTTTCTCATCCTATTTTCTCCCCTGCCCTGCTGAGGAGGGGGAGTGAGCAAGGAGCTGGGTGGGCGTTTGGCTGTTAGTCAAGGTTACGCCACCACAACCACAGAAAAGGCGCAAAGGATATACCATAGTACCTGCCTATATGTCTAGACGAGCAAACAGAAAAAGTGATGAAACTATTTCCCCATGTTTCACCGGGCTACATTTACATGCTTGTGCTGAGAGTGATGGGAAAGCTTAGTTGCAACAGTTGAGGATGAGACCTAGCTCACACTCTAAAAGCCCAGATCACAGAAGTCCTGTGTCCTGGATATAATCCACACATGCACATTTAAGAGTACTTTTAAAAAATGTTTGAACAAATACATTCCACCTTACATACGCACTAACACCATAACATACTACATGCAGGTATGCTAAATCCTCACATCACTGTAGTTTACATTGAAGCCCAACCATTGCTAAACTGGTACAAAAGAGTATATCCTCAACTTGTAACTTTACCCGTTAACCTTTAACTAGCTCTTTATTTAAGTGAGAAAGGGAACATAGGTGGATTTCAGAGTTTTATGCACAACGATATCATCCTATTATTTCAAAACCTACTTGGGGACATCGCTAGGTCTTTCCCATCAGGTTCTCCACTTTACACTCCGTGTATAAAAAGTATTCCAAATAATATCCATATGTCCTCCTTATCACTTTTCTCTTTTGATTAAAATATTCAAATGCTACAATACAAAGCATCAAAGTTATAAGATTTATGAATACATATCCCATCTGGCATTGGTTGCCACAGTCTGCAGTTCCTAACTGCAAGTATATGAGTAAATCTGAAATTATAATTCTTCAAAGACCATCAGGATGACATAAATTTGCTAAAATCTGTAACACTACATGAAATACACTAGAAACATTGCATGCCTTAAGAGCAGTGTATACATACTCCATAGCAGGAGTTCAAATATAGGAAAACAAGTTAAGCCTATGATAATTTTTGCACTGAGAGATATAAATAAAATATAATACTGTAAACAGAGACTGTCTTTTGGAGAGTTAGTTTCTTCTAATCCCACTATTTCATTTAAATGAAACAGAAATATAGCGATTCACAACTGTAGAACACAAATGTACAGCAAAAACACAGACCTCAGGTCAGAAGACTGCTGAAGAAGTAGTTCACTGCATTTGCCCTGCGCAGTGTGCACTTGCACTAGTGCAGGCACTGCATTCAGCAGAGACTGCTTTCTTCCTAAGCTGAACTTACCACGTTCAGTAAGAGAACTAAAACAAAACCAGTGTCAAAGTTTTACTAACCCAGTGTGCCAACACTCATATTCTCTTGCTAGTTGTAGTCTTGCACTTCTTGTGGCTAACGGAGCTTTCTAAAACCATCTCATTATATTCAAACCTGTCCAGCCAGCCCAAGGCCCACCCACAGAACTGGAGGTCCATAATGTACTCCTCTCGCCAAGCAGTTTATTGTCTCTTCCGCTCTAGGCTCCCTCTTCTCCTCTCTTTTGACATCACTGGAAGAATAGCAAGAGAATGGGGAGAGCAAGAAGGTAAGATTTGGATGTAGATTTCGACATGCAAGGCTGGAAACTTTTCCACACTGTGGTCTGTGGAGCTCAACCCTGCCAATCGCTGTCATGAGGACTTTCTGTGCCCAACAAGGTGGACAGTAACTCCCGAAGCTGCTTTCTCTCTATGACCCAAGCAATGTACTGTGCTGCGATATGATACGTTTTCCGATGTAGAAACTTGACTTTGGTGAACGCTTCTGTGTCATAAAAAGAAATAACTAACATACCTTCCCTTTCTTAAGAGCTAATTTGAAAGCCTGACTGCTAATAACATATGCACCTCCAAGCAGCAGCTATTAATGAACATTCTGGGTAGCTGGGTTTTCCTGTCAACTTTTCAGGCCTGAGAAAAGAGCAGGCAACCTCAGCCTTCTCCATATGAACAATGGAGGTATTTGTCATTCACAGGCCCAGTTTCATCCACGGGTTAACTATGGATTGACCTGTGTGGATGGCACACAGCCAGAACCAAACCAGCACTTCAGCCTCCAGTTACACAGAGGACAGTGAGACATAGTAAATAACCTGACCGAGCCAAACGGTTAAGCAGCTAAGACATTCATTTTCCACCGGATTTCTTTATAGCAAAGAAACAGCTAAATAAATAATAAAGCAGATTTTAGAGAAAGGCTTGAAAAATTAATGGAAATCTGAGTGATCAAGCCTGGAAAAGCCTGATGTGAAGCTAGCTGAGTAGTTTTGATCAAATCAGAATAGTCAGGGAACCGTTTCACACCAATGCAGACATCTCCGGGAATACTTTTATAGTGACACCACTTCGGCACACTTTATTAAACTTGTTAAGATACATTATAATCATATCTGACAAATGAGTAAGTTTGGATTTATTCCAAAATGAATCTACATATCACTATAGTTAATTTACATGCTGACTTAAAAATATGAAATTATGCAGTAGACATAATTGCCTCCTGAAAGGTAAAGTATAGAAGCAAAATAAACAAATCAACCAATAAAATAATTTGATTTCCAGATGATACAACTCTTAAACCTCCACTGAACCCTGGCAATACAAAACAGCTCACAATGAAGAAAAAGAGCAATTCCACTTCACTTGTCCTATTGCTGGGTTGCAAAAGCTGGAGCTAATTAAGGGACGTGAACTTATAGCAGAAAGCTTTACTCTCACTACTACTTAAATATGCAAAAGAAAAGCAATGACCATTTGTTGCTGATATTCAGGGGACTCCAGGTAGCACTGAATACTAACACTGCATTACTGTTCTTTCTTCAACATCCTTTTTCTGGCTCAAACTTCAGCCAATTGCATTGGCATTTCCTCCACTGGGTCTCTCCCCCCGCCCCGCCCCTCTGGCTCAGCTTTTCTTTTTCATTTTTGATACTTTCATCCTGATCAGCTCAGCCATTTCTGACACCTGCAGTGGGAGAGAAGAATTTTGCACATGTAAATAGTTCCCAGACTTTTTTTGTTTTGAAGCCTGCTAGCATTTCCACACTTCCCACACATGTAAGCAGGCACTCAAAGATTAACAAGCAAAAGAATCTGTTCTCACTGACTGAACTGGAGCCTCTCACAGCTCAAACTGTTGGATTTTGCTGACCAAACTTCACAAGCATTGTATCTCTGTAGGAAAGTGGGTATTAAATACTGTTTTAAGTACGCAGTGCATGTTCCAATACCATAGACTGAGTAAGCATGTCGTGTACTTTGGTAGTAAGGGTGGAGAAGTGTTTTAATAGTAATTGCTGCTACAAGATGCAATAAGGTACTTGCATAAAAAACAGAGAACTTTTGTCTCCTTGCACTCTGCTGGCATTCCGGCACCACTGAATCACAAACTAAAGAAAGAAAGAAAAGGAGCAGTCTGAAACTGCAGAGAAAGCGCCAAAAACCTGACTTGTCAAAAAAAGAGGAAGCTGATGGTCAGAAAGAAAACAGGATTAGTCAGTATTTATGAAGGATAAAGAGCTGACGCTTGGGAGGGCAGAACCAACCAGGAGCTGATTAAGAGAGCTTAGGTTTTATAGTCAGTACATTCACGCTGGGGAACAGCACCATAATCATAACATACGTGCACAAAGGGGCACAATGCCAACAATCTGTTATTTCTTAACTTTTAAAGATATGTAGAATTTTGTTCCACTTTTATTTTGTGTATGTTTGGTGGAACATACACATGCTGAGAGCAGGTGCAGAAACGAAATCTCAGTTTCTCGGAAATTTGTATTTTCAAGAAAAGTAAGACTGAATGAGGAAAGTAAGCCAAAACTTGAAAGCGTGTACTTATTGCCAAACTATGGCTTTTCTAGAATGAAATGTCCACTCCAAGGTACCAATCTACTTGGTGAACTGATCAGTGGTCACACTAGAGCAGGACATCCAAGCAACTATGGTAGCTTTAGATGGCTATGGATAAAATATGTGTCAGTTCCATGGCTGTTCACCTCTGACTAGCACAGTAGATTTTTATTCTGACTGTGGATCTTAATTTCAGTCTGCACCTGCCACAACTTCTATCACAGCTCATTAGGGATCTCCCACAGTCAGGAAATCTGGAGACCAGATGCCAAGCAAGTTGGCCAGCCTAGAGATCTAGTCTAGAAGCCATGGTTTATGAAAGCACATGGCAAGTGATCCCAAATACATGACCCCAAGAAGCCTTGGGGGCTTGGCAACCCATCTGCATTCATCTAGAGCCAGATGAGCAATTTAAGAGAAAATGGAGTTTCATTATGAGCTCATAAAAAATGAAACCACTTATGTGAAATACTTCCAATCAGACAATTTGGCGAATTCAAAAATTGTAAAAGTCCCCAAATACAAGACCTATGACTAGTACAACCATCTGGTAAATAAATGCAAGAAAAACTCTAATTTTCATGTTGTTCTCCTCCTTTGCTAGGTCATATCCTCCTAAATTCCTGAAAACTCTATCAAAAGAATACAAACATCAGTTCCCTCCTATGGGAAAACCCTCTTTATTGTAAAGGCAGCACTTACTACAATTTACAGTTTGCTATCATGCTACACAATGCACATACAGCATGTTACTGTAATGTAAGTAGTATCACTGTTACATTTTTTTAAAATCATACAAAAAGTGGATATTTATTGAGAAGAAAATCTGAACCTCTAACAATGCACAGTTGTTGGGGGATGACAGAGAAAACCATATAATATATTTCACTCTGGGACTTAGGAGTAAATGCTTCAAATAGAATGTACTTCTGGATGATGAAGAACACGCAGAGCAGAGCCACACAGAGAACTAATGACACCAGAATACAATTACAATTACAACTGATCCAAAGACTGCTCTCCAAAAGCAAACATTTTTTAGAACTGCTTTGGGATCTATGTGGCAATTTAAGGTGGCTTCTTTAATGATGGAACTCTTGCAACAATGGGAAAAGCTCTGTGCCATAAACTTGAAAAATGCTTACTTCTCCTTTCCCATATAACACACAAGCATTTTGATTACCACTCTACACTAAAAGGATGTTTCAATTTAAAGCTCTTCAATAGGCTGCCAGGAACGCTCTGCTCAATGATAAGTCTATTGTACAAGACAAGTGAGGAGAACATTACCTTTCTAAGTGGCCAGGAAAGTATGTTATTTACAGTCAAGTGACAAAACAAAAAGAAATGTGGAAAACGTCAAAGACAATCCAAGACCACAAGCATTAACAAATAGTCTGAAAAACCACGTGACTTTTTTTTACCCTCTCGGTCTCCCCAGCCCATAGATTTCGAAGTTTAAAAGTGATACAAAATTTTCTAATGGAAGAATCAAAGCAAAAATGTCTCAAGATGATGTCTAGTCAAATGATAACCACCAAATGAAATATTTCAGGAGAATGCAGAGGGGGATGATTAAAGATCACCTCCAAAAATTTGACACCTATCATCGATAAAGGTGTGTAGTAACATTGACTAGGGATGCTTTGTGATGTGTTAACAACTATTGCTATGTAAATGGGACTCTGATGTACTGCTCCACAAGCAGTCGCACAGGCATGATAGCACTGGTACAGCTCACACCACCAGAGTGCTACGAGGAATACGGGGTCTCGAGGAAGGACAGGAGGGGAGGGTAAGGAAGAGGGCCAAAGAGCAGCTTAGACACACGCAGCTTTGCTGCAGAACTGGTGAGAAGCTAGTTCAGAGCTTATGGGTAAGGACCAGAGAACAGACAATCATGGGTGACATGATGGTGGCTGTCTGGTACAGATTAAGAAGACAAGCTAGATGAACCCTCAGAGATCTGGAGGCTGCCTCATGATCACAAGCCCCACTTCTCACTGGGAACATTAATGATTGAACATTTGCTGGAAGGGTGACATGGCAGGACACAACAAATCCAGGAGATTTCTGGAGAGAGCTGATGAGAATTTTTTGACACAGGTGATGAGCAAGTTAACCAGGAGAGGCCCGCTGTTGGACCTACTACCTCATAAATAAGAAAACCTGTTTGAGGATGTGGAGGTCAATGACAGTCTTGGCTGCAAAGACTACATGATGGAGTTTAAGATCCTGAGAGAAGTGAGCAAAACAAACAGCAGAATTACAACCCCGGAGTTCAGGAAAGCAGATTTCAGCTTGATCAGGGACCTGTTAGCAGAGCACAATGGCAGACTGTCCTAAAGCGCAAAGGGGTCCAGGAGAGCTGGCTCATCTAGAAGCAGGGTCCAGGCGAGTGAAGCATTTCTACAGAGGAAGGGTGAACTACAGACTGCTTCAGCAAATGGACACATACAAGTGCATATGACTTGAGGGTGCCAAAAGAGCTTGTCAGTGGCATTGAGAGGCCGTTCCCATCATCTCTGACACACTACAGAAGTCAGAGGAACTGCCCAATGGACAGACCCTGGGCAATTTGCTTGAAGTCTTCACCACTTCAGCCGGGTGGGACTAGATCAGATGACCTCTAGAGGGGCCTTCCAAAAGAATCATTCTATCTTTTTAAAATTAAACTGAAAATATTTTGGCAATATACAGGGTTATTTAGAATATCAAGGCCAATTTTGAAAACAAAAATCGGAACGCATGTGCATGAATGAGTCTTGCTTTAATCTTTCTTCCTAGTGCGTATGTAGACTATGATAAATACAAAATACAAATATAATGCATTTGAGAGAGAGAGAGAGACTGTAAACAAACATGATACATCTGTTAATAAAACCACATGTCTTGGTACAAAAACTGAAATGAAAACACACTGTATTAAAAACTACTCTCCTTCCTTTGTTAAATATCTTGTGCAATGCTTGCTATTGCATTTATAAAAATCCACCAGGTGTACCAGATTACAGGCCCAATACTCACTGTATAGAAAAAAACCCTTTTTCACAAGTATTTTGTGAAATACCAGTCTCCTATTTTTCGTTGTGA
Organism: Pluvialis apricaria; assembly: GCA_017639485.1. Taxonomy (NCBI): domain Eukaryota; kingdom Metazoa; phylum Chordata; class Aves; order Charadriiformes; family Charadriidae; genus Pluvialis; species Pluvialis apricaria. The sequence continues at coordinate 3,980,566 of CM030018.1, read as the reverse complement.
TTTTCTCATGCAAGAATCTAAGCACTAGCTGCAGTAAAATGCATCTATATTATTCCAATGTCTTCATTGTAAATTGGATAAGACTCAAAGATCAGGAATGGTAACAGAGGATTGACTAATCCCTCAACACAAGCAATGAAAAAAATCCTTATAAATTAGTAATTGTAAGAATGCCTTACGTCACTTTCTCCAGACTTTGTGGTGGCTAAACTCCCTGAAAGACTGAGGAGAGGTAGAAGTTTATCCACAACCCCCAAAAAAAAAATTATCTAAGTTGTTTAGTGAATATTTACAAATAGTTCACCCGTAGGAAATCTTTGTCAGTCCATCGGGAACCTCTCTAAATTTTTTAGAGTTCGTCTTTTGCTTATACCTAAGCATAGTGCTCTGGCTTGGTGAGCCATCTGACCCACTCTCACTGTGTTCACAATAATACATGCCGTTCACTCTCACAGGGAAGACAGCAAATAACAAATGCTACTTCTCAGGTGGCCCTGACTTTGGAAGGAAGATATACAACTGACAACTGCCAATTATTTCATCTTTTGTGCTCATTTCCCTCTGGGACACAAACAGTATCCACTGCAGAACATTAGTAAGCTGAAAATGTCTTTATTCTTTTGATGCATATGCTGACCAAGGAATTTAATTAAAGGTTTTTTTTTTTTTAATGATTTACATTTGTACACATCAAGTAGACAAGAAAGATGAGAAATAAAAATAAATGTTAATGTTGGTAAAAAGAAAGTAGACATGCTGCGTTACCTTTATAATAGCAAATAAATATTACCCATTTTGTTTAAAAATTGCAATACTTCATCATGACAAATAATCATCTGTCTTTTTAAAGTGACTAGAAAAATAGCTCAGGAGTATTCTGGGAGTTCACCATGGTCTCAGTCAAATATGGCATGTAAGCATGAGTTCAATTTCAAGAAACTGTACAACTCTGGTGACTTCAAAGAGATATAAAAATGGACAAAGTGCACGTTTTCGCTGACCACAGTGACGCTACTCAGTTGTTTAGAAACTTTTTTGGATATAGATGTGTCTAAGCAAAGCATGCTTCTCAGACCCCCTGTAAGGAAGACTGTTTTGAAGTACAAATTTGTATTTTGGAATCCCCAATAATCACATCACCATCACTGCTATTCAAAATCTGCTTGTTTATTTTATCATGCTAGCTTGTGACAGTAAGATCATTCTAGCAAAAAAAAAAAAAAAAAAAAAAAAGGGAGTTACTGATGAGTCCAATCAAAATGATCACAAACTGTATTTTACATCGCAGCACACCTCTTTGCTTTTTATAAGCAGTTGCCATAGCTCACAAGACAGGTGTGGGGGACACTAAGTGCAGATATCCAATGCCAACATCCATTTTACCAGTCAGGAAACAGTTCATAAACTAGTATCAAAGAAATAAAGGTATATTTGGATTTTAAAGCAAAAAGCCCTTTAGCTGAAGTTTAGTATTTGCTATTGCATTCACCTACAAGTACCAACATACTTAGTTTGCTACACAACTACACCTTCTCTTCAGGAAAAAGCAAATGCTAAATAAACAACTCCAGACATTTTATGCTTCTTCCTAAGACTTACCTACCGAAGTAAGAAGCTCCGAAAATGTCGAGTAAAGATGGAGAGAAACAAGTGGCAGAAAATGAAACTCTACTAGATTAACTGTAAGCAAAACGCTTAAATTTTGGTAGTCTAGTATCTCAAGGATGGTTTCAGGCACTTGCTTAGAGTAAGTATACACTTCTGCGCTCTTCAGAACAAAGGCCTATAGCGGTTTTTTTCAGATGTTGCCCATTTTTAATAAACACAACAGTCAAAGGGTCTCCCCCTAAATCCATCAAACAATTTCTCATCTAGAGCTTTTTGCAATAGTTTTCCATGTGAATTGCAATGTGTACAGTATTGTTGATGATAAGTGTTGGCACAGCAGGAACTCCATAATAAGCTGCAGAGACAGTAAGCTATGCAGCAATTCACCACAGAGACAAAGAATTCTAGCCATGAAGTCATTTGTCTACACAAATCTAGGAAAAGCAGGGAAAATGACATCTTCACTGAGGCGAATAATGTTCCAAACATACCAAACCATGTAAATCATTCCAGGAGAGCACATGTTCATCTTCATGAACAGACTACCCACTGACAGGTAGATCATTCACAGCACTGCCAGGCATGTTAAAAGTTCTCTTTTCTTTTGCTTGAGTTTCCAACACTATGCTTACCTCATATGGATGAGTTTGAGAGAGTAAAATAATCAAGCAATAATAACTGCTGCCACAGATTCTTCTTGTATTACATACTCAGCATACATAGTTTTTCATATTAAATAGATAAATAAATAAGACCTTCAGAAAGGGCTTTCTGTACTAACCAACTGGGGGATAAAGTCCCATGTCAGTTAAGTCCAAAGCAATTCACACTACGGAAAGAGAGTTTAACCACACATTCAGAGATGATCACTGAAACAAAATAACCTCATTCAAAAAAATAGATCTTTAAGTCACTGTGGCCAGCTCTCTGAAAAAATATGACCCATGCAATCATTAGTATCTTATATCCAGGAATTCTTCTGGATTTAAATCCATGAAAGAATGGCATCTCATACTGCAGCCATTCTGGTCCCTCATCTCAAATAAACAAACGAGAGAATTAGAAAAAGCACAGAGAGGGGGAATAAGGAGATTAGGGAAGAGAACACCATAAAAGGACTGACTAGGACTCTTCAGTGTGAAAGACAGGCATTAGAATACTACAAAGGTATAAAATCACAAACAATAGTGAGGAAAATAAATGTGGAATGAATGCTCACTTTCTCACAGTACAGGAACTAAGAAACCTTCAATACAATTATTAGCATGCTAAAAGTCAGAAAAGAAAGTAATGCTTAAAGTCATTTTTAACAGAATGCATTTGTGCAAATTGTGAAATTCATTGCAAAGAGACATTGTGGAACATAAGAATATTTCAAACAAGTACGAGCTATAACTCCTGGAAGATTCTCCACCAGTCACAATCAAATGCAATGCGTGCTTTTTGATGCAGTTTCCAACTCAATAAATCCCTGCCACTGTCTGCCAGAAGCTCGAAGAATAAACAGAGGAAGGATCACTCTGCACCTCCACCATTTCTAATACTTTTTCCCACAAACATGTAGTGAAAAATCTGCAGCTCCAGACGTTAGAAACAAGATATTGTGTATGACAACTCTCAAATTCATATGATCTCCTTTAGAATCCTGAAGGAAATCACAGAGTGCACTATAGTAAGGGGTTCCTCTTTACATAGGTGAATTAATCAACTAATCAATTCAAGCTTAAAAGGACAGAAAGATTAACAGAATCTACCCCTTTCAATGATTGCTGTGTTTTCAGTGTTATGTATAACAATATTCGTTTCTAACAAGGGCAGACAAATATGACTAATTGATAAGATGCAGACATTTTTATGAAGTCATTTCTCAAAATAGCACTGAAGTCTCAAACTCACTATCAAACTAAACTTCTCAAAATCCTGCTTAAACAATGAGCTACGTATTTTGTATCCTGGACAATAAAAGTTCATGCCATACCTTTATTAACCTTTTAATACTGCAAGAAATGACAGCCAAGACACATGAAACCATTAAAAAACCCCAAAATACCAAATTATAGGATGTTAAGATGATTTTTTCCTCTTCACTGACCTACTGGTAAGCTTGGTGAGTACCCTTCTGATTACAGCTAACAAGAATTGATTTACTAAGTGTTTTCTTTTTCTGAGGAACTACAGGAACTAGAACAAAAAGACAGAGCTTCACTTAGATTTAACATCATGCAAGAGCTATTGTAAAGAAAGCCTGTAGAATTCCTAAAAAAAAGAAAAAAAAAAAAATCCATGCAAAAATTACATGCCCCCTGCATGCTATGTTCAAGCTAAAAGAAGATAGAGCACAACTACCTAGAAACATCATGGGTTTAAACAGTATCCTCCAAATATTCACAAAATCCTGTGTTCATTTACCATGTATACAGTCATCTTATGAGCAACGACAACACTATGGAAATACACAGAAGAATACTATCCTGCTACTACATTGTCCTTGAAAGTGAATGAATGCAAAGATCTACAGTTACCGATGTTATAATCCTATCAGTTACACTTTTATGAAAACCGAAGGGTTAGCACCAATTAAGATTCTAGTAGGAGTTCAGTGTTCAAAAGGCATTTGGCTGTGGAAATAGGAACACAGAAGATCTCTTCCATGAATTATTTCTCATTTACAACATTTGAAATAAAATATAATCATTTGAGCTATATTTAAATTACAAGAGTGCCAAAAAAAGGAGTCCTGAATGCCTAAAGAACTGAAGCACTGATGTAGTCCTTTTGATCCTAGGATCACAAGCTCCCTGAAAATACTTTCAGATACTTTACAAGTTGCAAATGCCTCTGTAACTGAAATGTTGCTTTAAAGAAAACAGACAACCACAAACTAATTCAATCTGCACCAACAGCAACTCTTAGTTAATGTGGTCATAACCGCCATTTCCAAGTGAAGTTCGGGTCTGTAGCAAATCTGATGCTGCTCCAGAATGAGTACATGTCATACCACAACAGAAAACAAGTTTGTTGGGCTGATATACTCTGTCGCGCAGAGAATAACCACAGGTCTTTCCACCCACACTTACAATGCAAATGAGAGTGCAATGGATTTAGTACATGTCAAAAGTTCACCTACTGGATTAAAACCATTTAAGTTATCGGAGTAGCCTCCAATAAATATAAATCTCTTTAGTGTACACTTGCTTTAAAAACAGTCTTTTAAGGCTGCAAATATTTACTCATTAATTTTCAATCTTTTCAATTTCCCTATTCTGTTTTCTCATAAACTACTTTCCTTGGGAATCCCTAAGGAATCCCTCTTTATGCCAAGGAATACCTCCTTACCATCAGTAGATCTAATTGGGGAATGTCATTCTCTCCTAAAAAGAACCCCAAAAAATCCCCAAACCCAAACCAAAACACCAACCCAACCAAACAAAAACAAACTCCAACAAATCATTAACACCCCCCCCCCCCCCATCCAGTAACATCTTTCAGGTAATTATAATAAAATGCTTCAGATAATTAGTACTTCCAAGGCATGTCCACAGTTACTAAGCAGACCAGACCTGGGAGGTGAGACCTACAACAAAATTCTCTAAAACACACAAGAACATCAAGTTCTTTAAGTTTCAAGTAGGAAACTGGATGCTCCTTTGGAGCGCTTTGAAAAAAAATAAAATCAAAGATCTTACTCTACTCTAACTGTCTGTACAAAGAAACCACCTTTAAATTTTTCAGGATCATAGTGAAGAACACAGTGAAGAACATGCATATCCTGTAAACACCTAGGAGACTAAAATGTGCTGACAAAAAAAGATCCATATGTGGTATAGTTCAGTCACCACAAAATTTGTGAACAAACTTTTATATTGATTGAAAACAATAATCTGCAGTCCTCTGCCTAAGAATGGTACACTTCACAAGGAAATGTAACAAGGCAACTCCTCACAAGCAACAGAAAAATTTAAATTCGAAATTACATAGGGCATTTTACTTTCTAATTAAATGCTTGCTGCAGGCTGGATTTGATAAGGTGCAGCCACTCACAAATGATACTTGTAATGTATGTTACTTGTCAATGTTCGGTCACTTGTTTCTTCAAAGCCAAATGTCTAATTAGTTGAAAAGGTTGTGAAGGAAAAAAATCAACAAAAAAATTAAAAAATCAGTAAAACAAGCTCCTTCATTCTCTCTTCTCTAAGATTTGAAGTGATAAAGTGAAGAATCATTAAATATATTCTTTTCTTGGCTGGCATGCAAAACTTCATGTCAATGGACGTTCAGTCAGCAAAATGAATATAAATTCATAAAAAAGATCTGCAGTGTAGATAAGAGTTGTGGCGAGAACCACAGAAGGTAATTTTGCCTCGAGGATAGCATAGAAAATAAAATATATGTCAAGCTCAGAACAGATGTTAGAAAGCTTATCAGGAGATTAAGCTGGTGAAATGGCCTGAAACACAATACCTTCCTACATGTTGTAAGACGCTTAGCAAGATGCATCAACACCAACCAAGTACATGCGAGGAGAAAGGGAGAATTTTCTTTTGTTGTTTCCACTTCCTACATATTCCTTAACCTATCGTGAATCTATGCTACTGCTTCTTAATAAAGAAGCTACCTCTCAAAGCATATCAGCCAGCTCTTTCCATCCCCCCCTGCCCCGTCCCCGTGTAATTCTGTCTTCCTCTTAGAGACTGCGCTACTATAACAACTAGCTCTAGATTGCCCTCTCGTCACTGATGAATGATCCTAGTCTGGACCAATGCTTTCCTTTCTGCAAGAATTCCACAAAATATTGGAAGGTACAGGTTAACTGTACAACACCAGAATGAAGAGAGCAAGAGCGCAAGATCTTGCAAGACAGCGTGAGCCCATAAGAGTCTGCAGCTCCTTCTCTCGTAGCCTGTTGCTGGAAGCTCCAAAATGCATGGCGGTAGGACAAGGAATTTCCTTCTCTCCCCTATTTTCTATATGGAATGTAGAATTTGGGCTTTCACATCAACACTGGACTTTCAGGCACCACGTTAATCACATAAGAATACAGAAGAATACCTTTGTTTACTTACATAATTCTGAAACTAACTGTCAATCCTACTTTATTAAACTTTCATCAACCAATTTAACTGCTCTTCCTTGGTAACCTAAGAAAAGCTAGTATTGATTACAACAGATCATTTCAAGTAGTGGATAGGTGTGTTTAATGTACTGCTTTTCAAAATATAAAAATTAAAATATTAAAAATTATCTTTTAAAAAAAAAAAAAAATCTTCATTCTCCATAGCTAATTTCAATTTAAAGTTTTTGCATTGCATTTTCAACTTTTGTTTCTGTCTTTCACACTTAGCCCAGCATTTTCACGCTTGCTCTAGTAAGTATAATTCAAATTTAAAGTTTTTGAGAGCAGCATCTCTAATTAAGTCCACATAAATTAGACAATATAACGTGGAGACAATCTTTTTTGAAGACTGAGAATCACAATATGCATAAATGAATAGATAAAGTAAAAGCAATTAATACACAATTCTGGGTTTTTTATAGTATAATACTAAAAGCTACTGTTGTAACATTGTAGACCTGCTACTTCAAGAGATTAGGGAATTGGCCAATAAGAAATCCATCCAACAACTCAGCTTCTTTTTCATCAAATTATATTTAAATACATTTTCATATGGTGCCCTGAAATTCTTGTGTATCAGCAGTTGAATTATTCTCCTTAACCTATAGGCAAAGTAACAGAGACAACCGTTTTGTCAACTGACAAAGCAATACAACCCTATTACTATGCTAAAATTTCTTGTTTTACCTTTGAGATTATTTGTATTATTTTCCTGCTTTTTGAAGGTCAGATGGTCAAGTCAGGTCTGGAGCACTGTTAGCTTCTTGGCTGATGCTAATTTCACAAACACCACAGCTATGAGCAATTCCATCTTGCACAGGATTTGCTCATGATTTCATCACTCCCCAGCTGAACGACATAATGTGATATACTGGACCATGATGAAGTGAGTCTTTCTTGGTTAGGGAACGTATCTAGCACTTAACAGTGTGGTGTTAAGTGTTGTGTAAGCACACCAGATGTGTTCAGATGTCTGCTTAAAACAAAACCAGCCAAACAACCAAAAACAAACCACAAACCCCAGAGGCTTCCTAATCATTGTATTCAAATATTTTTTTGTCTCCTATGTCAAAGTGCTCTGTCATCTAGTCCAAGGGCATCTAAAAGACTCCCTGATGTCCAGGATAAAGACCATGGTAAACAACTTCTGGCACAGCTAGAAGAGTTCTGTAACAAGTTCAAGTACATGTCAGACAAAACCTTCGAGGTAACTCTCCCAGGAAATAGGCACAATCCCAAATCTCACTATGCTTTGTTCCAAGTGCAAAAAATGTATCTTTACCAGACGAAAACACTCTAACTTCAATGAAACAAATAAAAAACCTAATAAAAACAAGAACAAAATATCTCATGCCAAACAAAAGTCATTTCACAAATGTGTTTAGTGAAAGGACTTGTTTTATTTGGCATGAGATATTTTGTTCTTGTTTTTATTGTTTTTTTTATTTGTCTCTTTCAAAAGTCAGTAGAAAAGATCAACCAACCCATGACAGACCACTCATTGTTTAACGTACCTGCTGGCACTTCACTACACCACTAATTACTGTAATACAAAGAATCTGTTCAGACCTAGAGATGTTTAGCATCACAGAATAACCAACATTGAATGTGGATCTCTGGATGTCTTCTGGACCATCCTCCTACCCAACGGCATTCTGCAATCTTAAGATTTTTCTGTGGTCTTCACTTCTCTGTTTTAGATTGCACTGCATCAGCTCACAGCATTTTGTTTAGCTGTGGTGGATCCAGCATCGCTCTCCACAACTACCTGAAAGGAGGTTGTAGCGAGGTGGGGGTCCGTCTCTTCTCCCAAGTAACAAGCAATAGAACATGAGGAAACAGCTTCATGTTGCACCAGGGGAGGTTGAGATTGAATATTAGGAACAATTTCATCACTGATACGTTTATCAAACATTGGAACGGGCTGCCTAGGGACGTGGTGGAATCACCATCTCTGGAGGGATTTAAAAGATGGGTAGACATGGTGCTAAGGGACATGGTTTTGTGGTGGTTTTGGCAGTGTTAGGCTGATGGTTGGACTTGATGATCTCAAAGGTCCCTTCCAACCTAGAAGAGTCTATGATTCAGGAACGAAAAGACGAGAATATCCATAGAAAGGCAGGCCATAGTGCAATGCCACCAAAACCAAGCTGTCCTCTACAGAACGCGATGCACATATGCACACATTCACCAATCAAATCAAAATGGCTCTTCCCTGTAACCTCTAATGAGCTACCTTCTAAACACTACCATTTGTCACAAATGTCAATACAGATGGCAGAAGAGAAAAAGCAAGGTTTATTCATTTGTTTAATTACTCCTCCTTAGCACACTTGTCCATAGACTTGCAACCATGCAGCGCACACCAGAAAGAAATAGTGAGAAAGGCTGAAGCAGCAGCTGAAGCAGCCCAAGCACTGACATACACTTTGTCTGGATTCTAACTAGCACAGTCAGACCATTGGCCGTTAGCCCCAAGTTTTCCTTCTGCTGCCTTCACAACCCCTTGGCCTTTATTCTACTCTTCCACTCTTGCCCTCCCTTATCCACTTCATTCTACTCTTGTTTCTCCCGAGTTAAACCATTATCCTTCACACAGCAATTTCTACTGCTCTTCCCTGAAAAACGAAGTAGTTCTAGAAAAAATACAGTATCTTACCATCATATTATTCGCTCATAGGTACAATACTTCTTTCGCTGTATTATCAATTTTCATTGCAAACTCTTTGATAAAACGATTACCTGTTGATTTCTGTACCAGGTCTTCTGTAATGGGTATCCACTAATAGCTGTTTCCTTGGCATGAACACAACACGTAACGTGCAGGCAGCAATAATTAGTTCCATGGGATTTCAGTCTGACCCACATCTCCAGAATTGGATCTTTACCTGTGATTCACTCTAGTAGACATAACTATTACCCCCCACCTACCTCAAATGTAGGGTTTATTTTTAAAAGCTTGTCAGTAACACGGAACTATACTGTCTTATCTACCTACCTTCACTCATACACGTAAAGAAAATTTATCTTAGATTGTTTAACTGCCTTCATGGAATATTACAGTATTGTGAAATAAAACAGTTCCTACATAAGCCAGGAGGACACTCTACATTCTAAGATTTGAGCTCTGCTTAATAATTGACATTTTCTATTCAGTTGTTCGTTGAAAACTCAAGTTTTGGATACCAAAGAACTCAGTTTTGAATTAAAACAGGATCCCTGGAGAATTTAATAGCATACTTCCCATAGTTTAGAGTTTCTGAACAAGTCAGCTTTTATCAGGAATAATTGAAGTTGCCAAATTCAAGAACAGAACTGATGTGGCTACACACTGTGAAACCATTTAGTGACAGCACAAATACGGTACACTGTAATTAGTTAGCTGTTATTACAAAAAAAATTGTGCAGTGTACTGCCACCTCTACATAAATTCCAAAGAAGTGCTTATGTTGTACATTATTTCTAGAGTCATCAAAATTAAGTGCTTCAGTTTGCCCATCTGTACTTGTAATTAATTGATTCGTAACTTTTTGTAACCGAACAAAGATACCTGAAATGTCTTGAAGTAAAACACTGTGCTATTGAAAGATCATTATTCAAAATCTCCAACAGTACCATCATTTGAAATTTCAGATTTTCAGTTACTGTGACATGTGAAAAAACACTCTGAAGGACTATCTAAAGAACTCTTTAGAAGTAATTTTAGTTCCCATCAAGTACATGATGTTGCTTGCCTTAAGCTATTTTAGAGCCACTCTCATTTAGTGAACATTTTTTACTTCAAAGAACCAAGGTTTACAAGAGGTCTCCCCCTCGGTGCAACTTCACAGCTGCAAAGGTGGAGAAAAATGAGCGACTACCAAAGAAAAGAGAAACAAAACATGTTTTCATACAAAACTCTCAAAAAAAGAAGGCTATGAATATACTTTTTGACTTTTGACTTACATTTGGTATATACTAGTTCACTTAAACTTCAGTCTAGCCTTTCTCCTGCCCATGAAACTCAAAATATGCACAGAGGAGACATGTACACACACAAAAAAGCAAGAAATAGACACCTTTTTTGCTGCTTCAGAAACTTAGCCATGATCACAAAGCAGTCTATTGTTCTACATGTTGCAGTATTGCTCAAAACTTTAACCTTTACCAGTCAAAACTAGAAGACATAAGGAACTATATTAGCAGACATAAGAGATATTATACCAGCAATTTTCATCAGTCCAAATTCTTCACATGCAGCAAAGCAGTGTATATCAAGGAAACCTACGAGGAAAAAAGAAGTGATGGGGATCTTCTTCCCATGATTTTTAATGTACAAAGATGAAGTTCCATATTTATGCAAGTCATCTAATACTTCAGGTGGTTTATTTTACAAATTTAGATGTCCTAATTTACAAAGTAAGGGAACTAGTTTATAGTACACAAATTCAGAACATCTTATTTAGTATCTTCTTTGCCTGTTTCTTCCCGTCTCTCACTTGCACAGGATCCAATTATGATTCAGTCACTTAGGCAGTTCGAAGACTGCCAGCTGTTCCTGTTAAAGGACAATTTGAAGCAGGTTGTTACTTCTTGGACACACTCACCTTAACTTTTAAAACTAGATTCCTCTCATAGAGCAGGAAACAAATGATGAAACACAGCATCTTTGTTCATCTCTTTGACCCTCTCCTCCATCAGCTCCTGATGCTAAAACGCTGCTTGTGAACTTTACTTTGGACCACACTTCATGAGATTGTTTAGGTGGGGGCTGAGGTTTCATACCAGCCTCCTTTATTATGGATACCTGGTCTCTTGTACCTTGCTTTCACAACCATGAAAATCTCCCAAAGAAACAGACCATTTCTAAAGGGGCTGACATTCTTGTGCCTTTTATTGACCTAAAGACTTGCTGCTGTTTCACCTCTCTGCTTTTGTGATGCATCTGAAATAACCCAGATTTGAAGTGAGTGGCAGCAATTACATTCAATCCACACAGAACTACTGGATATCAGTTTAGGCACATGCACTGTATAGTATGCAGCTATCAAAATTGACTTCAGGTATGCCACAAGACTTACTGTATATGTGTAGACTGCGTATGCAACAGCTATTTATGCCAGGTTCCTGGACATCAGGAAGCTGAGCAGAGCTCCAAACCAGCTGTCTGGCATGCAGAATTACTAAACAAAAGACCAAATAGTGCATGTAAAGAAGGATACAAATAAAAGAAGAATTTAACAAGTAAATTCATACTTGAAACGGATCGAGAAGTAGTCATCTGTGTGCTCCCCTATGGCAACTGAGCCTGGGTATTGGTAGAGCTTCTCCTAACACCTTTTCTCAGGGCAAATCAATATTTTAAAAGTAATCATGCAGACTGAAAAACTTTGGAGGCAAAGAACACATTCCTGTATTTTGTACAGTATTAATACCGGTAAGATTTGATATGGCTTCAGGTAATACTAGAAATCTACACTTAAAAGAACTGGCCACTCGAACACTTCCCCTGTGGAGTTTCATACGCTTGATCACTGCATTTGTTCGCTGCAGTCATTACACAAACAGAAGGCAACTCCAATCTATCTGGAAGAAACTTTCCATAAAATTTCAGAATGGCACTGCATATGTGCACCATCTATAGTCATATTTCTGGAGAGAGGTTGACATGGGGTTGAAATGCAGTAAATACACACTACAGCTTGGAAAAACGACTGCAGGACAAGCCCTATGTGCACTCGCTTTTATTTAATAATCCCAGTTAGGGGTAAAGTGTTCAACTATCAGAAACCTCTCCTATAACAAACAATGGAAAATGCAGGCTTGGTGCAGAAATGTAAAATAATTCATCCTGATTAATTATGACCACAGTTAAAAAGCTTTCCTATCAAAATAGAGAAAAACTTCCACTTCATTTTCAACCATTTCCAGCTTCAAACGCCAAACACTGTTTTTAAAAAGATAAAAAAACCTTAAGCCATTTCTCGACCGTTCAAACATAGTACATGTAAGATAACACTGTTCAGATCCCTCCATTGGAAATGTCATTTGAAATGGACAGATCATCGAGAAGCCTCTCCTCTGTACAATTTTTGTAGCCTGAGATGATTTGTTTCAAAAAAGGCAGAAAGTATTTGTACTTACACAGTACTCATTTGTACTGAAGAGTAGCCAAGTGAAACTCTTCACACATTTGTGGGGCATTTCTCATATGCATTACACATGCTTTTCCATGCAAATAATCTGAAACATTTTTTATAAATTCAGTCAGAGAATGGTGTAATAGTGTATTAACTAAAATATAGTCAGTTAACTACATGATTGCCTGTATTTATTACTATGGTTTAGCGTATAGAGGAACAGATGGTTTCCATGTGCTCCCAATCAAATACTCTCAACTGCTTATTTGATCATCGGCACTAGGGTTTTTGATTTAAATAATTGAGCTTTAGCATTCTGTACTTCTTAAATTTGACCTGCTTCTCACAGCTCTTTTGACTTGTGGCAATTGCTGTTGGCTGATGGCCAGCAGCCTTTTCCTCAGACTTCGAGTATCGTTAATTCAGCAGTGAATTAAAAACAGACACTCTGTATTCCTTAGGATAACACAGTCTAAATTCTGTTCTCCAAATAATCCCTATAGATGCATGCAAGCACAATTAATAATTCAACCATTAACCAAAAATGAAAGACTTGTTTAATCTCATTTAACACTGTACAGTCTTATGACACATAAATGAGTGGCTTTAACCTACTGTTTATATAATTCTTTAAAGAGCAAATTCATTTAAAATACAAATACATAATTTACACAGAGACAAATAACATTTAAAATCTACCTTCTATTTCTCTTGTCCATTTGTTTTAGAGCCAAGACATTGTAAAATCATTTTATTAAGCTCTGCATCTTAGGTTATTTAATTGAAGTAAAAACACACATTACTGAGTTTTTTAACTGTTACTCATTGCAAAGCGGCAGCACATAGTTTTATTTTGGGTTTAGTTTGCTACTACCACTGAAGCTGGATGTTATAACGAGATAATATAAATTCTCTTGCCTAGCAAGTGCAAAGAAATAAGCATGCTAGTATTGCCTCATTACTGAATGATGGAAATGTATGTTTTTAACTACCCGAAACACAATTTGGCATAGGCTCCCTTTTGGGAGAGTTTTTCTTTAAATAAAAGGGTTAAACTTCAGAGTAATACTTAGTGTAAAGCAGGGTTAACTTAAACATTATAGTCAATCTTAAAAAAATAAAGAGCAAGAGTGCAAGAAAGCACATGAGAGAAAGAGCACAAGCACAAAAAGAAAATGTATTAACATAAATCTTAGTTCCTTATGAATATGTATTGAAGGGTCTTCTGCAAACAAAAACAAATATAACTGCACCAATGCATGCTTGCCTAACAGTGGAATCTTCTGTGTAATTTAGAATATCAAATTAAAAGACTAAGTCTGAGTTCTTTTTTTTAGTTTTGTAGTTTGGTCTGTAAAGCTGAGGACTGAAGAAATTTGTGTTATGTTAGATAGCTCACTGGCTATATAATATTCTGACACCTAAAACCGCTGATAGATTAAGTCAGGTCAATTAATTTCATAGAACAGAACGAAAACTACTAAGTTGTTTTTCTTCTTTTGTGTATGTGTGCGTGCAGTGAAACAAAAAATATACAGGTAAGGAGAGGAAGAAGTTAGTTCATTGCTCCCATCCTCCTAGTTACAATAGTCAAGAATCTGCCTCTGTATGACAGCAAAATATCTTCAGAGCCAAGCAAGGAAAGTAACAAAATAAGAGTTTTTAAGTGCTTCTAAATGTAAAAATGACGCCTGACTGACACACTGGAAAATGGGAATGTGGCAAGGAAGGAAAGAAATACAGTGAGAAGCAACGGGTCCAGACAAAAGATGGAAGCACTCTAACCCCCCAGGTTCTGGATTTTAGGTGGTCAAAGAGCAGAAAGTTACAGTGCATAAACCAGGAGTTTCTGCAAGGGGAAGAGGAATAATAGTAAAAAGGGCAGTATTACCAGTGCTGCCAAAAGCAACAGCACAATCGAGGAGGAGGAGGAGGATTCCATATGCCAGAAGGATGTAGAGCCAGATTTTCAAAGATACTTCAGTACCTAACAAATGCTACCGAGTGCTTAGCTGCAAGACATGTTAACAGTTGATTACTCTCATTGATTAAAGAGCCATACAGTAGTCTAAATTCCTCAGGGAACTAATATGGTATTTTCAGTCACATACATTTTTCAGCTATTTTCCACCTAACCACATCTAATAGCTACACGTTTTGGCTATACTCATCTAGTCCTGACCAGACCCTCAAATTTTCCTAAATGTTGCAATATTTAGGTTTAGGAATGCCTAGTCAGAAGGTATATTAACAGTCTGTAAAATATTAAAAACCTCAGATAGCATGGGTTGAAAAATTCTTGCAGTCTTTCCAGTTTCATCTGCCCAAAGTCTCTACATTTGAGTTTATGATTTGGTTTTATTTTCTGCTAATTAAAAGAAGAAAATGAGAGGAATAATTACTTAAAACAACTGGGGTAAAGCACTTACATGAGTTGAGGTGGGATGGGAAAGCAAGTCCCTGCTCCAACTTATTTAGAGCAGGATGTTGACTATATTATCCCAAGACCTAATTCCCAGGCTATGGAACATCGTAGGGATGCTCTCACTCAAAGTTTTCCTATTTCAGTTATTTCAGACTGTAAAATAATAAACTAGTTGCTAAGCAAAAATCCCAGAAGAGACATCCTATAGTGGTGAGGTACTCTACAATGGTCAAACGGAAAGAACACCTGTCTGCAGCATACAAAACAAGAGTGAAATCAATACTGTACGTAAATGTACTTGATTTCAAGTATGCTTGACAAGTTGGCACCAGCACCAATAGAAATTTAAGTATGAAGGACCTAGAAGACCTTAAATTGTGAGAGTTTGGAGATGTATCCTTTGACTCAAGCACTGTGTCTTCCAATCTTTTGCATTCCTTCAAAGTAGGCCACCAATTTCACTCAGCCCTCAAGACATTAGGAGCTGAAAGGACCACAGACACCGTATCTACTTTTCTGTCTCCAGACAGTGATAGGAGGCAGGACTTCAGTCTGTTCCTAGAAGCTTTGCAAAGAGCATGTACCTCACAATTTTGGCCTGGGGCCAAGCAGATCTACGGCAAACTCTTCATTGCTTTTGAAGACCAGGGAATAAAGATCAGACAGAATACTGCTAAACGCCTTAAAATGAATGGTTTCAATTCAACAAAAACCAAAACAAGCTGAAGAGCACAGAAGTGAAGTTCATGGGAAGGTAAATTACAGAAAGAACACCAAATAAAAATAGAGGGTAAAGAGTACAGCTGACTGATTGAGAAACAAAGGGGGTCGGAGGTCTTTTGGGGTTTATTTTTCAAGGTAATTAAAATATGTTGGTCATGTAAGAAATTCCTACTAACTTCAAAAGTATGCATATGCTTGAAGTGCTCTGCAAGACCAAAGCCTAACAATATAGAGAAAACAAACACCTTGATCATTACCAGAAGGAATTTGTGTATTCGGTGTTACTTAATTTCATAAATAATTAATCATAATTAAAGTCACTGGATGGCTTTTGAAAAGTAGGTAGTTGTTAAGATGACTGGCAGTTTTCCTTGCTGTTGATAACACCTAATGATACATTGCAGGATGAAAGCTACATTAAGAAATCCAAAAATACCTTCTCTGTACTCACCACATTAGATAATTCTAAGTTTTCCTTGCCACAGACATTTTATTGGTACTTACCACTTCAAGAAGCCTGATGGATGTCAAAGGCTCTCTAAGGATGCTTTTCAGATAATTTATTCAAAGGTTTCTTCAAAAGATTTTTAGGTTTTGGTTGATTTTTTTCCCCCAACTCTACAACTCCAACAAACACAATCAGCAAGCTTCAAGATGCTAGCCAAATTACTTTAGAAGTTCATTTATTTATATCTGCCTCTAAATAAGAAACAGAATTTTTCAGAAGTACAGCATTTAAACTCAAGTCTTGGATTATGATAAACTGTTGGTACAGGAAAAAGTATCTTCACTTGTTTGTGCTACAGAAAACACATCTACAGAGATACTGAAAAGGCCAAAAACGGAAGAGAAAAATGGGGTCAGCTTCATATAAGAGAATTCGGTATACAGACATTAAATTCAAAATCTGATTTACACAGTCACCACTCACACCTCTGAGAGCCACACTGCAGCCTTGCAGCCCGCCCAAAGTAGGGACACAGAGGCCAGCTTCCAAACCTTATCTTTTTGGTTTCTCTTACCAGTGTTTATGCCTTAATTCTACAACACTGAGCATATATACTTAGCTTTAAGCAAACAAGGGAAGTTCCTTACTGATGTGCTTTATGTATCTATTTTTTACTAATTTTAACGAGAGGCCTTTGTTGCATTTAACTACTCCTATTTTGTGTGACAGAGTAATCATTAACATTGTAATTAATTATTAATAGAAAAAAAGGAGAATATAATATTTCATCTAGATTTCTACTTCATTTTCTTCCTTCTGGTCTGCAGCATCACTGGTCAGTTTCCCCTCCTTACAAAGGAAAGGAAAACATTAAGAAATTGCAAATCTGACTACCAACATTTGTTATTTCTCTTGGAAGGCTATCATTAATTCCAGTGAGAACTTTGCTTTGAGTTATCCATAATTTAGTATTCTTAGTCTGTACAAATACAGCATAGCAATAGAACAAAACAGTTACTGGCTAAAAGTTTTAAGCCTTACTTTTTCCTGGATTTGTAAAGAAATGCGCGATTTCCATGAAAGTTGAGTTTCCATTTGTTCACAGTACCTTCAGTAAACACTGATAGGGCTAAACACTTAAAACTCAGGCTACTTTTAGTTCTCACAGAAAACATATGTAGAAGCCAGACTTTGAAAGTTTTTCCTGTAGAGAAAATTCTTCCAGAAGTGCATCACTTTGCACATTAAAAATGCAGTAAGAAGAATAAATATGAGAGTTCTTGAAGGGCACTTCAGGGACTCCACTGTGGACGGTTACAATAAACAGGCCGACTGGCCTGTAGTTCCTGGGTCCTCCTTCCTCTCCTTTCTGAACAGAGAAATGACATTTGCTTTCCTCCAGTCCTCAGGCACCTCTGCCGATCTCCATGATTGTTCCAAGGTTATCAAGAACAGCCTCACAAAGACATCAGTCAGCAGCCTTCCTCAGCACTTGCGCACGCACCCCATCAGGGCCCATTGACTTTTGCATGTCCAGTTGCTTAACCGTTCCCTAACCTGAACCCCTTCTACCACAGGAAAGACTTCCTTGCTCCAGACTTTCCTCCTGGTCTCCAGGGTCTTGGAGTTCTGAAGGCCAGTCTTGCTAGTAGAGACTGAGATCAAGAAGGCATTCGATACCTCAGCCTCTTCCACATCCTGCGCCACCAGGGCCCCGGCCCCAGCTGAGCAGCAGGCCCTCGTTTTCCCCAGTCTTCCTTTTGCTGCTTATGTATTTATAGAAGCCCTTCTTGTTGCCTTTGACAACCCTCACCAGATTTGACTTCAGGTGGGCTTTGGCTTTCCTAACGCCATCTCTGCATGCTCAGACAGCTTCTCTATATTCCTCCCAGGAATACCTGTCTTTGCTTTAACCTTCTGTGTATTCCCTTTTCATGTTTGAGTTTTGCCAGCAGCAACTTGTTCATCCTCCTGGCTAGACCTCCTGCTCATTGGGGTACACTGCTTTTTAGCTTGGAGGATGTGACCTTGAATATCAACCAGCTTTCCTGCAACCATCTTGCCACGAGGGCCCTATCCCTTTCTGCTATGGCCCTATCCATGCTCGCTGGGTGCAGATTCCTGAAGAGGCTGAAGTCTGGTCTCCCAAACAGGGCTTAGGGGTTTCTTATCTTCAGCAAGGAGATGATTCCGTAAGTGTGGGATTCCCCACAACATCCCCTCTTCCCCCCTAACCTCCTTGCTTAACATCGAAGGACTATATGTGTAGCAACAAATGCTACATCAATAACACTTAAAATAAGATCCGAACCACCTAAAATATAATTACTTTCTCATTGAAGCCAGGTTTACCATAAACTTTGACAAGACCAGTGTTGCACCCCTGTTCCATGCAGGTCTCTTGATACCTACACAAGTAACTGAGAGTTGCTTTTCTTGGACATTAGAATGAAAGCAATAACCATCTTTGGACTAAGGGCTAAAACTGGCATACCAACTACATCAATGGTTGTCCTTTCAGTCACTTCTGAAGAGGCAGACTTCATGCCTACCTTTCCCTGTAAAAATTTAAGACATGAAAGAACTCATCTGGATTCTACATGCAGGTAGTCCATTAGCTGCTGCTACTACACACTATGATTTAAGTGCAATTTCTGTCTCAGAAACACAAAATATTGGTGACTAACCCAATCTGGGAGGCCATGCAAGATGAAGGACTGTAGTAGAATGAAGGAACAGTAGTTAACCTGGCAGTGTCTGGTTAACAGTTGAACTTGATGATCTTAAGGGTCTTTTCCAGCCTCATGGTTTTATGATGCTATGATTATACAGAACCCCCACCACCTATATGCTTCCCTAAGGACCTTACATTGCCTACTGTTAGACAGGATTATCAGAGAACAGACTGACATTTGCCCTGACCATGTAAGAAATCCTCAAATTCAGACAATAAAAGAAAGTGACTCTTAACAAGGTATGTTGAAACCATTGCCAAAACCCAGGCAGAGTGCTAAGACACATCTCCCTGCACGGATGGGACTGCACCCTGCCTCTCTGCTGCCGCACCCTGAGCCCAGCCTGCTGCTTTAACAACAGGAAGAATCTTCTTCCATAGCTAGGCCGAGTTCTACTACCCCCAGCGGGCAAGCAGAACTATAGCCCATCCTTGCAGCTCCTGAGACTAGATATACATCTACAAAGCCCACGATGTTACACTGTAGAGTGCTTTTGTTAGCACTAAATAAACTAACTGCGTCTACCTTAGCAGAACAGAGCTGAGAAGCCTAAAACGTTTCTGTGGCTGAACAGATTCCCACACAGGATCTCAGGCATACAAACCTAGTGAAGCCTGCAGTCAGAAAATACCCCACGGCTTAACCAATGCCATCCTCCGTAATGTGCCAAAACCCATATGTACAAAATAGCAGCATCCTTGATGCCACAGAGCTGAATTCATGTTATGTAGTATCAAAAAAACCCCCAGCTGATCTATAATATGACATCAGTTTTCCTACTGCAATTTTTTTAACGATGCCAAAAGAAGAGCCGCACCTTGTTCTTAAAATAAACGAAGTATTTTGCTTTTTCTGTAACCTCTGACAGCACAAAGTAAAATGATTCATTAAATGACTACTTTATGGTTATTTATGAGATGCTAACTAGGTGTATGATGTGCTAATTATTAAGAAAGCACACATTTGGAACATCTCCAGGTGTCTTTCCAAATCTTTTTCCCCAGGTGCAGTTGTTTTTCAATTTCTTTCTGTTTGAATGAACATTACAGCATACACAATTACATTGTTTCATAGACTTTAACAGCAGAGCAAATTCAGAGCACCTGATCACCTGCCATTCTACTTCATCTGGACACTTCTATTACCAAATCCACAAAATTATTTAAGAAGAAAACGCCCACTGTATTTTTGAAACTAAAGCAGAGAAGATGCAAGATCAAGAGGCTGCTAACATCAGAAGCCTCTGCAGAGACAGTAAAGCAGATATTTTAAAGGTTTTCAGGAGCAAAGGGTTAAAAAATCTCCCCAGATCCACCCAGTCCAACTTAGGAAAACATTCCTTTCCTAATGCCAATCACACAAGTCAGGATAAGCTATGCAAGCATCTCGAAAAATAACTGCCAGAACACTGACCCACTCCAGGCTCCGTGCTGTTCCCTGGGCTGCCCGAACCATCCTGCTCTAAAGGGATCTAAAACAGCGAAACAGGGCCTGTGGGCTCTTGGAGCAGGAGAAGACTGAGCCGCATTGAGTTGCAGCGGCGTAGCAGGCACTATGGCGAGCAAGGGGAGCCCAAAGGAGTGAATCTTATGGCGAAGTGAAATGACTTGGCAAGTCTGACTACATCGGAACGCACAATTTGAGGAAATCAATACACATACACCATTTCATGGACTATTTAATAATCCAATAGTATGACTGTATCAAGGCTAAATGAAAATATGTTTTAGAAGCATTCACATGCGTGGACATCACTGTCACTGATTACGCTGATGTGGACATGCCTGAGAAGGTGTTTAAGTAGCAGCAGAATTCAGAATTAATCAATTTGGACACAAGTGCAAAATACATGGATCCACAGCACAGAACGGGGAAAATAAATAGAAGAGAAAGTACCATCAGGCAGTGATATTATTCAACCCAGTATACAGCCTTCGCTATCTCACCCCTAGCATTTTCCATAGTATTTTATTAAGATTATTTTCACATTAAATTGGATGTTTACACATAGCACGATCGTATCTTTCTGCTTCAAACAAGCACTAACTAAAAACGGAGTTTCAGGTTACAGCAAGTTGAAGGATGGAAAAGGAAGATATTTTTCTGACAACAAATTTGAAATTAAGACAATAGTAAATAACAGCAGGTAGCACATGTGTGCCAAGCCATGGTATTATAGATAAGGCACAAATCATTCTCTGCGCACCAGAGAATTACTTTAAGTTGAATACTAACATTTCCTAATATAAAAAAATATTACTTCCTAATAGAAAAAGTTCTTTCACCTTACAGTAATGGAAAAAATAAAAGATTTTAGTTATTATTTTGCTAAGACTAAATCCCCGCTCTTGCCACAGAACAGCCTTTTTCATTTGTTTTTCACTTCCTAAGGATGCCTGCATAATTCTGGGAAGTTAAAGTTTTTAGATATTTGCTTACAGCCTGCATTTTTGTTGTTTTATTAACTTATTTAAGTTCTGCTCCACATTCTAAGGAAATTATTTACATGCAACAAAGTACTTGGACTGTGTTACAAGTGGCATATAGTGAGATAAAAAAAATTAATTTCACTGTACTTATCCTTTACATTAAGCAAAGGTTGGGGGAAAAAAAAAAAAAGGTTAAATTTCAGACTGAAGGTAGAAGTTTTGTGAAAACTTGAGCTTGTGAGTTGTTAAAATAAAAAATAATTCTAAAGCATTTTACAAAACTTGGAACACATTTTCCCTTTTGTAAACAGAATACATTTTTTGCTTGGTTTACAACAAACATTAAGGCAATGTTGAAGGCAACAAAGAAGAAATATTTTAATCCAGAAAATAAAAGAACATCAGCTTGTTGCT
Organism: Pluvialis apricaria; assembly: GCA_017639485.1. Lineage (NCBI taxonomy): Eukaryota > Metazoa > Chordata > Aves > Charadriiformes > Charadriidae > Pluvialis > Pluvialis apricaria. The sequence continues at coordinate 3,958,552 of CM030018.1, read as the reverse complement.
GATATAGATCATTGTAGCCTTAAGTTACAGTTTTATTCAAACGGACTTTATTTCCCCCTCTCTCTCCTGTCCCACCCTGAAGATGTTAACGCAGATCTCAGTGACCATGGCACTCCCATTTTAAAAATTTCGTCAGCAGCTGCTTGAAAAATATATACTTAATCTATAACTATCTATGCAGTCTGGAAAACAGAAACAGGATAGACTTAATAGAAGAAGAGCTATGAGAAAGTTAAACCTAAATAATTGTAATAAAACATCAATTTTATTTTTTTCCACTTCAGATCATTCATTCAAAATTCACAATCAAGCCAAATGTGAAACTAGTTTTGAGGCTTTGTATTCTCGTTATTATTTTGAAAATGACAAAGAAAGTAGCAAATGAATCTGTCGTATAGGCTTAGGATGGTGTCCTGGCCCAAAACTGTAAAGTATCCCTTTACCTTCGTAGCTGATCCTGCAAGTAATGATTCATGCAAGGCATTTAATACTCATGGGAAAACCCCTAAGGTTTCAATAAGTAAGAATAAGGATCAGATCCCTCGTTTATATGCTCAGAGAATATCAAAGAACAATTAGCAAGCAAGATGAATAACAGAATAAGTAAAAAATAAAAATCAATATGCTAAACTCCTCTCTTTGGAGAGTCTGAGTCCCTGGGATGATGACCTTAGGTTGGGTTGGACTTGTTCCGCCTTTCACTAGAAATGCTTCTGCTCTGTTTATTCCCAGACACAACACATACAGCTCCAAATCAATCAGCCAGAACTGCTCCACACGCGCAGCATTGCCGATTGTAAAGTTTCAGACCACGCACATTTTCTCAACATCATACAGAACCCGTGGTGGGAGTCCTTTGTCCAGCACATTGCAACAGACAAACACAGAGATTCATTAACACCAGGCAATACTGAAGTACTGCAGGACCGTTTCTGTACATTTGCTCACTGCTCAGTAGGGAAAACGGGCAGAGTCTTTCAGTATCCCTTGCTTGCTAAGGCCCCCACGCTGATCTTGCCAACTGTCAACCCACCTAATTTTTCCATAAATGTTGTAGCAAACTCCTCACCTAACTTCACAGAATGTAACAACCACTGAAATTACAGGATCAAGATAAGACAACTCAGCCTAGCCAGATATCTGAATACTCGGAGCTCACTCTTCATGGACACTTCCAACTCATATACAGAAACTCAGAAGGTTTCTCTCTGTAATAATTTTTTCTTGAATTAGACACCTGAACCACACCAGGTTTTTTTCAAACATAACATAGAAAATAAAAGTCTCGCTAGATTTTTTTTAACCAAAATAACAATGGCTACAGCACTTGGTTTGTTGATACAATCCAAAGTTCCAGTCTCTCCACAGCCCCCGATAGTCGCATTACAGTATCCGTTGCAACTTCCACGACTAGTGCTACACAGACTTGAAAAGGATTCTTTTAAATCTTGTAAAAGCAGTGAAGTCACAATGATGTAGGCATTTTGCTAGAGAAAGTAACAAAAAAAATCTTAACAAAACAATGCATAGTTTTTTAAAATCTAAGTATTTTATAGCCAATGTGGTTTTAGGTATTCCAGCAAAGAAATTGATTCGGGTTTCTTGCTTTTTTGTTGGTTTGTGGGTTTGGTTTTTTTTTTCAAAATGTTTGCTCTGTTGTTTCAGGTTTTTTTAGTGCTGTTGGAAAAATAATAAATTTCAGCTGAAATAAAATTTCTAATGAGCACTAAATGTTTGCTGAAAGATGAGTCATTAAAAATAAATTCAAATACAAGCTGATCTTAAGCCAGCAAGGATTTAAATGCTTGCTTAATATAAAATATAGATATGTTTTTAATGAGGACACTACATTACTCATGGGTGAAATCTGGATCAAGATTGTAGTGAATTCCTAAACAAACAAAGTAACAAAACTAGAAAAAAGAGCTTTACAGCTGTAAAGAAACTCTCTGAATTTTACAAAATAAGCTGGAATTGCATTAGTTAAGCTAAAGCAAGAGCTCTAAAATAACTAACCATGATTCTAGAAAGAAAGTATTCAAAAGTGGCCAAGGTGGCCAAGAACACCCACCTATGTTCAACCAGAATCCAGATATCGTACCATTTCAGTGCAATACAACAGAAAAGGCTTATAGGTGACATTAAATCTTATTACAATTTTCCTCATTCTACTGGTAATTTTCATTAATATGAAAAATAAAAAGGCACATTACTATGACAGTGACATGATGTGAGCAATTTTATTGAAGTAGAAAGCTAAGAATGATAATATGCAATAATTATTTTATTGATGCACAGGAAATGAATTATTCATAGTTACAAAGTATCTGTGGATAATTCTAATTACCTGCTTTTAAAGTATATGAGATCCACAGAAAATACATTAACAACTTTGATTGAACACCTGCTATCCTGTGGAAGATTACAAGCACCAGATTCCAAACTCTTCTGACATTGAAGTCAATGGCATTAGGTCTTCCAAGTGCATATTACTAAAAGATCATGGAGAATTTTGCTGTATTCTGTGGTTTGGTCACCTGTGAAAACTTTGATATAACCAGGAAAACAGTAACAGCTTAAGTTCATATCTTGTTTCATGTTTTTAATTCATGGTTTGTTTTGTACCTTTTTTAGTTAATGCGAGGTTATTAATGAAACCATCCCCCTGTAAAACCATTTATTTCCTGGGTATTCCATACCTTTCACTACAGGACTCCAGGCTAAATAAAATATCTAGTCATAAGTTTTCGTAAAAGACGAAACACACTGGGCATGTGGTAAATTAAGCCATGTGATACTTACTGTTCATACAGTGTGTTTGGTCTCTTCTAACCCAAATAATTTTCGTTGTACAAGCAATCATTCCATTGTTAGCTTTATTTTGTCTGACTAAATGTTGACTTTGCTCGTGAAACTACTTATAAATGTGTTTGCTAGGGCAGATGAAATAGCTCAAAATAAAGAAAATGTCAAGAGAAACTAAAGTGTTGGAACTGAAGGTCAGCTAATTTTTCCTGTGTACATTTGTTAGGCTCAACAATTATTTATCCTTTGTCATTTACTTAAATGTTTAATGAATCAGATGTAACAGAATTATGAAACAAGAGTAAATATATCACAATCATTTTGCAACAGACTTACTAAAATTGGAATGGCAGGTTTTGTTGGTTTGAATAATTTTAAATCAATCTGGTGTTTGCAACTGCTAGTGACATTCTTAAAAAATTTCTGTAAGTCTTCTGCTACTTAGCAGTAGCTCAAGCATCCCTCTAGCTATCATGATGCAAGGCACACAAAAGCAGCTTAAGAGGTAGAAAGTTGGTTCCGCTTTCATACCCAGTTCTGTTTTCCAACTGCCACATAACTGTGCGCCTTAGCATGAAGTCTGATGGGAGGGATTTTTGTACAGTAATTATTTATCTATAAGAAACAGAGTAAGAACATTATATGTCCTTAAGATCATCAAACAGCCATGTGGCTATGACTTTATCACTGCCTATCACACTGTTGGATTTCAGCTGATGTCCCATAGTTGAAAGATTACTCATCTTATTATCAACCTACGAACATGGCATTTTCCACTATTTTCTGACAACACTAGTTTTTAAGAGGATATTGATAAAAAAATTACTTACTACAGAAAAGTTTCTTCATAAGTTTCTTCATATTTTACTAAGTGTAAAAGTTAAAAGGGATTCCCAATTTTACCTAATATAGTTAGATACTCCATTTCGCTGTAACAACACCCGTACCAAAGATTACGCACTGCTTTTCACAGACTTCTTAAAATATCAAATATACTTGTGCTGAGAGGGGGCCCGACAGTAGAGAAAAAGTGACATAAAAAATGTTAACAAACCCTCCTGACGGTAAATAATGATGGAGTACTAAAGTGTATAAGAGTAACAACTCTTGACTGGATCTGTGCTAGCCATAAGTTCTGTTAGTACGGAGCCTGCTGCAAGACCAGGAGAGGAGGAGTTCAGTTGTTGGTTCAGCACGCCAGTGTTTTAAGGTTAAAAAAAGAAGAAGCAATGTGTTTATTATTGGTAATCAATAACACATCTGGAGAAGATCATTGATTCTTCTGACGAACTAAAAGATGAGGGGAAAGCATCCCTTCCCACACCAGAGCTGAAAGTTACTAACGGTTAACTCAGCTGCTTAAGATAACATTCTGCATTTTGGAATAGGAGAGGATTCACTACCTCACATGGTTGACATTCCTAGCAAAAACATGCAAAACCAAACTTACACATACACAGAGCAAAGTATTGAAAGAGAATGAGATAAATTGCATTGCTACAAGAATTACAACTTTATTTTGATAATAATCTAAAATGTATACATAACCTAGTGAGACGGATACAGGGAACTGTGGGTTGTACTAATAAAAACCATTGTGATTCTTGGTTTACTTTGTATAAGCAAAAGGAAGTTAAATTATAGAAAGTATAGAGCTTAGCTATGACAATTAATCTCTCTCAGTTATTTTCTTAGGATAACCCACACCTTGGTGTAACTCACTGAAAATTATATTTAAATAGCATAAAATGTGAGAGAAATCTACTATAACGACGTACTCCAGAACTTTGTTTTTAGTTGGTTGTTGGCTCTAAACTGTATCTCTCAAATCAGTTATCTTCCATAAAATTCTCACAGTTCCGTTAAACTAAAAATATAAACATTTACTCATTTATGAGCTTCAGAATCAAACAAGTTTCCAAATATATGAGCATTAGAGAGGGAGCAGCACGTCTAGCAATAACTGATCAAAGCTCCAGGAAGCGAGCTCAGCCTGCCCTTCAATTCACATGCACGTGCTTTGCTTGCCTTTAAAAAAGATACACATGTAAGGTGTAAGGTACAGGCAATATAGTTTCTAATTTTTGCAAGTTCCATCTAACTCATCCACATTTTGATTTGTACAAATCCGCTTATTTATTATTAAAAATGGGGACTTATTTTCGAAGCTTTTACAGCTAAAAAGAGAACAGAAGTGTTTTAATCAGCAGAAACTAAGGTATAGCTTTGCTGGGAAATTAAGACCTAGATCACTTTCTGCCTGTGAATGAAAAATAAAGTCATAGCTCAGCTGTAATTGTTCCAAAAATATGAAGCAATTTTATATGGCAAAGTTCAAAGGAGCGGTTGTGTGCTTATGAAATGGCAAAGATATACATAGCACAGTAAATAGAAATGAATGTATTTCTTTAGAAAAAATGAATGTTCTATATGAATGGACGTGCTAGTTGGAGAAATAATGAACAGTTATTATTATAAGACATGCTAACTATTAGCAGATTGATCATTCTATGTTTAATTTTTAGTATTACACCCGCACATCCTCTAACAACAGTGAAGCAGTTCAGCCTTTCCTGGAACATTCTAAAAATGACAAGATAAACTCCTAGGGGGAAAAACTATTCATTGGAATTGCAAAATAATTTCTTCTCAGCTTAAATCCTGGAAAAACCCAAATGAAACCAGAAGTACAACATTTACTTTTCAACAAAGCTAAATTAAGAGCTATACTGTTAATATCTTCCTTCTTAAAATATTTCAGGTTTCAAATAAGAGTTCAAAGGGACTAAAAGGGAACAACGCAAACAGATAGATGCTCTTCTGATCATAGGTTGATACGGAACTTGCCATCATGCGGTGACCACACACAGAGAAACAGAAACGAAAAAAAAAAGAAAAAAGGCCAGAGTGCTCATTGTAACTACTGCTATTTTGAAGAGTCCAGAGTTTGAGATGAGCTTTGTCATACCATGAGACAAATATTGCTTCACTGTCAGCTAATGCGTATTTTATTTTGGCTTACCCGGGACAGAACTTTCCTTATTCTTGGAGCAGGAATTTAATTCTCCTACAAAAATGCAGTTATTGTAATTAAAAAAAACCCAAACGTTCTGGACATTAAGACAACATGAAAAATCTGATAATCAGAAATAAATGTATGCATCTAACACATTATTTATTATTGACCAAATTTACTCTTCCCATTTACTTGTGTGAGACTGAGAATGATATACGACCTTGTGCCTTTCAATGCAGGGTGTTCAATTAGTATGAATTGGTAAAAGTCACTCTTTGTGTGAAATCCATGTAAACTCCTTTACAGATACAGTAATCTAGTGTTCTTGGAACATGCAACACAATTTTTTTTAATTGACGTAAGTATCAAACAAGTAACTCTAAAGTTGCCAAGTCATCTTTGTCCACACAATATATACAATCATCTTTATACATGATAGATTCACTTCAGAGGATGTTAATAAAGAGTCACAGTAGGACTCAATTTATTTTTTAAAAATGTCATTTTTAGGCTGCAGAAAATTAGCTGCACTTTTTTTCTGCAGGTTTGTGTAAAGGGTAGCAAAGAGAGAATCTGATAAAGGAAACAGCAAGGAAGCATCTAATATGGTCTGAACAACCACTGAGAAGGAGCAAAGTCTATAGAGACCTTTTAAGTTAGTTAATCAAAATCGAATTTGAACTACGGGCAAGAACTGCTGTATTGAGGGAACCAGAACTTCATACATGTCCTAGAAACAAACAGTAGTGCAACAAAATGAGAAAACCCTATGCCTCACAGGAGAAATAAAGTACAGAACCCTGAATTTGGCATTCTACTCCAGTGACAACATGTGACAAAGCATTTCGCACCTAACTAGATTTAAAAAATCCAGAACCATAGCATCTTTTACGATTAGACACCTTAATAATTGCCTTAACTATTCATATTAAAAAGGTATCTTATCACCCACCACTGAGTGAAACTGTGAGCCAATAGCTCATACAGAATGTTTCTGATTAATTGACTGACATCAGATAGGCCTTTCCAGGTAAGATTAATGCTCCTTTCACAATGTCTCACCTCTAGGTAAATAAAATTAGCCAGTGCATCAACACACCAGCTAGACTGGAAAAACCTGTCTACAAAAGAAATTGCTGCATTTTTGATTGAACGTCAGATTTAGAAAAGATTTTCAAATTCACAGATTTATATATAACAACAGAAAAACCCCCAATATTTTCTACGCCTTTTCCTTGTTATGTTAAAGTATGTGAATTGCATATATGGGACTTCCCTTTCCCCACATGTCCTTCTTGTCTGTATACTCTCCAAGGTACAAGTTGAAATTAAAGTCTTGCTTAAAAAAATGCAACCCTTAACAAGCTCCAGCTTTCATTTGTGTTATATATATTTTACATACATATGTATATGTCTTATACATACATACATTAAAATATCTGAAAGGGGAATAGAAGGGTATTTTTCCAAACTGGAACTGTATTTCGTTCTGAAGAATGCATGGTTACCTTAATTTTGAGAATTAACTTAGGAAAATCCAATTTATATAAGCAGATTTAGAATCCTTTTACGGAACTGCCTCCCCTCAAGGTTTTTTTGATGTCTGTCTCTTTTGCTAGAAGCATTACGAATTACTGATTTCTGAAAATATTTGACAGAGGTAATATTATCAAACACATACAAGGTAAAAACATATTATTTTCAATGAAATGAAATTTATTTACACAAAACTAAGAGATAGTCTAAACCCCTTCTTCAAGATCAGCATCAGGGCAAGTTTTGAATGAATGAGTACTCCACGGCTGTAGTTGCTGCTTTTCAAAATATGGGTTCCTGTGAAACCAGAAATAGAAAATATAACTAAATACCTGTACACTTTTCCTCTGTAATATATGCCTGAGGTTGAGCTTCCAGTTTCAGACATTCATTTTTGTTTTTATATTAAATCATTCCAAAGACTACCACCTCTAACATAGGCACTAAAGCAAATGAACACGTTAAATCAGAAAACAGCAAGAATTTATTTGAAGAAGTGGTGTAACTGATATGTGTCATCAGCCCTGCAGTGTCAGTGTGACACTCGTCACATCCCCACCTCTCCCACTTGGCTCCCACACTACACATACACAAACAGCGTGGATAAGTCTCATACAGTAGACATCTGAAAATTCATACACAATAGTAAGCCTATTCACTCCACACAAAACACTCCAGCAGCACATGACGATAACTGGGACAGCGTACTGGCCAAAAGAAGCTTTAAGTCATGCACTGGTAGATCATAATTGTGAAGAGTAGTAGTAGGGAGGAAATCTGATTTTTCCCTATGCAGTTTATGGCATCATCACCCAAATCACTGGGGTCAGGGACATACGAGACTTTCGAAAGTTACTGCAGTTCAGTTCCTATGACTTTTCCAGGCAGCTTCCAGACAAATATTAATAATAGCAATTAACATTATGCTCACATCCCTACTCTTGCTTTCACAAATGCTCTCTATTTTTGGTATGGGTTCCTACAAAGAAGGTAATGATAAGTGCTCTTCCTTTCAGAACCCCAGTTACCACATAAAAAGACCCCGCATTTTTCAGAATACATGTATTTGTATTCTGAAATAACCAAAATTACTTATTTGTATTCCTATTTGCCATATGAAACTAGGGTCACTTTGAAAGAAGAATTTATAGCCCTTGCCAGCAATACCACTGGAAAATGTCGTATCATAATCATGATAGATTATTTTGTTTAAAAGATGATACTGAGAATTATTACTAGTCCGGTAGTTCTGTATCTAGCAATACTTCATTTCTTTCAGTACCAATTATAACAGATATTGAAAAAGCATGGAGCATTTCTTTATTCTCTGCGTACAGCTCATGAATCTATATTTATCAAGACTATATTTTGTATTCAGATAGTTTGAATATTTTTATAGTATTTGTGACACCATTACAATATCAATATTCCCATTAAGAACATAAAGAATAGTCATATGTATATACCTTTATCCTAGATAACAGCTTTTCGTTACAGAAAATCATTAATACCAAATTTAAAAATCAGTAGACAGCTTATCAATTTTCTCACTAATTTCCTTCAATTTTAGTAATTCTCAACTAAATCTCAATTAAACCCAATTTCTTCCCATTAATTTCATTACTTTTGATCTCTATCAATAGCCTTTGTTAATTTCAATTACCTTCAATAAATGTTGAATTAGATCCTTTTACCTCTAAATTAATTTCCATAAATTTGTTTCCTTTGAACTCATTTGATAGCTTTAAAACCAATGCTACAGATGCAATGTCTGACACATTTTTTCACTTGAAATATCGTATATTTAAAATCACAGGAAAAGTAATACAAAGTATATATATTTTGGTAGAAATTAATGAAATAGAAGGTTTACATAAATCTGATGATTTTCCAATTGCCAATGGAATTTAATTGTGAATACTCCGATAAAACAGTGAAAACTCTTAGCTTTTCCATCAATTTATAGACAGATAACCATCAATGGTTTTTCAGAGAGGCACTGTGACATACTGTCCTTTCCAGGATATCCTCTTCTGATCTGAAAGTCTCCTCAAAGACACCTCAACAGACTGTATTTAGAGATCAGTGTTGAGAAAGAAACAGGACCAGGGGTTTGAGAGAAGAGTGAATGTACAACTATTTTTGGACTAAGTAAACATTACACCTCTCCATCTCCGATTCTGTGAGGAAAGAGCACGCTACGCAGCCTCCACTCTGGTGGCAGTCACCTGCCAGTAGCTATCATAGCCTGGTAAATTATTGACTCCAAACCACCAGGTTGCAGAATTGAGAGCAGAGGTACATACAGTCTACTGCGGGTCTGAATGAAAGACACAAGGAACAAGCACCCACATCCAGGGAAGCAATGCTGTTCTGATATAACTGGGTCAACAGCGAATGACGTTATGACCACTTTTAATTTGGAACAGGTCATTATGCTTTTCCAAGCTCTGTCTAAATCTTTATTCCTTCATTAGCTAAAACTTTACCTATGAAGCACAAGACAGAATTAAAAATGCTTAATGATGATCATCAACTCAGTCCCTTCAAAAACAGTTTTCACAGTTAAGTGAGTGTTGTGGATGGTTGCTTCTGATCCTTCTGTTCTTTCTCTATACCTCACTATTGAGGCTAAAGCTTTTACAGATGCAAGTTGACCAATTACAAGACAAAGTTAAGACAAAGCAGACTGTCTTAACTCCAGAACCTGCGCAAATCCTTAGCGGCTCATGCTAAGACCATCATCATACACCCATTAGATAGCAGTCTGCTATTTAGCTCAGCACCAACTTCACAAAGGCGAAGCACATTCCGCAGCGGAGGCATTTCCTTCCCACTAGATCAGCCAGGTTGCAATTCAAGTGAGAACGTCAATATTCCCAGTCTCCTGTAGTTTACATTCTCTGGTCTCACCAGGCAGTGAATCTTACTACTGAATGCTACTGAATCCCACGAAAACCACCCTACTGTGTCAGAAAAGATACTGTTTCTCAGTAAATGTTGCAGGAAGTCCTCCTGAAGGTGGTTTATCTGCAATGAGTCATTGAGGAAAATACACACATACATCTCTAGAAAACAGAGTAAGTCAATATCCATAACTGTATTTTTCTTCAAAGAAATACGCTTTGAGCACCTGTTTTCCCATGTCTGTGTCAAGCCCCCCTCCCAATCCAAGTATTTCTTTTAAATGTCGAAAAAAGCCTTTCAGACTTTTTATAGCAATATTTCAAATGCTGGTAAAAAGTTACATTCCTATTATAAAGTAATAACAGAAAAATAAACACACTGAACTTCTAGAAAAAGGTCTTAATTTTCAAAGAAAATGTGTATGTTTTAAGGCCATTCCTGTAATAATCCTCCTGATTTCCCCTCATTACAGAGCATTCAATAAGCACTCTCAATGCTTACGGTTGCTGATAATTAGACCATGAGGGATTCTTTCCACAGTGGTTTGGATCAGGACCTGAGTGCCCTGAGGCCAAACTCCATCTTGTTGAATCGAGGCAAGTGAAACAAAGCTTGGCTGGGTTTGTTTCTTTAAATAATTTTTAAGGCTGCCTTTGTTCAACATGAGATTTGAGTTTGGTTTCTTTCAACCTCTCAGGGGTTTAATATAAAATGATAACCTGACTCAAAGCATTCTGAACCAGGAAAAAAAATAGAAAAAAAAGAAAAAGAAAAAAGGAAAAAAGAAATTCAATCAATAGACTACTTTTTTTGGTCTACAGATTTTCCTCAGTTAAACTAAAAAGAAAAAAAAAAAAGAAAAAACCTACAAAAAACCAAACCAACAAAAAACCCTGGACATAAAACATTGCTCAGACTTCAGAGTATTTTTGTATAGTGTTCAGCTTGTTTCTCCAGCATAGATTTAAATAGGACTTTCCCCAGGCAGTTATTTGCAGTTTAGTTTATGAAACTCTTATTACCTACCTAGAAGTTTATAAACAGAAAAAAAAAAAAAAATTAGATTTCTGAAACCTAAACTGAAACTTTAACATTTTGCCAGTTACCCTCCTCTGCTGTATGATGATCTTCTGAAGTAGGCACAAGTAAATTTTCATCTTCAGTAACCTACAGCTGATAATTTGTAATTTCACAAACACATTTTTGTATTTTAAACTTCCACTGAGAAGTAGAGAAGGGATATATATATAAACAAGAATTTTGGAAATCCCACATAATGATCACTAATTTTCAGAAGAAACTCCTTGAATATAGTTACAAAATATAAAAAATTATAAAAAAATCAAGTGACAATGGGTTAAACTCACTGGAATTTAAGATCCAGATTACCTTTAAAAGACCACCGGAAGTTGTCAACATATGCCAGATAATAAATAAATAAACAAATTATTTCCCACATTCATTACCAGATATGGGCTTGAAATGGAGTTCAGGTTTAAATGAGATGCAACTTCAAAATGGAACATTTTTGATAAAATTAGCATCTCTCCCAAGCTATTTGGCTTAGAAATCACATATGCCAAGTATATAAAAAAATTATGAAGAATCCATCCCCTATGTACTGATATATGAAACAGCCATTACGGTTGATCTCTACTGAGAGTCAAGCATTATTTTCTTTACAGCTGGTCATGGAAAGTTTTGGGGTGTTTTTTAAAAAAAGTCTATTACTTTACAAGGAACTTTATTAGAAATTATTTGATTGGCTTTAAAAGTTAACAGCCATACCGTGTTTTCTTCATCTACAAGGAACTGAGCTTAATAGAGGACTTCAAATTCTACTCTCTGTTCTTTGTCTCCCTTTTCCTCATTGTCCAAACCACATAATGATAACACAGCAATTACTTGTTCTATCCCCACTGCAATGTACTTCAGATTTTGTCAGCATTTCCACTTAAACATTGTATTATTCTTTCATGGCCTACTTTGAGGTTTCTAAGTAGTTTGAAAGTGTCTTCCCAATAGAAATATCTTTGCGTAAATGTCTATTTCTGAATGTTTATGATTAACAAGATAATATTGCAGGCAACTAGCAAAGACCATATCTTGTAATTAAAAACAATTATTTTAGGGTTTATGCATGTTACTTCTACACTGAATATCTTAGCACCCCTGTACCCTCTTAATTTGGTAAAATATAATTTTATTCTGTGACCATCATAGTATTTATCTGTTTTACAGCATGTGTGTGAAAGTATTTTGAACTTCATATATGGGTTTTTAAACTGCTTTCATTTTTCCAAATATTGTTAGCTCTAAAATAAATACGAAACAAAACAGAGCCGAATTTTAGCAGGTATGTTGAAGATAGGGTTGATTTAAGGGAAATTGGTTTTCTGCTAATCATGTATCATTCTACCTTCTCAACAGTGTAAGTAACTGTGGTCTCTTCAGAATACTTGTCAAGGCATACAAAAAGCTGTAGGTTTACACATGCCTGGAATTGTCAGGGCAGTGGGTAGGAACACAAGCATGATACCCCCAGAAGTCATCTCTGTGCCTGATAACTGAACAGTTCAAATATTTTCCATTACCAGAAAAAATGAATTCATATTGATCTTCATCCTCTCTAGAGCATCCTTTGGAAAAATGATATATACGTATAGATGAGGCACTGTTCACTTCAGTACCATAACGATTGGTTTCAAGTGAAAAATGAGGACAGCAACTCATTATACAGTACACGTGGGGCAATGTCTTTGTTTCCTTTTCATTTCCTTTTTTGCCAGAGTAAATGTTCTTATTTAAAACTTCATGACCAAAAATGCCTGTATCTAAATTACAGCATAAGGAGGCTTCACTCAATTCAGACACATTCCTTAAAAACCAACCCAAAAAGCAGGGAGGAAGAAAGGGAGGGTAGAGACACTACTGCTATTGTACATGGCATAAATCACTAGCCACGTTTATGGAACATAATCTATTCTAATTTCTTATTTCTCTATAATCATCGTATCATGTGCTCCATAAACACTGATGAAAGAAGCTAAATTATCTCACTAATCAGATAGGGTTTTGCAGTTAAAAAAACAAACAACAAAAAACCCCAAGCAACCAAACAAAAAAACAACACCAAAAAACCACCCCACCCCACCCCACCCCCAAAAAAAAATCAGAGAAAAAAAGCCCAGTATTTTCTGTCAAGCTCTTCCTTACTGCTACTCCAAATTAAGCGCAAAAATATGAAATGTCCACAAGAAGTCCCAGAGCAGCTTGGGGCTCAGCAGTAACACAACCCAGAGAACACACCGGGGTTTCTCCTGGGCTCTCCCAGGCTGTGTCTGCATTGAAACCAGAGCAGATGCAGAAGTACCTGAAAGAGTTCTAGCAACTAGCTCAGGTCCTGGCAGTCTAGACTGTCGCCTAAGTTTATGGACCTACTAATTTAGTTTGCTTTAGAGCTTTGTGTTACCATCCCTAAACTAGTAATATGACTACACAAAGTTGAAACGGGTGTATCTGTTCCACACGTTCTTTTACAGATTACAAATATCCATTGTTGCCTTGAAAGTAGCTTCACTACTGATGGGAAGAGTTTTTACATTAGATTGCCTGTTAATTTCTACATCAAAAATCATTAGATTCTCAAACACTCCCATTCAGCTCCAAAAAATACTGAAATAACAGGGAAAAGAGTTAAAAAAACCAAAACAAATGAAAAGCAAAGAACAGTTGCCAGCTGCTATTCTAGGTAGGAAGAAAGAACACACAAAACAGTTTTGAAAACAGTTTTCAGCTACTGAAAAGTTTGTGTTCAGAAAGCAATTACAGACATTCATCTCCGTATAAAAGCCATTCTGCAAAAGGAAGGGGTCCCTTTTTTAGAACATGACTGTCACTAAACAAACAAGAAATTCCAAACCAGACTGGTGAATGCTTATTTATAGGAGGTATTTATAAAGGAGAATCTCAATGCAAGTCACATGGGAAAGATACTCATTTGCCAGTAAATGGCAGAGTCGCAAGTCCTCAACCGCAAAGTCTTAGTTCTTCGACCCTGCACAACAGAACTGAAGTATTAGCAGCATTTTTTCCATGGATATTTACAGTGGCATAAAAGGACTCATCAACAAGACAGTATGTGACATAACCTGTTAGTGCACACGGAGCTTTAAAGAAACCAAGATCCTGAAATAAAGCAGGATTTGTAATTAGCCAGCTCTGTCTAGCGATCGAGTGCCCCATCAGGCCAACCTAGCTATGTTAATCTTCCCTAATATCAGAAGGTCTTTCCCTGCATCGAGGAGAGCAAAGCAGCCAGGCAAATGCTGATTGCAATCTCCACAAAACAAGCGAGAGAGAGGTGCCAAAAGCATTCATATCAGATTCTGCATATATGCTGTTTGGGGGTTAATACTGAAATGTGGAATACTCTCTCCATGGCAGAAAATTCAGAGACTGAGGACAATTTCCTCATTTCTCCACATTTCTATGTGGAAGGTAACACCACCTGAAAGTTTAAAGCCCAGTAATCAATTCTCTTTATGAGAGGAAGAAAACTTGTGGAGAAACTCAAGACAGACAAGACAGAAGGAAAATCAACACCAAAAATATTTTTTTAGTGAGCCACAAGATTCCTTTTTCTTTCTACAAATTCTCTGCATCCAAATGGAGACAGTGTCACAAACCAGCTCTTAAGGGTTATATTTTCGCATTCCAGCCCTAAAAATTACAACAAAGCATATTTTCCATTCTGAGCTCTTTCTAGGAACAAAAAATACATCCTATTCTACAGCTGAATTCTTTAAAGGATTTTGCATACAGTAAAATTTTCTCTACTCTAGATCTGCAAAGGAAGCTGCATCACATAAAAGAATTTCTGTTTACTTTGTATTGGAAGGTATTTCTCAGGTTTATAGATAACCAGAAAATTTCTCAAAGGTCCAATTCTACAGTCACTGCATCACTAATTTCAGAAGCAGCTAAACACCAAAAGACACCACTGTGAGTTGCAATATTGTTAGGTGTTTGGTACTCTCTTCTTTGGGGAAACCTGATAAATCCATTTGTATTTAATCCAACCAGTCGCTGAGAGCCACTAATAACAGCAAGGTAGAGCCACATCCAAAGAGGCACCGCTGTACTTTAAATATGCAGTAACTACAGTAGACTTTTAAAACAAAGTAGAATAATTCATGAGGAGCATATGAGGGGTTAAGAAGGTGAAAAATTCTGTGCAGGGAGGTCCTGGAATAAAAGCTACAAAATGTAGCTGTGTAATCAGGAAATCGTTTTATTTGCATTGCGGTGTTTGGGTTTCTTTTCAATCACAAGCACCAAAGTCAAAGTGGGACTCAGATCATCTCGCTGCAGTTTACCAATCAGGATTATATGCCAATGTGTAATGAAGTGGAACTACATGATGTGACAAAATATGATGTGACAAGTAAATTTTAAAGGAGAACCCACTAATTTGGAATCAGTAATTGCTACAATTCAAACAGCCCCATTACTTATATACTGAATTTTCAAAGCTGAATTTGTGGCATATTTTTAACTGGATTAAGTGTCAGCTTCAACGGAGCAATTAGCATTTTTAAAAAATATTTCTCATCAACAGAGTACTATTTATCACCTGGCAGGTAATAATTTCTTATTCCTACCTTTAGTACTGCTGAATATTTTCTCTCAAATAATATATTCAATCAAAAGAACACAACATTTTATGCTAATGTAATCTTTGTACAGCTTTAGCTAAAATCTCAAGTGCTGGTAATTACAAAAAAGTCTGTGAAGGGATTCCAGAAAACTGGCATTTTATTTATTTATTTTTATGAGAACAAAAATTCAACAAATTCTTTAACAATGTTCAATAGTACAAACTGCAAGTATTATCTTTGCAAGTCTTGTATTACAAGCCTAGGGATTGAAAATAGCGCTGGAAAAGAGCAGACAACACCATGCAAAGCTTCTGGAGAACTTTGCCATCTACAAACAACACATACCGCTTTGGAAAGGTGACACTTCATCATTTCAATCTGTCAGTTTCTTAATTAAAAAAAAAAAAAGTCCAGGTTCTATACAGAGTAGCTGAATAGAACTAATCACAAAAGTACTCTGCGGAAGTAAATATAAACTATTAAATAGGCCACCGGGCAGCACCACAATGCTTCCATAGGCGGAGATCTTGAATGATGTGGAAGCAATTGTAAAAAATAAGAGTTAGCACAAAACATGAGAGTAATTTTAAATACAAGATCATAAAACAAGGACTGGCAGGGAAGACTGCAAGTGTATACACCATGAGTCTTACCGTCTTTCCAGTTAAGAGCTTAAAATTTCTGAAATAGTGTTCTTCAGTATACAGTAAACAGTTAGTCAAGCTTCACATACAAACCACAAAAGCTACACACATATCTCCCAAAATAACGGCAGACCACACCTTATATCACTAAAAATGAACACGATTTGTCTATCCTAATAACAAAATGACATAAATATTCAATCTCTTTAGGAACAAAAAGCACTGAAAAATCATAATTATCTATTTCTTAAACAAAAGAGGCACCTAGTTCACAAGATGTAACAAAAACTATGGCTTCCCCTTGAAGCCTTTTCCTTTTTGGAAACGAGCAACGGCAATGTTGATTTCACAATTAGTTTTTAAAAACTGAAGGGGATTCTTCATAATAGAAACTCTCCATCTTTGATTAGCATTGCTTTTGGTTGTAGCGCAAGGCATCTCACGTCTGTTACAAATCAAACCTGCATACTGAATCAAACAAATTCTAATTGGTCAGAATTCTACTTAAAGCCTTGTTTTAAAACCTTCTAACTGGGAAAGAAACCCCCTAGTTTTCCCCCTAGATGTGTCCATTTGTAAAGATTTGTAACATATTGATAGCAATCAATACACATGTAGACAACCACCACAGCTTGGAGCAGATATTCCAGAAGTACTGGAGTAGGCTGGCGACTGAGATGACACAGACCTTTATCAAAAAGTTGCAAGTGGCTCATCTTGGGCACTTCTCAACAGGCCTACCAAACACTGTATGCTGTATGCGTGTCTGTATGACTGTATGCACAACTGGCAATCTGAAAAGCTATTAAAAAAAGAAATAAATCTTTCTTTCCTATATATTACAGATATTGATTAATTGATTATATAGTCAATTGAAAACTCAAAGACATAATTAGAAGCAGCCTCACAAAACTGATAATTAACCGACACATGTTTTATACCACTTTGTCAAGTTGTTATAGCAGTTTAAATTAGAAAGAAGATAGCTGCAAGCCAGCTGAAAGCAGCTGGCATTTAGTCATCTTCCTCCTGATTAAAATTGTAAATGGCGCCTACTTCAATGGTGGTGTGTCTTCTATACATTCTGATAAAACAGGTATTTTTGTTGTTCTTTTACACCTACACACTGGTTATTTACTATCCTGACTAACTCCATTCACAACTTTTAACAAATGTGGAATTCAGTAAACATATTTTTAATTTTTTTAACCAATACTTTGGAAGACTCATCAGATACAGGCAGCTTGCCCCTGGACATCAAAAAAAACATTTCAAGAATAATACTCAAGCTAAAGCATCAAACCCAAGTGTAAATTATTTTACACTTTGACTATTACTGAGTTATTAAGCTGTTTCAAGGAATATACAACAGCATTAAGGAGGAACCTCCTCTTCTCAGTGCTCTGAAGTTCTGCTTGTTACCGCTTAATTTTCTGCTTTTACTAAGCTTGTGTTACTAACTTAAAACAGGGGGTGGAGAGAAAGAGACAGTCAACCTCATTTCAACTCCTAACACAGGTTTACTTATCAAAATCATCCACTGATGGAAGATGTTTCTGGAAAGGTAACTGTACCAAAAGAACCGATGTGCACTAATTCATCCTACGTAAAGCTCTTGTGTAAGAGTACGTTTAACTGATGTTAGTAAACATTCACACACTCATGTTTTTGGGTCACTAGTACATAATTGTGATTGTGCATGTGTGCACATTTACGTTTCAATCCACGGGACTTAAGCACAAAGTCTTGCTAAAGGTTTCCAGGTATCAGCCTATATGCACAGTAAACTGCCCATTTCTGGTTGTTTATTTACTGATTCAGATGTTTTTCTTACACCTAAATGGTTTTCTCCCTAGAGATTTCATAATGGATTCAGCCACAGTTCAAGCTTCTGTACAACTTAAGTACCTTCAATGCCAATGCCAACTGACTCTGAATAGCAAACAGACTGAAATTTTTATTTTTACGTGCGTAACTGGCTTGGAACATTTTTACAGCTAACAAAATACTACAAACCCTCAACAGTCACTTCAGCACTACTGCACATCATCAGCTCTATTTTGCAGGAAACTACACAATACCTTTCAATTCTTTGCGTGATGTACTAATACTATCATGTATTAAACAGTTCCGTGAAGTACATAATCATTTCTTATCTTGCACATCTGTAGGTTTGTCATAGGCAATACCCATACTGTTTGTTTCAATATTAATGGCACAAATTTCAGGCAGGATTAAGCAGCGCATAATAAATAAATAAATAAATAAATAAATAAAATCAGAGGAACCAGAAGGAAGAGGTTTCTTAAGCTCTTTTAGCAGCTTAGAAGTAAATCATAAAATGTCAAGCTACAAAAATTGGCTCAGATAAGTATGATTTTTCCTGAATTAGTTCACTAAGCTTGTATCCTTCCTGAACACTTTCAAGTCAATCCTAAATGCAGTGTTTACCTTAATATTGAACAGTTACGCTATAACACATACAAAAGACTGAATATACGAGCTATTCTCAAAATGAAAGAGTTAGCCTGTCCTCATTTAAAAAAGGAAAATAAGGAATTTATTTGGCATTGGAAGGAAAAGCAAAGTTATTAAGATTGTTTTTAGGTATTTTTTTCCATTTATCTAAGGGCTTCCACCGGATGCTATCTTCTGTTATAGCCTTTATACACTTCAAAACTTCATATCTTAAATCTTTAAGCTATTTAGTTTCATATATTCACATTTTAACAATAATATAGTTATGTCCATTAATAATTACACTGTCATAATTATACCATCATATTCTCAAGTGCTTAAGGCTTTAAAAACTTCAAACAAGCTGTCATTTTATATTCCACAGGGCTTTTATTCTGTTTCCATGACCTATGATAAATCCTGTTAGTACTAAATCAAACATTATATATGGATGTATATGGACATATATAGCACATACAATTTAGACAATGTATCCTCAGTTTTGGAAACAATGCCCAGAATGTATAAGGAGAAGCGTTATAAAGAAAATATTTAAAAACAACGATTATGTAAAATTGAAATTCTAAGCCTGAAAATAAAACCTCCTCACTTTTTTTCAGCACACCAATTTCAAAAAATATATCTTTTTTAAATGGCTACTATATTCATGAAATAATTAAGGCACAAATTCTGATAGACTTTTGTATTCAACTAGAGTTTTGGCTACACATCTGAAGTTTAAAGGTTCCATTTATTTCCTGCCCAGACAAATGCTAACATCTTAGAAACCTCTCCAATAACTGAGACTAACTTTGGTCTTGTTCCTAAACCTGCAAGATTTTCCACAGAGGTAGATTACTCAGGCCATGAAGAATGTTGTCAGAGAGCCCTTGATTGTGGCCTCAGTAGATAAGACATGATTCTATCAGCACTGACAGATGTTCTTTCCTCTCAGGAAATGGCCACCAAGGATAAAAGTTGCTATCTGCATAAAAAGAAGACTAATTTGCATTTGAAGTCCTATATCCATTCCCCAGGATCTCCATCACTGAGAAAAATCAGGCCTACACTTCCCTTACCATACAGGCAGCCCAACATGAATACGCAGTTTTGCAGTTATATTTACCTGCCTCCAAGGACTATCATTGGGTATGTAGCATTGAGGTCGCTATCACACATACTGTGCTCTAAACATTTGGCTCACCTCCTCCTGCTGTGAAGTCTGAGAGAATATTTTTGTCAGGCAAATATATCTATGCGTAAGTGTATTTGAGAGGAAATACATATAAAAAAAAGACTGCCTTTGGTGTGTGAATATCCATCTTATCCATGAAACTATCCAGAAACTACCCACAAAGAACTACTTTCATCAATACTGTATTAAAAAAAAACCCTAATATTAAGACTAATAAAAGGAGTAATATTAAAATCTTCCCCGATGCATGTATAAATATATTTGCAGTGCGAGCCAAATATACATTTAACTTAGCATAAATTATAACTCATCTAACCTTAAATGGATCTGCAGTTCAGAATAATATTGCGTAAAGGCAAAATAACATGGCAGATTAACAATACAAAACAAGGGGGAGCAAAACTTGCAGTACACAGAGTATTTTCAATCCTTCTGATATTCTTGAACCTGCTGAGAGATGCTGGTCAGATGCAATATAACAGGCTTTCTTGAATCTAAAATAAACAATACTAAATTTCAGTGCACAACGGTCAAACTCCTCTACCCCAGAGCAAATTCAAGGCTCGCAAATGAACACAAACATACTTTAAAAGTTTGTATTTTAAAATACTACAATTACTTTATAATTGAGCAAAATCCATGAAGCAATTAAATGTAAAGAAAATACAAGATTGCAGTAGTCTCTGTTTTTTTTGGTATGATTTTGTGAGTTAGTGGTAAACGGATCCCCTTCATGATTCTTAGACATTTTAACATGCTGTCCTGTATTGGAAAACATTTGGTAAAAGTGTCAACAACCAAATTAAATACACTGCAGACTATGGCTATAACATATTAATTGTCCTTTTTCAATGATAGATTTCATCTTAAAAATAAGTACATTCACACAAACATACTACGGTAACTAATACCTAAAGGAATACAGCCTGTTGAGTGTCATCTTTGTCAACAGGCAATGAAAAGGTGCTTATATAATGTCAATAGAGGCCAAGGAGGTTTTCGGTGCTTCCAGACTCAAGCCAAAAACGCATCAAACAAGCAGGTCCCTTTAATTAAACAAAACATTTTGCCTTCTGACTATAAAAGATAAAATCAAAAGGAAGAAAAATTTGTCTTGGATTAGAAAGCAATTATTTTTTTTTTAAAGTGCTGAAAGTAATCCCTCTAGCTGTTCCTTAACAGCAATACAAGCATCACTGCAAATTTTTTTTTAAATGTAAGGAGTGTGAAATACATTATTCCAGTGTTCATTTTTAATACTGTGAACTTATATGTTTGTAATTATTCTTTTAGAAAACATCTTTGCCATTAACTATAAGATACTTAAAGAATCAGTCTAGCTACTGTTTAAAGTGCAACTTCAAACTCTGTAATCATTTCCCAAATCAGTACAATTTCGTGATGGAAATATCCTGAAGTTCTTCATAAAAAAGAAAATATTTGAAAACCAAAATTTCTATTTTTAGTGCACCTGAATAATCTCCCAATGGAATAGGTGGGTTAGTGAAGAGAATAGCAAGATAACCTTTATGCTGCTACCACTGAATCAGCCTATTCAGTGGTCAAACACAGCAGAATAAAAGTTCTTCATTATGTACTGTAACAACTGTAAAAACTTTTACACAATGAAGAAACCAATTTTTCTAGATACCAACATTTAAGAAACATCTGCCTCCTAAACGCCTTGATACGGGAAAAAAAATATTAGTATTCTTTGATACTACAACAAGAACAGATAGCTTGAGGGTAATGAGGTAAAAATACCCATTTCATGAGGACAAGTACGAACACGCCTGTAACAATCAAAGGTTGAGGAAGACTAAAAGATAAAGTTTTAGGTTCAAGGTCTCCCCTGAGCCTCTTTGTCTCCAGACTGAACAACCCCAAGTCCCTCAGCTGCTCCTCATAAGACTTACTCTCAAGACCCTTCCACCACCTTTGTTGCCCTTCTCTGGACCCTCTCCAGCACCTCAATGTCTTTCTTAGACTGTGGTGCCCAAAACTGAACAGAGTACTCAAGGTGGGGCCTCACCAGTGCTGAGTACAGGGGGACAATCACTTCTCTATCCCTGTTGTCTACACCATTCCTGATACAGGCCAAGATGCCGTTGGCCTTCTTGGCCACCTGGGCACCCTGCTGGCTCATGTCCAGCTGGCTGTCCACCAACACCCCCGGGTCCTCCTCTGCCGGGCAGCTTTCCAGCCACTCCTCCCCAAGCCTGTAGCGCTGCATGGGGTTGGTGTGACCCAAGTGCAGACTCGGCACTTGCCCTTGTTGAACCTCATACTATTGGCCTCAGCCCATCGATCCAGCCTGTCCAGGTCCCTCTGAAAAGCCATCCTGCCATCAAGCAGATCAACAATTCCACCTAACTTGGTGTGGTCTGCAAACTTACTGAGGGTGCTCTCAGTCTTACTCACCTACTCCTTTCCTTCACAGTCCCCAAAAATGCAGGGAATCTATTTAAATTATTTTTTTCCTTCAGAAAGTGACTTAGGAAGGACACTACATTTTGGTGTTCCTGAATTCTCAATGTCTAATGGAAAGAATTTGAAAATATCACTGAAAAGAGTCCAAGAATGTATCTGTACATATTTTCATTTTGCATATCAATCCCTAATGTCTTCTAAACTTCATCCTAATATTTTTCTTTTTTTTTTTTTCCCTCTGCTCTTTTTTCAGACTATATAATAGAAATAAAACAGAAGCTTTGTTTTTCAAGCACAACCAAGCCAATTAAGGGATCCAAATTACTGGATAATTGATCGCATTTTGACCTTTGAGAACTAATCTAGGGAATAAAATGGCAGATCATTAACAGCTCAAGGAAAACAATTCCTGTCCACACATTCTATTAATCCTTCATATAAAATAAGTATAAAAACATCTATGTAATTTACTTATCAGCATTTTTGTGCATTTTTCATCTCTTTTGCATTAAAAACATAAAATCTAGTATGTTATTTTTCATTTAAGTATATTTTAATCTCAGGTTTGTTCTCTACGGTGTTCAGGGGTACTCATCCTAACAAAGAAAATTAAATAATGTAAATTAAAGGTGGAAGACACCTATTTGTTTATCATTACTATGACTTTGATTACAGATGAGGACTGGGACCAAAGCACACAAATGCCTTACAGTTATTATTACATTTTGCAGAGAGCCTTTGGGTATGTTAATGTCCAAATCTAGGGTTGAAATTTGGAGTACTCTACGTTTCCACAGAGATACTCAGCAGGATCTGCATAGAGTTACTAGGAAGATTCCTGCCATCACAGTGAACACCCTGCGCCTCATTCTGAGTTCCGTAGGAGGCTCTGGATAAGGCTGGGGCTACTAACAGATTTCAACCTGGAGTTCAATACTTAAAAGACTACAAACAGTTTGTTGTATTACTGCATCCCAGATGACCAGAGCCTGAAAAAAAGAAAGACTGCTGCAAGATAAAAACAGCATTACATTTTTGTTCTGTAGAACATTAAAACTAACCTTACAGAATCACAGAATGGTCAGAGTTGGAAGGAATCTCTGGAGCTCCCCCAGTCCAACCCCTGCCAGAGCAGGGACACCTCCAGCAGTGGCACAGGACGGCGTCCGGGCGGGTTTGGGATGGCTCCAGAGTGGGAGACTCCCCCACCTCTCTGGGCAGCCTCTGCCACTGCTCTGCCACCCGCACAGGGAAGAAGTTCCTCCTCTGGTTAAGGTGGAACTTCCTGTGTTCAAGTTTGTGCTCATTACCTATTGTCCTATCACTGGGCACCACTGAAAAAAGACTGTTCCCATCTACCTGGCACCCTCCCTTTAAGTATTTATAAGCATTAATAAGATCCCCCCTCAGATCTATAGTCTGAGACTTATCCACAAGTAAATTAAAGTAAATGCAAATCCATTTTTACCAGACCTCATTCTAGCTCATGGGTCATGTACGGCAAATGATCACACATGGCAAATCCCTTCAGTGCAAAGGTCTATAAGATGCTGACCTATGCATAATAATTACTTTTAACATTTGTATTTGCAGACTAAAATAGCAAACAACTTAAGACAAAGCCAAATGATGCAGAATTAATGCAATCTATGAACCTACATATTGTAATTCAGGCATTGAAAACTTTTACAAGATTGAGACATTTCAGAATTGCTGCAGTGCTTTCTGTCACACAGGCCCACACTGTAAATTGTTCCAGGAGTTTTAAAGGACTCACCTCCCAGATACAGAAAGAAATAAAAACAATAAATTCCAAAAAGCCTAATGTCTGTCTAGGTGGAAGGGCAGGAGATGGAAATGCCTTGGTAAAAAATAGCCCTAAAATAATGGAATTATTCTTGCTATATTTTTAACATTTAGACATTTATTCCACGTTAGAGAAAACATACAGTACATAACTAAATACAGACCTATCCAGGAAACTCAGTTGTACCAAAAAAAAAGGAAAGGAATAAAAGGAAAAAAAGAAAAGGGAGAAAAGCTAGTGTGACAATGAGAGAAGACTACAATAAATTAACTACACTTTATTTTAAGCAGGTTGGGCGACTTATGCACACAATGGTAAAGACTATTGTTCACAAGCTCTCCTGTGAACTTGGGGAGGCTGCCAGATCTACAAAGGCACCGATTAATGCATTCACAACCAGAGATGGACACAACCTTTGAAGAAAGAAAATTTAAATTCTACACATTTCTAGTCAGGGTGCCTGCGGTGACAGTTTGTTCAGCTCAAAGAAAGAAGTCTACTATTTACACTTCCAGCATCACCAAGTAGCTAACCAGCTAGAATTTTCGAAATGCCTGTGCCTCAAAGGGACATTCACAAGTGCAGTGGCTTCTTTAAGCTCCTTCTTGATTGCAGCAAAAGAACAAGAAAAAAATATTGTAAAGTTCACATGACAAACATAGCCAGCCAAACAACTTACATTATCTAATAAATAAATAAATAACACTTGAAATAAATGCTGTATGGGTATTTCAGAGATCAGTTGCAAAAAGGAAAATAAAAAATACATTACAGAAAACTTGAGTCAGAAGACTGCTTTGTTAAGCAGATGCACAACCACTCACCCAACTTTTACAAGTGTATGTCAGATACAGTGAAGATCTGAAGAGACACAGCATGCACAATGAAAGACAGTTAACCTACAATATCCAATGAGAGTAGACTACTTTTAAATAGAGTTGGAAGACTTCCAAACAGCTATTAATGCTGGCTTAATTCAAATGCCTATATTACCCTCCTTCAAGATCATCTCTATCGCAAGCTAAAGTAGGCAGTCAAATGATTAAGCTGAAACTTTGTGGTTGCTGAATGCTGACTATCTGTATTTTTACATTCCTCTGGACTGCCACAACTTCAGTCTTGAGCCATCCCTTACTGCAAAGAAATGTTTAATGAAATGCTAGCAAAGCTGAAACCCAACATGTTCCTAAAATGGAATAAAATGCTTTGGAAACATTATTTTCAACTGTACAGTAGTGTCCAAAATACAGAGTTA
The DNA here is from genome assembly GCA_017639485.1 of Pluvialis apricaria. Classification (NCBI taxonomy): domain Eukaryota; kingdom Metazoa; phylum Chordata; class Aves; order Charadriiformes; family Charadriidae; genus Pluvialis; species Pluvialis apricaria. The sequence goes on along the minus strand of CM030018.1, from coordinate 3,932,840 downwards.
ATAAAATGCTTTGTACTTCCTGAGTTACACTTCCTGCGAAAAGGGTAATCAAATAACTGGGATTAATCCACTGTAGTACTGTGTAATCCTAAGGCTAGCCGTATTTAGAGAGAACGTCTATCAAGCTGATTCCACAGCTGCATGGGCTTGTCATCATATGTGACTGAAATCTAAGGCTATGTCAACACCCAAGGGAAAAAGAGAAAAAAAAACACACACAAAAAAACCCGCCTACAAAGACCTAACCAAATCATTACTAGAACAGACCAACTCTCCTTTGGAAGAGTCTCCTGTAGGAATTGCTAAGCTTCCCAAAGTGATTGCAGAAGAACAGTTTGGCTAATTCTTGTAAGAGGGTGGGTTGGTTGTTTTCGAGGGATGGACTCAAACAATTGTGAACAAATGCAGCACAAACAGAATGTCCCCGAAACCTCTGCTTCTAACAATTTGCAACCTATAAACTGAAAAGTTTGCCTTAATAGCAAACTAAGAATTGCCACAATTCAATAAAAGTGCATACCTTCAACTCCCCTCACTGTAACATCGAGAACACGGTATTATCAACGTTCTCTTACTCATTCCTTTCTATCACATGATAAAAATGCGAACAGGAATTAAGTCCTTTTTAACTTGATGTGCCCATGCAGATCTCAGCTCATGTTAACAGACTAACATCAGCATAACATTTTCAAATGAGCAAAGAAATATTTACACTGGACATTTACAATTTCTGAAACCAACTTTTTCCAGGACAAAGTCTGCTTTAATAAGTCTCCTAAATTAAACTACCATGAATGGAAAAAAATTGAAATTATTTTAAAAAAACCCATTCTGACATTGTTCAAATTTGTTCAATTTGTTCATTGTTCAAAGTTTTTTTTAAGCTGAATCATAATTACTTCTGAGTTCAAAATGGGGATAAACGTATACTTAAAACTTCAACAGAAGGAAGAAAGTCAACTTCCAAAACACTTGAAAAATAGCTAAACAAAGTACTTGAAGTGACCCACGAGGCTTGTTTCAATAGTTTTACTTATTTCATTTAGGATTTTGATCTTTTTGTACCTACTGAGAAAGGTATTCAGCTTTCAACTGCAAGCTGTTTTTTCAGCCTCACAGAATTTTCTTAGAGAACCGGAAACCAGGTTTATGTCAGTTACTGTTAGTAGGCACTGTGAACACATTATTACACACTGAGTGCTGGACCTACCAACATTTAAGAGAAAATTATTTTTCCCTTGCTTGCAACTCTCCAGATGCATGTTAACGAATCACCATAATATGCATGGGGGAACTATCGTAAGTGCATACATAAAGAAGAAAAACATCGTGTCACCTACTCAAATGTAAACGTAGTGGTTGCATAGAGTGAAGATGTACAGTAGCTGGTGGTAAACCTGTAATGTTGGGGTTTTATTAAGAATTATAACTATTTCCACTAACTCAATTGTGTAACAGAGCAATGTCTTGTTAATAGCAATTCCATCTCAGTGTTTGTTTGCTAAATACAGCAATTCACACAATAAGATATTAATCAAATAGCTAGCTCTACCAGTAACAATAAGGCTGTAAGCTGAATGCTGCAATAATTAACACACCCACACATTCACTTACCTTATCCCATGAGTAAAAATTAGCTTAGCTCTCTTTTAGAAGTTTGGGGTTTTCTCCTTATAATTCTAAAATCACAGAATTTCTTTTGCTTACTTTTTGAGAATAAGATCAAAATTTTTGCAGTCTCACCTATGGGTCCCAGACTCCCAACAACTGACAACATGATGTGAACTAAATCAAAGTATTGTACAGAGAACTGGAAAAGTACTACGGCCACTCATTAACAAAGTTGCCCAGTAATACGTATGAGGATTTTTTTTTTCCTAGGAAAATGAAAGAGGAAAAAAAAATTACAGCTATACCTATACTTGCTGGGAGTATATTTGTTTACAGATCTTGAAGAATGTCTTTAAAGTACAGTGCGAGATTGCAGTTAGTAAACAAAAAAGGAGAAACCAAAGCAGATGATATAGGTAACTGTCCATCCAGCATAAACAATGAATTGTGGATTTTAAGTCCCTCAGGCCAAAAGTAAGTGTTACAAGCTCCAGACAAGCAGCTATTTCCAGCACACATTAACAAGAAGTTTATTGATCCTGCAAAACTCACAAAAAGGTCAGCACATTTCTTCGCATCTGCTGCTAGCACTTTACCTATTAACTATTTGCATATAAACATACGTAAGGACCTTTTTCTTTCATGTTGTGAAGCACTGCTGAAAAGCTACAGCTATTGTACCAGCGGAAAAAGGACAAGCTGCTACATATTCAAAAAGCAACAGATTTTAAAACTAGTATGAGACAATTATCGGCCAGTCTGACCTCCAGCAGAACAAAGGTAAAATAATCTCACTCGGCATTTTTGCATCACACCAATACATTCCTAGCTAATTTCTTACCATAAAGATTTAAAATTAAGAAGGAAGCTATAACTTCTCTCAATATGCAAATACTAAAAATATGTATATACTTCAAATATTCACTGGACCCTATAGGACTTTGTGCTAGATTAATCTACTATCAGCAATTTCTTCCCCCTCTAAATTATAAAAATGAATATTCAAAATTTATTAAATATAATAATTGTAAAAATCCTTTTGTAGCTGTTAGTTGAACAGAGAACAGTAATCCATGCAGTAAATAATGCTCTTTACGGTTCACCCACTTCTAGTTGAACATTTTGTTTTTCTGGACAAGATCTTAAGACAGGTTTCTTCCTACTTTTCTGTGATAGCCAGGTAAATGTCTCCGATCATCTACTAAAGGGGATTTTGTCATTGGATTTGGGTTTTGGTTTTTTTTCCACATGTCTGAGGAAGACAATATACATCACAACACTCTGCATAATCACAAAATACTCCACAGCCAAAGGAAATTACGAGCTGATCGTACATCTAGATTAACAGTTGCTAATGAGATGGAGCCAACTTCTCCTGTATCAGTCTTGCTCTAAAGGATTCTTCCCCAAAAGGACCCCCCAATTACAAAAATCTGGTACCATGATATAGTTCTAAAAAGTCTTTATTTTCTCCTCTGTCCCAAACTGTTCCTTACAAAATACAATGTACTAGTTTTTATTGAAAAACAGATTTATGTCAAGCCAGCTTCTCTGAAGTTCTCAGGGTTGTAACTGATCCACTCATTTACTTTCCTAGCAACAGAAAATTGGAGTTTTACCTCCTTGTGCTTTTTCTTCACCATTTTAAAGATCCAAGATATCAGGTAGCACAGATATGAACAGTGTTCTAATCTCATATGGTACATTCTATATTCCTAACGGCAGATACCTCACAACTAGACTCAAGAGTGCTGAAGTCATTAAGTGACATGTGCCTCTTTTTGTATGGCAAGCACCAGTCCCAACCCTGGCATTTTCAGACTGCTGTATGAATAATCTGTGTAACGTTAGTACACACGCTCTGAATTACCATCATCACTTTGCAGCATGGAATTCATTCAGTTCAGTTCTCTGAAACCTTGGGCTAATTTCCACAGCACCTAGTGCCACTGCAATGCAACTACAGCAAACCAAATTATTAGCTTCTTTTATGGCTTTTATTGTTTTGTTTGAGGGTAACTTCATGGCAGCAAGATGACAGGAGATCTTTTCAGCTGTGAGGAAAACAATGTTTTCTCTCTCATATACACTGAGCTCAGAAGGGTACAAGAGCAGCAGAAACTAATCGCTGTGGTTGTACATGCAGAATACAGTGAGTCCCTTTTTTTTTTTATCTTGAAGGTAGCTTAATAGTTTGAGAACAGAGTCTTATTAATGTAAATGAAGCTCTAATAGCATATTGCATGAAATTCTTTTTATTAAGCATTTCTTTGGAAAACAGCCTACAAACTGGATTAATCCACTGCACTGTATTTTCTGTAAGCACCTAACCAAAGTGACTTTTTAAAACAGATTGCTGAGTAAACTTTAAAGTAGCCAATAAAGATACTTCTGCTGTAAAAAAAGTGTTTCATATGAAGTTAATTTCACACTTATTTGCACTGGAAAATTAAATTTTTACTTATCAATGTACCACAGAAATACTGGGGAAAACTCTGCTCTGATGTTCTACACAGTATTTTTTGCTTTAGGCAAACTATAATAAAATTAATTGATAATTAGGAAACTGACATTATAATCCTGGTAATATTGTCTAACTCTCCAATGGCACTGTCCACGCTGCCGGTCCATTTCATCAAAAAGAACAAAACCATTTTTTGTAACGCCTGACAATGCACCTAAATTCCTGAATTATTTTTAAAAATAGAGTCAAGGAACATTAATCATTTATGTTCTTTTGAAAATAATACCTTAGGCCTACCGTTCCTGAGCACTCAAAATTCTCTTTAACTATAATGAGAAAGAAAGTAGGATCGAGTCTCTGTGACTGACAGTAACATCTTACGTTGATTCACTTAAAATGAGAAGAAAAAGTGCAAATATTTTGTGGGTAAAAACAAACAAAAATGAATTATCTGTCATTTAAAATAGAATGCTCTGGGCTATTTCTAGACAGAGTTTAAGAGTCTACCCTCAACAGACTGAAAATCTGCTTTATTTTCAGATAGCTCTCAAATCAAGAGGCATTCTTAATTTGTTTTTAAATTTCAAATGTGTTTTGAGTTGTAAGTATTACTGACAGATATGTTTTTCTGCTTCTTGTTCTCAGGCTTTTCTCATAAAACAAGTGTAATACCTAACACATCATAAATGAACTCTTCTTAACAGAACTTGAACTTTATCCTGTAGATCAATTAAGATTTAAGCATAGCTGACAACGATGCAAACTTGACTACTTTTTAACAGTCCATCAATAATTTCTTACGCATTTTTCTTCTTAAATACTGAATCAAACATTGACACCAAATCCTGTTATAATTTTGCCTCAGTGGCTTAAAGATTGTATCCATCTGTGTATAAATAGTACAGTTACTTTAAATTCCTGGGAAATTGTGTATCAGTAATGACAGAAAAATTCTGTCCTAGAAAATTATGTACAGTTACTGGTTGAATTTATTTAAACTCAAAAGATGAGGAATGCAGAGTTAATTTGCTACACAGCAGAGAAATCGTCTCAGGTTTCCAGCAACAGCTTCTTATCCTCACTGCTGAGATTCTTGTTCCTCTGTGAGCACCTTTAAATTCCACTATTAATCTTCATGCTCTGTGGTGTAAGAAAACAATAATCACCTACTTTTTTTTTGTTGTTCCCACTTGGTATTTCTTGTCTGTAACATGAACTTGGAGAAAACTACCTCTATCTAGGAAGGTAGCTAAGGGTACGTTCTTTATTGCAAAGTTGAAAGTAACACCAATAGAATAAATCATTTAGTGACTTACTACTGACACTTACATTACATCCCTAATACAACACTTGGAAGTTTCAGACCCATTTAAACCAGCATAAGCCAATCTCACTGGTAAAGATGTCCATTGTCCTCCCTGCTTTCCTAGATGCCTTCACCCCAGCTATTTGTTCAGAGAATTTCTACTGTTACACAATGAGCTGTCCTGAAAAAGCACTTGTAGCTTCAGGTTCCAAGATGACGTGGTCAGTCTTTGTCTTCCCTGCAAGGATCCCTTTTTTACAGCATTTGCAACAGGCCTTCCCCGAGTACCCTCGGGTGTGGGATACAGTGGTTGTCTTCTTGGGAAAGATCCCTGCATTCACTTAATCCTAAAATACTTACAAGAACGTATTTCCCCATGTCTGACAATTTACTGAGCTAAGTCCATTGGTCTTAAAGTTTCAGGAGAGCAAGTTACAGACGTTTTTCCTACATTTTCTGCTTTTAATAAGTCAGTATAAAAAAGTAAGAGTCAAAAGATTTATCAAAAAGTTCACATCATCTCATATACAGTATGCAGTACTCCATACAAAAAGGGAGTAGAAATACTATGAGTCACTGGCTGAGTCATTCTCCTTACTGCTTATCTTGAAGTTAAAAGCCTATTTCGTATGTAAGTAAACCTTCTCTTACTGGCTTTCACTGATGCCAAATGACAAAATAGAAATCTAGCCTGGAGGATCCCTCACAATTTTAAAAGGCTTAGATCCGAACAACCCAGACGCAAGATGCTAAAGGCATGGTTGTAGCAAACTAGTTTGTTTCCTCATTGAGTAACACTTACAAATGTATCTAATGGCTTGCCTGAGGGATATAATTGTATATATTACTAATGGCCTTATTACTCACAAGCAGTAACTATGGCAGAGTTATGAAAGGTCATCAAACACAAGTAACCAATATGTACAATGCAATCACTTAGCTGCTTAATCCTGCAAAGGTGATTCTATTATTTAGGTACTTACGTTGGGGTGGGGGCTTTTTTCCAACAGAGGAGCTAGGTAGATTAGATCTTTTTACTTTGCTGTTTGCTTAATTTTTAGTGGTTTCCATCAAAGATTTATATTGAAGTAAGTCAGGAAATTTTCTTAAAAGACAGAAGAATCATCAATGTTGAAGATTTACTTATACTTAAGTAAATCAGGAATGGTTGGTGATTTCAAGTTGAAGTGACTAGGTTGCAATTGAGGCCTAATAATTTATGACTGCAAATAGTGACAGACCTGTAGGTGGAAGACTGTTTAAACACAAATAATTACTAATATTACCGATGCAAATCAACAGTATCATGATTGTCATATTTACAATCATGCTTACAGATTTGGCTGTCATGAATGTAAACACCCATGTCTTACAAGACTCAATTTCTCTTCTCAGTGTTAGACGCCACTTTTCTTTTGATATTTTTCTTTTCCTTTGAGAAAGCTTTTGCTTGAATTCTTTCCCAAGGAAAATTATTCTCACATGTAATTCCATTAGAATTCTATTGGAGCTAGAGATGAATTTATCTGTGTCCATCAATCTAACAACTTTTATGCTCAGTTCAGCATCAGTAACCTTTGTTAAATTTGTACAAACTTAATTTTGCATTTTCCCCAATTTTACTTGTTTTTCCTCTTTCCTTGCTTCTCTCGGTAGGGATAAATCATCAACACTACATAAATAAAACCAGCCTTGTTAATGGTGAATACTGCATATATTGCCTCACGCTCTTCAGGCACAACTACTCTTACCTTGCTTCTCTGCTGGAAGGTATTATTTATAGACTTGGTTCTAAAAGCAAAGTCTTCTCTGACACTGTCAGAATGCTCTATCCACATGACAGCCGCCCCAGTTGCCATTCCCACATCTATCAAGAAATGCTCTGACTCCAAATGCTAGCTAGAAAAACTCTGCTTGGATTCTAGTTTTCCAAGATTTTATTATCAACCATTTTTCAAGACTCTCTTACAATCAGCTCAGTTGGAAATTCATCAGTGTATCAAAAGAGAATGGCATATACTGTGTTCAGAAAGAATTTCAGCATGCAATTAAAGAAAAATTTCTATTCCCTCTCTCTTCCTCCCCTCTTCTGTCTCCCCTCAGTAGACATGGGTGATGAAGATAAGCGAGGGCAGAAGGGGGAGGGGGAAGAAAACTACAAAGATTATGAGTAAGGAGTATTTATGGACTTTCTTTTTCTCCTCCCCTGCTCTACTATCCTAAACCGAACTGGGGGAAGAAAACAGACAAAGGACGCGAGTAACCACAATGCAAGTATGTCACAATGTCACATATTATTCTAACAAAGACATCTGACTCTGGAGCAGGTGATGCTTCAAGGTTTTAGAGCAAGTCAGCTAAAAAATACCATAAAGGTAATTGTTTAGAAGTTTCGCTTTTACTGGAAAACATCTTTGTCCTCTGAGGCAGAACAAGAAATCTGGAATCTTGCTCAACACTGAAAATCCCTGTTTACTTAGAAGGAGCAGGTGGCATTCATATAGGGTTCTACTGTCCCTGGTGCACTGGTGAATCAGCACCTCGGGAATGTTTTAAAATTTTTTTTTACCTCTTCAGAGTTGGATCTGTAGCCTACCAGTGCATTGTCTTTCACTGGTCTCACAGGGTGCCTATTCCTTCCTTTAAATTGTTAGTGTTTAACATATTCTTCTTCAATGAAAACCAGTAGCTAATCCAGCTAAAGGCTAATAAAAGCACAATAGAAATAGTGTCCCAAATAATACTTAATTTGTTTGAACATACTCATATGGTCCAACAGTAATTTTCAACATACTTTCTCTCCAAAAGATAAACTAAAGAAAACCTATACTCTATCTCTGTGCGTGTGTGTACACAGCCTGCCTAGCAAATAGGAAAATTGAACAAAATACCAGCTCAGCTCTAACACAAATGACAAAGTCAAATAATGATATTCAAAAGGTCTTAATGTATTAGGGAGTTTGAGATTTCATAAAAGGATCCAAAGACCACAGAAGTCTGCTGCTTTTTCTCTGCAAGACCTTCATCCTTTTTGAAAATTTTTCTTCTACCCATGTTTCACATTTTATAAATTATGTGCATTATGACAGTATCTGCAGATCCTGCTTGTGATCAGCTCTTCATGCTACTGGACACTGAACTTCAATCACAGTTCTGAACTTCTAGGTCCTTGAGTGCTTTTAAAAAAAATTCGTGTTGTCCCATTTACACTAAGATCAATTATTGGATAATTGATAGCAATAAAATAAAATTCTAACAAACTAGAATCCCCACTGTTTTACCCATTTCTAATCTCAGCTAATTTTATTTATTTTTTTTTTAAATCTCCATCATTTATTTTATGAAAATAGTAGCAAATACCATAGTGGCTAAATAGAAATGTACATGGGAAGATCTGTGCCTGCAATTCAATTAAGGATGCAAAACCATACCAAACTCTGGTGTTGTGTCCATTAAAAGCAGAGGCTAACCTTGTTAGAATCTCAGTCGAACAATGCTTATGAGATAACACTAAGTACTTAAAGGAGCATAACCATTGTTCACAGAGTAGACCAGACCAACAGGGATTTGAACATGTAATTTGAGTGTGGTTAGATATTGCATCTGAGGTTCAGATACCCATGTAATGACTTCCATTTATTTGCACTAAGAAATATCCTTCTGTGGCTCAAAAACATCTCGACCATAATGATATCTAAAAATCAAAGAAGCTTCACATAATTTCCAGCAATAAAACAAAAACACAAGCCTGTACTGTATATAAACAACAGTAACAGTAACAAAGACAATCTGGGAACTAGGACTATACTCTCATGGAAATACGACTGCTTAGGTTCAGGGAATTAATGTCTGTGAAAAAGGAGAAATTCTTTCCATAGATTTCATATTACTCTAACAAATGCAAGTCTGATAATAAGAACACTAAAGACCATTATGTATTCTAAAACATTTGCTATCTCTAATGGCCTATGCTGACCTGGGGACAAATACCAAAGCTACAAATTTTTTTTATTGTATTTTTAAGCAATTTATTCTTGTTACTTTATTTATTCTCACTACAGTAACAGATAAAAACCCTGATTAAGGATCAAGAACAAGGATGAAAAGACATCAACTACACACCATTGTACTTACACGATTGCCTATTGTGATACAAATATACCCTGTGTGTGCGTGTGTGTGTAAATAAACATCAAGTTTTGATTCAAACCACTATTTTTGATTGTAATTTCCCCCCTTTCTACTAAAAACTTAAACAGAGGACTTCACAAAAATTTTAATGCAGCCAGGAGGTAGTATCTAAAAAGACTAATATTGTCAATTTTCAGCCCTAAAAAGAAATTCAGGAGGCATTTCAGTGCAGTCTCTTCACAGAGGCTAGAAATATGCTGAATAAATTAAGAGCCAAAACATTCTCCATTACCTTTTATTTACCAACCAACTGTTCATACTACACCTGGAGCCAGCTGCCCTAAGTTGTAACAAAGTATCAGCTTTTCTACACATATAAGTGAGCATGGTTTTCTGCTTTAAAGTCAACTAATAGCAAAGCCTCACATGTTTTAAGGGACAAAGGTACTTGCTTAGGCATTAAGGAAAGAAATGCCTAGTTTTTGCATCCCAGGGGATACGAAGGATAAACTCTGATCTGCTCAGGTCTGTCAAAGTTGAGATGTTCCAAAATATAATGTGCCTAAAGAGCTTTAGTGTAAAAAGACATACACAGTAGTACCATTGCAATGCCTCCAGGATCAGATGATATCTTTACAAAAGTTCAGGAATCCAACTTTTACAGCCTAAATTCAATGAAGTACCACTTTGGAGGAATAAATCCTTTCCTTGACAGACAATGATTTTGTATTCTTAAAATTCAAAAGAAGATGCTATACTATAAACCCCGTCACAAGATTCTGAAGAATTCTGAAGACTGTGCCTTGTAACATACGGGGTAGTAAACTTCATAGGTTACCTAAGGCACATCCCCAGCCTAGTGCCAAGGGCTTCTCTTGCAAATACATCTTTAGGATGGCTTCCTATAGCATATACAAGGTAAAGTTACCAATACCTACTCTGTTCACTTTTTTTTTTTTTTTTTTTTTACAAGATCATATGTGCTTCCTCCCTCACTGTACTTCAATACAACTATACTGTTCTTGACTGTATTAAACTATGTGAATATAATGATAAAAAGGGAAGAAAAAGGAGAAAGCAAAATCACAACACATTAAAACACAAGAAAGTAAGCAACGTGTGCACTAAAGAACACTAGGAACATTTTTATAAATAAGATTTCTATTTAACATTTTTATTGTAACAAGAATATTACAGCTCCTATAGTACTACGTAATCTTTGATCTGGGATAACAACTTCAGAACTCAGGCTTACCTGAATGACACATTTTATGCTGGTTCTGTGTACTAGGACAAGCTTGAAAAATGAAAATTTATTCCTGCACGATTAGTCACTGCAAGTACAAGATGTTTATAGGTATAGAAGTTTGCAACCAAACTCAACAAAGGTGCTAATAAAAATACTAAAAGATATTAAAACCTTATGTCTACATAAAAATAAAGCTATCCTGTAAGCTAAGAACGCTTAGAAAGTCACCAACCCATATGTCTCTCCCACTTGCCTTTTAAGGCAGGAGAATCCACACATGTATTTAGGCCTTGCTGAATACATGCAAGGAGGATACTACTGTAATTTGAGTTTTTAAAATATCACAAGTTCTAATACCTAACCAGATTGTCACATTTTGAGACAGAACATACGTTTTTGCAGCAAAAAAAAAAAAAAATCACAATGAGGTTTATAGAAAGTCAGTTAAATGTCTATTAAATTAATTGTAGTGACATTTTCAATTAAACAATAATCCTAACAAAGGACATGAGGAAAAAAAAAAATCAAACTCCTATTCTATGGAGAGTGAAAGCTGAAATAAACTATAGTTAAAATGAAAGATGAGTTTTACATGAATTAATACAAGGAAAAATGCCTCTCAACAAAGATGATGTGCCTTCATAAACTCCTACATATCAGGACACTTAAATTTTATTTGATCCCTAAATCTACGTACTTCCAAAAATGTTTTCTGCAGTTCAGTTATACTGCAAAGTAAGATTATATTGCTATTGAGTTCATTTTCTCAGTATATAATACCAAACTGAGTTGCAGTATATGACAGATTTATGTCTATGTGTTTTGAAAAAACAGGAAATAGAAGGCATTGTAATCTACACTGTATGGCAAAACCTCAAAAATACTTTAAGAAACTCAACTTGTTACAATGCAGAGGAGGGCTCGACTTCTTTTAAGCCTTGTCTAACCCGCATATGCATATTTCCAGCAACATGTTTTAAGATACAATGCACAGTCCACTGCATTTTCTTCTGAAAAGCAAATACCTCCTATGCAAGGCCTAACTGTAGCTCATAGGCAAATTAAAGCAAAACATTCAAAGCCAGATTTACTGTGAAGATACTTGTGACAACAGGAATGGATAGTTTGTTACTATGAAAAAGCTGACATTTACAAAAGAATTACCACATGATATTTCAGTGTTTTCCAGCCTATGGTTACACACAGAGATAGCAAACTATAAAGAAATTAAAAAGAGAAAAAACGTAGTGTATTGCTCTGTAATGTGTAGTATGGGCATGCAGCCACACATGTAAAAACCAATGACACACAATGTTTGGTTGGTGACCTCCATGATACAAGTTGGCAGCCTCTGTTCAGCTCATACACAGGAGGACAGCTGCATCACAGAAACCATCGTCACCACTAGCACTAAAAGACAACCTGGCGGGCAATCTAAGCAGAAAAACTAAAGGCTGAATAGAAAAAGGTATTTGAAGTATTCTCTCAAGGAGGTTTTCTACTGATCGGAGTTTAAGGAAGTGCTGCTGTTTTGTAGCTTCCATTGGCATCACCAAGAGCCATACATGTCCATCACTGGAAGTGTTCAAGGCCAGGTTGGATGGGGCTTTGAGCAACCCATCTGGTGGAAGATGTCCCTGTCCATGGCAGGGGGGGGTTGGACTAGATAATCTTTAAAGGCCCCTTCCAACCCAAACCATTCTATGATCCTATGATTTAAAAAAAGCAATCCAATCTCCACATTCCAGATTGTGTTCAGTCAAATATTTGAGACAGAAAAATCCAGACTTATGCTTGCCCTTGTGGTTTCATTCTGACATCAGTTTTAAATCACTTTTTTTTTTTTTATTCCAACAAAAGGTTCTATGGTTCAATTATTTCACAGCCTGTGACTCTGGTCATGTAGGAAATATGCAGGAACCACTATGTGCTTGCAACAGGTACATGCACACAATCAGCATGTACAAGGATGGTTATTTCCAAGCAAAATCCTGTTCAGCTTCTGCAGGCCTGAACTGTAAAGTGGTATTATACTGCAGGTATGGGGCACATTCACTGAAAAGAATCTCCTGAAAATATGGTTGCCAATTGAGAAGGCTGTATAAAAGTAATTTTTATGTTCAATCATTTTGAAAGATGAAGGGGGCTAGTTCAGGTTTTTAAAACTGACAATACGGGAAGTGCTTCCTCAATAACAAATGCCACAACTGAGGAAAAATCAATGGGCAATATTGGACAAAACCCACTAGACTCAAAAATTTGAAAAATCACACAGATTAACATTCAAGAAATTGCCAAGATTTGTTTAGGCAAAACTGTATCACAACGCATAGTGTGGTAGTTCTTTGAACTGCAGACCATCTTGTCACAAAAATCACCATCACTGTCCGCAATCAGCAATCATGTGATCAAAGTCGAGACCAAAATAAAGGACTGATTTGGCAGGGAAATCACCTTACCATAAAAGTTAAAGCTAGAATTAATAACACAACAGAAACACACAGGACAGCGGTGTCATGTAAAGAAATTAAATACCCCAGTTTTCTTCTCCAGGGTTCTCTCAGACATTACATTAGACTTCAAAAGTAATAAATATAAGTACAGATTTCTGAATATTTACATTAAAAAAGAATTAAGAAATGAAACCCTAACACCTGAAGAGTAGTTAATCTCTAGTAGTATGTGTATAGCAGTATCTGGAGTATGCTGTTGTTAGTCATTACAGTCCTACAAAATGAGTACTTATGTTTCCCCTACATTCTTCAAACAAAAAGCTTGTAAATGGTTTACTGTCAACACTACCAAAGGTCAAACAGTTCTATTTTGTACAGTAAAATTACAGTTAGACTGAAGTTATATCTGGCTTAAGGAAATCTGTCACTTTTAAAAAAAACAAAACACATAACAGCATCAAGTGTCATTCTTCAAGAGGATGCGCTTCACCTGTGCATCTTCAATTCTGAGCTGCATCTTCTGAGTCCATTACCAGTATGCTCTATTTCCATACACTGTCCTCAAACTACCAAAAAAGGAGATATATATTGAACAATCCTACTAAAAAATAGTATTTCTTATCACGTTCATGCAGTTCACTTTTCTTTAGTGCCTTGCTTTTCTTCTCATTTCTCCTGTGGTGTGGGTTTTTTTTCTCCTCCTTTTAACATTTTGAAATAAATGAAAAGAAAATAACAATCCCAAAAAGCTCACGCCAGTTGGCAGGGAAATTAAAAATCACAGATTCAAAAGTACTTTCCCAGTTCATGAAAACATCTCTAATGAGACAGATGAAAATATGAATTGCTCCTAATGAGCTCAAAATTGCACATATTTCCATTAGTTTAATTTTGTAAGCCTTCACAGATATTTTGTGTTATGCTTTATTATAAAACAAGAAGTGGCCACAAGGCTGTGATAACCAATTTGTGAGATTAAAGTACTCAACTTGAATGGTTTCATTAACTTCTAAGTCATGAGTCAAAGTTAGCATAAAATACAACTCCTTTGCTATTCATAGAGGGTCTTACTCTCCTGTGACTTCCAACATTTTGGAGTCATTTGCACCTGGGAAGAATAACACTGTTATTCTTGATTTGTCAGCACTATACTCACTTGCACAGCTAGAAAAGGATAACGTACAGCAAACCCATGAAGAATAAGGCCCTTACAGCTATTGGATCTGTACCATGGATTTCAGCTATGACCCAGCAGAACCAACACAGCTTCCGCACTGGATAGCACTCACATCAAACTAAGCTGCAGCCTCCATTAATACATTCTAATCACATTTGGATGAGGATGAAACAAAGCCTGTGCAAACACTTTAGCCAGCTTTTATGAAGAGATTTTAGGACAGCCAGGAATGCACTAGGTCACACCAGAAGCACATGCCATTACACTGCAGACAGAAAACGGAAAGAAATTGTGACAGGATTTGTAAAAGTTCCACGTCAGCCCATACTCAGTTGTGACTAACTCTCATGCATCAGTGCATACTGCAGGTGACATGGGGGAAGACAGGGTGGTAACAAAAAAAGGGGGGAAGAAAAGCAAAGACCCCATGCAGACAACAGCCAGCCACGTGTGCTCATGAGACCCAGGAACATGTTCAAATCTGGAACTCGACCAATTCTGAGGCTGCAGTATAAACGTTAGCATAAGCCTGTGAACTTTAGATGAGTTTTTGCAGCAGAAGTGAACAAAATATGATCCATCACCTGCCCCAAAATACGGAATAGTTTTGGTGTGCTCAAGAAAATAGATAAACTATACACGCTACGTGCTAATTGCAAAGAAGTGCAAACATGGCCACAGGTGTCCAGAACAAGAACACTGAAAGCACCAGCAACAGCTATAGCAATTCAGAAAATTACACCAGTGTTTGAACAGACTAATGACCAGTGAGGTATTCCCTACCCAATTGTATAAACTAGGGACACTTAAGGCAGCAAGAAGAGTAAAATGATGCAAGGGCTGAGCCATGGGGAGGAGGGAGACGGCATCCACAATGCGTGATCCTGCACCATGACTATGCATCACATGGATGGAACCACTACTAGGAGCTGGGACCATCTCTTCAACACCCTGGGTACCTGAACAACTCTGGTGGGGGAATCCCATGACCCTGCACCAGGATCTGGGACCACCTCTTCAACCTTTTGGGTACTCAGCAAGTTGGGAACTACCCAGAGGAGCTGATGGCTAAGCTAGGACTACACAAAGCACTGCTGGATCCACCACACTAACCCACCCAACTTCTCTCCTGGACTGTATCATCTCTCCCACAACACAGGGAAATCTCATAAGGAACCACTATGCTAACCTGCCCAACTTCTAGGCAGACTATGCTACCTCTCCTATGGGAAACTAAAGTCATGCCATTGGTAAAATTGCACATATCTGTGATTAAAGTGTTTTGGTATCCAAATCCATTCAGTATCCACATTGTCATTTGGTTTTAAACCGCAGCATTGAAAGGAAAGATGGGTAGACATGGTGCTTAGGGACATGGTTTAGTGGTGGATTTTGGCACTGTTAGGTTGATGATTGGACTCGATGATCCCTTCCAACCTAGACTATTCTACGATTCTGTGATCACTGCTTTACCACATACCTAAACCTTAGCATTTTGTTATAGTGAAGAACTTCATTTTCTCACCAGTTCTACTTAATACTTATACAGTTTGAGCTTCTAACTATATTGCAACAAAAAAGACTACCATAACACGCTGATCACAGAAGAGTAGTATCTATATAGCAATAGCATAGTGCAGTACAGAATCCTATTCAGCATGACAACATAACAAAAGAAAATATCGCTACTGAATATCAGAATGTAGTCACATTCATCTTGCAAGCACCTAAGGGAATTGTGTGCAGTTTTGTAAGAGGAGAAGAATGAAAAGGAAGAACAACATTTTGCAATAAATTTCCTAAAACTTTGAAGAAGAATTCTGTGTATTTTCTAAACGCATTTTAGCAAACTGACAGATCTAGACAATTGCAATTTACATTTAATATATGAAAATTTGAAAAACAAACTAAAAGCTAACATATTTAACAGCAAAAAGAAATTGCTCCTCATATTACTCCACAGATCATTCAATCCACCTTGTTCGTTTCAATGTATTCCTCTCCTCTTTCATAAGTCTCTCTGGTTGCATTCCACCTGGCAAGTAACATGTTGTTGCCCAGCTCATTTTTGCACTTTTCTCCAAACTGTTCTTGGACTTCTGCCTGCGATGTACTCATCTTTCTCACACACTACATTTGCTGTTCAGCTTGCTGTTTTTCTCTTCCGAGCTGGGTGCATACTGATGCAGAGCAAGGAGCTTTAACACAATGCACAGCAGCACGATGGAGATTTCACTACTAAATATACCTTAATGAAAAGGTTTCACAATTCAGACTGTGCTTCTAAACAAATATTAACCCATTTCACAGATGCCCTTAGGAAGCATGGCAGCTGGGGCCAACGTTCATATATATATACAGCAAAAGAGAACTGAGTCACAGCATGCAGTAGGAGAAAAGAACATTCATAGCTTCCTCTAACCACTGCTGTTTGCTCCCACTCCCTCCCTTCATGCTGGGAACTCAAATAAGCTTCCCTATAACCATGAAATCTCAGAGGACAATCTACTCACAGGATCAGGATCTCCCTTTTCTGTTTTGTAACACCAACCATTGCTACAGGACCCAGGCACAGGTAGTTTCTGTTCTCTCTCTTCTCTACACCTGCAAAGCGCATCCATTTTTGACACTGGATCTGACCTCAACGTTTTTGACTTAAGTAGAAGGGGAAGTAAAGTACCCTGGAGGCAATTATTAGCAGTTCAAGAACCTGCATAATTTTGGCATCCAGTTCAGATGAACTCAACTAAATCAGCACTACACAATCTTGGTCAAAGCACCCAGCTAGTCAACTGTTCATCCACTTCTTGCAAATGTATGGAATCGTAAGTATAAGATCCACTCCCACAAGTTGAGAAGACTGTTCTCTGTCCTCTCATGTCTGACTCCAGATGTGTTCTTTGCCTTAATAGTTTTCCTATGAAAATACCAACACTGTACTTATAGTTCTGCTTAGCATTAACAAAGGGAGTATGCTGTTGACATTCAATAAATGAAAATATGTTTATAAATAATTTAGAGGTAATCCAATTGCTTTTTGCTGCAGGAATGGACTCACTAAAGTGGTCCTTTTCTACTCCCAGTTTTTATGTTAGTATTTTTATGAGAATATCCCGAATATGCTATTTTAAAGTTCTGTTTATGCCCTTTGGAACAACAAAAAAGCACATATAGAAAATCTCAATTGAAAATTGTGATCTTGACAGCCATTTGTGGATTTTCACAAAACTCCAGGGAGTCTTGACTGAATATCAGCCAAACAGGTACCACATTTTATCTCCAAGGATATACAATCATATCCTGCATGTTCGCAGTCAGAAAAACCTTCGCAGACATACTCTGTTTTAAAAGCTTGAAGGTACTTTGAAATCTACATCTTTAAAAAAAAAAAAAAAAAAACCAAAAAACCACACAACCCCACAAATTTATAAACTCCATTTTTAGATGTCTAATAAAAAGATTAAGTAAAAAAAAAGAAGAAATAAATACTTTAAGACAGATTTCATTATTTTGTACCTCCGTCAGTAGGAGGAAAAGGCGGGGAGGGGAAGAAAAAAGGAAAATCCCAGTTTCTGTGGTTTCTTCTGCTAAGTAAAACTATTAATTTAGGCAAAAAAAATATAATCTTAAATAGATTCCAAACCTTCACAACTTCATTAAAAAGGCTTTTAAATAAATCTGCTTACAGAGAAAGAAGCAGCCTAGGACAATATGCATATGGCTTCTTTTTTAAGACCAGTTATATTTCTTAATTGGTTTCAGAAAATGTCTGACTATTGAATCCTATAGAATGTGCGCGTGGCCTTTAAAAATCCTTGTAAATGAGAACTGCTGGCAGAACAATTAGCATTTAAAAGCTAGAATGACCTTAAATCTGTGCATCATTGTGATTAGTTTGGACTTTAATATCAAGTACAGAACCAAAAAATACCTTAGTTGCCAAGATAAAGAGCTCCCAGCACCAACAAAAGGACACTGGGTAATAGGGTGAAACATGTGCAATGAAACATAAAGGACAAACTTGCATGATTATGTTTGATTTGTGTTGACTTAGCAACCAAGCAGAAGGGCCTTCCTGGGCAGCGAGCATGGAAAAGTAAGAGAACAAATCTTCTGTTTCAAATATAACATGGATGCACTACATGGGAGATCTGGCCTAAATTATTTATCCCTATAATTAATTTCAAGTTGCAGAAGATAATATAAACTGTGCATAAATTTTGTTTCCAAGCAATCACTGGATAACTTTAATAGCCTAACTGTACTGTGAATTAGACATCACCTAAACAAAATAGATGGAATACTTCACTTTATATATATCAAATATAAATATATGTATCATGGTTATATGTATATGAGGTGCCATTTTATTTTAAAAACAATTTGCATATATTGCACGTAATTATACTAATTCATGTAATATCCCTCCATCATGAAAAACAAGATGATTTCTTATATCTCTAGAAATGACAGCACTGGCTTGGGGTTGGGAGTGGCGGTGTGCTACAGCTGCTGATCTTACTAAAAAGAATGATTCTTAAGTCAAAAGCTGAGCATGTATGTTGGCTGAGTATGCAATTAATATAGAATAAAAAACTACAAGTGTTCCCTATTTGCAGATGATTTTTTTTTAAACTTAAAAGCATTTGGTTCGATTTTTGTTCTAGCTCTCATTCTCATATTCCAAACTACTTAAAAATAAATATTCATAAAATATAAATTTATTTCTATATAGAAAATATTTCTCTAATTTTCCTGCATTGCAATAAATACAATTGAGTTAAATCTTTAAAGTTATACTCACAGTGGGGGACAGGGAGTGGGGGTTGGGGTCAGTTCATCACAGATTATCTCTGCTGCTCCTTCCTCCTCAGGGGAGGACTCCTCACACTCTTCCCCCGCTCTGGCAGGGGAGCCCCTCACACAGGAGACAGTCCTCCACAAACTTCTCCAACGTGAGTCCTTCCTACAGGCTGCAGTCCATCACGAACTGCTCCAGCGTGGGTCCCTTCCACGGGGTGCAGTCCTTCAGGAACAGACTGATCCAGCGTGGGTGTCCTATGGGGTCACAAGTCCTGCCAGCAAACCTGCTCCAATGTGGGCTTCTGTCTCCATGGGGCCACAGGTCCTGCCAGGAGCCTGCTGCAGCACGGGCTCTCCACAGGATCACAGCCTCCTTTGAGCATCTGGTGTGGGGTCCCCATGGGACTGCAGGGGAATCTCCGCTCCAGCGCCCGCCGCACCTCCTTCCCCTTCTTCTTCACTGGCCTTGGTGTCTGCAGAGCTGTTGCTCGCATATACTCTCACTCCTCTCTTCGGCTGTAATTGTGCTGGTTTTTTTTTTCCCCTTCTTAAATATATTATCCCAGAGGCGCTACCACCATTGCTGATGGGCTTGGCTCTGGCTCTGTCGGAAATGGGGGAAGCTTCTAGCAGCTTCTCACAGAAGCCACCCCTGTAGGCCCCTCGCTACCAAAACCTTGCCATACAAAGCCAATACAATCGTATTCTAAATTTCATCAATTATTTACATGAATACTTCATAAAGATTCAATCTTCTCAAAGACAGTGCTACTTAACCAAGTAGTCAATACATTAGTTACTACTGATATTAGTAATACTGCAGTAGTAGTATCTGGAAAACCCACTGATGGCCAAAAATCTCACAGTACACAGGTCATCATACAAATAAGAAGCTACTATAGTGAAAGCTATTGCTTGAGATTTGGTCATCTACTGTCGTTCCAAGAAACGGGCCTATCAACATTTCAGAGTGTTTTACACAGATTCCCAAGCATAGTTTTGCTAACTTAAAGCAAGCGCATTATCTTGTCAGTTTTGCGCTTTCTGTGTGGATTAAGTTTGTGATGTGCAGATTGCTAGAGAGGAGACTATTTAAAGTCAGATGTTGAGTCGCATTAAGTAATTTATGCACTCATGCCAGGTGCTCCATATAGATATTTCAGATAGCAATTTTCTTAATATAGCTTACGTAAATACTTAAAATTTAAAGAACAGTAGATACATAACAGCTTATCATTCAGGAAATGACAGTTCCATATAAATATAGATTATCAAAGTATGTAGGTGATTGTACACAGATTCAGAATATTAAGGTATCTAATAATTCACAGGGATGTCAAGGGTCAAACTAGACACCAGTTTGACACACACACACAAAAATACTGAATGTAAACGCTTGAGAGATGACTGTTAGGTTCCTCTGTCACACATTCAGCAAACCCAGACTTCCTGCCAAATGCTTTCTGATTGTGTTCTGATTACTTTTACCAGCTTCTGTCTAATAACATTCTATATCAATATCCTTTAAACATCAGAATATGCAACGTTTCATATAGGAACTTTCTACTGCAGACACTTCATGCTGGGTTCTCGCAATGTAGCCTGCCCCATAAGACTTGCTCAATTTTGGGTGCTCGATTTCCAAAGAAAGTCCCGAACTGTTGAAATATTCAGCAACATCATACCTACCTTTTGTGACTCTCCAATGTTAGAATAAGTGCCCTGGCAAAATTTCAATGTAGATAAACACATCCTACCTGCCTCAGGCTCTCCTGTAGTTTGAATTCAGTAAGTTATTTAGAATTTCCTACCAAGATTGTACTGTAGATTTTACAATTAACTTCCTAATGTCAGAACACAGAGCACTGATTCCTATATAAAAAGGGTAAGTTCAACTCACTGAAGTCAAACAGTAGCATGAAAACGTCATGTTTAATTCATGTGTAGTATAGTTTGTTTTAGAAAAATTATGATCATTATTTTCTGCCTCAATTTTGTTTTACATATAATTATAACAGCATTTAAAAACTAAGGAATATTCCTGCTCTGTTTACCATGTTAAGAGACTAGCAATGAAGGTGAAGGGGAGGGGAAAACTATCAGCTCGGCATACTGTGAACATAATCAAGACTTCCAAACAGAACTGAAAGTTTAATATCCATACAGTTCCCAAAAACAGTAGGTGTTAAAATAGTTCTGAAAGAGCCCAGGAAGCCAAGCAGATTGAAACTGGTAGTATGGACTGTAAGAGTTCAACAAGCAGAAGGGAAGAAAAATACAACAAATTTGAGATGCAGAAAAGCGAGAGGGTAACATATGTATTGGTGCTATCGGGAGCACTGAAACACAGTTTCGTCAAGTTATGTAGTTACAGTACGGGTACCATCTGAACAGAGTGCATTCAGTCAGCGAGCAAGACAATGAGATGTGAAATTGGAAACAAAGGTCTGGACAAGTAACATATATGGGAAGAGAACTGGGAAAACACTCTTCAAAGCGATGGAAGGTATTGAAGTATACAACCTAGTGTATTACAACAACTATGTGCATACATACACATATATAAAATAAAAATGGCAACAAAGCAAACTATGACAGGATTTGGGAGGGAAGATGAAACCATCCAGAGAATGTGCAAGCTATAAAGAACACTGACAGTTATACTTGTCCTGAAAGCAGAAAAATGAACAGAACACAGCTGTCTATAAGAAAGCTTCTCTCACTCCTAGGAGTTCTTGAAACTTCTTCCTTGCAAACTGGTAAGACTCCCTAATTATGGCTGGTCAAGTATGGGCAGAAAGGATTGACTAAAATTATTCTTTCTGTAGTTAGGATGAGTGATTTTTCTTTTATTGCATTTCAAAGGTTCTCTCACCTTCATAATAGTTATCTAACTGACACTGAGTAATACGGCACAAATTGCAACTGGTGACATGCTAGAACTGAATGTCAGTGCTGCTGATGTAATGTCCAAAAGGTTTGCATGCTATGAAATTGCATGGGAAGATGACAACTGAACGGCGGTATTAGATTACATATTTATTTCCATTAATCTTACCAAACTGCATTCAGAACAAGGAATACCTGAGGAAACTTCACACCTCTGATTTGAGAGAGATAGAACAATACAATTAAGTGTGAAACAGTTTTGGATTACCCATTTTACAAAGTGCAGTTCTATTCTATTAAATACATTGAACTAGAAAGCCCAAAATTAAGGTTTTATTCTGAGCCTTAAATGTTCTGATTTCAGTGGAAAGAAAAATTCTCATTTTTAATGTTGCATTCACTTAGCTTTCAAAATCTGATCCATATTATGCTCTGTGTGTGCTAACATGAGCAGTGTGGTAATCAATTCCATTTAGCACACTGAATTGATAGAAGTAATTTCATTACTTATTAATATTGAAAAAGTGCTGGGATGAAATTTTCCTTACAAAGGGCTTTTAGCAAGACCTACTTTTATTAGCAGTTAATATACTATATGGGTACCATTAAGATTTGCTCTTCAAAATCCTAATCCAAATTCTTCTCTAGTTATATGTGAATACCACCATTAACAATAATTATGTTATTTCAAGTTTACAATGGAATAACTGAACCAAATTAGATATTGGAAAATAATGGTGGAAAATGAGAGGACACACTGAATCATGGTACAGATTCATTTCTTACTGATTTCTTTTGTTTACTTAGTAACACCATTTGCATGGTCACTCCACTACGCCATAATTTCTACAAGCCTCGATCCTGAAAACCTCTCTCATTGGCTTTATATCGGTTTACAGAATTTAACATGACTACGAATGATACAGCATATGTTTTAGCACATCTTATGTTTACCACATTGTGGAGAGAGAGGAAACTGAAGGTCAGACATGCAGTCACTCGGCCTTACAATAAAGAAGGCCATCAAGCATGCCTTCACTCATGTAGTACCCACAATCAGAAATGATCACGGAATCGTGGAATTTTCAGAGTTGGAAGGGGCCTCTAGAGATCATCTAGTCCAACTCCCCTGCTAAAGCAGGACTGCCCAGAGCACATTACTCAGGGCTGCATCCAGGTGGGTCTTGAAAATCTCCAGAGAAGGGGACTCCACCACCTCCCTGGGCAGCCTGTGCCAGGGCTCTGGCACCTGAACTGTAAAGAAGTTTTTCCGTGTATTTGAACGGAACTTCCTGTGTTCCAACTTGTGCCCATTGCCCCTTGTCCTGTCACTGGGAACCACCGGAAAGAGTCTGGCTCCACCCTCCTTCAACCCACCCTTTAGATACTTGTACACCATAATAAGGTCTCCCCTCAGCCTTCTCTTCTCAAGACTAAAGAGTCCCAGCTCTCTCAGCCTTTCCTCATAAGGCAGATGCTCCAATCCCTCAATCATCTTAGTTGCCCTACGCTGGACTCTCTCCAGTAGTTCCCTGTCTGTCTTGAACTGGGGAGCCCAGAACTGGAGACAGTATTCCAGTTGTGGCCTCACCAGTGCAGAGCAGAGGGGGGGAATGACCTCCCTCGACCTGCTGGCCACACTCTTCCCTATGCAGCCCAGGATTCCATTGGCCTTTTTGGCAAATGATGTTATGCCCTTTTGCAATGGATGGCATCCCACATGAGACTTCCATATGACTTGGATGCCACCTATTAAAAAAAAAAAAAACACAAACACAAAATGCTGCTGGGGACAGACTAACCACCAGTTTGTCTAGGCTGTGTGTAATGGGCTATTTGCTTTTACACCAGCCAGGTGAGACCACTCTTTTTCAATGCTCTTTTCACTCCTGAAGCCATTAAAACTATAAACACTGGGATCAAGTGAAGAAGCTACTGGACTGATTTTCCCTTGTAGTTCTTCTCACATCCTTAAAATCTCAACATAATCTTGCACCTTCTTCACATTCCTGTAAGCCTCAGTATAGCACATGTTAATTCCCCATTTTTCAAAGGAATAAGTATTTGCCTTCCCAGTATCTTCCAGACTTACATGATGTGACGAAAAGTTAGAATGAGCGCATGGACCTCTTTGAAAAAGAGGAATTCATAGGTCCTGGAAAGCCATTAAACTATTGGCCTAGAACTAACCCTAATCAAAAGAACCTGCCTGCAAAGACAGAGCCTTCAGCCCACCACGCAGATATGTCAGGATTTAATAAACGCTATGTAAAGAAGTCTTTATACTGCTTGTCCTCTTCTCTCCACCTTCTGATCTATGTAATTTTCTAAGAACCCGGATAGATTCCTATGTAAAATTTAAGGTAATTTAAATATCGGAAATTTCATCAGAGAAGTCAAACATGGTATGTCTAATTCCTCTTTAAAGACTGAGTTTTATGAACTTTTGTCACCTTTGCACTCCTCTTTCTCATATCCAAAACCAGAGCCAAATAACCATGTTGAAATCTACTTACTGTTTGTCGTGGTTTGGCCTCAGCTGGCAGCCACACCACCGCCCCCCGCGCTGCGCAGCGACTCCCTGCCCCTGCCCCCGGCAGCTCCCCCCTGCAGCCCGGGCATGGCTCACACGGCATGGGATACCTGTGGCCCCTCCCATCCTTGGGGAAATTAACCCCAGCCCTGCCGGAACCAGGACATGTTTCATACTGAATGAGAGATGATTTTGGTTTGAAAGTTTCCAATCTCTAGGCTTACTCGCATATCTCTACATTCTCTCTATCCAGAAAACTTCAACGTGTGTTCCATCAAGGATTTCTGACATAACTTTTTCCATTGAGACAGTGAATATAACTGAGTTATTCATCCTTTTTATAATGCTTAAGCAACTCCTTAGTAGTTTCTTTTTAATAAGGCATCATAAACTTGCATATTACAAAATTAATGATATTTCATTTCATGTTTTAAAACATTTCATTTAATGTTTTGAAATAAATGAAATTTAAAAATCAATTTAAAACATTTTTTTCCTCCCTCCAGTCAAAAAGGGAGGAACAGTATGTAGTTGCATCTTTTGTTTGAGCAAAAAATATTTTTTTCCTTAAAAAATTGAAAGAAGTATGTTTAGGATGTTTCTTTTGCTCTTGAACAGAATTGATACCTCTTTCATTGTAACCTTCCTGTAATAAATAAACATTAAAATGTCAGAATTGTGCCTCAACCAACCAGCTATGATTAGTTGTCTTTGTCTATTAAATGATACGAATCCTTAACCTGGTGTGCTAATACCTAGTAACTCATCTCAGGATCAAAAAATCTCATAACAAAAGCCATTACCCATGACTGTAAACCTGTTTATACAGTCTCTGGCATTATCCAAAATGAAACTGTTTTTACCAGTTTTGCATTAGGCTAGAATCACATCCCTTTTCTTAACTGCATAGGTCTATCACCGCAGAACAGGCACAAGAAGTTCCTTATAATTCTTCTCCACAGAAGTCTCATATTAAAGTTTGAAAATGAGTCCACTGAATTTCATTCACTATACAAGCTCTTTGGTTAGAAAAGAGATTCCACAGAAAAGGCGACTGAGGGAATAGATGTAACCAAGGATCTGGCTTCTGTAACACAGTATTTATAGCTTCAGGTTTCAAGTTTCAAGTTCAAGTGAGAGATTCAAACTATAATCCTTGTTGTGCTTTGTGCAGAATACGATTCTGAAGGCCAGACAATGAAAATAACACATAAATTTAATGTGATTAGTGTACCTATTTTGAATTCATAGAAAATTCAAGAGTTATACTTCATCTTAAAAACACACCCCAGCTACAGTAATTTTAAACAAACAGTCTCTTCCTTCAAACTTACTATTTAATTATGATTTCTCAATGCAGAGCAATGTAACGCGGCCTGAAGCAAATAATCAGATTTAGGCCTTTTCAAACCAAGATGAATGAAATTTGGAAACATTTTACAGAGACAGAGGTAGCAACACCTACTGCTGCATCCATCAGTAAGATGTCTCATCGTCTCAGCTCTTCACCAAAAAAAGAGTGAAAGAGATCCTCTTTCTTTATCCCAAGTTCTTTTCTGTTTAGAGCTTTCAAATATGAAAAATAACATCTTAGAACTTCACCTGAGAATTCATACTCAGCCAATGTAAGCTTACTAAATGATTTAGACTACTGAATTTAATTCAGGCTTATCTGTTTTTCTTTTTAAAGACAACCTTTAGTAAGCATTACATTGAAGTGCATTTTCTTGCTTTCTTTTTGGACTCATTTACCTACAAGCCCTGTTCCTTTCTTTCTTAACTTCATCCTACAAGAAACGCATCTGTTCTTGTCTCAGTTCTTTCCTTTGTAGAGTTTGCCACCAACATCAATCCCAGGCCTAAACTCTTTCTTAAAATAATGTGACTTCATTAAAAAAAAAAAAAAAATAAAAGAGCTATGTTGTATAATTGTGGATGCTTCATAAAAAAAATTATATAGCTGTGACTATATAGCAAATTATGTGATAACACCATTTTTCATTTTCTCAGTCTCTTAGTTGTTCTTTGAGAAGTCTTGGCAGCTACTTCATTAACAATTCCTCTCACTATACACAATTTTACTACACAAAGTCACATTGAAGTGAAAGATACATGCACCATTGAGTTTAATACGACTTTGTATAATAAGAATAATATGCAGTTATAGTATATTGCAATGAACTATACTGTAAGGCAGGAAAAACAGGCTTAAATATACAATGTTTATGTGGTGAAAAGGCTGACATTCAAAGACCGAAGGTCTAACGGCTATACTTCTCAAAATATAAACCTGTAATAATTTAATTAATTTTGGAAAACAGATTAATTTCCTCACTCTTCCCTAAACGTGGCACTTTTTAATTGAACATCTCTTCTTCCTCCCAGCTTGCAGCAAGGCTCCATTCCTGGTTTGACAATCCAAATGCAGGATGGATTCCCCATTTACATGTAGCACTGCAAAACAGAATCCGAGCTCTGCCTGGCCAGATGTCAGCTCAGCCACATAGTTGCAGGTTCGCTGTCTTTTAAAAACAGGGGAAGAAGTGAAACTCAGTTTTTCTGGCCAAGGTTTCAGATGATGCTTTACAAACGAGTGATGAGATAACATCCAGAACTTTCATTCATAGGGAAAACATCGTTCCTTAGTAAAGAAGGGTATTAAGAGAAAACACGTGAGCTACACTATGCCCCCCAACCTTAACTATGTGTTCACGTGCATCATTTCCCACTGCATGATATACATATTTCTCTAAGAAATAACCTAAAAATTTAAAAACACTCCATATGCGATGTGTTTATGAATCTGCCAGTTACTTGGACTTTGCTGCATTTTCTCAAATGACTAATTACCACTAGAGTACCTCCCAGGGAGTTTAGCTAGCTGTTGTAAATTAAACTGTAAGGCCTTATTATATTAATTGAAGCAGAAATGCAAAAAAAAAAAAAAAAACAACCAAACCTTAAAGTTCTTCTTGTTGAAAGAAACTACATGACTCCAGAAATTCCTGTAATTTATTACAATTTTCTTAACTGCTTATTTCTCCCCGCCTTTTTTTTTTTTTTGTTCTTCCCCCTCTTCCACGCCATTCTTCTCCATTCTGACATCTAGCAAATGTGTGCTGACAAAAACTTTTAAAGACTCAAAAGCATTAAATGTTTTGGTTGGTATACATATATAGTTAATAAGGACATAATCCTATTTTCCCTATCAGAATCTTCTAGATGCTCAGAGTTTCCAAAGAAACTCTTTGCGAGTACAATCCCCCCCAGCTGGTCACATAAAATGACCTTGGATATACAGTCAGGTGCTTTGGAGACTTCCAAGGAAAACATTCTTCTGCCTGAAAACTAATGTCTCGAGGACAATCAGACATAAAATCTTGGGCTTTTAGAATGACAAACTTCTGTAAGATTGAAATCTAGCAAAAGAAGCTTTCTTTCAAAGTTAGTAAGATTCCCTCAGGATTCGTATATTAATTTTGTAGCACTCATCCCAGGATTACTGGGTGATTTAGCTTCTTCATTACTACTTCTTGATATTTTGAATCTTCTCTGAAGACTTGCTAGACATCACCACTTTTAGAACTACCCATTTATCAGCCTGTGCCTGTTGATGAAATGCTCTGTGTGAGGCAGTGGGGATGTCGGGGTGAGGAACAACACATACACTGGGTACAGTTGTGTTTGGTGCTATTTCCTTAGGCTGATGTAAAAGTCTATGTAACCACAGCAACTATTTCTCCTCTGTCAGAGACAGAAATTTCAAATCTCTGCTTTGGAAAAAAAAAAATCTGTTCAATGTTTTAGAAACTGCATGAACACAGTACTTTTACAACAACTGATGTGATTCTGCATCATTTCCACAAATCAAGAAGTAGTACATTTCCACAGTGAAATGTGAAACACTGAGCCAGCTGACTCTCCCCATAACTAGCAACACAGAATGGATCTGAGCGACTTCCCCGATTTTAAAACCTTTCAAGAGATTTATATCCAGGAGAGAATTTGTATTCTGTGAATGTATCCACTTTTTTTTTTTTTTTTCTTTTTCACAATTTAAGTTAGCTCTGCTTGCATAACTACACAATCAAATCTCCTGGAGAAGAAACCCTATCACACCTTATGAGCTTATTACGTGAATAAATCCCCTAAATTCAGACATTTTAAGATCCACATCACCATCTGAAGTCAATGAAAGTCACAGATCCTCAGAAACTCTTAGAAACTGAGAGTGAATTAAAACCTGGGGATTCGGTTCTCAAGACCAAAAACCACAGACATTTTTTAAAAGGTGGTTCTTCATTTAGTCATTGGTTTGAATGATTTTCCTTCTTTCTCCTAATAATTCTCTAAATGTCTCCAAAGCCAGTGACAATGTTCATCATGAGCAGACAGTCACAACTATCAATATATTATCTACATTCATCATCAGAATTCCTATAAAATGATAAAGAGTCTCTCAAGAAAGACACCTGGTTATTTCAGATATGGAGAAGGGAAAACTGGCTGGATTTTGTCTGATTTAAATTCCATTTAAATATTTTTCATTTTATTTATCAAGATCCAGCTCGCCTTTTGAAGTAAGTTTGTAATCCATTACAGAACAGAATTACTAAGATGTCAGGCTATAGATTTTCCATCTCACATTAGGACTGCTTAGTGGGGATTCTCAACTTGATGACACGAGGAAACAATTCAGTCACTGTATAGCCCATTCATCATACTCTCATAACCCCCATGACGTAGGTGCTGCATCACTTCTTGAAGCTTTAAATAAGGTAATTCTTCATTGTTACATCTTATTTTAGTGCTTAAGCATAGATCTCTTTACATCTTATGAGAGTGCACAGAGAAAATAAGCAAGTACACTAGCCACTTCAATATTGACAAAATTAACTCGATTACAGTCAGAAAATCTACAATCTTTAATTCTCAAACTAGTGAAAATTTTCAGGGAGAGGACTGGCATTGAGCATATACATTTAAATAGCTTTGTATTTATACAATGATCTGCACTGCAAAGCTAGAAGTATATACTGCAGTCTAAGTACTGTCAGGATAAAATGAAAAGAAAACAAAACAAACCCTAAACACACCCACCACACACACGTCCTCTACTAGCTTTAAGCGATTTTCATAAAGATATCTGACAGACAGCAAGAGGTCCAAGTCCTGAAAATGCAGAATAAAATTTTATGTGCATCTATTAATTAGTAGAAGGTTACTGTGGGACATTTAACTAGAAAACCACATTAATATTATGACTAGAGGGGAAATCGTTTAGCTGTAGATTGCAATGGTGATGAATAGAGGTTGCCATGAAGTTGAAAATATAATCTGAAAGTACAATGCAGTGTCAAGGGTCAATGCCAGCTTTGTTCATTTAGTAAAAAGCTAATTATATTTACATCATAAACCACTAGACTTATCAAGCAATCAAAAAAAAAATCTTTTTAGAAGTTAATGAACAAATTGATTGATCAGTTGCCAATTCTATAGAGGTAGTCGATTCAGAAACTTAACCCTCACAAAATGTGACCGAAGGAAAACTGCTTGCAGAACCTGTTGCCTCTTTGTTGCATCAAGTGTTTGAGTGTTCTCCCAGAAGTCAAATCAAGAGCTACGAGTTGAGGTTACCAAATAGCCTGCTCAAGATAAGGAAAAGCTACTTGCCATTGCTACCAAATTTGCAATCAGCTGACATTTACTCTATAACCTACACTTCAACCAATTGCAGAGAACAGGCAGACAAACGTAGCTCTGCCAGGTACTAGACAACTGTTCCCAGCAATGGGAAGTTTGCACAAAGTTTGTGCATTTAAACAGCCATTGGGAAAGTGTTCCACAATTATAGATCTCAACATTACAATACATATTATCATAGAATCATAGAATGGTTTAGGTTGGAAGGGACCTTGAAGATCATCGAGTTCCAACCCCCCTGCCACAGGGGTTATGTTAAAAGAGTTAAGTTTGTGTAAATGCTGGAGCTGCGTTTTTGGAAAGACATAATAAATTTGTTTTGGGGAGATGAGATAATGACAAACCTGATACTGAGCTTTAAAACAAACAAACAAACAAAAAAAAAAAACCCAAAAATAACCCCCAAGACTCCCAAAATACACAACACTCACCACACTGCATATTTAGTATTTCTTGGAAGATCCAAACCCACATGAGTAACACAATAATCCCTTGCATCATGCAGGAAATGAGATCATATAGTTACTACCGTGAGGGATTCATACATGCTCACAACAATTGTGTTGACTACTATCAGAAACAGAAGTCTCTATTATGCGCTTTCAGACAGAGGAAGGGCTGAGAAGACAAAGCTGTCATGAAAGACAGTCCTTTAGCCAGTAATCTTTTTTTTATTATTTTCAATTTCCCCTTGGTCTTCTCTTTTTCATCACCTCTGTCTGAATCCGTAATTTTGAACTGTTAATATAGTGACTGGTATATTCCCCCTGGTGACAAATAAGAAAAATGCATATTGAGGATGCATAAAACCAGTGTGAATGAACTGGTTGCAATGTTCTTCGAACTTTACTTCTAGCACTTTCAGGGTATTATATTGTTTAAATAGCTGATTAAGGTTTTCTGCATTCTTATTCGAATTGGAGCATTAACATTTTGCAAGAGACATTTCAACCAGAAAGGAAGGAGGAGAAACTTTTCTAAAGTGAACATCTACATTCGCATAATACGTGGTAGTAACATCGGAAAATGATGTTTCTGTTATTCTGACTTTCTGACTTATAACTTGAAAGTCTCATGCCTTACATATTGCATTAGTTTACATTTAGCTAAAAATACTCAGACATCATGAGAAAACTCAAGTGTTTTTAATGTTATTTAGGATGAAAAATGTCAAATTAAATCTTAACGATCCTCTGAAAGGAAAGCATCAGCTGGAAGGAGGTTAGCAATGACAAAGATTATTCTTGGAATCAATCTTTTTAGTATTTTCTTTGTATTACCCTGGCACAAGAAACAGACAAGCACTGCTAAAACAAAGTTAGGACCACTGTCAGTGAGGAGTAGAAAGGAGATATAATACCAAATGAACTGGATTATCTCAATGACTGGAGTTACAGAAACGGAATGAAAGCTGTAAGTACAAAAGTCAAGACGATTCAGCTAGTAACTAAGGAGAAAAACCTAAAGCTACATCGAAGATCTCATCAATCAGAAATGGCTGCAGAGAATAGGGATATGGATGCATTAGAAGCCACCACTGAATACACCCTTATTGCTACAGACTGTATTTGCAGAAGTCAAACACAATGTCATCATGCCAAAAAGCAATGTATATTCACTAGAGCTATTAGTATTACTCCTATGTAAAAGTGTACTGGTGAAACATCATTTCAAATATAACATGGCTAATAGAGTATGACCTTGATTTGTTCATGCATCACCACATGTTAAATGGAAGCAAATGACTGATATGTATACACACATTGTGTCAGGGTGATGCCATTCAAAGGAGACCGTGTTCTGTAAATATTATGTCTTTGGTAGCCCCTGTTGTTGTTATTGTTGCCAGGACGGCTAATAAAACTGGCTAGCAGGCACAGCTCAGCCTATTTGAGCTATTGCCTGTTAGAGCCCTCACATCTGTTCTTGTCTCTCACCCTGGGCCAGCCCTGACAACTAGCTGAAAGAGACCCCCCCCTGACCAGAATACCAGGTCAAGATGCCCGGTCCCCAAGCTCCTCCAAGCACAAGGTGGGTGCACCTGCAGAGGATGCTGCTGAAGCTCTGGTATGGCATGTATACAAGCATTACCCTGACATGTTGTAGGGGAGACAGAAAGAAAGGGAAGGAGCAAATGAAAATATTAGAAGACCTGTTTGCTTTAAAGACCAATGCAAATTAGGGTTCACAGCCACTTCACAGACCTAAGTTGGAAATTAGCAGAGTTTTCTGCCATAAGAGCCATCAAAGTCTGGAACACCTTTGGAACAGAGTTTCAGGTGAGAAATAGTAGGGACAAAACAATTTAACTTTTGTAATTGCGTCTTTGTAAATGTAAGAAAGGAATATTACACATGGTAAGCGACTGATCTTTTCAGATGGTTGCTCGAAGTCCAACAATCCCACCCCTCAGCTCCAGTAACTGTTTGTTTACATACATCATCAATAAAGAACTTCAACATGTTCGTCATTCCCTTAACTAAAAATACATATTCAGGAAGTGCCCTGGAAAAGAGTGTCAAACTTTTACCAAAATTTGTATTCTAATGTGAAAGAAGAACAAAGTATCAAACATACAACCATTATATTTCCTGCAGAAGGTGGGTCAAAATCATCTGCAGCCCATAGCTAGTCAATTATAAAAGGTAATTTTATCTAAATGATCTTGCATGCATAGCTAGACATCATAGATTTATTACCAGTTGATATGTACTTTACACAATTAAAAAGAGATAAACAGGTCCTACCTTTATACTTAGGAAACTATTAGGAAGTTGTTACAACAGCTGTTGCAAATTAATCCACCATAATCCTTCTACATTCTACCATTAGTTACACAATACAATCAGGGCTTCTTGAAAACCAAAAATAAGGATGCGTGAAATTGTTCTAATTACATACTTAACTTATGAAAAATGAGACTATGCTATTCGTCCCAATTGAAATCTCCTAGAAAATTAAAAGATAAATTAAAGCATCTTACTTTGAACCTGTTTACGTTTCACCACAAGATTTCCACCCAGTGAGACCTTACCTTAAATTAAGATACTTTGCCTTAATATTCTTATGACCAGGGAATTTAGTTTCTCTCTTCACCTAATATGTAAGAATTTATCTTCAACTGGAAAAAAAACTCATAATAAACTACAGAAAAGTAGTAGATTACATGCAAAAAAAAAAAAAAAATCACAGTAAAGTATTCGAGCACTTTATTTCATTTTATAATCAAACTTCGGGAGCTTTTTAATACACCTTTCCACTGCCACATTCTTTATGAAACCTGACTGGGAAGACAGAAGTGTGAACAGAATCAGAAAGGATTTAGGAATACCGAAAAATAAGAAATGTTACAAAGAAAAAGAAAATCTGCTTGGAACATTGGAAAATTACCTGTCACCAATGACATTCAGCTGTGAAATGATGGCATCTTAATATCTTCATCTAAAGAACCTTGATTTGAAATATTTATAAAATACATGAAATGGGACCCCTGGTAACAATGAGAACTGTCAAGTACTGAAAATAGTGAGTATTGCAATGCTTTTTATTTCCATCAAGTTTAAATCCTGAATTTCAGAACTGGGGAAGGAGTATCACCTATAATGCAGAGTTTGGGTTTTTTCCTTCCAAAGAATGACTTACAATGCTATTATTTCTAGTCATATAATATGCTGAGTCCCATCACTAGCTATGTTCCTCTTCATCAATTAGCAGTCATAGTAAACAACCTCTAGAAAGTCTAATAGCAAAGGGGTTGGGAAGGTAAGCAAGCATACAGAAAACCACATTTATTTCTACACCACCCCAGTGGGGGCATTTCTTCTCTAAGAAAGCTTAGTTCGCACTGTCACTTTAAAGAGGGAGTTTAGTGGTACAAAGGACCCCCAAACTATCAAAAATGCACGCTAATTCTTTTTTAGCCCACTCTGCTAAGAAGGCCTCATCCTTGTATATTTGGTGTAGCTCTCTTGGCTCTTTATTACAAAAAGGGACTGTAACATTTTAACATAAACACGAAAGTAAAATTTGGATAAACAGTATCGTATGAATAAAGACCAAACAAAATCTGTGCCATCCAGTTTCTTCCCCTTCCTCATCAATAGACACCATCAAACAGCTCTCCCCCAGTGTTTCTTTTCACCTACCACAGACTGAAAAGGAGTTGTCTGCACTTCACACTGCAGCGCCAAGAGATACATACAAATTCAGCCCAAAGCACCCTTCTCAAAAGATGGAACGGAAAAGACAGAACAGTTCAGCAATAATTTCTATGTTACCAGGAAGACCAATGTTTCACCTTCTTAAAACATCTTCTCTTCAACAACTATCAAAAGAGTAAATGGAAATTTTGAAAATAACTCCTAGTGTGGACTCTAATAATTTAAATCAGACATTTGCAGTCTCCAATCATTCCCCTAGTCTATGATAATGACAAATATCATTGGACATCACAGGATTTCTGCAAGGTGACCTAGTTTTTCAAGTGTCTTAAATTATCATGTGAGCTGATTATTTTGGCAGACTTGGGAGAAAGTAAACCTCAGGGTAACACCCCTGACCAAAAAATTAATTTCATGAACTCCACAGAGTTCCAACATTTTTCTAATTTGTTGAGGAAAGTCTTTGATATATAGCTTTTATTTATATCCCTTTAAAAATGCTAAAAAATAAGGGTGAAAGTCTGAGAGGTCATCTTGCCTGTCCTGGTGGGTTAAGACATGACAAAATTCCTCACACATGCTGTAGTCTTGAAAACCTCCAGTGACAGAGAAATAATTGTGATAATCTCCCCAGCAATGAGAAAAGGGTTAAAGGTTTTTACATGCTTTTTCTCCCACCCACAATAAATTATATGCCCTTTGTTTCAAATCAAGCCATTTTCCCTTCCTATTGTGATTTGTTAGTTGTTCTATTTATTTAATGAAATGCTGCAAAACGCTACTATAGCATTTCTCTATAAAGACAAATCTAAAATCCCCCAAACCCCCTAATCTTACAAAAACATTACATCTTACTTGTTGCAAAACAAGTGTCAGAAGATTCAAGATAAATATTAAGTGTACTAAAATACTATTTCTTAGTTCTATGCAACAGTATCACTGACCTTCTCTGCAACTTTGCTTATGTTTGGCGTCTCCAGTATTTGTGTATCTGATCTGCAGCAGCCATTCAATCTAGTTCTTAGAGGAGTAAACAAGCTCACTGATGTTACAGGCATTCCAATGACAGTTTTTAAGTCATGAAACCTTGAAAGTATAAGCTCTCATACTAATATACTATACTAATATTACTTAAAATTTATCTGTTTCTATTGCAAGCGGAATACTATTCAAAATAGTCTATAAAAATGGGAATCCATTAAATGATAAACTGCTCATAAGTGGCTAAATGATTACATGCATGTTTGTTTATATACATTGGGGTATGACTACATTTCCTGAATTCAGAATTAAGTGTATGAAAAGCCAAGGAACTGAATCCTCCAAACAAAAGTGCTTTCAGGCTCCCTGCAAAAGTGTCCTAATAAATGGAATTTTCATTTTATTCACACCATACCACAGTGCACTTCAGCCCAAACTTTGAAAAAGATCTGGTACAGGCAAGACAGTAACTTTTTTCATTTTGTCAGAGCAAAAGCTCATTGGCTGCAGCTTCTCATTTTACATCTTTCAGCCCTAGGAGGGCACTTCAAATTTCATCTTTGTTGAGATTAACCGAAACTCACCAAATGCACCAGTCCTCTCACAACTATCGCATATCTCTCTCCCTTTTTCTGTGCGTGTGTGTATGCTTTAGTTGCAAAGACTATATAGCAAAAGCCAAAAAAAGTTATCTGCATTTGTGAGAAGACAATATCACACAGTTAACACGCTAATTTATTGGTGGATGCATAGC
Organism: Pluvialis apricaria; assembly: GCA_017639485.1. Lineage (NCBI taxonomy): Eukaryota > Metazoa > Chordata > Aves > Charadriiformes > Charadriidae > Pluvialis > Pluvialis apricaria. Next base: position 3,896,626 of record CM030018.1, on the reverse strand, counting down.
TGAATCATAGATTTAAGATATCAAAAGCACTAACAACTGCTGCCAATAAATGGTAGCAATAGCATCATATTTTGTATGCCTAGTGCATATTTAATGTTCATTGCCTCCGTACCACAACAAAACAAAAAAAATCTCCATACAATTAACCCAAACGTGAGAGTATATTCAGCTACAACTGAAAAACATAGTATTTGTAGTTAGTGTCACACTACTTTTAATCATCTTTTCTTCTTATTTAATCATTAACAAATGAGAGCAAATGCTTAAGTAGTGATTAGTAATGAGAAGCCATCAAAATCAGTTGTTACAGAATTGATTTATTCAAAGTCAGTAGTTAGTCTCTCATGCAATTTCACACTGGCCAACAAAAGAATGCCTCTTACATATATAAATCTGAGAGAAAAGTCAGAATAAAACAAATATTGGAACCCAAAAATACAGCTACCAGTTCTTCAGTCCTTTTCTAAAAGTTTTTCTAATTCACACTGTATTCTGTCCAATTGAAGCCTGGTGCATATGCTTACCACCACAGAGCACAACAGCAAGCGCATTCAAATAAAATATAAATAACAGTACATACACTTTTTGAATTTAGAAAGGAAAATCCCCCCATTTCCCAAATGCTTTTCTTGTTACTTAATACATCATTCAAACAAGCTTATGACACTTGATAATGGGCACAGAATAAGGGCTAGAAGCCTAAGTTCAGCTATATTTGACAAAATTGGCCCGACTTTTCAAGAGTGAAGTACAGAAGTTTGCAGTAAAACTGAGAAGCACCAACATGCTCAACTCTTTCTGAGATGGAAATAAAAGAAGAAAGCAATCTTGACTACTAAACTACTTGTGGGTGAGGTATAGCTCCTTTTAGTAGATCCTATCACGGTTATTAACAACTTCTGTTTTGAACTGGCATATAGAACACTTCAGCTAGTGGTGAATATTATTGGAAAAAGTCTTCACCATTTCAGAGATGAATAAAGCTAGACAAGTATATAGGCATCTATATAACAATGTTTCATCAAACCTTTTTATTTGTTCAATTAATAACTAACTACTCTGTTACTTTTATCCAAGAAGGATAAAAATATTTAATGATATTGACTATCACTGTTCTATGCCATGTTAATAAAACAAATCAGTAGAGAAATGTTTCAGTAAACAGTATTCATTATATCTCCTATATATTTACAGTGAAATAACCATGTAGTAACTGTGATAAGCTTGCCCAGCAGCACCAGCTGTATGTAACTCCAGATGATTCAACTCCAGTATGTTGTTAGGAAGCAACAAAGTCAAATATAGTTCAAATATATTTAAAGTGGCATAAGACATTGCAAACCCACTCTTAAAAGCATTCAGTTTACAGAAATGTTGTAAACCTTTTATTGTACCTGCCCTAGAAGATAAGACTATGTAGGTATGCCCAAGTAACAATGCTTGCGCTGACATCTGGTGCTATTTGAGAAATGTACAAAACTGCTAACAATAAGGGTAGAGTAAGCTATGAAAACAGAAAACAAATAAGATGCACAGAAACAATCCAATCATAATTAGTATCAAGAGGTAGACTTGAGACACTGATCCCACACAAACTGGATTCCTTCCAAGCAGTGCCTAAGGAAGCTATCATCAAAGAAAAAAACCACCCCACCAACTAACCACCCAAATCCACACTTTCAAGATGCCAAGGATGATCAAATCAAGAAATAAAGCATCATTCTTTCTCATACATGTATCCTGCAGTTCACAAGGACAGCAAGTAAAGTTCGCGTTTAAAACTCTGTTAGATCATTTTCAATAACACAGAAGTTGCTGAGGTCCGTCCATTTGCTTAGGAAAAAGGTTAAAGCTAGTTACATAGAAAGCTTAGGATTAGTTACAAGAGAACACCAGAGTCCACTTTGGTCAAATTAAATGTGAACCAATAAAGTAAAAAATATTAGAATGTCAGAGTCACTGAATAAAAGTAAAAATCCATCTTGCCCTGTAAGAACTGGACAATAATAAAAGTTTTACATTTTCTTCATCAGTCTTGGGCATTTTGTTGCAGTTCGTGTCATCAGTTCTGTCAACATTAGGCAAAATATTAATTCCTGCAGATATATCTAATTTAAGCAATTTCACATCTTAAGAATTTTATGACTGCAAGAGGAATGGCAAAATAAGATCTGCTTCTTTAAAATGCATTTTATACTGAGCTTAATCTTCCTGCACTGTCTTTTTCTTTTCCAATTTAATTTCAACATTGAGACATACAATGATTCAGTAACAAACATGACTGGTTGCCTTTATGATATTATATGAATTGTCATAAAGAATGCTTTCTAGTTGAATTAACGTGACAGGTATGTAACAGATTCTGTAAAAATAAAGTCACAATATGCCATAATATTTCACAGTGCTCTAAAACTGACAAGCAGTACTCTAATTACTGCTTACACTGAAATCCTAAACACCATTTTCATATATTTACTTTGCTAAGCAATCTATTATTTCAGTGCATCCTATGCTGAAAATGCAATTGCAGTTAGAAAGCAAAAATGTGATAGATTTATTTATCTTTCATACTTATCAGAAAAACGTCAAGAGCTAACATGATAAATTAAACAGCTGGCAACTCATGGAAAACTCTGGATTTATAAACAGTACCAAGTGTACAAAGAAGTATTTATTTCTGTGTTTTATTCTTACTGGCTAAAAATATTTACCTGCAGTGTTTCTTCAATTTCTAGAACTTATTTACTCTTCTTGATTATGCAAATCAAGTCTCAATGTACTGTAAAGCCCTCTGCAGAAAGCCCTTTTTGAGGACCATGCACTTCCTTAAGTCCTCCCAAGGTGCTGTTTTCATGAGAAGGAGAAAGAGTCCGCTCTTCAAGGAAATCTTCAGGGAGACTCAAGTGATGTAGTTGTCTCCTACCTATGCATGTACTAAGGGTACTAGCAGAATTTTGGCAATAAAATCATTCTTCAGAAAAATGTCAATGTATGAAAATTAGAACAGTTACGATTGTCTATTTCTATTGCTAAAATATCTCCTATTGAATGTGAAATTCTGATAAAAGCCAGACAATAAGAAGGATTGCAAAATAACCCCAACACCAACAGTTTAGCACGGGGGGTGGGGTGGGGTGGGAAGTGGAGCAGGGATTTTGATTTCTCATATTTTGTTGAATTCCTTGAGAAATTAAAACCAGTAGTACTCTTACTGCACGGCATGCCTCCCCTATCAGCCACGGGCCCTTTTTAGTATACTTCCAGGGACCCTGACCCATGGAAGGTACATCCAAGAACACACTGGTAAACCCTCGTCTTCCAGGCATACAGTGTATTACTCTACTCTTGGACGCACCAGTTAATCATAGTCTATCGCATTTTTAAGCTAGACAAGCACACACACAGGTAGCAACAGTAGCTTATGTTCAGTGTGAGATTTCCCTCTTTAAATGCTGTGTTTAAGCATTTCTTAATCTGCATGTTCTGCTCTATCTCTTGAAGTGGCTATCGTAGACCTTATTAGTCTTTGATACATCACAGACACCCTGCTCTTAGTTTGCCATCCAACATTTTGCCAATCATTTTATGCAGCTTCCTTTACTGCATTTATCATCGTTAGAGTCATTATTTCAGGTTTTCACAGCTTTGCTTCAGTCTACAATTCTGGTTAAGGACTCTATTCACCATAAAGTCAAATTCCAGTTCTCTACGCAAACAAAAAAGTATATTATCACTTATAACTTAAAAATTAAGAGAAGTACAACAAATACACAAACCACACACCAGCGATGCACAACTATTACACAATCTTTCAGTGATCTTCTAGGATTGGAACTTTATGAATAAGCAGCTATTTTCAGTAACTACATAGCATGTTTCTTTCTGTCCCTTAAACCAAATGAACATTAGTATGTTTTTCTTTTCTTTAAGAATATGGACTTCTTTGTTGTTTTCATAAAAAAACATTCCAACTGCAAGCTGTTCACAGTGCAGACTATCACCTAGTGTGCATACAGCTGAGCCTCTAGGCATATCTGTGAAATGCCTCTCAAATAATCATTTTATAAGAGTTTTAAGACAAGAAGGTTTTTTTGAACTGTTTCTTCAGAAAATTTTACATAGAGATGAAAACAGCATACAGTGTTAGTATAGTAAAAAACTTATTTTGCTAAAATGAAAAATCCAAGAGGTGAAAAAAATTGAAAAACATAAGAAAGCAGATGAGACCCATTTTCTTTAAAAGCAAAAATCAACTTCAATTTAAAAAAAAAAACAAACAAAAAAATCAATAAATTTACTTGACGTTTACATTTTTTACAAACTTAGCAACCTTTACCCTTAAACATAAAGAACACACACTGAATAAGTCCCCTTTATAAAACTTTACAATTTAGAGCTAAGCATTTACTGTAGCAGTTACACCCCTCTATTTAAAAAAATAGTTAATGGTGAAGTTGGTAATAATGTTAACATTTCAAAACGCCAGCTTTTGTTTAATTAAAGCAGTTACTTTTAGTACCCTCAAGAGCAGACACCAATCTCTCAAATGTTTTATTCTATGAAGCAAATAATAGCTAAATAAGCCTAACCACAGATTTAATTAAGATGGTGAAGTGGCTCAGAAGGAAGCCCCGTGGTCTACTGTGACAAACCACAGCCCAAGAAAATCCACAGGAGAGTTTAACCCAGTGCAAATTAACCATCTAAAAAGAGTTAACCTAAGGATAACTTTATGGAATGCACAGCTAACAGCTAAACAAAGCTTCTTTTTAAAAAAAAAATGTATCTTAAATCAATGTGAGTATGTTTAGCTGCTGCATAAAAAACATGAGATCCAGCTGCAATTTTATGTTTCTTCTCCTAAGTATGATGTTACCGATATAGAATCCTGTGAAAATGGTTATTTTTCCCTCACACCCATAGAAAGAACTTTTTCTTTTCTGCTTGTGTGGTGTTTTTGGGGTTTTTTTCCCCTTATCTCGCTACTTCACCTCTTTTAAATAGGGAGAGATCAAATTTAACTAGATGTTTTATTGAATATAAACTCACAGGGCTTGGCTTGAACATGAACTATTCACTTGTTACTTAAATGCCTCATTATTCACTCAGTGATTCTATCCAAATCCCTGGAAGTTAATATACTACTTTGCAGTTTATCCCCTGTTATCTGAGCTCCAGTACCTCATTATGGCTTCAAGTGTATCTTTGTATGCCAGTCCCAGTGTACAACACAGCACCTCCTCTCTAACTCCCTCTATGCTGCCTTTAACTCTCCATACATAGCAACCACAACCCACCTTTCTCACCACTGAAAACAGTTTTCAACCTATTTTTCTGTTTCCTTTACATACTTCAGAATATTGTTTTTATTTTTTTTTTACTCATATGAGGCATCTCTTATCTTTGGGATAGGTAGGTCTCTCTGGACTTGAACTTTTTAGTAGTTGGCAAAAATCTTTCTCAGCCTTTTACCTTCCTGTCCTAAGCATAGTAAGTACACCTGCAAGCATTAAGCCTGGCAGCAAAATTTTAGAATAGAAAGTACACTGCAGCTGTGTAGTAGTCATCATTAGGATTTTCCTTGGCTACCTCCAGCTCCTGGAGGTAAGCATGCAAAAATTCAGGCTGGACACAAAAAGCAGAGCATAAGAACGAACATTAGGGTATCTGGGATATTGAGACCTGTGATTCCATTCACAACAGAGCACGAGGATTTATTGTATACCTGTCCGCTTCAACTCCATTTTTTATGATGAAGCAAGCAACAAAGAATTTTATGTTAAAAAACAAATCCAGTAAAAGAATCAGATCTGTCATGCACAAGAAGGGGATTTTACTGACTATCCCCATGCTTGCAGAGACAGGCATCTGGCAACTCAGACTGAATGCAAAAGGTTACACAGGAAATAGCTACAATAGCTCCTTGTGAAGACAAGGCAGTTGTCCATGTTCTGTGTTTTTCTGACATGCAACAAAACAATTCCATCTTACCAGCATTATTTTAATAATCTATGCTGTTATTATTTTGTACAGTATTTTTCCTAAATCTCCACTGCATTTCATACATGCACATGAACACAAAATGCTCCTACAGAATCTTTGCTGAGGTCTCTACCAGCTACAAAGCATTAGTTTTGCCACTCTTACGTTGAAAGTATAAACTTGTTTCTTTGAAAGAGCTGTTTATTTGGAACACCATTTCTAACCACACCAGGTGCCACCAAAGCTCAGGATAACACAGGCATAAGGGTTAAAACTCTTCCAATAAAAGGCAAACCTAGGCCAACTGTCACGTAACTCTTCTTTATGGCACTGCATCACTTTTCCTCCATCAAGCCTGTAAAATGGTGTTCTTTATACTTCAGCTTGCTCCAGGAATACGAATCTGGAGCAGTGGGATATCATATGCTTTTTTATTTGTTTGTTATATTATATTATAATTATCAATATATTATAATTATCAATAACCTACATTCACAATGTACTTTAAGAAGATTCTGGAATAGAGGGTAGATGTTTTTATATAACATGTACAATTCCTATATGTAAATCACACCTTTACATTGATGTCTATGTACATCTAACTTACATTTTAGATGTCCAGTCCTGGCTGGAAGTTTCCTATTTTTCTTTGGTTAGAAATGCCTCTTAACATTGCTCAAATTATTCCACTGATGCTTTTCAACAAAAAACAGCTGACTGACAACACTGTAGTAATACTGTGTGCTCAGGAGGCAGATTGAACATATTTTGAAAAGGCAAACAACAATGGAAGGTTGGACATTTTGTGATTTTAGAGTAGGATAATCTAGACAATAGATAACTGGACTGAGACAAAGGAGATCTACAACCTGACTTGGATGCTGAAAAATCTTTGGCAAACTACTCAACTTCATCACCTATTTTCTCTCCTGTTAAATAGCAATATAAACTGAGAATGAAAAATGTTCCAACAAAACCAAAAGACTACTGCATGGAGAGGTATTCTCGCAGTGAATACTGTGATTACGCATCAAAGGTGTGTTCAGCACTCCTTGCATACAGCAATTAATTCAGTGAATTGTTAGTTCTGTAGACACCCACTCAAAGAAATAACTATTAAAGATGTGTGAAAATAAAACAATATCTTATTTACAATTCAGCAAAACCCATCGGAATCTTTCAAATGAAACTAGACCTGTTGATATCTAACCTGTGCAAGAAACTGAATTTTCCAGTACAAGCTGTTCTTGATGGTACAACGAACCCACCATCAGTACGTGAAAAAAAAACCCAAACCAGCTTAGAACCAACACTTGCTGTTCTTTCCTTCAGATTTCTGCTTGATCCACATTCTTTTTTTAAGCACTAGTATTTCTGGATACACAAACTAGCTATACAAACAACTCAGTATTTGAGAAAAAGTATAAAATTTCAGTCTACATCAGAGTCACAGTTCCTTTAATAAATGGTAGTGTAAAAGTTATTGCTTACAAGATTTTTATGAAGATAAAATAACACTGTCTTTGAGGCATATATACTCTTCAGTAAAAATTCATGCTCATTAAAAACATTGATCATCCATAATTAATATACTGCAAAACAAAACAGTATGTGGTGAAGACAGTGCATACAGGCAAGCTGTACCAGAGCTATTCTTAACTTCTAAGCCTCAGATCCATCAAAGTGATGGAAAGAATTTTCCTGTTCTTCATATGACATTGACCATTACTAATTATCTCAGGGGCATCCTTACTGGTAATACTCTGGACGCTGGTATGGGGATGTGGTGATTTTACAGGTGGTTTATGGGACTGGAACCTATTCTGATTTGTGATAGGAAGAGAACGATGCTTCACACAACAAGGATTAAGTTTCTTAAGACAAAAATGATACCCACTGCCAATTTTGTGTTGCAGCTCCTCCAGTAAGAGAAAAGAAACAAAACTAAAAAATGGCAGGAGCTTTATTACTGATAGTATTTTTGTTCAGTACAACTCTCCTACATGACAACTTAAATTTGTTGTCATTTGAAAGACCAGATGACCAACACATAAAATATGATACTTAAAACAGTGGCATTCTGGAGGGTCATAGATCCCTGACCATACTGAAATTTTCCTTGAATATACAGCAGTCTTTTTTCTAATATGTTGGGAATTTAAAACTAGAAGCACTTAAATACTTGAGAGGTGAGGCGTCTTCCTCACCACTTGAGAGAGACAGGTAACACAAAACAAAGTAAGATGCAACTGTTGTTTGTCTTTTAGAGCACTGGCAGGCTATTTGTATTCATTTTCAGTCACCATTATCAGCAGAATCTAAGACGTCCCTCACACTTCTGAAATAAAAGCCACAAACCCAGGTAACACTGATCACTATCATTTCCTAAGCATTACCCATAAACACTCCAGAATTTTGTCCAGATATGTCTAAGCATGCCCAGGTCTTATGTAAGACAAGAACAAATGAGAAATAACAAAGATAATCTGACTGATATTAAGATGTCAATTGTTTTGTAAGTAAGGGGTCAAATAGTCAGAATATTGCTCAAAATATTGCACAATTAGGATGCTCAAGTTCAGATACTACTGAAATAATCAGTTTCTTTCTTTGTCCACTAATCATATTCAGTTCTAATAACGCATTCATAAGATTTCCATGAACCAAAGTAGTATGTATGTAAACCAAGGGGAGGAAGATTCCCAGTAAGTACAAATTTCTCTTACACAATGGAAAGAGACAAAGTGAGATTATGCCCTGGAACATTGATATCCAGCAACAGCTTCCATTTTTCTTCTCACTTCTTCTACTGTACAGACGTTAAATACACTTAATATTTAAAATGACTATTTATTAACCATGAAATCATGTCCTTTGCATTTTCTGTAATATACTATTTACATTAAAACATCTGAAGTGTTATGTAGTCTACCCACAAATTGCCCACCAGGACACACACTATCAAATACTATTTTTGTGTCTGATTTTGAATTAAAAAGATAATAGCATGTGATCTATAATTTAATCTCAAGTTCTTTGTAGCAAATAAGTTGTCAAATTCTCGCTGTCACATTGGCATAACAAATTTCAAAGGTTTGTATGCTTTAAATCAGATAAAAAAAAGCTACAAGAAAACCATAAATATCTTGATGGAATACAAGTCAATAAAGTCTAAACTTATCAAAATTTTCAATGAAAGTTTTAATATGAAGCCTCATTTATGCAGGACAATATACAAAGTGCCCTTGAATGCTAATACATTGTAGCACAAAAGAATACTATGCTGTAAAGTATTTTTAGCTTCTGGGATATGTGCATGGAGTTGTACCAGATTTCCACAACTGCCATATTTATAAATATGCAAATTTCATTAAATGCTTCTGTTCAATACAGTATTATCATTCTGGTTTGCTGACCTTTGTCCTTAGGACAACTTGTTAAAACTAATTCATTTCCTAGCCACCTTCCTAAAAACCCAAACAAAAAAGCCACTTAAGAACATCCTGTAATCTGACTCTTACAAGATGAGAAGCAAACTAAAAAAAAAACCCAACCAAACAAGTTATATGCAGGAGTTAAACATTCAGAGAAATCTGAATTCAGACTACCCATACTGCACAAAGTTAAACTACAGTTTTGCCAGTTTGAATACTAATGAACATGTTTACTGCAAGAGGAATTTCCTATTCAGAGTCATAGCAGCAGCACATATTCATGTAAAAACATACCTCCACACATAGAACTTTGATGTGGTTCTGAAACTTCAGAGAAACATAAAACTCCCGATTTCAGTAGTAAAAAGACAATGCACGGAACATCTGAATCAATACCCTCTTACAAGCAAGTCATCATCTTTCATAGTTTGTCAGAAGTAGAATTAGTAGCTGAGGTTGTACTGAATTTAAAGCATCCTCCCAGGTTTCTATAATCATGCTCTCCTATTTTTAAAGTCTACCTTACAAACTTTGTTAAGATATCATGAAATCTTGCACGCTTATATTGAAATACATTAACAGCTCCAATGAAGACAAACAGTACTGTCATACTGTCAGGTCATATTCATTCTATGAATGGATAAGCATAACTATAAAATTAAAGTTTATAGCCTAAAATCCACATTTCTCCATGCAAAATAAACTAGTATTGATTTGCTGATAACGATTTTAAGTGTTCTTTTTCCTTATATTATTTTTAAATAAGTCAATCACCAGCATCTGAGGAATGAAAGACAAAAGGTACATGGATCACATGCAAAACAATTCAGCAAATTCAGCCAAGTGCAAAACAGATTCAGCAGTGCTGAGATACGTGACTTGAACTAAAAATCACTAAACTAAGAAAAGGTTAGACAGTTTTCCTATCTCCACTTGGTTCCATATCAAGCCCACCTAGGGGCAAGTTTAGTTTGAAATTAGACTATTCTGTTAGCAATGCACACAGAGTAAACACTGTAGCTTTTGCCTTACACACTTAATGATCCCTGGACGTTACTCCCTTGTTCTGAATAGCCAGTCAATCCCCAGCTGGCTTCCATGAATGCAGTGCTACTATTCGATAAACGCACTGCTACTTGCTGAAAGTATGTGCATATACATTTCAGAAGTTTTTACTGCATTCCTGGTAAAATACCTATTTTTTTCTCCAAACAGTGATCCAAGTGTTTGCAAAAAATGTAATGTTTTGGCTAAGAAGATAGACACTTTTTAACATGCCATCTAAAATGTACATACCTGATGAGTTCTCTACATGAATGATGATTTCAAGTAATATTGCTACAAATGTGATTTATTAACCAACCAACAGGCTTGTGTTTAGCATTACTTTTCTGTTAAACCATGTTACAATTTAGATAACACTTCTTACGTAATACAGCATGTGTTATCTCAAGATTAGCACTCTTAGTTGACAAAATCCAATGGCAAACAGGTGCAGCAAGGCCCAAACCTACCTAACAATTCATACTCTAACAGAAACTTACAGAAGAAATACTCATTACTTAGACATATGTATTTATATTTTAAAAAAAAAAAAAAAATCAGATTGAAATACTGGAACAGTACACATAGTAAAATGGGAAGTACATCTTAAGTAAATACGCAGTAATGATGTAGCATTCTCCTTTGTGACAAGTATGCTTGGGGGCTGGTTTGTGTCAAGCCAATATACCTTGGAAAATACAGGAAAGAGGTCCATAGTTCTAGTTTTGTTTGTTATGTCAAAGAATAGTGCCAACACTTACTCCTGATACACTAAACCATGACAAAAAATTTACTAAACTGACTAAGCAGACTGGTTGAAAAGGTCAAGATTTTATCTTCTGTCAACAGCTTAAGAGTGAAGACACCACTTACGATGGGACGACTTACTTCACAAAGATAAAACAGAATTCCTGCCTGTAGTTTTGAAATAAATGTAGACTGCCTTCCCCAAATGATAAGAAATCTATTGCTCTAACTTCAGTATCCAATGGGATATATTCTGTCACATTTCTATGCCTCATGTTCAAAGCCTCATGTTGACAACTCTAAAACCACAATACATAAGCGTATCCACTTCTTACCAACAGGTCATTTAGAACATGTGCAGAAACAAAGCATAAGAAAATTGTTAAAAGGAACATCAAGAAAAAAGACTGACATCTAAACTACCCTACATATGCCATGAGACGTTAATTGGGCTTTAGATAATGCTGCAGCACTAATAAACCACAGTTATCCTAACTGCAACAGATTACCGTGCGGATATCAACTACAATAACAGAATCACAAAATCTGGATGGGAAAGCATTTCAAAAAGCCATCTTTTTTCATTTCCTGCTCTTTAGAAGTATCATTGCAGATCTCAGACCTGCTTTGTAACTGCTTCAGATATGTACAGGGAAAAAAAGTAAGAGATGCTTCTATGGAACAGTGCTAATAAGTTGACTATTCTACCCTTTCACTGTCTAGTAAATAAAACTGTTGCTTTGCCTATTCCACATGTAACATTGCACCTCACTTGTAGGTGATCAAATAGATTCAAATGTGCAGCCACATCCCACGCCCTTTCCACTCTGAATACAGTCTTAAGTTCAGTTTTAAGTCCTGCGTGGTTGTGCAATCTGTTGCGGGCTATACTGTCCTACCCAATTTAGCTCAGTGAAACTGGCTGGTTCTTTGCATGAACCACAGAGAACAGGAATCTCTGGAGTACTTAGTTAAGCTACTTGGCTGTTTCCCATCAGATAGTTATGATTTTAGACCTCAATTTTTTTCTGTGGTCTCTGGTTTGTTGGTCAAAAAAATGATCATTAGATACTATTGAAGTGTGTTCCCCTTTTGCATCCTCAGATGCAAAGACGACTCCAAATAGTGCAAGCGTATCTATTAAACATGAACAAAGCTAGGAAGACTCTGGAAGGTGAGAGAAGATGGTGTTTCAATATTAGATAAATGAAAAAAAGTGTTTCCTACTTACTGCTGTCATAATTTATAGCATTTCCACATGGGAAATTAACTTCATAGACCCTTTTCAACCTCTTGGTTTATATTTTTAAATCAAGCAAAGGCATTTTAAAGTGAAAGATTAAAAACCTCATGTTTCGTATATTTTTTGACATTGATTACCACATGCAGACACATAAACAATGAACTGAATCACTGGGTTGCATTGGGTCTGGTTTTTCAAATACGGTATGTGTAAGACTCATTGCTATTTTTGCCTGCTTATTCTTTATGGCTGTTGGACAACCGATGCAACAGAACATGAATGTCAGAACCAGCAGCTGTGATTCTACCACATGCTGCAGGGGGAAAAAAAAAAAGCAACAACAACCCCCCCCATCTGTAGATGTGCTCTTAAAGTTATAATTTCTTCTAAATGATCACAGGCAACGCATTTCTTTGAATTACTCAGGTGAGAGCCAGGGCGCTCAGCAAGCTCGATGCAGCTCCTACCAACAACTTGTAAGAAACAGGGAGTTGTCAAAAAATATCATTAGAGGTTTAGTGATTATTTTCCTTCAATAAATCACTCCAAATTAGAATCTAATGCTTGCTTTCTTGATGGTTTTTAGTTATCTGCAGGTGAAAGAATACAAGCCACAAAAGAAATCTGACTTTGTTTGTCATTAATTTTTAATTTGTTTTGAAACATTTTCCAAAGATCTTCATAGGATTCATAATTAATTCTAGAGACTGTACAGTACATATCTGTTAGTAGCACAGTGATGTAAAAGTTACTATAAATGTCAAATCCTAAAAGTTAGCTTGTATGAGTAGCATTGCTTTCAGTACTGTGGCAATGAAGGACATTTCTGAAGTCCATCATGAAGAAAGCCCTCTGGCTCTTCAGGAAGAATATATAAAAGAAACAGCTTATTTCTAGTAGTAGTTGTAGTGTTCTACCACCAGTTCTGCATTAAGGATTTGTCAGAACCTATATTTAGAGCTAATATATCAGAAATCAATATCTAAGCATGAGTACACTGCCTTTATGGCTATGATTCTCATAAGGAAAATATTTGAACTTATTATATTGAAGAACTGCTACATTTTATTACAATTAACCCTTTGTCAACACCTGCCTCCATTGTGAACACACTTACACTTCCTCCAGGAGCACCTGATGCTCACTGTAACATCAAAACATCCAAGGGATGTAAAGTCAGCAACAGCCCTTTTTACAGGAAACTAGAAGGGTTACTATTTTGCGTATCTATCATGCCCTCCATATCATGATCCCAAATGGTCCGACTTGCCCCTAGTTTCTGCCTGGCTAAATTCAGGAGAGAATGGAAGTAGATTCTGCTCTACAGCTCCATGTACTAGGAAGAAAGTAAAGTATCGGCACATCTTGGATCACATGTGTAAAGTCTACGACTACACAGGGGTGAGGAAACACACAGTGCATGTTCCTTAGTGCATCTAAGTCTAGAGATGCAACTCATTCCTAATGAAAAGCATTCTTGATTGAGTCTCCATCTCCAGGCACCTGTGATACTGCTCAAAAAGGCTGTATTTGTGATGCACAACAGTTTACTGTGCATTTAGCATTTTTCTTGCAATCTAGTAATTTCCTAGTGCCCCCAGTAAATTAATAATACCATGGTAAGTTTCGAGGACTGTACGATTACTTTCACATTAAGAGAATCCAGTCTTCCTGCTTCTTATGTGTGTTAAGATTACCACAGAATCACAGAATAGTAGGGGTTGGAAGAGACATTCAGAGATCATCTAGTCCAACCCCCCTGCCAAAGCAGGGTCACCTAGAGCGGACTGGACAGGAACGCATGCAGGCAGGTTTTAAAAATCTCCAGAGGAGAGACTCCATGCCCTCTCTGGGCAGCCTGTGTCAGTGCTCTGGCACCCTCAAAGTAAACAAGTTTTTCCTTATGTTCAGATGGAATTTCCCGTGTTGCACACTGTGCCCGTTGCCCCTTGTCCTGTCACTGGGCACCACTGAAAAGAGTCTGGCCCCATCCTCTTGACACCTGCCCTTTAGATATTTATACGCATTGATGAGGTCCACTCTGTCTTCCCCAGGCTAAACAGACCCAGGTCTCTCAGCCTTTCCCCATAAGAGAGGTGCTCCATTCCCTTGATCATCTTTGTAGCCCTCCGTTGGACTCTCTCCAGCAGTTCCCTGTCCCTATTTTCACATATTGTGTTCTCAAAGAATACTGATCATGACAGACCGGATAATACTCTATTTCCAGAAAGCACTCTGCAGAGTATGTAAGGATAGCAAGCTCTTGGTTTCCCTGGTTACCTTCAATTTATATGCCACTGAATTAAGAACAAAAAAGAACTGATTTTTAGTCAGAATCCTTATCGGTTCTGTCTAGAAAGACTTTTAGACAATGTTAACCTCTGCATTTTTAAGGCTCACTAAAATAAACAAAGAAGAAATGAATGGTCTATATGATATATAGAAACTGAAATAAGAAAAAAAAAAACAGCCATGCTCAGGAAAACACTGGAGTTGATCTTAGGATCACATATCCAAGGTAGGAATGCATATATTATGTGCATGGCATTAGACTTACCCTATGACCCTGACTCCTGTGTGCTCTAGAGGCAAAATCTCCAGAAGATTGCCAATTTTTTTTCAGAACTGGCTAATATTCCTACACAATCACAACCCAGTATGCAGAACTAATTATAAAGTACAGTACTTTTACATACGGATAAAACCTTACTATTTTTGGAATGCAAGTTTAGATTACAGCTTTATATGGAAGAATTGACAACAAATACATATATAAAGGAGTACTCTGATTTTTACTACATACAGCATCAAGTTTTTGTCTATTATTTACAATCAGTACCATCTCCTCCTGCTCTACAGATTTCACAAGAACTGTTTACAATACAACCAACTGGAGCTTGGAAAACCCAGGAAAAGCAGTATAACATAGCTGTAATACAACTAGTTAAAAGCTTTCTCCGAAAGTAAGCCTTGACACCAATACTTATTTTACCATCAACAATAAGTGACATCGCACCAATTCAAACACAAACTATTCTCCATTTCTGCAGCTTTCATTGTTGCAATTTCATCAGCCCTTATCTGGGAAACACTAAATATTACTAACGTCTTTTATTCCATCATGACCTCTATATTGCTTCACATCACTATGTAACAGAGTATTGCAGATCACACGGTATTAAGAATACAGAAGCATTACAGTAGTTTGGGAGGTAGACAAGGAGGAATACAGCTAACGGAAGAGGTGAGGGGTAGAAAGTTAGGCTGAAAATAGGACAAAAGAAAACTGGGAAAGGCGAAACATAAGAAATAGGAAGAGGAAGGGTAAAAAATGGCAACCCTTGAGAAACGAAAAAAGTGAGGTAAAATAAAAGTATTACAGAAAACCTGTATTCTCAGTGGTTTAAAATATGTATGGGTGAGAACATAAATTAGCTCTCTACTGGAGTCTACAGAACACAGTAGTGATTTTTGCTACTGAGAATTTAGTTTCCACATAAAAATCCTTGGTGTACTCCTTCTAACTTACAAAAAAAGTTCCCCTTTCCTTGCACTCTAAGTAGTTAAGCATAACTTCATTTTATTGTATTTCTTCCTTTCTGCTAGTACTGCATCTAACAACAACAAAAAGACAACAGAAATAGAATGAAAAAATATTACTACACTGGTGTTATTTTGAAAAAAATTGTTAAAGAATTTCAATGATGCTTTCGATTAAGTCTAATTTTTTTCACCTTTTTTTTTTTTTTTAAATGAAGCATGTATGTTAATGTATTAGCAAAAGACATCCTTTAATGATTTGTCAGAAGTTTGTTTCCTGTTCTGTAAGCCTTTTTTTTTGTTTGAGGAAATATAAAGGGGGAAGAAAAAGAGAAAAAAAATCAGTATCAAGAAGACAACTGGAAATTAAACTGTTTCAGGTAATATGATCTAATTTCTGCAGCCCACTTAACTCAAAGACATTGTCTTTGTATAGTGTGTACACAGCACTGCCCTTTTAAAACACACCACCCCCAAAATATGAGAACAGTATCTTTGCAACAAAACAGGATTCTGCAAAAAAAGGGATGAAGCACTGGTAATAATTATAACACACTCTCAGTCTTTTCATTAAAGTCAACAAGATTTTCATTTTCAGGACATATTTCTCTGAAATGAGGAAAACAAAACAGAAGTTATTGTACATACACAAAATGCTCTTAATAATAAGCTGTTGATGCACAAGAAATAAAGTTACACATAAGTGCAACAAGCAACTGTCTGTGTGCTTCTCGCTGCAACAGTCTGTATCTTAAGGAGGAGGGGGGAGTCCACTCATCAGGTACACCCAAGGATAAACCAAGAACCATACCCACAGGGTAAAAACAAAGCACAGAACAAATACGGAAAATTACAGTTGAACTTTTATTGTGACAGAGGGGCCCAGCACATACTACTGTGCAACCAGAAGTTTATTTAAATACCAGTAAAAGGAAAGAAACTGCTGCAGGATGTCAACTCCCTCTTCCCACTTCCCTCTATTAAGACAGCTTTTCCAGTCTGTGGCATGCAAACCATTAGATAAATAAACGTATAACTGCAATTCTACTTACTGCCTGAGGCAGTAAATAAAAATACCACTGATAAAGGCATTTCACACACCAACATCCTTCTCTAGTTAAAGAAATTTCTTCTCAAATTTTAAAAGTGTTTCATTACCAGTCTCATATAAAAAAGTCTTCAAAAGCCAAAGCCAAAACACAAAGCTGTCCCACGTATTAGAAAAACTAGGAATTTCTTGTGACATTATGCCTTGAATGTCTGCTAACATTGAATTGCAACTAGATAATCTGCAGGCATTAAAAGAATAAAACAGTTCTGGAACAGAATACTGCTCTGGAAGACAGTGATGGAGTTCCCCTGACCAGGATCTCTAGCGACCTATAGAACAGAAGTATCTCAAAAAAACCCTGTATGCAACAACTCTAACACAGGAGGAATGACAGATACTCTACATTTGCATTCTGTTGCTCAGCTGGTTGGTTTATGCAATTTTCTAATTAAAAATTAATTTTGCCTCTGTTAAAGTAACATTACTGTTTTCACTTTAAACTTGTCTAGCGTTTACTGAAGTGGCTGACAGCAAGCTAAAAACTTTCACAGGGGCAACTGGAATCCTGCACTCCATTTCTGAGATAACTGCAAAAAAAAAAAACCCCCGTAGATCTCAAGACTAGGAAGTTAATACCCATGAAGCTGCAAAGGCATGTAAGGCAGGTGCTATTACCAACTATCATGTAAAATAGTGGGAAAGGGCAAAGGGGCAAAACACAATCCTGTGCTTTAAAAAAGCAACCCAATCACACACAGTCTGCCAGAGATTTTGCATTTATTCTTATGTTCCCCTTTCAAAAGGCTTTCTTTGTCACTTTAATGAACTTCAATGTTCTGACACTATCACAGAACAACAACACAGAGATGTTTCAATTAGCTAAATAATTGAACTTCTTGACTTCTGCAGAAGTCAATATAGGATCTATAAATTTAGTATCTTGCTGCATAGGATACAGTGAATGTTGTGGGATATAATGCTTGCAAAAAGTTATGAGGAAGGATGAGTGGGTTTAGTTCCACTTTGAACCAAAATGTTTCAAGATCAAGCCTCCTCTCTGCCTAATTCAGAGCTAAATCTTCAACTTAGGTTTCCAAGTCTTGGGCAAGTATGCCAGTTAGGCTGTATTATGTTCTCGCATGCCTCGAGCTCTTTTGCTCAAGCAACTCCACTTTGAATAAAACTGATGGAATAGTCATGAAAACAAAGTCTAAGATCCATTCACCTCACTTTCCAGGTGAGCCTAAAACATGGTGATTAGACATGCGAAAGCTTTCTTTCAGCCTCCCCCAGAGTACCAACACAGAACAGAACATGTAGTTCCAGCATCTGAGTGACAAGGTTATTTAATAAACCTCACCAGGCTACAACAGTCGTCTTTTCGTGATGAACCTTTCTGGTGAATGTACAAAGCATTTCAGGCCAACAGAAATTACCTTTTCCCAGGGGACAGGGCGCACAGCTAATCTACTTCTGACAGAAATAATCCAATCTTGGGTTTTGATGTGCAAATATTTGTAAATTACTTACTTTATGTCTCCCCTAGCAACAATAAAATGATTTGGCAAGAGATCCCTTCTCTTTTATTGTAAAAATGATGGTTCAACCTTCTTCTCCCCCTTCTTCCCTCTCCCTTTCCCCCACATCAGTTTCTGTTTTGTGTTACATGCTCTACAAAATACTGGAATTACTTGACTGTTGACCAACTTCCCTGATGAACTCCCCATTTCAGTATATAAACAGATTTCAAACTGGCATCATCAGAGCTCTCCTGCAGTCAGCAATGACCATGCCATAATGGGCACGATCAACTGATTCGTTTTGCCAAATCCAAACTATCCAATCCAGAAGCACCTTCATATTTGGAAAGCTCTGCTCTTAAAGATCTAATTCAATCACAGTGGCAAAAATGGTAACTCCCTTATGTCTTTGGCAGCTTTGGATATGTGACATTCATCAAGCCTCCTTCAAATGGAGATAAAAAACCCCTGTGTTATCTGAGTTCCTAGGAGCATGCTTGACTTTCCAAGATACAGGGTACAGACTACAATGAGAAGTATACCACCTTTCACTATTAAGCTTTTCCATTTTTTTAATGGATCATTTAAAAATTCATTAGTTCAAAGAAAAAGGTAGGGGAAGGCAAACTGGGCCTCTTCAAGGTTTGTTATACAGTAAATCCACAACTGCTGTGAGAATTTAAATGGACCACACACCAACAGTACACATACCAGTTTAATATCCCACTAGGAACATGTCACCATGATTACAACATTCATTGCACTGTCACAAAAATGAATCAATAGCTACTGAGCAAAATAAAGTATGACTGTTATTCATGGTCCAATATGAAAGATGAAGAATCTTGGCTCCAGTCTCAAGTTTGTATTTTACTTTGGACCAATGACTCTAATCCCTAACTTGAACTCAGGTTGGTGTTTTCTACCTACCTTTCTCATTCCTACTTCACAAATGCAAGTCACCTCATTATAATTAAATATTGAGAATCTGCTACACAGATAACTTATCTTGTATTTGCTATGGAGAAACAATATATACCTGAACAGTTAGGCCAGCAGGCAGACAATTATTCATTATCTAATGGTAACTTGCTCATACAACTAAGCCTTATAACTTATTCTGCTCAGGGCTTACATCATTTAACCTATTTAAACCAGTACTTTAAAATGCTTTCAATATTTTTTTTGAGACCATTTCGTTTATCTTCAGGTTATTTTATTAACTCTAAAGTGTTCAAATCTCCATTTACTCTCATATCCACATGTATTAATCAGTCACTGCACTTTAATGGACATGGCTCTTAGAGCTGTTACTCAGTGGATTTATTTTTATCTTCTTCTCCCCCCCAAAAAGCAAGTCCAACTATGATTTCTTTGTTATCATAGATGCATTCTCCTTCTCAATGCTAATTACTTCAGTTGGTCACAGGCTATTGAACTGACACAGAGAAATATAACTCACGGTATTTCTGAGCAATAATATCCAGGATCATAATAAGTAGCAAAATATATTATAAATATCATAGCTTAACTAAGAGACAAAATTATTACACACAGACAAATAAATATTTAGCAGACACTTGCCAGAACTACCTCAAAATTAAGCTGTTAAAAGTACAGAGTGATCATTTAAATAAAAAATAATTTAAGTATTACAGTATTAAGTAGTAAATTCGTTATTGAAATGCCACTGAAAGTCTCAGAACACAACGACTGTCTGAACTATGGCAAACATTCCTTGATGTTGCTCCTTTATTTACAGTCAGGAATTGTAATTTAAAGTCCTCCTCAAATAGATCTACCTCTAAATTCCTTGATATGAAATTTTTCTCACAGGGAATTCTTTATGAGCTAAAACATTTCTACCAAAAACATGTTCTAAAGAACCAGAAGTACAATGATCTCGTGGGACAAAGGACAGTTCAAAACTGTATCCAGTTCTTTCCAGTACCGATTTAGAAGGTTTCTGAAAGCAATGCATCTCATGTTTAGGTAACAAAGTAATAGCTGCATTAAAAAAAAAAAGGCAAGGAAATTATTTACAGCTTTGAAAGGCATATTAAACAACTCACCTACTGTTAATTTGTTACGTTTTTCTTTCTAATTCAGACTGCAAATCATATCAGATACCTAGTATGACCTTGCCCCACAGGAGAAACACTTGGACTTTTACAGGTGGTAAAGTGCAGTGAAGACTGTAGAGATGAATTTTGCCTGGAGATGAGAGAAGGGAAGTTTTGAAACTTTTAAGAAGATAGCACCATCTCAAAGACATTCTCTTCACGTGCAATATTCTTAGGGAGTATCTTTGAAAAATCTGAAAGTTCAAGGTACATAATGTTAAATTAACAACAAAATCTTGTGATTCCACTGCTAGGTTACAGAGTTTGTAGCAGTAGACTTCCAGATGTCCACCAGTAGGACCTGCTGAATAAAATACTATTTCAGAATAGTTTTACTCAACAAGTAGCCCCTCAATTTTCAGAAAACTTTGAAAGCACATAAAACATTTTCAGAATTCTGATCATCTAAATTTTAATAGCAAATGGTATTCTTTCATTGCATTGAAATTATTTAGAAGTATATGACATTATGTAACACTAAACCTGCACAACACTTGAACTTAAAACTGATACAAAGTGTTTAGGTATGTAATCCTTCTTTAACAGATAATTTGTAGCAAATTAAATAGCTAGCATGTTTAATATCTGATTTTTTTTAGTTATGTGGTTAAATAGTAATTAAATTACAAAACTTTCCTCGGAAGTCTAATATAACAATAGAAATATGGTCATATACCTATTGGCTCTGCTAATTTGAATTAATTACAGGGCACGTAGACTTATATTTGTATACTCTACCTCAATAGGTGCACTTTTCACCAACAATCAAGTGGGATTTCTTTATAATTACTCTTAATTAAATATATTTAGTAACAGTAAAACTACATGCTTGCAGATTCTTTAGTCAGTGTATTACTTTGTTTCTGACATTTTAATCCAGTTTTTACATTAAGAAGGGATTGAGATTAGCACTAAAAAATTACTTAAAAGATTTAACTTTCAAATAAAAAATAAAATACTGATGCTTAAGCATATACTTCAGAAAATCCACTAACCATAAGAACTCTAGTTCAACCCACCCTCTTTTAGCAACCCACTTTTGGCTAAGCCCCATCCGCCTAGCTGCCTTCTCAATTGTAACTCATTTCGTGGGGAAGACAAATGGCAACAGCTCATCTCACTTTTACCTGTTACCAAACTGGGGACAAACATCAGTAATGCTCCACACATTTTTAAACTTCTCTTTGCAGCCACAAGATTTAGAACTCTACTTAGACTTTACTTAGTAAGTCTGAATAGTCCGATCTTACCCCAGAACTTCAGGATCCGTAACTCCTGACAAACGTCCATAGTTGCTATGTCTAAATATGTCTATGCACCTTTCCTAGTAATTTCACAGGGCTGATCTCTCACTTCATGTTCTCACAAGATAACCAGTATCAATAAATATAGATTGCTGACAGTTTGAATTTTTGCCCCCTTTCTTATAATTTAAAATAATTTTTGATGTGGCTTTGAATAATGTCTTTTGATCCTTCTTTTTTTTTAAAAATTTACTTCCAGAAAGTGTAAAGAATCCAGTATTCACACCTATGTGCCCTTCTAATATTAATGTTTCTACTTGGATCTTGCATGTCTTACCTGCAGGGCCTAGCAAGTGCCTTTCACTGACCAGAAAGGAAGACTGAAGGGACAAAATACATTAATGTCAACATCACTTCCCCACATCCCCTTGGCTGATTAGTTCACCAGTAAATCCATTGTCAGTTTTGCCATGACAGTCAAAAAAATGGAAGATGAGTGTAGCAGTGCAAAAACACAGAAACTTTCAGTGGCAGGTTAAACAAGTATTTAAAACTTAGGAAATTAACCTGTGCACGCATTACCACCTGCAATCAGAAACAAGTATGCCACCTTATCTGGAGGACTATATCAAAAACTATTTTACATTATTAAGAATTACAGTAATAGTTTTGCAAAAAAAATTACTTGAACATACTTTCTCTCTCTTTTTGCTATAACAGAGAAAGTCTGCTTCTGGGAGAGTCACTATTTGCCCTCCATAATCAGAGTCCTGTGCAGGTACACGCTACCAGTATCACAATTCACTTACATGGAAGAAGGAGAATTAAAATACTTAAGTCTGTTCACAGTGATGGTATGTTTCATAATAAGCATAATCTGTATGTTATTGCAATTAACAGCAGTTTCATCATTACATTTAATAAAAAGCAGTATTTAAGCATCTCTCTATCTAGCTGGAGAAAAGGGGACTTCCCTCAAACACAAAGTCCAGACTTAAAGGAATGATATTCCAGCATCTTAAATCCTGAATTGAACAGGATTACAGAAGCCAGAGACCTTTTAGACCTTCAAGGGCAAGTACAGAATAAAAGAAGCATCAAATTTAAACTGACACTACTTTTTATGTAGGCTGAGAAATATGAGTTCTGTCTGCAGTTCAAAGTGAGAGCTAGACCCACTGGTCTCTCACCATACACCCTCTTCGATTTCCTGCTGCTGGTTTATTCCGTTTATCTTGTTAGGAAAATCAGCTACCAGACAGCAGCAGAGTCCTATGTGTTGGTCACAAGATTTTAGAGTTTTCCTTGTTAGACTATATGCAAGGCTCAGGAATGTTAATGCGCTTTCCATTTAGAACATACCCCCACCCCCCTTTTGAAACAGAAGCTGTATCTAAAAATCTTAGCCAAGAAGCCTGAAGAAAAGGGAGCTTCCCAGCAAAGAAAATTTACAGGCTTCTTTAGGCCCAGGCATAGGTTAAGGCCATCTCCCCCTGCTCATAAACGGATGATACATGTTGTCACATAACCTAGTCTAGAAGGACCTTTATTCGGAGTGGAGACCTTACGCAAATGCCTACAGACCTAAAAGTCTCTGGATCTAGAATCATCATAAATGTAGATTCTGCTTTTTTTTTGCCGTAACAGTTACCTGCACCTTTACTGTCACCAAATTCAGAAACTGTATATTCCAGTGGAAGGCTTTCCCAGAGGTATAATCTCTCAAAGGTTAACATGCAATTAAAGTAGAAAATTTATTATACTGGATGGAATTTTAAAAAAGCAAACACAATCTATGTTTGAATTACTTTGGAATAGATATTTCTATTAAATCTCCAGTAAAGTACTTTCAATAAATCACAGCATTTGTAATTAGTTATTTCAATGAAGCATGCTCAGCATATCAAATATTCATGAATTGATGATACAAGGCAGAAATCTATGAAATATAGGAGATAATTGAGTTCCTATGTGATTAATCCATCATTGTTTTAGCAACAGTAGCATTCAACATAGTCTGTTCAACTTGTAAGTAATATATGTTTTAACAGGTACACAACAAGATTTAACAAGCTGGACAACATTTCAGTGCATTGTGTTTGATTGCTCAGTGAAGATACAGTCCACTTAAATGCACTTTCACTAACAGGTGCTTATCTGTGCATTGTAACACTTTCTCTTGAAACAAGTTGCCAATTTTTTAAATATATTTATGTAAGTTAGCATCTAGCTGCTGGTTGAGGTCACACTCACGTGTGTGTATGTGTTTCCAAATAACCTCTGCTTCTCCACATCAAAACTTGCAGATTAATAAAATTAAGTATGGGATCTACATCACAAAGCCAGTTAAAATGTATTTGGATATCTGCAAGCTATTTTCATGGAGTCGTGTGATCTGAAGGGTCACAACAATCAGATTGAGAAGTGCCTTAAATCTCCCCGTGGCTCTAGAGTCTGTCTCCAAACTCTTAACAAAAAAAAGCAAGACAGACTATCAACACATTATTTTCCTGTAAAAGTGAGTAAAAAATATAGAAGCTTCTATAAAATCCAAAATCATTACTTAAATAGTGCCATGTCCAGCCTACTCTAAATGCTAAACAAATCAGTGCTAAAATTACCACAATGCATTCAACTTTGAACTCCCTGCATTTGCTAAGTCAATCTACAGCTATAACATTTTAAAGTGACGAGGTGAAAGAAACAATCGTGAGAACAAAACCATGAAAAGATCTACAGCTTTCTGGGCATCTTTCTCAGCCAGCCACTATAGAAGTAACCGACAGAAGCAGCCTCCTGGCTGTCAGTTTTGTGTTTCATCCTTCAGAAAGGCTTTCCAAGACCTTATAAAAACTCAAAGCTATGTTTTCTAGTATTGTAAGAGTCCGGTTTTAACTGCCTCAAGTGACAAATCTTGTACTATTTCCTTTGAAAAGCTATTCTGCAATCTAAAAATAGAACAGGAGAAATGAGCAGTTAATAGGTAGCCACTACAGAACCTTTTATACGCTTAAGGAGCTCTACAAATATGACGTAGTTTTGAACTACGACTGTCAGCTGTGGCCCTATGTAAATCGAAGACATTTCCTCATATGCCCTTATCTCATCTAGTCAAAGAAATATTGAAAATATTTTTGGCATCAGGCACTCCCAGTGTTCTGATCCAGGTAAAGCTTGCCTCTACCTTCATCATGGACACTGATGCAAGACAGCCGAAGTGAATGAGTAGAGCTATCCATTCAGACCAAAGTAAGATAATATAAGTTGGTCTTTCTAACATTAAACCTGAGAACAGCAGAAATGTCACTCAAACACCGCCAAGATGAAGCCTCTGCCTTGTCCAGAAAATACCTTTTACAAGCCCAGTGAAAGGCTTCTCTTTCACTCTTCCCCCCGGCCCTCCAGACTGGAAAGCTTCTCTTTTTTTTTTTTTTAGATTAATGTTGTCTGCTCTTAATCTCTTATTTCATTTTATAATTATTTGATATCAATAAGAGGAAGAGAACTTCAGCACTTTGCAATGACAGTTAGCACCCAGGCCGAGAGTGAATATTTATGTGAATTTTCTCTTTGCTGTTCTAACCTTTCACTTTGTACTCTCTGAACTTTATTATCATCTTACTATATTACCATATTTGCCATTTACCATATTACCATTATCATTATTTTGTTACAATTGGCTACCTGTAATTTTCAAAAGTATGTGAATTTGTTGGTTCTGTAGGATCTGTAATTTTTACAAGATGAGTTTCTATCCGTATAAATGAAAATTTTGCATGTGCAAACTACTCATCATTACAAGTGAGTTTCTTCACATGAGTGTGAACAAAGATTCTCCAGAAAAAGTTGCCTGGTCTCTTAGTTTAGAATCAACGCAGCTGAATGACATTTTCTTGGAGAAAACTGTTGCCGTATTTTACAGAAACAATTTCACAAAGATTTTCTGGGACGCACTTGAGGGAATTCCCATTAAGAATCCTCAGGAAGCTACAACTCACTGCTGAGAAGTACTAGCACTACTGTAATTTTAAAGTAGGCAACCTCTTCAAGGAGTAATGATCATTTATTTTTAAAAGTGGAGTGACGCCTCTGGTCTAAAGTGGGCCCTTTCCATTTTTTCACACGCTTCCTACTCATCACATTGAACAGTTAAATTAAAATTTGGAAGACCAAGGGAGTTAGTTCATCCTTATGTAACTATTCTGCTCCAGATGTGTTTGCTTTGATAAACAATCCAAATAACCATAGTATATGGTTTTAAGTACCAAGTATGTAAGAAAATAAGATCAATGCACAATCTGCCAGTTTAAGTGGAACCAACTCGAATCTCTGCATACAAAATATTTCAAGAGGCAGAAGCTAGTTTAATTTTTCATAATCAGTGGCTAGGGTCGATTTCCCACCAGAGAAAGTAGAGGGGATTCCAGTTTGAACACTTTTTTCATCTTAGACAAGAAAAAAGTACAACTAGGAGGAGAATAACACTCCTTACCTATGCTGATACAGTAGCAATGACTGTTATAATATGAACCTGCTACCTAAATATTGCTATTTGTACTTAGTGAAAGCAGTATCACCATCCCTTGAGCTCAGTAATTTATGTAACTACATCAACTAAACCAAGAAGAAGCCTAAACCCCCACGCATCTAAAAACAGCAACAGTAATACTAGAAAACTAAAAATTATCAAAGCTTCGAAATGGTCTGAAGTTAGGTAAACTCCACATCACTTTCACCTGGTTATAAAGAGGCCCTTAGCTGTGTTCCCAAGTACCTCATCCCCCGTTCTAAACACTGATCACAAGTCAGTCTGTTAATGCCATACTGTTAGAATCATAGAATCGTTTTGGTTGGAAGAAACTGCTAAGATCACATCCAACCGTTAACTTAAGACTGCCAAGTTCACCACTAAACCATGTCCCTAAGTACTACATCTACATGCCTTCAAAAAACCTCCAGGGTTGGTGACTCCACCGCTTCCCTGGGCAGCCTGTCCCAACGCTTGATAAACCCTTTCAGTGAAGAAACTTTTCCTAATGTCCAATCTAAACCTCCCCTGGTGCAACTTGAGGCCTTTTCCTCTAGTCCTATCGCTTGTTACTTGGGAGAAGAGATTGACTCCACCTCGCTACAACCCCCTTTCAACAAAATAAAGGTTTATTCATACACCTTGTGAATCACCACAGTGCATACATAAGGGTTAAGGAAAACCTTTCATTCTTTGATTTTGTACCTAATATTTGGGATGATTACAAATGAAATCATAAATCAACCCTTAAACATCCACTAGACTGAAAAATGACAGGCAAATACCATAGGTCAACACTGTCCTCAGTGAATATCTAGTTACCGCGAGGTACTCACAGGCACCCTGGAGCATGCTTGAATTACTGAAAACGTTGTTGAAATTCTTTTCAGAAGAAGCTACCATACTGAGGAAGGGGGATTCCTTCCCCCCCCGATCATTCATTATTAATTGCTCAGGTTGTGTTTACAATTAAAATTTATGTGGATTCTCCCAGTTTTCTAATTCATACAAGACAATGTTCTAGTGACAACTGGAAAGTACTTTAAGTATTTATTAACCTACTTAAGTCACACTTCATGGCTCTATACTGTACCTAATACTGTTAGTATCCTTATAAACTCACACCCTACCACTCCAAATTTCCCCAATTCCTTCCTGATAAGGGCACTTTTTCCCCTGCTGCTAGCAATTCCCAGTAAAAGTCTAAGTCTTGGTCTCTCTTACCCCTTCATGTTTTTCAGATCAACAAAGAGGTTGAGTGGCCTCCCAAGAGATACTTAACAGGCCTATCAACCTAAGTATATGCTCTGCACAGTAAGATCTTTGACTTTCACAACTTTTATTAAACATTTTCTTTATTGGACTTCCCAGTTTTTTAATTAGAATTTTTGCCTCAACTTTTCACTTGTAGTACTCCCCAAATCATCTCAGCACTTGAAAAAAACTGAGTTGCCTCTTTCCTGTAGTAAGACTATTTAGCTCTTCTAATTATCTTCTACACTGCATCACTCTTCTTCACTGTTGCTTGAAACCCTCTGAACAGAAAAACAGCTCTGTAGTTTCGCCTTAGTATCTTCAATTTCTGAAGCTGTCATTGGTAGTTAGTGTCAACATAAATAATGCAATTTAGTGTTTGAAAGCATGTCTTTTTAACAGCTGGCTATATCCCAGTGTTACCATTTACTGTTGGTCACAAAGCTTTCCTCATTTGGAGAGTCTTGCTGTTTGCCTTTCCCTGCCCAGTCTTATGACAATACTGTTTGACAACATGAGGAACACTATGCTACTTTGTACGGTTTTATAAAGCCAATTTCTGCCTATGGAGACTAACTTGTTTTTTATTATAGGTAGCATAACTGACTGTTCTTCATCACCAGCAGAAGCATTTACCTGGCTCGATACAAGCAATGCTTTTAATGCCGTATAGGTTTTTTAGTGCACAGTGATGCTTTTCAACAGTAAATGTGACATCTTCCCTCTGCATTGTTTCTTGGAAAATTGATTGTGCTGCCCTATGTCAAACCACACATTCAAAAGTGCAATATCTAAATTCATTTTAATGACTGTACCTTTCACCTGCTCACTTGGTCACTATAAATATTCCCAGATAATTTCTCTCTGAAGAAATGGGCCTCCTAGCATCCTTTTCAATACACTATTAATTCTGTTAACTTTCCTAGTCCTAAATCAGTATCCAGTTTTGAAGCACTTATGAAACTTTTTATACATTGTAAATATAAGTTACATGCAGAGCACTTGGACCCTGTTCTGGTTTACTTACAGATCCATCAGAGGAAGACTTCATAACAAAGCCACTGTCAGAGCAGCTTTGAATTGTTAATTTTTTTTTAATTATGTTTTTAATACCAAGCACTTTATTTGTTCAAGCATCTTTAATCAAGTTTCCTCCTGTCATCTTCTTTGGTGTTTCAAAACAGATTTTAACTCCAAAACTATCATACATAAATATTACAAAGTTCAAAAATGTAGATGGTTGCTTAAAGAAATAATGTGAAAAGAATTCAAGATTCTTTATTTCAAAACTGAAAAAATCATACATAAAGACAATATCACATGATCTGACTTTAGGTTTAACATCTTTAATAAACACTTCAACAGGACCTCTCTATTAAGAAATCAGATTTTATAGGCAGTCTGCTTCCTTCTAATAACCAGCCTTTCTGGCTGAGAGGCCAGACTCTTGATTACACTCCTTAACTGACAGCAAACAAGCCTATTGGTTAAAGATGATGCAGAGTTCCAAGTAAAGCTGTGCCTGAAGTGAGGCCTGGCCTTGTACACATCTAGGAAAAACTGTACTTGTATGTTTGAAGTTTCTCAAAGAGTAAGATCTTTGCCTTTGAAATGAAACTATCAGTCAGTGACTTTGCTGGCAGAAAGGTGAAAAAAAATGAAGCTTGTGCTATGTTTTACATAATAAAATTGCACAATACAAACCTGATGTGCATAATAGATCACATTACATATATCAAATTACACATGCACAGGTAAATTTTTCAAAAAGGTGACCTTCTATAATTTCTTATGCATTCTAGAGCAGTGTTAAAAATACATTTAACATTCGAAATTCAGATGGTTACAGTTATAAAGCTGCTGACTCATACTATCTGAAAATGTAATAGCAAGTAGGATCTTAACTTGATGCATGATTTACTGAACCTTTATAATTTCTATAAATTATTAAATTAACTTGGTGCTACTTAGATGCACTTGTACAGACTTTTGCATAGATTTGAGCAGTTAATATGACTTGTACTTAGCCTCCTTTCATTTTTTTAATTCAACCACCATGTTTCATCAAAACATCTCAAAGCTCCTCTATTTTTCTCAAAATTTGTGGGGGGAGAGGCGAGAGGGGAAACAGTAAATGTATCATTGTGTTTGTTTGGCAGGTAGATGGACTGTAATCCAGGATCCAGTCTAATTAGGATCAACTGTCTCTTGTATAAGGCCAAATTCTGCAAAGCACAACGTATGACCCTGGCTCAGCTTCACAGCAAAAGACTACTGCTGAACTGACACAAAGAAAGCATACAACCTAAAGACTTGAAAGATTTTTTTAGTAAGTAGAAACAAAGAACAAAAACTTTTTAGCTGGTAGTAGTTTATAACTCAAGATAAAGACACAGACGTGAAGAGGCATAAAACCTTGAGAGGGAAAATAAAATGAGTTGGAAGGTAGTAGTTCAGACAGATCAAGAATCACCACATTCCAACAAGCAACACAGCCCGACACCAGTGACTCATGGGTGACTCCATCAAGGCTAATACAAAAAACCACTTATTTTCTGTATTAGCAAATAAATAGCTCTTCTCTATACAATCAAAATCTTAGCTTCTAGTCATTATGACCATTACTTACTATACCTTGACTTTTTTGCCCCAAACTAACAAAAAACTGATAATTCTTTGAACCCCAACTGGAACACTATCCACACCCAGTGCTTTATTATTCCTGAGGGTTCTGACCGCCCTCTGAATTTCATCACATTCTAGTTCTTCACACACAATTCAGTTGTCTAGAAAATAGCTGGCTATCTCTGCTCATTTCACCATTAAGACTCTCACTACACTACCACCTTAAGCTTTCTATATTCTTGGCAACTATTTTGGATTCGCAGCTCATTTACTCTTTCACACTTTCATGCCTCTGCCTCACCTGTTCCTCAAGGATTCAACCCTACGATCACTTATCACCCCAGTGTTTTATACTCCTCTCTTTAAGAAAGAGATGCTGGATGTATTAACACCATTTACATTTTTATTATGTATAGTTATTAAGTAACGCATAGAAACTAAACAGAAGGTTCAATGTAGTAAAGGGACTCAGATTTGCGTATGAAATTTCCAGCTGAGAAAAAAACAATCTCTTTTTATGCATTTGACCCCCATTCACCACATGGCAGCAACTTACTAGCAGTCTAGTAAAACAGCAGAATTGTCACCTAAGGAAACCCTTACCACTTCGGGAGGGGAAATAAAAAAAGGGGTTGGGGGTGGGTTTTTTTGGTTGGTTTTCGGTTGGATTTTTGGGGGGGTGGGGGGTGGGTTAAAGGGGGTCCATTTATCTGTAGGGTAGCATGTAAAATTCCATTCTAAAACCAAATTATGGATACACAATCTTTTCAAAAAGGAAGAATGTGAAAGTAGAGAATACACCTTGGCCATGAGCTACAATGCTGTTGCACAGTCCAGGCACATAAGATGTGCAGAGTTCCCAGCTACATGCATTTTATACCTTTAGAACTCTAGCTGCAAAAGAGTGAAAAACATCTGAACTTCATTTTTGCAAGGAAATTATGCATTCCCTGTCCTCTTATGTCACAAGGGCCTTTGACAGCAATTTAACACCCTGTTAATTTTGATTTTTCTTGCTAAGTACTTCTCCCCCGTTTACCTCAGTCTGACTTGAGTGAAAGATTTCTTCACACTACCTGATTCTACTCCCATGAAAATGCACCATTTCACATGGACACCAAAAACATTTATGCTCCAGTACGTTTCTACAAAGTATCCACAGGGCAACATCAATGCTGTCTGAGACCTTGTAAAGGTCTCCCCACTTCAGGAAAAAACTCCAGCATGTGCAAATGTGAAGAGGAATATACCTGCTCTTGATGATCATCCAAAAAAACCCTTCAGCTGTACTTCTGATCTGCTTCATCCTCTCTATTAAACCACACAAATATAATTTTTTTATTGTATTTTATCTTCACAGTATTAATTAACCTATGGATAACAGTGAATGCGCATTATCTGCACTCCACATCAGCCCTCAATTTCTTCATGCAATCTTCAAACCATTTTTTTGTTTTTATACTTCCAAATAGTCTCATAGTCCCTTTGTGATTCCCACTACCATATCTCTGAATGTTCTCCCATCAGAGATCAACATGATCTATAACCTTTACACAGTTTTCTAAAGCCTAAGACCTCTTCTTTGTTAACGGATACTCCTATCTGTATTTTAAATTCTTCTCGGATATCTGTAACTGTGTTTTTTCAGCTGATTCTCTGTTGTAACATGGCTCCTTCTCAGCCCCAGTCTCACAAGATGGGGAGCTCAGTCACAATCAGCTCTCCTTGATTATCCGGTAAAGCTGGATGGCACCGTTCAGGGGAGTATCTTGAACGACTGGCAAACTAATGCATTTCACATGACTGCTATTAATATCATTCCCTGTTAAGTGGTTTCCAAACATTTTTCTTTCCTATTGACTCAGATACATAAATAATGAAGTGCGTGAACAGAAGGCTACATTTTGTGTACAACTACATACTTTTATGAAGCGGTATGACTTCCTGTGCTTAAACACACTGTTCCTACTGTATTTGGACAATTCCAAATCCTTCAGGCCAGTCAGAAATTGGTTTGAGGGGCAGCTTGGCTCATCAGCATCTGGTAACCCGCAATCCCTGCCCAAAAGCTGAAGGCCTACCACACCAACCTCTTACTTTTTGCAATAAACTGGATCTGAGCTACAATGCAAACCCCCTTCCAGCCTTCTACCAAATCCATTTCTAAGAAGCAGCTGTTAGCCACCTGTATACATTGGACACCCTAACTAGACATGACATAGTTATATCTGCCCACATCTTTAAGTTTAGTCAACCTACTGAATGCTGTTCTAGTATTATCTAAACAAATATAGGTATACCACATCTCCCATAAACAGGTATGATCATTTGCATAATATTTTCTTGTGAACAATTCTCACAACCATGTAATTGAGTATAATGCATGCTTTGATAATGCATTGTAGTCATGTGCTGACACATACTCAGTTCAGCAACATTCAGAGATGTACACACACACAGAGGGAACATTAGGGCATGAGCAGAAGCACCTGTAGCTATCATCCCTCTTTTTTTTCAGCTCTACAAGACTGAATGGCTTTCTATGGCTGTTCTGTTCCTGACTGGAGGACAGGAGGCTTTTCTCTGACAGCTAAAATAGGGCCAGGAATGTAAGTTGGTCTTGCTTATTTTGCAACAAAGCATAAACACGTTGCAAAGCTTAACTTCTGTTCCCCCAGTCCCTGGTACTTCAGCTTCATTTGTGAGAGGTTTCCTTTACTGAGAAGATTGACAAAATACACTTTCTCATACTTCTGCCTGGTGATTCATATTATCATTTGCTATTTATAAAGCTGATTTTAGTTCTATAAATAATTCTAAAATTCTAACAGAAAAGGTACCCTGAAACAAAAATATAATGAAGGCAAACAACCAAGGAAAGGATAATTGGATTTTTCTCAGGCTATGCTAATCTGTAGACTATAAATGCTGTCTGGTTACACTTGAATACTGTTAATTTGCATGTAGCTGAGACCATTGGCATGAACCACTAACATATTAGATCATGACACCTGACACTAAAAGCTCTCTCAGACATCTAGCATTTCATACTGGAATTAGTTGACATGGCATACTTAGACACATAAAACTACATTTTTCTACAACTATAAATCAAAGGAGATTACTTCTGATAAAGTGTAAAAAAATTAAGTGTGCAAGTATTTGATCAAATGTTCCTAGTAAGCAGAATCTAACTACAAGCTATATATGCAATAGCTGTTTATGCCTTGCTTAGCGAAAACAACCATTCAGACATTGGTATTCAGACAGTAAAGTGCTTGTCAAGATCAAAATGCTAATCATTGCTGGCTGGGAAATTCAGTTGTTCCCAGCTGTAGTGAAAGCAACATGTAGCTAGAAACAGCTGCAGCATATTATCATTACCTAGTCTTAAGTGAAGTAGGATTCCTACACAAGTGTATCACCAAATGGTCACCAATGAGTCCTGGAGAATTTAGAGCACGGGACTACAATGCTTCTATTGAACATTAAAAAAAAAAATTGGTATCAAAAGGCTCGTTATTTCTAAATCACAATGCCACCTTTTCAATCAGCAAAACAAAATGCATTATCTGTGGTTTCCAATAATGCTTCTTTCTTTGAACACAGGATTTGCTCATTGAGTCCAGAATAAGTTGTTATTCAATTATATTAACACACTATGTTAAGTCATACATACATAAATTCTCACACCTGTTTTTCCTAATAATACCATTTCTGTAAACAATTTTTTTTTTAAATTGCTGGGTATTTTTACCTTGCTTACATATTTTGAAAAAGAACAAAGTTTAAGGATTAAACGAGTAAGAGATATGAAAAAGGGACAAGCCTGGACACAGCCACTGTTTCAGAGTTAGCCTGC
This sequence comes from Pluvialis apricaria, assembly GCA_017639485.1. Lineage (NCBI taxonomy): Eukaryota > Metazoa > Chordata > Aves > Charadriiformes > Charadriidae > Pluvialis > Pluvialis apricaria. The sequence continues at coordinate 3,862,429 of CM030018.1, read as the reverse complement.
AATCAGATTTATGTGTAAGGAACCTTCCGTCAGCCCCACTGGTTTTAATAGTTTCACACCAGCCCTAGAATCTATTCACAGGGACTTGATTTCATAATTACAGCCTAGATCATCATCCATGCATGCTACAAACAAAACCTGTTACATACACCCTCCCTTTGAGCTACCATACACACTGCAACTAGAACTGGGGTTCTGTATATTGTTATGTCATTACAGGTTGGCAACTAACTGTACTGCATCACTCTATCCTAATGCTGGCAACCCATCAGAAACTAACTGCATGCTATGAAAACGTAACAGAAGTCTTTAAAAGCCTTTATAAGATACCACTTTGCAATGCACAATGAAATACTTCACTAAATACTCAAACTCATCCTACAGCTAACTAGACCTACCAAAGATACTACTTCCACCAGCCTTTCCTTCTCCGAGGAGCTCAGCAGCTGGCTGTGAGAACCACAGGGGTTATGTATGCTCATTCTCCAACCAGAGGGAAGAGCTTGCCCTTGTTCGGAAGCGCATGATAAACACGGTGTCCCCAAAATACATAATCCAGTATTGAGAACCAGTTTTAAAAAAAACCAACCAACCAACAACAACAACCACAAAACTATACAGAAAGATTCCTCACAGACCAAACTCTGGCTTACTCTGGCTCAGGAATTTAATGACAATGCTTCAGGTTGGTCTTATCTCCTCAGACACACAAAATGTTGTCTTCACTCTGGACACTCTTGATCTTCATGTTCAATCCTCTTAATCTTCTAGTATTTCGATCTACTTTCATCTTCCTATGTTATCCTCCTCTCTTGTAATACATTTGATTCCAAGACTGTGTCCATCCCTTAGTCTGATGATTTAGTTCACTGAGTTTTCTATGATCCTTAAGTGAAATAGTAATAACGCTGCATATACTACAAACATTTCTATCTTTCCATAGTCTGTATTCCTAAATACTGAAACCCGTTCCACCTTTCATGAATAGAAAAATTAAAGCAAAAATATTAAAATAATTTCATTTTTAAAATAGTATTTGTATCCATATAGAATGCTGAATTATAAGAACATACTGCATTAAGTGTGCAAAAGTCAAATTAAATTCAATTTTCTGATTAAAAAAAGAACTTGCCAAGCATTTACTTCAGGGCTATAGTACTGCTTGTTTGTTTGCCCATTACTCCTCCCTTTTCAAATGTTAAAAACAGGAGGAAATTATGGGACTGAGATGTGGCAGCCTGGAGGTTCAGGCTGTTTGTGTTTCTTTGATATGACTCTTCAGGTACAGATATAAATAAAACCTATATCTCTGTACACCAGGGCCTCAAGAATTCAACTGTGTACCTTGAATAGCACCTGATATACAAGTTCCAGTGGACTCCATTGAGTAGCAGCATTCAGAAGTACTCCTCTGTCCCAACACTATATACTTAATTACCAGTTTATATACTGTGTTCCACTGATCTATTTAAAGACTTCACACTTGCAAAGAAATTTAAGGAAAATTTGTATATGAAAGCCTGTAAAGATCGGGTTCTTAACTTCACTAAAACTTGAACAGAATTTTATCATTATGAATTCCATACATTAATTTTATTATCTGCATAAAAGTGTTTTAATATCAAATATTCAATCACTGATTTTTGAACGTAAGTTTCAAAACTCCTCTTGCAGACAAGAATATTATTTTTGCACATCTCACAAGAAATTTCACAAAATCAATTCACTATATGAATTTAGCAATACACACGAATTAGATGCTTTGGATTTACCACAATGGGTTTCACTTGATCCTATGATATCTTGAGCATTATATTTTTCAAATGGATCCCACAATGAAATATAACGTCCCTAGGAAAGCTCAAATATTGGCTATTACACCCATAAAATACATGTCTAATATATACGATTGAAATGAAGATGATTCTAATGTAACTTCTGAGGAGAATATCAAGTATATTTTCAAAAGCAGTGTTGTATGTTCTTGGGTATTGCACATAAAATTCGAAGACTAAAACCAAAGCGTGATTCTGGCAACAAGCAAATTTTTGAATCATCAGATCCTGAGCACCTTTCTGAGATGCATGAAGAGTAATAAGTTACAGCAGAATTGCTCTGTGTCAACTACCACAAAATTTATAACTCACTCTGTGAAGGTGAAATCACTTGTTTTCCACCTCCTCTTTACACAGAGATGCATCCATTTTTTTCTTTAAGTTAGCACAGCCATCTCATTGTTTCAGAGCAGTGAAACACTTATGACAAAGCCAACAAGCAATTCTAACAAACAGGTTTTAGTCTAAATTTGAATGTGACTTTTGACACTGCATACAGTTTCAGACTGTGAAAGCCGCCAAAGTTACATTAACTTCAGGCAAAGTCTGACTTCAGTACTGGAGACTTCCCAAATGCCACTGCAAAGCAGTAAGACAGAGTTTGTCTATAGTCGCAATCCTGATTGTAAATAAGCAATACTGTTCACAGACTTGAGAACATCAGAGCCATAGACTTGACAAGAACTCACCTTAAGAATCAGTGGTTGCCCTCTGTCCTGTAAGGAATTAAGATGTATGACAGTGAATCTACTTGTAAGGAATAGCACATGATTTGCAACTATCATCTTGAAATTATAGACAAGATCCTCCCCTGCACCCCAGCCACTTGTGTCTAGGACAATCAAAGACAGCACTCAGGAGGAGAAATAAAACCCTCAGATGGCTGACACAAATGCTTCTTTCTCTTTCAAACGTTTTTCTGCTGAAACACCAGTAAAAAGTAGTTGTGGCTTTGTAACCACTTTTTTTTTTTTTTTAAAGTGTCCTATACGCATGATTCACTCACATAATATAAACTCTCTTCCAAAACAACACAAGGAGACAGGACCCCGTTACGCAGAGCTGCATTACGATCAGCAGAGGGGTGAACTACAAGCAGTCTTATCCTTTGTAGTGAAAGACAATTTTGGTCACATATATTTGCCAGAATTAAAGCCCAGGTTCTGAAAGTTTTAAGTGTACGCAAAAATATCTTTAAGTGTATGGAAAAAATAACTGTAAGGCTATCATCAGCCAATGACCCTAACAGACTGAAATACAACATCCACCAAAGGGTAGACGTGCTCCCGATATGCTTACCACTTCAAATATGCCTTTACAGCTCACTCGCAGAAAAACACTTCCAGAAATAAAGTTGCAGCTATTCAAAAACAAGGCAATGGTAGCAATTTTCAGAGTTCAGGAATTTGGAACTTAAACAGACTTGTAACAAAGGCAAACACTATTTGCCTTTGTTGCAGGGTTAGAAATTCAAGGGAAACTAAACACTTTTCTGCAAATAAAAGATCAAGTGCCACCAGATAAGTGAAATGCTGGTTTATATTATTCACGTGTTCATATCAAGATGTGTTTGAAGTGTAGATGATAAAAAAAAAAAAAGAAAAAAGGCACCTAACTTACAACAAAACAGACAAATAGTCAAACACTTGTTAAATACAGTGCTAACTTGGCAAAAAAAAGTCAAAGAAAAACAACTTGCAAAACACATTTACTTGAAAAACTTTTATCAGAATGCAATTTTTTCATTCACAAATTGCTTTATACCCACAAGAATCAGAGTATTCACTCAAAACCAGGCAGATGACAGTTAATAGGAAGAAGTAGAGATAACATAAAGAACAGCATTATTAAGAACTATGATGAAACTGCTATATTGAAAGACACACTTGATCAGCCTAGCGTTCAGAATGTCACATTCATTTCTTGTGGCATGGCACAAGCTTTCTCCGTAATTTTCCAGAAACAACCTGGCACCAGGTTTTTTAGGTTGTCATTGCTTTAAGGGTTTTTATGCTTTAACATATGGATATCATACCTCAGGATATAGCTTCAGGCAACAGCCAAGCCAATGATTCCTTGATTCCAAATGATGCAAACCTGTTCTCCATCACTACCTGCATTCTACCATCACATCCTGTGCCTCAGAACCAATACTCCTCTGACTTCATGGTGTAGCAATTCACAAGATAAGCTAGCAAAATACCTAATTACATTTCTACTGAGTTTAGTCCCTATCATCTTAACTCTTTCATGTGGCTCACCATAAGGTCTGGTGAGCAAGAGGTGGCACAAAGGAAACAGTGGAGATAGGCAGCCAGTATCTTTTAGACAGCAAATAGGGCACTAATCAAGTCAGTTGTATTGCAAAGCTGCACATGAAGCAAATAGCGTCCACTGAAATTAACAGGATTCATTGGTATCTCTAACCAGCAAATCACATATCATGCTCAACTAAACTTGTTAGGTATCTAATTGGCATTAAGATTCTGATGATTATTACGTCTGTTCCCAATTCCGTTATTTGTAAAATAGGAACAATAGTATGTCTGTACGTATGGTACTCTGATAGCTGAGAGCACAAAAATATTTTTGGTAAGATTTTAATTAACTGAACATTAAAAAAAAATACAGTGCTATTATGTGCCTGTGTGTATGCATATATAATAATAGTTGCTGTAAACGGAGCCAGAATGATGAATACATTGCCTGGTTCAGGACCTTTAGCCTAACTTCCCTGTAGAACCCTTCAGATTTTCAAGAGCTTGAAGCAGAGTCAAACTGGTCCTTAGGTGGAGAAACGCACTGCTCTTACTCATCTCAGTTATAAGGACCCAATCTGAAGCTACATAGAGCGCAGTGAATTATCACCTTGAAGCAACCCCCTTCTTTTTACACCCAAAATATGAAAAGAAGCCATAATACAAAGTGTCGATTGAAGATACAATTTCAATATTTTTCTGCATTGTAATCCACGTTTGCTTGTTATCAACACAGACATTCACAACTGCTAAACCTGCTTGGATGCAACTCCAGTGGAACCTAGTTGGATATACTTGTAATGATGCCCTGAAATATTTTTTCATTAAGAAAATGCACTAGTCTGTAGCACACTCTTCCATTTACATCACAGCATCACGTATCCCGCATTCATCATTAAGGCCTTTTTATCAGAAACTGTATCATATGCCTCTCAGCCTTAAGCCATAGATTTAGATACATTATAATTGCAAGTATATTCACATGCCCATCAGATGACTGGTACTTTCTGAAAGCTCATCTTTATTTGCACTTCCTCAACTTCTCTTAAAAGAAGACAGTGACTCTGTAAGAGGGTGACCAAAAGTAGATGACTGCATGCAAGCTAGTAACATTCTTTACAACTTCCGACTCTTCATTAGAGACCAAAGGCTCCTGCATTTAAAGAGCTGCATACAATGTTCTGGTTTTCAAACATTCTTACTGCTTCATGGTTAAAAAAAAAAAAAAAATCCCTAAGTAAATAAAGATCACTATAACAAAGCAGGTTCCACTTAAACATCCAAAAAAGCTACCCTGAAAAAGAGGACAAGTCAGCTTGAGCTGCCAGTCCTCCTCTGTGTGCTATTAGATAGTCACTGAAAGCCAACACAGATTTAATGTAGCATCAGCAAAAAGAAAAAAAACAAACAACAGGGAATGAAGGAGAATGAGTTCCTGTTGCAGTACAATGATTTGAACTTAGCAATAAAACATAGGTACACATTATAGTTCAATGTTAATTGCATTTTTATGCATTTACAAGCACATATATACAGAGAAAAGACAAATAGGAATATTGGATTAAATTCAACAAGATTTTCCAACGTGACTCATCTCTTCTGCCCTAATACCCCAGGAATTAACTTATCTATGAATTATCTTATAGACATCAAGCTTTAAACTAGCAAATTATTTACAAGATACTTTATGCACATGGACATCACCATGAACGTAAAAAATAATTTAAAAAATCCTATTTTGCACACTGTGCCTTAGTTCCCCAAGTCTATATTTTCTTTTTCTACTGTGTGTTTTGCCCCCTAGTTTTAGTATAACTTTTTCAGAGTGCACCATGTGATACCTGGAAAAATATTTTTAATATACATAGAGATATGCGTACAGGTTTATATATATATGTATACACATGTATGTGGGTGCATGCATGTATATACACAAACATGGGAAAAATTATTTCCTTTTCTGTTGAGAAAATGAGTAGAGTTTTTATGTTTTCCAACTGGCACTGAACAAGGCATAGAAAAAGCAAAAAAAAAAAAATCACTGGCAGACGATCTGGTAGATCTATGCCAAAGATGGGTTTGAGCAGGATGAACTCCATGTGCTTCTCACCTTATGACAATATTTATACATAATTTTTTCATAAGCCTTATTTTTGCCCCTGCCATTCCATGTAAAATTCACATTTGTTCATGTGTTTGAGCATACCACTGCAATAAAGAAAGTGTTTTAAAAATTCTGAGCAGGATTACTATCCTGCCCTGGTACTTGTTCATGTTAGACTGTGCCAATGTTATGGAACACTGAATATATTTACTGTGACAAGTGATCTAGTCACAAAGCTAATTCTCTGGGGAATGATGATTTTGCCCATCTGTCCAGGACTAGAAACTAGACTGTATGCTTATGCCACAATATTTCATTTTCCATGTGTTAGTCTGTTCATGCTAAAGCTGAATATCTATCACATGCCACAGAGAAAAAAACCTGCATGTTATTCAGAGATTTTCAAAGTTACAGATAAGGAAAACATGCAATATAGCTGCAATCATGACACACAATTCGTTATAATTTATTGCCAAGGTTGTTCAGCATACTGTATAGTGTAAGTGAAAAGATTTAACAAGGATACTGAATAATAAATTGCAATGTAAATATAAATGTTTTACTGTTCTGAAAACAAAAAAGTAGCTTTTTTATTGCAATTAATATTTACAGATTTGTAATACATTTCAGCTGGAACTCAGCTCAATGTAAATTGAAGACAGTTCTGTTTATGAATATTCTGTTTATTTCCAGTTAGCACATTTGAGGAAACCTAATTTTTCTTTTTACCCAGCCTGTTTAACCAACAATCATCTAACAAGTCAAAAAATTCAAATTTTACTTTAACTAACACCAGTTATGGACCTTCCCCTAGCTGCCTTGGGAAACCATCAAGAAGGCAAAACTGTTCCCCCACAACCCACCCGAGGGTACTGAGGGAGCTGGCAGAAGTGGTCACCAAACCACTTTCCATCATTTCTCAGCTGTCCTGGCTAACTGGGGAGGTCCCCATGGACTGGCGGTTAGCGAATGTGACGCCCACCTACAGGAAGGACCGGAAGGAAGAAGAACTGGGGAATGACAGGCCTGTCCGTCTGACTTCGGTGCCAGGTAAAGTTACGGAGCAGATCGTCTTGAGTGCCATCATGCAGCACATGCAGGACAACCAGGTGATCAGGCCCAGTCAGCCTGGGTTTATGAAAGGCAAGTGCCGCTTGACTAACCTGATCTCGTTCTATGACAAGATGATCCACTTAGTGGACAAAGGAAAGGCTGTAGATGTTGTCTACCTAGACTTTAGTATAACCTTTGACACCATTTCCCATAGCACGCTCCTGGAGAAACTGGCTGCTCATGGCTTGGATGGATGTACACTTTGCTGGGTAAAAAACTAGCTGGATGGCTGGGCCTGAAGAGTTGAGGTGAATGGAGTTAAATCCAGTTGGTGGCCGGTCACGAGTGGTGTTCCCCAGGGCTCAGTGTTGGGGCCATGTTCTCTTTACTATCTTTATCAATGACCTGGACCAGGGGATCAAATGCTGCCTCAGTAAGTTTGCAGACGACACCAAGTTGGGCAGGAGTCTTGATCTGCTTGAGGGCAGAAAGGCTCTACAGAGGGATCCGGACAGGCTGGATCACTGGGCCAAGGCCAAGAGTATGAGGTTCAACAAGGCCAAGTGCTGGGTCCTGCACTTTGGTCACACCAACCCCATGCAGCGCTACAGGCTTGGGGAGGAGTGGCTGGAAAGCTGCCTGGCAGAGGAAGACCCGGGGGTGTTGGTGGACAGCCGGCTGAATATGAGCCAGCAGGGTGCCCAGGTGGCCAAGAAGGCCAACAGCATCCTGGCCTGTATCAGGAATAGTGTGGCCAGCAGGACTAGGGAAGTGGTTGTCCCCCTGTACTTGGCACTGGAGAGGCCTCACCTTGAATACTGTGTCCAGTTTTGGGCCCCTCACTACAAGAAAGACATGGAGATTCTGGAGTTTTTCCAGAGAAGGACAACAAAGCTGGTGAGAGGTCTGGAGCACAAGTCTTATGAGGAGCAGCTGAGGGAAATGGGGTTGTTCAGCCTGGAGAAAAGGAGGCTCAGGGGAGACCTTATTGCTCTCTACACCTACCTGAAAGGAGGTTGTAGCGAGGTGGGGGTCAGTCTCTTCTCCCAAGCAACAAGCAACAGCGTAAGAGGAAATGGCCTCAAGTTGCTCCAGGGGAGGTTTAGATCAGGTATTAGGAGAATTTTATTCACTGAAAGGGTTATCAAAATTTGGAACAGCCTGCCCAGGGAAGCAGCGAAGACACCATCCCTGGTGGTATTTAAAAGACATGTAGATGTGGTGCTTAGGGACATGGTTTAGTAGTATCTTGGCAGTGCTAGGTTAATGGTTGGACTTGATATTAAAAGTCTTCTGCAACCAAAACAATTCTATGATTCTATGGTTCTAACCTGTCTGAACCCCAATTCCAAACAAATGATTAAATTATATGAGATACCACAAGCTAGGTTAAACTTGACAGCATAACTTGCAGAGCACATGAGAACATCCTTGAGATAAGAAATAAAAAAAATTTAAAAAAAAGAACCACTGCGAAAAGAGTAACTGTTGTATGCTTTGCGCTTAACACATGTAACCTTAGAATCACATACACATTAATATTCAAACAATGGGGCTTACAAATATCTGAGGCCTTAAACATCCTGCAGTGTTTCTGAGGCCTCACTAGGGACATATACCCTTGGTATCAAGGTTATGAACATAGTGCTAATAGAACAAAACAGGATTATCTTACTCATGCTCTTCCCATCAGACAAATATACACACAGGCATACATGTAATCCTTGCAAAATTGTCTAGCTCCTGTATCAGCTAATTTAACTTCTCCTAAATCTCAAACGTTACCTAGTAGCAAGGAAACCAATAGATTTGTCTGGCATTGTTGTGTTCATTTCTACATTCCTAAAATAAGTTTTTATGTTCCTAAACATGAAGAAAAACATGAATATTATTCCCTCAAATTCAGGTCCATTAGTATTTTATTGTGAAGGTAAATACTGAATCCTCTAACAGTCAAAAAGTGCTTCAAGTAATTCAATTTTGAAGGAAGTCCTAATAATATATGTGGGAACATTTTACCTGTAGTAGCGGTAATATTGATCTCACACCATTAAGGTTTGCAGCATTTTTAAAACCCATTATCTTCCTGCATATTAGTTCTCACTAGCAGAAAGGACATCACTTTTGCTGTTAACTTCTGGCAGACATCAACACAAAAAGGTAATTCTACCTGCTAGAGTGTCTGCCTGACTGCTTGATAATGTCAATCAATAAGCAAAATCACTTTCTTACAGTTATCATAAAACAAGACCTCTGTTAGAAATTCAAATACAAAAGTTATATTTCAGTATTCAAAATATTAATAAGCCTCAAAAGACTTAATCATACATTCACTAACATATACTTCATGAATATCAATAGATACACTAATCCACTACTTTTCATACTTCATAAAGTAACAGTGGCTGGATGACACCAGAATGGATTTACAACGTTGATGGCCAGTGTGTACAGCAGGTCATCACAGAAACTACTGAATCATAAAAGAAAGACCTGTCAAGTTTCAGATAAAGCTGGCACTTGATGATGATAAATTATTTACTAAGTGCTCTTGTTGAACCATTAGGGAAATCCTTTTTTCTTCCTTCACCATCCATTCAACTCAAGAGAACACTATACGCTTATTTGAAAGCAACATAGAGCAAAAGAAAACACATTTTTAGAACAAAAACAATAATGGAAGTCAATAGGAGGATACCAGCTAGGGACAATCCTGTGTTACAAATCTGAAAGTGTTGGGATTTTTATCAGCAATATCAAAATTGTTCTCAATAATGTATCTTGTGAAAGGTTATAATTAGGTTAGCAAGGGGACTGCGTGGGTGTAAAAGTACTGAGAATGTACATGTAAAAAATGTAAGTTTAGAGGCACTGCTGCACCTCTGGTATCAATGTTTTTCCTCTGAATTCTTATGATTTCCTAGGAATGCCAGAAGAAAAGCAGATCTACCTTAGTTCCCAGAGTTTGAAAATGGTTAGACCAGAAATAATTTGGGAATAGTCAGTGTTGCTCTCTTATACCAATGAATTTTCAGCCCTGCCTAACCATTCTTCAAGAACAGTCTTGTTCTACACTACCAGCTTGCTGCTGAAGTCTGAGCTGTGCATGCAGTTACCTAAAGATTTCAAAACCCCCAAGAAATTCAACTCCACTATCAGTTTGTCTGGGTATACAGCTGAAACACAAACAATTCAACTGTGAAACAACATGTTTCTAGGTTCACAAAATATCTCTAGCAGTAACTATGGACCTCAGCGGATTTTGGAGACACTCAGTTCAAGCCCCTTATCAAAAGTTGGTATTAACAAAAATATTTAATCAAAAAGTTACATAGGATTTGCCCAAATACAGAAGATGGAGAGGGACTTTTACAAGGGCATGTAGTGATAGGACAAGGGGTAATGGCTTCGAACTGGAAGAGGGAAGATTTAGAATAGATATTAGGAAGAAATTTTTCACTCTGAGGGTGGTGAGGCACTGGAACAAATTGCCCAGGGAAGCTGTGAGGCCCCGTCCCTGGAGGTGTTCAAGGCCAGGTTGGACGGGGCTTGGAGCACCCTGGGCTGGTGGGAGGTGTCCCTGTCCATGGCAGGGGAGGTGGAACTAGATGATCTTTAAGGTCCCTTCCAACCTAATCCATTTTATGATTCTATGATTTTGAAAGTGAATTAGTAATTTGTTATTCTTCAAAGGCAAAAAAACCCAGTTTTAAATAGGCTACAAATTTCACTCACTATAGTAAAACTAATACACCTCAAAATCACTGCACTAAACTTTTAAGCTACTTTTGGACAGGATATACTCTAATCCACTAAAAACTGAAACATCTTGATAGCAAACAGGTATATAGTATACTGTAGCCATTAGTGCATTAATACTAAATGAACCCACTACATTGTTTCCATCTACTAATATAAATGTTGATAATAGGGTGCTAAGGAATCAGTAGTTTTTAAATGTCGAGAGAAAAAAAAACCAATATCCATAATCTTTCACAATAATTCACATCTTAAAATAGATCATACATTCTGTTTATAGATTTCTAGGCACTCCATTCTTAAATTAGACCAGGAAAGAATACAGTTTCACCTACACACTTCCCAAGTGATAAAAACCAAAAACGTACAAATAAAAAAACACACAGAGACAACTTCAGATGGGGCAAATCTGTTACTCCACTAAAGTCACTGAACCTATGGAAACTTACAGCAATGTAAGATTTTTCTCTGAACAACTGCATGCCTATAATATCTATATGCAGATACTTGTTTGATCTCTAAGCATTAAAATATACACATTATTTGCACCATGTTTGTAACAAATACTCCAATTGAATCTAGAAAATACAGCTTGAGGAGTAAACTTCAGTTATTAAAAAAATCACATATTAGCCCTATTTATTCTAAACTTTGAAGCCCTGCAAGAAAGAGTGAAAGATATTTTAATATATACTTCTTGACATTGCCTAGGTACTTTGTCATGATAAATAATAATAATAATGATTCTTGTATACGGTAAGATGAAGCAAGACTTTAGAAAACTTTAGTTATAACGACCCTAGAAGACAGTTTCAGATACTTGCTGAGGGACTGCTATCTTGTTTGGAATGCCAGAATTCACAACACGGGTACACTTTTCACCCTAACATCCACTGAGACTTGACAGCACCATGTAACAGTAACAATCTTATCCTAAATAGACAGTTCTAGAAAACAAGAGTTACTGATCATCTATCAATAAAATGCCTGCCTTAGTCTGCTCTGCTGAAGGTACAGCATGTGACCCCTGGGAAAGATCTTCCAGTCTAATGCACCAGCCCATACTGCAGCTCGCATCCAAGCGATGCACATTCTTCAAAGACATTAAAAACCACAGTAAGAGCTGTTATTTTTAAAATTCAGTCATAACTGAGCTCCTTAATAAAGGAACAGAAGTACTACAGATACAAGAAGCTCAGTTTTCGTCCATGATCTTCACAGGAAAAAATATATGTCATTTCTGGTGCTTACACTAAACAGATGGAAAATCCTCAAGAGAAAAAGTATGTTCTTTCACAAGATCAGGAGTTACAGGCGCTCAGGCCTTACAGAGAACCTGATACAAAGTCTTCTGTTGATGAATGCTTTCATAGGGTTCAATGACTTTTCCATCATGTTAGCCCATAATAAATATCACCTTCTATGAAAGAGACTTAGGTTACTAGACATGCTTAAGTATAAAAATCAAAGCTCACTTGCACCAAAGGGATTACTTTCTTTCGACTCCCTCAGAGGTCAAAGACATTTTTAGCTTTAACAACAAGGTACTATGATTATCTAGTTCAATAAATGCATAGGGGATTTATTTTTTTTTTTAATAATTAACATACCTGAAGTTTGATATGATTTCTAGCATCTAATTTACATGGTAAGATGTTTGTGTTTTGAATTTCTGAATTGCTTCAGTATGAGAGGTAGACTTTGATAAGTTTTTAATTAAACTGATAATATCACTTTAAAAGCTAAAACACCTAGAGTATAAAGGACACAAGTAATAACAGATTTTATAAGGCTTAGCCGCTTTATAAAGCTTGCTTGCTTTGTGGAAGAAACTGCTTTTGTGAAAATGTGTATTTGCCATCTGATTGCTTCTGAAGAACATTTAAAGAAGGTTAGACACCTCTGGCTTTAAGAAGTATTGTGTATTAACGTTCCAACAATGCAGTTTTGTTCCGTATTTCAAAATGGGAGGGCTGTAAACCTTTCCTACTGAATTAGAGAGCTCTGCATTTCATGCTCTCTGCTCCTCTCAGGAAGCGAGCTTTGCCTGTGTGTTAAATTCTATACTATAAAATGACATTTCTTGTTAATTGCATTTTACTTGCAGTTTAAGTACTAAAATTATACAGAAAATATCACTAACATCCTAAGAGAGGGCCACCTTTTAAACAGGTGAGTTCCAATCTGACTCACAAACACTGAAATTATCCAGCACATCATCTGTGGAATGTTTTACATGCAACTAAGGAAGGAAGCAACCAAGCAGTTTTCAAAGACACAAGGAGCCTGTAACTGGGGATAAAGTATCTCCAACAGAGCTGAACATTCTGGGCTTATGAACACCTCTGGCAAAATGACCAAATAACTACAAAAGTTAAAATCCAGCAAGACTCTGGCAAGCCTACCTACATGGAAATTTACTAAATTAAACAGTAGAACTACTTTCTATATGGGAATGGATATCAACCTAAATTAGTAAAATCCCAGAATCAAGGCTTCAGCTGCCATACTAACGATTTTTGAGAATTCCATCAAATTCTCTTCACTGAAGAGAATATATAAAACCTCAGCTGGCATAGAAAACAGATCCATCAAAAGGCACGCTGCTGAACGTTTCGCCCCAAGTCTCCACATCTTTACCTGACTGACAGAGAAGCTGATTCTTATCAGGTATGCTAGAAGTCAGACTACTGTTACAACTGACTAAATGTTTCCCAAGCTGAACATCAGACAGCAGTAGCAGGAGACACAGAACTTAGGTCAAAGTCAGGCTGTTTGAATTGGAGCCATATACCCATTCTTTAATCCAGTGTCAAATCTGCATGGCTTACCCCAGAAAGTCCACTGACATTAACATGATTCTATGCAGGGACAAAGTGCAAAATTTTTAAGTGAGCCATAGCACACAAAAGATGAATACTTCGGTTCTGTCCTTGCTTGAATGAAATAGTGAAGAAAGCCTTCCCAACGTTCTTCTAAACCAAGATTTAAACACGTGCCAAGCATGACACTGATCTTACAGTACTGTATGTTCAACACAACGAGAATCTGACAGAAGGGCAAGACCGTACTGTTTGTTATATACCTAGAAAGCAAATCATGATTGTTTTTGTATTTTCCCTTGGATCCCTATTTTTACAGCAGATTTCCACTACCTTTGCATTTCAGAGGAAGTATTCTATGACTAAACAACTGAGTGCTTGATTTTATAGGTAAATAAAGTAATTTATTTTGAAGTCCTGTCATTTCTTAAGGAGCACTAAATTGATAAATTAACAAATCCAAAATTATAACTAAGAACTGATTCAAAAAGGTACTTCACCAAATACATGTGTATTTTCCAAAAAATCTTTCCACAGGATAAACCTATTCATTCTGACCTCAAACAAGAAAATTAGTCTTACCAGTAACAAAAACAAAAGGTGAATTCCAAACAGACAATTTCACAGAATCAATTCACTGCATATTATTTTAGTTTCAGTTATGCTATTTTTCCTCCTGACAATTTGTATAACATGATGTCTTGGTTTAACCACAGCCGGCAACTAAACACCATGCAGCTGCTCTCTCACCACGTCCCCCCCCAATGGGATGGGGAGGAGAATCGGAAAAAAAGTAAAACTCTTTGGTTGAGATAAAGACAGTATAATAGGACAGCAAAGGAAGAGAAAGTAATATTATTAATAATAAAAGAATATACAAAATGAGTGGTGCATAGTGCAATTGCTCACCACCCACTGACCGATGCCAAGCCTGTCCCCAAGCAGCGATCCCAACCCCCTGGCCAGTTTCCCCCAGTTTATATACCAAGCATGATGTCATATGGTATAGACTATCCCTTTGGCCAGTTTGGGTCAGCTGTCCCGGCTATGCTCCCTCCCAGCTTCTTGTGCACCTCCTTGCTGGCAGAGCATGGGAAGCTGAGAAGTCCTTGACTTAGTATAAGCACTACTTAGCAACAACTAAAACATCAGTGTGTTATCAAAATTATTCTCATATTAAATCCAAAACACAGCACTAAACCAACTACTAGGAAGGAAATTAACTCTATCTCAGCCAAAACCAGGACACATGATCGTTAACTGGAAGAGTCTTAAAAACATCCCTGCACACATTTTTCTTGCTCCACATCAAACCAAAAATCAAATCTTTTTTCTTTCTTCTGATGAAACAAGTGCAGCCCATATAAGCTCTGGAGTCAAGTCTCTTCCTGTGTATTTGAGTATCAAGGCTACCATACAACAGGTATCTTATCTAACTTCATCCTACATATGAAAAATTTTCTGTAAAACTAAAGCAAACTCAGCAATAGCTCTCCACTTGTATTTAGCTTTGAAACCCGCTACTTCTAGTTCGGACTGTGAGAAGGGCTTATGTGCTTTAAAAGTCATCTAGCTTTTCTGCCTCTAACACCTGGTCCAATAAAAGTTATTACAAGCCTTGGTCTCTTCTACTTCCTTAGACCATTATGCCAATAGCGAAGTTCCATCCTATACAGGCCTTCAAAAATTATTTGAAAATGTTCATTCTCTGAAAGAATAGACTTTAAATTTCACTCATCAAATCATTACCAGCAAGTAGAAGGCAAATTGCTTTGTACTCTTCTTCATCTGGTACAGAGACAGCGAAATTTTCTCATTAATACTGTTAAAGTTTGTAATAATTTGTCTACCTTTCCCCCACTCTCAAGTGAAATAGTCATCTGAAATAAGATACCTGAGGTGCACATGCCATGTGGTTTTTTCATGGTCATAGCAGAGAAATAGTTTGCTGTATATTTTACCATATTTTTTTAAAAATGTTTTGTTTCCCTTAACTATTGAAAAGGATTCATACTGCAATCATCAGCTCTACTCTCATATCAGACCAGTGCTAACATCTAATATTGCTAAACACTGAAGTAATATACCTCTGTATTTGACATTACCAGATTTGAAAAACTGAGTAAGGACAGAATGGGCTGGACTTTTATTTATTGGTCATTGAATATACACTATACATATACATGTATGTTCTTTTAAAAAGTGCCAGTGAGCCCCAAATAAGATGCCTGCCTTATTTATCATACCTAGCATCTGTGATAGGGATGTAAGCAGGTAGACCTTGTTTCATTTTATTCCCAGAAACTGGCAGTCTTCAGCATTTCTTTCAATGAACAAAAGTTAAGAGTTCCCAAGCTTTATCTCCAGGCCCTGACTAACTAGACAGTATTGCAATCAATACATTCTCTTATACAGAGTACTAAAGCATCAGCACAGAAATGTCCCTGGATTTAATATATTTGGGCAGCACTTTATAATATTCTGATCACATACGAAAAATATATGAAACAAATGCTTTTCACAATGCTCACCTGGAGAGGTCCATATTCAATCTAATTTTTTCATATAGGAGGACTGTATCTAAATACTAAGCAACCAAGGCTCAAATTCTCAGATGAACTAATCACTCTAACAGTCTTTAGACTGCTAAAACATAACAAATGCTTATAACTCAACAGGTGACAGGCCTGAAACAGAACTCCAAATCTGCCAAAACTTTGGCAAGTTTTTATCTGTTCTCATTTTTTCTTTTTCATAAAACAAAGTTCTATGATAAGAAAGCCAGAGAGAGGCTACAGAAAGCAACTCTCCAAACAAACATAGGAAACCAAACATACTTCAAAAGACTGGCATGGTAATTTAGCTGTTGGACTCCCATTAACTTCCAACTAAGAGTGGAAGCGTACAAGAAAAATAATTCATGCTGCTTTCAAAATGTAAGAGTAGGTGTACCTGTATTCACAACGGAGCAGCAAATGTTTTAGATGTCAAGGTTTCCCCACCCCCAGCCTTTTTTTTTTTTTTTTTTTTGTTTTTAAAATGTGTTCTTGGAGCCTGAAAAGTATGCTAGGAAACAGTTGAACTGGTATTGAAAAAATGCTACAAATGTAGCTACATATAACAAATACTGTGGAAGCTTTAAGTTGGTCTTGTTTTATTTAACTTTATTTTCTGCTTTCAGTAACAAGCCTAATCCAAATCACAGAGGATGACTGAATGGAGATTCTGAAAAGACTGTTGCTGTGAGATATTCAGCCAAACTCTCCCAGCACTGCAGATGTGGATTGTTCAGACAAACACAAAGAAACTGATGTTATAATCTGAAGTTTCAAATACATAAAAAAAGGCAAGTTGTCCAACCATGTTGTCTGTCAGTGTACTACAGTGCATCATGGCACATAAGGATATGACTACTCTCATATTTAAAGTGTTTTAAAATAAAAATTGAACCCTATATCCAAGGTGATAGTTACCATAATATTATCAAACTACTACTTCTACTTTGATTTGCTACTATCAGCTACTCAATTTACATCTTATACTCTCCCAAGATGCTTGCTATAGCTGAGGTTGTTTCATACACTGTTTGCAAAGACTAGCAAGTTTTCTTTTTTCCTAGTTGTGGTTTAGGCCAAATCGGCCGCTGGGGACATGGGGGACCCCAGATGGGACCGACAGATGTTCCCCTCTACCCCTCTTCAAAGAGAGAGGCAGAGGAGAGAAAAAGAGACTTATAAGTTCAGAAGGAACTAAACTACTTTAATGAAATATTGATAATAAAATAAAAGGAAATAATGAAATATATACAAAACCGTATCAAGCTCCCAGGATGACAATCAGGTCACTGGCTGGCACTGAGGGAGTCCCAGGCTGGACTCAGTGACGGACAGTAACTGGATTCTGGATCTGGATTCAGGATCGGGACCAAAGGCAGACGAACAGACAGAGTTCCTCCTCAGACATCAGCCATTGAAGAAAGAGAGCAAAAGAGCGAGAGCTGACCCTTTGATCCCTCAGCTTTTATACTGAGCATGAGGCAGAGGGGATGGAATACCCCGTTGGTCATTTTTGGGTCACCTGCCCTGTCCGCTCCTCCCCGCAGGTGGGACCCCACTGCGCTTTTCTGCTTCCAGCCCTCCAACAGGGCAAGTAACAAAGTTGGTTGGCCTTGGGTGTTATAGCAAGAAGTATAAGCAAGAGCCTCTCAACACACCATGCCTTGGTATCAACTATAAACATTGGTCTTATCATTCAGAGAGCGAACATTGTCTGCACAATATGCTGTTAATTTCAGTAGTTAGAAGAGGCCCAGCTAAGAAGCAAAGTTACTGAACAAAATTGGTCCTGTTTTACCTCAAACCAGGACACTAGCGCTTGCTTAAAAATTCCCAAGAAAGTAGATCAAGGCAATCTGCAAAGCAAGATAGTCAAGAATTGTTTCTTCTCTTTTTTTTTTTTTTTTTAAAAAAATCTCAGATAGCATTGACAATCAATTTTTTACCCTTCAGGAAAAAGGCAGTTGCCTTAGTAACAGAAAGCAAATGACAAACTAACCAACAAATGTGTTTTAATAAACTATTTATTTTAAAACAAAAGGTTTTCTAATCTGTATTTATGTTACTACAGAATGTAAACCCGCTAAACGCACACTGAGTGATTATGCATATGGCAGAAACAATCTTTCCTAGGCAGAAACTCCTGAACTGTGAACCCTAACCTTAAACCAATATTCATGAAAGTCTAAGATAGTACACTGCTGAAAAGTTTCTCTTGTTCACAAGTGTGGAACTAAATACATCATGAATGTAAGATTTCTGTCCTCATTTGTAACCTCAATAATCAGTTTTAAGTTAAGAATCCTATTGCCAGCAATTTATCTGTATTTTATGAAGGCATCCAATCTTCAGAAACACTGGATATTTCTTACATATCACTTGAAATATTGCTATGCATCCCTACAAAAATGGACATAGTAACATGAAATTCATGCAGAAACATCCAAATATCACAGAAGAACCCACAAAATAGACTCCTTTATGTTAAAACATTTGAACTGTGGCAAAGGTACTGCAGTTTTCCATGGCTTTCTACACCATTAAGATCTTCTTCTAAGAGACTAATGTTAACAAAGCTGTGAAGACTACTAAGAAAAAATTACACATTTTATAAATTCAGGTGGGGCTTTGTGCATTTTCTATTTTAGCAGGCTTTTCTTATTCCTATCCATGGAGATAATGGCATAGTACTTTTAGAAATACCCAAGGAGAAATAATTAGTTGTCTAACATTACACAAGAAACTTACCTGCCGCATTTTACCCCTACATGAACGTGTGTGGAGAGGTAAATCGTGGAGGGATTCAGAGAGATTAAGATAAGGGTTTAGAACTGTGATTCTTATATTAAATAGACAAAAATATTAGTACAAACTAGTAAGGTAGAAAAAAACACATAAAAAAAATAGCCAAGGAAGGAAGCATGGACCACACAAAAGGTTCCTCCACACATCCATTAGAACTCTCCTTTCCTTCCTCAGTAACATTGTAAAATATCTGAAACTGAGCAAAGTCTTTTTCTGCAACACTTTACATTACCTAGAGCTGGAAAAAGAACCATGACTTGGTTAGAAGGAGGTATGTAGCATATGGGATAGTTAAACACAAACCATCTCAAATACATAAATGTGCGTGATTGATACTTTTGTCCTGCGGACGAGTTACATGAGACTACTATGCAAAGCTAAGAATTTTCAAGACATCTTCTGATGTGGATGAACACCAAACAGGGATCAAGGATACACACAAGAGGTCCTCCAGGACTTTTCATGGAAGAAAAATAATCCTTAGCTGGCTTGGGGTTTTTGTGTTGTTTGTAGTTTTGGATTTTTTTCAGAAGCCAGATAACTCCTAAGGATCCCAACATCTCTTCCTTTACATGCTTCTGTGCATAAAGCCCTTTCCCAAGTCACTCACTTCTGACAAGCCCATCATGCCAATAATCCATACCTACTAATCAGATATCAAGAACAGAGTAATAAGAACTATATGTTGTTTTGGTAGGACATTTCTTTCCCTACCAGCACATATTTTTCAATATGCAATACAATATAGAGTACAGTATACTTGACTGCCAGTATTTTTGTCCAGACTCTGTATTTATAACTTTCAGAATTACTGTACTATTCATTAGATGCTTGACTGTGCCAAACTACAGTAAAAGTGATCTTAACTAAGCAGTAGCATTACTAATGTATGGCATTTCAACTTGTTTAATTTTTTTTAATCACTTTGATGTACGGTGCATTCTTACAGTTCAGTAAATTATTACCTGAATAATTTATTCATGGCCAACAAAAATTTGTTTCTGCCTGTCTGTCTAAGAGCTGTTTGTAAGGCTATAGGGCTTTCTTCATCTTTCAGTGTAGAAAATACATAGCTAATTAGAGTGAGAACATCACGTATTTAGGGGAAGACATTTTAGTCTAGTCTCATACAGAAATAAGGCTTAAAAAAAAAAACCAAAACCACAATCACCTCACTTCCCTCTTCCTCTCAATCACATTTTATTTTTTTTGAGTTGTCAGTCTCAAATAAATGACAGACTGACAGTCATGTAAGTTTCACAGAAAATAGGACAGGTGGACAGATTATTAAAAACATTCTTAAGGGAGAAAAGCATACAAGAAAATCTACCTAAGACCTAAGAGAGCCCACAAGAAAAGCTTCTGTACAAGGGTACTCATAATTAAGTATTTGGCAATTCTGCAAGACAAATCCTTAGAACTCTTCTAGTATTAGTGTTTGCAGGATTATTTGCAAGCATTCTTATCTTCATTACAAGAATGCAGTAACGTAAGTGCTGAGTACATTAAAAGAGATTAATAGATGTGTTTTGATATGTAGCTTGACTTAGGGTTATAAAAATACAAATTTAGTGGTAAGTACAGCCTTGAAAAAGGACTGATGTTTACACTGGTAATACTCCAGGAGTAAGTTTTTGAGGCTTAGGATTTAGATTTCAATAAAATTCTCTTTTTATTGTCCTCCGCTGGGAAATTAAATATGCCTTCACGCTTTAGAAGCTTCAGTAACAATCAGCTAATGCAAACACCTAAAGTTGGATCAACTGACTTTATCACTGAAGCTCCAGAGCCTACCTACAACCTGTTACATCTTCACTGACAGCCTTGGGGAGACACTAAGTAGACATGAATTTGTCTGAAGGTCATGCAGTCTGTCTACGCATCACAGGGACTGTAAGTGACTACCCAAATTACCTTACCTTCTGTGCCATTCATCAGCTCACCAAGGTAAAACTAGATATGGCAATAAAATTGCCCAGTGACCACGGCTACCACTTATTTATGACAATTTCATTTTGCAAACATAAACCTTACACAGATGGTAGATATCAAGTTCATCAATCACTTCGCATACATCAGACCTGAAAGACAGCTCTACTTTAAAAGACCCTACTTTTTTCCCTCTGAATAAAAATAGGGGGAAACCCCCCAAACCTCAAAGTGAAACAGAAGAGTTACTCCATTCCAATCCCCGCAAAATCCAGTGATTTCTTTGCAGAAAGCCCTCTAATCATTGTACTGAAATGTAATCATCTGTAAGACCAGACTTGTCAGAAATCTATTGAACAAAGTTGAAAGCAAGAACCTGCCTCCATAATCCAAGCTGCATTAGGCCTGCGCTGACTCCCAAAGGGGATAATTAGGTTTGCAAGTCTAATCATCCACTGTAATAGAAAAGCCTTTGTTCTCACCAAGCAGGCCTTGTTTCAGTTCACCATCTGAGAAATGGGAATATCTGATGTCAATAATCAATTGACCTAAAGAAAACATTTTGCACTTCAAGAACTTCAGAGATTTTGAAAACAAAGAGTTCTCCTCCCCTCACCCTACACCAAATACAGGTATTTGTTAACAATATTTAAGATTGGCTCCTTGAATCCTAATTCTTCAAATGCATCACACAACCAATTACAGATATAAAGTATAGATCCCAGAGCCTCTCCTTATGCAATATGTAAACAGAATTTAATATAGCTAGATCTGCTGTAAAATTTAGTTTAAACTGTATGTAAATTCTAGTCTACAGTTCTCAGGTGTCAAAAATTGAACAAGTGTATAAACATTTATGCTACCACCCTTGATACCTCACAGTCTGACCAGGTTCAGTTAGAATGCCAGTAAAAAACAGGAAAACATTTTAATTAAATGCAAGATTTCTCTCTTGGCCAAGACACCCATACTTCTGTAGCAGAACATCTGCTGGACAGAAACAAGTGCATATGCACTTTGCTTGATGCAGATGATTTGCTGCACAAATTATCTGTACATAAGCAATGTCCAACATGTCCCATGCATTTCTTTTTTCAACATGTGCACAATAGATCTCATGAATTCAGAAAGCATAGAGTTCTTGTGCTCAGTCTGAAGCTGTGAAGTGGATTCCTGAATGTCTATCAGTTTAGCTGGAAATATCGCTCAGTATACAAATACCTGAAAACTCTAGATACTCCTTGAACAACAGATCGGAAAGGAAAAGATCAGGTGCTTGTGGAATTCATTCACAGTATTGATGGGGACAAGAATTTTTAAAATACTACATGGTGTGAGAATTTTTTTAATCAGTCATCATTACTGTTCCCTAACTGAATTGAATTCTTTTCTAATGAATCTGGTCCACAAAATGTACAGCAAAAAGCCCGAGCTGGAAGTAACTGTTCCTCAAACTTGTTTTATTTAAATGGTTTCTCTACTTCTTTAAGCAAGTTGTTGATTGCTGTAACAAACATACTATACATTGACTTTATAGGAATTCTTTGAAAGCAATGTGTTCTTAAAAGAACAACTTCCCCCACCCTTTTACAAATGAGAATATGTGTCTTTGCCTAAAAAATTCTCTCTCATGAAATGAAAATCTGAAAAAAAAAAATTTGAAAGATTGTAATGCATTGTAACACTCCTAAATTTCTGCACTTGCACTGCAATGGATTTTATACTAAATACCCAACAAGGGGGGAACCCACACATAATGTGCAGAATAGATCTTCAATAAAGAGCAGGAAAGCAACGACCTGAAGTTTGGCGTGGGTTTTTTCCTTCTGAATTCTTAATGGTATCTTTTCTCCCAACACAGCAGTTTCAACACAGCTACTTATTCGACAATGGCACACATCAAGAGTCACTAGTAGATATTTTAAGCCAGCTCAGGTTTCACATTGTGCAAGAAACTTCTTTAAATGGTATTGTGGTGATAGACATTATTATAGAAAAGTCCCATTTTAAAAGACTCCAGAGAATTAGTGGCATTTTTTTTAATTTAAACAATAGAAGTCAGCTCCTGCCCTACCAATAACAAAACACATCATTGAGACAGATCTGCCTCCATTTTTGAAGTCTTCGCATTCTAGACCTTTTTTCCTGAGAAACATGATCTTTAACCAAACTGATTTTCTTGCAACAAGGGGTGTAATTCACAAAACAGAAATCCAGACTTCAATCTAAAAGCATCACAACAGTAAGACAAATTTGGAAAGAGAATGTAGTTCACACTGAAAATTCTAGATCTAACGCTGAGATCTGCATCATTCTGGCATCTGGCTCTGCTACTTTTTTTAATTGCATCATCTTGCTCAATTTGGGTAGAAGTTTCAATTTTCTTAGCCAATTCAGAAAACCTAGTGATTATAGAACCCATTATCTGCTTTTTCACCAAGATGTCTTTTGCCTGCTTGCAATATTTTACTGGTAGTAACACTGAAAGTTGAGTGTGGCAAATAACTGCTACTATACATTATCAAACAAAACCCAATATAATCTGTGAAAATGTTTAGAAATTCCCTGATGGTTCTGAACAACCTGACATACCCTGTAACTCATTATTTCTCAGTCTAAGAAATAATTATGTACCCAGTGGATCCTACCCTACTTTCAGCTACCTCTAACCCACAAGTCTGACAGCACTTCCCAGTTCTTCAGTGAATGTGCACAGCTGGCTGACTTTATGTGCCGGACTATTTGCTTTATAACCTGGTTCCCCTGAGATAGGAGACCACACACAAAGGCCAGAATGAGTCATGACAGGTTCATAAGCTAGATAAGACGGGACAAAAAAAAACAGTGAACATTACACAACACAACTTCCGTGCACTTTAAATAGGATAGTACTGCAGTGAAGTGCAATCTCAAGAGAGTACAAAAAAAAAAAAAAAGAATCATAATTGCAATGATATGTAAATTGTGTAGTTACTAAATCAGATTCTCTTGCCATAACATATCACCTCAGTAGTGTCATTACATTTTCCCAAACTATGTCAGTTGCAAAGTTACTAGGCAAAATCAAACTTCATTCACAACTGATACACTAAGATCAGGTTGCTTGACTGAAGAATTCTGAAAGGTAGCCAGACTACAGACAGCAAACCAAACCTTTGTTTCTCAGATTAGGACATTTCCAAAACAACACAATGGTAACCAACATTTTCTCGTCATTCAGTTTCAACACATGGATAGCCATCAACCCTCTTCTTCCATTGACTTTCTTAATGGCAAAAGTAGGCACAAAGTATACAAACATGTACGTGACTGTCAACAAACTGAATTTGCATATGGGCTTGTGGCTTTTGTATCATATATTTTCTCATTGCTAGGGGTGTGAACTCCACAATCTGTTCATATAACAGGGACTCTGCAGTTTTAAGTACTAAAACCCATTTTGAAACTGGGATTAGGTCAAACTAGGCAGTAGCTCCTAGCCAATACTAGAATCCCTTATAAATTATACATATCAGCACATCTACCTTACTAATTCAGAAATGATGAAAACACTTCTCAAAAATTCCAATGATAACAGTGAAGTCCTCAAATTCCACTGCATTTACTCAGAGGAAAGTTCAACACTCCTATCTCATTAACCTAAAAAGGATTACTTCTGCCAACAAGGCCATTTCTCTCTACAACAGAACACATTTTTTAAAAAGCCAACCAATCAGCACAGAAGAAATTTTTCGGTACAGTATTTCTTCCGTCACCACTGTCTAAAATTCAAATACCACCTCCTTCCCATTTTACTAAACTCATAATCAAAAGCAAACTTTTTGTCAGAACGTACCAGAGAGCCCACAATGTAGAAACATAAAACATGCTAACACATCTACCATCAAAATCATTGGCATAAGAAAAAAACCACTATTTCAGATCCTTCATTCTAGAGCTGAATATACTTCATTTGTCCTACCAAATATCCTCAGGTGAAAATAAAGAACACTACACAGTTCATTGGAGGGGGAGGGGAATCGCACTTGCCAGGGGACCTACCGGAACAAGTCACTCAACTCTGGAAGTCTCTCTCTCATATACCTTTCAAAAACTGTAACTGTAATTTGGACACTAAAACCACTGACTCAATAGAAAGGACAGTGAGACTTCAGGACCAGTTTCATAAAATTATAAAGCAACTGCGATTGTACCCTTTTCTAGCTAGTAAATGAATATTATTAATATTTCCTTACCTACTGCATCCCTTGAGGCACGTCCCCCACTTCCTGGGTTGGTGATGCTGATTCAACAACTCCTCAACTGCAGCAAGCTTTGCCCATTACTCTCTGGGTCCATAGGCAGCTCCTTTTCAACTATCTTTGGCCTCACTGCCTGGGTCTCCCTCTCTGCATGGCAAGCTCCAATGGCACCATTCCAACCATGTCCTGCAGCCTCTTGAAGCTTCCATTCCTTGAGAGTGCCTGCTTAGCAGCTCCCTTGGCAGACAATCTCTCCTCTCCTCCAGGAGGTTCCCGTCAGCAGTCACTTCAAACAAACAGTCTAACACAGACTAAAAGAAAAATTAAACAAAACCCAAATATTTCCGTCACAATCTTTCACTTTTTTTTAAGTACTCTTATAGCTTTGAAAAAGCAAAATTGTTTCATTGCTTACAGCATCTTACAAAAATTTTGTTAGGACAAACACAAAAGAAACAGGAAAACACCAAGGTAAAGCAAGGAATGAGCTTCCACCCCCCAGTTAAAAAAAATAGTAAAAATCTGTTCCTATAATATTTCTTCAGAACATATTAAAAATTTTGTATCCAGCTCAAACATTCAAGATTACTCAAGTAATAAGGCTTTGTAGCATACCTCTTGGATTCCTTCTCAGATTCATAGAAGCTGGAAACATTACTGAACATATGAAAGAATCCCATGTAAGAGTGAAACTGTAACATGTATGAGCTTACCCCAGCCATTCTGTCTGATAGAAGGGGGAAAGCTATTAAACAAAGTATTTTGTTTTCTTTTCTCTCAATGCACACATTCTGCATCATCTGTTTGACCCCACATCTGTCCTCTCCCTTCAGGAAAAAATACAGTGTAGCACATAAAAGGTCACTCTTTAGAATACAGTCATTCACTTCAGCAGGTTCTAAGCTGACTTTATTTGCATTTTTCCACAGACGGAGCAGTGCAAGCGTGAACAATGCCTTTAGATTCACTCTTTATAGAAAATGTGGCAAGGCTGATGAAAATTAAACCTCTGAGGCCAACCTGAAGACAACTTACCAGTAAAACTTGCAAGCTTAGAGCAACTCTGTTAGCCTGACTACACTGCTAAGTGCAGACCTTGATGGAGCCCAAGGTTATTTCCAATTCACATACATACCACTGCAAGTAATTCCAAGTAATAATATAAACTACAACTAATGTTGCCCATTCCATCTACTGTTCTTTCTAAATTTCATGAAAATGCAACCTTACTTGAAAAGCGTTACTATGATTAATTCAATATTTTGTGTTCTTGAGCCTACATGAAAAAAGAACCTTGTCTTGGCATTTATATGTAACATCGCCCTTGATCTATTTATTTTCTAGAACCTAATAATCCCCCTCCCAAAAAAGAAAAGACGTAATGAAGCATTCCTTTCCTTCCATAAAATAAATGCTAGTGCCAAGCCACTATCTAAGTTTCACCTGTTAAACACGAAGAAGGTATATACAGAGCAGTTAATATCTGGGACATGTATCTTGGGGGGGGGGGGGGGGGAAGCAGGATTTTATCAGAAGTTAGACCAAAATTCACAACAGATTCTCTAAAAAGGGACAGACCTCACTTCCCTAGCATAAAAAATAAATATACTGGGAGTTACGCACCATTGAAATATTTAACGCTGTTGAATTGAAACGAGCAAGATACTGCTTTAAAGTATTTCATCTTCTATAATAATTTTTCTTTTTACTCTATTTTAAAAAGAGCTACTTCAATGTTTTAATAAGCAGAAAAATATTTTTAATAGAAAACAAAGAGTCTATGTTTCAATAACTTTTTTAAAATGAGGTTAAAGAGTAGTAAATTCTCTTTTTAAGTAGTAATAAAAAAAAGGAGTTGCCATGGATATGAAAGAAAAACATATTCATCCCTACCCCCTCCAGCTAAAACACAAGTATTTTAGACTACATTTGAAAGTGTTTCAAAATAAAAAATAAATGGACACGATATGTATTAACAATGTATTTACTCTGTAAATGTTCACTAACAAGAGGCAAAAGTCCTAATGTCTTGATCCCACCATTCAGTGGTTACTTTACTTAACATCCCCAGTGAAGCGGACAGTTACGAACAGCCATGAACCCTTTTTCTCCATTAGTGAACGATCTGAACTCCAAGGTGGACAGTTTTGGCCAAACTCTACATTCTTTAAATTGCCTGCTGTAACACTACTAAAATAAGAAACAATTTGTTATCTTTCAGAAAGGAAGAAGCAGAAAGGAGTGGAAAACAGAAGGTTTACAGAGTTATGAAAACGTATTTGAATATTGAAGCTATTGATTTATTTTTTGCTGTGACCCCTCAATCTAGGGTTTTAATCAGTTTACCCTGCTTTAAATTAAACAGGCAGCACAGCACTGAAAATGAGTCACTGAAAGTGGTAAAACTTTGACCTCATAAATTTCAAATGAGGACAAAAGGCTACATGCTTGGTAGAATCAAGTCTGGAAATTTTGGTATGGGCAGAATTTTAATTAGAAAATTATTGTCTGGACAGAGCATCTCAATGTGTAAAAGCTTGTTTAAACTCCAAGGAATTTATCAGAATCGTGGCTGATCCACGTTCTGTAGCTGAAGACAGAGACCAGCCCAGCCCACAACAAGGAGCACAAATGCCTCTGTAAGTCACTCGAACAGAGCTCTACTTCATCCTACATTAAATCCATCCATAAACATGAATTCAGCAGAGGCAGACTTGAAGTCCAGTACAGAGCTGCCAAATGGTCCTATGCTATCTAATATGCTGTGCGATAGGGATTCCACCCACTGAACCCAGCCTATAGTTTGTACAAATCTATACACTTTGCATGCCCTGGAGCTTATACATAAAGATTGTTTAACTGTTCTTAAAAATGAAAGGCCAAACACTAGTCAGAAAAAAACATAGACATTAAGGCAGCCCCATGCACCATCATTTATTGAATATGCATGCACAGAAACAAAAAGCGCCTGCATTAATGTGTCCGAGTGGAATTTCCTTTAGTCTGGTAAAATGCAAAAATCACTTTGAGAAAACATCTCTCATGCACTCTATCACGTTGTTACAGCCAAGGAGGACAAACAGCTAAACCTCATTTCTTCAGGAAACCAACCTACAACCGGTTGGTAACCCTGCGATTAGGCACTTGGGAGTGAAACACTAACACTCCTCATTCTTACAGACTTTATTTTGTAATCTTCTGAAGGCATTAATAAACTTTGTTTTTTTCCCCTCTTCTGAAGAGACCAAAATCCATCAGTTTCTTGACAGTTTCACCATTATTTGACTTCCACAGGGATTAGCAACCAAGTTGGTGCAGGTCAAGCTGCAGCACAGGCACCTCAGGCACCCACCAACACCCACTGGAAGCTGCCACCAGGGCACGAGTGATTCTAGAAAAGGAGAGAACAGACACACCTGCAGAGCACAGCCACACCACGGAAACTAAAACTGCAAGAACAGCAATTCTTACCTTTTTTTTTTTTCAGGTGAGCTTCCTAGCGGCCATCTCCCCACAGGCAAGTTGCCCAAAGGGGGAAGCCACGGTCAATTCCACAGTTTCTGAGGGAGAAAACCCGTGCAGGATTCACCAGGCTGAGAAAGCACAAGGCCAACACCACACCTGAGCACGATTACAGCAGCGCTGGCTGACCAGCCTGCCAAAGGCCCTTGAGAAGCCAGAGCATTCACGGCCGGCACAG
Source organism: Pluvialis apricaria (assembly GCA_017639485.1). NCBI lineage: Eukaryota > Metazoa > Chordata > Aves > Charadriiformes > Charadriidae > Pluvialis > Pluvialis apricaria. Next base: position 3,833,368 of record CM030018.1, on the reverse strand, counting down.
CGCGAACCACCCCCGCCCACTTTCCCTCACGCCCCCCCCCTCACAGCTTCCAGAACATTCTCGGTTGCCAGGCAGACTTCGCCTCAGAGAAGCCCCGCGCACGGCGCCCGCAGCCTTCAGCCAATCCCGCTCGGGTTGGGGTGCGCGGTTTCCTTCGATTGGTGCATCCTGATCCCGCCTTTCACAGGCCTGGCGGCCGCACCCCCTCCACCCCCCGGGCCTCGCGCCCTCACCCGCCGCCGCTCGGGGCGGTGCGGGGGGGGGGGGGGGGCGGTGCCCGCCTTCACCGCCTGTGAGGAGCGCGGCAGCCGCGGCCGCTCCCCGTGTGCTCCTCCGCATCCGCGAAGGTGAGGCAGAGGAAGGGAGGAAGGAAGGGAAAGTAGGCGCTGGGGGGATGGAGGGATGTATGCCCCATTTTCCCCTCAGGAGCAGGGACAGCCTTTGTCGTTCAGCCCTTTTCCTTCGGTGCCAGCCTGCCAGCCCGGAGCGGGGCCGCACAGTGCTGGAGGAGGGTGCACACGCCCAGCTCCCACGGATCGCTTCTGCTGCTTCTCCTCTGGCTTCTCTATGTGGCAATTTTGGGGCAAAGAATTTTTAATTTGGGGTAGATTCATACAAATGTTAAGATTCCAATAGTATCTCCTGGACAAGAAAGGAGAAAATATCCAGTGCACATACAAGAAAGTTAGTACTTTGAAAGGAAAAGATTGCCTTTTGGCCTGTCTTGTCTCCCAATCCCCCAAATCAGAGAGGAACATCCAAGCTGGAAACCTTTTAACTTACGTAATTGAAACTTGCTGAAGTCAAAACCAAATAGAAGTAGTTTCTTGTAGAGAACAATGTCAGAAAACTTTAATGATAGGTGACTCTGTCTTCCCCTGAAGTAGATTTCATCCTGCTGAAAGATCTAGCAGCAATGACAAGTGTCCAGTTCTCTTAAAGACTTAAAACTATCACTTGAATCTGTGAGGAAAAAAGTGGAGGGAAGGATAAATGGAGAAGCTAGAGCAAAATCAGCGGTCGTAAGGGTTAAAGTACAGATCACTTGTGGGGATTGTAACTACTTGGCCTCTAAGTGAAACTTAAAAGGGATTTTCAAGACATTGGTCCCAGTTTTATATTTACCTGTTAGAGGTAAGCTCAATAGACTGTGAAGGAAGGAAGCAGAGAGGGTGCCCACCTGCTTTTTGTATTGGAACAGCAACAGTGGTAATATAGATCAGTAGAGCTTTGGGTGGAAACATGGAATTTATTAAACTAGAGGAATTTAAATCCTCAAGTGAAGTGAATTATTTTTGTCAAATATGCCAGTGCAGACGATAATATAAGGTAGGGCTTAATCAGGCAGCGTGCAGCTCAAGAATGAGGAAATGGCCAGGCCACTTCTTGGCTGCTACTCAGTGCTCAGAGGACAAGAAGGTAGACATCTACTCCAAGTTAAGTCAGCCTTCAGGCACACATGAAATCTCATTTCCATCATTCTGCAAACATACAGCTCTGGGGATTCACTCTGGTCTGTCCTTTCATATTTATGACTCTGTTGTTGAATAGTTTTGAGCCATAGAAAAGGGCTCAGTGTAGAGCCATAAGAAAGGGATCAGTTTCACAGGTAGACTTTTCCTGAAAATTAACAGGGCTTAAGCAATACTAATAGATAGGTAATTCTGTAGTTACAATGGAATCAGCTAATTAAAGTGATGCCAAATGGGAAATATCCACTGTTCTGTTTTGGCAGGCAACACAGAAAAAAATTACCCACTGCTTATATGTATGCCTGAGCCATTTATATCTCTAATTCCAGGCCATTTCTCTGTCTGAGATAAGGATTAAAATCTCTTATGAAAACAGTGTTAACAGGAGAAAAGCAAACAGGAAAGCTTAGTTTTGAGATGGTAGTTACATTCTGAAATTACAGTCTGGAAAGTGGTATCTTCCCATCCTCATCAAATGTGATCTTTACAGTTCTTCAGCACATGCTTGTTTATGGCAAAGCCAAAGTTTCTTTTCACCAAACAGTGAAATTGGAAACCAAATTAGAATCAATTAATACTTAATTTCTTTTTATGGTGTTAGCCTTCTATCAAGCATTTACTGAATTGGCGCTACACAATTTGTTGAGGATTACTGAAGATGAAAAAGAAAAAAGTAAATTTATCCTATCCTTTTGCTACTTAGGGAATATTTGGGACAAGCATGGTGCCATCCTGCTTTCATAGAAAACCAGAAATGGTTTGGGGCTGGACAACAGCTCCAATCTCTGGCTGTGCCTCCTACTCATCCCCACTGGTGTGAAAGATGGAGCAAAGACAGAATAGATGAGAAAGCAAAAAAGTAAAGAAATTTATTCAGTAAGTTCACTCATTTTTATGAAATGCTGTCACTTTTATGAAAATGTGTTGTCATGCATTTTTGTTATGCAACAAATATGAAGTATGATTTTTTTCATCACTTTTATGAAGGCGAAAGGGAGTCATCACTGTTTTAACTTGTAGAGTCTTTAGCAGCAAGAACAGTCTCCAGAAATAATACAATGAAATAATAATAAAAATATTAAAAATCTTTTAGTGGAAGCAGAAGGTGTAGGGATAATGTTGAAGAAATACTGGAAATCCATTTTCTCAAACTTTTTAAAGGTAGCCAGACAAGCCATTAGTAAAACTAATGTAAGGCATAATCCTACAATAGCAAAAACGACTACATGACTTAATGCATCCTTTCCATTTTTCTGTCTCCCACAATTCTTTTGATAATCCTATCATTGTGTAACCATCACAAGCAGCATCACCAGAAGTAATGGTTAGCTATTCTCAGACCACTTTTAAATTATTCACAGCAGCTATGTTTCCATTTCTCTGACTCATTCTTTTAGAAATAACAGGAAGTAGAAAACATGGAAATGGAAGAGTTATGACATTACATTTTTAGAAAAACAGAAAGCTAAAAATTATCCAGTCTATTATTTCTTTTCTCAGCAATGCAAGAAATATTGTCATCTGACTGAACAATGACCCACTGAAGCACTGAAAAAAAAAACCCAACACCAGAACTTGCTCAATGCTGGACAGATCCATAGGATCTTTCCTGACACTCTTACAGGAAAAAGTACACAAAGTACACAAGTAAAGATAAAGCTTTGCTAGGACAAACAAAACTTGGGGGTTTGGGGGGTTTCGTTTTGTTTGGGTTTTTTAAAATTTTAATATTAATATTAATGAACCTCTATGATAAGAGTAGCCCCAAAAGGACAATCTTGGCAGACACCCTTTAGTGCATCTTGCACAGGAAGAATGCTTTTAAATGTCACACACTTTCTGCCCTCCCAAAATACTTCAGTACTACTTTCTGGTTTAAAACAAAAATGTTATCAAAAAAAGAATAATGATTTCAACTTATGCTTTTTATTAGAGATCTCCAAGTAATTTACAAAGGTCAGTTTTGCTATCCTTATTTTAGGGAAGAGGAGGCTGGGGCACAAAGGAAAAAGTCTTGGTAAAGAGTTCCAGGCAAAGAAACAGAATTGAGGCCTGAACCCCAAAAGCCTACACACCAACTCTCACTACCATCTAGAAACCGGGTGGGTTTAAAAAGAGAACAAGTTCTCCACGGTGCATTTCACTGTCCTCATTTTTAATTCTTTTTTGATAGTATTATAAAACAAGACTGTAACAAGTAAGTCAACTGGTATTTCTAGAAGGTGTAAGAGAGAGAGAAGACAACAAACATGGCAAGGGGATGGCCACTTTACAGCCCCTGTCTGCCACAAGAGCATTGGCTCTGTTGGAAAAAACCTAAAGATTTTGTAAATTGGCTTCAGGGCTGCTCCCACTTACAGAAATACAGAAAAATACAGGGGGGAAAAAAGCTTCTAAAAGGATGATCTGGCTCAAGATCTCTATAGTAATAAACTATTGGACAGAATGTCTTACACAATCTTCCAAAAGCAATTCAAAATGACTTGGAAGCAAGCCAGCTGGACTGGAAGCTGGCTGAAGAGCTGCAAACAAATGGTGATGTTACACAGTAATGTATCAAGTTGTCCGCTCAGACACCAGAAAGAGCAGTGTTCTGTCAGGCCTTATTTAAAGCATTGCACTGCTCTGGAAAGTGACAAGATAAAATGGCACCTTCTTTCTCAACAAATCTGAGCTATATATGTATCCAGTCATATCTAATTAGTCACAAAAGTTTATTGCTATTACTCCTGCAAAGCCAAAATAGTTTAGAGTTAACTGAAGGGTATTGCTGCCAGTATCTCATTGAAATAGTTTGGTAGGTTCCAGTCAGTTGTAGCTGTACAATACAGCTACAATACAGAGGTGCCACTGGGGGCTTAATTCAGCAAATGGACTCTTTATTACCACTAGTAAAGCTTGAAATGGTAAAAAAAATACCCCAACATCTGTCTGACTCTCTGAACACAGCCAGAGTTTTCCAGACTGGCAGCCACATCCCTCTTCTTGAGAGACAAGTACATTCAGTAAAGACTCATGGAGGTCAAACAGCCATGGATCCCCATAATACTACATTTACCAAGAAACTTTTCACAGTGAACTGAAATAGCGAGCTTGTTTGTGGTTTAAAAGTGGAAAGCTATGGGAGTTCATCCCCTGTGCTAATGAACAAATCCAAAATGATGACCTTAAAGGAAAGTTAAAAAACCTTGACAAGTTTAATATACAGTAGATAAAATTGGCCTTTAAGTATCGTTTCAGAATGTCAGTAATTCTACCCTTGAATCCTCTTAAAATGCTTTTAACATTCAATTTCTTAAAGTGTACATAAGCTGCTTTAACTGGAATTATCTCAAGTGATAAAAAAGAATATACATTGTGATTGGGCACTCGTTTTCTTAGCCACAATGCTAGTGAATGTCTTGGAAGCAGTACCAAATTCAGCAGGTGGTATTGATCTATCTTAAAATAAACTAAGCTAAATAATAAAATAGTCTAAGCTAAACACATGCAATATACTACAACATTAAAGGCTGTAGCATACCACATATAATGGATTTCTTGTGGTTCATGAGTAAGCATCAAGTATTGACTGCTCATCATAGAATCTAGCACAAATTAGGGATGAAGAGGAGCCTCAGCAGACTCCAAATGCTAAAATACTGTGAATTTCCAAAAAGTAAACAGAAAACTTCCTCACAAAATAATGAAATAAATAAAGACTGAGAAAGAAAGCAAAAAAAAATTATACAGTGCTTTCTGGTTGATTTTGATATAATGACTAATACATCCTCATTAATAAGCAAAAGACTGACCTGCCTAATTCTGGAAGATACCTTCCCACTTCGTGTAAGAATACTGTTTTCTAGCAAATACTGAGGAAACAGGAATGCAGCCTAGATTATTTTTTCCCTCATGCTGCCACACTGATTACTGCAGAAAGCCACATGTAATCCTTTGCAAAATATGCCCAGCATAAGGACTTGCTTAATGTTTGCATTTTGAGATGCACATTAACCAGGAGAAGGCCTTATGGATGGCTTTTGTCCTATGGCCAACACTGAGAGACCTTGCCCTCTATCCTTAATTTGCCCTTACACTCCCCAAATGTGAAACAAACTGTTTCTACAGCAAGCAAAGAGTAAAACACAAAATCAAAAAAAACATTCAAAACCAAAACCAAACATCACCTACTTACCCATACAAAAATTTAGCAATACAACTGGGTTGTTCCCCATGCTGCAGGATGTTTTCTTAAAAAGAAGTACGATCACAGTTTATCATACAAAAGAAACTCTGGATACAAACGTCATTGTTTCTTGCAGAAATGAACTGGTGTTAACTTTCACCATTTTTCCTACATTCCAGCATGTTCATACTACTCCAAACTTTGGAATTCATTCCATTTTTCATTGTGACCTGCAAAATGAGACTGAGATCTAAAGGTTACTGCCATGCTGGATTATAAAAAAGGCTCAATAGCAATATCAGGAGTTTAATTAAAGATATTATTTCTCCCAGCAGACCTTGATTCTCTTACATTCTTATACCAACTCTCAGTATGACTACTGCACACTTTTAAAAACTTACGCATCTGCTTAGAATAGCCATGTGGCTGAATGTTGCGTTTTAAGTTAAGTGACATGCTTACCTCTGTTACTCCAAAATTAGTCCTAAAATCAAGATCTTCTTTCAGAAATCCAAAAGACACTGTCAACTTATTCTAAAGAACACCAATTTTCTTGATTATAACCAAAGCCCAGTAAACTTCACCTTATTCTCTCACTTTGTTGCTTGTCAGTGCCCATGGCAAGAACAGCATGGTATAAAAACAAGTTGTTGTCGTCGCTAAAAATCAGTAAATGTGACTAAACAAATGATAAAACGGGTAAAGAAACTGCAATTTTTATAACTACTTGTCAAGTGAAATCACACTTTGGAACACCTCATGGTGATGTTTTAAATATCTCTACAAATACGTACTTCCATTGCTTAATTTTTCTCATTGTTAAGGATTTTTTTTCCCTAATGTCTGATTTAAATGTTTTCTTTTATGCAGTAATTTCACGCTATTGCTCCTTATTATGCCATTTTCAGCCACTGTCAATAACGCAATAGGGATTCTTGCTGCTCAATTATTTGTAGACATTTATGTCCCTATCATAGTCCCCCTTTGACTCCTTTTCTCCTGGTTGTGCATATCAAAGTGTGGTTCTGTCTGCAAAGTGTAAAGTGTATATAATGGGATATGGTGTTTATCATCCATCATTTGCCTTTGTACCAAAATGATACAAAATTTGCATGTCAAAAGCCTTTCTCCCACTTCTCCAACTGCTACAGCAGCAAACTCAGTCTGGGATCTGAAAGTCAAGCTGTGTTCCTTCTGCTTCATACATCATCTTTCTAATAAAAGTTCTACAGTGAGACCCAGCTGCAATTCTGCTGATGACGCATGCAACAAAATATATACCAGCTCATAGTACCATTGGCTCAACAGTCATAACAGAAGTAAAAACTAGATGCCACTCAAGTGATTGTGAGTGACTTGAATTAATCACCTGGAACAGAGTGATGTCAGTAGCTTATGCCCAATATCTAGCTGAAGTCTTTCATTTAGATGTAAATTCTGGGGCTTAGCATTGTGTACAAAATATTATCATTCTATAATGTGAAGTACGTAATCTTAAAACATTCTCACAGGTTTAATGTAGTGATTCATATTTTGCTATTTTCTATTGAGTTGTTTTCCAAAAGTCCTCAACTGTCGTTAAATGTTGTTCCTTCTTTAACGTGAACTCTCACTGTGGGATTTAGAAAACGTTCTTCTGACATGTGAGGGAAAAAAAGAAAATGAAAAGCTAATTGTGAGTTTTAACTGAGTAACAGCTTGTCTAACTTAATCCATTTGAGAGCTGTCCAGAATTAAATCCCACAGTATAGGACACAGGTCCTCGCATAATCTTTCTACCAGGGTGAAAGTTGCCAGCATCCGTCCACAGCTAGTGGTCAACCCATGGAAAAATGGTGTTTCACTCCTGTAGGTCTTAGGGGCCCTATGTTATCTCCCAAATTTTCCCTTGCATGTCAGTGTGTTAAAGAACTAGGCCTCCTATCCATTTTGTGAGAAACTATCCGGAACACATGATTGGGAATATGGTATTTTTTGTGATTGTCTAGTCCATGCTAAATATATCAGAAGGTAGGTACAGACCATACCCTTCTTGCGGTGAAAACTCTATGTCCTCCTTGACTTCTTGTGAGTCTGAACTTAGATTCACCTTTTCATGGATGTCCAGAAAAAAAGTCATAACTTTTGTGGAGCCACTACCCTGACAACAGCGCTCTCTGCAAATAAGAGGGCTTACATTGATGCTGTGTGAAGAATTAGAGTAGTTTTATGTAACATTGTATGTCCTGCAGGGCATTTTTTATATGTTTACCCTGACTTTAAGCATAAGGTCAGCATGTAGGCCTGATGTTGGTAGTGCTATTAGTTGCAGAGTCACCAGACTTCTCAAAAATCATTCGCTTTGATTAGATTTGAGGTGTTAGTCTGGCATTGATTAAGGTTATAAAGGAAGTAAGTTATCTAAGGTATGCCAACTTGATATGGCACAGAGAGTTTAATGTACATTTCACAAATTACATTTCGTTCTTTTGAAAAGTGAGGATTCTCTCACTTGAACTTACAGTATCAGGGTTTGCTCTCCCCTACCTACCAATATCTAGTAATATAGACTAAATATTAAAGTGTGGAAAAGTTTGTGGAGTTTTGTGGGGGTTTTGTTTTGTTTTTAAGTAAGCACCTGACTCTCAATTCTGTTTCTTTCTGTTTCTTTTCCAGAAGCAGTTGACTATAAGGAGTTCAGAAGTCTTGAAAGCAGCTTTCTATTTCTCTGTGTATCCATATGCAGTGTAAAGAGAGGCCGGAAAAAGCACAAAGCACAGTGAGTAACAGAAGAAGCTTTTCTTTGGAGTTGTTTTGATACAAGTGTTTCTCAGGCAAAAATGAGGTATTGGAACAAGGGAAAATGATAAATTAGGACTGGACTATGTTTCTTTCTGAAGGACAATAATAAAAAAGAACGCACAAAAGTGAGGTAAGCTGAAACACATAATGGGGCAATGACAGACTTCTGAAAGCAATAAGCAATTTGATTCAAAACAGAACAATTAATCGACTTTGTCGTAGAAGGCTAATACTTAAGACTGAAATACTGGAAAAGATTAAGGCAGAAACAGCAAAACATGTAAAATGTGATAGTAACTAGAGTGCTGGGACACTTAAGTTAGTCAGTGCAAAACAGTATCATTAGGCATGGTCTACCTATTCTTTAGGAACATTGGACGTATGATGTCACAATGTATTTCTTTATTAGATCGCATCATGCTCAGGCTGACAAGTTATTTGAAACATTACTACTATTTTAAAAATGCAGAGAGGGAAACCTTTCCTAAAGCTGCCTTCACAGATTATTGCTTTTTAAATATATTTAATAAAAAACATTAGTTAATGGAGACTGTAAATGCACTACTGTGCTACTCTCTATTTGTGGTATTTTAAATTTGATTGAAAACAATTAGCAGACGAGAGAGATGCCTGTGAGCATTCATTAAAATGAGGCTTGTGGATTGTGACTGCTGAATTTCACTGTGCATCTGGAGCTGTTTACACTGATGGCACAGTTTTCCGTCATAATAAAAAAGGGACTGTTCCCTATAAAGGTTATGCTGGCAAAAAATAAAGTGTATTAAATTTTTCCAAAACTTCCCATTGAAAAAGCAGCAGCTTGTCACCCAAGGGGAATTTCTATATCGGATGACGATGGCTCATGGACAATTTAATTTGTTGTTTAGTTTAACAGCTTGTAAATCCCACTCCTATAAATAACATGCAGTTGTAAAAGCTGACTGCTAATGAGATCATTGACCCTAAAGGTCATACTGGCAGAATCCCCCATTGTTTGCTTAAGGATATAATTTTCATTTCATCTAACTGAAAACTGACATTCAGGCATAATGCGATGAGAAATTAAACAAAAATATTGCATTACTGGAAGAACTATGCTAATGTTTTATCTTTGAGAAAAAAAAATTGTTAGCTTGGACTGAAATGCTACTAAGGCAGTCAGCTGATGGAATATGGGGCTCTCAAATGGACTGTAGGAAGAAATGAATACACTGAAAACTATCTAGTGAACAAGTACAGTTTCAAAAGTGAGCATGTTCTGAACTGGAGCATTCAATTTTGTTTTTCATTAAAACCAAGTTCAAATCCAAAACTCACCTCAAAGGGAGGTGAGTGGGGTAAGGAGGTGGTTTTATTAAGGCTTTGCTTTTTTATATTAGAAATTGTTGTTGCTGCCTGTATTTTTAATATTGAATGGATAGAAGAATCTTAGGCATGATATAAACTTAATGCACTGGAGGACAAGTAATATGGACAACAGTCCTAACTTAAAACAGTTAATACAATAAAAATCTTTAGACTTGCTTAAACCATTCTACATACCCAGTAGTCCGAAAAAAGCACAGAATTAAGTATGAGGCTGCTATGTTACATTATACCTTCTCAGGATCTACCATAGTAGATGTACTCATATTTCATTCTTTCTCTGCACTGAAGTGAAACTCGTGCAAAAGAACTCAAATTACTCTAACATTGTTTAGCTTCTACCAGCTGTACATCATCTCCAGCATTGCTCGTGTGATTTCAACTACACACAACTCAGCAACCAGAGTTGTGAAGAATCAAATAAAAATACTAACAAAGTTAGCTCCTGGGGCAAGATCAAGATCCCTTTTTGACTTAGATTAGCAATAGGAGTTGTCAAAAATTCTAGACATGCAATAGTGTGTCATTACCAAATAACTACTTGGAGAAGTCTGGAATTTAACGTATTTGCTCAGACCCATCATTAGTTCTCATGCAGTTTAGTTACCATTTATGTAGAGGGAATATTTTGGGCTTTTGTGTCAATGTGCATCTTGAATAATGAATTACTTGGTTAATGTCTAACAGTATACCCAAAAGTTAAATATTTAACAAATACAGGAGAGAACATGCATTACTCATCTGAGTTAATCCAGTAAGATAAATAATGTAAATGAAGTGTGCAATACATTATAATTTTCAACACATTAATTTGGGATAATCATGGTGATTACATAACCAGCTATCTGATCAAGACACACATGAACAGATCTGTAATAATACCTCGGATACATCAAATCTATTGACAGGTATCTTAGTACCTTTGTAAACCACTGATATCTACTGAGGAAAGTAACTCCACACGAAATTCTGTTAGTATTTCATATATTGTTCTTATCAAAACATTAGTTAGATAAAAAGCTCGAAATAATAGACCTCTTGGCAAAAGTATACTGATTGTACACAAGATAACTTTGTGCATTACTCCAGCTTCTGCATACACATTTGAAAATTCAAGGTACTTTAAAAGGGCAGTCTCTGACATTTAGTTCATAGCAAACATAACTTATACTAACAAAAAGACTAAAATTAGCACTAATACTCACAAGTCAATCTGAAGAAAATTATAGGCTGTATGTAGGTAGATGATATCTCATTTTTATATTTATGCATATTCAAAACTTCGTAAGAGCTATGTGCTCTGCATGTCCCATTTACATCTCTAAAGGTTCGACAACAGGGTATTCAGGAATTCCAAGGTCTCCATGGCAATGATGTGGGTTGAGCATCTGTTCCCTCTGAATAAAAAGTGATGACCATATTTTTATTCTACTTGGCATTGGTTATCTTTGAGTACAGTCGCAGCTTAGCTCTTTATGAGATTGTCACATTCCCTTGTATTTTCCCCTATTCTTAGAGGAGAAGTTGAGAGGTCGTAGTAATTGATAGGAAATAAAAACAAAGGTTGCTTGCTGGACAGAAGAAAGAGTGAGGATTACAACAGTTTTCAGAAAAGATCTGGTTATACCTTTGGGTATCTAATTAAGAAATAATGAAATATTCAGATACCTTTAAGTTTCTTTTTACTTTGGAATCCTGCACTGACAGACAAGCAGTATCAGCAAGAATGAGTCATCATCTGCTTAATGTCCCATTCTTAATCCATTTTATCATCTCCCTTTTTTTAAAAAAAATAAAAGCCATTTACGCTGCTCTGCAGACATCAACTTAGTATTCAAGAATTTAGTTTTCAGTGTAAATCAGGGTATTTATTATCGCATCACCTAGTTGTACTCTCCCGTAAGATCCACATTCTTTTTAGCCTACAGCACAGCCTTGTACCATCTTAGTTAACGCAGATTCAAACAACACTATTTTCTAGTGTAGGGAAGCTGTCAAGGAGTAACTCAAGGAATGCTAAGGTAAACATTTATCCACTATAGACCCTACTATTTGTAAGTTTAATGAAATTGAGACTTTTGCAAAGAAATCAAAGAAAAGGTAAGTTTTGTGATTTTAAAAAATCCCCAAAGAAGAAATTAAATGTTAAGCATCAAACACCCAGCCACACAAAAAGTGGTAAAGCATTGCAATGGTAATTCCAATTACAGATGCTTCAGGATTTGCCAGATTCCTGTATGCAAATATAGTGCTTAGAGATTACCCATCTAGAATCACTCTATTTTTGTCTATTGACCAGCAACAGGGCTGCTGATTTCCACTGGTATGTTCTCCACATTGGCATTTTGTTTAGAAAGTCTGTAGAGATGCCCTGGATAGTCATAAGGCTGTTATATTAAATGTAATTCTGAGACACTGTTACCAGTTTGCTTCTTAGCTTCCTGGTGTCATGCACTGCCAGGATCTCTCATTGTTGTTCTTCTATTTAGGGCATTACAGTTCCCTCTCCCTAGACTGCTGCTTATGATTAGCTAGCTAGCACTGGAGCATCCATTGGTATTTTCTACTAAAAAGGCTAAATTTTTACTCCCTTTCTCAATCACCAAAGAAGGCCACAATCCAAAAACTCCATCTTGGGCTTTGCATGAACAAAGGCTTCATTGCAATGTTTTCAACAGCCAACATCAATACAAGATGTCATTCTGTCCACACAGCAAAGCTGACGCTAAATGACAGGCCCCATCATCCAAGCAACATTTCACATCACCACTTGATACATCCAGCCTTTACATACAATTACTTTGCTGACACAAGAGGTCAAATAGTGGTTCTCCATCCTCTTTTTCCTTCTCCTTAATAAATTAAAAACTTCCTTATTTAATCCTGTAAAGTAAAAAAAAGTGAAGATGATAAGGAGTTGAGGAGGTTAAGTGGCACGAAGCTTTTATTTCACAGCATAAAACTGCTGAAAAAGGAATTGAACATTTTTTTATTTCCTTAGAATTTGTCACAGTTGGCAGTTTCACTGCTGCAGAAATATGGATAAAATGTTTTGTGGAATTTTGTTTTGGGGAGGAGTAAAGAGCAGCAGGTGAAAATATTACAGGCAAATATACAGGTTTTCACAAAAGGGTAAAATCTGTCACTTCTTCCTCACTTCCTCCATTTGACTTCCAGAAAGTTTTGTGTTTTCTATCAAAAGGCTAAAAAGCTTCAACTTTGAACAAGTTTCTGAAACTTCACTTGTGAATTTTAGTGAAACACTGATAGTAGTTTCCATTCCTCTGCTACTGTGAATATTCCATATATGTGCCATTTTTCATTCATTAACCACTTAATTAAGTATCTGCATATGTGTTTGGAGTGATGAACATGGATGATTGCATTTATGCTAGTATAGGAAACAATATATAGTATGTTTGTTTACACTATCTAGGAGACTACAAACTTCTATGCATTATACTTATGGCAGAGACTTATGATTCAAAAAAGTGCCTGCAAACAATACTTAAATATCTTCAATAAAGAACATTGAGATCTTTACATGACAAGAATTAATGTTACTGGAGAACCCCATAACTGTGTGGAACTAATTGTTTAATAGATATGAGAGATGGCACGGTGCAATGAGAAAGAATTGAACACTGGATTAGTACAAGATACTGACCTTATGATTCTTTGCAGTACAAAGAATTTAAATGAAATTCCAAGTCACCAGAGTGACTTTCCAAAATGGGAACTAATTCGCCTTTAAGTTCTCTGTCTAATGCATATCTGAAGATGCTGCCATGTCTTAATCATACCAGCCCCTTCCTAGCAAACATTGCACCTCCGCAGTTTCATATGGCAGTACTTGTAGATAGGAGCATATAAACAGAAATGCAATAGACATTTCACTTATATCACAACTGTAGGAGGATGATTTCCTTGTGTAAGTGCAAGTCAGATCAAGATGGGGGTCGTATGCTAGCTTTGTAGGTACATTGACAGTAGATAGAAGAACCCATCTAATACTTTGAGCTTTTAGTCACTCCATTGCTGCCATTTGGAGGTGCTGATTTGGCTGGTAAGAACTCAGAAGAAGGGGCAATTTTAGATGCTGAAGTGCAACATAGCTGTGCAAATACTGCACACTATTCACAGAGCTGTTTTCTTTGCTTTCTTCTGAAGGAAAAGTGTCTACCCGTTAAATCATACTGGCTGTGGTCATTTGGGAGCAAAAGCTGTCCATCTGTTAGCACTTTTTAGATTACACGCTGTTAACTGCTTGTTCCCTGCTGGGGAATGCATGATCATTCTCAGGTCAGAGCTTGGATTTCTAGATCAGAATTGAATACTGAGAAACCTAAAAGAACACAATAAAGGCATTTAAGGCTCGACTATTGTGTATCAATGAGAAAATAAGTGTCTGTGGCTAGAATAAATTTACTTTATTCATAGGCTGGCAATGCAGGGTAATACTCTGTCTGAACGAATTGCACAAAGGATTTTATTGGACTAATCAGAGCCCCTGGTGAAAAGACCTAATTACTAAACTGCCATGGAAACATCAGCACAGTTCCAGGTGATTGATAACTTTTGTTATTTCCAAAACACAGAGAACAGGAAGAAGGAAATATTTAGATAACAAATAATGCATAAATGTGAGGGGAAATGTCATGCCTTTAAAGTATGTGACTCTTTCATGGAACTACTGTTATCTCATCCTTTTATCCATAATCATCATAAAAAGCAAAGCAGAAGTCATTTGCAGACATTCTCTTCAGGCCTACTGGTTTTCCTTAAAACACTGAAGGAAAAAATGCCTAGGACCTCTTATAATATGGGACAAATAAAATAGCAAACAAGATGAAAGCAAAATTGCTAACAGGGATTGTTATACAGATCTTACCTGGGATCAGTGTCCATATGTGGGCACGATTACTCTAGTAGAAATCGAGAAGCAGGATATTAGGTAAACCCACTGATGTCTGTTCTTTTCACTGGCTTCAGCTAACTCTGGATTACAACTTCATGGAAATTACTGCAGGTTCACATTGGTGTAAGAAATGGTTAGGAATCTGGATGGATAGTTTATGGAATGTCATTACCTAAAGCCTTCTGGATTATTACAAAAAGGCTCACCTGTCTAGAAAGCCACCCTGTTTAGCTGACAGCCTGACACATTATGTTGTAACAAAAAGCCAGAGTAACAGGGTTGTGAAGCATATTGCATTTCAAGGATTTGAATGAGAAATCTGCAAACTTTCTTCCAGTTTTACAGAGAATTTTTTATTTCCTTTCTCAAGATGCACCCTTCCATTTTTTCCCAAGGTAAGGTCCCCTGTATTTCCTCCTTTTGCCACCCAGCTGAGAACAGATGATAATGGCCATTTGTCCAAGATCTCCACGTGTCAAAGCTGCTCATTCAGAAGAGTAGCGCATTGCTGTGTGTGCTGATCATCTTCAGAGCATAGGCTCAGCAGGACCAAACTACCTGAGGATACACCACACTCACAGTGTGTGCAGTGCAGGGCTAAGCTAAACATCACTGACGTTTAGAATCCTCTCCTCTAGTCCCAGTTTCCTCAGGAATATGAACAACTAACCCATAATAAGTACATTTATTCCCTAGCTTGCGGACAGCACATTCCGGATTCAGGGCATGCTCAAATCACTGCTTATCTCTATCTGCTTAGATCTAGAAATACAAACATATCATTGAAATGTAAAATTTCTGAGCATGGGAACAGCAGCCCATGCCACATAATCTCCATTGAGATTGCTGTAGAGTGAATAAAAGCCAAATTCAAACTAATGTCAGAAAGAAATAATTTTAAACAGAGCAACCTTCATCTTTATTTCATCTCACTGATGTGATACAGAAAAGGCCTTTTATGAGGGAGGGATGATTCTAAAATTTTTGAAGGTTCATTTCAAAAGCTTTTTGAATGATTATCCAAAGCGTCCCTTTGGTATAAAAAGCAGACCGGAGTAATTTTTTCATCTCTCGAGACTACCATCCCTATTTGGATTACTGAGAAACGCCTTTCCCACATAGTACTTCCATTCCACTCATAGGTACCTCACAGGAGTGCAGAGACGTGCAAATTACTACTTTACAGACCAAAAAAATCACAGATTTTTGAACCAAGTAAGAAATTCTAGATTGGTTCATTTAAAAGTATTGCTAAGGAATGAGGCAGCTCGCTCATCTGAATGTTGAGAAATCATTAATTAATCAGTTGGTCATACTGACGTTAGACTCTATGGAAGGTTCTTGTTCACTTCAGTAGAAGCTGAACAACATCACAACTATGTTAAAAGAAGAGATTGTAATCAAACAACAAAACGTGAAATCTGGTATTTTCTATTACACTTTCTTCAGTTATAGTGTATTCTGTTAACTTGTCCAAGCTACTGTATAGTCTGCTTTAAAACAAATAGGTAAGAAGGCTATCCTGTTCTTCCAGGACATGCATAGTTTTTTTGTTAAGATTCCTGTTTTATTACATTTTCTGTGTGGCCCTACACAAGTCCCTTAGCATCTCAGTTTCAGTTCCTTAATTCGTGCTAGATGGTTAATAGCACGTTGTTACGACATTGTTGGGTGGGTAACTGTTAAAAAAGGCAAGGCATTCAGCTACTACAGTAATGAAAACTAATAATGCACATCAAACAGACCTCCCCTTCGATTCTCTTAGACTCTTGATGGAATCAATCTCTCAAGAAAAACATCTTAGTGTCTTGAAATCCTAGAGTCTCTAAAGTCTGGCTATTAATTAAACTATTAATGTGTTCTTTCTCTGCTCCACTATGGGGGCAAATAACCAGGCTAATGCTTTAGGAACCTCCTGTGAATAACAGCAATTTTTTTTAACCTCCATTATAATTCTGTCTCTCACCAATCCAGTATCATTTGCTCCTTTTTTCCTTCTTTTCTACCTTTCCACTAACCTCAGGCAATAAAAGGGCAAATTTGTCATATTGTTTCTTTTTGATGAGATAAACTTCAGAAATTATCTAGCTTGAATGTCATATTTTAATTTTTTTTCAGAGACTCTATACTGTAAAACAAGTTCATCTTTTGTTCTTTTCACACAGATACCCATAAACACAGTACTAGTTCCTGAAAAGGACACTGCTTTGGCACATAACATGCTCATTTAAATGAATTAAGTTATGATTAAAATCACTTGTTACCCAGAATTCAAACATACCTCAAAACATGATGAACATACAATTCATGTATACCATACCAAAGGGGGTTATAATAAAAAAAAATAAAACTGACTAAATGGTATTCACCATAGTAAAATACATCTACCTTCTTATCAGAAAACAGAGTAGAGGTGGGAGAGGAGATGTGGCAGGAGGGTTGATTTTTTGTTTCTGTCCACCCTACATTAAATGAAAAGTTTGGCATGCAACACATTCCACAGGAACATAATCAGAAAGCACACAGACATAAGTCAGGAATATTTTTTGAGAGAATAGCACATAAAATAAGACAGGCACAAAGTAAAGGGTAATGAGAAATTGACCATTGTTCTGAACTATCTGCTTGGGAACTATATAAATCCTCTTTATTGATCCATGTATTACAATGACAATTCCTACTCAAAAATTCAAGTTATTTATAGTATCCTATAACTTCTTTAAGCTTATTGCATATTTTTACAAAACAAGATCTGAAAGTTCTTTTTTCTTCACTCTCAAGAGGAATTAATCTTGCAGGGGACTAGATATTTTCTTTCTAATCTTCTCATTTTGTGGGTTTGATTCTAATGCCTTTCTTTATTCACACTTAGTAATATGTTCAGTATTATTGTGAAAGAGCAAAGAAGTCATACTCTGGTCCCCTGATGAGACAGAACAGGACTTTCTGATAAACCTGAACTCATTTAGGCTACACCTAAATAGATAGTCCCAGGAATGCATCCAAGGCCAGTATCCTACCTCCATATACAGTCCTTCCTCATATACTGGTTTTCATGGAAAGGCATTCCATACTCACAGGGGGAAGGAAGCCACTACAAATTTTGGACCTATGTAGAACTTGTACCAGCAGCGGAGCAGATCTCTCGATATTTCTCAGACTCTTTCAGTACCTCTCCCCACATTTGAGATGCAGTCTTTGATTTCTTAGGGAATTGATTCTTACTGTGCTTTTTAAATACCTCGATAATAACAGTCAGATATAGCCAGCTGATCCAGAAACGTTGGGGATTTTTTTGCGGTTTGTTGTGTTGGGGGTTTAAATAGGCTAAATGCTGAAGTCATCCCATGGCTTAAATCACTGAAGCTCTCATGGACTTCAACTTAGCGTATTGGTTTATGCCTGGATCCACCCCAGGGTCTTAACCACTTCTGTTGCGACCATTCTTTCCTTCTGTCCACTCAGAATTGCCTTTGTTGCAAGTTGTGGTCATTAACTCTGGCCTTTTCCTTGGGTGCTTTTGGAAAGAGTCTGACTCTGTCTTTTTTTATTTTTCCGCTTTAGGTATTTGAAGACTGCCACTAGGTTCCCCATTTCCCTTCTCTTTTCCAGGATAAACAAAAAATCCTTTTCATTCTCCAGCATGGTTTAGGCTTGCTACTTTTCACAGACAAACATACTAATTTTTCAGATATATGCAAGTAAAAAGGATGTCTAGATGATTAGATGCACAGAGAGGCTATGGAATTTTCATCCTTGGATACTTTCAAAATTTAATTATACAAAGAGCTGAGCAACATTGTCTACTTTTGAAGTTAGGGCTTTGAGAAGGAGGTTGGACTAGACGCCTCAGGAGGTGTACTCCAAACTAACGTTTTCTATGATTCTATGGAAAATATGAGAATGCTGTCTGGCATCATGCTTCTGTGATATTCACTGCCTGCTAGACAGCTGTGCAGAGTGTACGCTCATTCCCGGCTCAGTCAGTGTTGGCCACAGTGTGTGTATCACACTGCAGGATTCATTGGCAATCAAATTCAGGCTTAAACCTTTGACTTCAAGAAAAACTTTTGAGTTATCTAGCTCTTTTTTAGCATCAATATTAATATAATCAGGATCACTGTAGTTGTCTCCTTAATACATGTACAAATTAGGGAAGATGAGCAAATCCATCTGTTCTGGAAAATGGTCTCTAAAGAAAAAAAAAAATTACTATGTGCTGTGAAATTCTACCAAGCTGGAAGAAAATAATTTCTTTAACCAATGCTGTTTCTCTGAAATTGACCGGTAAGGATGGTTCCTTTTTGTAAAAAGATGATGACTTCACATATCTTATATCACATATCTGGATGATCTTTAAGGTCCCTTCCAACCTAAAGCATTCTAGGATTCTGTGATCTTTCCTTCAGTTTGCAATAGGCAAAGGAGCTGTATAAATATCATCAAATCAAAGAGATGAAATACTGCAACATCAGAAAGAAATCGTGTAAGATGTTTGATTGTCTTTCACCTTTGGGTGAAAGGCAATCTGAAATACAAAATTTTATTTAAGGCATAGTAAGATGATCAGACATATTACTGCTCAGATCATGTGACTGATGATGATTCCTTTTATAACAAGAAAAAATAAAGTTGCTTGTGTTGCAGATAAGAGCAGTGAAGAAAATAACCTGAGTAAACGTTTAAGTTTTCTAAAAGTTATCTCACCACAGTAGACATGCTTGAGAACTGTATAAACTGGGCCATTAATCCTGTTTATAAGGACTTGAATGTCAGGGTGTTAAATGTCC
The DNA here is from genome assembly GCA_017639485.1 of Pluvialis apricaria. Classification (NCBI taxonomy): domain Eukaryota; kingdom Metazoa; phylum Chordata; class Aves; order Charadriiformes; family Charadriidae; genus Pluvialis; species Pluvialis apricaria. Next base: position 3,813,874 of record CM030018.1, on the reverse strand, counting down.
ACGTTTGCAGAATCTTTTTCAAAATTTTGACAATTTCTTTGTCATTCTCTCCCATAATCCACACACATACTCTGTCTCATATTTATAATGTATTTGGGAGAAAGAAATTCTGGGGTTTTTTATTCTCATTTATACTGTTTTCTGCTTTGCTACTCATCCCAGAAATCACTACATTCTCAATCTGATTTGGGGTTTACTGCATGCACACTAAAAATAATTATACTCAGACTCAGATTGCAACACAGTTGATTTGATTATAAGTGACACCTTATGTTTTAGCTGCTCATTCACTTTCAACTCTTGTACATTATTTGAATTCTCACCAGCTGACTGGTACAATTTTGAACATTTTCAGCTTACACTGCACTACAGAATTGTAAAGCCATTGGGTACAGGCATGAAAGTTACAATGATGTATGAGACTGCCAACATAATGGCAATAGCCTGCAAGTTTGAAGCTTATTCTCTATGTTTGTGTCCTCAGAGAAAATCACTGCGGTGCTGAGGGCCATATTTTGTGGGTTTAAGTGTTAATTAAGTGGTGTACAGGTCTCACTCTGGTTCCCTGGACAGGGGAAGCTTTTACCCTCTGAGCTAGGTGAACTAGTCACAGCAGTATTTTTTTTTTCTTTTTTCAGCTTTTTCATCATTAGCCCTTCACAAATTCTATAAACTTGTTTGAATGTTTTACATAAAGCATCAAGTGCTATGAATATAAACAACATTCTATAAGCACATCCAAATATTCATAATTTGAATTTCAGCTTTCAAAGAAAAAATGTTTGGATTCCTAGGACAAATATAAAAATGATTGCTATACTCTTACCTGATGAGGTATTAGGTTGGATCAAGCTGTGTTGTATTACATCTGACTTAGTGCCTCAGTTTGTTTCTTGCTTATTTTCTTCTGCTTCACCTTCCACCTAAAAGCAATCAGAAACAAATGCCAAGACAAAAATAGGCAATTCGCCCTTCTCAGTCTACAGCATTCACACTTGGTGCAGCGGGCCCTTGTCAGGACCAAGCAGTTCATTACCCCTTTACTGAGTAGTGCACTTCTTACAGAAATCTCTACTATAACACATCACACTGCATGGAGCCCTACACACTTCCTTCTCTACCTTAGGCTACTATATAACAAAAGAGTAACCAGAGTTTGTATGGCTAGATCCAGTCTCTGAAATGCTTACTCAGCCTACTGTTTTCTAGTCTCATATGAAAACAAAAAATTAGGATGAGGAAGCATTTAACAGCAGAACATTAAAACCTGGAACACAATCTTTGTCTTCCCAACAACTTTTCACACACTGTATAAGCCTACTGTTCACTCTGAAGTTCTGACATTTTTGACCTGTCGTGACTTCCAACAATCGAATGTATCCAAGCTCTCCATGAGGACTACATTCCTTCTTGAAAACTAAATTGATACCAGGCCATCAATTTTCATGATCTGCATAAAAGGCCCACTTGCAGCAATAATGTGTCTTCTCTTAATAGACATAATTTTCCTATGACTGTCAGCATATGTATTTGTTTCCACAAAATATTCCACAAAGCACACGGAAAATATTACTGAAATAAAATGCTGTAGCCACTGCTCAGTTTTTCATAAGGAGAAACAATAGATTTCAGTTTGTCAAAAAGTTGTATATATGTTGGTACTTATAATCAGGCTTGAATGATGTAGGAAGAACCCAAGAATGTTCAGCAGTGGAGACACAGTTTTCAATGTAAAATGTAACTTTCTATCAAAAAAAGGTACCCGAACTCTTATTACATCAAATCCTGAGTGGAGAATAAGGATTTTTTCTATGTACTCTGTTCCACAATGTAAACATTTGGTGTAGCATTTCTTGGGGCTAAATCCAGTCCCCTTTGTCATGCAAATCTAGCTAGCTGACTTTGATTTCAGTGCAAGTACCATTTGGGATTATTAGAATCCATATGTGGGAAATGAAAATGAAAATTAAAACTGGACTGAAAAATTCTGAAAATTTAGGAAAAGATATCTGTGGGGTTTTTTTTAAATTTTTATTTTAAATATTTTCCTTTTTTCGTTCTATTTTACATTAGAAGTTGCTTTGTGGTAACAAAACTTTCCCATCATCATGTGCTCATTTGACCATCACGATAACTTAAGGGGACCTAAATTCTCAATAAATTCTGTTTGTGTCACATTAAGATTGCAAAAAAACCTACTCACCTAATTTGCTCGTGCATCTTTAAGTGGTAAAATATATTCAGAAACAGAAACTGTGGAAAAAACTTGAAAAACTGTTATTAAGGCAATCACAGGTTCGTAAGATAATACTTTTCTTCCCTATCTGACATTAGCACACTGCCTGAAAGGAAAGGGTTCTTACTAGAGTCTGAGTTGAAAAGCTCTCAAACAATCTGCCATGCGGACAAGACCAGACACAATGATAAATTTAATTGATTAATTAGTTAAACAAGCCAAAAGCATTCATGAGCATGGGACAGAAAGAAGAGAGTAATGTAGTCTTCTGCTCTAGTCAGATATTAGGCTGGGTCTATACAATCATGGGCTGAAAACTTCCTGTTTGTTTTGTAAATTACAAAAAAGAACCAGCAGACATTATGACAGTCTAAATAAAGACCTTTTATCATCAAGTGTTACTTTTACTTAAGGAAGAAATATTCTATACGATAAAACAAATGGCTGCTGTTTCATGTGAAATAAGAGGGTTGGAAAATATCCATTAAAAACCTACAGCATTTGATGATTCATACTTGACCTTTTTCTGCAAGGATTAATTGTATCTCCTGCTCTGTGTTGCAATGACATTTTACCTAACAATACCCTGCCTTTATTTGGTATAACAGGTTATACTGGGTTGCTACAGCTTGAAACAGTTAAGACCTGAACCTGCAGAAATTGAAAGGAAGCCAGTGCTGACTGGAAGACTGTAAAAGCTCTCTTAATACAAAGACTATAAAGCTACATCTACCATTCAGTAGCTGACAGGCTCTTGGCCACCTTCACCACTTTGCCATGGAACTTACCTGGCAGGAGGCTGGGATAAACCCCTGCCTCAGCTAACCTATGAAATAACCACACACTTGATAGTTGCAACAAGGCCCCTTGTTGTGTGAAGGAGGGAGGTCATATGTATTGCCGAAATAATCTGTTACTTACCTCTAATCAGCTGTGCACTTGCCCATCTCTCACAGCTGAGACACTGGACCAGGACCTTCAATTCAGCTCTGGATTCTACTTGCGCATGTGTTTTTGAGTGTAAAAAACTATTCCTTCCTTGTCCATAGGTTTAAGTCATAACGTACTATTTTTGATAAAATATAGGAAGCTTATTTCTTAACGATGTCTAAAGAGACTGAGGTATTCTCTTGCATGTAAAACTCATACCAACTGCATGTGAATACAGGTATCCAGTGTATTTGACAATGAGTCCAAACGTGGTCATATCTGTGGCTGGAAATGTGGGACTGTTGGAGTTTATTTTAAAGGTGATTCAACTGGCTTTGCATTGCTTCCAGTTATATAAATCACATTTCAGTTTTAAAAAAATCACATCTATTTTCATATTAATTTTTAAAACTGTCAGCTTGTGAAATTTGGCAGAATGAACTGTGCAATGTTGCCACCAGTGAAAATGTCATTAATAAAGAAAGAAATGACAAAAAGACCCCCCATACTTCCCCCCAAGCATAAGACCTATTTTATAATTCAAAAACCAAGCTGTTAGGAAGAGCGGGAAATTGACTTTTTTGCTGTTAAAAAATATTTTGAAGGTAAAACATCAAGGCTAGACTTAGACAACACAAAGACCCAAATAAGGTATAAACTGAGGACCCATTCCAGAATCATCCATCCTTTTACCATCAGTTATCCATGCTACTTGCCTTCTGTCTTTCTGGCTGTTCATTGCAAACTTCACAAATCAGAACCTTTCCACATCAGTAAAGAAACAAATCTATGTGTTCATAAGCACCATGCAGTGAGTCTGTATATAGGTATCTACATCAGAATAGTTGGCCCGTGTTCACTTGATGAATAGGAGTTTGAAGTTCCGGTATCAGACTTTAAGTTCGTTGGGAATGCACAGAAAAAAGAACAGTTCTATTTTGTATACATTGAGGAGGATCTTCCCCTGGATATATGTGGGGTGATGAGAACTCCCTAGAAGAACATCTGCAACATTTTTATTTTGACAAGAATTGTGAAGAGGGTACTACTGCCCTCATACCATAAATGCTTTCTCCATTAATGTAATGAAACAGGTAACCTCTACTCATCCCTTCCGCCTGTCATCATCACACAGACTTCATTCAAGCAAGCATCTGAAATAGTGGAAGGAGAATAAAGGGAACTTTGTAAATTATTACATATCACCTCTGCAGAGAAGGCTGAAATTTTCATTTTGTTCATTTCAGTGGTTTAATTTTTGCAATGTGGGGGGGTTGGGGGAGAAAAATAAGGAATAGTTGTGTTGCAATGCTAATGAGCACATTTACAGGGCTCTGCCAGAAACTCTGTGCTTCAGCTTGCTTTTATTAGCCATTTTGGAAGATGTCTTACTTGCAGTTCCACAAAAAGCATTGTCAGGGCTTTTATATTTTCTCATTTAGAATACTATGACATTATTTGGAGAGGGACTAGTTCTGCAGCACATAAGCCAGTATCAGTATTGTATAATACAGCAGCTAGACTCATTTTGCAGTGTGATTACAAAACCCATCACAGTGAATTATACAGCAAGTTAAATTGGTTTCCACCTTCTGCAAAGCCAGAATATTATCTTGCACAAATAGTGTACAAATGTAGAAATAATACAAGTCCAACTTATCTGAACGATAGACTACAGAAAGCTTCCACTGCGCACTCCATCAATGCTCTCTATTTCTATCTGCTGCTAATGACACCTGCTACATTGTGAAAGCAACTCTGATAGTGGTGAATACTCCCACTTTTTTTTTTTTTTCCCCCTTTACTAAGCTTTAATTTGCTAGGACATCTTGCCACTGCTAAAAAGTTTCCAAATCTGAAAAATATTTTTTTTAGTAAGTTCTTTTCACTTCTCTTGGTCAGAAATACTTCTGAATGTGTGTTGCTACTGAACAGTCTTTCTATTAACTAAAAAGCACCATCATTAGCTTTAGATCATTCAACATAATTCAAAATACAGAAACAGTCCTTTGGTATAAGTAACCCAGATGGTTCCCTATAAGTCTTCCTATGATAGTTTTTTATATTGCTTCTAGTCACGCTTTTTTTTTTTTTTATGCAGCACTTGAACGCATTCAAGTAATAATACAGTCCTCTGATTACATCTGAAAAGTAAGCCACTTGCATAAAGTTATTCGTTGGGTTTTTGTTCTGCTTTTTTTTCAAACAGAAATAGGATAATAAGAGAGAAGGAAGAGAGCTTGGCGAACTTAACTGTCCTGGCCTGCCTGCTTCTTTCCAGTCACTGAACACACCAGCTGAAAAAGAGATTAGTGGTCTTAATGAACTTATTTCCTAATATTTTATTCACAGTGTTACAGCTCAGGATAGATGAACTGGTGGAGAGAGGGGCAGGAATAAGGAGAGAAACAGTCAAATAGCTCAATTAAGACCGAAATTATAGCCCAAGAAAACCAGATACAGAAACAGACTACCTGCCAAGGTTTCCTCCAGCTGGACAGACCTTGGAGAAACTTTCTAAGCCCGTTTATCCATTTCTAGAATTCAATGACCATACAGGCTGTTAAAAAAATTTGCCACACATGCAACTGCATGGATATAGTATAATTGATTTATTTTTCTCTGTATATTAAAACCAGCAGATCCATCTCTAGCAGAGCTGTACAAATAAAGTGATTTCGAACATACTATTTTGCAGACATTCTGTCTGTTCTCCAGATTGAGAATTGTTACTGCTGCGCTGCGACATAGTTGATGGTATTTGGAGTTGCCATAGTGTTAAATGTTTCTCCTGTGATCAGCAACTGCTGATTTAAATGAAAATCTTCAGCCATTTTCTCTCCTGTATATTTCAGTCATTTCAAATTCATCATAGACAAAAAGGTATAAATGATACCAGCTCAAAAATGCATTGTGTCTAAATGAGCTTTCCATGACTTGATTTCAAGGTCATAGCACACAAATAGCATATGCTTTCAGTTACTGTAAAGGACAGAACACGCTGAAGACCTTTAGTCATCTGAGTTTTAATTAGTAAACATGTACACACATTCACTTCACAGTACTTGCATATTTAAATGCGTGAGCTGAATTTTGTGTTTGGACAATGTCCAGGCCGAAAACTTAGAATTCCAGCTTTTATGTGTAGGATGATTTACTTTAGCAGCTCTGACAAATGAGTATGAGACATAGCTAGGTGAAGGCAAGCCAGAATCAATGGGACTCTAAGGCGCTTGGCACTTGTAAAAGATTTTGAGAATTTAATTCTCAAATTTATCAGTATTAATAATTCTAATTTAATGCATTTTCCTTGTCACTTACAATGAGTCAATTGCTAATTAAATGTTGTTGAAAAAGATGAATTACCATTTTACATGCTTAAAAAGAATGTCGCTAATATGTCTAAATCTAGATGTGAAATGTAGAACGATATGATTCTAATCCCCCTAAATACCGTTGTTATCCAAAACAATTTTATACTGAATTAATTTCATTGTCAAAAAAAGAGCAAGTGCTGGAAAACTGAATGATCAACATTTAACCCTCTAACATGTATTGGTAGAAATGTTATATTCAAATTACACGGAATTAGTTTGCAGAATGAATCATTTCCTTTTGGTGGAGCAGCAGTGACTTCAAGAAAGAGCACGTTGCTATTGACAGATCACAAATTCATTAATTTTTTTCTCCCCTTTGCATTGTAGATATTCACATTTAAAACCTGTATAAATGCACAATTTACAGCTATGCCCGGCAGTAGTAGCTACCAGCTCTTTTTGACTGACAATGATGAGATTTCTGTCATGCTTTGCCTCTCCTACAGTGCCAGTGATGGGATTTTTTTTCCTGGAAATCTTATTACTGAACGCGCTGTCGTGGTCTCAGATGGAACTTTCAATCAAAAAGGCAATCAGAAGGTTATCCATTTGTGAGTTTTCCTACAAAAGAGCTTTGCAAAACTCTACAGTACATACTATAACTCATAGTCAGAGCTACTTGCCCTAAACGCTTATGTGACTATAGACAATAATGTGATCCATATCTCACAGCACCTTCCTTTGCTCCCAGGAGTGGGATGTAGACTGGAAATTGGCTCGGTCCGAGTTGTGAATCAGACTTTTGCATTTACACTACTGTTAGATCTGGCATGGCAATTGAGAACACCCTGGCACTTGGTGCAAGTGATTAGTAAGAATGTGTTTCGCCGTTATTACAGTCTGTTTACATAAATATGTTTGATTTCATTGAAATCTTGATGGCTGCTTCTTTTCTATGTTCAGATGACTTCACTGTTTAGTTTATATTATTCCCAAAATTGCTAGATAAAGTTATTCGGAGGCATTTTTTTTAAAGAAGTGTAACTTAAATTAATTGGATACTTCATTAATTTCAGTAAAGTCTTTATAATACATATAGAAGTGGTAGCATATTAGTTGTCCACAAACTACAGTCATTAAAACCAGCCATGCCGCAGCTAAAGCAAAGTAAATGTTTCCATTTTGAAATACATGCTAAATTAGGGGTGATGTATTAAGACGTTTTTGTTTGCAGAACATTACTGAGGAGCTTAAAGAGAGGGGATTGTTTTTACTAGCAGTAGTGTAACAAAAAAGTGTAAGGTTATTTTTCAGCATGGCGCAGTGAATTAGACACACATAACTGCTGTGGTCACAGGCTGCTGCATATCTAATTCTGCAAACACTGTCAAAAACTGCTTCAAATATTATCCTTTTTTATTTTGTCTGTATTCAACTAATAAATAAATGATTTTGAAGGAACTACATTCCTCAACAAATTATGAAGTTATTCAGGCAGATTCCTTTCTGCAGTGTACCTGTAAAACTGAAAGAAAAGCAATAACAAGAAAAGTATTTATAAAAATATATTTCACAAAGTAGGAAACAATACAGGAGTTTCTCTGAATACAATACATGGAGTAAATAAACAAACAATAATATAGCTTCAAAACAAAGTAGAAAATTAAAATGATTTGCATGTAATACGTCGTTTTATTATACAATTGCTACTTCTAAATGGCAAGTTTGCATTACAAATTGAGTATGCTTGCAGCTTCTAGTGTTGTTCTTTCTCTGTGTGCAAGAGCCCTGGTGCATCACTATGAATAGTATAGAAAAGAAATGCTAATAACATAAGCAGTAAAATTATGTACACACTGGTTCCTGCTCTAATACAGTGGAGAACTATAAGCATGTTTTTTACTGTACTGTGTTATGTGTGGATTTCTAAAAGTCTATAGTTTAAATATTCACATGAACCAGTTTACTTCCAGCTGTTTGTGCTTGTATTAAAAACACCAGGTACTAGATTTATGAAGAAGATATAAAACTGTCAAAAGTTTTCTCTGGGAAAGTTTTATTCCTGCCAGCATTCTCTTAAAATTCAGCTACTGCAAATGGATAGGTTACTGCTTTAACCTGCAACAATTTGTCATTTTTCTTTTCAAAATGTACATGTATTAAACATTCATTATATATAGAAAAAAAATCTAACGGATATAATTTAGTTTTCTTCATAATCTTACTGTATAGATTATCAGTCTTAATAAATAAAAGCAGTAATGGACATCAATAAAATATTTATTTCAAAGATTAAACAAATAAATTCGATCTTTAGCAATAAAATCAGCAATTCTTTCATATATGTAAGTCCATCCCCTTTCACAGTTTTTTCTTTCCTTTCAGAAGACGAAGCACAGGATTGATCCTTCTTCTAGAAAAAGATTCTTTTGCAAAGCAAGGTTTTGTAGCCCTGCCTCTGAATCTCTGCACATTAGTAGGATTTATTACCCATCACTGGAATGGATTAAGAACATGTGAATATTTTAAGGCTTGACACAATATTCAAGGATGATATTCAGTCTGTGGTTACGTGGCCAACAATTACTGTATGTACAACGTATGGTCACTGCACAGTAGAAGCCAGTAGGAATTTACAATGCTATTTCTATTCAGCATTGCTAAGAAGACCAAGATATTGCTTTTAACATTTCTGTGGTGGGATCTTTGTTGGCAATGCAGAAACAAACCATTAGCTTTACACATACTGGCAGGAGCTACTGTTCAACAGCAAAATCCCTGCAAGTCCATTTTCTAAGAAAGCACCAATTTCTTTTTGTTCTTTTCAACTCACTGAAGATAATCAAAGATCCAAATCTCCATCTTCAGAGTGGTCAAGTGAATATCAAATATCCAAAGACTTCTAGACACTCCACATACTTTACTTCACACTCCACAAGACTTAACCTCCTAACATATACTTTTTTTTGGTTCAACATTACAATGTAGTTGATTTTATAGATGACTGGCGCTAAACTTGCCTCTAAAACAAAAAGCCACATTAGTTTTAACTAACAGCAGTGGCCCTAGAATATTACATGATCATTAAGTCAACAGTGAAAAAGTTTGTAATCCACTGTCAAGTTTCTTTGTCACTTTCTCCGACTGAGTAAAGTTCTCCAAGTCTTTTAAAGCGAGGACCCCATTCACTGAGGTAGTCAAAATTCTGATCTGAGTCTGATGTAGAGGACTCCAATGAGCTAAGGGAACCAGCCGCTGACCCTCTTCCTTCATAGCCATAAATCTGAATAGAGTCATATGGTGGAGCCGTGGGATCATTATCGGCTTCATGAAGCCTTACATTAATAAATTCATCAACATCAACACCATTAGGAACAGGTGCAAGACCTTGCCTGGGCATGAATTGAAGATCAGGCTTAATATCCTTACGAGGCAAAAATCCATTAATTCCATCCGGATTTTGCAAAGTTGCAATGTCAAAAGCTTCTGTATCTTCTTCTCCACCTCCTTCATCATCATAGCGAATAATATTTTCCCTGACATCTTCATCATCTTTGATGATTAGAGGCTCATTCTTATGTCGTCTTAGTGTTACAAACAGCACCACAATGACTGCAAAGAAAAGTGTCAGAGGCTGATTAGTAAAAAATTAGGTTAAAAATTTCCAATCAAAGCAATACATGTTAAGCACAGTTGTGGAAGGTGATAGGTTGCTTTTTGTGAAAATAAAAGTAATAAGGGTAGTGAAAAGCTGAAAGACCTATAACTTCAACCCCATTCAAGTGATCCATATTTGATCAGAAGCTCTAGTTAGTCCTGTACTTTTTGATTATCAGCTCATATTTAAATCTGAAATTCAATTTTATATAAGCTATAAGATTTTGCATACTTCCATTTTTGAGCCTCTAATTTAGACAACTTTTCCCTTTGGACAAGTTACAAACCTAGGTGAAGTCAAGCTATCATCATTCACTGAACGTAGTCTATAATGATCTACATCACGGATGGAGTTTTCCAAAATTAGAGTGTTTTTCTGAAAACATAGCCCTGGTGACAGAAGGAAATTGGTTTCTTTTTTTTACAGGTTGCAACAGACTCACACTATATAACTGAAAAGAGAACGAGACAGTAAGGGAGAAAGAGCGAGCTTAGATACATCAGTTTCAGAATCATGGACAGATGCATAAAAAGCTCTAAATTGGTTATGCTGTTGTTTTTGCAGCTTAATGCTGAAATCTCAGTTACTGATGTAAATCTCAGTTACAACGTGAAGCTGCAAAGCGCAGAAATAGGCCTCTTCTTTCACTGTTCTCTCCCTCACTTGCTTGGTGTCCTATACAAATTTTGTACGTTTTATTAAAATATACAGTGCTTCTTATCTTGTAAAACTGTAATGTCTCTTACACCATTGGAATCCAGAATAAACTCATACAAGTCTTAGAAGATACAACAAATCCATTTTCTATCACGTGCAGTATATACTGTGTTCACCTTGCTGCTTAACATACCTGATTTGATTTTCAGTTTCATATTCCATACCTGTTTGTTATGTAACTCGTGTGTAAGACTACTTCTGATTGGGACTTTGTTTCATATGTTTTTGTTCCGTTCTTCGTACAGTAGGGATGCAGTCCTGACAGGTCTCTCAGTACCACAAGTTACATTCTATTAGATTGTATGTCCTTCTATGTGACTTCTTTGCTTACTTAGCCACCCAGGAATCAGAAAAATTTTGAACACCAGGCTCTGAAATAAATACATACCTAGCAGCAAAATGATGCATGCTAATATTGCAATTAGGGCCCCCATACTGAGCCCAATGGGAAGTACGTATGCTTCAACGTTACAGGACTGGACAATGCCATCGCTGCTGCAACCACAGACTCGAATAGTGAGAGTGCTGGTGCTGCTCATGGGAGGATTCCCACTATCGCTTATTACAATTGGCAGTAGATATACTTCTTGCTTCTGCCGGCTGAATCCACTATGCTTTGCCAATATGCTGAGAGTATTATCTGAAAAAGGGAAAATTTGCATTGTTTCACCACATAGAATAACTGCTAAAACCACAGCTTTTTCTTAATGTGCTCAGAAAACCTCTATACAAACACATAGGCGCTTTATTATACTCATTATACCAGCTGCATATGACACAAATTCTTCCCCTTTCTGTCTGGCTGCCCGTGCCCCTATATAAATGAGCACGACATGCACATTTTCTTGTGTCACGTGGTATGATCATAATGGCAGCCCCTCACTTTCTTCTCTGCACACATCCCTATAGATGCCTTCCCATCATGATTCATCACTGTTTTAAGACACAGAGTCATAAAAATTCAACCAGTGCAAAAAAGAAAGAAATGAAATGTTAAAGTAACCCAAACTTGACAAAGCACATTAATCAATTAAAACAAATGTTCCATGCATTAGAAGCACAAATTGCACAATATTTTGCCCTGCTATAAAAGATTCTTCTTTTTTATTAATGAGCAATATAAAGACAAACAAAGGAAAAGCTGAATGTATTAAAAGTTGTAGGCTTAATTTTCAGCGATCCAAACATTTATTGAGCCTCAATAATGAAAACAGAACAAATCAAACCAGAATGTGTCTCCTATGAATGAAACCAGAGAAAATGAGCCTAGGACATTCTTACCTCTGCACACACACGCAGATACTTAATTTTAGAAACATATAGAGGCATATGACTACATGACATCCTACCCAGACATAACATTATGTTACACAGTTCAACCTCTCATAGTCACTCAGTTCACCATCAAAATGATTACAAGTTGACTTTACTTAGGGTAATCATATAGATTCTGTTGTGTATAGTTGTAAGAATTATAGATTCTAGCCATTTAACAACATACTACTATCAAATATCAATGATCTTGTATGTGCCAGAATGCTCATGTATACACCATAATTAGAGAGCATGTCAAATATGCAAAACACTGATTTATTTACATACTTAAATATTCACTTTAGCTTTTCACTACTTTATTCCGTGGAATGAAAAAATTTTAACTCAGTATTATGAGTTATATACTAATACAGTGCATGTTGACTTGTACTAGTTTGGTTTTTTGTGTTCTTTCATCAAAAATAACACCACAAATTAATAAAAAGATTCCGGCAGACACAGAATAGGAATGTGTGTGTGTGTTACTGAGGAATCCAATGACAATTTAAAAATAAAGCTGCACATCAGATTTGGGAGAAGGAGATTGTAGCTCGTTTTGTTAACCTCTCTTCCCCTGTGCTACCGAAGTTAATTTTCCTGAAGTATCATGAACAAAAGTAAGCCTCCTTATATTTTTTGCTATAAAATGGGCACATGCAGTCACTAAATGCCATTCCATGGAAGGAAAGAAATTACTGAGAGGTATGTGGCAGGCATAAGGAAGAGAAGACTTGGAAGACAGGAAGTGTTCATATGACTGATATAACAAAGACACGATTCTTCAGTTTAAACAAAAAAAAGGCATCTGAAGTGCACGACTACATGTGTATGCATATACATATAGTGACTGTAAGAAAGCTTTGAATCTACTTTGATGTAAGTACTGGTCAGGTAGTCACATGAAAACATGACATAGTTTAGAAATGTTCAATTTGTACTAACTGTGATCACCAGGAACATTTCTGACAGTATTTGTGCAGCATGTATCACCGCCCCAAAGTAAAAGACACATGCATGCTCGAAATAGCCGGCAGTCTATGAAGTACAAAAGCCAGAGAAAGATGCAGAGAAGGAAGAAAGGGGAAACATTCGTGAAGCAAATACTGTAAAGACATTTTTCACATCCAAAAAATAAATCTAAAATGCAGTGTTTTATTCGTGAAGTCTTTCTTCATAAGGAGGCATGTTAATAAGGAATAAAGGTAGTTACAGAATATAATCATTACAGAATGAAACATTACTAAAGTTTATCATGTCCTGAACCTATATCAAGATATCAATCAGTAGATAACTCCTACAGCTAATTTATTACTGCCATAAAACAAAAGATGAAGAAAGATTATTTGATATTTAAGCACGAGGTAATTGTTTCATACAAGAGAACAAAGAAAGCTTGTTTTCCCATTCAGTGACTAAGAATCTGAACTTCAAGTAGGGTCCTCCTGAAGTTCAGGGTCTTTGATTTTGCACTGTTACTGTCTCCCTTCCATGGTGGAATCACCTACCAATCACACTTATGCAGCCTAGAGGGGTTCTTACTATAATTTATATTGCAGGTTATGTAATCATTTCAGCATTTTTCATAGCATTTAGAATAGGTAACAGATGAAGATCAACCTAAAAATTAATTTTTTATAAAGCAGTATAAATACGGTCACTTCATAATACCTTTGCAGAACAAAAAGGATTCCTAATGATTTTTCTTTCCAGGAATCCTGAGTTTTTATCTATTCAAGTTAGAAACAGTCACATCAAAACTGATGGCACCCTGGAGCTATATAAATAGTCTAGTCCTTCCCTGTGCCCTTTTTAAAATTAAAGGAAGCATATGTGTTTACTGAAGATAAATTTCAGGTATAAGCTCTTAAGAATTCTGACAACTCAAATAGGACCAAACTCCTCGGTGATACCCGGTGTTCTATGTGCCACTACGATGCAGTGGAAAAGTCAAGTGTTTTAAGTCAACAATTAGCACACATTTAGAATTAAGCAAAAACTGCACTCCTCCTTCTTGGTTGAATGTGTCAGAGATTTAAACACACACGTGTGCAAGTTGAACCACTTCCAGTGTCATACTTGCTGTCTAGCTGAACTGCAAGGAACAAAGGGAAACATTATGTTAGTAAAATAATATTGTAGCTAAGTTTCCCTGAACGTTGATGTGTATCGCTTTACCAAAATAAGAGTGACTGCCACACCTATTGTAATGTGTAAAAGGTACATTTTTTTATGATAGCATTCATTTCCTCCTCTGCACCCCCCATTTTCAAATACTGAACAATAAATTTATATGTCCATTTGACTTTCTCCAGCAAAATTAAAAATATCTCAGCATAAATTGCATCCTTAATCCTTTTGCTTTAACCTTTCAAAGAAGAAAAAACTATGTGGGGCTCAATTTCCAGCTCTTTCTGTCTTTGAGGCAAATCCCACTCAGAAGTGTCACATCTGTAGTTATTTACTCAGAACTCTAGAGACTTTTACAGTTCTATTATAACACAGTGACTATAGAAATCTGTACGGATACAGCCTGTTCCTTTCTATAAGCCTGGTACAGTCCTCTGTCCAAGCTGGAGGAAAGGATTGATATGCTGAGTGCTAGCATCCCTGCCCTTTACAGTTATGCAAAAGAGGTAAGGCACCTGCTTTCGGAATAAATGAAAAAAAGAAGCTGCTCTTGTTGGTGACAGCTTCAGATCGCTTCCGTCTTTCTGACACACTCACTGCTACTCTGCCTGGTTCAGAAAATTCAAATAAGCCAGAATCAGAGAGTAAAACAAAGTAAAAATGGAAGAGTACTATAAAGAGACAAATAGAAGAGGGCAGAAAAACGAGAGGAAGGAGGGGGGATAGAGAAAATAAAGTGCCCGTTTCTGCCAGTCAGTGAAACTATTCTAAGGATAAGAAACTACCTGGTACCAGTAATGGTTATCTATTTAAGTTCAAAAGAAATGAGATAAAGTAAAACATACACAAGATATTTGGAACATTTAGCTGAACTATTTAAGTGTAAAAGAAATTGTAATGACTGAATAGTTAGTACTATGTAAGAAGAGATGCAAGACAAGGAGAGAAGAGAATAACCATTCTTTTTTTTACAGAGGTGGGTTTTTTCTGTTAACAACTGCTGTGTTAGACTAAAGTTGAATTTGTTGTGCCTGGAAATAAACTGGCAATCAGAAGTAGTCAATAGGAAAAGCAAAATGAAATGACCGAACAGTTTTGCCAATGGATGGCAAGTACTCAGTTTTGCCCTGGGAATTTTGTTTACCAAGAAATTCCTTCCCCTTCTTTGCTATGTCCTAAAATAAATATACCTTGGTGTTGCTGGAGATGCAACTCTTGAGTGAAGCACAATGACTCTCTAATTGACATTTTAGTTGGTTCCTAGAACTTGAAAATAAATCCTAGCAGCTGATTAGCAATAAACTCAATTTATCTGATTTGCTTTCTCCTCTCTGTGGACATTCCCCTTTCCCATAGCTGACAGAACAGCAGGAATCTCCTCCAGGAACAACCTCCAGCACTGCTGCATGAATTAACTTGGCAGCAGGTGCTCAGCAGGAGAGGGGACAATCACTTTCCACTCATCTTTCCAATTAACCCATTGATCCTTCATTATAGCGCTGTTCAGGTTATTTATTTATTCATGTTACTTTTAGCAAAACAAGGAAAATTAAATGCAGAAAAAAGAACTCCTCCTCTCCGTTAATAAAGCTCTGAGGTAACCTGCCACAAGCAGAGAGAGATGCTAAGTCTTTACCTCCAGTCAGTGAGATATATTCAGGAGATCCTTTGACATTCTCCATCAAAATGAGCCTCCCTGAATTCTGGACTCTTCTGTATGGGGAAGGGATTGAAGTTCATTGAAATGCCAGAGTCCTCTTAAAAGCCATTTCACTGATGGTGTACCAACTACGCGGGATGGACTAGGAGCTATATTCTGTCTTGCAGGCTTAAGGAATAGTGTAAGATAAGGGATCTGAATAATTGTCTTAACTCATCACAAATTTTTGCATCAGTGTAAGGTCAGAGTAACACAGCTTCAGGAATACATAACTACAGTTTAGATCTGGAGCTCATTTTTACCTTTTTTTAAACACAAAACCAAATCAGTCAGATCACCACATGACTCTTGGTTTCTGAAGTTTACAAGCAGATTTGCAAAACAGCCATGAAAGAGACTGTTACGGGAATATCTCCCTCACAGCTGGAACAAAGAATGACAATGCAGAAGGTCTTTACAAGATGTCCAGTGTGGTTTCTAGACAAAAGTAGTTTGAATAATCACAACTGAGGACATAGTTACCACAGGGCCAAGTGCTTCCTGCAGATTCCAATTGTTCTCAACACTCCCTGATCTCTTTTGAGACTCTTGGATGAAAGATTTTGAGAAGAAGTAAATATAATAATTTTAATACAAAGCTACTTTTGGATTTGCCGGACATGAGTGACTTTAATGGCATCGACATCAATCTGGATGTGAAATTAGCAGACAGGAGTCAACTTCTTCATCTTCCACTGTGTACAAGAATGCGTGTTGCAATTTTAAGTCAGACAATAAAATGCCAGAAGAAAAGTAAAAAACAGAAGCAGTCAGTTTATATCCAAGTGTCATTTTCTCTGCACAAGTTACTGCAATTCTTTAATTCCCTCATGGTCTCTAGTATTTTGAGATCAGTGGACTTCCCTGCTGTGTAACCTTACACCTACATAGCTCTTTTCTGTGTCTTTTTCTATCCCTTTTATAATGTTCTCAGAAAGATCAAATCATTAATGGTATTAAGGACTTTGTGGTAGAAATTATTATCTATGCTGGATATGTTACTTATGTGAAGGAAGAATTTTAATTGGAAACTTTACAGCTGGAAACACTAGAATGACAGAAATATATGTTTCTTCATGTTTGTTAGAGCTATCTTTTTGTGTACTTTTTTTAGTCTTAAACAGATTCTCTGTAATAGAGTCCTTTGGCACAAGTAGAGGAGCAGCAATGATATCATTACTGTGATACTCCCTGCTTTTTTTGGTAATGAAAAGACAAGGACAGTTCATTCATTTCCTTTCTCATTTCATAAATGGCATCTATTCTCACATAATAACTTAATTACTCAGTTATTTCAAGTTTTTATCATCAAGGTTTCAGCGGAAACTACCAAAGTACAGCAGAAAAACCAAAATGTATGACATTCTAATAAATGTTAGCTATATCATATTTAGCAGTCATCTGCAAATGCACTAGGAGGGAACATTCAAGAGAATACTAAGATAGTATTTCAGCTCTTTGCGTAACTATTAATTCGTGTATGTGCCTCTTGTAATACTATTCAGTACTGGAGACCTTACAACGTTAAACATAGATTTTCAAAAGATCTGTAGTAATACTGGTATTTTTGCTTTTATTCAAAATTCAAACCTAACAACAGAAATAGTGGAATATAGGGAAGATTCCAATCCCCATTTTAGATACTGTGAAATAATAAAGTTATCCAAAGACACAAAAGTCTCTCAAAAAGTCTCTAGACACACTCCATGAGCTGTAATCTATACCTTAATCATTACTCCTTTGCATATTTACTCAATAATACATACCCTTCTATGAAAGGATTTACAAATAACACGTATTTAGATTGGTAGTATCACGCTGTAGGAACAAGACCAATGAATGCAGCCCCAACAATCACTATTTGTAGTCCCACATGTGATATCTGTCAATTCAACTGTCTTGAAATCTTTTTTTGTTCTTGTAATTACAAAAGCAGTGAGAAAGAATATTCATGACCTGCTTTCTGATCTAACACAAAAACCAGAAGTGAAAACTCAAGCATACCCTCATCAATGTTCACCTTGTAAAAGAACACGATTCATAGATGGGCCCTGAGCTGGAAAACTGATTTGTAGGTTTCGGACTACACTTAAGGACAAGTTTGAAGCATCCGTTTCTTGCTTCCAAAAGAATGCCATGAAAATGCTTTGAGAGATGCACCCATGTTTACATAAAACAGGTTTTTTGCTTCTGCCTGAGGCTGTAACACGTTTTTAAAGGAATACCTGATTAAAAGGGAACAAATTTGAGTTTGCATGTTATAAATTTGCCAAAAGTTAGTAGATGAAAAAACAATCTCTTCATTACTATTAGTATAGCAATTTTGGTTCATGATTAAACTTAGTATTTTCAATGTGGATGTATTTATACACACCAAATATATTTCTATGAGAACTCATATATGTATATATGTTAATATATATACGCAACTGTGTTGTGTAATATTTTACACACGTACTAGATCATCCTTGATGACTGAATGTCTCAAACAAAATCCTATTGAAGAGCAGTTTACAAGAAAGATGACCCTTTGCCTAATCTGTATGATAAAGGCATAAACGTTCTATTCAAGTAGAAGGCTTATAAAATAATCTGAAAATAAAAAGAGACCATTTTTATAGTATATTTTGTCTGATTTATGATAGCCAAACCATATGGGCACTGAAGCATTCACAGGTATTTCAAACTGACCTGCTTTTCATGAATGTCAAAAATTTGTGATGTCTTCAAAAAAGCAGATTGATGACTGCTATCAAATTTGATAGTAGACATCAGGTTCAAAAGAAAAAAGTTTTTGTGCTATAAAAATTCAGCTGACTGATCAAACTGTCTTTCCTGCACCACAGTAAGTCACATGCTGTACTGACATATATAATGGCAATTCACAAAACATTCCTGTGACACATTAGCAAGCACCTGAATGAATTTTTATTTTTCTAGAGACCTGGACTTTCCGGAATCCCTTAAAACGCCAAAAAGAACATAGGAAAAAGTATTTCATGGGGGAAAATGTACTGATGAGGAGAAGAACTGGAAAGTGTCACATATTTTGTATCTGATTCTTTTTTTTCTTTAGCAATTGGCCTAAATAATAATAGCTTATGCCAGAATTGAACTGCTGAATCAACTAATGAATAAAACAACTAAAAACATTTCCAGGTCATGTACTCCTTCACCGAAGTAAAAAGTGCTGCTGGAAATGTTGAATCATGAGCAAAGTAATATTTAATCATGTATAAGATTACATCATTCTCATATGTTAAAATTTCTTGGAAATGGGAATAATCATGTTAATACTACTATGGTACCAAACTTGTAAATAAATTCTTGACAGAATAAAAAACTCCAGACAAATTAACAACAAACTGATGGAATAAGCATTTCCTCCTACCTTTTTCCTTTGAAAAATGTGAACTTTAGATAATAGTCTGTATAATTTCTAGTTCTATTCCTTTGGAAAAGTCTGAACTTTAGATAATTGTCTCTTAAGTATTCTAAAACTTTCCTTTGACCTTTAGTCCAGCAGAGCTATAATCAAACATACCTATATGGTCACTTGCAGTCTAGTAGCAACTCTTACATTTTGTACCTTGAGTTTTTAACCCATTGAAGGAAGGATAGAAAATCCCTGCTGAAAAAATCATCATGTAGAAGCACACATTGAGTCTGAAACAATAGCAGTTTTCTTGTTAACAGGGTAGAGAAATAATTAGGACATACTATCTCCCTCTCTTTCTAATTTACAGATACTGATGGCAAGTCAAACCAGGAAACTTTGGGCTCTGGGTCTGTTCAAGCTACACAGTTACCACAGTTGTCTGAACTGTACCCAACATACCTGATTTTAATCTCGCCTGCTCTGATGTTATGCCCATTTATCTCTTCTGAATCCCCTGGTGCCAGTTATGATTGACATTCCCATAATCTGAAGCAAATTCAGGCCAGTGAAGATGTAAGATATGCTAAAACAGCACTGGCTTTTGCCTCTCATTTTTCTCTTCTGTATTCAACAAGCCAGCCACAAACTTGTTTACTAATAATCACATTGCTTTGACATGCTTTACTTTATTCGGATCACATCACTACATGGCATGTGCATTGAATGTTACATCTGTAAAGTGTAAGAATTAATGCAGGTTGCCAAGCTCTAGTTTAGAAAGAGAGATGAAATGGCTGTCAAATGTGCTTAGCATTAAAAATACATTATTAACACAGCAATTTGCATAGACTGATGGATCATTTTTGAAATCTACATATTCTAGTTAATTCTATTATCTTGTTATTTTAAGCAAAAAGTTTTAGAAATTAATACTGTGTTTTATAATGCTTTGATAAAATAATGTCTATATTTTGCATTTGAACCAAGAACTTTCCATTACTGTGTTACCAGAATCCAATAAAATGCTTCAAAGATAAATAAAAAGCCAAAATATCCCAAGGCTTTGCCATCTGTATTTCTCTTTAGGAACAATGGATTCTTATTCTTTCTATGAATGCATACTTACAAGTGCAGTCCAGGAGGTGAAACTAAGAAAGATAGGTATCTAAGCCCCTTAGGTCACTGTGAGATTTACAGTTTTACACATTACATTCATTTGGGGTTCTCCTACGTGTAAAGCTAAATCTCAAGCAGATTCAATGAAATTTGTAGTACTTTTGGTACGTGATGGAAGAGTTCCAGGAATTTCATCCTACGTTATTCACCTTCCTCACTTCACAAACATCCTTCAATTCTTACTTCAGTGACATGCTTCTAGGGTCTGAAACAGATCAGAGTCTTCACGACTATGAAGACAATCACACATGTTTGAAGTGAGTCTTTCTTTCTAGAATATAAACTATGAATACAATAGTAAGAAAAATAAAACTTAAGCAGGAACATTTTGTTTTTCAAATGTGATGTGTCCTTGGCATTTAAGGGAGTTTAACACTAAGCAACTTAACATCCACTTCCCCATGCCATAATTGTCTTTTCTGTTCCAGTATCGTACAGAACATATACACGCACATGTTAAGAATTTAAAACAATTTACCAGTAGATCATATAACAGTCCTTCAAAACTGAATCTGGAATCAAGACATATCAACCATATTGAAGTATTGTTACAACAGTTAGAGTGCCAAATTCAAGCCATACCAGTCTATTTCTATTATGCTATTACTTTTTTTTATAATGTTCACTTTGAAATACAGTGACAGAAAGTAACCACCAGACTATAAAAAAACCAACCAGCATTTATTGGAATGCTGCCTATTTGTACTGGTGTAATAAAGGTCTTGTCAGCACTTCCATTACAAAATGCCAATTTTCAGGGGTTTATAACTGTGACATAACAACTTACTATGAGAAGAAATTTAGAATGTGTACTGTCTGCCAAAGAGCATTGAAAGTTAAATACAACTTACAGTGGCTGAGGCATTTTAAGTCAGAAAATAAATTTTAAAAAATTTTTGACTTAACATTTTGTTGAGCTCGTGCCACTCAAGAAAAAAATGAGGCTTTGATTTTAAAAGGTGCCAGATTCTGCAGTTCTTATATATGCAGAACTCCCTTTAACTTCACTGAGAATACTTTCTGTGAGAGAACTGAAAGGAGTGCCATTACACATTTTTGTAAATGTCATCAAGAATTATATTAGCTTTTTGTAATTTGAAAGACTGAAATGCTATGGTATAAGATTGCCCCTGGGCACACAGGCAGCATGATAATGACTTTTTGAAGACATTCTTATATGCAGATTACATATAACAATAACAATTTGTTATCATCAGGCCATTAGTGGCAGTAATTTATACCTCTGTCTTACACCCAAAGTATGCACATAATGTCTTATTATATGCACACCTCTCAATGAGGACATATCTCCTATGGTGAAGACTAATGGTCATTTGAAATGCAGGGAACAGTAAAATGCATCAAGAGAAGGAATTTCAGTAAGTGAAAAAAACAATTACCTGTCTATAGAGTGGAATAGATTGTATAAAGTTTTCAAATGAAACGCTCCGGATACTCTTGGGAACATTTCTGCATGCCATGTAAACATTACAAAGAGAAAACTTGGCGTAGCCAGAAGTTCCAAATTACCATACACAGTCAGATTACTGAGAATCAAAGCAGATCTTCAGGAACACATGTGCATATCCATTTAAACGTCAAGACTAGGACATACTGCAAGACCCTAACTTTGCTATATATGTTGTGTGACACAACACATAAATTGGAAAGAAGGAGGAGCCAGGGTAAGATGTCAGCATTTGAATTCTGCATCACCACTGCAGAGATATTACATAGTCAATGCTTATATTGGTAAATATCTGCAACCTATAGCATCAGTTCATAAGATGTTCTAGAGTTTTCGTAGAATCACTGAATGGTTGAGGTTGGAAGGGACTTCTAGAGGTCATCTGGTCTACCCCCCTGCTCCAGTACAGCTACCTAGAGCCCAGGACCATGTCCAGGCAGCTTTTGAATATCTCCAAGGATGGAGATTCTGCAAATAGTAAAGCATTTGTTAGTCACAGCTAAAGTATGTGCATGACAAAACAGAAGATGTCTTACTTATTCATTCTCTTTGTATCAAGCAGAGAAGTTATAAGGTACAAATATATAATGGACTGCTATGCTAAGAGAACAACATGCATATCACAATGAAATTGTTCCCTGTTGTCTTCTACATGATGAAGAGTCTGACAAAGTACAAGTGAAGTGTATAGGCAGAAGCTGCAATAAAAATCTGAAGCAGGATCAAATCAAAGTATTACAAGAGCCGAGGCAATTCTACTGGCAAAGGAGAATATATCTTAATATGCCACAAAAACCTTCATGATCACGAAAGAAAACTTAAATAGTCAAAAAGGAGACCAGAAATAAACAACACTTTGAGAAAGATACATGTTTCCTTACTAGGAAAAAAAAAAAAAAGAGAAAAGAGATTAAGGAAAATAATTTTAGTCCAGGAAAAGCTAAGTTCTTTATACAAAGTTTTGAAGCAAGTGGTTCTGCTATACAGACTGCATTAGAATTCTATAAAGTTTTTAGCAAATACATCTCTTGGTCTTGCATGTTAGCAGAAGACAAGCACAAAATAAGAGAAAGTTGATTTTTTTATAAAAAATTATTTTTCTCATTTCAAAACAGAAAATGGTAGTACAAAGACAGAACTTGCAATGTTCTGGGGTAGATAAAGATGATATAGAAGGAGATGTACAGTGTAGAATTGAGTCTGAACTACCTTCCTCTATATTTAATATTCCAGGTTGTATCAAAGATACAACAATGCTTTAGCTACAGCTGTCATTAGACTGGGCTCCACCATTTCCTTCCCTGAGCTGCAGAATAACTTCTACGCATTTCCTAACTGGGAGTTTCAGAAGAATCCAAAGAGACACCATAATGCATTCTTGAAAATCTCAGTCTTTACCAATCCATAGGGAGCTGCTAATAGGTGCCATTAATGTCATATGTGAGTATCAGATGAATGTTTTAAAATAACATCTGCAGTGTACGCACGGCACAATGACAGGCACAGTGATTAAATGACTTGTCCAAATCATACAGGAAACTTGTAACCAAGCTATACAAACCTACTCTGAACTCCAGAACAGCTCTTTAACCAAAAAACCAGCACTCTTGTAGAGTGCTCTGTCCTAGTTTCAGATGGGATAAAGTTAACTTTCTATTTGGTGGTTACTGTGTTTTCAGACTTGGTATGAAAGGAATGTCAATAATGCATGTTGTTTTAGTTGTTGCTAGGTGATGTTTATACTATTCAAGGACTTTTTTTCAGCTTCCCATAGAAGCTGAGAAGGAGCATAGAGCAATGGAATGGCCAATGGAATATTCTGTACCATAGATGCCATGCTTGGTATACAAATCTGGGTTGGCCGGGGGGGGAGGATCTGTGATCACTGCTTTGTGTGAGCTGGGTGACCAATTCATCAGGTGGTGAGGGTGACTTGTGTTGTAGTACTTTATCTTGTATATTATTTTACCATTATTATTATTGCTATTTTCCTTTTTCTGTTATTGTTCTATTAAGCTGTCTTTATCTAAACCCACGAGGTTTTTTCCCTTTCTTTTCCCCTACTTTTCTCTCTGCCTTTCTTGGGGGGGAAGGGAGAACACTGCGCGAGCGGCTGCGTGGTCCTGGCTGCCGGCTGGGGTTAAACCACAATATGCTCTTAGATCACAAGGTCTTAATCTTTAGTGGGGTGAACATTGTATAATTTACAGAAGGGTCATATATAATGGATGAAAATGTTATAGAAAGTGACATGACAGAGTTAAGCAAGGTTAGGGAGTGACAAGTTCAAAAAGACTACATGGAACATTTTTATCTTATTTCTTATTATTTCCTATAACCTAGATTTTAGCTTTAATTTTAGGTTAGACTGAATGAAAGTTTCCTAATAAAACACAAACAAAACGAAAAAGTTCTATGTGTTTTTATGAGAGCAATGTGAAACTGTTACGTGATTTCTTACATTCTAAAAATTAAAGGGAAGAAAAAAGTCAGTGTTCATGTTCAAAACAGTCCAACATTCTACAGAATACAGCAGAGTACTTTCATCGACATTCAGTGATTATTATTGATGCTCCTTTTAAGGTTTATGACCGCAATACGTACCTCCATTCAAAACTCCACAGGTAAGACCTTATTCCTGGCTTCTCTCTTATTATAGAACGAGATGTATGAAAAAAAATTACTATAGTGTTACAGATACTGCTCAAAAATGTACATAGCCCTTAGCCTATAGCAAAAGTTTACTTACTTGAGCCCGCAATTAGTTCAGGGCAAGCAAGCTGGGGTGATGTGACTTTGCTGTCTTAATATGGGCAGACAGCTACCACTGCTTTGCTGGTTCACTGTAATCTGACTACGCATCCATCCGTGTTACCTTCGAAGGATGCCACTACCTCACCCTCTTCAACACCATCAAGCAGACATCTGGTCCTTTTCTTGAAATTTTTCTATTTATCTCTCCCTAACAAGCTGGCTTATTACCGCACTTCAAACAGGGGCCCATCTTCACTCACTCTATAATCAGCCCTGATTACCAAGTATGCACATGCTATCATTTGTGGATATGCAAACTCTCTCCCCAGACTAGACAGGTCAACTTACGCGTTTCATTTATTTTCTGCATTTGGCTCAGTATGTAAGATCTTTGCATTCAGTTAAATCATGTACTCTACCTCTTTTCTGGCCTCTGAATGGTTTGCCTTCTAGGCATATTTATTATATAAATATTAAATACTAATAATTACATAAATATATCACTAATTACTGGATGCTTGCCAAATAGAATACATCCTAATTAGATAGAATTAAGTGAAGACAACAAAGTGACTCATTTTACAAGGCCACACATACAAATTACAAAATCAGAAGCTGATGGGAATAATATAAGTAGTACAAAAAACCCCCAACCAACAGAATAAAAGCTTTGTTTCCCTCATTCTTTAAAGCTTGATGTGAGAAGCTCTGGTCAAAATGATTAAAAATTCCAGATTTCCTTCAGTTTGTCACTGCTATATTTGCTCTTGCCAGAGAAAGACAGCCCATTCTTGAACAGTCATCTCCTTAAAAGGAGTAATGAGGAAATGGAAGGGTATGGAATAAATGTGACCACACCAGGCAGGTTCAGGAGAACGTATAGACATACGGTTCACATAATAATCAATGTAATGGTCACAGCATAGGAAGAATGACTGTGATTCCAATAATAATTACTTCCTTCCTGTACACCACTTGTGTAATTGGTCCAAAACAAGATGCAAATTGGAACATGGTATTTGCCTTTTTAATTCACATTGTAATGTTAGTTGTGCAGTAGTTTATCAGACAAGCCTTGAGGCTAAGAGTGAAAAATTAATACCTTCTATTTTAATGGAGGAACCATGTGCAAATAGTCTGTATACTTTATATCTGTTATAATGACAAAAGGAAATTTTTACTAATCAAAGGAAAATTCAACAACTAATATGTAATGATTCCTGCTTATATTGTTTTCATTTTTAGCCTGTTTAGATTATTTCTCTAGCAGAAGAGTTTTAGGGTTCTTTTAATCTTTACAACTGAAACTTTAAAATGGGACTCCTATCTAGTTCCTTGTTAATTGACAAAAGAAAAGTAGAGTTAGAACAAGTAATAAATTAATTGTTATTCCCCCTCAACAGCCTCCATTTATAACATGATAAACCAAAGAAACATTCCGTAATGTCAGCAACCAATAAATTTACAAGGTGCAAAAACAGGAAAAAAACTGTCATGTGTCATAATTACTGATTAGGTACTCGGAGAGAAAATCCAAATATTTGAACCAAAATGAAGCCTAACAATGAGGTGAAAACAGAGGGGGACTTCTTAAGACGCAACATGTCTCTGTCAGGTAATATATTGAGGTGGTGAAGGCACAGAGGCCCTATCAGAACCTTTCGCTCTAGGACATCATTCCTCCTACTCAGTGAAGTAAACCCATTTACAAGAAATCAAAGATAGTCAGTGCATTGGCTATGAATACTTCCACTACAGGAACTGTTTCTTGCAGAAAACCTGGAGGAATTAGATCCACCCATGAAACCAGAAGTGGTGCTTTGGCAGAAATCTCTTTAACGTATTTTCAGAAGATAGTTGATTAAAAATCTGGCAATTTATCTCCAAATATTCTATATTCATTTAGTTATAAATACTACTATGAAATATATTTAAGGTCCTAGAATATAATTATCATGGGTGCTGTTAGCTTTCAAGGAGTTATGTTTTTAAAGCACTTGGGGAACCTTTGAAAATTAAAGGGCTATTGGAGCAATGTTTAATTGGAAGACAAATTCCAGAGAGATGGTACGGTTGTCCTGATAGCACTTAGTTGAGAAGTTTTGTACTCATTAAAAATAATGCCGGTCAGTTTTGAGACCCTGATTTAATGTTTATTTTCCCCATTATGTGTCTGAAATTAAGTCACACTGAAGATTCAATTTGTTCTTATCTCTGGTGTTTCTTTCATCCATGTTCCATATTACTGAAATAGATTTATTTTCATGCTAATTTGCTGACCAAATTCTTTTCCTCTTCTGTTCTGTTTTCATAACCTTTTATCCCTTACTTTGGCTTTAAAAGTCATGGCAGCATTGCTCACTTTTTCTTTAGTTTTATTATGAAAATAAAGAAAAAAACTGGATAAAAGAGAGGTAAGTATGTTACACTATCTGAGCATGATGAAACTCCTACAGCAGGAAAATTCACAGCTGTCCAATCCATCTCCTCATCATGAGTAAGCACTGTCGTACATATGGTGCACAACACTGACCTCAGATCTTTTTCACTCAGATTGCATCTGGTTCTTAATTAGTTTGATTTATAAAATGAAACATAATTGACGCCTTGGCAACATTATGTTGCTAGCAGCACAAATAATAAATTAAGAAGGAGTGAAGTAAAAGGCTCTTTGGTCATGTATGCATAATGGCATGCTGCATATATACAGTATTATCCTGTACTTCATCACTCAAATTTCATGTTGTTTTGGGCTGGGTCATGTTTACATAAATGTCCTGAAATAGCTATGTAATTGTGATTGATTCATGTGATTAAAAAAAAAGGCTCTCTCTGCAAGGATGTGATGCTGTGGAAATTAGTCTTATTTTCCAATTTGCGTATATAACTCTTCTGTAGTTGTCTGAAAGTTCGTATTTGTGAGGCTTGAAAAGAAGTTGTCATCACAGAGATAAACTAAAACAGGACTGAAAGGTTAAACAGCATTTGGAACAGAAGTGCTCCCAGAGAAACACTTTGCCGGCTACAAAACTATAAAAAGTACAGACGTGCTGGGAAACACAGCAGAGCTGAAGAAGAGCCTAAAGATGCCTAGAAGAGGACAAACGGCTTACCAGATGGCCCCTTCCTTGCTGGTTCACTCATCAGGTTGGCCTGTCCAGTTGAATGAAGACTTGATGGATCACATCTGGCTTAGGGCGGAGGAGAGAGGGAATCTGTCTGGAGCCCTGCATCCTGAATACAGGAGAGGAGTGAATAAGGTTTCAGATGGACAGAACAGACAGAATGGTCAAAGTGTGGAGGAGCTTGGTAGGTACCAAGCTGAGTTAGCCTTTGAAGAGTTGATTCTATTTTCCTGACATTCAGTTTCAGCTGGAGCAGCTATGTGCACCGAGAAGGATGCATCTCTTTAGCCTATCAAAGTGGTGAAAAGCACATAACCATTGTAAGAAGGTGTAAATCATCCAGATAGGGCGAAAAAGTATGTTTGCAGAGGAACTGCACTTAGTCTTCACCTGTTCTATGGTTCTAATTAGAAGGCAGTCCAGAAAGAGCAGTGATCTGCATGCAAGAAGAAAGATGAGAAAGACAGCAGAAGCATGTGTCAGTGAAGGAAGCGGCACACAAAGGATTGGAGTGGAAAAATGCTGGTTTCCCATCTACATTCATGTAATCTTCACTTCAGAAAATAACATCACATCCTTCTAAGCCAGGGAAGTTGTTTTAAATTGCACTCAATTGATATTCAACATCAAGGAAAAACAGAACATCAAAGAGTAACAGAACATAGTCAATAGTGATGATAGTAAAGAAAGAAGGGGGAAAGGAAGCAGAAAGGTATCGGGTATGAAAGATATATACTGAGAATATTTTCATTGACATTCTCAGACTAGATGGGACTAACACTACTGTACCATGGAAAAGTGTAACTTTGCTAGGACCACAAAATGGTATAGTAGAAAGGAATTGAATATATTACTTCAACAGCAATGTGAAATCACAATGGAAATGGAAATGCATTCAGTGCCTAGCAAGACAGAACTTCTGAGCATTACTGGAATTTATTGGGGTCCCTTGGTAGTATTATCATTAACTTGAAATTCTAGCAGTCTTCTAGAATTTGAGAATAAAGATCTATAGTACCAATTTCTACCTCATACTGCTTATCACTTTGTCACTAGCAGAAAAGGGTTCATCTTTTTGAGTCTTTAGACACAGTCTATTACTTCACAGGATGACATTACATCTTAGAATTCTGTCAGATATGTAAATAAGGAAATTGATTACTTTTCCTACAAAGAATGATCTAACATAGTTTCTGATCCAAAGCAGTTTCAATCAGGTCAATTGTCTAAGGACTAAGGATGAAAAAACTCAAGTATAGTAAGTAAGGAATTGCATTTCCTCTGTTATAAAAACAAATTATTTCAGGGACTTGACACTTACCACCTAATCCATAACCACTCACTCCAGGAAAAGTATGTGCAGTGGCTGAATATCATTTTTTTGCATATTATTTGAGTGGAAGCTAGAATCTGTCCTTCCCTTTTTCAGGCTCTGATATCCCTACCCGCCTGCTCCAATGGTGAGGGAGGTAAGGTAGCATACTGTCCTCTTATCACCGTACAGCCGGATCATAATCCTTACACGCTTTCCAGCACACGGACCAAGACACACTTGAGATGTCATTCTTAGAAAGGGACTCGGATCCAGTAGTGTAGTGTAACTCGTAGATCATTAAGTAGAATGTGGTAGTTCAGGCCTGTAAATCGCATTTTGTTTTTAACTGAAAAAGGTAAGAATGCATCCAAAACATAATGAAGAGTTTTCTGAAATATGATTTCATGTCAGAACAGTCTAAATCCACAGAACTGAAATGTTTCATGAAGCTTAGCTACCTTAACTGTCACATGATTTGTTTTGACCTTTCTGCTCAGCAAAACATCAACAACTTTATGCTTTCTTGTTTTAACTTCTGTAACTTGCAATTTATAACATAAGCAAAAAAGAACTTATTGAACAAAATCTTTCAACCACACTAAAAAGGAGATATTTCAATAATTTTAACAATTTCATTATTAACTATATAATTCATAAAAAAATCAATAATCTGAGGTTGTTCTGGTATCCTCAGTTTATAAAAATGTTGAACTTTGCTATTTAAACAGCTCCAGTTTTAATGCCATTTCGAGAAAAAGATTGATAGTATGATATTTATAATATGTTTTTTCACACTATGCACATTCCTGGAGAAACGTGACGTGTGCCTGTGGATAGCAGATTCTGGCGCGTAAGTGCCAGATTATAAGTTAGTTTGTGTTTGTTTTTTTTTTTTTTTTTTTTTAATACTTTGGAATAATTTATTTTTAACTCT
The DNA here is from genome assembly GCA_017639485.1 of Pluvialis apricaria. Lineage (NCBI taxonomy): Eukaryota > Metazoa > Chordata > Aves > Charadriiformes > Charadriidae > Pluvialis > Pluvialis apricaria. The sequence continues at coordinate 3,783,725 of CM030018.1, read as the reverse complement.
ATTACTTTCACAGTGAGTGTACCTTGCTATACAAGAATTCCCTGTGACTTCTGGTGACAAAACCATGCCTATTAAGACAGATGTTGATCAATGCCATTTTCTAGATTATGCAGCATATTCTTTTACAATTCTAGACGTTATTCCATACCACTAGTATTGACAGACATGGTAGAAAACTACTTACAGGATGCAAGACACATCCCTGATCACATCACTTAATTTTACTTTTCCAGAAAACCACTTAACAAGGATGTGATTTGGTATGTTTTAGAATTGTACTTTGAAAGTCTAATTATTGATATATAAAAGAAATGAGGATGGTAATTAAACACATTAGAAGTATATAAGCATGTGCTTTCCCTCAAGAATTGCCATTGTGAAACACCCTCTGGCGAAGATGGCAGCTGGGCCACAACGTTTCCCAAGGCTCTTGAAAAATTGCATGAAACTGCAAAAATGAATGAGGATTTACTGCTCATATCCAAGGGACCATATGGGTACTGTTATTCTAGATGTTCATTGTACATCCATCAAGAAATGATGGGTTTAATGATGTCCTTGCTAAGGCAATTTGTACCTGAGGTCAGTGGGTTAACTTTGAAATTGGGCAAACTGGAAGGAGGGCAATGAAATAGCAGTGCCACCTCTTAGCTCTCTGAGGTGTATATTTGGAGAGAAAAGTCAATCAAAACCCCAGAAGGAGCTTTAGCTGGCAGCTGAGACAATGGCAGAGAGACTTATCGGGAAATGCCAAAAGAAACTGATTCAGGGAAAGAAACTCATTTTAACACGAGAGTTACTCTTGTGGGAACAAAAGACTCACCCTCCAGGTATGCATTTGACAGATGCTGCTAAAAATATTTTCAGGAAAAAGATGTGGAAAAAAATCTACGTTAAAAACAGTGTCACAGAAGTACTTTCAAAAATGAAGTAGTACTGATCATTTGTTTTTATTATTTGGGATATCTAGAAGAGAAGCTGCATGTAATTGTCTTCTCTGGCTATTTCTAAATAGAAATATTTGTTTATTAATGGTAAAGAGGTGATGAGAAAAAGCAAATATTTAAAAATAAGATGTGCAGTATATACAAAGGCATGCAAGCCAGTTTGTGATTGAAGTGATTATACCAGGCTATTTCCTTTTGAATACATGACACTTTCAAGGCAGCACAATGAGGACATAAGTGACAGATTAAACTTGCTAGATGGAAATAACAAAAGAAATGGACATTTAAACATGAACACTCTTGGAGCTATTATAGGTATCATAGGTATAATAGACTAAGCATGGCTGAGAATAAATATTAAGTTCATTATAGAGAACCAACAGAACAGTTCATCACTGAAGTACATATAATGCTTCAATTTAAAGAGAAAAAAAACCCCTTTTTACTATGCACTCACTAAAATCAGTTTGGCCCAAATTCAGAGCTCAAATCATCAGACGGACACTGAATGTTTTGGGGAGAGAGGAGGCTGATTACTTGTAGGGCTATTGGACTTCTGCAGGAATGGGAACGCATGCCATTAAGATGGTTCTCTTAACCCAAAGATAAGGCCTGCCCGTGCTCCAGGCAGCCCTGCCATTGCTTCCACTCCACAATCCCTAGTAAGAGGTATGTAATATCACATTTATACACTACAGATGCACCATTTCCTCTGTCAGAAGAGTTACTGCATCCAAAGGCACTGCAGAACATTTGATTTGGGGTTTATTCCATTAGGAAACAGAATTTGGCATAAGAAAAATGGAATAGCAATGGAAACATCTTTTGGGAACAACTTTAAGTCTCTTTACTTTATGGCAAAGATGTATTTGCTAGTTTCTGAAAGTAAAAATTGCATTGGCAGCATATCAAAAGGTTTACATCTGTGAAGACGCTTTTATCACAAAATTCCGTTCTCACTTGAACAACCTAAGGAAGCCATAAGAACATTAGGAATTCAATGCTGAAAGCAGGTATTGCTGCAAGCGTATTGTTTGGCATGCAGGAGACGCTCCATGTACTGGCATTAGATTTTAGGTAACGCTTTGTGAAGACCACTCACCTGAAAAAAGACTGTCAACAAATGCTAATTCCATTTCCAGAGGTCTCATTTCAATTTACTGATGCCGTGACAGTACAAAATCCTTATCAGTTGTCTAAATTCCTGTCAGTTTTTTGTCATTTATTGTGATCCTACAGCTTTTTGGAAGGGTTAATTCCATTCAGCCAAGGAATCTACAACACATTGCTAGAGTGTATCAACACCTGCCTAAACACCCGGTATTTTCATCTGAAGTTTTAGGGTTTTTTTCTGGTTTGAAGTTTGTCAGAAACATTAAACAAAACATTTATTTTCATTTTTTGCATTTCTGCTCCTCCGCAGAAGGCCAGCACAAAGACACGTGACAGGTCAGTCTGTCTGAGCGTATGCAGTCAAGAATTTGTTACGTCACGGAGTCACAGGTTTAGTCACCAGCAGTAACACAAAAAACATTACATGATTTTCCTGTTGCATTAACTTCTTACATTTTTGTTACATAATTTTATTATTTTTCTTGTGAAGGGATAAATGTTTATGCATCTGGCAATCTAAATGATCAGTGTTCCTTGCATTAGAGTTTGCAAGAGTAGGGTTGCTTTACTTCAGTTTATCAGTAGCTGCCCATTTAGCCAAGGCACAGTAAACGACTCAGTAACAGACATCTGAGCTCGGAAAAAAACAGAAAGAACAGATCAGGAGACATGAAAAATGAAGATTTCTAAGAGATGCTCTAAAGACATTCATTCAGATGTAGGATGACATTTAAATTTACATTTTTACGTTACTTACATCAGAAAGGCACTACAGCCTCTACAGTTTTGGGCATCTTTTGGGTAATCAGAAGGGATTGTAAATATGCAAATTTAACAAACCAAAAAAATAAAGGATACTGGTATATCATTTCAAGGAACAGATTCTGCTATGATCACAGGATAATTTCTATAACACATAATGTAATCTTAGCAGAAGTAGAGGTTTTTGTGGTTTCTGGTGAAGATACAGCATTGTGTCACTCAGTTAAACATAGCTGGCAATAACAACGTAGCCGATCATAATATTTGTAGGATATTTGGGCAGCACAGTTAATTACTGAAGTATCATGTGAACTTCCCTTAGGGCAATCTGGAAAGTTCAAACAATAAAATTAGCCTGTAGGCATCAAACTAAATTAATTAATGGTCATGCTTATGTTCCATATACAAAGGGAAATTTCCAAAATACATGCATCTTATATATTCTTTAGTATGAGGGACAGAAACAAAACATCACAGCTTTCTTCCCATGGCAGATGCCAAACTGCATTGTTTGCCCACTAGTGCCACCAGATCAGATAATGTCATTACTTCATGAAGTAGAGAAGTAATTGCCAAATAACACAATGTTACCTAAAGCGCAAAAGAAGAATCCCAAAGGGTAATATAATTCCACAAGCGCTCTTGAGGAGGGGTACTTCTGTTTATCTCTGCACTTCAGAGAGTTTTGTAGAAAGGCAAGATATGAAAAATCATTTAAATAAATAAAAAAAATTACTAATTCTAGCAAATAAAAGATTGGGTTTCTATATTAGGTTTCCTGAGAAAATGCAATCCATTTATAATATCCATAAAAGGATCACATTTCTTCAGCAGCCATCAAGGCAGCCTCTGCCGCCTCGAAGAATTCAGCAGGGCCAAGAATATGGGAGGAAGTTGAGGCTGAGGTCACAGTCGGGAAGGTGTTAAGGATTTTGCCCACCAGTATGAGGAAATGGTTTTCCGTTCCAAGCCTGAGTGGGTTGTGGACTGATCTGAAACACAATTCTCCAGAAATGAGAGTAGGGTCTATTATTGGCCTTTTCTTAAATTGCTTCTAATAAACCACACCAAACTGGCTTTTGGACAGCCCAGACACTCATTAATACAACTAAGGAGAAATTCGACTTGTGAGTTCAAGTTTTTAGGAATACTGGAGTTTTTTCAACAAGAACAATCACTCATGCTTATCTAGCAGATATATGCAAGACAAAGTCATGGTCAAGTTCATTGTTTAAGTGGCATAACTAAATAAAGACTTACTAAAGATTTATGATGTTTAAATGACACAAAACCTCACCTCAACCAAATTATACCCTAATTTTGGCTTTCATGGGAATATTTGCTTCCTGTGGGAGATCATGTTCTAGCAACAGCCATGGACTGCATCCCTGGCTGAGCAATCTTGATAGAAAAGAATGATATGCATAGTGGAATTTTATTCTTGGATACTGAAAGATTAAACCAGAAAAGTCTCTTCAAGTGGATTTTTAATTTCAAGATATTTCAGTTGGTTGTTTTAAGAGGATTTACACATTTAACTGATTCAAATGTATTAAAAACTGTAAACCTGAGTGGCAATATTGTAGAAAAATTAGACTTGTTTTTCTAAACCATGTTATATAGAAAGGTTCCTCGCTCCCGTTTAGATCAGGAGTCATTCTGCCATTGGCTGTGACTGGGAGTAAGAGTAGGTCTTAAATGGGTAACAGATTGGAAGGACAAGGCTAATTAGTGATGTGAGCTAAATATTTAAACATGAAGAGAAATGCTAAGACCTTTTTTACATTGTCATGCTGTGAAAAGCAAACCACCTCACATTTAGGATGCTTAATTCAATTTGCGTTACACTACTGGTGGTTATGAAATGCATTTTGAAGAGGTTTGTTTTATCTTCTCCTGTGAGTGCAGAAAACATACAGAGACTTATTTTCTACATGAAAGTACAAATATAAGCAGAGACACACTTTGTGAATATTGTAATAGAAAAACATATATAATAAAAAGTAAAATTCAGGATATATTTAAGCAGATTTAAGAATGTAGGTTTTTATAGTATAATTTAACCAAATGGTGCCAACATTCTTCTTGGTTGAACAGCTAAAATAAAAAATGAAATCAGCATTTTTTCTTTATTTGACATTTCATGTATTACTTTTACACTCATGCACACACACCTCACACATACATCTTCCTATTAGTAATGGGCTAAATTGGGATTTCCTTCATTATCAAGTAAGAGAAATAAGAGACTGAATTTGACTAAAATTCCTGACATAGTGTTTTATTAAAAAAAGCCAAGTGCAAATACATAAAGCACTACATATAGCATTCTTGTGATCATTCCTAGCTTTTTCTCACGTGACCTTCAAATATATCTGTGAGCCAAAGAAAAGGATCAGTGTAAATTTATTGCTCAACAATATTTAATGGGTCTTTTTTTCCAATCACGCATGAAATTCCATTTCTATAGTACTACAAAATGACATTATGCCCTTCCAGAAGTGCTCTAAAGCTCAGTGATACAAAGTGCCCTTCTGGGCTTTGCTGACCTAGCAGATTTTGCTTTCTAGTAAAAGTGCCTAACTGGAATTTTTGGAACCTTTACACACAAGACAAACAAGCTTAAAAGGCATTTCCTTTGAAGGATTTAGCAGATACCTAATTTTATGCTCCCATCTATATCCAGTCAATGTAGAATCAACATTAATTTATCAACATAGTTTCAGATTTTCATCTTACAGTGTATCTCTGAAATTTCAAGTTAAGAGAAATGAAACAGGCAGTCAATCCATCCTTTCACTTTATTTAAGCCAGTGAGCTGTCTTCTGGATCTAAACTCAGTATTCATTTTACTTTCTTCTTATCTACTGTAAAGATATTGGAAATAGCTTAAGAGAAAGAATGAAAGTACCATTAAACCTATTATCTACATTGTAATTTCCCAAGGGACAAACTGGTAAAATAACTGGAAGTCAACAAAGCAATACAAAACTAAGTTGTTCAGATACACGTTATATATATTTTATATTTACCTTCATTTTTCTTGATGGTGAAATTTGGATTGTTGACCATTTCAGGAAGAAGACTGTACAGGAAATAATGTCCATTTTTAGGATCATCTTTGTCAATGGCACTAACAATCTGAATTACCTACAACAGAAAACACTCTCATTAAGTATTCACACTCCTGATAAGCGTACAGTATTGAAAAACCCATTCCATTCTATTGGACACATTCTCATTTGTCTACATGCCAGATTAAAAATGCTAATTTATAGTCTTGCAAGGCTTTTAGAGACCTTCAGACTGAAAGTCTGGGGAACAGGGACTGTATCTGGCCTATTTAAACTGTTTCCAGAACAAGGAGGGACAGGTACATAAGAGAGGCCAGTAAAAACTGCTGCTGATTTAGGCAAGTAATAAATTATGATTCAGCAATAAAGAAAAAATTAAAATGTGTTTCAGAAACACTCATGATGCCCATGGTAGTCTTTCATTCATATAGCCATGCTTCTCAGTGGCCCGAAATGTATAATCTATCTTTTCTCCTTTCCCTCACCACTGTTTTTTACTTCATGGAATAAATACTATTTTTAAAATTCAATTTTGGTGTGAAGTTTTATATGATAAATAAACTAATCTGAAAAGAAATTAAAATATCTAAGTCTACATTTGGATTTTTTCCTTAGTTTTAATAAAACGTCAGTTACTCCCGTACTAGGAACATTGCTTTGTTTTAAAATAGCATTATTAACAAATGATTCCCAGAATAATGCAGGATACTAAGGTTAGAAAAGAAGAGAGTGTTTGGATAGTCTGTATAACTTTGAATAATCAAATAACTTTGTATGAAGCACCTCATATGATTTATATGACCAACTACAGTATCTGCAGTGTATCTACCTCCACTTACCTCTTTTACCTTTTACCTCCAACAATACTCAGAAAGACACTGCAGTTGATCATCTTCAAATCATACAGAGCTTCACAGGAATATGAAAGGAGGAAACATTATTTTCTAAAAAAAAATCAGGTTTGATTTTTTTTTTAAATATTTGGTGCTCAAAGTACTTTTGATTCCAAGTATTTTCCAGAGAAGTAGAAACAAAGACAACTGTGGAGCCAGATCCTGCACTCAAAGTTGAATTTCAGTGGTAGTTAGCTCATGCTAGATGAGGTTTGTAAGAAATTTAATGAGAATTATTGACCTTTCCCATGCCCATTGAATTCAATAACATTTTTGTCTTATGTAGTTGGTTTTGTAATGCCTAAAGCAACTGACCAATAATTTCTTGGACAATTAAATTCAAATTAGGAATCACTACAAATTTTTTAAGAGTAGAGTAAAAAATGGAAAAGGGGTCTGATGCTGCCCAACTTCATAGACTTTTGCTTTAAATTTTCAAAGCTTCATTTACAAAATGCTAATAACTAATATTTTGCACTATTTTTTTCCACAAGAGAAAGAACTATCAATCTCAATATGTTACATATATGATAACAGTCAATATCCCATTCTTTCTTCTATGTTCTTCAAGAGTCAAAGAAAGAATAAAATCATACTAGATAACCACAAGGAGCAACATCAAATAATAAATATTAGAAATTATGTTTGAGCAGGTATTGATATAGGCATACAGAATTTGTAAGCCAACGTAGGAAGGAATTTGAGACAATGAATTCCTTGCCTTATCATATTCTGGATAGGTCAGATTTATGATCAAAAATCAACTGGAAAAAGTTTTAGATTGTTTAAATAACACATAAATAGATCCTTTTATTTGATAACTGCATCTGGCAAGGCGGAAGCCTTGATTGATAGGATTTCAAACACATGTATTAGAAGAGATGGACAAAAAAAGGCCTAACATAGCTTTTGCTTAAAGAAGTAGGTCTCCAGTTTAAGATCTCCATAATGGATCCTAGAGAGCTACGCAGCGTGAAAAAATATAAACAGCTGAAAAATATTTAAGCAGATGTCTGTCCCACTGCAGGGACACACTCATTTACAGATGTGGAACATTTTCAGCTTTCTCTTTGCAGAGGTGTAAGGTACTAAACTATCCATGGGCGTCGGGCACGGGGCTGGAGCAGGTACTAGTAATTCTGCATCACAGGTAAGTGCGATATAGAATGGAATCCCAAAGGAGTATCTTTTAGACAGATATATTTTATGATTGTTCCATTTTTCAAACACTGCTAGAATGGAAAAGCAATAGGGAAAAAGGATAATAGCACAGTAAAGTCTGGAAGGTCAACTGCACATAATAGGTGCCGTTTATCAGATGGTTATGCAATTTTATCTCTACTGGCTACAAAACTGTTAATTCTTTCCAGCATTATGTAAGAGTTGACTGTAAAAATTCACTGTCTCCAGGTTTTCAATTAATATACCTGAAAGCCAGTAGCCAAGAGCATTAGTAATACGGGTTTCCAGCTCACAGAAATGTTATGAAATAAGCTTAGAATATCATTTAGATTGGAAATTTTCAAGAAATAGAAACTGGGCATATTCTTTGTCCCACCTCTCCCCCAGAACTATAGATACCTCTTACTGTCCTAGAGAATTGTATGAAAAAAATTATATTTCGGTTCTTTCCATACATTCCTTCCATTGTTTACCAAATCATTCTTTCTCTGAAAATGCACGAAATATTATATGCAAAAGACAGGCTTAGTGGAATACTACATTTGTTGTTACATGCACACATCAAGGAATTAAGAGTTAGTGTTCCCATAGCAACCTTATTTCTTTGTGCGTTTGCATTAAAATAAGCTCTTAAAAAAAAAAAAAGCCTAACATATATACAGTGACACAAAGCTGCTATATCTTTTACTCCATAGGGGTGAAAAAAGTCCAGTAACTCTCATTACCACATTTTTTATTAGTATGCTGATAAGCATACTTTTTTGCTCAGTGTTGTGTGATCGTGTAATGGAACACTAGTGCAGTCGTTCTCCAACTCTTAATTTGGGGTCCATCCCATTGTAGAGAATCTTCCAGGGCTGACCTGCCTTACCTGTCACTAGAGATGCTTTTACTTTCCTAGTAATAACATGCATAACAAAGGTGTTCCATATAACAAAACTGGTCAATACTAGTAATATCAAAAACAAGGACTGTTTTTTTCACTGTGTATCCATAAGCACTATAGCGAAAGTTAACAACCCTTTGGGTGTTCCATCTTGAAAATTCTGAAATTCCTCCATGTAAAATTGCAACTTTGATGTTGTATTAAAAATTCATGCATATATTTGATTCTGTACATACATTTAGTAGAAACACAGTAAATCAGCATATTTTGCTTAACAGGCAGCTCTGGATTGAAATTAATAGTTAAACGATCCCCTAGGACAACTCGGCATTATAGTCTGCAGGTTTGTATTGCACTGCTAAAAGCCACATATGCCTGAAATAGTATTTATAAAACATTACCAGTATAATCATAATGAATGATGTAGAGGGATAAACAGAAAAACAAAGTTCTTATCAATGTATCGTAACTACCTATGTGCAATTTTAATATATGATACTGCTTAAAAATCTTTCCCTGCAATGCAACTTAACCTAACTTAGAATGGTTCCTTATGTTTAGTAAACTGTTCCCTACTTTTATTGAAACTGTTCTTCCAACTCTGAAAAAATTTTGGAGTTACATTGGTGTTCATGGTTATTTCTGAATTACTTTGCAGACTCATAGAATCATAGAATGGTTTAGGTTGGATGGGAGCTTGAAGATCATCCAGTTCCAACGCCCCTGCCCTGGGCAGGGACACCTCCCACCAGCCCAGGTTGCTCCAAGCCCCGTCCAGCCTGGCCTTGAACACCTCCAGGGATGGGGGGGGCCTCAACAACTTCTCTGGGCAGCCTGCGCCAGGGGCTCACCACCCTCAAAGTGAAAAATTTCTTCCTAATATCTCATCTAAATCTCCCCTCTTCCAGTTTGAAGCCATTCCCCCTCATCCTATCACTCCATGCCCTTGTAAACAGTCCCTCCCCAGCTTTCCTGTAGGCCCCCTTTAGGGACTGGAAGGCTGCAGTAAGGTCTCCTCGGAGCTTCTCTTCTCCAGGCTGAACAGCCCCAGCTCTCTCAGCCTCTCCTCATAGGAGAGGGACTCCAGCCCTCAGAGCATCCTCATGGCCCTCCTCTGGTCCCGCTCCAACAGGTCCATGTCCTTCTTATGTTGGGGACTCCAGAGCTGGAGGCAGTACTCCAGGTGGGGTCTTCCCAGAGCGCAGCAGAGGGGCAGAATCCCCTCCCTCGTCCTGCTGGCCACGCTTCTTCTGATGCAGCCCAGGATGCAGTTGGCCTTCTGGGCTGCGTCTGCGCATTGCCAGCTCATGTTGAGCTTCTCATCAATCAGCACCCCCAGGTCCTTCTCCTCAGGGCTGCTCTCCAGCCATTCCCCGCCCAGCCTGGACTGGTGCTTGGACTCATAATACTATAAGCAGCAGACTCATCACAGCGCAATTTTAACTTTGCCTTTTCAGCTAGAGCCAGCCCTTTACTGCTAGAACCTACATTTTGCCATTTGAATGAGCTTTGACTCGTCAGAGGGACAAAGATCTATCTTAAGATTCCTTCCATTAGAAAAAACCAATTCTATTAGGAGAACTGAATAAAATAGAAGCAAATTGCGAGAGACTGGTGGAACATTGTACTCAAGTTTTATATTGCTCTAGTTTGAACACTGGCTTGAGCACTGATATGTCATTGTCTGCACTACTTAGGTGTTTGAAAATTTTGTAGCTGTATTTTGAGGAAACAGCACTTCACTGGAAAAGTCTGGGTATGGACTGGGGAACAGCGAGTGAGGCACTTTTCGTACTCAACAATACAGATGTTCTGCTACAGGAGTATAGGAAAATAGTTCAGCTGGGCGGGAGAACAATCAACTGTACAGCTACAGCCAGCAAAACCATGAATGTTCTAATGTAAGTGGAATTATGCAAAGTGGAATTATGCAAAAAAAAGGAATAATAGGGAAAGGCATGAGCTCGTTTATGGTTAACTTTGAGGTACTATAACAGTATGTTCAAATCTTTTTTTGTTTCCCCTTCCTAAAACTGACCAAAAACATTTCTGGCAACTTTCCGTTGTTTGTAAAAATGTGCAAGGAGCACATAAATATGTGCATGGAAAAACATTTCCTCCTCCTCTCCCTTTCCTCTCCTACTAGCTGTGCCTCTACTGTTAGAGGTAGGTTAAAGCAAAGAAAATGCATCTGGCAATGTTATACATCAACAGTTTTTAATACATTCTGTCACATCACCAGCAGCTGCACTTGCCACTTGCAATTATATCAGAACCCAAAATAGAACACTTAGAAACCGAACTGGAATAGATGGTTCAATGTATTTAGGGGCTGCAAATAAGGTTTCATAAAAGGTTCAAATGTAATCTCCCTTACAGTAATTCAAATTTGATTTAAACTTAGATTTAAGTTGAACTGCAAATGTAAATAGATCGAAATACCACAACACAATTGCACCTTTCCTGCGCATGTAACATTGAAGTTTAAACTTTGGAGAACTCCAAGTTAGGCTTTTGCTACTATGTAAGAGAGCAGTGTCTCTCTCATTTAGCTATTTCATAGCTGAGACATATTTAATTTTTTGAATTCTACATGTTGACTGATTAGTATGATTTCTTCCAAAAATTGAATATAGAATAATAAGCATAAGAAAAACCAATCAGGTAGTGTAGATATTAAAACCTTTACAGGAGCAGATAGATAATTTTTGAATGACGACTTAAATTTAGAACCTAACCTTGGTGATTATTCTGGACTGGTTACTGTTCCAATAATGGTATTTGTTTAAAACACAGAATAAATTGCAGGATCAGTGCCACCTCATCCATGCTGGCAGTCAAATATTTAATAACCATCTGTAAAGTTCACACAGGGATTCATGCTCAAGAGTGACATCTGCCATCAGATCAAGAGTGTAAAAGGTGATGGTAAGATGAAGAATGTCATGGTTTAATGAAAGTTTTCCGTAAGCGCTTGAACAAAAGCCCCTTTTACCAGCTGACTCTTAATCTTATTGTTTTTTCCAAAAAGAAATGCAAACCTTTTTCACCATCTCTTAAACCACCTGAAATTTGATAGAAATATCTACATACATATGTTCAGAAAACACTGTGCAACACAGCTTACTGATTTCGGGGAAGCGAACTAAGCCCTGGATCAAGGTATACTCATTAGAATTTAATATATCCTAGAAAATGTAACTACTCGGCATCTGAAATCCACCCTGAGCTAAACAGAAATCCACTCTGAGCTAGAACAACTCAAATACCAACAGTAACATAACTGTCTGCCCATAAGGGCACATTTCAATAATCTGCTCTTCAGTGGTTAGAGAGAATTCTCATTTCTTAAATGACACATTTTTGACACCTTTTTAATAAACAAAAAGGGGTGCTAGAAGTCAAATCATCTTCTGTAACAATCCAGTGATGGCAGAGGTAGGTTGTCATATACTACTACATAGGTTGTCATTTAAATACTACTAAAAGAAAATAATTTCTAGTTCTATTGTCAGGTAACCTTCTTTGGAGAATAGTGAGTTTAATGCCTAACACCCACATGAGACACAGGCATAGTTGGATTAACGAGACTAGTGTCATGCTGTCAGCTGCTGTTTATTTAAATAAAATGTCACAATCTAGAAATAAATTAGAAAGTTTAAAAACACTGCTGTAACATACAGTGTTTCTCAAGCTAGTTAAAAAGCTAAATCTCATTTACACTGCATTACTTTCTAAAAGTCTGTACATTTTCTTGAATCTTTATTTTGTCATTTATGTGGCATATGAGATATTCTTCCCTATTTCTGCGCAGTTGTGCTTCAAAATGGATGCCTTTTAAGAAATCTGTTTCATTTTCTTTGAAGAAGGCTATACAGGTCATTTCATCTTGTACAGGGTTGTGTAAATTCCTTTGCCAACCCTTTTATTTCATTAAATCAATACGCAAATAACCGGTTAAATCTTTTTTTTTTTGTGAAGTACAATGAAAACTTGAACTCCCCTTCTCCGACACCCCGTCCCTCTTTAGATATTTTACATACAGGTACAATTCACTTGACTTTCCATCAAGTTCTGGTTTGCTTTCTTGTTTTTTTCACAATTGTCATAAAGAAGTGAGTAAGAATTAACTAGATAGAGATTATAATTGAGATACGGGTAAGGGGAAATGGTTTTATTGTTTTAAGTGTTTCTTCTAAATTATACCTGAGACCAGATGCAATATAGTTCAATAACTGAACTGGAATTCAAGTTGGATTACACTTTTACCTCCTAGCACACGTGAACCTATGAAGTGATGAGCTTCTATGTGGAAATAGCAGCAACTTAAAGACAATCAGCTTTTTTTCTGGAAATTGTCCCAAGACACCTACCTTTAATTTAAAACCTATCTTATGTATGTCCATGTATATAAAGAGATGTATCACAGAATAGGATCATAGGTTTATCTTAAATGAATGTTAAGAGTTGTTATCATGAACACATAGGCGCATATTTTGGGAATAAAGAATAGATAAGATGACGGGAAGAAACTACACCCCATTCTCATGCACAAAGTACACAACATAAAACCGAGGAGATACTTACTTGTCCAGGCTTCCCATTCTCACATAAAAAGGCTTCATGCTCTGATGCAAACTCAGGAGCGTTATCATTTACATCAAGAACTTTGATAGCAACAGGCACCCGGGACACTTGACTGTGGTTCCCTGAGAAAAGAAATCAAAGCATAGAAGGTAAGCATCTTAACGTGGGACCGGTACATAAGTGCGTACACAGTAACCACACCCTTCCTGTCTTCTGTCCGTACTTAATTGGGTTGTCTTATCTGTAACAGATCGTAGAGTTGAAGCATGAGATAAAGAAGGATGGCCAGTATTTTGTGGTTGAAAAGAATAAATAGATCCCTACTGCAAACAGCATTTGTTGGAGATTAGCTCAATGAAGACCTTTCTTGGACTAAATTGGTAAGATTTTTCTTTGATGAAGTTTGTATTGTTTTATTGATAAAGTCCATTATGCATGGAAAAGGGAAGGCTGTAAACAGCATAGATTTATTTCTTTGTTTATCTTTGGCAGAGCACAGAGCATTTTACTCTATTAGTTGTTCTGACTGCACATCTATTATTTCTTCATTACAAATACGATTAATGCGGAGACCCACATTGTGAGAAAGATAGATGGTAGATTGACATCAGGAAAACTAGATAGTACTTTGGACTATTAAAGCACTTTGATTCATCGGCCACTGACTGAAAATATGACCTGTGAACTTATTTCTTCACCAAAATAAAGCCTCATTATTTATAATATAGAGCTATTTTGCATGAAAGTGTTTATCACCGTAAAGAGTAGAATAACCATGTTAAGCTGTAAGGAAAGAAAAGCTAAACCAACAGTTCGCATTCTACTTTGAGTAGATTTCACAGTCAGTTTCCGGTGTCTTTCCTTCAATTCAGTGTAGCTAATTTATTTTAAGAGATTATTCATAAATATTTTAGATTATTTTTTCCCAAAGAGCAAAACCTTGAATTCAGTTTAAACTGAGCGGCAAGCTGATCTGGAGAGTTTAAAACACTGTTCTATAGCACACGCATACATCTACAAGTAACTCAGTACTAGTTTCAAAATCCATCTCTTAGTATTATTTTACAACCATAGTATTTTGTCTTGTTTATATCATCAACAACTTGAAGAACTGCACACTGTGTGAATTAAACTCTGGGTCTGACTTGTAATTGAACTACGTGCTTTTGCCTAAATTATTACTGCAGGCAAGAAAGCTGCTACCACAAGTCAGGGTATCAACTCACTCGCAGTTGTTGTGACAGCTGAGCAGCTGCCCAAAGCTGTCACCAGTCCGTGTGGGTTCTGTTCTCTGGCAACAGAGAGCTGGCTTAGGGGAAGGCAGGACAGAAGTTCCTATTGCCTGTATTCAGTGTACCTCTCACAACAAATGCCTACAAAGTAGAAGCAGGATACGCCCCGCCAGTGGGCAGGGAGCAACTGGTGGCAGCCCTACAAGTGGTAGAGATGATTAAAGGCAGAATCACTATATACACTGTATTTTGTGTGGTTTCTATCAAAGGTAATTGTGTTGTGTCCATCAAAGTTAATTGTGTTGGGACCTAATCAAACTCTACCTCTTGCATTCTTTTTTTCCCCTTGTATGCTAAAGACAGCCATATTTTTTGAGGCCCCACCTATAAATCTAAATGTGTAAGTTTCAATTGCTCTACTAAAATTACTTTGAAATAGCATAAAAGTAACTATTTCAAAAGACACAAACCCAGGCTATCACTAAATGTCCTAGTGCTATAAACAAAGCCTTTATGTTTGCTGATAGCCTGAAAAATTAAAATTCTACCTGTATAGGACGTGGAAGATTACAAGACATCAGACTTTAAATGCTCCCTATTTGAAGAAGTCAAAAGTTTTAGTTCAGAAGAAAATGTTACAGAAGAAAAAGAAATCCCCACCAAAATATTATTAGTAATATTTATGTCCATTTTGCATGATATAATCTTCCTTATTAACAGGTGAGGTGAACACTTATGCCATGAAATAATAATGTATTGGAAATCAAGTGAAAGTTAATAGGCAAATCATGAATCCCAAACATTTTAAACCCTTTTTTTATCTTAACTTGATAAAAAGACAGACAATGAATCTTGAGCTTATCAGAATTCTCAGCACTAGTGTCATATTTAAACGCTAAAGATTTACTTTTATCTAAATTAATGAAATGATGGCAGTTCAAATTTTAAAGACATTACAGAGAAATGTAATTAATTAGATAAGCTTCTAAAGAAATTATTCATGTCCCTTGTGACTGTCCCCAAAATGTTTGTCTTTCATCAGAAATACAAACATTACATTTAAAGATATTATAATTAGAAACTTGATGAGAATTCATTAAAAAAATTAATTTACTAAACACAAGAGAGACCCAACTTGTTTGGAAACCTCCAAACAAGGGGATATCCACCGCCTATTAGGGTTCTTGTGACTGCGATGAAATTTATTGTTGAGAAAGAGAGATGGAGAGGGAATTTTATCTACTGCTTGTACTGCCCACCACACTGAATACGTTGCATTATTCTGTTACTGCAAACTTTTCAATGAAATTTCACTCCATGCTAAGTGTTTTCCCTGTAAATAAAAATCACCCTAAGCATACCTATTCAAACAAATTAAGGAATTCTCACTAAGCCAATCCAGATTTCACTTGTGGATGAAAACTCTGTCAAGATGAAATAGCTTCATCTGTCAATTTTCACACTTTTTATGTCTGCAAACTTCGCAGTGGTAAAACACGTACACAGAGGACGTCCCTCTCAAGTTTAAAACCATCCCCGTTAGCAATGCCCAATATCCTTGAACTAAATGTAGAAAGTGATGGAAGTGGATCCACTCTGATCCACAGAGTGCACAAACTGTTACGTTTGCATGCACAAACTGTCCTCCATGCAGCTGGCCTTCAGACGGATTGGTGTTCAATGTTCACAACTTTTCCTCACTTGTATGAATGGAGAATCAGTTCTTTCTAAAGCAGTGACAAAACTGAGGGGTGTTTTGTTTGGTTGGGTTGGGTTTTTCCCCCAGTGAACCACCCAGTCAATAGAATTAAGGGAGATCGAGTCTTCTTGCAGGTACCACATAGGCAGTAAGACTCATTGCTTGGGTTCCAATCAATTATTTTACGCAAAATCATAAGAGTGTAAAGTTAGAGACTCTTTCTCTAAGTAACTAACTGAATTTGTAAAAGCTTCAGCACCTTTATTTATTGTGACGCACAGTTTAAAAAGACCTACCTTGAATCGTGCAATACAAGTGTATCACTAGGACTGTCTCTTGAGAAGCAATGGCTTGGCTTGAAAATTTAGCACACTGAGGTACAAGATTAAAAAATATTGAGAAAATTTCCACCAGTCTAGTTTACCAAAACTCTTTTCAGAGCAAGGCTGCAGAGAAGCACTTAGTTTTTAAATTTCAAATACATTCAATTGGTCATCTGTGGTCGCCACTGCCACAGCACAGCATGTAGCTATAAGAAACACATATGCAAATTGTGTACATAATTTCCTAGAAGTACAGCTCTTTTCTGTCTCTGCTGAAGTCTCAATTACTGCCCCCAGTTCCAAGATCCAGTAGCATGCTGCAGGTGAGCACAGCATACACACACAGAAAGGAACAGCCAAGACACATAAAAGGAAAGGATGACTCAATGTAAAGATAACTAGTGGAACTTACTAGCGATGATAAATAAATTTCCAAAAATAATGCAAAGTCCAGCTGAGTTTAGAAATGCATATTGAAAGGTTTACAAGAATTATAAGGACCCAAAAAGCTCTTCTGCTTTTCTCCCCAATCCTCAAGATTCTATTGGAACATTAAATGCTTGAATTACACACCTTGCTGGTACTCATCTGTGAGTAACATCCCCACTGAAACTTACTCAGGATTAAAAAAGGCTGCAGAGTTTGAAACAAAAATGAAGAGAGAGATAAGATAATCAAAGTGAAATTCCATTATCAAGCCATTTAGTTTCTCCAGACCTGAACTTTTGGAGGCAACAGACCCCCGCTAGTTCTTATCCTGATCAACACATTTCTTCCTTCCTGGAAAAACCCTACATATCCGAGATGTGTGTGTATCATCAGCAATTTGTAATGCAAAGCCCTATGCATTGTTAACATTCTTACTGCATGCGACAAGTAATACTAGGAGTAACTAGAGCTTATAAATCAAATTTTTTGGTCTTGTGCCATAACTAACAGAACATAATGCAGCTATTCAGCTCCCATAAACACTCAAACCCTTCATAAACACGCTTAAAACACTTCTCCACTCTCTCTCCTTGACAGACAGACATACAAGTGGTCTTAAAGAGCAGTGGCCTTTAAGAAAGAGAATCATTGGCTGCACAAAATTAAGTTCATCATTTAACCCAAAGAAATCCAGTTTAATCCAGATTTCCTTTATTTAATTAAATCATCCAAAATCACTTCAAAGTTCTCTTTAAAGTCATAAGCTGTCTTGCATTTTAACTAAAATTAAGTACCTGAATAGAAAGTAGACTCCTAGAAAATAACACATCTTTTATTATTATTATTAACATCACCACATGGCTTGGAAAGGGCTATTTCATGCTTCTCTGATTCAGTGAAATTTCTACTAGAATATTTTAAATTAGAAGTAGAGGAAGTCCTAGTTGTAACAGAGAAATCAAAACAAAATCTGAATCACTGACTTAATAAAAACAACAGCACTTGGTTTACATCCCTTATATTTCAAACTTATTCAGTTGTATTTTAACAGATCCATTCCCCATGACTTTATCAAGGTTTTATCTGATGACTTGACTAAGATAATCTACATGCAGGACAAGTTTATTTCTCCTGTTAGGTCTTACGTTGTTGTTTTCTTTGTGCAATCCTTTACTTATATAATAACACAGCTTATATCAATTTTTTTTTTGCCATATAAAACTGACAAATCTAACTTCAAGAATCCTGAGAAATAGAGATGCTCTCGTGAAACTGAAATTTTATGTATGTTGAAGTTTAACTATAGAAATCACACGTTGCAGCAAATATTGTGTTCATTCGTCTGAAGTGTTATGTCATGAACTGATTCAAGAGAGACTGAGTGCCTGAAAATGACTCTGAAGTCGTCAGGAAAAGACACCAGTAATTGGCAATATTGCTGCTAAACATAATAGAACACAAACTATTTCTGAATTAGGATAAAATTCAAGCAACCAAACAAAAAACCCAAACAGGATTGGTCATCATGAAGATTAGATCCCTCTTGAAATTCTTGTATTTTTAAAGGATGAGAAAATACTAAGAGTTGTAGAGTATCTGTAAAGTAAAATAAACATATCAGTGCACAGCAGAAAGGCTTCTGTACAAGTTGCTAAGACAAGAAACAAGCACTGCTTCAAAATTAATGTCCCATTTATATTTATTTCAGCACGCTGGAACATATTAGAGGAGTACAGATTGTGGCGAGTCTCTGCGTGTCCATGTGTGTGGGAGGGAGGCAGAAAGAAAAAGATGTGAAACATATTTCTCGGGTTTGTTCCTTAAGTCATTCTCTGGGAGGAAAATAATAATGGAGTTGAAAAGTTTTGTCTCCTTTCAGTAGATCACTCGTTTTATTTTATTATGGTCTCCAAAAGAAAGATGAACAAGTCAAGAGCAAAGCTACGTTATGTTCTGGTTTTATTTCCTCACTGATAGACTGTCACAAGTTTAACCAAGGACTTGCTCAACATCTTCCACCTCCTTCATTTTTGTCCACTTTTCTCCCTCTCATTGCCATAAAAAAGATGTGAGACTCTCGCAAGACGCACGCTTCCGCAGGCTGCCACACATGCAGAAGAACCATACATACCCGCTAACCAGGTGGAGTGCGAGGAGTGCGTTTCGACTGCGTTTCCTGCAAAGGAGGACAAGGAGGAGGGGGAACCGAGGACACGCTACATTTTCAAGTCCTTGATTTCAAAGCTGAATTTGTAGTTAAGAGGTTTCCAAAGTTCAGCACCTCCATCTGTGAGGAGGTGACTAAGCCAGGCCACACACACCTACCTATAATCAATATATAAGATGGACAGCTTGAGACTACAGGGCAGGTTATACTTTCAGGTTGCTGATAACACCGAAAGAAAAAAGAAAGAGTAAAATTTCTGTGATAGATGCACAAGCTGTGCCAGAAAATGTAAATTAAATAAAGCTATATTCTTCAGGCCCTTTTCAGACAGTTTTAACTTTCATTTTCTGTGGGGTTTTCTTTTTTTTCGCATTAGTGCATGTAAGACATAAACATTATTTAATATAGCCCAGAACCGATGCGAATTTTGACTCAATTACCTAAAATTTGCAGAAAAATGAAACACACCTGCAAAAACACCAAACAGATCTTTTTTTTAATCATTGACATTCCAGTTAACCCTGCTCCGAGTTCTTTGCTTGCCATTGTAGTAGCAAAGTAATGTAAACAGACTATGGAGGTATGAAATTTTCCCTTTCACTTCAAGGCCTGATTCAGCTTCTACTGAAGTCAGTCAGATCTCTTCTACTCTGGAAGTTTAATTTAGTCCTTGTCCTTAATATTACATCATTTATTTCCTACATTTAAAATGTAAATATAATTTCCATTAAAACAGGGGCTTCAACTGGGCACTTCGTTAACTTTACAGTATCAACACTGATTTATCAAACTCGATAATCAAATTCTATTTTAAAGAAATTCATATATTCCTTTCATACAGATACAATACATATCGATGGAATCAGTTAGCCCTCATTTTCCTCGTCCGAGGGCAGGCTATAATTTGACATTCAAACACAACCTCTTTGTTATTTTTCATACCATTACACCGTGCAGTTACTCAGCAGTCTAACAAATAGTTATTCTGTAATTACCTCTGATACTCTGTGAATTGAAAGATCCATTTGCAAAACTGGGAAATGTTTGTCATTTTTTGCAGAGTATCATATTTTGTTTGGTGTATGTGCATGATATTGTCTTGTCTGAATGCACAGACAGATCAAAAGGGCTTGGAAAGGCAAAACTGGATGGGAAAAGCAATCCATCCCCTCAAATGTAGTTTACAGCTGTGAAGAGGGTCTCTTCTACCATAAACCTGGTTGTAAGGGAAAATCAAAAGACACTGTTCTGTTTAAATTTAGCCAGGCACAGTAAGAGAGGAAAAGTCATCCTCTGCCGCAATGTGATTGAGAACAGTAAGCGAGCTGTAATTTTGTCCTTGAGGGAGCAGAGGATGCTGAAACTAATTCATCTCCACCTTAGAGCGGGGATGGCATGGGAAGCACAGGCAACCCCCACCCCTCATGCCACCCTCCCAAAAACCCAACAGCCCAGAAACTGAAGGGTTTCTGGTTATTATAAATCACTTTGAATGGCGGTCTCCCTTTAATCACAATGTTTCTGTTGTGAAAAATCCACCTCAGTGTCACAACTTCCTGTTAATTTTCACAGACTCCAAAAAGAAAATGCTTTAAGGTACAGCAGACAGCAGATGTCCTAGGTAACACGTGAGGGCTCACCACACGGAGCCTACCTATTGCATACGGGGCTGATCCGCCTGCCTGGGCTATGCGCTAGGGAACAGAAGGGGCGGTATTAAAGCAGGGGCAACAGAGGGACGGGATGAGGCTTGAAAAGAGTTAAAAGGGGCATCCTAATCAGAAACTGTAGCACTTTTCAATATCTGAGTAGCGATTAGGGGTACTTGTCTCTTGTCAGAAGCTCTGGACGCAAACAGCGTGTCCTTAGAGGCTGTTCTTCTGCATATCTAATTTTGACCACAGTGAGCTTTGTATTCATAGTGACACACAATCAAGATATATGTGACACATCAATATGAGTAAACAAATACATAATTCAAAATAAATTATTAGTATAGCTGCTTGAGCGGGTTGTATTGGAAGCCACTATAGTCATGTCAGGTTTATGACAATGAAAACAATTCTGTTTTATTCACAAATCCTAAGCAAATCCTTAAGGGGAAAAAAAAAAAGACAAAAGTGCACTGCCAACATCTTTCCACCCACACATCTATCCAGAGACCAAACCGAAACAACTGCTGGCAGAAAACAACCTGTATTTCTGATAGAGTACTGTGTTATTGAGCCTTATTTGTCCCTAACGAGGACGCCAGTCAGGCTGCAGCTTGCAGTTCTGTCACTTTCAGTAAATGAACTGTGTTACGTATTTCAGGGGTGAATTGTTGTAAGTGCAAAAATTAAAAATACGGTTTAAGTTTTAGCAACTACTAGCAGTGGACTAATAAACTATAAAAAAAAGGTAAGCTAGAAATGTTTGAGGTTATACAGTTACATTTTTTGCAATAATCAATGTAAATTAAAAAAAAAAAAAAATTATACCTAACTTCAAGAATAAGCAATAGCAAAACAGCGTTTGTAATCTCCGGAAGCAGCTGCAACTAGGAAGCACTATTCTACAGACCCATCATTTTAGAAGAAGTCAGTGTCTACTAAAAGCTTTTGAAAAAAGTTTTTTCCGCATCCTCGTGGCAGCCACCAATAAGAAGGAAAAAAGAGTTAAGAAAACAGGGAACCACAGCAAACCATAGGGAACCACAGCTTTCTGTTACCTTTATTATATACAGTAACAATAATAGCAGTGTGATGAAATGCTGCTAAATCTTTACTTCTTGTGGATCACAGCACCACAAACGTAATTAGCATTCCAGATTTTCTGAGGCAGTGTAATATCTTAATCGTTGTGAGGAAGTAACAGGTTTTCATGTTTCAACATAACAATGAGAACAAATATCCAGGAAATAACACGGTGCCATTAAGTGACAGAAAAGGATTTGCCTTAAAAAATAAACCAGTGAACAGGCAGGAAGAAAACTTATTGAAGAAAAGTTTTAGGACACAACAAATGTACCAGGGCATGATTTGCTGCTGTGTTGCTCAATTCCAGCTTAATCAAGGCAGTTGTACTAGCATAAAACAGTCAGGAATCTGGCCCACACTTTAAAGCAATTATATTGTTAATATGCTAATACATCATGCATATTAAAATGTTATAAAATATTGACTTAGATATGCAAGGTCTTATTGTCAATTCTAATCAGCTATCAAATTTTGCAATGACTAGCAGCAATAATAATAACAGCAAGCAGACCAATTGAGGACAAGATGTCTGGAATACTTTGATTTTTATATTTTAAATGATTTCGTGATTGAAATCAAATAATAGCTCAAATGAAATCCCTCTCTTCCTTACTGACAGACAAACCACCAAAACTCTTTAATAAATTTTTTTAGTAAACAACAATTTATTATAAGAGTATTCAAATGTCTATTTTCAGAGCTCATATTCCTTTCTGGGACTGATTTTCATATATTGCAATTTAGTTACTCTTATGTTTCCTTCAGAGATAAAATATTGCTGGATATGCTGGATTTGAATCAGGTTCTACGAGTTTAGCATCAAACCATTCTTACTTGCATACCTTTGGCAATAAGCAAATAGATCTCCCTAGAGTATCAGTATGTACCTTTAAAAAATCCTCTCTGTTTTTCAGCCAGAAAATACTGTTGTTCTTTGCTATCTGCAACTTTACCAGAAGCTCAAAGCATGCAACTCTGAGTAGAGGCTTTAGTCTAGAAAGTAACGCGCTTAAAAATGATTGACTAAAATGATACTCAGTTACAAACCTCTACTCTGACCTACTCTCACGCTTCAGCCTTATGGAACCAACAGCGAAGATTTTAGATAGTCACATTCTGCTTAGAAGTACACGAATTCCACTTTCCCAACTAGATGGATACTACACCGTATTTTTAAGATTAATCATATTTTCTTCAGAAATTCTAATTCACATGTTCCAAGCACAGATGTCCAATTGCTAGTTGTTCAGTTTAAAACTGCACTCATTTTGCTAATATGACATGTATATATCCCTCCAGTTTTCTCAAAGCAATTAACAAACATACTTCACGTGAATTAGTCAAGTACGTTTTCACTAATAACCCCTGTACTCCTTACTCGAATCCTTATCTGTCTCGTGCCCCAGAAAGCCTTATTCCCTTCTAAAACACCACCTACTGTCCTAACCTTTCATGTTTTAAGCTTTGAACAGTGTTCTCAATTCCAGTATGTTTTTGTGAAATCGACATTTGCTAATCTAGAACGAAGATGTCTAGCCTGGCTTCATAACGCCCTGAACCCGGGAATAAAAGACGTTAGACTCTCCATGGAAATCTCTCTCCTTTTGCTTGCTGTAATTATGTTTATTACCTCCTCTGACATTTTTTTTTGCACTGAATTACTCAGATGCTTTATTTACAGCTGCCTTACGTGCTTTCCTCTGAAATCAGAGGTTGCTAACTTCTACTCAGCGTTCCATACCTGAATTTTAATGCTTGCTCCTGAACTACTGAGACCATTTTATATGGAGATTGTTTCATAAGAACATTCCATTGAGCTGTGAAAAACACTAATAAGAAAGTTTGTGATATGTCTGAATGCACCTTCATAGCTGAGTGTTGCAAACGAGCTTTACGCGATATACCAGCCCTCCACTGACCAACGGCAAATGCTCTGCGACCCATTAGAATCTACGGAGTTCTGCCTAACCCTGTATTTATGTGCAAATGAATAAGAACTACCTTACTAAATTCTGTGTTTCTGTGCAAAAGTGATGGATTATCTAGTTTGAGTTCCACTAAGCCTGAGAAAAAAGGGTCAACCAAAAAAGGTTAATATTCCTGAGCTTCTCCGGTTTAAACCTCCATAAAGGCTTATTTCCTTCTCTTTCTAAAACTTACTGAAATTTACTCAGCCCTAAATTAGAAGTAATTATATGATGCACCAAAGTATCTTCCTAAAATGTTAGAATTATTGCTAATAATGCCTATAGTCATTTTTACAATAAAAGGCTAAATAAAATTAAATAAATGAAAGCACGAGCAAAGGTATTCATGGCATTAAAAAGCACATTGTAGCTGAAGGCTTATTCTGAAGAGTAATTATGGCTCTCTTCCTTTTTAATTAGTGTCCTTGTATTTTTTAAAGGAATATACAATATAGATAACTTTAGGAGAGCATGTGCCGAGTGATGATTCAATTATTGTATTTATACTCTTGGTAAACCATAAAGAGTCTTTCTGGCTTTATGCCCTTTCCCATTAGGTGATAAAATTGCCTCATACTTCTTCATTTCTAAAGAATGCAGTTGGTATGGGTAATTACCTTTGTCAGATAGAGCCCACAGCTTTGTCCTTGAGATTCCTATGCTCTATGCCTGGAAAAGATTTCTTGTGGTCAAATCACCATTTCCATTTCAAGATCTTGTCTCTATTTTCATCTGTTGCTTTGACTAATAATTCACGAGAATTTCTACTAGTTGTGGCAGTTCCAGTACTTTGCCGAGTCCCTGGGTGGGGGGTTAGCTAGCCACTGCTCTGCTTTTCGTTTGGCAAGCGAAGCTGAATACCAAGAATCATTTGATAAAGCAGTCAATCAAAATGAAAATAATAGCTGCGTGACTGCAGTGCCTGGAGAATAGGGAAAACAGAAATTCCATTAAACCCCTTCATTCAGAGACTGAGAACTTGGCTAAAAGCATCGCTGTAGGCTAAGAGAAATGCCCTCTCCCGGCCAGTCCTGCACTGGCTCTGGGACTCCCCAGGGGACTGACTTGTTGCACGTCTGTGCGTGTGATGCACAGAGTGTGAGAAGAGGGAGAAGTTTTAGAAGAGCCTTCTTGTAACCTGACGCAACAGAGCAAACGGATGCACACTTCATCTCCATATTTCCCGTATGTCTGAAAAGGCTTGAGTCTGTGCTAATTATAAAAGAACCTGTCTACGCTTGAATATGCTCACGGTAGTGCCTCACAAACCGTAACTGAGATTCGACCTGAATGCAGTGGCAGCCTGAGGAACCCAGTGCTGCACATGGCCGTAAGAGGGCCAGGAAGAAAATACAAACCCTGAGGGGCCCGCTCAATGTTATGTCAGGTGAAAGAAAGCTTGGGGACTTTAAAGGGATCATCATTTATTGTCTTTAAAGTTTATGAGCCGTGGTTTCTGTTATTTGTTGGTGTGTTTTTCACAAATCTCAGAGGCTGCCAACTGGAATACATTTAGAAGTTGTTTTCTTATTGAAATCTACAGTATCATTCAATGAATTTCTATGTAATACATGTACTCTTGAGAAAAGGACTACCTCACTTTTTTAACAGAGAATTCCAGATAGGCAATGCTAATAGTGAATGCATTATAGCATACTTTTTATTTTCAAAGAATTCACTTGAATCCTGTATCTCAAGCAGATCTCAGCTACAGTTTAGGAAGGATGAGTATGCAAATATCAGGATATTCATATTTAAATTGGAGGAATGTTGTGCAGTTAAATTATGTTGCTAATACACTTCTTTCTTGCCTGAGTTAAAACAGCTTTTCTGAGATAAGTCTTTGCTTTGGTTTCAAACCACATTAGCTCTCCATTTATTACTGCTTTTGTTATATCAATTAAGCAGCAATGACTGAAGTATAGGGCATTTCCTTAGTATTAATGAGGCACAAAGTGAGGATGCTGGAGAAATATCTGCAATATGGCTGTTACTGCCTTTAGAAGATGGAAATGGAAATCCACGGTGCTCGAGGCAGAAAGAAGATTGAGTTTAATTATTATATGCCTTGTACATGTATGACAATCTGATAGCTTGAATCACCAGTGACTCTGAACTCCACTCAGAATCTGTGCAAACTGCAGCAAAAATGTTCTAATAAATAAATAATGGCTATTTGATTTTCTTTTAGTAGCTGAGTAGCATTGACAACACGTAACTCGGTAAGTACTGCTCAACCCGTACAGGGAACAGAGAATACTGAGGAGGTTAGCCCAGCCTGAACTCTGCTCTGCTTCACTGCCCAGCAAAATTGCTAACCAGTTAATGCAAGCAACACAAGCGTGTCAACGTGAACAGTAGCTACAGCTATAATTGTAACTTATACAAACTAAAAAATGTATTTGTGTGCTCAGATGAATGGGATCACGTATGACTGTAAGGATCCTGACTTTACTAGATCTTACTGAATGGCAGAAAATTCCATTTCAAAGAAGTACCAAAGAACTGAAGACGTGATGAGCCTTTGTACACGCAAAAAAGATGCACGGAAAGAAATGTCTGTAAGTTGATCATTCATTCTTACTGCACAGCAATTCGGGCTCTCAGAGAACACTTGCATTCGCCCCAGATTCCTTTCCCGTTCAGGGAATAGCTCCAGAGAGCACAAACATATGAGCAGCATAATCAGCCCTGACTTACAGAGCAAGCCTATATCCACCTACATCAGTAACACAAAACAAAGTTCACCTTTTATATCCACAGACCAAAAGGTACATTCTCAGGGAAAGGTCATTTTGCCAGTGAGCTGCTTCCCCTAGCCTGTAATCACCTAGATGCTCCTGCTCCTGACTCATTCAGCAGAGTGGACTTGGATGTATGGCAATGTACGAAGGAAATTTAAGAATCAATTCATCAGTGCAATAACTTTCGGTATCCTTCTTGCCATGAGTGTCAATACACGTATTTCTTCTGCGAATCCTAAACCTGTGTTTCGGAGTCATCTTTCAAAGAGGTCAAAGTTCTTTGTAATATTCTTGTCTCTTAAAAATCCACATGACAGAATTCATCAACATAGAGGAGTCACCACATGACCAGAGAGGAAAGAAGTTGGACAACAAGCAAAAATTCATTTGAAAATATAAGAAAGAAATGCAAGAAATCATACAATTAAAAAAAATGTGCAAAGGAATGGAACATTTAAGAGTAGACAGATTTAAGGGTAGAAGTTGAGAGGGATCAAAGCTGCAAAAGGAAGTTATCTACTCATTTTTCACTAAATTCATGGAAAATGTATAAATAAATCTGAAATACTGAAGCTGTCACCTAAATATCACCTATACCATGTTAATCACTTGCAGTCCAGTCGCTTTCACTGATCGCTCTTTGCATTGATTCATCCTTAGTAACCAAAAAAAAGTTTCAGATGGATGAGATATTTGAAGAATTCTCTCTAGGGGGCGTGCAACATAGTTACTGTGATTTAAACAGGAGGCATAAAACTATATGCTACTTGTCTACATATTTTGAGAACCAGAACATAAAGGCAATACAAAAGTTTGGGCAACTGTCTGAGGGAGAGCTGCTCAAGGCAAATTTTGCTTAGTCTGCCTGGCCAGTTAACCACTGGAGGGGAAAGGCTGCAGACAGCTCGGAACTCCTTCATAGAGGCTGGGAGGAGTCTGACAGTGATGGGGAAGTGAAAGGAGGGAAATCCCGCCCTCCCAAATGTCGCACTTTGCACAGGTCTCAGAATATGATAGTGATACTATTTGTCACCAATAGCACAAATTTGTTCTGAATTAGACCCAGCCAGACGCTTGCCTATGAATAGGAAAAGAAACCACCCTTTGGAAAACCCCAACAAACTGGCCTTTTGTCTGTGAAGTACTTACAGAAAAGAGTCACAGTCCCCACTGGCTCATGCTTTTGTGTTTCTCCTCCTAGTTTTGCTAGACATCAAATGGTCAAGTTCACATTTTGAGGCACTCAGGTTAAAAACAAGTAGAATGTTTAAAATTAGCAACACACATCCTAAATCTCATTGCTTTCAAAAAGAGAAGCCAGTCTGAATCTAAATGTCTTCATCCTCAAGCCAAGTGAAAACGCAGAGGAAGTTATACCCAATTCAGCCAGACCAATCTTCTCTTGGAAGATTCCCACCCGAGACAGTGGCTGAGGGATGATGCAAAAGACTACCTTTGTCATGGTGACAGCAGAAAACTGCCAAAACTTACCTGTGCCTAAGGCACAAGTTTAGCAGCAGGTAACTTACCAGCACACAGTTCTGAAATAGAGATGTATGTTTTGGCAAAACTTAGTGTTTATCTATGAAAGTGTTGATAAATGAGGGTATATTTAGGATCTGCCATGCTGGGAATCAAGAAGAAAAAAACCAGTATCACTGTTTAGGATTATTAAGCAAGTGTAATGGCAGTGAAATGGTCCGATCCTTGCCCCGCAGGAACAGAGGTGAGCCCTGAAGTGAACCTGGAAAGCAGCTCGCCGAGGAAGAGAAAATGCTCCTCTATGAATGATACCGACATATTTATTTTTACAGGAGACATCAGCGGCCCATTAATATTACTGTCAGGGAGAGCATCATAATGACACATTTTGCATTTTCATTTGCTGCTTGTGTCGGCCTCCGACAGATTTCTGTTATTTTTATAACACAGATCTTGCTTATTATTGCGCTGGGAAAAAATCTAAAAATGCCCATTTTACCCTGCTTGTCAGTTCTATGAACACATTTAGTTTCTGGATGAGGAGTTTAAAAATAATTTCTTTTAAATAAGCAAAGATAGTAGTCTATGAAATTAAGCTCTTGTTTTATGTAAATTAGGAATGCGGAAAAAAAAGCTATCAGCAGGAACGCAAAAGCTTAGAACAACATTTGCATTATTCTTTCCTAGGCAGTCTGATAAGAAGCAATTTTACAATAGTGATCGATGCTGAGGCTCCCATGAAGTCTAATGACAAGGCTGATTTCTTACAAAATTCTTGAGTATAATTATATTTTAAAAATCTGAAGATGCAACAGGCAGAGTTGATTCTGATGTGCCTTAGCAAAGCACACATCTGTTAGCTTTGCTCTGACACACACGTATGAGGGAGGTAAAATGAATTGGAGGGGTTTCTTGAAAAATTATTCTTTTTACTTTGTTCTTTTTTGATGTTTTGGAGGAAACAAAATGTATTACTTCCCTTTTACATCTTAGTATTCCAATGTCTGAAGACTTTGGATCCCAAACTAATAATTCTCATTTCCATGCCATTGGTGAATCTCATGATCTGACATTCCTCAATGTCTTGAGAAAATTGGTAAGGAAGTTTTATATCTTTCTCCTTTAAAAACATCGAAAGTATTAACTGGTTTGATATTAACCTGGGCAAAATATGCCCTATAAAACCAGAGCTTACTTTCTTTCCTTATGTCATTTGATTCCTGGCGTTGACTTGGCTTTCCTGCAAGCAGAAAGTATTCTTGCGAATTTATCAAAGTAGCATTTGCGGCAAGATTTACCAGGAATTAACAGGGCACAGTTTGCACTACTGCCCTAGTGGCAATGAAATACACAAATTATTAAGGCAGGCCATTGGAATACAGTTTACACGGGCTGTATGTTGAGAGCTTAGTTTATACTCAGACCTATCCTTCTCATTTACGTATGCCATTTTAGTTACCTGTCACATGTTTGGTTTTGAAACCATGTACCACAGAAAAGTACTGGACAACAAAAACGGGCCAAATAAGCATCTTTTATCCTCCCGTTCATTCTGTTCATAGCTACGGTATTAAGAAACTAAGCATTAAACGTTCTCTATTGTAACATGATATCCTTTAAAAAATATACTCTGGGGCAAAAGCAAGCATTAACATCACCCTATTTTCTACAGGCAAGAATTAGCAGCGCTGATCATCAGGCTCCAGAGACAAATACTTTTACAACAATGTGTCATGTGTGTATGCACATATGGGAATCATGCACAGGCACTGATCGCACAAGAGAGAAGGCAGCAGAAACCTTTCCATGGTTTATGTTTCAGTTAAGGTGACAACACGGGACAACAGACCTACGTGCTGAATCCGTTCTTTTGCTGCAGCATGTTTATGTCAAATGTATAGTCTAAAATACAGTGCTAATATTAATAATAAATTATACTGTCATATGTGATCCTGTCAGCCGCGCTTACAATTCCAAATTAATAAAGAATTCTTCTTGATTACAACCTAGGGCCCATGTTCCCAGACTGGGTGATGCTCCTGGCTCCCAACGACTTAGGTGTACAGATCAGACACAATAGTTTTGCGGATCTGAACAATCCGTGTTCTTGTCTATAGCTGCGGATGAGTAAATTTATTCATATGTATCAAATAAGACTGCTTTCACGCAAAATTACTCATGTGCTTAATCATTTATGGTACTGAACCATAATATCACTCAGCGTTAAGAACTTCTGGGTTGAGTCTACAGTTTACTTCTGCAATAGCAAAGCTTTATTTTTTTCTTAATATAACTAACTAAATAGAAGGCTTCGGTTTGGTTTTTTTTTTAAAATATTTTTTAACATTTACACTATATAACCTGTACAAATGTACTCATGTATTTCTTCAAAAACCGTACTTCCATATTCACTGGAAAAAATGCAGTTTTGAAAACTAAAAGAAATGGAACTTCAGCAGAAATGAAGTTTCCTTTCAAAAATTCTGTTACTGAAAAATCCAATGTGTTTTACTTTTTCCTCAATTATATACAGTTTCCACTGCACACACTGTTGAAATTAATTATAAAATCAAAAGAACTCAAAATCAGTATACACAAATACTTACTAGTTTCAGTAGCTACAATAGTTATGTTGTGCCACATATTTGTTTCTCTGTCCAGTGGCGTTGCCAAAGTTATTTTCCCATCTTCTGCGTTAATGTTGAACTGTCTCTCAAGGTCAGTATGCCGATCAATGGAAAACCTACAAAACAGACATCCCTGTAATCTACTTGATGAAGCCGGTGTAATCCATACAATCACAAGACAATTTAGGGAGCCCTCTGAGAGCTGCGGTTTTATAGCCAAATGGATTGAGAAGCTCAATAGCATAATAATTTATAAGGCAAAATGACAAACTGAGACTAAAAAAACTTATTAATTATTGCCCAAGGAGTAATTAGCTGTATACCCAGTGTGAAGGTCATAAAATGCCCTCAGGTTCACTGGGTAACATCTTTGAAAAACGGTGCTGATCAAGAGTTAATTACACAATCCATCACATTTATTAGACAGTTTCTATGGTATTTCACAGTAACTGCTGATAATTTCAACAGTAATGTATTAAGCACACAAAAATGGTGGGCTTCATGGTTATTTTAGAAAGGGCTGAATAATATTATTTTACCGATAAATTTCAGACAAATGAAGCATGAGCTATTCACCAAGCATATTATTTGGTTACGGTTCAAGCAGCTCCATGGGCAGAACGCAGTTAGTGAATCACCATTTTCCTATCAAACACTTCAAACGCTGAAGGACTGATTGGTTTATGGATTGACATCACTGACTCTTAACAAAACACGTTTCATCTGACAGGTAGTCAGAGTTCGCAAATGCGAATGTCCAGGTAAATTATGCAGCCTAAACAGAGCCAGCTCGACAACAAGAGCGAGCCGCAGTAGATTGCTCCCACAGCGCATTAAGCAGGATGATGATTTAAAGCCCCGAACAGGATCTCCAGGAAAGCTTTTATGTTTGTCCATTTTCACAGAGTTATTCTATTAGCGTGCTATTCGCAAAAAGAAATTAAATCACAAAATTAAGCCTTCCAATTTTTTTGACAGGAAAGGTATGGAATGAGAGAGTTTAGTGATAAACTATTGATATGGTTCAACCAAAATTGACTTCAAGGGGTTTTACTGAATCCTAACTGTGGATTTATATAAAAGCCTTTTAAGCTTTTGTGTCTATGTATTACAGAACCTAACAGCATGCACTGACAGTTTTTACATCTGTTCTGCATTATATCGAGGCATAATAGGGTGAGTTAGGATACACTATCAGACCGGATTACATTATATAGTGGTCAGAAAAGTGACTCAGACTGTCAGTTTCTCATTACGTTTCTACTTTTTGCAAATACTCTGTTAAATTCCCTGATAAAAGAACAAGAGCATATTTTGCTACAGTGACAATGGCAGAGTTATCTGAAAATCAGTTATTCCATTCTGGTTTATGCTTTATCATAAGCAATTTCCAAAAAAAAGTTCTGATTCGGCAGTTCCTTTATATGCTATAATAAACATATTCTGATGAACTCAAACTCATTCCAGCATAACACAATTGATTTTGATAGACATAGCATTAGGATCTGATTTAAAAGTTTAGGATTATGGCTTTCGTCTTTTTTTATTTCAGTGCCAGATTTTTTCATATTTAGAACGGAAGATACACGGCAATGAGATTGCTTGTGCTATGCATTCAGTAAGATACAATTCACTTTTAAAAAATTAGTTCTAAATTAGGAAAATTTATCAAAATCTTAAAGTTTAAATGTTTAAAGACTGTATTACTAAGGATCAAGGCTAGCACGATCACACTGGCAAAGTACTTAACAACTAAGAGACTGAAGAGTGACAATCCCTGTTTAACTAGGAAATGGGATTTGTGAGAGATTTAAGTTTTCTGTTTTTAAACTCTGAGAACCAGTTTTACTCACTTAAAAACAAGTAGTTTGGTTAAGAAGAGTACCAGAAAAAATATGAAGTAAAATTCCAAATATATGTGCCCAAAGCTAGGCACGCGCATCTATATTTGGACATTAGTAAACTGATTTTCTAGGGAGCTCCACATACTCAGTTCTCAATGGTTTAATGCGAATTGTACTCTCCTCAGCACTTCTGAAAATCAGGTCACTTGTGTGGAAGAATAACGCTGGAGGTGCCTAACTTCAGGCAATCATTTTTGAAAATGTATCTTAACCTTATTTTGATGTCTCCCTAGTTCCAATTAAAGTATTAGAAGTAAAACTCTGGTACAAGTGACGTTAAAAAATGCCTTACAGACTTTCACGGGTTTAAGATTTCACTCAAGAAAATACAAGAAAGACAGCAAACAAAACAACTTTTTTTAAGATGTCATCACTTAAAACTACCTTTTAATTCTTCATGTTTATGTAGTAATGCAGAAAGGACTCTTCCGATATCAAACATTTATGAAGTTTTTACAGTCCACAAATGAAACAAAATATGAAATGCTTATATGCTATTTAATGTTTAGTTGACCTCAGCTTGACATAAATTCCATTGAGATAAGACACAGGTTTTCTCTAAGGATCAATCCTTTCTTAAACTTTCATTCGGAGCCTTCCTACAGTACATTTTTTGAAGTTATAAAACTGAGTGTAACATCTGTGAGTTTATTATATTGCATTTCATCTCATCCCAACAGTATTTATTCACAATGCAAAACCAGCATTCAAAATGAAACATTTTTAGCATAAGTTACATGGCTTTACAAGGCTACAAAGAGGTAAAACCCTCTCCTGATTTTAATTTGATAAATATTTGGTATGAAATAAAAAATAAAATCTGCAGTGTGATAAACCTGGGAAAACTAATAGTACATTTGCAGTTTCCTTTTCATGATAATGGTATTGTAACTCTCTTTAATGGGAACGCATTGTCAGATCCATAAGCTGTACATAAAACATACACTTCTCTAAAAATGAGAAAAGAATATCTTGGGAAATAATATCTTTTGAAATTGCCATAAAGCCAGCACAGGTTATTGGGAAGTTTTGGTTAGTTTATGGGTCTGCTATGGCAATTATAGGAACAACCCCATAGTGGTTTAACAGAAGACTTAAACCGATTCTCGGTCTGCTCCTGCTCTATTGATATTGCTGTTATGACTTAATTTGATCTATTCTTCATTTGCATGAATGTAAATAAGAGCAGAAATCCTTTTTTGCTGCACCTGCTGAGATTTGAATCATAGTACTGATACCTCATCAGTGGTAAATCACCATTGTTTATTAATGCCAGGCAGATCGGACATGCTACTTAGTGACAGATAAACAGCTGTACCATTAGGGAGGCAGAAAACAGCGTATCTAGGTTTTTAAGGCCTGCTGTGAATTAAGAAAATGATCAACTGCTGCCAAAGATGAAATCTCTGTCGATATGAATGGGGAAAACCTGCCACAGTGAAGCTTATCTCTCCACAGAGAAAGACACCGAGGGGCAGTGATTTATAGGAGGGCAGAGACAGTATAGGAAGAAAGATTATTACCCATGCTTTCTCCTATCCACTTGGATCATGCTTTACCCAAGATAATTTACTGCAGATAAATAGACCATGGTTATAAAATAACAACAGAAACATGAAATAAGTACTACTGGAATCAATAGATTTGTATGCTAATAATGATCTTTCAAGCCGAATTATACTGTAACCCAGAATGTGCCACCCTTACTAAATAAACGACAGTAGAACTTTACAACTAGCTTAGCTGAATTCACTGGGGCCCTTTCCCAAGAGAGACGCACGCGGTCTAGATGTGGTAAGATGTGAGCCACTGCCGCGTGCTTCTGAAATGACATGGCTAGAATAAGACAGACTACTGACCATGTTTACAGTTACCAGCCAAATTTGTAAATCCTCTTCACCATCGGGCTTAAAAGTGAGCCGGGCCCTTAAGCAACATGCACAGCAGAGTGGCAAAGATAAAAGAGACATTTTTCTGCTTATTTTAAAAGTACTGGGTTATGAAAGACGTGATATAGACCGATATGAAGAGATAGTCCATATTCATTGCAGAAACGGATAATGGAAGCATAATTCAGTTGAATAGCACATGATCAGTTGGCCATTCAGAGAGGCCTTTGCTCATCCACAATTAGGGCTCAACAACAACAACGAGGAAAGTCCCATACAACATACGCATCCTTTAGTCCTACCCATCTCAAGGTGGCTAAATTTCTTTGGCTGATTCAGAGATTTCAGACTAATAACTGGTGCCACAACTCTGCACTTGACACAAGACATCCTAAATAGCCCTCTTCAGGTATTTCCGTACGGTGGGCACATTCAGAGCCAGACTGGTAACCCATCGCTGCACCTGCTTCTAAACCTCTCATAGGCTTCATGCCTTTTAGATCAAGCGATGGAAAGATCAGAGAGTATGTTTCATCTCTTCTAACCAAGCACAAAAAACAAAGTACTGTTGTATTGGATAGAAATGAGGTTAAACTTTTTTCTTTTAAAAAAAGGAAACATAGGAGAATTTTCTTTCCAGGGTGTTTTCTATAATAATTTTTCTAAATTCTTTAATGTTTATCTCATGACTCAATTATCAGACTCTCTCTGTGTTCAGAGATATCAAAGTTTTATTTCATTTATGGTACTGAAATACTCTGAGTTTCTTTGTGTATAAGGCTAACGTGCAGCAGCTGTGGTATTGGTAGCACATAAGGTGATGTGTATTTTTGTTTGTGTTGTTAGGGTTCTTATAACAAACCTACACAAAAGCTCTGTCTAACCAAAATATTCACAGAACACGTATCTATTGAAAAATAGAATTTCCTTTAAATGCAATTGGTCGTTGTCTCCTAAAATTCTGTTTTAAGGAAAAAAATACATGAAAAATGGCCAGGCAGTATTAAAACAGTTCATTATTTTTAGAACAGCACATTTTAATTGCTTTTCAATATTTTAACTTATGTTTAGTATTTTTGAAAGTATGTCATAGAACATATACATAAAATTTGTCATACACGTGATATAATAACAGAATAAACACTTGAAAGGCACAATCAAAATGAAACACTCTAATCCAACAAAACAATGCTTCCACGTGTTCTTGTTAGAACCTGCCATGTTCCAATTTTGTTCCAAATTGGAAAGAAACTAACTGCATTTCTGCTCCCTGTTTGTCTCTGATGAGTATTTTTGCTCCTGTAATAGCAGACTTACTAACTTGAAATCTTTTTTTTTTTTTCCTTAAAATATTTTTCAAGCAAAAAATTAAAAAAAAAAGGAATTTGGAGTTCCCAGAGCTACCCCAGATAAATCCAAATTCATCAGATGAGCAAACAAGAAAAAAAAAAAAAATTGCACTGAAAACTGAGCTATCAAGCTAATACTGTAGAAAAATTAAATCTTACAGAGTACCGCATATAATATTTTTAAAGAAGATATAAATCACAGTAATTAATTACATTTTTGTTTAAATGTAATGAATTTTGGCCAATTCTGTTTCATGTATATCAATCGTTTCTATATGACCTGATAAGTAATAACATCCTAATGCAGTTTGCACATATAAAATACTTTTGCTTTTAAAAGTTTGAAAATATCTTGATCTCTGAAATGATGAAAAAATGGAAATGAAGTAAATATTTAACTCTGTTCAATTTTTTGGGGCTTGGACAGAATGAAGAGGTTCAATTTTAGGACATAGGTAGGCTTGTAGCAGGTCTAAATTAGTAGGAGTTTGGGGCAGGACTAGAAAAGAATTCCAGGGAAACAGAACGAGACTGGAAAAGCAGCCAAGGGAAAACTGAAGGCGAGTGGAAGCCAGGCTGAGATGAGGAACAAAGGGGACGCAATCAAGAGGCAGAGGAGCAGAGGACCGAGCCAAGAGCAAAGCAGAACAGGGCAGAGGGAAGGAACTAAGGTTAAATTGAAAGAGAAATTATTATCGAGCTGGAGTAAAAGGAAGAAAGCCAACTTGCTGCCACCGTGGCTGGTTTCACACACCTTTCAGAAGACCCTGTCTTTGTAGTGGCAGTGCAAGCCCTTTTTCACAGACGCCTGTGGACAGCAGTAATAAAGTTAGGGGTGGAGCCACTGCTTAAATCCTGATAGCTCAAGCTCTGTGCAATGAATATTACCTTTTTTTTTTTTTTTTCTGTTTACGTAACATTTTTCTAACCTGCGTAACTCCCCTCATTTATTTCCCATTCCTATGACCAGATTAACCATCTTTGATCATCCTGACAGCTTCTCTGGTAAGAAAATAAATTCAGTGACTATTAACACTGTCTGGGTTGTGTGCTGCAGTAGAAAATATATTAATCAATTAATTTGTTTAGAAATCTGTGAAAGCTAATGCTACATTTAGCTAGTTTTGAAGGAATGATTTAGGAATGAGAGACTCCAACATACTCTCCCACATCTTCATACCTCAGTGCTAATACATCCAAACATATTGGAAATTCTGAGATTCTAATTCTGAAAATACTAAACTATGATATGCAGCCCTAAATAAAGGTTTAAAGTTTGGCTCTGAGACAAACCTGATGTAAATGATGATGATTAGAAAATGGTCTTAAGTGATAGATTATAACACTTAGCATCATCCTCACAATGCTGAAGACTGCTGGCGTAGCTTAAACTCCCTGAGGCGGTAATGTACGGTGATTATTAAACAGACTCTGTCCAAATATACCTTTACTATGAATTTGACACTTTGGTGTTTGTTTTCATAATGCCTTTAGCAGGCAGTACTACACATAGCAAGATGTGTTTGGGAACACTCGCATCATACCATACCAACCATTACAGAGGGGAAGATGTGTGCTCATCAAAATGAGACAGAAAACACTGATTTGATGAAACTGGAATAACAGATTTTGTTCAAGTTAGATCAAAAAGAGAAAACACTGTAAATCAAAGATGCAAAAGTCATACGGGCATAATCATCTCTGACATTCTATCTTTAAACCAGGAATGGGTTTAGCCAAAGGAATACAAAATATGTTTTGACAACCCTACAACTACATGGCAAAAACCCAGTATTGTGAGCGCAGAAACTAGCAGATTATTTAAAATAACTGCAGAGATACACACTGATGACTCAACCCCATCAGACCTCACACACCCTATTTCTTATTTCATTGCATTCCTACTGTTTCACGAGACTACTCATGTGGCAAGGAGTATTTTTGTGATTTTGAAAATGATCTAAACTGATAAATCTAACATCATGAAACAAATCCTGTACAAGTATTTTCATAGAAATAAAATGGCATGAGAACAGTGTCATACAATGCATGGGAAAATATACTTAATATTCTGCCAGCAGTTTTTTCAAAGAGATCTTTAAAGCAGCACTACCTTATAGGACTGGAAGACACGTCAGGGTCATGGGCAGTCACCTGACCAATCACAGAGTTAATAGCAGCATTTTCATGCACTTCCAGTAGGTAAGTAGGTGATGAAAAGACTGGTGGCTCATCAGCATCCTCTACTACAATTTTTACGGTTGCTGTATCCTTGAATGGTCCTCCACTGATGAAGCGAGGATCAATATGAACGTTGGCTGCTTCTACCTTCAGAGTATAGGATTTTTTGGTCTCAAAGTCCAGTGGCTGTTAAGAATGACAAAGATAAATGTCTTTTACTAATGGCCACAGAGAAAGAACAAATGAATATAATGCTGATGGATGAAAGTTATGTGCATTTAAGCACATTCAGTGAGTTTTAATGCAATCGCTTCCCACTCCCAGAAATCCAACCTGCAATTTTTCTAGGCTTATATTGATATCTGTTTATTAACCAGCCTCAGAGAAAACAAGACTCTGTTTTCTTACTTTTCACAAGGAATTTACCAAAATATTCTCTCTCCTGAATTATACCATGACAATTACATAACAGATAAATACTACAAATTTGTTGGTGACGACACGAATTGCATGCTAATCATGCACTTAATCAGTGCTTTGTTAGTTGGAGATAAGAAAAAAAATTATACTAGCTCCACAAAGAATAAATATTTTATTACTTCCAGAACAATGTGAGAAATGCAAAGAACTAGCAATTATTATTTGTTGGACATGAGAGGCATTACGTGGAAAAATACAGAGCTAATAGTATAAGAAAGTACTTCAATATTATTGCACTTCAGGTAACTGCATTTCTGCTTATAGGGGTAAATGAGGTAGACATCTCTCAGGAATTTCTTAAAACTGTAGCAATTCCTATTTCTGTATCTTATTTTTTTTTCAGAGAGAGAAACACGAAACCGATTACTTTATTCTATCAATATACCTGCCATGTCACCATTGTTTTTACTATTTTACAGTTCCATATTAAAACATAAAAGATGAAAACACAGGGGATTTAAAGGAATGAAATACCAAATAAAACCCAAATCTGTGACACTTTCGAATATTAGAATTTTTCATTATAGGAGATTCAAGTTCGTGTCTTGAAGCACGTCAGTATATTCACTATATAATTCTCTTGTGTCTCACAATGATTCAAATTTCAAAGATGCAAATTGCCAAGTATTGGAAAGATATTAAGATTTGCATTACAATGTCCCAGGGATAAAAAGAAAAGGACACAGAAACTCTGAATCTGCATTGCAAATACCAGCAAAAGCACAAATAGGGACCTTCAGGAAGTCTGTCAAAGCCTTCAATATGTATACTTTCAAATTTTGTTGATTTTTTTCAGGTATGAATCAAGCTCTAATGGGATTTGCTCTTTCTCACAAATTCTAGTAAACATGAGAAAACCTTACTTCTTCAGCAGCTCTTAAATTAGTAAGCTTTTGTAATTATGAATGGTGATTTATAAATCAGCATATTCACAATTTGCCAATCACAGCTCCTATATAATTTTTTCAATTGCTTTTCATATGCTTTAGAGAAATGACAGCACCCCAATACATTTAGTCACACTTAATCAG
Source organism: Pluvialis apricaria (assembly GCA_017639485.1). Classification (NCBI taxonomy): domain Eukaryota; kingdom Metazoa; phylum Chordata; class Aves; order Charadriiformes; family Charadriidae; genus Pluvialis; species Pluvialis apricaria. The sequence continues at coordinate 3,744,039 of CM030018.1, read as the reverse complement.
AATATCATATTGAAAATTTACTCTGCATTGTCTGAAGCCCATGAATTTATGCTGGAGAAAATCTGTTGGTGGAGAGTACCTTCCATACATCATCTACTGTAGTAGAACCAAAATGATTATTGCTGTCAAAATGAATATATGAAACAACATTATGTTAGAGACTCCGTTATGAAATAAAGCCAAGGGAACTGGGGCAAAAGGCTAATTGCCTTAGTTTACAAAAGAGGCCACAGCATACAATAAATAACAGTAAGGAAGATCAAGCATGTATATCATAATTTTCTCTTTAGGAAAACAGATCTCAATTTAGATAAATAGACATCATTTTATTACGCATCTACAGGGCTGACCTACTCACTGAGAAACAGAAAACACAAACTTTTGACAGGTACTCTGCCTGACCTCTTTAATTACAGGTACAAGTTGAATATTAATTATCTGTACTCACTGGAATGTAATGGTTTGGTTTTTTGGTGTTTGTTTTGTTTTTTGTTTCTCTGGTTGGTTTTTCTCTCCAAACAAAGATTCATTCAGAGTGCTCTATGCAACATATTTAAAATCCTCTATGCCAGTGTTATAAGATATATTCATATCCTTTTTCGGAACACAGCACGAGAATCGGCTCTCTTCTTCCCCAGAAAATAATGAAAATTAAGTCTGCAATTAACGTTTCATTGACTTTACTAGCCAAGTTTTCTTCTAGATATGCCGTCTCTCCCCATATTTCTGTATATAACTGAGTGGTCCTTCTGTTGTGTACATGCAAGTACCTCATCTTGCATACACCAAGACTGTACAAGCACAGAAAAGGTAACAGATTTGTAGCCTTCTGTAGGGCCCGAATTTGGCACTTCTCATGTGAAACAGTACTGATGACCTTGGTAAGGTTCAATGAAATCACTATTCATGGAGCAAAGAGAGTTCAACATGAGAAAATGTGGATGATTAAGACTCTCGCGGGTAAGGTAATTTAAATAATGTGCTATGATTTTTTTTTCTCTGAAGAGTATTTGACCAGCTCTACGGCAAATCAAATAATAGAAAAAAGTTATTTGATGAATACTCAGCGAACGTTTTATGGAAGTTTATACTACCAACAAAGCAAATTCTAATCTGCTCTTCTGCTTTGGAACCAAGGAAGCAAAACCTTTTGATTTGACCATGTGGAAGCCCAGATAAGACTAACACATGCCCAGCAAAGAAAATGCTTCCATGGGTGTCTCCCCAGTTGTCACCTAAATGGCAATTTTGAGGGACATGGCTAATACATCCCTGTTTTGTCACTTCACTGGCTTGACAACTCATCCATAGGTAAAAGAATCCTTGGAAATCCAGCATCACCTCACAGCGTACAGTCTGGCTGGGTAGTCATACGTACAATAAATATTTTTTTTTAAAAACAGAGATATCATTTACCTTTCTTACTCTAATAATGCCGTCCTGAGTTTGGGCATCTGTAGTAATTTCAAATATATCCATTCCATCTCCTTCAATAATATCATAGGATGATTTAGCATTTTCTCCAATATCCAGGTCATTGGCTTTCACCCTTCCTATTGGTTCACCAAGAGCAACATCTTCCATTACTGAGAAGTGATACAGACCTTACAAATAAAAGGAAAAGACTGAACATTACACCCGATTCCAGTATCTCTTCTGTGATCTTCATTTGTTTATGCTTCCCCAATGCAAACTGTTGAGCTGTGCAACTGATACAAAGCCCATTCACACAAGTTATTTACTGAAAGCAGCAAAACGTGTTCCTTGCACAGGAATATTCAGTATACTGTATGTGAATGTTCGTTTCATTGCAGTAGTATCCTGCTTCTTCCTTGCAGGGATGCTTAGTGTTGGCAAACATAAATATTAAGCTACTTTGCAATGTTTTCTACTGCAGACACTGTTGAACTTACCATTTTATCTACAGACATGTAGTTATAATTTTTATAGAATACAACTGTGAAACTTTGGTTTTACTCTGTAGAAAACTGGTCTAATGTGTTAAAGATGCCTTATACAATTTCAGATCTTTACTACTTTTTTAACCTTTTTAATTGGATTTGGGTTTGGTTTTTTAAGTCCTTCCACCTCCCTTTTGTGGTAAGAAATTAACTAAGAAACTTTCAAGGAAAAACCCAAAATTTATGCTTTAAAGGAAACAACTTTTCATAATGATCATTACTGTATTTTCTGTTTGGTTGTAGGCTTAGACTAAAACACACTAGAAAGTGCTATTCAAATTGTCAGCATTTTTTTTTTTTTTCATACTTGCTTCAAACTTTCTCACCTAGGAAGTGTCAAAAATCTATTCAGAACTTGCAATACATTATTTAAGCAAGCATTTGTTTAAGAGAAAAATCGAAATACCCATTTTACTACTATATCTCCCAGTTCGTAACAGTACTCTGAAAAACAGAAGGGACATGCACGTGTTAGATCAAAAAGTCTTTACTGCGTGCCTATTTTTTTACCTCTTGGTAATTTACACTTATCAAAGCTACGGTTAATATGTTATCTAATCAACTGCTGTGCTACTTAGTAATTAAAATAGTCAAAAGGAATTCAAGGTTAGCAGATGAGACCATTAAAATAGTTTTTGACAAAGGGTTCTGGACTTGTTCTTTTCTGTCCTCACAGTTGTTCTAAGACAATGTGTGATTTTTACTGTTATGTGCAGCTAAGAGTTTTCAAAAAACAAAATGTTCTGGAGTTCGTACTTTAACTGTTTGTAGGCTGACTGCAGTTGCAACAGTTGAAAGTAGGAAGGAAACTGCGAGGAATCCACAAATAGATATATTAGCTATGCATATAGTCTGACCCAAAGTGAAATATTTTTCTTTCTTTTATGTTTCTGGGCTAAATTGTTAGAGATAATTTGGAGATCATCAAGATTCCTGGAGAATATTCATAATGGCTCACAAACAATGAGCAGCCAAAGCAATCAAGTGCCTCAGGAGACGAAATTATGTGTTCGTAATTTATACTGCTGTCCACACTTTGTGGTTTGGATCTCCAGACACAGTTGATTGCATTTTTAAGTTGATATTTTCCTCTCAGATTTATTAAGATAGTTTACAAAATATTGTAAAAAAATTTATTACAATGCAGCTGACTCTTTTACACAAATTGCTCTCACGAATTATGAATTGTCCTGCCAAGACGTCCTAGCACAGAGCTGACCAAAAATCCACATTACGCATCTTTGAAAGCCCTTGGTTTTCACAGCAGTGCACAGTTGTTCTCAGTACAACCGTATGGTAAACTGCCAGGTTAAAAACTTCTGTGACTTATAAAATGCCTCTAAAATTATTTCAAAGAGATCATAGAAGTAGTGAAAGTTCATCTTTTTCATTTCTAAAACCCAGGAGGCTAACACTCTTTGAAATCAAACCATAAATATACATTTCTATCCTGCCTGGAAACAATAAACCGATAAAACACGCTGCTTTCTGAGTTCATTACAATTTATTGTGAAAGCAGCATGTATTACATCTTATGAATTTCTATTTCATTTTGGTTAGGCTCTATTGTAAGTTTGATCCTTTCTTATTTTCCTTTCCAGGCAAATGCAAACTGCTTCAACGGTGTAAAAAAATGCCAAAAGACTTGATCAGCTTTTCTCTAAGGCCAGAGTCAGGACTAATCTGCAATGCTAGGCAGCATGCTAGGAATACTTAGTTTTAAAAGGCAGCATTTGTAATAACTTCTATAATATAATATACAATACTTGCTTAGCTCACCCTCATTAAATGTGATACATACATAATACAAAATTATAGTAGATGCGGTTTTTGTGTAATGAAGTTGTGTAATGGTCAGTGTTATAACAGGGCAGTTATTCCTAGACAGTAGCTTCAATTCTGCACTGGAATGCACTAGCAGCTTCAAAGACAGCAACTCACTCTTTGTTGAAGGAAAACTAATCTACGTTTTCCATATAGAAAATACACTTCAGGGATCTGTGATGCAGTCTTCCTCCTGCTACCCAGTCAGTGGGTCACTGTATCCTGGCTAGAGGAGAACAGATCAGAGGACAGCGCACAGGGAAAGAACGGTTCCATCTCCGTATGCATTCACTCCTCTGCTTCCCGCCGAGAGCTCCAGCAAACGTACCAATTAGTACCAGTTGTGTTGTTGCTGATTTTCTCATCTGTTTTTTTCATACTGGCAGGCAAAGGCTTTTTGAGACAGAAAGTGCTGATACAAATACCAAAGCCAGGTAAGCTGGCAAAAGTAGATCTGTATTCACAGAGTTAGAGCTAAAGCACATTGCAGGTATAAAAGAAACGTCCCTCTGCATTCTGGTGATACGGTTCAGCCAGGAGTCTCATCTATAGATGCTTACATTATTAGGGAAATTGTCGACATATGTTGAAAAACACTACTACACAAGTGCAAGCAATGCAATATGACATGAAGCAAAAAATTGATGCATTTCTTATGAGAGAAAACCTTTATTGTGCACAGAGTGCTTATCTGTTAAAAAACACTAAGATGAGGTAATAAAATATATATTTTGCAAATAAGCTTTCACCTCTGCTTATTTATTTCATATTTTTTCTCTCTATCTATCTGTACGTGAATTTTCTAGACCATAGGTGTGTATTTATCACATGCTAAGTACTAGGTCAAACCCATTTCACTCTTTGTGTCTTCAGAACAGGGCAAAAGTGGACTTCAAGTCACACATATGTGGAAAAGAATTAATTTGACATTGGGTGCATAAGTACCTTGTTAGAAAAACATGCTTCTAATAAAGCAAAAATGATACCAAGTTTAGATGTGAACATTCTCCGACCCCCCGAAAGACTCTTAATACCTTAGAACTTTAGTTTTTCAGAACAAGCTGGATAAAAAGGTAAGTTTCTAATAGTGCATTAGATTGCACCTGTTCCAAATAAAATCGATCCAGTCATTATGCTCTTCCCTCTTCTTTTTTCTTTTTGTCTTCATCTTTGAAATAGACTACAAAGCTTGTAGAGAATCTCAGCAGGATGGCAAATCATTTTAACCTAGCCCAGCAAGACATCCATTGGAACCACAGTAGTAAATATGGATTTTGAATTAAAGATCAACAATTATCTAGGCTCAGACTTATTCTCTTTGTTTTCTTCACTATTACCTAATTAGTAAAACCTTTATCACTTCTATCAGTTATATATGTCTTTTACTGGTGGTGTCACTTGTCTGCATGAGATGGAAGCACATATAACAGCAACTAAAACTAGCGCTTAGAAACAACTGCACTGAAAGCAAATAAATACATGAAAAAAGTCCCCAAGCCCTTTTGTGTGGATGTAAGAGGGGTAACAAGGAAGACAGAAAGCTGTGTGCACTGTTGTGGACGTAATTCCTTCTTTCCTAAGCCCTTAATCAGGCAAAGGACTATTAATCTTTCACTAGGAGCAGCCACATATTTTTAAATCACATTACAAACCCAGGCAATATGAATAAAAAAAAAAAAAGAGCTTGATTAAAAAAAAGCAGCACTATTTTACCTTCTTATATAGGAGAACACATACACACAATGGCACTTACTCTGTGCAAACTTAGGAGGATTGTCATTAACATCAGTGAGTGTAATTGTCACTGTTGTAGTTCCAGAGAGTCCACCCATATGTCCTCCCATGTCCTTTGCTTGGATGACCACAAAGTATTCTTCTTTGGCTTCTCTGTCCATGTTGGGAAGAGCTGTTTTAATTATAGCTACAATAATGGGGGGGAAAAAAGTCAGGTACAGACCCAAATACAGTTTTGCAGCTATTTTTATGGATATATGTAAATATTGGCATAAAAATTGAACTGCTAAAGGTCCAATTCAATTGCCTCTTAGTACTAAGGATAAAGAAGAATCTGAGATTTTCCAAAAAGTATATTGGAGGTCACCTACCTTGATTTAATTAGAAGTGCAATGAAATCGTTGTCCAAAACCCAAGAATTAATCATACCTGTGATACACATTAGTTTTTTTCCTGATAAACTTTTTGGTTTCTGTCCTACCTCCCACACAAATCCATCGTTTCCCCACAGAATTCACAAACAGAAGACAACCACATAGTAAACTTAATCTGTAAACACCGTTAACTGTATCTGTCAGATTGTGTTTCAAATATTTTAAAACCAAAACTATTATTTAATTTGCTCTTGTATACAAGCCCAGCTACGATTCTTCCCTTAAGCCCTAAATCAAGAGCCTAAACTTTTCCTGGCGAATGACAGCACGTCTTTCAGCATAGTCACCAGTACTGCAAACTCCAAAAGTCACTCCGTTGTCCCCACTCTAGGAGGGTCTCTTGTTGGACAATGATCTCAAGTCAACTGCGCTGTCAGCTACTTTATTAGGTTAGAAGTTTTTAAAGACAGAGAAGTAAAATGATCTGTAGAATACCAAAGTATAAAATGCCAGTGGGCCGGCAGGAAGGGACAGACCAATTAAATACGGGGCCAGATCCACTGCAAACTCCTATAGATTTCATGGCCATCTAATAGAAGAAATAATAAAATCTTTTTTCAGTCCGAAAGTTTTCCACCTGTAATGTGCTATTATATTCCCAGCCTTCAGTACAGAAAGTGCAATACTAAACATTTAACAGTAAATGTAAATAGCGTCCATCACAGTCTCGTAATGTCCACCATAATAAAAAGACAATAATCATCTGGAGAAGTCCCACTAAACCTAGGGAAAACAACTCTAAATGTTAAACTGAAATATGGCATTTCTTTCCTTTTAATCCTGTTTTTGAATTCTATTTTTTTAAAAACCCCACATTTGTCTGTGAAAAGAGGGCACAAAGGTCAAGTTACTGAATTATCTTAGGTGTTAAGCGAAGTGTAAGAGTTCCGAGGGGAACTGAATCCACCATTGCGGCGGCCCCTTTAAACCACGGTGCCTGAGGGTTCTTACGAGGCATAAAGAAGAGTGTCCCTTTGCACAGACCTGTACCGACAGAGCTGAAGGACACAGTTTATGGGCAGACATTGACAGTAACTCACCAAGTCTTTGGACTTCATTAAAAAAAGAAGCTAAGAATTCTATATTGTACTGTACATTTGTTAAGATTCACATGTTGAATAGAGTGGCCAAGTTCACACCCGGGATCACACAACCCTGTTACTGGGCCTGACCATACACTTCATTACCTCTCACACTGGATTTTTTTTTTTTACCTGTTCTTTGTTAAGTCTTTTCAGGAGTTTTTAGTTGTCAATCAATACTTATTGCAAATCTATTAGTTTTGGTTTCTCTATTTGGACTAGCATAGCTGTGGAGACTTCAAATAACTTTTTCTTTCACATGGGATAGCTTCTGTTAAATACGCTTCTTAGAAACAACACTGCCTGAAATGCTGAGCTTATCTATTCATGTATTTATGGTGAATAATGAAATATTTCTGGTCTTCATCATTAATAGAGCTGCATTTTAGTAAATTTTAGAATCCATTTATCTTTAATATTGTAATACTAAGAATCTGATCAGACCTTTTCTTGGCTGAGCACAGGACCAAGCTAAGGGCAAGGGGGTGTAAGGCATTTAGAATAAAGCAAAATGCTTGCCACATAAACCACCAGACATAACACAATAGCGTCTTGTAACATACACTTTTGTAAATGGTTTCCATAAAGTATTTTGCGTTGGTATCTTCCATTTTTTAATTATTTCAATAAGGTGATGATTTTTCCTAGACATATTTTGTCTCTTAATGTATGGAACGGTCTAGTCCTTGTCTATGGTTTGACAGATATCAGGAAGATTAAGTACCTTAAAAAGTACCTAAATCAGAATTACAGTTTCTGACTTTTAAGACATAAAAATTTGGGTTTTTTTCTGTATAAAGATACTATCACAACCTGCTATTTCAATAGTTTTATATGTATTTCTATCTGCTGTCTCAGCCCATAAACCATTTGCCAGAAGCTGAGTCAAAGACAAAGTCAAGTTTCAGTTTCAAACACAATAAAAAGTTAAAATAAAGTTTACTCTTTGAACTACTATAAGAGGAGCTGAAGGGTTTTAAACATCAAATACATCCACATTACATGGGCTGATTGTTACCACCAGTATTTCTATATTCAGAATCTATAGAATGGAGGTCAGTGAAAGAGAAGCGTCTGTGTCTCTTACGAGGCAAATTAATATACACAGAAAGGCTCCATCCTCACCTAAGTAAAGTGATCGAAACAAAGACAGACTAAGAGAGTTAGTTATGCATAGCGAATTTCAAGGATATGTCTTTGTTCTTCTGCTTTATTCGCCAGTTCTCAGGTCGGGCTCACAGGAAGTCCTGAAACTTTCCACCTATTTTTAGAAAACAATTCAGGCTCACCAAATACTAATACGCATACAGCACACAGAACATTAACTCATTGAGCCTTCAACCTGCTCTACTTCAATTCAACCCAGAAACAAATCGAGAATAAAAACATAATCACTTTCAGCATGCTATGATGGATGAAAATGATATGTGCCAAACAGGAGAGCAGTTTAAAAGCGAGGGATGAGAATTACCGTAAACTAATGTAAGGCAGGTAGACGCTTGTTGGAAGATTGTATTCAGAACAGTTATCAATGGCTTACTGTCAAAGCAGACAGATGGATGAAGTGGTTCATAGGGCTTGTTCTGCTTCTAGCATCATTCAATATTTCCTGAATGATGGACGACAGGAAGAACTTATCAAGCCTTTCACAAGACACAAACTTGGGAGCCATTGCAAGTACTGGAAGAACAGGATTAGAGTTCAAAACAATTTTGACAAATTGGATAGTCTAAAAAAGCAGGATGCAACTCAATTTGGCAAGTAAAAAGTATTCCGTGTGGGTGAAACAATTAACTTCACAATTACAATAGAGCAGATGACTCACAAGACGGAAAAGAATGTGGAGTCAAAACGAGCTGAATATGAGTCAACAGCGTTTTGCTGATAAAAATGCTCAAACATCTCCTGGTATATTAGTTAGGATGCTACGTGGAAGAACTGTGGAATAATCCTTCCAGTTCACTCACACTGGTAAGGCTGCAGCTGCAACGGTGTGTCCAGTTTTGAAAAGAAATGGTTTATACAGTTAGGGAAGCATGAGGAAAGGTTTTACAGCCCAATATGTAAAAATGACTGGGAGCTACACTCCTCTTCCACTGGGGACAAGAGAAGAAATGATGGCCCTAAAATATAAACCACAAAATGGGTTTAAATTGCAGCAAGAGAGATTTCAGTTAAACATTAGGGGAACACTTTCTAAACGAGAAAGTAAGTACAGACAGAAGGCTGCCTGTAGGATTTGTACTATTTCCATTACTGAAAGTTTTTAAGAAGCTATCAGACAACTGAGAATGAGAAGGGAGAAACGTGATCCTTTTTTGGGGCAAGTGCGCTCACTGCATTCTCGCTTGAGGTCCCTTCGCTCCATATCGTCTAAAATAAGGGTTTACCTCTATGTGCTCTAAAATATTTCACAAACTTTAGTCCTGTGGAAACATTCAATGGCCATGCAGTACAACCACTGAACAGACACCTGCAGCCTAACTTGGCTACAGAACCTCTGACTAAAGCTGGAAACAAAGAAATCAAGAAGCAGTCTAGTTCCTCAAAGACCAAAACCACCCCCAATATCAGAAGTACCGTTTTTGGGGTCTTTTTTCGCCTGAGTTGCTTTTCCTAAACAGCTACTGGTGTCACACTGCTCAATAGCAAATAAAACAGCTGCAAAATGGGGTTTACTTTTACAGTGGTCCTAAATGCACACACTGAGCAATTTGCACAATCTGCCTCACAACTTGAATCGGTTAAAATGCACCCCTGTGGACTACTTTCAAAAACCTATTTGGAAGAATATACACTGTCTCACACTAGAAAAAGATCAGGGGGAAAGAAGCAATGTGTCAGAAGCTATAGCCGATGAAGAGAAAGAAGAGAAGCAAAAGGAACAATAGAAATAAGGATCTGTTTTTCACTTTTCACTTTCCTCTCCATTTTTTTTTTAAGGATCTCTTTATGGTAATGCCATAAAAATACACATAATAGTAATTGAGAACATGGAACAAAACCAAGCAAGCACTACGCAGAACTGGAATCTGGCCCTGAAAAGCCTTTCTTAAGCACCTCATTCATCTCACACATTTTGATGAAGCCTTCCTGCTATTTCAACTTCCATACTTTGGACCTTTCCCTTCTTTGTTTTGGAAGAGCCAAGTAATTGCTTTGATCTTCCTTCCGTGCTAAAATCTTGGTGGAGATTCTTATTAAATATAACAGTCATTTAGGACCCAAACTCCTGAAAAATCAATCTTGTAATTTCTTCAGAGAGCCATGAGATGCATTCTTTGTATTCCCCATGAAGCACACTGACTTCAGTGATGTTTTAGCAGTCCATAAAAAAGCTTCACTTGGAGATCTGTGGAAAACCTGTACTGTAATTCCTAAAAAATGAATAGATCACAACCAACTTTCTTGAAAATTAAAAAAATTCTAGCACTTTGATGATGTGATACTGGCATATCAATCCGCTATTTTTAATTCAATTTACCCTTCATAAAAATCATAATCTTTTTAATAAAAATTATCATCAAATATTCTCATTTCTTATTTAGTTCTTATGCCTTAGGATTTTTATTTTAGCAAGACAAGAACATTTATCTGCAGTCTCTAGCAAAGCTGGCTAACTGTCTAGAAAAATTATCAATGACAGGAGTTGTCTGCACTACATTCAGATGTAGATATATTTCAAATTAAAGACATTAGCCCCAGTAAAAATAATCACTAGGTGAGGAATTGAATACTACAGTATACCATTTTATGTGGAGTGATTCTGTGCCATTTTTGTATTTTTAAGAGAGAAGCTAACAGTGTACATATTTTATTACCATGTTTATTTTTTAAAATTGTATGGGGAAGATGGCACTGCCTGCCTTTCTGTTAAAACTATGAGATGAAGATGGAATATCATTTTATTAATTCTCTTGTTTCTTCTGCAACATCCAATTTATTGTATTCTCTTTTTCAGCCCATATGACTTCCATTTTTGTGTTTTCTAATCCTGCTTTCCTTCCAAAGTAGACCTTGCAAGTTTGCCACGATGTGTAAATTAACACTACCTACCCTTCACCACATGTATTCTGCTTGAAGAATATCATATGGGAAATGACTGGATAACACCTATTACAACACCACCTTTTTAATTCAGATGAACTTGTATCTGGGTTTTACAGTAGGGGTAAAAAGCCTTCATCTCTACTTACCAGCCATTCCCTTTTCCCTGGGACCAAATTTCAATGGCATAGCGAAAGGATCACCCTCTCACCAACTGAGAATGAATGCAGTAAGTAAACATTCTGCGCTGCATTTTTATGACCTTGCTTCCTTAGGATGTTATTTGTAATGATCCTCTAATACCTATAATTACACCAGATGCTTTACAGAAAGTAGCCTTAGATTCTTTTTCAGATGCTTTCCAAATCTAGCTGTGTACTTCAAATTCCTCTAATTCAGTCTCTTGAAGCACATTATTTAGATATGTAGCCCCTTTTTTCCTACTCAGCATGAGGGAAACATTTAAGTCCTACCTATCTCACTAGCTTTCTAAAACGGTAGAGGCATTGCTCTGAAATGCAAGCGATGTGTGGTATCAGCTTTTTTGTTACCACTATTATTAGACAAACTCTAGAAGCAGAAATCACATTTTTTCCAATGCCAATCAATCTTGACCTTAAGCCACTCATCTTTACCAACTACAGACCATCATAACTGTTTTCAAATGTCTCTGCAGTGATTTTATACTGCCTTTATTAATCAGCAAAGACAGCTCTGGCTGCTGCTGAAGGACCCAATCCTACATACCTTATCCATAATAGTTGCACCTTACACTTCTAAGTAAAAAGCGAGAACTGTAGGACTGACCCTCAGGTCTGCTGCACTAGCGGTTTGTCAGCACAACTCTCTCGCCTAATGGGCTGTCACCAAGACAACTCTCAGAATCACCAAAGAATCTCTGTACAAACACCTTAACGCAACTCCTAAGGTTGCACAGTGTACTTAGTACACAATGACAAGAAAAGGCTTACACTAGTTTGAAAATAGACCCTATTTTCAGCATTGCGCCTAAGTGCATCAAATGCTGTCAAGACAGAGCTGAAGGTGCTGTAATGGAACCGACCACGTATAAACTCCAGAAACCCTCGTGCGTGCTGGAGCCAATTCTGCTACCCTGGGAACGTCGCTCTCCGGGCTGCGGGGACCTACCTTCTGTATGCTGCTGCACGCACCTGCCTTCTCCTCCAGGAAATGAGTTCCTACACCTCACTTGCTAAGACAGAACACCGCCCCATCCCAGCTCATGCCTCTTACACCGATTTCAGTTAAAAGATTAGTTAACTTGAAATCTGTAGTAATTGGCAAGGATGTCACAACAGCACTGGTTAACAAAATGAGCTGGAAAGCAGCAGTTCAATCCAGGCTCTGACTAATGTCGAACTACTTCTTTCTCTACGATAATCCCATGAGGGTTTAAATCTAAACTGTTTAGAAACTGAACTATTTAGAAGGGCTCTGTTGAACATGAGTTAGTTCTGTTCCTAGCAGCTCATTACTTTCCCCTTACAGTTGCAGATTACTTCCTGTATCAAAAGTGTTTTCCCATCTCTCTAGTTTGAAAATGCTACCTTGTCATTTTATCATGAGTAATTACAGAAACAGTCCCCGTGCCTCTCTTTTATTAACACCTCTCAAATATTTGTGCAGTGATTTCATATCCTCCTTTAATCACCTCTTACCCAGTTTATACAAATTAAGTTCAATCAATCTTTCATTACAAGTAATATTCTTCTCACCTTAGCTACCCTGCTTTGAACTTTCTTCAGTATTTCAGTAGTGTTTTTTATGAAGATGGGTCTCATCAGTACTACATGCAATATTCTGAGGGCAGCTTGTGCTATCATTGATACGTACCGTTACTAATAAACTGGGCATTAACAACCGGATAGAAGAAATAGTCTGTAATATCAGAAAAATGTCTGTAACTCAAAAGTTGCTGTCGTTTCTCCTCTCGCTGCCTCCCTGGCTTTTATTCTGCTGGACTGTATTTCAAGGTCTAGATGGAGGAAGATAATAAAGACTGCAAATTATAATGAAAGATTCAAACCTGACTTCTGCTGAATATCATTTTCATTCCTCCCTAGGCCGACTCATTTACGTTCTGATTTCAGAACCACAGGGTTCAACATTTTGGTCCAGAGAGGGCCATATACTAAATCATTAAAAGGTCTGTTGACTGAAGCATGTGCACTATCACCTGGAAGTTAAAGCTAGGTATAGCAAAAAGATCAATTATTCACTCTCCAAAGAAATATCCATATTTTATTAGGAGAGTCTTTATTTTTCTAGGTCTCCTGACTCTTCTATTAATCTCAGCTTTACTAACTTGAACTTTGGCTTTGTACCAAATAACTATATTCATGATGGCAGGGTTTAAAATCTATTTTTTCAGATATAGTAAGGGTTTATGCTTGAATAATACAATATGTTTTCCAGTGCAGTAGGGTGTGTGGCGTAATTTGCCTTATTCACGTAACTATATTTCAGGTATGTGTAGGAGTGACATTATTTAAGTTCATGTGAAATATAAATAAGTCAGACAAAGCTGAAAATGTATTTCCTCTGCCATTCCTATATTGTAGAACACAGTGTCACCTTGTGCTACATTCCATTATGATAATCTTATTTTAAAGCTGACAGTCATGATTTAATAGTCTTGAAAAAGCTTAAAAGTGAGAAGTGTACTTTAGCTACTTTTCTCAGTCTTAAGGAACTTCCTTCCCCAGCATTTTGACTGTCGTTACTTGGATTATGAGAGAATACATACAACTTGTATACCTTTACAAATAATACACACTAGTCAGGAAACCTGACGTCAGTTAGTCAGATGTAACAATAATGATTTATGAAATGTATTTTACTCCACTCTAAGTCTTGTTACTAATTTGATGTCATCACATTGTAAATTTAGCCTCTCATAGAAAATCTGAATCTGTATCTTTGAAATGTATTATTTATGTTTATTCTTTATCCATTAAACCAGTGGTCATATTAAAATTCACCACTGAAAAGTGAAAAATATTCAGAACAAGCCATCAAAAAAGCATTTACCCTAAGCCATATTCAGAGCACTGAATGAAAAATAACTCCTGAATTACCTTCTTTCATGTGTCTATAACTCATACAGAAGAACTTGCAAACTAGACCTGCAGAAACATATGCATTTTTCATCTAACGTAATGGAAAATTATTGTTTTATGGGTCACTTACCAGTACTTATTTCTGTGCACCCAGCATTATAGAATTGTTTCAGTGAGGAGGTTGAGAGTAATGCTGGAGTTTCAACCAAGAGCATGATTCAGATAAGGATTACACCTAGTTAACGTCAAGTTAGTAGGAAAAAAAAGCAGAGGAGTAAGCAACTGCTTTCCTCAGGTTTACCCTCAGGTGTAGCAACCTTTTCTGCCGCAGGCATAAAGCTATATCCCACACCTTCGCTCCCTCTTCTTGTTCAGAGTACTACAGAAGGGAGAGGAATCAAGAGGCGTGACTGGGATTGTTCCTGACGGTCAGCTCTCAGCATACTGCTAAAACAAAGCAGCAAGGTCAGACAATCTTTAGTCTGAGCCAGGAACCGGAAAAAATTATAGGCAGTACAGCCTAGCTATGGCTGCCCTGGTGCTGGTAGCTGTACAGATCTAAATCTAGTCTTAATTTCTAATAAACAAAGCTAATAAAAGGCCGGTTATCTAGAAAAACAGTAAGTAGATCAGCTCTAAGTAGCTATACTTTTGAGAACATTTGATACACTCCCATGAATGACAGAAAATACTGACATTCTTAAGTGGACCACTTTAACATAGCCCATTTCTTAAGAGAGTGGTTCCATTTGAGCAAAGACACAATTCTAAATACAATATCTGTGTTCAGAAACAATTCTGTTTCAAACCAATTGGAAAGGATTTCAGCTTAGCAGGAGAGCTAATGACATGTAACCACAGAGAAAATGTAGCTATAAACACCTTCCCCCTGCCCCCTCTCCCCCCAAAACCCCCAAAACTCTAAAACATCTATCACGCTCGGAGGATCACCTTCAGGTTTGATTTGTTTTGGATAAGACACTACTGCACCTGGCTGTTCTGCTTTAACTTGTGCACTGTCACAATGGTACCCAAACATCTTCCCACATGAAAGCTCTCACAGAGGTTCCTGAGTAGCACTACTATCCAAATTACAGAGCTGCTAAACTAGTGTGCACGTTTTATGCACCACTACCTCTAAAAAGGTGAAATATACAGTGCCACAAAATTGCAAAATTGTAGCTATCTTAGCATAACACTATGGGCATTTAGAGACTGCATGTAGCAACCCATCAAACTCTCTCTGCTATGTAATAAACATTATCATACCCTTGCTCCAAAATTCTGGTATTACCAAGAAAATCTGCTGCCTGGTTCCTTACATTTTTTGAAATCAACCCTTCTCTTCAGAAGAACCACAACTATAAGGCTGCTGGGTTTTAGAGGAATCTTTTTCACCCTGTATAACACACGGCTGCAGTTTCTACATGACTACCTGCATCTGGTTTGCTAAATGACTAGACTTTTATGTATATGTATTGTTTACATATTCTAAACAAATGTACGCTGGAGGGCTCTACACAATTTGACATTCAGTATGGGACACACCTCAGACACAAGAACAAACTTTGCAAATTTTAAAACATTACAAGCAATGGACAGATCCATCTAATATCACAGAAACATCTGGATACTCTCCGGATTTAACAAACTATTTGGTGTATGAGTATGAGCCAGCAGTGTGCCCAGGCAGCCAAGAGGGCCAACACCATCCTGGCCTGCATCAGGAATAGTGTAGTGAGCCGGAGTAGGGAAGTAATCATCCCCCTGTACTCGGCACTGGTGAGGCCTCACCTCGAGTACTGTGTTCAGTTTTGGGCCCCTCACTACAAGAAGGACATTGAGGTGCTGGAGCGTGTCCAGAGAAGGGCTACCAGGCTGGTGAGGGGTCTGGAGGACAAGCCTTATGAGGAACGACTGAGGGAACTGGGGTTGTTTAGCCTGGAGAAGAGGAGGCTGAGGGGTGACCTTATCACCCTCTACAACTACCTGAAGGGAGGTTTTAGAGAGATGGGGGCTGACCTCTTCTCCCACGTGGCAAGTGATAGGACAAGAGGAAACGGGTTCAAGTTATGTCAGGGCAGGTTTAGATTGGATATTAGGAAGCATTTTTCCACTCAAAGGGTTATTAAACATTGGAATGGGCTGCCCAGAGAGGTGGTGGATTCACCATCCCTGGAGGTGTTTAAGAAAAGGGTAGATGAGGTGCTTAGGGACATGGTTTAGAAGTGGGTGTTTTTAAATCAGGGTAGGTTAACGGTTGGACTTGATGATCTTAATGGTCCCTTCCAACCTCACTTATTCTATGATTCTATGATTCTATGGTGGGTAGCTGTAAGAGGAGAGTGGTAGTTACACTACAGAAGAAAGCCATTACAGAGAGATGGAAAAGAAACAAGAGGACAGCCTGAGCACATAAACTCATTCAGTTGTAATGACTTAGAGAAGAACATAATTGATGTCCTCCATAGATCTAGAAAAATGGGGAATCTGAAACCATTTATTCATTCAGAAGCAGCTCCATAATATGAAGCCACTTACTCAGGGACTGTGGCAAAGCCACAGTTGAATTCTTTATGATTAAATTCCCATTAGAAACTAACATGTCATTTTCATGGTAACTGAATTGCTACTCAAAGGAATATTTGTAACTGGAAACGAAGGAGGGGGAATTAAATGCTAGTGAAAAAGGAAAAAAATCATGATTTTCAGGTTCACCAAAAAGCTGGGGAGTTTTCTCTGGCTTCCATGATAACAGAAATCACTTTCCTAGGTGATGAACAGCTACTTCATTGGATTAAGCATAAGGTTATAATGCAACATAAATAATAAACCTGAGTAAAATTAAACAATTTTTTACTGTTGGAATATTTCTTTCAGGCTATTTTTGAGTGAAAGAAGTGAAAAATCTTCTGTGTAGGTGGGGAATACACTTCTCAGCTCTCCTGCTAAAGCACTAACTTTCCCTCGTAGAAACTGAGAAAGAGCCTACAGCTAATCCCCCTCTAATTAAGAGAGCTAACTCAAGTCATTACTGCACGCAATAATCTGTAATATTAAAGAAAACCAAATCATACGTTTTGATACTTGATGGTCACGGGTCTGTTCAGAGTTGTATTTCCACATGACTTGTTAGAAACCAGCCAGCATTAACTAAGGGCCTTAGCTAATAACACCCTCTTGACATACTACACTTATTTTTGAAACAAGCTACTGCTCTTCCATTGTGCTGTGCTAGAGTTATTCTTTGTAAAACTCTATTTTACATGTAGCATAAAATAAAATACTGAATCACATTCCAGAGATTGTTTCCACACTTGGGATAGCTGTCCTTCAACCAGAAGAAAACACTTTAATAGATTAATCCATTATCTATTGATATTTATCGACCTACCCAATTTACCTAAAGTCCCTGGAAGTTAGGGCATTTCTAGGAAAGGGAAATAGTTTTTCCAGTGCATTCTCACCAGAAAGAATTAAAGAAGTTCCAAGGTTTGAAGAGTCTAAGAGTACTCTGTTCAAGGTTGGTGAAAAAACTTAGCACACTTGAGCTGTCAAAAGCATCCTTTAATAATTTCTCCTTGCATTTATTTTGTAATTTTGCTAATCTGCATGAGGACAAGAATTTTTACTCCTGCATAACTCCTTTATGGTCATATAAATTCAGGTGATTTTTTGTGTGTTTCAAAATGAGAAAATGAGTTATGGTTTTGTTCTTGGAAGATCACAGCTGCTTGACTCAATGTGATTAAAAACGGCTTCTAGTAACAGGTGAAAGAATATAAGAAGTAATATCAAATCACTTAAGAAAACACTTCTCAGACATAACTAAATGAATTTGCTGTAAGTACAACGTATGTACAGGAAACGAGGAAATGGATTTATTGGCACTTCTTTCAGATAACTTTCAAGACTTTACAAGCGCAGAGAAATAAAGCCATCCTAAATGCACACTAATAAAACTTCATACCAACACTCAGTATCATGTTCTTTCTTTACCCCAATCCACGCAATCAAGAAAGAAAAATCATTTTTAATGAAAACACCCAGTATATTCACTAAAACTCACAAGTTAAACTGTACTTTCTTTAACTGGAAATACTGGTCTCACATTGAAAATTACATTATGCTCATTAAATTCCTCAGGCCGAGTCTTTCAATCCCTAATCAGTTATGTGTCGCACAGAATTTCCACTACCTTCAGTTTTGCTTCGGTAACTTCTGTAATATTAGCATCACCATTACTTGCATTATCATGATTATCAGATTTTTCTTTGTCTTTTCACTTGATCAGACTCTGACGGAATACAAGTGAGATGTGTTACAACTCGGTAATACTGACAGACGTCTACTTACGCTCCTTGTTTATTAGATACGTAAGAGGCACGGTCACTTGCGCAGATATAACCCAGAGATTCGTATTCAGAGTCACCTACCTGTATGGGGCTCAATAGAAAAGTAAGGCTGTCCTTCCAGAATGCTATAAACCAGCTTGGCGCTGTTTCCATAAACTGGGTCATCTGCATCTGTAGCTGTGACTTTAGTTACAAAGGTGCCTAAATAAAAAGAATATATACAATTAACGTTTACACTTTTCCGAGAAATTTGCGTAACTTATTCAAAAAATAATTTGCAAGAAAAAATCATTTCCTTGAAACTCTAAAGAAATTTGTGAGGTGTACAACAATAATAAAAGAAGAAAAAACAGCAGTAACAACTTAAAATATTACTTGTGGAACACAAACAAAACATTTTCCTTCAAGATGATATACGCCAGCAGACTGAATTTCTGGGTAAAGGAAAAACCTTTTTAGCAGCTGTATTATTTAAGGTTTCTTTGTAGAATGCATTTAAAGCTACCTGATAGATCTGTGTAGACTTCAAGCATTTGCAAAGGAATCATATCAAAGGGATACGAAATACTAGGTTAATAATACAATATAATATGTTGCATTTAAGATTCGCAAAATCACATTTGAAAGAACCTTGCCAAGTTACAGAGACTGCATAGAAAAGCAATAATAAAAAGGGTTCCTTTTTCTTCTCTTGGCTTGCAGCCATAATAACAGTTTGATGTGGCCACAGTGACAGAGTCAGGACAACATCTATTGTCTCTGAAATGAGCCTCTGCCACTGAGGGGGCCATTGTCTAGCCAGAGTTATAAATTCCGTGCTCTGTCCAAAAATATAGAAGAAAAAATTAAGGAAATTGCCCTTTTTATTTCTCAGGCAACACAGCACTTTCCATTTCTGTAAGAAGCAAAAGTGAATGAAATTCAGTAGGTTACATTAAGCTTGCTGCAGAGAGGGTTTTTTGGATGACTTAAAATTATAATGATGACATTAATTAGGCTAACAATAATGACAATACCTACAGAGGAAGAGAAAGCAGGAGTAGGAGAGAGGTTAAGGACTGAATTATGTTTCTTATGTTCAGAAAGGAAAAGAATTATAGCACCCACCAAAATACCCCCTTTCTGGATATGCCAATAAAATCACCTCCTCTTCCCTCTCGCGCTTCGTGTGCTGCTGAACCCAAATTACACGACGCTTCAGGACAGAACAGTAAACTAAAGGAGGAGGAGATTGCTGATCCCTTTGGCATGTCCTTGGATTGTGCTCTCTTCTTTCTCTGTATGGCACATTGCTGCCACGGCTTTGGGCAGTTTTGTGCATTACTATACATGCAAATTATTTAGATTAATGTTTGCATATTTAGACATAATTTGCATATCACCCAATAGCTTCCATTTTGGGCTTTCCCACCTGGCCACTTCGAGGATCAAAGCAAGACATGGGGCTGGCAGGATCTGGGAGTGTCTAGAGGGATGGATAGCACCTCGTTCATGGAGCGGAAGTTCTGTGGTGCTTGAAGTCGTGGAGGGTTTGCTGCATGGCAATAACGGGATAATTCCCAGAGAAGGGAACGTGGGTTGCAGAAATACACTGCACTAGAGAAAAAAGTGCCTACAGCTTGTACTGGTCATTTATTTTGGCTACTGGTGTAAATTTAGCCATTCTTACAGGGGGCAAACAGCAACAGCAGATCAGCTGGCTGTCACGCATGGCCCATGTGGCCAGAAGTGCCCCAGCAGCCTCTGCTGCTGCTCAGCAGGGTCCAGGAGAGCCCACGCGGCCTGCACCTGATGCGCACCACGTGGAAGAGGAACGCAATGCTGACAAATATTATGTTGCACCTATCTTTGACAGATGCTTGCTGAACTTCTTCTTAAAAAAGATCTAAACTTTCTGTTTTGAAGCTTAACTGGTTTTGATGTTGAAAAGTGATCTTACACCTAAGCTTTAATATAACAATCTTTAATCTGCCACTGGGCATGAGAAATGGACTTTATCCTCAACTCCATGGTTAGTTTGTAAGCAATTAACATGGGAAATTTGTTGTCTGACCAACTACAGATTTTGCAGCACACCCAGACGCTAACAGACAATGCCTGGTAGCTTTGGGTGAAAACGATAAAGGGGACAGATGACACAAATGTGGTCCCCAGCCTCGTAGCAAGCGGAGCAGCCTCAGCCTATAGATATCCTGAACAACCTCCTTCACATACAGGAGAATAAAAACAGTAACAGGGAAGCAACCATGGGGCACACTCAGAGGCCATGGCATATGCTACAGAAAATAAACGAAATGGGGAACAATGACAAGGAAGTATGCAGGAAGCTTGAGTTTGGATGTTGCAGGAACAGAGGAACAAAAGGACCCTTTGTGGCTTGCCCACAGTAGTTACAAAGCATGAAAAGATGTAGCTGTTAGATTTGTCTCACATATTTAAGGATTTTTTGCCTTGCCTTCTGTAAGTCACACACCAGTTACAAGTTCTCTATTTTGTTGCTCCTACAGAAAGCAATCTCTCAGCCAAGCCGCACCGCCCCTCTCGCAGAAGTCAGGCTACAGCCCCACCGTCCCAGCAGGACATTCCCTGCAGTTCACAGCTGCTGTCCCACGTGTGAGACCAAACATGAACGTAGAGGTCAGGGCTTTCTTCAGCTGGACTCAAACTGAAACAGCGGGTGATGTACGAGGCTTCCGTGGGAGTGGCTGCTACCATAAAACTTTTGGTTTGTAACCTTCTAAGACAGAAGAGGTTTGTGCAGAACATCATACAATGGAACAGGGCTGGAATAAGATAAGGCTCATCACAGAACACTGAAAATTTTTGTATGAGCATTTTATCTAGGCTGTTCCATTTTGTTTCCATGATATACTTTATACACAAAGGAAAATAGAGAAGTGAAACTGTTGACTTCTTTGAGATTGTGTTTGATTTGCCTAGCTGGCTCTCATTTCAAAGGACTTCAGAAATAATTACATCGCTTGTTTAGAAAGATTTGATATATAACGTCTATTCTTGTCTTATTTCACTGGAGAATTCCTGAAGACTTTTATAGATATTTATTTCAAGATTTCAAAACTTAAATCGGTATGCTGATTCTTTGATAAACACATCCTTTATCCCAAGTGTTCATTAGACATTAAAGTTGAATGTGGCTTAATAAAAAGAGGCAATCGGTGTCTAACATTGCTTCCCATCCAGACGCTCAGCTCAAGGTTTTTCTTTTGTGATACAAAATAACTTAATCACTTATTGAGGCCCCAAATTTATCTGAAATTTACACGTACATTAAAAATACATACATAATAGTCAGTATTCCCATTCACTGTTTATACACACAAAAGGGGGGGAAAAATAGCATACCCTTCCTTTTCTTTCCCTTACAGGTCACTTGAAGTGTGACTATAATCTCACTTAATAAAACTAATGAAAGGAATGGAAAAATAAAATACTCTCCCAGCTCCTAGAAATCAATTTCTTACACTGCCAGTCTCTGCCACTCAGCACTTCATTTCCGACCATCATACACAGTTCGGCGAAGGTCTGTCAAACTCAGTATTTTGCTCCCGGCAATCTTATTGATGAAAATTGTTTATGAAAGATGTAAGCAATCAGGAAACAGAAATTAAAGAAATTACTTCCACTATTGAAATTAGTTAAGCTTTTACGTAGTTTAAATTTTATCACCTTTAATTTGAAATTTTTTGTTTTATGCCTTGAATCAAATCTTCTGCAGGTGTGAAACATGCCCCGTTCATATGTTCGTACTGGCAATAAGAAGCATATCAAGGAGCAACCTCTGTCCCCTCTGCAGCTGCAGAGGATGTTGCTGCATCAGCGCTGCTCTGGCTCCGCTGCAGGCTGCTAAGGGTCCAGAAGAAGTGGCAACGTACCCCACTCCCACAAGTGACAGAACCCTTCTCAATTAAGCATGAACAAAAGGCTTGGAGATCTGGTAGATTCTTGAGGGTGAAAAACAAAGCAGAAAAAAAAGGAGCTCACAGCCACCATGGCTGTTATTTAGGCAATCTCCTGAGCACAGCAGAACTCTCCGTGCTTTGGTCTAGAGCTTTGGATTATCAATATTTAAGTAGGATTTTACTCCACTACAGATACTGCAGTTATAAACTACATGAACATAAATATTTTTTTACATGCATAATATGCTTAAAGTTTTAAAGATAAAAATTTTGCATTGAAAAAAACAGTAAGAATGCAGGCAAGAGAACTTATTAAGTAAATGCTCTGAAAAACAACATTCTGGGTTCTACCCAGCAAATAAACAGCTAAGGTTTCTGTTTGTGTTTAATTTTGACTGCATTTGGCTTTTATTTGTTTCTTTGTCAATGCTACAACAAACTCATTTAGCCAGAGACTAGAAATTTGAAATGGTGCCATTTTTACAAGAAAGACACTATTATAGTCCAAGTCACTGTTGTCCTAATTACAATAATATAGCAGTTTTATATAATCTGGCCCAACAACATAATCACTGTTTCTTTTTTTCTTTATGTACCTAATATTGCCTTATATAAAACAAAACCATTTTTTCGATAGATGAGGCAAATTTTAAGATATTCAGTTAAAAAACTTCCTGCATTTTTTTCGAAGATACACTTTCGCCATGCTAATGACCCTGCGATTAAATATGGACTGCAAAGAGATTCAAGAGATTTTAATTAACGAACACTTCTAATGTGATTTAGCCATTAACCGTGGCTGATTGTTTTACTCTGTTAGTGTCAGGTTTCATAGTTTCTCTTTGCAACAGGCTAGCAATCAGAGACACAATTAACAATAAAAGTATTTTTATACGGCTAGGTAAGAAAGCCCGTGTTCGCTGGCACACTAAGATTAAAAACCATCATAAAAATAAGATGTGTGTGCTCAGCTAGTGCTCTTCTGTTGGTTTGGCTGTGTTTTTATGTGCAAGTCAGGGTACAGATTCTACACATTAGTCAGAAAGAAAAATGCATATGCTGCCAGAGGGAGCAGGAAAGCAAATTTTTTGGTGTGGCAGTGAAGTGTGTGCACTGAAGAAAAAAAAAAAATCAGACTTGTATGTTCTAGAGGAGGTAACGCATAGTCAGTGCCAGAAATTTACATGAATCCATATTCAATGAAGCAACCATTTTGTTGAAAGATTGTAATGGCTGGTAAAAATAAAAAATGGGACCATAATGAAACCTAGTGGGACCATGTTTTATCATTTTCCCAGGGACTTCTGGTTTTTATTTGCTTTTCTGATGCCCTTCTTGGTCTCCCTCGCTCTTTCTCTCTTACTCTTCCCAATTCTTGACAGGCTGAAATCTCCATTTCATTCAGAAGATCTGATTACCAATCTGACAGGGCATTAAGAGTATATTTGCATGAAAAAGACCTACCATTATTTACCAACTGGTTTGTTTTTCTAAGAGGATCACTGTGCTTCCAAATCTCTCGCTAGATTTCGAGTTTGGCTGATAGTAGCCGTGCAGTCAGCAGTGGTCAAAGCAAAGCATTGTTTGTATTCAGCAGGTCAGATAAGCATTCTTTCCAAAATGAAGCCTTTTCTTCCCTGTCCTTCTTTGCTATAATCTCTCAGGTAGCATGACAGTTGTTGTCATGGTAACTATTTTTTATTGAATAAAACTGCAATAATCTCATAAAAACCTGTATAACTTCTTGACATGTAAATCATTACTGCCTCAAAGCTGAAGAAACTTACTCTTATTTGTTTTTCATTGTCGCTGATTTTTTTAAACACAAAAACATAGTTTTAAGCCTTATCATCCTGTATTATTCTATAGGAGACCATTTCGAAACACAACATCTCAGAATTAGAGATTACATCAGCCAAATAAAGAATATGGAATAGAAATGTGTGTAATGCCCTTCAGAACTTGTTAACATATGCAAAATACACATGTAAAATATCATCATCGGTCTTTTAAATTGCACAGCTTGGTGTGTATGCAGATATCCACATATATATGTAGGTATGTTTGTATGAGTGTTGTAGGGTTCTTCTGCAGATTGTACGTTATTTCACTCCTACCTTCTACATCACTGCCAAAGCTCTGAAAGCCCAATACGTGGATCAGGTCTCACAATGCGAGAAAGTCCTCTCCCCAAAAACTCCAAGAGCCGCGTACGAGGAAAGACAAAGGCAGACAGACAACTGAAGAGAGACGAGGAGACAACAAGAGGATGTAAAGCATCCTGGGAAGCAATGCTGTGAGCACACAGCAGTGCTGTCACCCGACCTACCTGAGCCAGGTTAGCACAACTACCCCCAGTGCCTACAGGACGTAGACATCACGGAAGGGTTTTAAGGACTGCTTTGAGAACAGATGACAGTGGTCTTGTGTGTGTTTTTCAGGAGATCTTACCACACTTAAAGGAAAGCATGTGAAAAATAGAAAAGTATTTGCTTTTTAAGTGTCCAGTGGACTCCTTTCAGTGATGAAAAATTAATGGAGGTGAAAGATGACGTCCTAAGCAGTGGCAAGGGGTAGAGATATGGGCCAGAACAGTCCACTAAAGGAAAAAATGGGCAACTTACGCTTGGCATGCTAGAAAGACAGGAAGGCCAGAACGTATTCTACTATACCTATAGTAGAATCCTATACACAGCCACTCCTAGAGGGAGAAACAAGAAAGAAAATTTGTGTGCTTTACAGATGTAATACTGCTATGTGGGTGATGAGAACCATACAAATACATAGATAGATACAAGACTTCACTTAATCTTCTGCAAAGAGAAAAACAACAACAAAAGCTTCCTTACAATGAGAAATTGTACAAGGAGGAATAGTTCCCCAAGGGAAATAACAGAATCCTCCTCACTGAAGAGTTCACTCTATTGCACAGGATGCTAGATAATGTATTCTAAGGGAAAACCCTAGAAAGACAGGAAGATTAACTAATAGGGTAATTTGTCTTTCCCAGCTGTAATTTATTTGACTCTAAGTAGTGAAATAATGTGATGCTGCCATGATCTTGTTTATGATGATTAAAGTAAGGAAGAAGGAAAAGAAGGTTATTCATACAACTCAGTTTTAGGCTCAACTGGCTAAATTAGATACCTAGTTGCACTAGCTTTCTGCTCTGTCTAAGGGAGGAAGACAGAATTGTCCTCTCACGGGATCCTTCTTTCTCGGTTGACCAGAGAGGAATCCAAATTAAATTAACCAGCTAATGTGAATGCCTAAATTTCAATCATATGACTACTCTCTTATGTGCACGCACTCAAAATAGGCCATACCAGTCTATAAAACCAACCCTCCAAGAGCTTCAAGCATGTAAGCTGGCACACTGACATATAGGACAAGTACAAATCTGCAAGAATTTTGGTTTTGTTTACATTATTTTCCATATATAAACACCTACATACACTTATATACTCATATAGACAATTTCTTTCTGAAATAAACTGCCACTGATATATTTTATATTCCATTTTTTAAAAGTAATCTAAAATATTAGAGTAACAAAGTATTACTTGTTTGTTTTGCTAGTTTGTTTCATATAAGGAGCTATATGTAATATCACTGAAATGCACAATGAAAGAGACTGGAGGACGCAGTACTCTACAGACCTACGGGAAGTGGCAGATGCTGCCCCAAAGAACTGATAGTCTAAACCAAAAGTTAACAGCTGAAATATCTGGTTTAACACAGGAAGTTCCATCTCAACATGAGGAGGAACTTCTTCCCTGTGCGGGTGGCAGAGCAGTGGCAGAGGCTGCCCAGAGAGGTGGGGGAGTCTCCCACTCTGGAGCCATCCCAAACCCGCCTGGACGCCGTCCTGTGCCACTGCTGGAGGTGCCCCTGCTGTGGCAGGGGGTGGGACTGGGGGAGCTCCAGAGGGCCCTTCCAACCCTGACCAGTCTGGGATTCCGGGATTCTGTAATTAAGGGATCTGAAAGAATCAAACAGGAGCAATAAATTACGAAGTGCCAAGCAGGAAAAACCAAGAAATTGTTTCCTGTTTCCCCAGGAAAATAATCTTTTCATATACCTCTGATATACTAAGCCAGGTTTAGCTCCATAAGCAGAAGAGGAATCTGAATTGTTTCTTCCAAATGCTACATATTTCTTTGTGCAATTTTTAGAGTAAACAGTTTAGAAAGTTAATGAAATCTTAACATCTAAAAATGTTACTATCATGCAGCATGTGTATGAGTCAAGATCTCTGAACAACTGAACATTCTACCACATGTAACACAGCAATGTTTTTAGATTGCTCCTGTGTCATTTTAATGACTTTTTATCACGTGAGGGAAATGGGAAAAAATATATTGTATGCAAATGTGTAACTGCAGAAGTATGAAAGGTGCTTGCTATGCATAGGAGAAAAATGCCTTCCGTACAGCCCACAGACAATGGAGCAAGCTGGCAGCCTTCAGCATTTACAGCTGTATAATGAGGACTGTAGGAAGCATGGCTGTGAAACCTAATAAGCTGCATATTTTACAATTTTTTGTGCATAAACTAATTGTCTTAGAAGTCTGATGCCACCTTTTTAACATGATCTTTTGGAAACAAAACTGTTTTACATCAGAAATATATATTCAGATCTAGTGATAGAGATAACTCTTTGGCAATTATCCTCGCTGATATTACCTACTGCTTGGATTTAGCTTGTGTGAATCTAATGAGAAAGGACACTGCCTTTTCAGTTTTAAGGTTGGCAGTTCTTTCTTGCTACAACTTATAAGATGGTGCCATTAGAGAGCCTGCAGGTATTCCTTTCTAAATTCCCCTGGGTGGCTGTTGGTTAGGATTAGAATACAGTCTGTAACATCACAGGACACAGTAGAAGGGTAAAATATATTTTATGTTTGGCTTAAAGAATTATGTTTTCTTTTCATGTTATTTTTTTATTCTCCCTTTAGATATCACCCTCACTATGGAATATTAATTGGTATTTGTGAGAGATGTGGGAAATAGCTATTCTTTTGTTCAGGACTTTTTGAAAGACTGCTTGTCTCTAATCAATTGACTGTTTCATCAGCATTCGTTCTGCGAGGTCCCCAGGCAAAGACAGTAAAATTGGATGATCACTGTACACTGTATTTCCAAGCAGGAAAAAAAAAGTACCATAAGGCTTGTTGATTTTGACAGAAGTTTCAGGTTATGCTCAGGTGTATTGTATAAAAATATAAATAAATAATAAAGTTGCCCTGGCTGTTTACTGCGGAAATTCTTTCATTTATAACTTTCTGTGGTAAAAACAGAAAACGGCTGGTATAATCTTGCAGCTTTGATGCTCCACTTGCTTTGTTTGGTAGAGCGAAGCCCACAACGCCAGCAACTGTAATCCAGGTTGCAAAAGCAGACTCTGAAGTATTGCCCCCTCAGGCCACTGCGGAGCAAGCATATGGCAGCAGAGAGCGTTTGGGCCCCGGGGAAAGGGGACAGTTGAATCGGCTGCCCAGCAGCACTCCACCGCCTGGTTCACGAGAAAGCCGTATTGACATCAGCTCCACAGGCAATTGCTTATCTGTATTCATGAAGAAACATTAAGCGCTGCAGATTCAGCAACTAAACAAAGACAGAGGTACTGATACGGGGCAGGGTGGGGAATGATCAGCGCCAGAAAAAAAAATGGATTCGGAATTGGATCTGAATCTCATTTTCCCAAATGTCAAGTGTGTCCATCAAAGAGACGTCTAACACAGGCCATCTGAATTAACCGAATTTGAGGAGCATTGGTCCCCAGCGTTCTACAGCTAAATCTTTTGCGTTAGCAGAGTGATGTAAGTTATACCGATAAAAGTTCCCGTGGAAATATCACCACACTGAATTTCATTTTCTGACCTAGAACTTTCTAGCTCGTGGTTAGAACTTGTCTACATTCCCCACAATTGAAAAAAGAGAGAATACGTTCCAGTCGTATTCTGGGGCATTTCACAGAGCTTCCGTTGGGCAGAAATCTGTACTGGTCTACCTCCTCTCACCTGCCTGTGTTCTACTTGGGCATCATCCACAGGCCAGCAAACGGGCTCACGGCACAAGCATAGCTGTTTGGAAAAGTGACACGGCGTGCTTTCAAAGCCAACAAAACAAAAACCCTGCCACCACTGCTTTAAACATTTTTTTTCTTCAAAATTTGAAATCTGGGAAAATTTTTAAAAAATCTTGCTAAGAGTAGATTTAAATTTGTAACCAAAAGAGAATGTATCAGAAAGCTGAGTCACAGACTTATTTTCATATAGTGCAGAACAGAAATATGACGATGTGTTTGAGATGTACAAATGAAAGCAAGCACAAAGAATTTCAGAAGCAGAATATCTGCAACAAGAACAAGATGTTTGTGACTATGAGACAAGAACCATCTGGAAAAATGACAGCAGGACAGATTCTTTTAGATTACCTAGGACTAGAGAAGCATGCACCTAAGACTGCCAAAATTTTCTCTGCTCTGCCCTCATATGAACAACATATAGCTCTGCCTGTCTGCCCTCTTCCTGTGAAACAGGAACATCCGAGGAAGGTGTATTCCTCTCTATGGGACTCCATAAGGAACTATGACTTCAATTCTGATCCAAACAGCTTCTTCCTGAGGTGTTTATCTTCACTATGTGTCATTTGCACAACGTTCCTTCATGCAAAGGGAATGCATGTGTGCAAAATACAGAAAATTTGTGACAAATTGCTGACAGTTAATAGAGAGGAAAAAAGGCAGCTTTTGTTAAGAAACCACTACACATTAATAGCTCCATACTTTGCACAGGTAATTTAGGGCTTGTTTGTAAGAAGCAGACAGTGTCTTCAGAATATGGACTTTCAAGCACTTGCTGTCATTGGTATGAAGTATTTTGAGCAATCCCACTGATTTTAGCAACTTTAAAGAAAGTCAACAAACTACATTGGTACACTCAGGACAATATAGGTCAGTGCAACTAAAGAGTCAGATCATAACCCCCTAAAGAGCAATACCATGACTCCACCCATGGTCCGTGAGCTCATAATGGTCATTTAAGAGGAATATAAAAAGATACTGACATTTTCAATCGGATGTCATGAGAAATTGAAAGTAAAAAAATAACAGCACATACTCAGAAGTATGTTTTTTCAAGGCTCAGTAACAAGTCAAATAAGGAGAAGACTCTCTTGGTTTTGAATGTATCCTAACTGCTTACTCAAGGTTACTTACGACTTTGCTTTTGGAACTCTGCCTCAGTTATGCAGAATGTACATAAGATTTTAAACACATACACACTCACTAAATAAACCTCTCACGTAGAATCTCTTCAGTACCACAGCTACTGAATTTGATTATGCACAAGATGAACAAGTAGAGGAAGAAGACAACATGAAGATATACATTTTCTAACAGCTGTTACATTGTTGCCATATTTTACAACATCTGCTGGGTTTTTTTCCTTAGCTTTTGCACTCCCTTTGCATTTACCCTTTGGGCTAATTTGTAGTTGACCCCAGTAATGTAGTCCTTTTACTCTACAATTTTGTGACAAACTATCATTGATTTAACAGTCATGCTCAGTGCCTTAAAAATCAATGAATACATAGGGAAAAAAAACAGTAAGACAGTGTGGTTGATCTTGATAACATTTCAGGTCAGGTTTTTATCGCAACTTTCTAATTTATTTTATCACTATTCATATCAGACATTGCGTGTTGATTTCATATTCAGCAGATTTTGTCCTTTTGCAAACAATCTGTAACTGGAAGAGAACTAATATCTTTGGGAGAACTGGAAAGAAAAGCTACAGGGTGCACATTGTGCTTCTACTGTACATGGCTATACCAAATAATGCTGTTCTGCTTTTGAAAAAAAAATAATAAAATGATTGAATGATTTCTTATTTCCAGTGGTGTAATCAAGGGCAAACTTTGATCCAAAGGAAACCATTACTAAGTAGATGTGCTTCTGCCAAAATCGGAAATTGATATTCTGACTCAACTGAAAGACTAAACCCTTTCCGATAAAGACCTTTTTCCCCCAATAAATAGCTTTCATGGAAGCATTTAAGGACAAAAATACTATTCTAAGCTTTTTCATGGTTAATATTTTCAAGTGTTAAAGGAAAAAGCATTTCTAGAGCAATAGCAGACTGAATTCCATTGTATGTATTTTAAGATGGGGGGTTTTATGACTGTCAGGGAAATTCTTAATATTTGGAGATTAAAGTTTGTCTGTTTACCTTAATTCAAGCAAACTATGAGATAATTCTCTTCCCTTATGGCTTTTGTTCTTTTTCCATCTGTGTCCTTTTTCATTTCACCAACACGTTTGTCACTCTACTTCTGTCGTCTTCTGTCTTTCAACATGACACTAGCTGTCTAAACACTCGGCTTCACTAAGAACGAAATCAAGAAATTTCACTCCTCATTCCTCTCCTGAAAAAAAGATCCTGAAACTATACTGTTGAGACAATATCCACTTTTGCTCCCATTATCACCTCTGCAGCATGCTTTCAGGGAACGCACAAACCTCTGCGTAGCTGAGAAGGCAACACAGAAACGGAACATACTTGGGGAGGGGGGTGGTGGTATTTTTTTCATTTTCTTTTCTTTAAATAAGCTACAGGACCAGTTCCAATTACCCTTGTGGATCTTCTAAGATTGCTCATTCATTTACATAATATGCTATCTTCATTGCAGGCATATATACAGAGCCCACAGACAAATGGGGAAAAAAAAATGAGTCATGGGGTTCTTCCTCCCAGAAGCTTAGCCGAATCTCTTTTTAAAAGGTTTTAACTGGGTTTTATTCCCAGTGTGTCCCTTTACATCTAAAAGTGATTAAACAAGATTTACAGACAAATTAAATTATTTCTTATTTGTGAAATGCAATACTGTTATAATGAAGTGATTCCACAGATTTCACTTTTTGATCTTTAATTCTTTAAGAAAATTAATATCAGAATTAAAAGATTAAAGTGCTCAGTTTCAGCAAAGAACATATTCTCCATATACACTATTGGCTTTCACAAGGAAATTCATCATTTTGGAGTTGGGGAACAGGGCTTACTATGACAGATTATATAGGAATTATGTACAAGAAAGGAATGCAATGATGAAATAAGGGAAAATTCAATTCAGTTCTCAAAACTTTTTCTGGAAAGTGCTCCTCTCTTTCCTCAAACAGAGAAATAAATTATTTCAAAATAACTCTGCACACAGTGACGATACACACCACTGAGTACGTGTGTGGGTGTGCGTTCTGTGAAGACAGCTGAAAAGTGAGCATCATTCCTACCGGAGATAACAGAGTGTAATACTAATAGTCTTTGCACCAAGTAGTGGGAGGAAAGCCATGCAAATCCTTTTCTTTTGTTTTAGTAGGGAAGCGGGATTTTCCAGCTATCACTGATACATAACATAAAAATCAAACAGGCTGCACTGAGGCCGTATACGCGTGACAATCACATATATGGGCATACGCATACATTCATACATACCACATACAGAAAGTTTGCATGAACATCGCAGTTTTTACATCCCCATAGGGGATCATTCATGTTCTCGATAGTCACGCAAAAATACCACTGACAGTCATATACTCCGTCTCTTCTAGCATGGAACACAAGACCGGTATCTAATGTACCTATTAAAAAACCTGCATTGTGTTAGAACCTCAACATTATGTTACAGAATAATGAAAGGTTAATGTGTTCATCTGTACTTTATGCATTGCTTTCCACAGAGGTCCAAAAATAAAATGTCTTGTACTGCATCCTCATTACAGAAGTGCTATATATATAGCATATGAGTTCCTCTTCTGTTTCAGACCAGTCAGAATTGGTATAAGCATTTTGAGGAAAAGGTTTAGTGTAACTTTGTTTTATCCTGAGTAAGAACACTGTCTAGTAATGACTGTGTTGTAGAAATGTCAAGGCTGAAATTAGCCGTGGGTGGAGATCTCTTTAAGGGGAATTAAGTAAGTGGATAATGGAAGTGAAATACTCTTAGCGTGGCAAAAAAAAAAAAAAAAAAAAAATTCTTTGAACTCTGAAAGGAGACAGAATTCTCTTATAAACATTATAGAAGAGTCAAAGTAATTTTAAGAGGACTAACAAAACTTAAAGAAAGTTAAAATAATTTATGAAGCATCATTTAGTACAGCTCCTGATGTTGCTACCTGTGGGTTACAAGAGGCAGGCAGAAGCAAATAGTGACAGCAACGTTGGTGAAGGGGTAACATTCTCATCTTCAACTTTCCAGCCTTGAAATTTGGATCCACCAGAGATTCAGATGCAGGCTTGACTGCATATGCTGCATAGATTTTACAGTTATTCATGACCCATGTAGTGCTATGGCAAACATACTCCGAGTTTGGAAGTAGCACCTGAGAATTAGATTTTGTTTTTCAACAAATGAGCAGGAGCGTATGTTTACTTATGTCTCCTTTAGAGAAATAGCTTGTAAACATGCACTCCTACCAATATCACATAGAAGACATGTAAGTTTGAGGGATCATACGAGATACATGTGCAAAACTTGCATAGTTTTGGTAATAAAGGTAATAACCTCCGAGATAATCTGTAACAAATTTCTACCTATATTTGTGTTGTTAGAGTAAACTCGTTTTGGACCAAACTCTTCCATGCTGCCTAAGAGTATGTAAAAATGTGGCACTACGTGATTTCAGAGGCAGTTCAGTGCAGAACTGTTTCTCTTTCCCCCACCGTGCTAGGGGAAACAGGGGAAATAATACCCCCCAAAGCCAGCCCCCTTCACCATTCCCCAGACTGACATCTCTGTCCAGGCTTCGGTCATTGCTTCTACAATCTTCTGCTATAAAGTTTTCCCAAATAAAGTTTTATTTTTTATTCACGTCTCACGACCTTCCTTTACATTTTTCACTCCTCGGTCACCCTAACGCTTTTCTCAATTGTTTCAGTTTCCCTCTCTTTCGTTAATGTTTTACCTGTTGTTCTCTTGTTCTTATTGCGCTTTTACCATCTTTTAAACCTCATGTTAACCAATTCACTAGATTTTTATTCATCTGATCTTCTGACTAGTTTCCTGTTAGTTTTGGGTTTTGTTTTCCTCATCTTCTTTACAGTGAATACTCCTTGGATAGGGGCCACGTCTTTACTAAGAATTATAAATATTGCTTCTATGCACAGATATAAATTATTTTAATAGTAGCCTTTGCGATCAGAAACCAAGTTTTCTTGTTTGCATTTATCTTAATTTTTATTTTTCCTAGAATACCAATCAAGTCTCATTCACATAAGGATTAACTGCCTTCAATTTCCCTTTCTCCCTTCTCCTACTCCCTCCTCCTTTTTTTAAATTGATTTTATTTAATTAAGCCATTTTCTTGCCTAGAGCTTGGCAAAAAATATCTTCTGAAAGCAGGTCCATATTATGCTTGTGCTGCTGCACAACTAAAAGTAACTTAAGAAATCAATCCTATGTTTTGGTAAAAGAACTGACATGCAGGCTTGAAAATCCACATACTGGTTTCGGCACAAGCAATTCAATGCAACCAAGATATGAAAATTGTTGAACAAGTGTTGATAAAAAAAAGAAGCCTCAGGTATCACCGTCTAGTCAGCACACCATACCTACATTTGAAAATGACTTGGTACAACTCATTGTACTGAATACGAGTGAGGATGGGTCTGGCTCCTCACATTCCTCCCCTTTTAAACTAAATAAGACAGAATGATGGTTTTGAAACTTTTTGATAGGATGCTGCTTTGTTTTACAAAGTGCCTTGGCACTTCTTCAATTATCTTGCTTTGACAGATGCAGACAAATTGCCGAAAAGCACATTATCCTCAACCTAATACTAGGAACATTAAAATTTACTCCGCATTTCATGGCCAGATTTTGATGTCTTTGCTTATACTGAATTCTTATATTACCCTGAAATTGACTCTTTTGGTTTGATGGGTTTACTTCCCTCTTGATTTAGTGACAGCTAAAGATCACCTGCGCTGGAGACGTATGTATCAGTAGGGACTGAGGACCCAAGTACATAAATATGTACCTCTGTAAGTACTTACTTGTACATTTGAAAATACAGAATAAGGGACATTCTATGCCAACTATGCCAAAAAAAAAAAACCAAACCAAAAACTAATCTATTACTCATGAGGAAATACGTTCACACTAATCCAAGAAAATGAATAAATATAAGTAAAATGTAGCAAGAAGATTATTTCCTACTCCTTTCTTTTTCTCCCCTTTCACACGGTTAATTTCCCCTTTTACCACCTTTTTCCACAGCTTTCTCTGTTTTCCCCTTCCATCTTCCGTGCAAATCCTATGGCTAATTGGTTAAGTCCACTCTAGAGTCTAACCATCAATTCCCAGGCACAGCATCTTTCATTTCAATGTTTTTGGCTGATTACAGTTGCACTTAGAGGAAAACAAATAAGTATGTATCAACATACTGCAAGTGCTACATCTGTGTATGAAAATACACAAACAGATAATTAAACATCAACAAAATATCAATAGGATTAGAGTGTCATGTTGGAACAAATCTTGATAAATCCTTCTCAATAACAATAGTCTAACTACAGCATCATAAGGGGAATATAAATTCAGCCCATTAAAGTGCTGTTGGACAAAGAAAGACACATTAATACATCTGTTAGTCATTTTCTTACTACTAAGGGACTCTACTATTGTGCTGCAGATGAAAGCTTTGGCCAAGAAGAGATTTGAAAATATGCAAATTGATGCTAACAACATAATAAATATCTTATTATTCATCAACAACTCAATGGCATACTGGCATAGTTTAAACTGTGAGTAATCAAAGTTCGTCGATGTTTAGACATACATACCGACAACAGACATTTCTGGAACTGTGGCGTGATATGGACCATCAACAAACTCTGGGGCATTGTCATTGATGTCTTGAACCTTAATAATGAATTCGGAGGGAGGCTCCAGCGGTTTGTTTGTGTCCCTGTCGACCGCTTGAGCTGTTAGAGTGTATTCAGCTTTTTCCTCACGGTCAAGCCTTTTCATTGCATGAATGTCTCCAGTCTTGTCATTGATCACAAAGATCGTTCCAGCTCCATCTCCTGACAGAATATACTTGATTTTGCTGCTGCCAGGATCCAGGTCTGTGTGTAACTAAAAGGAAAAAAAAAAGCATTTTAGAGACACCCAGATTTATTTTTGCATTGGTCTAACCATACATTTTGTCAAGCTATTCTTTTGTACTTCAATCTTAGCACCA
Source organism: Pluvialis apricaria (assembly GCA_017639485.1). NCBI lineage: Eukaryota > Metazoa > Chordata > Aves > Charadriiformes > Charadriidae > Pluvialis > Pluvialis apricaria. The sequence goes on along the minus strand of CM030018.1, from coordinate 3,708,359 downwards.
GTGATCCATATCTCAGCTTGAATACACAAGGAGAGTAGGGATTTGTATGCATACTAATCAAAAGTGAATGTAATCATAGGCATAATTAGACTTTCTATTTAAAAAGCAGCTGTTATATATATTTTAAATCCCTGTTCTAAAATGTAAATGTCTTCAGAACTATTCTCAGCCAAAATGAACAAGCACAAAATGTCCTTAACCTATTAGATCAAAGGGTGAATGCAGTATTAACAATAATACATGGAGTTTCAATGGAGTTTCTTATTTTTAGTTATTACTTTCAGCTTATTTTCAGGTGACTGAAAATGGCTGAACGCTGGCATCTATGTAAATGTTGCAACGGACAGGATTCATAGAAATTTAGAACCACATCATAACTCAGCTGTTAGCAGAACTTAAAAGGTTCCAGTATCTTTATTCTGAAAGTATTTCCCTGGAAAAAAAAAAAGCTTTGTTAAAGCAAGTTTCCGGAAATGTAAGAAGAACCCTTACGCACACCTTCCCATTCTCCTTAACGCCCCATTAGAAAAAATAATATTTAGACTGTACTTGGCTTTTCAAAAAACAAGATAGGATTATAATAACCTGAAACAGTACAGGAAAACAGGTTTTCTTCTTTACTTTGAATTTTTTTGTTAATTAAAAGCCTGAACCGAAGAACACTGGAGACAAAGGGCTTCCATTGATTTTTTTGTAGGCTCAGAGCCAACTACTAAATATCAGTTTATCTCCAATAATTTTTAACTTGCGAGGGCGAGCACACCAATTGGTGGACCATATGTATTAGTGTCAACACATTCAAATATACAGGAAAATAACTTAAACATACAATACTAGTGCTTTAAATTCTATTTTCTATGAAGTCTAACACACTCAATATGAACAACAGGAAGTAGCGAATAACACGTCATTAAAAACATAACTTGCATTTATTATTATTTATCTCTGCCTCCCCAAAAGTCTGAAGGAAATACATACAACTTGTTAGGATAGCTGCAACATGACTTAAAACCACCACTACTAGACTTGTTCCCGATTGCTCATTTTTGTGCAGGCAGCTCAACAAAAATTGTTGCTGGTTATGCGTTTTACTCTTCAATTGACAGCAGTGGCTGCTAGGGCCGGGCAGCACTGTCATTTGATGTCAGAACCTGCATTAGGATATTAAAATAGGTGTGGAAAAAAAGCCTTGTAACACTGGCTGCAGCCAGGCCACAAGTAGATTTTTATGTCATACCACAAGTAGGCTCTGCGGGTTCTTCAGCAGATAATTGGTCGCACACAGTTATATCTGCAAATTAGCTGTTCAGGAATAAGAGCTTAGAAAACTCATTAGCAGCACCTTACAAAAAGGAATCCGGAATTGTTGCAATGAGCACAGCAGAGAACGGCAGTCAGGTCTGATTTTCCAGTTGATCTGGCTTATTATATGTACAAAATCCTGGGCCACCAGTGTATTCTCTGCTCTGCAATAATAGCAGAACTCCCACTGACTACGAGAGCTGTAACTTCATCCTCTGTGTTTTGCTGGGCAACACATTATTACCATGCCAGCTATTACCACACCATTGTTTTAACAACTTTTAAAAAGCACTTTAACTGCCTGTGAATGTGAATGACTCAGCCCAGTTTGCTCTTCCTACCCAACCCACACAAACATACACACAGACATCAAGTGAGAACTGAGTACTTTTTCCAAAAACTCAATCTGTATGTTGTTTTTTTTTTTGTAGTTGCCATCAGCTTTTACTTAAGAACAATTGGTATAATTTATGCTACGTTAATTTAAGTTAATAGCACTCTCCTGTTGGTTGGTATTGGAGTTTTGCCTGCTCAGTAAGACATGTTAACACAACTTCTTTTGTCTTACAGATTATTGTCCTTATGAGCGGGATTATACTCAGTCTATGTGTCAGCAACATAAAGAATATTTTCAGGGTCCCAGGGCCTGTCAAGATCAATCCAGAATCTGTTTGTATTTTAAACAGATTGTTTATACTTTAAGCATCTGTTTGATCCCTGATTAAAATCTATACATTATTAACATCGCACATGAAGGCTTCAGCAGAAGCTGAATTACAGTGATACCATATCAAAACATTGTCTGGACCCACACAAGTCAGCAAAGCAATTGGGAACATCTCAGTTAACCCAACGACACAGAGCCTTACAGCAAAAAACTATAATCTGAATTTCTAAAAAGGTATTGGCTGGATACCCCACACAGATATTTGAGAAGGCTCAAAGGTTCTCCAATTTGCTAATAAGTAGGAGAGGCTCTTAGTATAATCTCCAGTGTAAGTTTTACCCCTATTATCAAACAGAAGCTATGGTTCATAAATCAGTTCTGGTATAAATTAATGTAGAGCTATAAAACCTTTGCAGTGTTAGTAAGATACCAACAGTTAAAATGAAAAAAAAAAAAAAATCTATGATTACTATTAATTGTTTCTTCTAATAAGTTAAAGTCCTTTGCACCAAAAGAAAGAATAGATATTGCTATTTAAAACACTATAAAATGAAGGGCTAAACATAAAAAGTGGAAGAACTAGAAGCATTTTATAATCTTAAAGTTGAAATTGAGTCCGATTAGCAGAAGTTCATTTTTTTACCCGATAATTAATAGTAGCAAAAATGATAATAATTTTTTTTTAGTTCTTAATAAAAACCATGCCATAAGTATGGCATTTACTGAAATCATATGTACTTTTTATGGTTAGCATCCCAACTGACAGCTTAAAATATCTTTTCTAGGTTTTGAAGGTCTTACACTCCAATATCAAAACATTATACTAAATGACCTATGGAAGAGCCTTTTTCCAAAATCATTTCATTGTTTGGATTTAGGATTAAAACATCATCATCTACTTACAAAGCTGAATCACAGAACTGAAGTGAAATTCTAAGGCAGAAAGCATAGTATTTTTTTCCAAGTAGTATTTCTTCTCTTCTACCAGATGTGAATGATAATTTACAGCAAGCATCAAGCTTCAGCAAGCTGTGTTCATGTGAAGGTTAAAGATCATTAAACACATAATTATATAGGGTCTAGGTGAATGATAGAGAGGCATAATGAATATGATAAATGAATATTGGTTTCTGCTGAAAAAGCCTCACAAACGTTGTAAATGTGAAACTGCTTTCCACACCTGTAGCTTTACTTGTTGTGCCTGTACTTGAAAGCTGACCTCTTATTTTTCAGAGCAATATCGAGAAATGTAACAAGAATTTCTATTTAAAAAAGGAGACATCTATAGCTAGCCCCTATGTCCCACTACTAGACAGCATCCCAGAACAAACAGAAAAGCACGTTTACTGGAAAACTTAATCATGTTCAGAGTGAAATTCACTTCCTTTATGCGAGATGCAGTTAAACAGACTTCAAAGGAAGTGAAATCATCTTCCCCCATCACTGCCCTGCCTGTGGGACTACAAATTCAAACACCTCTCTCCCTTAGAGCAGCAGATGCAACCCCATCACCCAATTCGTGCCTGGTTTTATGGCAACAGGAGAGGGTTTGGATCCTCTCCTAGTTTTAATGGTGATGCAGATGCCCTGTATTATTACCCTACTAATGGCTCCCATGCAGCCTCAGCACACGTCTGCTGCTAAAAAATGAACTACATTCAAAATGAACCCTCTGAACACCGCAGTTTCTAATCATTATTAATTCCTTTGCTATTCTATGTTACAATATAGATGATAATCAATGAAGCCAGTAGTAATGGTAACAGCACACACAGTGTACTTCCACAAAACTAACATTATTTTCACTAATAATGAATGCATATCTGAAAGTATTACCAACATACTATTCAAATATACAACATATATTTATAGTCTCCCACGTACATACACTACAAACATGCATAATTACAATCAATGCAAGAGAAATCGCAGAGATGAAACTCAAAGAGCCTCTGTCTCCTGCAGGCGTAAAAGTACTACTTGGCAGTAAAAAGCAAATCCATGAGCATGTTTGACACTGTCCCACGTGATATCATGGTCTCTACATTGGAGAGACATGGATTTGACAGATGGACCCCTCGGTGGATAAGGAACTGGCTGGATGGTCACACTCAAAGAGTTGTGGTCAGTGGCTCCATGTCCAAGTGGAGACAAGTGGTGTTCCTCAGGGGTTGGTACTGGGACCAGTGCTGTTCAACATCTCTGTTGGTGATATGGACAGTGGAACTGAGTGCACCCTCAACGAGTTTGCTGACGCCACCAAGCTGTTTGGCGAGGCAGACACGCTGGAGGGGAGGGATGCCATCCAGAGGGGCCTGGACAGGCTGGAGAGGTGGGCCCATGCAAACTTCATGAAGTTCAACAAGGCCAAGTGCAAGGTCCTACATCTGGGTCGGGGCAATCCCAAGCACAAATACAGGCTCCATGGAGAATGGATCGAGAGCAGCCCTGAGGAGGACTTGAGGGTGCTGATTGACAAGAAGCTTAACATGAGCTGCCAATGTGCGATCACAGCCCAGAACGCCAACTGCATCCTGGGCTGCATCAGAAGAAGCGTGGCCAGCAGGGCGAGGGAGGGGATTCTGCCCCTCTGCTCTGCTCTCGTGAGACCCCACCTGAAGTACTGCATCCAGCTCTGGAGGCTCCAACATAGAAAAGACATGGACCTGCTGGAGCGTGTCCAGAGGAAGGCCACGAAAATGATCCTAGGGCCGGAGCACCTTGGCTATGAGGAGAGGCTGAGAGAGTTGGGGTTGTTCAGCCTGGAGAAGAGAAGGCTCCAGGGAGACCTAATTGCAGCCTTCCAGTACCTAAATGGGGCCTACAGGAGAGCTGGGGAAGGACTTTTTACAAGGGCATGGAGTGATAGGATGAGGGGGAATGGCTTCAAACTGGAAGAGGGGAGATTTAGATTAGATATCAGGAAGAAATCTTTCACTAGGAGGGTGGTGAGGCACTGGCCCAGGTTGTCCCGAGAAGCTGTGGCTGCCCCATCCCTGGAGGTGTTCAAGGCCAGGCTGGATGAGGCTTTGAGCAACCTGGGCTGGTGGGAGGTGTCCCTGCCCAGGGCAGGGGTTTGGAACTGGATGATCTTCAAGCTCCCATCCAACCTAAACCATTCTATGATTCTATGTTATTCATATTAAATTCTCCTATTCCATAGATATTTGTTCATCATATTTTTAACCACATTTTCTTAACAAATAGTTGGTTCAAAACTATGTATGCAGCCAAGGACTTAATGCATGGACAAAGGCTGCAGAAGCTCCAAGCTAGGTTTGTGAGATTCTTTTGCAATTCTGAATACACAGAGATTTACGAGTCTCTTCTGCAGATGGAAACTGTCTCACCTGCTCTCAGTCAGCTACCTGGCAAATCAATGGTAGTCAAAACAACAGCTTGCTCAGCACAATGAATTTCATGATAGAGCCATGTGTTCACCATCAGGAAAGTACATAATGCACTTGGGTCGGGTCCGTACCCAGAATTAGCTGAAAGCTGCTGACTGGCCTTTGTAGTAGGACTGGGCACGTGAAGTCCTCTCCAGGTGTGGTGTGGCTGCACAACTTGATACAGACTAGCCCGTAATGAGATGCATCATCAAAGGGAGGATTTGTAACCCCAATTTCCTCATATTAGTAAAAAAGCATAAATATATCAGCAATTCACAAGAGGGGGGAAATCTACATATTATGAAAATGCTCCTGGACATTTTTAATTAAGAAAAGAGAAGAAGGCATTATGTAGTCAAGTTTTTGTTTGTGTTTGTTAGAAAGTAATTAATTCATCCTCATGTAATTGCAAGAGAATTACCCCTCACTTGTTTCAAGGGGAAAGGCATAACCTTAAAACTTCATTGTTAAATTTTGCATCATTCTTCTCCTTTCTAACTCCGGATTCTTTTTTAAGGGATTAACTAGTGCATCACTGTTTTTTACCCACTGTTACACAGACACAGACACAACACATCAACACCATCCTAATGCTTCAGGTTCTAGTTTTTACCTATGCCTTGCAATAAAATTCCTCATTTATGAGGCAGACCCCATTTAATGAACTTAGAGACAGAATTTTAAGCTTTTATGACTCTTTTCCAAAACTGCTGGGTTCTAAGCTCTAGCCCACTCTGTGAAAGTATGGAAGGATTTTAGTGACCTTATAGTCATTTATATATATCAATGCTTTCAAAAACTGAAATGCACTGTACTTATGTGTTTCTTTCTGTATGTGACTTTGCAGGGTTTTTTTTTCCTAAAAATATGACCATCATCAGGTGTTACAGAAGGTTTTGTGTGTATTGTTGATGTGATCTGACACATAATGGACAATGAGCACATTTATTGATGACCCCCAGTTTAAAAAAATCAGTTATAATTTAACTATTATAGACAGATTCAATTCATTTGCACACAATGAAGAATTAATAAAGTGAACGTAATTTCAATTTAATAGAATCTTTCATTTTCTCCATGGATAAGCTGATCCCATCTTTACTAACGGGAATTATAGCTGCACAATGGGGAAGATGAAAACCAAATATTCTGCATTATTATTGAGGGTAATGACAAATTGGGGCATAGACTTGATGCACCTGACATAATGTCAGTACTTGGAACACTTTCAGAAAGGAAACAGACATGTCCATGGATGACAAAGGTTTAATTTAAGATACAAGAATCCTGTAACTTGAAGCCTCTGGAGTAACTGTCAGAAGACATTACTGCTCACACTTCTCAGCTGCAGCTTCATAACAATATTCAAAGAGAATTAAAGCAATAATATCCCTAACGCTTTCATTTAAGAGTGTAATCTCTGCTTTTGTCTGCCTCAGTTTCCTACCATGTCATTTGAGTATCTTTGATTCCAGATGGCTCTTTTATGTTTCTGTTTATTCTTTGCTACCACTTTTTTATTCTATTTGATTTGCTAATTTTGTCTCTGTTTATATTCATACTGCAACTGTGCACAAACTGCTTTTCATTGCTTACCTTTCGGTATCATCTTATAATACACTAGAGTGAACTGTTGTTTAAAAACCAGAGACAAGATTGGGATCTAACAATCTGTTTGTTCTAATTCACTGATTATGACCAACTGATGCAAGAAAAGAGCTCAGGAATATGACTGACTCGTGATCTAAGTCCTTCCTAGTGAGAGCACCATTGGTCCTTCTGTACCTGTCATGTATCGCCTTCCTCACCAGGCTGAATTAATAATTTTTAGTATCTATTTTCACTCAGTGTCTTGGGAGAAAAAAAGATAGCTACACTTGTTTTTACAGATGGGAGGAACAGAGGAAGAGATAAACCCACGTTTGGTCTCACAAAGACCCATATTAGGAAAAAACCTCCAGACCATAGGACTACCCAGGCCATTCCTAAACAGCTCTACACATTTGTCTTCAGTTAATCACAGTATTAATTTTTAATCAGAATTGTTATGTATTGCCGGTGTTGTTTCACAGAAGTTGTTCCCCCTGCCAGGGGAACTCCCTCAGAAGGAGGAAACCATGCCCCCAGATGCAAAGTCTTCCCCAAATCCACGGTCAGACATTCACACGTTCAGTGGTTGTGATGGCAACAAAGACAAGGTAATTTGTTTCCACTCTTTGCTATCTTCATTCCAAAGCATGGTCTCAGGTTGTTTTTTTCTGCATCTATTTCTTACATACCTTGTTTCTTGTGAATCCTTATGCTAAGCCAGATGATAGCTAAAGCTTTCTGTTTTCCTAGTTCTGGCCTTGGCCCTTTCCATTTGGGAATACCATCTGTCTTCCCTTCTGTCCTGAGAACGCCGCCACCACATATGACCTGTGTCCCACCGCAGCTTGGACTGCCGCCTTCAGTCACTGCTTTCTGCAGCTATTTAACGCCCAAGTGTCCCGTGTCAAGTGGCCTCAGATGGCTGGCACCTTTTTGTAGTTGGCTTTCTGCCTAGCTTGGAGTTCATGTAACTATTTCTGAACCCAGACTGCTGTTCCTTTCTCGTGTTCCAGCAGACGTGCTCCTGTAAAAAGGTCTTGATTTTTTTAACCCAACTGTTTCAGATACTTGGAAACATGCAAAGAAATTGTATCATATTGCCAAAGAGGAATCCTTTCCCATCTCATTTACTTCTCTATTATTTCATCTGTAGTGTACTGTGGTTCACCACAGGACATCTGAAAGCTGGGTACGGAGAGCCTCAAAAATCACATGCAGTTTTAGTCTTGTAAAACATATTCCCTCTTCTGTGTCTTTATGGGGGAAAAAAAAAGGTATCTGTCTGTCATCTCCTACTGTTTGGGGTCAAGCACTTATATTAACAATTCCAGTGCTTCAGGCATTGTAATTAACAGTGCCTCCTGCACTTGTCACTCTTTGCCCAACTCAGTGAAACAGCAGTAATGCCATTTACTCCCTCCTCCATTTTGTCAGCCTTGGACACAAACTCTGCTGTAGTTTCTACTACCTGTAAGATGGTATGAAGTCTCCAAACACGACTTCAAAGACTGTTACCTTTTGGCTCTCAGTTTCTACTGCAGCAGAGTCCGTCTCACTGCTCCTTCCTCAACACAGACAAAAGATGGGGAAGGCTGTAAGAAACCATAAGCCATGGGAATTTCCCATTCAGTGTGCTAGCCAGAAGTTTGGCAGTTCCTCTATACCAAGTCCTTCTCTTTTGTTCCTTTAATCATCATCATCTTATTCACACTGTTCTGAGATTTTCTTCCATGTTGTTCGAGCTGTATTTTTTCTTTCTTCTTTAAAAGCTTATTATAACTTGCTAGGCTTCATTCTCAGGCACAGAGTACATTGCACTTGAGCGCTAAGACCTCTTTGTGTTTTTCAAATGATTTTCTCAAGTGAATGTCAGAGCAATATCTTATAATACATACTCTTAGGATTGCAGAAGAGGAATAAAAAAGTTAATCACTACATACCCACAGCAGTAATTTGAAGGCTGCTTACAAAATCTGTCAGACAAGCTACAGCCTAGTTCAGCGAAGGCAGGAAAAGGCACAATAGGCCAGTGCGGTCAAAGGTGACAGGGTATTTCTATTCACTTAAGTGTATTTAAGATGTCATGATTTTACAATCCTTCAAGGCTCCGCTTTCACCGCCCTGGTTTCTGATCACGCTTTGCTCACAATGATTAGGAGGATCCTGGTGATAAGATATTTAACCGGTCTTCCTTAGTAATAAAAGAATTTCAAATCCATGCAGAATGCATTCTGTTATTTAACAATGTTTAACAAAACAAACCTGAAAGCATTAAAATACTTTTTTCGAAGGTAAATTTTCAAACTTAAGATGACTGCTTAGCATACTTCAGTGTCTGAACATAAGGAAGGAAGTACTGTCTAAAACCACATAATGTGTAAAGCTGGCAGTGCAAATAGAAAGCTCTTTTCTAGCAATTGGCTGTCAAACACATCTACAGTGCAGAAATATAAACATCAGCTATGCAGCCAGCTTCGAGCTAAAATTGAAAACTGTTGAGAAGGTAACCGAGTGAAATAAAGAGAACTGAAAAATTAAATTGTGAGTACTTACATATCGATTATCTTATAAGCAATCTGCTTAGATGCGATAACATAACTTATTTTTAGTGTACTTACACTAACCTGTGAACTGTGCACATGGGTACAGTAAAAATTTTTTTCTTACTAAAACTATTTGTCAAGTTACTTGGAATGTGAAAAAAAACACAGCTAGGAAATGCTACAAAGCAAATTCCTTGAGAGATGTCAAACAAAACATTAGTTCTCCAGAGTTACTATGTTTGCAGTTACACAGTAACATCAGTGTCATGCATCAGAATAAACAGATATAACATGAGGATAATTTGATTATTTTCCCCTATTTTCTTGCATCTAGATGTTTATTAGGGATAACTCATGCTGAATTGCAAGTTATTCAGAAGAATTCGGTTGAAACTAGTTATTACGATTTCATGCAGTTTCACAAGAAATTATTTGCCACATCACTTGTGTGGTTTTCAAAGCTTCCTAATGTAATTTCCCATGCACTTCCACTAAGTCACGCGTTCCTGTGAATTTCTTACAAACTGACTTGCAAAGGTTATGTCTCTCATAATGCGATCAATTTGCAATACCATTAAATTTGAAATATTTTTTAAACCACCAGAGATAGATCATAGCTTCTGCTTTTGTTAATGCTTTTCTGGAAGAATTGACGCAGGAGAGGAGAACACAAACCATTACACATAGACAATATTAAATATGCAGAAATAAACAATTGTGCCCACTCCAGCAGGGTTTGATATTTAGTAATGTATTACCTCTGATTCTCTAGCAACTTGTACTGAGTCCTGCAGTCCCCTTCTCAGTACATATGGAGACTAAAATCTCAGTGACAATTATCACTTTTTTTTGGCACGTCAGATAACCTGACCTGTTTCCAAGGAGGAAAAAATAGTAGTGCTATGATTATAAGCGTGGGCACTGTTTGGAGTATTTATGTCATTCGCTGTAAACACCTAACCTAGCTGTGATTCAAAACATCCAAAATTTGGGGTCAGTGTCCCGTCAAAAAGGAAACTCTGGCTCAGCATGCACACAGACAAATTGTATACAAATCAGTATCACAAAAGCTGTAAGTGTGTAACATATGTCAATCTCAAAGCAGCCAGAATCCATACAGACTTAGCAACGATTCAGTCTAGACCTTTATCCAAATCGTCTGAGCTCGTGGTGAAGACTACTGTGGGAGGCTGCGGGAGACATCTGTACTAATTTAATGATGGTTGAATCACTGTCGGTTTTCTCTACCCACACAAGCTTGGTAGTGCTCATATCCCTCTGTGCGCACAGAACAGCCAAACCCCATATGCTCCTCTCCCCATTCAGCTGTTCTGTGCATTTTTCTACCGGGACATCCTTCTTAGAAAGGACAGGCGACCAGCTATCTTGCACTCGTATCTTCTGGGGTTTTGAGTCGCAGAGAAGATGCACGATACACACTAGACTGAAGTTAAGAGGTAAAGAAATATACTGTGATTCCTCAGGAGCCCTTTTCAAATGATACGTATATTCCCCCTCCTTTCAAAGAACTGATTATTAGGTTGTCCACTAGAGAACATAATGGCCATAAAAGGAACACCGAAGGAGGGAGACAGCTTCATAAGGGAGATCCTTGAAGATCTCCAAAGACTCTGCTGAGGTTACTCTAATAAAAAGGGATCGGGTGCCTATTGGAAGGGCTCAGGAAAAAAAGAAGCAAAAAAACCCAAACCCCAACAACTTAAAAAAAGATGAGAAAGAGGTACAATACTGAGAACTGAAGTTTTTCAATGAGCCAAATGATACCCTAGATACAAGAATGACACAAAATCCAAAATATCTTATGAACATTCCTGCTATTTATCTGGAAGAACTCTACAGAGAGAACCAAATGACAGCTGGTTAGCTGGGCAGCTGACAACTGCAGAGTCAGTACTCATCTATAAATAATGATTATTAATTACTTGTATTACAATAACACATAGAGGTCCTTGTTGACACAAGGGCTTTGTTATACCATGTGCTGCAACCTTCCCTGAGCTTACTTCCCTGTCCTCTGCTTACGGTGAAATATCAAATGGCTTCTTCCCCCCTTCCCTTTTTCAGAAAAAGAGGCAAGGAACAATGAACCCAGAATACGTAATTTTAGAAATTAGTTTCGAAGACATCGGCTAATTTCTACAATTACCACCTATGGATTCAGCATGGCTCAAAGTCACAGAAAAAAATGGCCCTGAATTCTTGCATACATTTTTAGTCCTAAGATTTTTTTAATTTTTTTTAAATGTGAATAATTTTACGATCTAAGACCCAGAAACTCAGTAGGAATCTGTCTCAAATTTCAAGGGACACCGGACAAAACACTTTATTTGAAACAAATGGATTTATAAAGAAAGACACAGAACAAAAGATGCTCACCCCCTCCAAAAAAAATTCACAACTGACATTGTTATTAATTCATATTATGACTCCATAATTTACAACCAAATTAAATTCAGAATTTACCACTAGCCTATAAGTTTATTTTTTATACTTTTCGGATAACTAATAGATCAGGTTTAACTGACTTTCATAAAAACTAGATAAATAATGAGATTAACAATTATCTGCCTGTGAGATAATAAAGTGTTGAAAATAGCAAGACCCTGAAGTAAAGTAAAATATTTGAGATTATTTATCAAGTCAGTAAAGCTCCCTTTTCACATTTACTCAGGATATAGAAGATGGAATATTTTGTTTGCCTATGGAGATGGGATCATGGACATTGATGGCAAAGTTAACTGAAAAGATAATCTGATGTATGATGTTCTTCAACAAAATATTAGCAGTATAAATGCACTGTTGCTCAGTTCTGTTATGGATATTCTGACACAAAACCTGATACAGTTAACAAACTTATCTTGGCTTATCAAATGGTAACTCTTTTTTGACTCAAATTGGGACCACTGCCAGTGAAAAATCACAATCACAGCATGATTAAACCAAACTTTTTTTTCCACCCATACTGAAAATTCTAAACCATAATAAATATCTCACTGCTGATAGGAACTGGTTTCGGAGTTTGTATACGTTTATCAGCCGGACCACAGTTCCCTGTCTCAGCTATACCAACTGCACTAATAGGTAGCTTTTCTCAGAAAAAGACAGAAGCCCACAGGACGAGAAAGCTTGGAGCCATAATTTTCTCGTCTGGTGCATAACTGCTTCTGATTATACAGCATCAACGTTGGCAAGGTGGCTAAAGAGGGAAACCCCATGGGTTCTCCAGTCTCCTTTTCTTTTTCCGTATGTGCTATGATAAAGCACGACATAATGGTAGAACAGGCTCAAACATTAATTTCAACATAAAATAATTAGCCTGAATATAACCCTGCCCTTCTAACCAGCACAGAACCCAAGCACTCTCAACCTGACAAAAAGAAAACACACAGCAATTTTGGGGGACTGCAGCATAATATAATTTCCTATAATACGATAGAAATTCATAAGAAAAGCAGAGTCCTTAAGCAAGCAATATATTCTGCTTTTGTTTCATATATTATTGATATGTAGGTTTAACAAACAGTTCCAAGTCTGTGAAAGAATCCAGAAAGACAGAGAAATTCCAATGTTCGTCAGTTGTTATGCAAAGGTCATGAACAGTCCCTTACAGATCAGTGACATTCATGGAGATTGTAGTACGCATAAGCATTGCTAGAAATCACCATTTGGAGATTCAGTTCCACTTCTTGATCCGGGAATACTGTGGATTTCTTACAGTTGACCTGTAACTTTAAGCCTTTGTATGCTGTTTGCCAGTCTCTACTCAGTCCAATTCTAACAGTTTAGATGAATACTGTATTACTTCCAACCATTCTCCAGACCTCAACAGAATGTATCTTTGTAAGACAGAATGGAAGACAGTAGTGAAGTTGTATTATATACAGCGCACCTACTCTTTATACCTTAAAACAGAACTTCAATAAAAGAGTTAAATAGTTAAAAGTCTGGCATCTGTCCTTTATCAATAAAAAGGAATGAGGTTATGCAGATCAGGTGATGGATAATAAAGAATATGTGAAAAGACTGTAAAAAGCCTCTGTCTAAAGTCTGCTATATTGTCACAAGAAACAAATAAAGATCCTTGTATTTCAGCTTTCTTCTATCTGCTGAGATGTAGTTCCAAAGGGATGGTGATACTGAAAGTCAAAACCCAAACATCAGCCAGTTTGGAGGATGAAAACAACCAAGAAATAGAAATACCTAGAGTAAACAAAGAGCAAAGCAGGAAGAAACAAAAGGAAGTAAATACCAAGCATATGGCTGCTAAAAAAACACGTAGAAAAAAGTTACATGAATGTTAGGTAATTTAAATCTTGCCACAGAAATTGAAGCTGAGAATATTTAACTTCCAGATGCCAGTTTATTGATTACAAGATGGCTGGCTGGGGTTTTCTTTTTGTTTGGTTGGGGTTTTTTTGTTTTGTTTTGTTGGGGGGTGTGTGTGTGTGTGTGTGTGTGTGTGGTGTTGTTACAGAAGATAAACAAACCACAGCCTTACAAATACCTAAATCAGAGAGGAAAAAGCCCCCAACAATCTATGTATGCCTGTGATAATATTCACTTTAAGGGTTACCTGGAGAGTTTTGCATTTGATAAATACTTTTTCTTTCCTTTTCCTGTTCTGGTCTACGAGAGATTTGACAATAACTGAATTTTTAAGCCTGTGTGAAGAAACACTGCAGAAGCAGTCCCTCGCCATCAAAGGGATGGGAGAGTTGCTTGATGGGAAGAAGCTCTTCCAAGAAATCTGCATGAGAAAAAATTAGAATAGCAGCTCATTAAAATCAAGGAGAATACAAGGAATTACGTTCCTGAAAGGTGGGCCACAAGTTGTTTGGAAAGATAACATAGATTTCAATAGTTTCTTTGACTGCAGACGATAGCTTAAATGAATGGATACAGAATATGAGATCGATAGAAAGCCTCGGAGTTTATTTTTTTTCCCCCAGAAGTAATACCTGATTTGGATCTCATTATATTCAATAGTGAGTGTATTTCTTTGCTAAGAATACTCCCAAATCTTATTTAGTCTGCCTGGAATCTTACTGCCAAGCTCATTTCTTCTCACTCCCTGTGGCTAAAGCTCTCTTCTGGCCTGATTCTCTTCTAGAAGTGACACTTTATATTGATAGCCCAAGCAAAGAGAGCCATCATCAAACCAGCCGTGTCATTCAGCCCCGGGGTGCAATGCTGAGAGTGATCACACATCCTGAATACCAGCAATTCACTCAGAGCTTTGCACAAACCAGAGATAACCTCTTATTTGTCTTCCTGCGATCAAGGTAATGCTATCATCATCTAAATATTAATACACGGACACCACGTACATTACTGCACAATCTGAATGTATCACTACAGTAATTGACTGAGCCTCACCGCACCACTGCAAAGCAAAAATTATTTTTTCTTCCCGTTCTGCTGATGGGGAAACAGAGTCACAGAGAGAGCCAATATTAAGAACAAACCGAGCAGCTGAAGGTCCCAAGGACAGCCGCTCCAGAGCACTGAGAAGCCGCACCCGAAACACCAGCCTTATCCGTGCACCTGCATGGGGTTCTTCACCTATATTTTTTTGGACAAGAATAATGATGCCGTGACACTCACTTCAACCATTCACCTGCATGTTACTGACAAGCTGATTTAGGAAACAAATACATGTTTGGGAAAAGAGCAATGCAGTATTTTTTCTGAACATTTCCTGATCAGAATACTTCAATGTGATTTTACATTCACAAAGTTTTTATGCCTGTATATGCGTTCATATATTTCATTCTTTTAAAGTATTTACCTTTTTAATATGTTCAAAATGTAAACAAAATGTTTGCTTTAAAATTAATTTCACTTGTTATCATATTAGGGGTTTCTTTTTCATGTAATAAAAATACTATGCCTAGCCCAAAATATTTTTTGATATTCCAAAAATTTGTATTTGGAGTGACACAAAAGTATCTTTCCTCCCCAACTTTTCAAAACTGTGCATGAAATAAAAATCCGTTACTCATCTCAGAAGAAGCACTCGAATTAAATTCTTATTATTTGCTTTAAAAGCAAACCCATTCCTGCTGCCTACACAAATCCACCAATTAAACCTCTACTTCGAACAAAAATAAAGCAATTTCAATCCCTTTGTTTATCATAATTTAATTATTTTCCTTATTAGAACCAGCTTTATTTTAATGTTTTCGTGTTTTATACTATGACTCATTCTGTAGATACAAGAATGGCTTTTTGCCGTGCCTTTACTTCCACAGCATCACAAACATAATTAAAACATATTTGCTGTGATTATATTTCAGCATATACAGATCAACATATATTTTGCTCTTAGGTATACAATCCCTATTGTTCATGTAATTACTATGAAGGAATAATGCAAATGAGCCTGCTGGAGACAATCATTGGACTTTCTTTTTAACTTTATAATGTTATAAACAAAAATTGGCATTCCACTCAGGGGTGGACAGCAAACACTCATTTTATCGAATGCTTTAAAGACTTCAAATTAACAGAAGCTAAGCGACCACTGTAATCATTCATCTAATACAGATTAATATCTCTAAAATCAGATCTTAGATTGTGCCCTAGAATTCTACACGTCAAGACATCTCTGATTAGTATATCTTAATGAACAAAATTAAGTATTGTGCTTCTGTGATAAAGAACATCACTTCTGTGACACGGCAGCTGCCTGCACAATTTGAATAAGCAATCACAGCAGGACAAGTTAAGACTGGAGTAAAATCCACATTTATAGTACCTGCTGAGAGCGCTTCTTAACTTGTGTAGGACTTTTGTGTCCTTAACTTTGTGTAGACCTTTAAATTATTTAAACTTTTTTTTGTAGTTTGCAATGAAAGTCATTGAACTATATCACAGGATGGTAAACATCCACATATTATGTTCTCCTAACTTAGTTTCCTCTCATTCCCACTGACAGAATTTCCTTCCAGTTACTTAGAAATCCACAACCAACAGAAAGAAATCTCGCCCGTGAAGACGATCATTTCCCCACCAGTAAACAATCTCTTAATCACATACGCACGCTGTCATGGTCCAAAAGAACACGGAGGCACACGGCGCTGCAGAAGTCTACCTCTGAAACGGACGGGCACGATCGACTCCTGCCACCAGCCCAACTGACAGTATTCAGAGACAGGGGAGTGACAGGGTCACCCCACAGTGTCAAAGCCTCAGATGTTCAGTCAAACCAATCTCTCAGCTTTTGCTTTCTCCCCTTTTTTTCCCCTGCTGTGCCTTTTCTTTACGTTATTTGGGGTACTGTGCATAAAGGAATATCCTGCTGCTTTATTTAATACCCACCTAAAATTTTTGTTGAGTCCTCTGCTGACTAGGATGTGCAAACCAGCTGCACCAAAGGAAACGATGACAGGGGCCACGCTAGATGAATGATCCCTTAGAAAGGGTCACCACTGGTGCCATCTGATTGATCTACAAGGCACTACAGGCAGTCCCCTGGACCGAGTCTTTTTCCTCTGCTCTCAGCAGCCCAAGCTGAGTCCACAAATACTACGGGGATACAATTGCTTGGTTTTTCCAGGGATCTAAAAATTACATTTTCAAAACATATTCTCATCTTATACAGGATATCATTATGAGGAAAGTCAAGTTTTCATAAATAGAAAATATCATACAGGCGCCTGATAAACTTAACCTAAGGCAAACGGTCAATGCATAAGCATAAGCATGCCTGAAAGCTGAGGGACTGAGTCTGGGGAAAGGAAGAGACATGACTGGACCCAATATCTTCTTAGTTCTCCAAGAGTCTCCTCCTAATCATTTCTTCCTGCTGATCTTTCACAGATCTTAACTTGGCCAAAGGATTTTGGAAAAAAAAGTTTCGATGTGCAAACCCAAACATTCCTGTGCACAGCCCATTCTGTTATTGCTTTGAATATAATTTACTAGCAAATTAATTAGGCTGACTTTGCTCTGGCTTTGGGAAATCTCCAGTCCTAATTTTTGAGGCTCTTTTTGAAATGATCTATTCATGATGTGGACCATATTTTTCCCCTTTCAGAAAGTGCAATCAAAAGAAAGGATAGCAGCTCTCCTCTGAATGCGCCGTGATGTCTAGCTGAAGTACAAACTATCAAAAATGAAGATACAAACAAAACAAAAACCAAGGTAAAAAAAAAGCCGTTCTTATCTATGCTGCACTAGTAGGCTCTCCCATGATTTCAAATGCATAAATGTACTTAGAAATCTCATTATGCTATGTAGTAGCAAATTTTTGTCCATCCCTATGCTGAATAGAAACCCAATGTTATAATTACTCCAACGTTCTAAGAATCTCCCCAAATGCCCGTATTGACAAAGTTCCTCTTGCCGCTAATTTTTGAGGTATATTTTAGTGGTTTCTTTATTTTAAGCATGGGAATGGAGGAAGAACTCAAATTATATTTGTTCACATGGAAAGAAAAAGCATTTTTGAGAACACTAAAATTAAACTTCAAGAGCTTTGATATGTTTCTTTTTTTTTTTTTTTTGGTGCCTCCTTGTCTTATAAAAATGGAAAGGAATTTTTACTTGATGCATATCTAAACTCCTTCAAGTTGTGTAGTACATGAGTTTGAATTAAGTTAGTATTATTTTTGGAAGGCTAAGAAGTGCAACCATAGTTTAGCTCTGTTCAGCCAAGCAGTGTCTGTGCTTTGAACTGACAGAAGCCTTTAAGTGCAAAAGCTTAGATAAGCTGATAAAGATGAAACCAGCCACATCTGCAGTTACTTAGATCCAATTCAATTCACCCCTATCATTCCACAAATCTCAGATATTCTTGCACATTTTAAAACAGTATTACTGTGGGGTAGTAAATAATAAGCTTACCCAGATAATGAGATCTCAGACAAAAAAAGAAAAAAAACCAAAAGATTATTTCTTGGGTCCTGCTCCCCCAGAATATAAATTTTTACCACCACAATAAACTCATTACTGTGAATTAAAAATCCCAAACAATTTTACTGAGTTATTAACTAGAAATTTCACCTTTAACATGGAAAAAGTTTTCCATTCCCAACATCAAATTAACTGGATCAGAAGAGCAACATATTTTATATACTACCTTCTTGTTACATTTACATTTGGCTAAGATCAAGAAGGTTGCCTGACTTGCACTATACGTACAGGAAAAAGAGCAAAACTGGCATCACTCTGCATTCAGTCCTCCCTACACTAGGACCTCAGGTGAAATACGGAATGTGGGCTACTACAAATTCTAATTTACTTTCCAGGAAAAAACCAGATCGTTGTGTCCTGTTCCCCCACCCCTGAATTTAAAGGTCACTGGAATTAAATGCACTGGTCAGATACCTTCTTTTAGAAAGCGAAGCAGCTCTCTGTGCACAATACCAGAAAATAAGTGGAATAGGACATGCTACATCTATGCCACCTGAGGATTCCCGAACACCAGGGCAATCAGGCCAGAAATGAATCCGCACCACCATCCCGGCCCACGGTGGCCAAATCAGCTGAGTAAATGTCTTTTAGCAATCTGTCTGGCATAACACAGTCCAGCTGCATTTCACCCTCCTTGTGGACACAAATGAACAATACAAACTCCAGATGTAATTGGCCCTGCCGTGCCCTTACCAAAGTCAATGCAAGTCTGCAGTGCCAACAAGTTTTGTGACAGCTTTTAATTAAAACAAATAAACAATGAGATTAAAATGTAAATTACAAAAAAACCATTCAGGTAATTCCACGTTGGTTAAACTTTTTTCTATGCGGCCACCAAAAGCACACAGGTAATTTAGTATTTCAAACTGATTTTGCAAATAGATTAGCTGTTAATGTAAAATTGTTAAGCAAATCATTTCAGGAGAAAACCATTCCGGGATACAGTTATGGGAAGAGGTCACATATGCAAAACGAAGCTTTGCCCAATTGATTCCTAATTATAAAATCAGAGGCTCTAGAGTTTGTGGTTAATAGTCCTTCCCTTTAGCCTGAAAAAATAAACTTACAGCGTGCGCTCACACACAAATACACATAAAACGCTTCTCATTGTTTTAGTAAGCAAGTATGTGTCCTGGCACTGCTCAGCTAAGAATGGATCAGACGCTGCCTCACTGAAGGCCATCCATGGAATTAAGTCTACAATGCCTCACTGATGGCCAGCTGTGCTACAGCAAATTGTTCCTTCTAATAAAGCTACAATAATGTCCGTTTGGGGAAAAAAAAGCCATGGGCAGACTCTACAAGGCCTGAATAAATTTAAATGCCAATATTGTATAATTACATAATTTTATGTTTTCCTTTGTAAAAAGATAGTGGCTGAGGATTTCATATATTTAATTCATTCCTTCTTCAGCGCCAAGCGTAGATTGCCAGGACATCTGAGTCTCCTGTTTCATTTCATCTTTGTATGCGATTGGACAATTCTCGGGATGAAAGAAAGCCAGATAGTACAGTTCTATTTATTAAGTGTGCTCAACATAAGGACGCTTTCCGAGGACATTCTGCACTTTCATCATAGACTAAAGTGGCATAAAGGTGAGTACACTTTGTCTATAATAGAAACAAATTAGGAAAATCTTTAGTTAATATATGATGTGCAAGAGCATTTGATTCACAGGTCTACCTGTCTATTTTCTACAACAGCTGTATGCAGTGTACATGCATTGCATTTTAGAAATTGATGATTTCTTCTGAGTTCATAATTTTATAATGACAAAATGCTAGCACATTCATAAACATTGTGAATCTTGTTCTCGGGGAACCTAAATTCTGTGCTCTGCTGCATGATTACTCAAATAATAAATTACTACTCCTCATGACAAGAAGAGAAGAATTGTGATCTATATAACTTGTCATCTCCATCACTGATATTTACAAATGAATGCATCTAATGATTTGGCTGCTAGAAATTTCACCCCATAATATTTCCTAAAAACTTAGTCATATTCATTATTTTTCTCTATAAAGCTGTAAAAAAAAAAATCACACAAAAAATATTAAAAAAAAAATTCTTAATAAATTATTACTTTCAGATCCTTGCTTGGTTTTCTGCTGCATTATTCCACTTGCACATCTGTGAGAGTCAGCAGAGCAGAGATGACATTTTTTGAAGAAACAGGTCTTTCCTTGCTCTGCTCCAGTCCCTTTATCACCCATTCAAAGTTACACAAAGTAATATAGAAAACAGTGCCACGAATTCAGGTGCATATATCTGAGTAACAGGATTTTAATCATGTATTGCTGGTAGACCAGCTTGCAAGCCAGCAGTCAAATTTTGTGGTGGCATCACCCACAGATGTTTCAGAGAAAGGGAGACACAGGGAGTTGTCAACCCACTGTGAATCAATTTATTCATTCTCACCAACTCTCCAGTCTATTTCATCCTTCAAGGTGCAAATTAGAAATACAGATGTATTCTCTGAAAAGCTTTCCAGATTCAGGTTTTTAAAAGCAAGTTAAGAGCCTGTTGGATCTCATCCAGTGTAGTATCAGTTTAACACTGGAGGAATATTTCTGCAGGGAGCCCCATCCCCAGCTTTGAAGTGACTTTATAACACGTATTTATATCAGTTATTATGTCTCTGCAGACCTGAAGTCCTAAGACTTCATAGCCACAGTCAGGACCTGGCAAAACTCCTTTCGACTTTCAGCTACTTCTACTACAAGTGGAAAGTGCAAAGCTCTAAGACTCTGCCATTGTCGTAAACTACATGTTTGACATCGTTAGTACCGGGGACCAGAATCTGGAGGAAAGCAACTACCCAAGACTGCTGCGCAAACGAGAGGGAACTTTAGTACTTTTTAGCTACGTAGAGCAGTAAGATATCTTGCACTAATTCAAGACATATTCCATCTGCAATGACCTGGAATAGAAGGTAAAAGGAAACTGGAAGTTGAGTCAATAAACTATAGAATAAAGCCATTAGAGGTCTGTGATGTGATGAGATGAACAGCCACAAAGGATAAACAATGGTATGTTACCTCTGTTGCATATGCTCTAAGCACCGCTGAGTGGAACTCTGGTTTTTTTATTTGTTTGTATTGGCTGTGAGAGTCAACAAGTCAACAGATAAATAAAACAACAGAAGTCTGTCAGGTTTTCTACTACCCTAATATTTAAATTTTTTTTTCTACCATTGCAGAGTGATATTAATAATGGTACAATATTAGTTTGACTGATAGAACGTAGATTAAATTTACTTGCCTAATTATGCCTCACCTTGGCCTATCCATACGCACCATGAGTAACAGGCAACTAACCCAGTGGGCTGCTCTGCTGTTCCGCGTTATCAGCTGCAACATTGGTTTCTCTTGATCATGTGTTTCAGAGGATCAAAGCAGAAGACTATGTAGGTAAGAAGTAGCAATGAAAATTTTTCATTCACAATATATTTGCCACCCTTTTTTATTTAGCTGAGACTCCTTGGAGCAAAATATTTCATTCTAGCTCAGAGGTACTGCTAAATTTTTTATTAATATGCATTGTTCTTTCTTTTTAAATCTTACAAAATTGAATCTAAAATAATACTGTTCTGGATTCTGAAATATGATTATAGCTGAGAAAGTATGATTTTCTACCAGTCACAATGGTAATGCTATG
The DNA here is from genome assembly GCA_017639485.1 of Pluvialis apricaria. Taxonomy (NCBI): domain Eukaryota; kingdom Metazoa; phylum Chordata; class Aves; order Charadriiformes; family Charadriidae; genus Pluvialis; species Pluvialis apricaria. Next base: position 3,686,267 of record CM030018.1, on the reverse strand, counting down.
TCCTTATTTTCATATTCACCCTTTATTTTAACATGCAGATAATAATGATCCTCAGCTACATAAATGTAAATAGCAGAGAACCCATTTTTATCAGGACACATGAAAAAAAAATGTATAGAAGTGTAGAGACAAAGCAGCACTTCATAGAAGAAGTCATACACACACACAGTTTACATTTGTTATTGCCAATGAATTCTTGACTTGCTCTTGCAAATAGCTGTAGGATAGTGACTCAACCAGGGTGAGCATCAGCCAAATCCGACCAGAGGAGGAAAAACAAGGCATACATTTTTCATTTTGTTCATGGCACAAGAATGAACACTCTACTCTGAGCAAGACTCCTTCAAGACTATGACGACTATGTGCTACAAAGGCTTTAGGGTGCTCCATGAATGCCTGTTTCCTTTTGAGCTACAGAAAAGCTGGTAACGGACTCTTCTGTCTCGAGGGAAACTTCTAAAGCCTAAACAGAATTTCAATAATATTTTGCAGATAGTATGAAATTGTTGCTACAAACCTAACTGCAGATGCACAGATTATATTTAAGCCATATTTTTAGAACAAAGAAGTCAAAAATCAGTTTTGAAGGGGTAAGCTTTTATCCAAATTAATAGGGCAGTGCATGCAGCTGGTTGACTTACGGCTAATGTGGTACTTTTCAGAGCTTTTAACACACTTTGCTGATTGTTTGCTCAAGGCATATGGTTTGAATGAGCTGGGCAGTGCAGAGTACAGCTGGCAGACTAGATATCAAAATCTGGCAATAAGCCTTAGAGTTATGTGTGACTAGGTATCAAATTTGCCTGCATTTTATGTGATGATTTCTACGTATCACTGCAAATTTGAAGTTACTTCAGATTCTACTACAGTAGATGGCATTGCTTCCAATCTTGCAGCAATTAGATGTAGCTGACCCACCATTTGGAGGAATGGCCTTAAACGGGCAAAAGCTTTTTTCTAGGGCAAAATAATTATGAAAAGCTTTTATTAAACAAACCCAGTATTTTCAAAATGGGCAAGTATCATTTTCTCTAGTGCACAGATTGGGAAACTGTGACAGGTGCTGTTCCAAATACACATTCATTTCAATCAAGCAAAGAACAGGAAGGTTTTGGCAGCTTGTCCTGTTTTCACTATTACCTCCCATAACCTAAGTCAATGGTTTCAGCCTCAGCTCTGACATTCAGGAAGGTCTAACAAAACTCTCCAGCAGTATCTGAATACAATTTTTGTATTAATTTAATAAATGAAGCATCATTTTTAGACTCTCAGCATAATAAACTCTCATTTGCACCGAGTAGATTCATAAATTCATGCTGTTAAAAACTGTTTTCATCAGAAATGGGCCAGCCTCCCATGGTGTCCATTCATATTCCAGTTCTGAACTGCAGGAGGCTGTTTGCCAGTCACAAGTGTTCAGTTATTATTACAGAGTTTCCTTTATTGCTGCTTGAAAAGCCAATATAGATACTAAGAGTGACTCTCTCATCTCAGGGTACATACAACTGCATATTTCTGAGTATATATTCACACAGTTTTTTCAGTGAAGTGCATCACATTTTTATGCCACATGAGCTCAATGTAATGAATTAAGATGAATACTAAGAGAAATAGAGAAGCAGCAAGTTCCCTGCTACAGACCTGCATGGCTATGTTAAAAGTACTTTGTAATAAAATGTGTGTTGTAATGCAAATGCTCCACTGAATTCAAATAGCATTTTGAGAACAATGGACTTTTTCAAGCAAAATAAATAAAACAGCACATAGCCTCTATTCATCTCAAATATTATTCTCTTAAGTTTGAAAGAAACTAATTTTCAAAAATTCCTATTTCCAACAGTGGAAGTCTCATAAATCTGTGAGATTGACTAACATCTTAACCAACAATGAAAAGCTAAAAAATTTTGTGAAAATATATTTCAGTAAAAAAAAAAAATATTTCTTTGAAATCCTCCTTTTTGCTATTCCCACAATCCTTTCTTCCCACTCCCGAATCGCTCCTAATGATGAGAATATTGAACATGGGGTCAGCATAGATATGCTATACTTGGACAAATTGAAAGTAAATAGTAAAGGATTTTTTTACATCTCAAACTTCAGATTCCTTATCAACATAAAGGGATATAGAGAGGGAGAAAAGTACAAGGAAAAAAGGTTGCATATTCTTACAGTAGGAGTACTGCCACTAAGTTCTTGAACCTTTTGAAGATGACCCCGTGAATAATGAATAAAATGTGCAAAGGACACTGTTTTACAGGACAAAAAGATCCGAACACAATCAAAATGTCAAATATATTGAAGCGAAGTTTGTGGAAGTTCATTTCGGTAGGAGTGAAGCACAATACAACTGGATAAGATGTACAGTACCGTTTCTATATCAGCAAATAATACAATATGCTTGCACAAGTTCATGGAGAAGCTCTTTAGAAAGATGGCACGGCATATGTTCTGACACATGTAAGTGAGCATGCCACACCTCTGACTTTACTGCTGGGGCCCTGACAGCGTCTGTACTCTAAGGCTGATTTTTCACTATTTTTAAATTGTATTTTTAAAACTGAATACATCATCCAGCCCTGAGACTGGACAAAATGTACAAATATGCATTCCTTTAGCTGCAGGGTCTGATTTACAGACATGTTCAAAGTATACATAAAGCTTCACAAGAGCAACTGAAACAGTGAATAATATTAAAAGCAGCTATATACAAAATAGACTGAAGTATAGTTCAAAGAACATCGAGAGGAAAGTAAGGAATGTTAGAGGTCATCTCACCTACAAAGAAAAGATGTCATCAGAGGATTACAAAATTTTTTTTCCTAAGAGACTCTCAGGTCAATTAGCTACCAGGCCCATTTCAGGTCAATTATCCAGCATTAGTACGGGCATTAGCAGATGGCTTTTTAGATTCACAAAGAGACCTAAAAATCTACCAGCAGCTTTAGGCAACTGTATCTCAACTCACTTTCTAGCCTTGAAACAACTAAATGCCTTTTTCCAGGTTTGCGCGAAAGCTGACAGCCGTCAGTTTGCATATATTTCAGCCTTCCACGTCACTTGGATGTAAAAATAGACACACCTTCTCACAGAGGGCCTGGTTTGTAGAGTCACACAGCTAACTTTCTGAGAACACAGAAAACATGCTGACAATTTCCTCATCCCACATTTTACTCGTATAGTTAGGCAGGTATTTTGAAAATCCTCTCCCCCAAGACAGAACACTGAACAGCGCCTTTCACCCCTCTTAATTCCCTTCCCCTAGGTTATACCATTTCTTTTTACCCCTATTCTTTTTTTTTTTTCCCATTGTTACTTAATTTTTTGTGCAGAGGGAAGAGCTTTAAGAACAGACCCATCTCAGACTATCAGGACCCCTTGAATGAAGGCTGTCTCTCTGTTCTGGAGGAGGAATACTGGCCTGAGCTACAAACCTAACGCAGGAAAGGATCCCTACGGACTCCGTGTTAGAGGTACCTTCTGCCTGGGCTGAAATTCCAAGCAGAGACAGGTGATCTGAGTTTGCTCTATCAGTAAATAAACTCAACAGATTATCAAAACTATTAGCCAAGTTACCTCATCTCCATTGCTGTTCTAACTCAGGTTAAAAATGTAACTTTTGTGTCAAGGGCTTTTGTTCTTTTTTTTCTTTGTTTTTTTTTAATCGTACTTGCACCAGATTTAAAACGCCAATTATCCCATTTTTAACAATGTTTTCACAGTAAATTAAGACAATGATTAACAAACAACTCACTAAGCAAATTATCTTAGAACTCAAGTGCTATAATTGGAAGAACTCAGTGGATTTTTTCATGGCAATGCAAAATAGAAAGGTCTTGGCCCAAGAACATTAAAAAAATAGATTCAAACCTCAATTATCAGGCTTTACATATGATAGCCATGGAATAATCTGGCCAACTGAAAATGGAATTTAAAATAATCCAGAATTTGGTCCTGGAAAATGAGCATATTCATACCCCAAAATTCTTAATTACCACCATAAGCCTACTATTGCAACTAACGTCAAGCCAAACTTTTAAACTACAACAGGAAAAAAAAAAAAGTCTTTCCTGAGTCATCTAGCATCTCCTTTAAAGTAAGCATTGTGAAAATGGCAGCTATCTTGCTGGGTTACACACTACCAGAATCCTGGTAAATTGTTTACAGCTGGAGAGTCCTATCATCCTTCAGTATCATCTTTCTCTGGGTTCTGTATTCACGAAAGCCATTGATACCAAAATGAATGAAAATAGAAACAAGAATGTTCAATTCCACAACAAAATAGAGACTGAAAGGTTTCACTGTAGGTCTACCATATACCAGCCTTGAAACTGTCTGCTCTGCCTGACACCAGTCCTTCGCTTTGTATCTGCAATTCTGTGTAGCTTTCGTTGTCTCCCACTTCAGCATGATTTCTGTTAGAAGGTTTGGAATAAATTATCTGTTCTACAGTGTATTGCAACCAAGATGCTTCTAAAGACATGCTGATCCCTTTTTTTTTTTTACCCCCTATACATTTATTTTGCTCAACCTAATAAGATAAAACCTGAATCAAGATGTGGGTTTGAGTCCGAAGTGGGGAAAAAATAGAATTATTTAGAAAGGCAGTAAACTCCTGCTATAAGCCAGTGTTTAAATAATATGAGACATATCTATATATACACACACCACGACACATACGTATACACTTAGACTAATACATATATTCCCCTGCAGTTCTGAATTAATCAAATGGAATACCCTGTAGTAGAAATGCAGTACTAATAACTCAAAATAGCACTTCTGTTCAAGCTGCCTTGTACAAGCTTATTTGAGTTCTAATTGTGTGCTGAAATTCTCTTTTAATGCCTAGGTTTATTTGAAGGTTAGCTTTTGGTCCCATGGAGATAAAGGAAAATGTGCCAACATCTGAGAGATTTGATTACCTGTATAAAATTATGCTTGCTCATTTTTCGTAGGCAAGATACTCTTGGGTAAAGTTATATTAAAGAGGGAATAGAAATAGTGTACATCCAAAGAAAATATTTTCCAATTATGCTTCACAAGACGCAGAAAATATTACTTGTGATAGAGGATTATGAATGAGATAATTACTGAAGGCCTAATGTACCTAAAGCTACAATAAAGGAGAGAGAAAAACATTAATAAGTGGTTATTGACTGTTCTTCTTGCTCTTTGTAATAAAAGGCCAGAACAGTACCAAGGACAAACCTTTCCACAGTTTTGCTGTGATACATTATATACAAGAATACCTTTCCTACTTACATGGTCCATCATTAATTCCTATAAATGAAACCGTATCAGCTTTTATTTAACACCCAAAACACTTCATGCCTCTCAAAACAAGCTTAAGAAATTTTTCATGTTAAGAGTCAATTGAAAATAACAGAGATTTAGAAATACATAGGATAAATGTTTCCTCTTTTAAATTATTTCATTTGACACATTCCTAATGAGCAAGCTGCACTTCCGAAAGAGTCCAGAGGAATGTTAGGTTGGTACAGTACAGAACGATAAAAGACTCTGACTTCTAGAAATTAAAGCATGTCTCATTATCACTTTTTGATTCTCCAATGAAATAAACGATAACTCAATTACTTCTGAGAAGCCCTCGCAAGAATATCTGACCGTCCACACACAGTACTTCAATACCGGTGTGATCAATAGGGAAGATTATAAAAAACGCTCGTTTCCTGCTGCGGAGCAAAACTTGGACCATGCAAAATTATCTTTAGCGCATTATTTTTTTGTCAGTTTCAGCTTTCAACACTGCTGCATCAAGTGTCAAGGTACAGTCACTACAGAAAAGGTTAACAGTATTTCTAAAAGAATGACAGAGGACATGAACATTACAATGGTCAACCTACATGGAGAGGAAGCGAAGAGAGTGCCATGGCTTGGCTTTCGCTCCTATGCTGACTTCATTCCAGAAAGAGCAACAGTTTCGCTACCGAAACACATGCCTTACCAATTATTGCGGTCCCCGCTTCTTAACAGGAATCCTTTTAATATTCTCGTAGATACACATATCAGCCTGTGCATACGCCCAACACACACACACACCAGTTTTCGTCTCAGTGTAGTCATTGCTTTTTCTTTCATCTCTCTGCCTCTGCCAGACGCTGCATAAACTGTATATAAGGCTTTATGTTAAGTACACTAAGACTGACTTAATGCCGAGTGACTTTACTAACCAAATTTGGAATGAATTTGACCTATCGGATCTGAAGCAATTCTAAGTATCTAGAAGGCTGAACCTCTCAAAATTATTTTTATCTACTAAAAGCAGCACTGCAAAGCATACAGCCTCACAAAGCAGAAATTCAGGCTCTGTAACAGAGTAAATCACAGGGCATAATAAGGACAAGCAATTTATAAATCAAGTGGCTGAGAAAATCATAAATTAAGGATTAACTGTTACTGGATTATTGGTCTCCCTGAGAATTCTCAAACAAATGATCTTGAGAGATTACTTTTGATAGTGTCTCACAGGGACAATGAAACACAGGAGTGCCTGAAGACTGTAACATGGTTATTACAGCTGGAATAGAATCATAGACTCATAGAATGGTTTAGGTTGGAAGGGAGCTTAAAGATCATATAGTTCCAACCCCTGTGCCCTGGGCAGGGACACCTCCCACCAGCCCAGGGTGCTCAAAGCCTCATCCAGCCTGGCCTTGAACACCTCCAGGGATGGGGCAGCCACAGCTTCCCTGAGCAATTTGTTCCAGTGCCTCACCACCCTTATTGTGAAATTTTTTTTCCTAAGTATCTATTCTGAATCTCTCCTCCTCCAGTTTGAAGCCGTTCCCCCTCATCCTATCACTCCATGCCCTTGTAAAAAGTCCCTCTCCAGCCTTCTTGTCGGCCCCCTTCAGATACTGGAAGGCCACTATAAGATCTCCCCGGAGCCTTCTCTTCTCCAGGCTGAACACCCCCATCTCTCTCAGCCTCTCCTCATAGACGAGGTGCTCCAGCCCTCGGATAATTTTCATGGCCCTCCTCTGGTCCCGCTCCAACAGGTCCATGTCCTTCTTATGTTGGGGCCTCCAGAGCTGGATGCAGTACTCCAGGTGGGATCTCACAAGAGGGGAGTAGAGGGGCAGAATCCCCTCCCTCGCCCTGTTGGCCACGCTTCTGATGCAGCCCAGAATGCAGTTGGCCTTCTGGGCTGCGATCGCACACTGCCGGCTCATGTTGAGCTTCTCATCAATCAGCACCCCCCGGTCCTTCTCCTCTGGGCTGCTCTCGATCCATTCTCCATGAAGCCTGTATTTGTGCTTGGGATTGCCCCGACCCAGATGTAGGACCTTGCACTTGGCCTTGTTGAACTTCATGAGGTTGGCATGGGCCCACCTCTCCAGCCTGTCCAGGTCCCTCCAGGTGGCATCCCTCCCCTCCAGCGTGTCTGCCTTGCCACACAGCTTGGTATCATCAGCAAACTTGCTGAGGGTACACTCCATCCCAACATCCATGTCACCAACAGAGATGTTGAACAGCACTGGTCCCAGTACCGACCCCTGAGGAACACCACTTGTAACTTGTCTCCACTTGGACATGGAGCCATTGACCACAACTCTTTGAGTGTGACCATCCAGCCAGTTCCTTATCCACCAAGTGGGCCATCTGTCAAATCCATGTCTCTCCATTTTAGAGACCAGGATGTTGTGTGGAACGGTGTCAAATGCATTGCACAAGTCCAGGTAGATGACATCTGTTGCTCTTCCCTTATCCACCGACACTGTAATGCCGTTGTAGAAGGCCATCAAATTTGTCAGGCATGATTTGCCCTTAGTGAAGCCATGTTGGCTGTTACCAATCACCTCCATATTTTCCATGTACCTTAGCAGTGTTTCCAGGAGGATCTGCTCCATGATCTTGCCGGGCACAGAGCTGGGACTGGGCACAGAGGTGAGACTGACTGGCCTGAAGGAAGGTCACCAAGAAAATAGACTCCCTTGTCCTACACCAGCCTAGATCCTCCTGTGATACCGAGGTTCTCAGAGCTAAATACAAAGTGGACTATAGATGAGTAAGTATTTGTATTCCAGGCTGACAACTGCCTTCCAATAAGCGGCATCAGAGTTTTCCCCTCACCAAGAAACTGCCCTTGGAAACTGAGCCTTAAGACAAAACAGAGCCACATTCGCCTGTTTTAAAGTGGGGAAAGTATCTCGTTTTCCAGTCTTCCTGCAATTTGCAGAACTTACAAATGTATTCTCGATTCTGCATAGGATATGTCAGTTGGAATAAATACTGACTCAGTCATACTGTGGTTTTTTTTCTCTTCACAAGTATGAAACACATACGTTTCATAACACATCCAAAGCACTGCAGTGACCGTATTGTCTCAGAGCGGGCCTCCAGCCTGGCTAGCAGAGCAAAAATTTGCTTTGCTATCCATCAGACTTTGTCCCATAGAGAATTGTCTATTAAAGTATTTGTGCAGAATGCATTTGATTTAGATAGAAATATTTACTCACAAAAAGTTCCCTTAAAAATTCAAATATTTATTGACGCAAATATACCACTCAATTCCTAGCATTCCTTTGCTTACCAGTAATTTGCAGTAATTAGCAGGTGGTCTTCTGCAGTGACAGAATTTAGGTAAATTACAAAATGATTACCTAATGGTATTGATCATCAGCGCAGTTGCCTTCATGTAGAAGGCAAGAACAAGAACAAGAAACCTAATTCTGCCTAACAATTTAGAGTGTTTGTCATTTTCTTTCTTATTTTTGAGGTATGGTAACTGCACCGTGTCAGTAAAGTCTTAATTCAATATATTTAAGTGTACATACATTTGTTATTATATCACATTTAACTTATTAATGAATTTATTTCTTACAGAATGTCCCCCACACTTGAAAAGTAGCGCCACGGTTTCTTAGACTTCCTAATAATATTCGGTCTTTACACACTGTGATGCCATTCCTGGCTAGTGGGAGACAGCACTGTCTATGGAAACGAACTGAGAATCAGAAAGCTCATCCCCTGGCAATGCCAATGGACTTGAGACAACTGTGGACACTGAAAATTACCTCTCTGCCCACACCACCTTTCTGTGTTTATATTTTCTTCCTCAGTTAGAGTCTGCATATCCTATTTAGACAACAACAGATTTGAAGCAGGAATTGTCTCCTACTCAACAAAACCAATCAAAATTTTAGCTATGGCTTCCTAATAAAATGGCAGCATTAAGAGCTTTCACTTTTACTGTTACTTGATGCGCCATTCCTCATTTGCTGTAGTTCAGTTTATAAAAATGCCCTCCATGCATGCCTTGAGGGTATGTACAATGTTTCAAAAATTCACACAAGAAACAACTCCATGCCAACATTCCCTTAAAAAAACCCCATGGCTTAAATCTCAATTTGGTCTGTAAATCTTCTCATGCCAAGTAAAATCCTGGTATATGCTTTAAATGATTTCAGTAACTTCTGTTTATTCACACAAAAACTCAGTAAAAAGTAGAAGTCCTTGTACATTTAGATCAGCACCTGCTTCTCAGTTAATCAAATATTCTAACAAGCACATGGGATATCCAACAAAATAATCAAGACTCATTAATTAGCACAAATAAACCAACAAATTTGAAATATTGTGTTGGCATTAAGTCTTCTTTCAGATGATTTTGCATGAAGGAAGAAACACAAACATTTTGCCTCTGGACATTGTATTTTCTTGTCTGTATGACAAAGCAACACTAGAAATTGAGAAGTGTGTCAGTGGTCTACACTAAATGCCTTAGATTACATAATAATTAGAGAACAGGTTGCCTGCAAGACAGACAATTGCAAAAAAAAAGGAGTGAAAAGGGAATGGCAATGTCAGTAATTGTATTTAGAAAACTCATTCTTTAAAAATATGGTAGATTTTCATTAAGTTATTTGAGCTGAATAATACCAGATTCTGAGACTTTTGCAACGTGCTTTAACATAAAGGATCATGTTGCATCAATTATGTTGCAGATTATCCCAAATTAATTGAAAAAATAAGGCCTTTCTTTCCATTCACTTTAATATCCTGATTTCTTAGGTTGAGTGTATAACATATCATAGCTCTTAATGATGCTTGTAGCTTGATGACCTTAGAAAATAATGTGATAGAAGAGCTATGGTTTGGTTCAATTCCTCTATGTGCTTCACATCTGGATGCCCACCACCTAGTCTGCCTATACTAAAATTCACCGTTTCTCATTGGTAACAATACTCCTATTACACATAAGCAGTTCTCTCAGCAAGGGAAAAGAAAATTAGATAATATGGTTTCTGGATTTAAACCAGCAGATGACTACGGCACTCTGAACTACAAGAAATATCTTTTGCTGGTTCTACCTACAACTAAGCTCCTTGCCTCCAGTGATCCTCTCCGAGTCAAGCTTATTTCACCACATTCCCTCTCACTGAGGTGATCTGACAGCACCGCGCAGCACATCAAGTTGAAACACAAACCCTCAGCTTTGCTTCTATTCACCAGGGGCTGGGTGCGTAACAGCTATTGAGCTCAGACCCTGAAACAAGAAAAGGGATTTCTTATGTTGCTCCTAATGATTCCTCCGGTTAATTCAGGAATGGCATTGATAGTCTCCAGGGAGAGCTACGCTTACCTCTTCTTAGCTGCTGGCATCACTGCTGTAAAATAAAGGCTTTGAAAGAAATTATGGAAGGGGAATCTTTACAGTAATAGAGAGTCCTCAGGAAAAAGGAGAGTTGTACATTACTCTGTCTCGCTACAGGTGTTCCTCAGGGGTAACCAAGAGGCTACTCAGATACATAAATATTTGCTTAGATAGCTTTAGGAAAATTATCTGCATTTATTTTCAATGCCACATGCCCCACACATTGCTTTCAAATAATAGTTACCTATAAACATCATCTAAAATACTTATTGCAGCAAATTACTTCTGTAACGAAGTCGACTGCTTCACATCTAGATTAAATTGCACAGCATCAGTATTTCTGGCTTTGTCCAAAAACACCCACTAAAAACCAAAAGACCCTCAGCTGTGAAGTCCTTGGTCTGTTGCACAACACGTGTTGTCTTCCTTTTTTTTTTTTTGCTTTACTAGAAATAGGAAAAAACCCAACTTTTAAATCAGAACTTTCAAGAAACAAAATTTATGCAAACTCTTTCCCATCGTTTTCACATGCAAGCTAATTTTTCTTCTGATTACTGTGAATGTGTATTTATCGCATCCTAAAAATACAGAGTCGTCCACCAGCTAAAAAGCGAGCCTTTCTCAGCCGTGATTCAGTTCACAAGGTATCACCCACTTTAGCTCCAGAGCTCTTGCTTGAAGCCTGCAGACACTAAAGGAATTAGTCCCAAAGCATTCCTCATTTTAATGCAAAATTATTTTTAAGGTTTTCATGATATGAACCCTTGGCAAATTGAGGAACATCATATCAGGACCTGAAAACAATAAATACACCCATTCACTTTACTGGTCGAAAGGCAACACGTTCTGTCACTTTTGGGAAGTCACTGCTATCTGATAGCTGTTCAGTAGCCTATGGGAAATATGTTTGTCAAGTTCAGAAAGGACAAACTTTTAGCAAAAAACCACCATCACAATTGGCACTAATTGGTAGTTAAATTGACAACTGGAACTGAAGCATCCTGACAGCACCAGGGGTGGGCCCTACAGGTAGAAATTGAAAACTATTTACTAAAGCAATGTTGGAAAGACTAAACGATCATAGAGCATCTGCAGAATATCATGTGGAAGCCTCTACTTAATTTTTCATACTGTCACTACAGCATTTTGCATGCATACTTGGAAAACATTTCAATTCATTGAGAGAAAGATAAAGTGTTTAGATCAATATATTGAACAGAAGTACACAAGCTTCTAATTCTTCACAAACGAAAAAAATTCTCAATGTTAGGTACATCTTTTTCAGGCAATTAGAAATCTTTGTGGCTTTAGAAAAATGTGACAAGGAAATTTAAGCGAATAATATAAAAGTAACGTCATGGGATCCAAATGCCTAAGCACACACAGTGTAATCATGTCCAGCATGTATACCATTCTTTTCTTCAAAAAACCCCAACATAACACCAAAAAAAAACCCAAACAAAAAACCCAACCCAAGTTTTTCTACACTTATTGCCTATGAAGTCTAAAATTTAAGATGCAAAGCACATCACAGAGGTGTTCCCGCTTTAGTAAAGAAAATACAGACAGCCCAGAAGGTAGCTGGTGTTTTGTAGGCTGACCCTTTACTATGCAGGATTCATAAGTAACTTGACATTATAATGCATTTTTTTAAGCGCTTTCCACATTAGTGGCCCATACTGGTATGCACCACTTTTTTACTCTGTTGTTTTAACATTGTTTGAAGCAGAAATAGAGGAGGTATCTGCCTCTCTGAAGTTGTTACCAGTCCAGTTATATTAGCTGACATACAAGTGTTTTAAGTTGTGACTACTCTAACTGTGTTTATATCATGCCCCCAAACTGGAGATAAGGGAGCATGAAAGTGGTGAACCTTACTCAGTGATAGTCCCAGAAATATACGGAAATGGCATTTCAGAGTCTGAAGATGCGTCTCGTTGGTTAACTCTAAGAGAAATCAGTAAAATGGTTTTTACACTGTGTTAGAAAATGTAGACACTGTTGGCTCACTTCAGTCAAACTGTCCTTGTTTAAATTTATACGTTCCAGAAAGAAATTTCTTGGAACTTGTACATAGTTAAAAAGAAACAAATGAAATTTGTGCAGACCCAGGAATATTTGATTAAAACCCACTGCTTTTACCAGGCTTCTATAAAATCTTGTATACTATATTTATTGTCTTTGCAGCAATATTTAATTGAGTTTTTCTCAGAGCTACTTATACTCCTGCTTACTAAGCTGATTTAGACCATGTAAACTGGAGCATGCTATGAAGTATGCAGTCATCTCTTCTCCTTCAGAAGCACACAAAAAGCAGGGGGAATTAGTATTTGCCATAAAGAATACAGTAGCAAAATAAATGATACATTTCAGCTTCTGGGAGTTTATTAAACATAAGTAGGAAAATTAGTGTATAATTATGGTTGCAAAACAACAACAAAAATCTAGGGCTCAGAAAGCAATGTTGACTTTGCAACATTTCAGATACTGAATATTTTATGGCATGCATTTAAATCATAGACAGCAAAACATACAAGTGTATATTAGAAGGAAAAGAGGAGAATCTATATAATACGTTGTTCTGATTTCTGTTGTTCTAACTCTGAAAACTTTAAAAATGCATTACTGCAGGACCATGTTATACCCTATGAAACCTATGCTAGGGCTACGCTACACCTATATTTCACAATGATTTCTTCCATGCAGGGAAACGGCACGCAATTCATCCCTAAAATAATGAGAGCCTGAGTTATGTGCATTTCTGGTGTGTATCACTTGAGTACAACAGTATTTTCAGGCAACCATTATAATCACATGCTCAATGCAGGAATAAAAAGGAAACCATATTGAAAGAACTTGTTTAATTAAAACCTTGTTTACTTTGCATATATGTATCACTTGTACTTCAACAGAACTATTTATAATTTTAAACAAGTTAAGATTTTACCATTTCCTTGTTAAGAGATAAAATGTATGTTGGCAATGAAATCAAAGATTGCATAAAGCATGTATAATGTAGAACATACAGCTTGAAGCTATTTATAAGTGCTCTCTGCATTTCCAGGTTCGGTTTTTACAGTATCGCAGCCTGAAGCACTAAACTGTGAAAACATGATGCCTCTCTACTGCTCCTCCTACAGGAAAATTATTTCTCCTCTAAGGGCCTGAACCTAAGCCCCATACATCAAGGGAAAAATCTCCATCGCTCTAAAAAGCAAAAGCTGCCTAGCTCCCTCATCCTACAAACCACACAGAAAATACCTGCATTTACCAGAGTGAAAAGACACATATCGCGTTAAGTCAGAAGCAAGGAAGAAAAACTCCACAGTCCCAGATTAAAAACGTCTACCTGAGACTCCACCGCACGGAAGAGTTGACCTGGCCATGTTCCTCCCGAGCCTCAGGAGCTCAGTCTGATTTGTTTTCTCACCTGAGCAGGCTTTGCAGAGCCACTTCTCAGGAGCTGGCACAGCTCTTCTACCGACCACGTGCCACTGGCGTGACACAGCAGCTGTGTGGGACAAAAGGGCTGCTCTGCCCTGGCCCGCTCATTTTACAAATTTCTCATCACAGAGACTGTGTGCAAAACGTGCAATATATTACTTTGGGACTGGAAACAGGTAAATTCAAAAAAGTCTGGGGAAGGTTCTGGGAGAAACCTGGGAGTACTCTCGGAGGAGCAGTATCACAGAAACAGCACCGAGCTGACTGACCATTAGTATTTTTTTGCATCTGGACCTAACCGCCGATTCATTTAGTGGTAAGTCAGGGAATATAAAAAAAACCCAAACCACCAAAATTTTGTCACCTTTTTTCCCCTCTTTTGTTCTCTCCATGCATTGTACTTACAAACGACAACTGTTAACACATTAACTATCCCAGATTTTTGCTTAAAAACGTCTATTAAACCAGGTCCTGCCCATTTAAAACATCACAAATAACACATGTTCCATAAAACAGGAGCTACAGTTATATACCCAAAACCTACTTTCCGAATGCTTTTTAACTCTATTATATATTTCATTGAGAATTCAGTGTCTGTCTCCTGTGAAAGAACAGTAGGATTTGCTACAGCAGAGATTTCACAGCACATCTGCCATGGTGCTGTAAATGCATGCAGAGGAGACTGAGGAAATGCAGCAGTGGATATCAAGTAAAAGTTCTATCCACCTAATCAAGTCCACAGGGACCGCGTGCCGTGTCACAAGACATACCACTCTACACTTGAATGAGGTTGTCAGCCACTGGGAGGCCTGCAAACTGCTGACAGCAATATGCAGTATATGGGGTCTTCTAAAGTAGACACAGTAGCTTTGTAAAGTACGTGCCTGTTTCTACGGAGGAAAAAAAAAAAAAGAAAAAAAAGAAATGAAGTAGGAAAGGGTATTTGTAAATCTGTCCTTCTGTATCGTACTGTATTGCTGGGAACAACCCAAATTAATTGGAAATACGTCACACGAACATGAAAGAGGTTCCTTTGTAGGTTTCTCAAAATGCATGGATACATTTCTACATGTACAGATCAAAACTATAGGGAATTTATTATAATACCGTGTGTCAAAATAAATGCAATATTAATACAGACAAAAAAGAAAAACTAGAATATTCGTGGCATTTTATAGAGAAATGTCATAAATTCAGAAATAACCTTGAGAAAGGTATTCACACACTTTTTTACATGTGTGAAGTCAAGTAGAGCTGCTTATTTTAAATTTGAGTTTGATCCTGCTGAATATGACGAAAATGGACATTAAAAGCGCATGCTGTTCAAACTCATTGTAAGAAGTTAAAGAATGAAAGCAAAAGATCTTCTCCTGTCCTTTGCTTCAGTCATTGAAGAAAACCCCCATGCTTTAAGAAAGAAGGCACATTAAATCCTCCTATTAGTCTCACCCCAGATTCTTTCATTTATTAGATCAAATACACTGGGAATGTATTTATTAATATATATTCATGCAGAACAGCAATGACTAAGTACCTTTGAAGAGCGTGCAGTTGTATTGCAACACTTCAAATTCTAAAGAAGGGTCTTTATGCCTAGAAGCTGTTTCTCCTGGAAAAACTAAGCTGCCTAATAAAAAAATAGTACCTCTCTGTAAATCCTGTCTTGCTAAACTTTCTCTGTACTTCAGAAACTTTGCTATGAGATCTTTTTAACTAACAGAATGAATGCATAGACTTTGTATTCAGGGTTTCATTTAAAAAGTGATTTGTATTCTGTTTATATTTATTAATCTCAATTTTCAGTTTTATTTTGCTGATATGCATTTCAAGTCCATTAGAATCGAATGCTTCTACTCAGTACCCTTCCACATACTGCCAGGAAAAACATTATTTAGGTATCAATGTTATTTTGAACAGTTCTTAAGAGCTGAGTGTGCTTTAAAGGTATGTTTGAGAACATATGTAAAATTCTGTTTGTGTGTATATTATTTCTACTTGTGCAAAAACTTATTTTATATTTTCTATCTCGAGCATCAAGTTACACGTCTGTATAAATCGTATGACTATGAGAAGTACCATATACACTCTACAATAGTGTAGAAAGAGAGAAAAACTGCAACCGCAACTTACATAAGCAGAGTTGCTTCACGAATGTTCCCTTAGAGGCAATTAGCTGTCAAATAACAAATTTGTTTGGAGATTATACTAGTACCTTGAACATGGAAGAAGCACATACAAGCAACACTGCCTCTATGATGGCACAAAAGCACATCTATGTCCAGAAAATGCAGCAAACAGTGGCATACATGTTTGGTATCATTCTTTCCACAATACTAAGCCTCCCTAATTCACTATATTGTATTTTACAGAGTGCCCTTCATTCAAAGTCTGGTAAAAAAAAAAAAAAAAGAAGAAAAAAAAGAATATCAAGGTAAGTCATAGGGCAGAAAAAGAGTTGCTAAAGAAAGTCACAGAATGAAGGAGATACCCCAAGTGTGCAAATCCTTTGGCAGGGGGCAAAATCAAAAGGTTGGAGGAAGAATATGAGTAGAAGAGAGATGAGGAGGAACTAGGTAAGTGTGAATCTACTGTGAGTTCTGAGAAGGAGGTTACTTTTAAACTGCAACGGATAAGAAAAATGAGCGTGACAGAGGACAAACTTCACGGAGAAGAGAATTTTGCTTGTGACATTCTGTACACCTTTAAGTTTTGGGAAGAAGGATTGCCAAGAACTGTAATTGAGGGAGTTGCTGCTTTATAGTCAGGAAGGATTAAGAGCAGCTCTGAAAGATGTGGAGTACCTCTGTTCCCACTGACAACAGCAGAGTTTGAAAGTGCCCGTAGTACTCGTAAACCTTAGGAAAGAAAATAAGTCCAAAATACAGATGATTTCTCTGGAGAGAGTGAAAAAAATACAGACAAGAATTACAGGAATATTTTAAGCCATTTTCATGAATAAACCAAGGATTTCTCCCTATGGGAGCAAATTTCACTTTTTGCTCGTTTCCATCTGTATCATGCAGTGTTTTAATTACGCAGCAGTCTCAACAAATAGATTGTCACAGCATTTTAGAGTAGCTAATTCTATTCAAAATGCTAGCAGAAGATGGGATAATGCCTTTATTGGTTTGGCTTAGTTTAACCCACACACTGCTACTCACTAATGACTTGAAAAATTCAGGATATTATGTCCATCAAAAAAACCCTTATATTGTAGAAATATTATGACTTGGATACACCTTGAAAATCAAAGTACTATGAAGTACAAACTCAGGATTCTTCCCAGCTGCTCAAAAGCAACTCTAAATTATTTTAAAAGCTTGACCAAAATATTCTAAAAAGAATGTGTTGGATAAAATATTTTAAGATCTGAAATAAGCATATCACTCTCTCTCTCTCTGAAATCAAGATATGTTATTAACCACAGAAAAACAAATGAGAGCAGATATATAACACCTGATACAAACTAAATTAACACAGTGCTCAAAAGTCCTGAATATAAAGCTCATTTTACTGGCTGACCCTAAGTTTCAATAGGAAAGTGCCTACTCTAGGGAAAACTTAGGAATGCACTTGATGTGTGTTGTCTTCAAAAATAGATATAGCTACAGACAGTCCCTATATTATACTATATGCTATTAATTTACCACGAGAATTTCCAAAATTATCATTAAATTAACTGATGGCCATAATTTCTGTTCTCTAGATTATTTTTTTTTTACTCTATTTCAGTAGCCAGGTAATATGACCATAACGTACCTGGTTATTCAAAGGGAACTGCACTTTAGTGATAAACAATCCAGGTATTTATAACTGATCACTATAGGCCAAACATACATTTAGGAACAGATAATTCTTTTCTAAGAATAATTCTAAAGGTAATTAATTCCTGCTGAATGTAGACGGCCCATGGTCTCTTTTTAGAGAAAGTGCAAGGCTGATTCACTGACTGGTGATAATACACTGAGCTACAGAATAAGCTAATGCATGGCAACAATCAAAGGTTTAAGGCAACAGGCAAGCTAGGACACATAGAAAAACATGATAATTTTCCTTGTGTTATCTTCCTAACTTTGAAAGTAAATTACAGAATCAGTGCAAATAATGTTATTTCATACGTGTTCATATCAGGACCTCCCTATAAACTAGCACCTTCTAATTTGCAGTATATACCACACTTCCCTTTTTGTTTTTGTTTCTAAAAAAATTCTCAGAGCATAAGTAACTTCTGTGTAATCAGGCTGGAGATTCAAACTGACCTACAGGTATAACAACCTTTTTGAATGAATGAATAGGAACGTATTTTGAATGAATAGGAACATATTACAAAAAGCTGCTTTGGTGAAAATCTTCAGCTGACAGAGGTGAAGAGTGGTGACTAATGATATTAAAGAAAAGACGTGTACATGCTTTTGTATTTCTGTCAAACTGAATATCTATAATTTTGTTGTAGATAGCAGGTTAGCTGATCAGGAAACCATACCCTTAAAATGAGGTACATTTAAAGCACAAATGTATGGATATTAGAGAAGAATTTCAGAATAAGAGAGCACCTCAAATCTGAATTTCTTAGAAGACTCCAAATGACTGAAGACCTTCCCATGCTATACATTTATACACTCAGAGAAAAAAAGAAACAACAAATCTTGCCTTACCCGGCCAACTAGTATTGGTTCAGGTCCAGAAAATTCTTCTAATACAAACATTTGATTCCAAACCCAGCCTCTCTTGGAACGGTTCAAAACTCTTTGTTCTTCAGTCAGCCTTTTTAGTCCTGTACTAGATCCACTTGGTAGTACTTGAGATTGATTCATTGGAGCCATAAAAATGGAAGGAAGGACAGTAATCCATAATATTATTAATGGAGTCCATGTATCCATAAGCATTTCCGTTAGTCTTTCTGGCATTGTACCACAAGCTATGCAGATCACCACAGAAATGAAATTATTATTTTGCTTTCCTCCAGACTGCAGCAATCCAATTCATCATGCAGAACAGAACATTTACTTACAGCTCCTCCATGTGTTTACAGCACAGTCAAGGTAAAAATAGCTTAGATTATAAAAACATGATCCATTGAGTTTTCCAGTCATTAAAGATTCCTGGTGGAGGGGGAAAAAAAAAAAGGTCAAATCAGTGACTAAAGAGCTTGGGAAAGCATTCTGAAAGATCTTTCTTACTTTTACATCATAAAGAAGACATATTAGGTTTTAAATTTGTAACACATAATACTAGGGCATATTAAATGGGTTAAAAATAACTATTATTTTAATTCCTTCATTGCCTGAAATAGTGAGAGAAGACCCAGAGAAACGATTACACACACTCAAGAAAACATTTTACTTGCAGTTTCTCTTAGGACTGAAGAAGCTCCCAGCCTTCTTGCTAGCCTGTTCTTTTTATGTAGTCAACTATAAACACTTAGCATGTCAAATAATAAAAGTCAAACAAAATAATGTTCTTGCATACAGACTTATTCTCCTTTCCTCTACAAGAAAAAGAAAAATGACTTCTAGTAAGTGTACTCCAGCAGTACATTCTCATTTTAGTAACCGTGTAGCTGCAGCAGCACACAGCTCAGCAAAACCTTCGCAGCCCAGCAGAGGACCAGGACTGGTAAGTCCACTGGGAAACCCATGATCCCCAAAACCACACCGCTACCAGAACCTAAGTCAGCTCATTTATGCGCATCCGCACTACAGGACTCTCAGTGTCTCTCTCTCACTTTCAGAGAAAACACAGTCAGATTTTATTTCAAAGACATTTTCCTTGATGGACACTTGGGAGCATTTTGTCTTTCCTTCCCCACCCACCCTTTCATGCATTAGAAGTCCACATCAGGTTTCATCTCAGCGTAAATATTCCTTGAAATGGACAAACAAGTTAACATAGTAGGGCTTGCTAATGCCACAGTGATTGGCAAAACCTGAAATGCAGCCATGGATCACTTAGAAAGACAGATGGGACACGGCTCAGGGAGAAGGGCTGCATTACAGCTACTCTAATGAGGCTGGAGTTCTCTAACAAGAGTCCCGATTCATTTTCATCGACTGATTCATATCCAAACAATCTCATGAGAAACCACTATATACAAGATAGGTAGAAATGTCTACTCTTAAGCTTACACTGTGTCTTAGGCCATTTTTCTTCCACTTTAAAATGTGTTCCTATTGTCGCATGTCCATGAAAATCTTGGGGGTTTGGGTTTTTTTGGGGGGGTGAGTAGGCTTGGGTGGTTTTTTTTAGGTTCATACACACTCATGGAAGAAAATAGCTGAAACCATGAATAACACCAGTAAAAGTCAGCTGTTATTTTAAAAGCAAACAATGTAGAAAGTCTTTTTTATTTTTTTAAACTTCAGTAATTGCCAAAGCAACTGTGAAATCTGTTGCATGAAAATCTGAAACTGTGAGAAACTTGTCTTGTTAAAAGGGGAGAAGAGCTGTTATCAAACTAAAACTCAATATCTCAAATAGCATGGAAGAATGGTAAGCTAATAGTGCAGTGCTTTGACAATGCATCAAGAATGAGGTGAATACCCATTACAGAAGTAACTGTGGCTTAGAAACATCGTTTAGGCCTCATTGCCGACTGAGATAGAAAGAAAGAAATCAGAGAATACAATGTGCTCTTGCAATGAAATTTTGGGAAAAATGAGAGGGAAGCAAGAAAGGCCTTCAATCCCAGAAATGGGAAAAGGACGAGGAACAACCAGTCTAATTGCTTGATGGGAAAGGTCTGGCAAGTCACCGTCCAAAAACCCTCTTCAATCTAGGGAATTAAATGGAGGTTTCTGCCACTGCTTTTTCGCACGTGTTAAAAAGCTACAGTTCCTGGGGCGTGTTTGGTGGTAGAAGGTATCAAAAGAGAGAAACAGCCAAAGTTTCAATGAAAGCAGTAAAGTTTGTTTGTGTGGGATCTTTGTGTGTATGTGAGTGGACTTGTGGGTGCGTGTCTGCCAGGGGACAGATTTTTCTGATTCCTTCAATGGAGCAAGAATTGAAACACGGGAAAAACAGAACCATTGTAAAACAGAGTTAGAGACATCATCTTCAAACAACATTCAGTGTCAAATTCAAAACTGGAGGCATAAATTGAAAACCCAACTTGAGAGTCCTTTTCTGTAGCTGAGGATTTTCAGTGTTTACATACAAAGTGATTTTTGACCCAGAAATAGAGGCCCACCAGAAACCAAACAGTATGTTACACCTTTGTCCAAGAAAGCCTCAAAACCAACCCAAGTGGGCCATGACTGACTTTCTTGCTCTGTCAGTCCAAATTGGAATAGTTCATTTCACTAACAGGACCAAATAATAATAAAGTAAAGCACTTCTTTTCATATTCAAGAGGCTTTTTGAAAGCAATTCCTAATTAATCCACACAGGCTGCCTTCTAAAAGAAAAGAAATAAATGAGATAAAATGATATGATGCTCACAGAAACATTTTTGTTTGAAGAAAGAACAGGATATTTGTTTTTCAGACTGCCACTCTGAATCCTTGGCAAGCACTAAGCTCATTTCAGCGCATCCCTCCTCAGTTCCTCCCCCAGACCTCCTGCCTGTTACTCTTCACTTACTCCAATCAAATTTAGGTCCTATCCACTACTGCTGATGCACAAGATTCACTGTGACTGGACTGTCCGCACAGTAGCTCCCTATTCAGCAATCCCTTAAGGCAAACGAGTCAAAAGCACACCAAAAATATTAGTAATGCACATCCCGTGTCATTAAATCTAATTTAATGAAATAACCTGGTGAAGAGTACAGCTACACAAACCGAATGAACACAAAACTGTGAGATTCCAAGTACCAACAGGAGTGTTAGGCAATTGCACAGGGTAAAGAAAAAACCAGGACTTTTCCCTGTATCAGTGTACTGCAGGAGAATATGCTCAGTGTGTAAGAGCAGAGCTGGCTACATTTCTCTACAGTTCCACCTAGACTGCTGGAGCCTTTTGACATTTATTTGAGAAAGAGACTCTCATTTGGGACTCGCTGCTCTATCAGTGAATCGTGGCATTTTCCTTGTGCAATGTATGGAGATGTGCCCAAATTTCTTTACCAAATTTGGAAATGAATTTTCTTCTCCATTCCCAGGAGCAGAACACCATGTATGTGGTTGGAAGCTGATGGAAAGCATTACTAAACACTTGGCCCTACAATTTTCATATTGGCTAATACAAAAAATCAACGAATGCCTGGTAGTTAAATTAGAATCCTCTGGATTAGACATGTAGGAGAAACTGATATGGCAACTGAAACAGGCTACTATAACGATATTAAAAAGCCACACGTAAAGGGAGGTCTGGCAATCGGAGCAGACTAGCAAGTGAGGCATAGTAGCATTTTGCCTTCTTGTATTATGCCAGGGTCTAAAGAAGTGGTGAGTATGGAATGACAGCAAAATTATTCCAGTGAAGCCAGAACTACCTTTTGCTAAGCAACCAAAAGAGGACAAGCACGCGGCCCTTAAGGAGTGTATTTCCACCCTCATAAAGATTTTGTTGGTGTTGATAAAAGCATAATTTTTGCTTTGAATTTCCAGGTATGGCCCTGGGCTGTTTTCTTCAACAAAACTTCACTGTTCTTCTAAGTGGTTTCTCTGTATAGTGTATGATATATACAACTATAGATCCAACTCTAATCCAGCAAAGCTGTTTACAAAACAGCTTTAGTAGTCCCTACATCCCTGAGAGGGGAAGTGATATTTAAAATACAAAGAATTTCTTTAATGTAGCAAATAGATGAAAGAAAATGTGACACTATGTCAGGTAGCAGAGATTCACATAACTGTCTTATGTTTCAAAAATGTAAGAATAGATTCATAAATTCAGTTCTCCATGCACAACCTATAGAGAAATACAGATAAAGCTGAGCAATTTGTTTTCCACTTTTGTATGGTGCTGATATACTTTTAGAAAAATATTATTCTATTAACAGGAACACGCATCTTGGAGCACTACTTGTACAACTCTAGGCCATGGAGTGCATAAGTTTTATTCAAGTACAACACAAAAAGTGATGACAATGAAGTAGAAGTTTATAACCTAACACTAGAACACAACTAGCACACCAGCTTCAGAAATTAATGTAATATACATTGCAACCTCTTTTGGAACTAAAAAAATCTATGTAGGTTACTTGTTTATATACTGCCTGCAGAAAGTTAGAGTCAGGTCTGACGGTAGGCAGTTACAGCAGATATACACAAATGAGAACTGTCATCAGTTAGTGTGAGTGGTAGAAAGCTTTATGATGGCTAGCATAGCTCATGTAACTAACTTTGTTACAATTATTTTAGAATCATCTCGTAGCTTTAAAAGGTGAACACTGGAAAGCAGTAGACTTGTTAAAAAGAGTAATAAAACTAGTTTAATATGTAAAGTTCTTATTGAAAAAGAAGTAGAAGTAAGATCATAAAAAGCTTTAAAAAAATCAATGTATTTTTAGGTTTCAAACCACAGAATATCTATCTGGTCAAGTAAAACACTTTATTACAATGCCAGTGCATTGATTTACACCATGATCTTAGTTCAAAAGATTTTAGAGCCACTCTAGCGCTTCTTCACTTAAGGGACACAGAGGGTTGTCGTAAGAATTGCAACAAAGTTTTTTTCTGTATTTCCTTCTGCATTCACGTTATCATTCCTAGTGATGATACGCAACAGCCAAGCCCTCTGACCTCGCTATTTCATTAGGGTGGATTTTATCAATTCCTAACCAACTCTTATTAAGGTAAAAAAAAACCCAACAACAAAAAAACAACAACAAGAACAACAACAACAAAAAACCCCAAACCAATCTGAAGTACTGGTTTATTTAAATAAGCTACCTTAGAGATGCCAGACAAAAGTTAGCATTTTTTGCCTAAAGCATTTTTTTTTGGTAGAATTTTCAGGATCTTTTCATTTTGTACATTAAACGACCCCTTCTGCATGCATTCAGAAGACCGATATCAAACTGCCACAATATGAGGATGTAAACGATACAGAAAGGCAATGGGGTTCCAGTGAAAACATTTAGATATCTTTATGCGTAATCTCTACCTTTGATGCTAACTCAATATAAGCAAATCCGCATTACAATACAAGCGGCCTCGAATAATTGATGAGAGGTGTTCATTTACTGATCACCCAGAGAGTTCCATCCAGCACTGTGTGACAGCAGGCAGACAGCCCGCGCATTTTGCAGCTTTCCTTCGGAGCCTCAAAATTCCATTTGACCCACATGGGCTTTTGTATCCAGAAGAATGAATTTAGATTTAATTTCTGCCAGAAACAAGGATCCTTATTCCTGCAAAACAGAGCTGGGGGCAATAGTTTTAACATAGGTTAGGACAATAAAATAGGGAGGTTAATCAGGTGTCCTTGATGAAAATTTACATCTTGTGACTTCCTTGATCTGAAATTCATTAAGCGACAATGGTTTCTCTTTACACTGTCACAGGTTTCCTACAGCTCATGATCAAGTATTGTATTTCCCCTGTCAATAGATCTGCAAACTTGGGATCCATTTTGGCAGCCTGTACACAGGTATAGGTATTTTGTACCTTTTAGTGTTTCTCAAGCAAATTCTTTGTTATTGTTCAAATTACTCCCCCCCCCCCCCCTTTTTTTTTTTGTTACCTCCAGCCATTTCTCTCTTTCCTGTTTTTTTTTGTCCCCACAGGCGCTAAAGTATCTTTTCGAGGTTTTTTTTTGATGTCACCCTGTTGCTCCTGTTCCTTAAGCTCTTTAGGTTTACTTTTACTACTGCAGGTATTGGCTACACTACCACTTATGCTTCCTAGTCCCATTTCTCAAGGATTCAGACAGGGTCCTTTTCCATCAATAGCAGCAACATGATGCAAAGCCTTCCCACCATGGGAAGCACAATTATCTTTCCTTCATTGATCCTCTTTTGGCAGCACAATAGAGCCTTAAGTTTTCAATAGTAAAAATATAAGGCCTTAGCACTCCGGTCTCACTTGTAGGAATAATTCTTGCTTATAAGAGAACTGTGGTAAGGACTTTAATTTGCCATTAAAGCAGAACAAAACCAAAGTCCATCAGAACAGAACTATCAAGACACCATAAATGACAAATAATCACGTCATCCTTGCCTGAATAACTTTGCTACGTACTCATCCTGTTTCCAGTACATATCCATTACATTGTACCTGGACTTGATTTTAAATTACCTTGGATGAGGCAGCATTCTCATGTTTCTGCTGCAAAGGAATGAGTACTTCTTGCCATAAACAATAACTATTATTCTTCTGTGGATTACTCATTTGTGTAAAGATTACTTACACGCCTCCCCCCCCAAATTACAATTAAAAAGCAGTTCTCCACCGTACAGCGAGATGAAGAGGGACTGAGGCTGTAAGCAGACGCGCTGCTATGGCGGTAGCTAAGATCACGCTCACAGTGCCCACTGTAAGTGCCACTTGCGTGCCCTGCTAGACTTTACTGCCTCTCTTATCTGCCAGCGTAACTGCATGTGCAGTCACTCCCTAACCCAGTTCTGTCAAAATGATCTTGTTAACTTAAACGCTTTTAATAGTAAGGTGTTTTTTAAACCAAATCATTTTGACAGAGCTGGGTTAGGCCATTGCTCATGCTATTCTTTCACCACGAGCAATTTTAATTTCAGAGGGTTTTGCTCCCCCCTCAAAAACATGCCAGCTGCATGTTTCCAATAATTCTCCATTCCCATTCCTTTAATCACTGCAGTTTACTACCCCTGCGGTTGTGCTATCTGCAAGGCAACACTGTAAGCCAGATCAGTGAAATGTGGGTTTAAAAAAAATTGCATCAAAACCGTGTTTCAAGAAGTCTTTTCCTTAAAGTTTATAACCCAGATCATTGCACTGATCTAGTTACAGCGTGACTGCACAAGCAGTTGCATCAGCACAACTACAGAGCCCATAAACTACAGGAAAACAACAAAAAAGTTTTGCAAACAGCTGTGCGACCAAAGAGCATATGAAGTTTGACTATATGGTTTAGAGAGCAGGCAGACAAATAGTTGAATCAACAAAGCTGAGTGGAGGATAACTTCTGGAAAAGAGGCGAGAACAAGCAATTAGGGACGGTGAAACTACTTGAGTAAAACTGATGGACTCCTAGTACATAACCATGGCCGTCTGATTCATGGATGCTGGCAGATTTTAGGGATGGAAACCTCTCCCACCGTCTCAGCTGCAGCTGGGCTGGAGTCAGATGTGCTGTTCCGAGAAGAGTCTCCGTCAGGAGGGGAACTCCCCGTGATCCTGACCACCAGCAGCACCCACCAGCGCACTGCGCAGAGGGGCTGAAAACAGCAGCGAGCCAGCAGCAGATTCGGAGCCATGCATGTTCCAGGCATGGGCCCAAATCATAATTACACTTTGTAGCTGCTCTAAATTTCACTGACTAACAGTGATTTTAAGGGACTGTTATGTCACCTGGAGTTAACTGTAACACAGAAAAGCATTATCCACACGTCCTTTCCTTTGGCCAAGCACCTGAAATTGCAGAGGAAGGAAAATGAGACAGGAAACGTTACGCTAACTCTGCTATAGCAGCAGGGTGACATACACTCGAAGTACACTTTGTGCTGTCAGAGATGTGCAGGAGAGGATCCTGCCAATATGAGTGCAAATCAATTGTCCAGGTTTATTTTGATATTTTACGTGTGGCAATTTGCTTATGGCAGCCTGGAGAATCAAAGGCAGTTATATAAAGAATTACTTATTTCAGCAACAATGGTAACAGACACTTTCTCTCGGTTAGATGTTCTGTCCTACACACACACAGAGTAATTTCAGTGTGCAGATATGCCACCTGATTTTTTACGCTTACTCATGCATTGCTGCTTTTTATAGTTAAAGACAGCCGAACAGTTCTTTACGTTATTAAGTTAGTTATTAAGCTTGTGTCGAATGCTAAGGGACTGTTTTAAGCACAATGTTCGTCAGTCTCTGCATTGGGCATATAGCTGACGGGAATCATACGCTTGCACTGAGGTAATATAGACGGGCAGAAATATATGCGCCGGTAGAGAAATGCAACAGTTTCTGCAGTATTTAGACATTTAATATTTATTCATCTAGCTATAAGATTATTATTATTATTAGCAAAAGCAGGTTACTTCAGTTTTAGGGGTCTGTTTCAGAGGCAGAGGGAAGGAAGGGTTAGAAAAGCTCTTCTAAGATAAATTCTTCTCCGTTAGTTTCCATACTCTTTTGCTTCAACTAGGAAACACCGCGACTGGTGTTCTGAGGTAGAGATGAGGCTGCTACAGGATATGGGTCATTACACAACTTGACTAATGCTTTGGGATAAAGAGAAAATGATATGCACGTCACATTGAAATGTATCTTCTTTAATCAAAGTAATATATTCTAACAAATTATTCATTATTCTTTGATTGCTTAACATGATACTTTATCATATCTCCAAAGTCTATTTTATTTGAGTAATACCTACATGTTTTTTATGCTTTTTGGCAAACGTGTACTTTCCAGAAATCCTTTTTTTAAAAAAGCAAAAGAGCATCCTGGCCCTGTGATACCATGCTTATTGTTTAATTTCTACTGGAATCCACAGAATTTCTTACTGGGGATATTTTTGTTACTCTTCAATAGTAAAATCAACATGGACCAACTTTAAAGCTGCCAAGACTCTGATGCTCCATATGTAAAGCTGTCAGTCTTTCCAGAAGTGTTCACTATTTTACAGAACCAGAGTGCATTTGAAAAAAATACTGTGTTGTGAGCACTTCCAAACTATTTTTTCCTACTTTGTTTTATTACTTGCATTGTGTAGCACTCAGGAATTCCATTCATGAATCCAACTGTGCTAGACATTGTGCAGATACTGGACCAAGAGGCAGTATGTGCTCCACAGTCTGCAACTGAAGTAATACGACTTGTTTGATTGCATTTTCTCTCCAGTGAAACTAGTATCTACAACGTTTTAGTGTTGGGGGTTGGGGTGTTTTTGGTGGATTTTTTGGGTGTTTTTCTTTAAATTTTTCATGACAGCTGATACCAAAAAAATAGGCAACAAATGACAATATAGCTATTTTAGATCTACTGTAGAACAAAAGGTATTTGCAAACTTTCAAGCCCTTACACTTTGAAAAGAAAAGAAAAGAAATTCGGTTTTGGGTTTCTGGGAGTCAGATACTCCGCTGATGTGTGTCAAAACATCAGTTCGCCTCACACCATTGTGCTGAGAGGCTCATGATGCAGGCTCAAAACAGAGAGGGAAGAAAGTAAAAATCTGTTTGAACAACCAAGGTGGTCCAGAAACTTAAACATGACAAAAATACTTGTATCTGTGTTGCTTTCACCCTATAGTAAGAAGAAGAAAGGAACCGAAGTAATTTTTATTCTCTACAGTCCACTGATTAAAGTGATTTTCCTTTGACTAAAATAGAACTGCATTACATATAGATTTAATAGCTTCAGCTCATGCCAACCTCATCTCTCAAACCGATGCTCATTTTTATGAGGGTGTATTACATAATTTGAAGACCTATATCACTTTTAAAGGAGAGAGGGGAAAAAAGGCAAGTTGTGCACAACATGAAGAGAGCTCATAAAAAGGCAAACAGATTGGCCTGCGACTGAGAATTAGGTGTTAACCATGCTCTGCCTAGGGCATCGTTTATCATGAGAGTTTCAGCAGCTGGGATGTGCTTATCCTGTACTTGCTGAAAAATGTTTAAATATTAATGGAGGACATAAATATCTTGCTTTCTGGGCTTCTTTTTCAGTCTTTTTTTGATATACAACAGAGCTTTCATTTTCATTGGTTTTCTTTAAAGAATATTCGGTATTCTCTACATAATTAAACAAACCATAATAGCTAAGGAAAAACTCACAAGTATTCCTGACATTTATTGTGATTAAATTACAAATGCAAAATTATGACTGGTCATCATGATTTAGTGAAAGCTGTATAAACTTTCCAGCCATATGCATAAATGTGTGTGTACATTAAAAAAAAAAAAAATCTTTAAAAAGGAAAAACGTGAACATAACTGGACTTTTCTAATGACATACGATACTGCTGCAGTAAATACTCAATACTACTCAAATATTTTTTTTCTGAAACATATGAAGTTAGAAGTGAAGGTCTTTAATTTTGCATCATTGAATTTGATGGCAGTTTTACCACCAACTCATTCGAGTTGTTTGGAAAGAATTAGGGTCTTTCCAACATGAAAGTTACTTGATTTGCAGTTGCCAGATGGAGGTTTTTGTTTGGGTGTGTTTTTTTTTCATTTGTTTGTTTGTTTGTTTTAATCTAACTTTTGGAAAAGCACAAAAAATAAAGCCCATAGACAAGAATACAGACCTCAATCCAAACTTCAGCGGCATTAAGAATTACGTTTTGATGATCTGTTACTTACACAGCAATCATAGCTGTTACATTTAATCCATAACAGAGGTTCACATCTAAAATGTTGCGCGATTGCAAAACTCAACTAATGAATTGTACTACATCTGAATGCATACAGTCCATTTGCATTAGTATTTAGACTCAGATATAATGATTTTATACATATATTAAAACCCCATAAAAATAATCATATACATGTGTATATTTTACATGATAATCAGTGACTGCAAAGGAAACTGATTTAAACAGTTTTCCGAGTTCCTCAAATTAGGCTGAGCACTGCTTCCCAGGAGTAAGCTACTTGGACCGAATGTACACCAATCTAGAAAGTTGAAACTGTCAACTAATGACTTCCAAGACTGACTGATTTCAAAACATTTTGAACTCCCACATGCAGTTGCAAAGACCTGAGCAAGACGCTAAGAGGCAGCTTTCTAAGCTTATCTATGAGTTAGTCGCTGCAGGGTACAGTAGACACTTCTCATGGAAGGTTTCACCCATTCACATCTAGGACTGGTTGACATTGGTCATTTCAAATCCAAGCCAAGGTGCTGATCGTTCTCAATGCAAATGACTTTCACGAGACACATCATGCTCAACACCTCGGAAAATCAATTCTGTGAGTATTATCATTGCAACTCATGGATAAAGGCTAGCCTCATGACTAAGGCAGGTAGAAAACAGTCTCTTGCCTGGAGCCAGATGCTTTAAACTCTATCTGTTGGTAACTGAAGTGGTTCAGAAATCATCCCTCCTTTTCAGCTTGCACTTCCCACTTCAGATACCATCAGCATCCATAGTTTTTCAGGAGCAAAATTTTATTAATATAGTTGAAATGTCACTGTGTTGAGGTTATTTACTTGGTTGACAAAATGAGAAACATGCTGAATAGATCCCAGAACAAAGGGTTCTATCTGAAGCCGGGGGGGGGGGGGGGGCGGAATATATAGACACATGTATTTGAAATCTCAAATTGGACTTTATTTTGTTCTATCTGCTGTTCAAATAGTTATGTTCAGAAAGCTATGAAGTGAGCCACCTTTTCTATGGCAACAACACTAAGAAAAATGTTGAGTTTCTATCATCTAATTTAATTCTATTGATGTGATCTTATGGTAGCTATGATGCTTAAAATGTTCCAAGCTCAAAATGCCTTAGCATTTCCCTCCCACTGAAAGAATTTAGTTTGTATTATTTTAAACTCACAGTTTGAAAGACTCTTATGATACAACTATAGTGTATACGGTAAGCATACAATTGTCAGTATTAATAGCATATCCAAAAGGTCAGGCTCTAATAATACCAACATGGAAAACAGAATAAAAAAGGAATACTGCTAAGATATACAGTATCTTATGGTTATTGGATATGCTACAAAAATACCTGTTTATACTATGTAGCATGAACAATTGCTTTCTGTTACAGAGTATGCATAATCATCACTTATAGGTATGCAGCACCAAGAGCTTAAAGTACGCGTTCGCATTTCCTTCTTGTTCATAAACTTAGAGGTCATTATTTTTTCCCCTTGAATGTCTCTCAAGTTTTGGAAATGAAATTATCTGTATATATCAAGGGTCAAGTAGGTGGGTTCCAGGCCCCTAATTTCAGTAAGTGGCTGAAAATGTCCCAGCTAAACTCTGTAGGGCACTTAGGTCTTCTGAAATGAAGATTTTAAAAGATGAAACCATGAACTGCGTGAACAGACATAGAAAGAAATTCAAGAAGTACTTCACAGGGTAGTAGACCTAAATCTATATCCATGGCTGATTACGTGTACGATACTTGTAACAGTTCTGTATCCTGAAGACGGGAGTACACTATATTTTTTTCTAGAGAAAACGATGCAGCCTATGTTAACAATGATACAAATAAAGTGTCCAGGGATCGATTCATTTATTTGGTAAAGATGCAATATTATTGGAAAAATTCTGAAGATTACAAATGACAAAGAAAATGAACTTAAATCTGACTGTGGGACTACGTCCCCCTTGTAAAAGCTCTGTTTTGAGCAGGAGCTGACGGGAATGACTAGAGCCTATTCAAAAAGCACCGAGCAATTTCATCTAAGTAGGATTGTACCTCATCTCACAGAGAGGAAAACTTTTTTATTTTTTAATGAAAGTTGTAAAAGTAGTAGATGTCCTATACAGGGATACTTATTAAAACCAGCTGCACTTGTTAAGCAGGCACACATAATTCTTATTGATTTTTTTTAATATGGAAGAAAATGTCCAAAGTTAGTTTCTTGGCTAGCAGCGTGCTCAGTTAACAAATCGCTCACCTGTATAACTTAAGAACAAACTTGCATGAAATACTTCAATCTCCAAGGACACTGAAGGCCCTCAGCTTACAACTAGGCACAGAAATCAAAGTTCTTTACAGCCAGGATGCAAGGTTTAAAAAGAAGGGAGAGTTAGTAAATAGCAAGCCTAGGAAGAAGCAGCAGAAAGCTGTGCTCATTCGGTATGCAGTAAGATAGAACATCAAGGCTGAATGGATGAAAACCTTAGACTAGAATATCACTTAATAATCACTACCCGTCCTAGGGTTTTTCTGTCGCAAACATCCATACAATTAGGCTGGGAGGTGACACTACAGAGAGCTTTTGGGGTTTGATGTTATCGCACTTTATGGGTGTGAAATTTGATAATTTCACAGGTATGCAAAATACTAACTTCTTCTAGCTGCTTTATCATTTTATTTAAGACAGGTAAAACATACACCAGGGTAATTTTTTGGTCTTCTGAATGTATACGTTATCTACTTATATTTACTAAGAAGCCAATTATGAAGTCTCTTCTTGTTCATAACCGTTTGGCATTGACCGTAGAGGAGGAATATCATTCATACAGAAGTACCGCATATTTCTCTTTATCCTCATTCCAGAGAAGCTCTTGAAGAATTTCCAAAAGAGGATGAGTGAAGTTAAGAGGATTCTTTATCTATAGCTTTGGTAGTTATCAGCTCTATTCTTTAATTGAAACTGAAGTGAGCAGCTGTTAGCTTCCCTCCTATTAAGCACTAACATGACAGATTTGAAACAGTAAACAGTTAATGCTATTTGATATCTTAAAATCAGCACCCCCAAACAAACATCTGGCTGTGATAGCCAGAGACACAAATGGCAAGCCCTTCATGCGATCAAGTTGGCTGTTTAGAAGCATCAGCCTTCGTCAAAGTTGTATGAGTATTTATTCCTACTTTCCGAGGAATGAATTGTTTGCATGAAACAGAGCATGTGTGTTTGTGCTCGTCTGAAAGAGAAGAGGAGGGAGGGAGAAGTGAGGGTATAGAGTTTGATACCTGTTGGCAACACGAGCAGGTTTGTGTAACGCCGTTATGTGCCAGGTTGGATTGATTCCACTCTATTTAGTCTGGTACTAAATGCAAACTGTTTGAATTGAGACAGATTCAAGACATGGCTGAACAGCAACGAACCGCAAAGGAATTCTTGCCTATGTTAAGTGGTGTCACCTTCATGGTGGTAGGCAGTGTCTAAATAAGGATTTGAATGAATCTCTTCTATAATATCCACATAGAAACTGCCACAGGCTTTCTGTGCCGAAGCTTTGCAGTGCCTCCCAGGCTCCCCAGCCAAGCACCGTATACAGGTCTGATACTGTCTAGCAGGGATGCTGTCTGACAGCTCGGGGCTCCCGATTGGGATGCTGCTACCCAGCAGATATTGTAGCCAAGCAGAATGTAAGGATGTGTTACTCCTCTGCCTTCCTCGAAGAGAAGATGAAGCGTTTAGTGGAACAGCCTGCTTCAGGGGTCGACAGACTCCTGCATTTCTTCTCTGGAAGCCCTGGCAGTCATGCAACTAAGAAGCGCCTGGAGCCAAGGGGCTTTCTCCCGCTCCAAAGTTTCAGCTGGCTGCATTATCTGTTTAGTCAACCAAAGAAAGGGAAGGAAAACAACTTGTGGGACAGGGATGACTCCTGGCTGGTTATGGCTAAAGATTCATTCCCACCTCCGCTTTTAAGAGGAAGAGCCGTATTTCTGGGATGCTCTCCTCTCTGAAAGTAGGAAAGGAAGCTATCATATCATTCCTATTTATTTATTTATCTAGGGGGTGCAAAGCCTTGGGTGGAGGGAAGGTGGTGATAGATCAGGGGGATTTCCCCCCCTCATGGTTCTTCCAGCCTCCTCCTCCCTCATTTACATATCTGGCTGGTGGGTGATTTTTATTCTCAGCACGAAAACTGCAATCTA
Source organism: Pluvialis apricaria (assembly GCA_017639485.1). Lineage (NCBI taxonomy): Eukaryota > Metazoa > Chordata > Aves > Charadriiformes > Charadriidae > Pluvialis > Pluvialis apricaria. The sequence goes on along the minus strand of CM030018.1, from coordinate 3,652,612 downwards.
TTTCAATGCATGAATGCAGCCCTGCATCTATTCAACACAGTGAAATAGCCCAGAGATTTATTGTACTAAATAAGAAAACAAGGAGAAGAAATGGGTTCTCCAGCCCTGGAAGCAACCCTCTGTGATCCAAAGTCCTCCCGATCCTTTAAAGGGGGGGAAAGAAGGGGAAAAAACCCAAACAAATGCACCCCAAAAAACAAAACAGGAGGAGAAATAGCCACACCACCACCGTTCCTCCTCCCAAGGGAATAATAATAAAAAAAATCTAACGAGTATTCCATGACATTTTCATTATTGGGAATTTCAAAACATCCGACTTAATGAGCCACTACAGTTCAACCTAATACTGTACCCATTAACGAGGAAGGCACTCGCACAGTGCGCCTTGCAAGAACACGGACACTAAGTCAAAAAGAAATCTACAGAGAGACAGCCCTCTGCCAGCAAGACATAAATAATATTAATAAAATGAATACTCACTCTTTCAAGGACCAAGGAAACCGCCTGCTGACAGCCACTTCACGCACGGATTGAAAGGGTGAGGTAAAAAACATTAGCCAGTCCCTGTGAACAGGCAGGATTCTCCAGATTTTCTTTTCATGCTTTTTGAGGCTGCTGATGCTGGAGGAGATGCTGGTTACTTAGCTTCTCGGGTTTCTGTGCCTGCATGCTAAAGTGCAGTTATTAATTTCTCCCTTCGCACAAGCCAGCGGCAGCAGCACGTCTCCAGGAAAGCAGGGATATTCCAAATAAATCCACTAATTCCGGGTGCGAGCGCTCCAACGTGCCTGCCTGCCAAATGTAACTGTGAAGTGATGTGGAAAAGTGAGCTGGGAGCCTCCCCTGACAGCTCTTATTGGGCTGATCTCGGTGGCAGGTCTAGCGCTTGGAAATTCATGTAAGCAGTTTTGGGTGGTGGTTTCCCCCCCCCCCCCCCCCCCCCCTCTCCCTTCGCACCCCCCACCCCGCCTTTCACCCGGTAAGCACACAACTTTTCCACAGACCGCGGAGCCGCTCCTTCCCCGCAGCCGCCCGCACGGCCAACTCCGCGCCGGGGCATTTCCCCGCGGGCGGGCGGGCGGGGCGCGGGGGCAGCCCGGGCGCTGAGGCGCGGGGCCACCGGGGCCGGGGCGGCGCAGCGCGGGCGGCGGGGCTGGGACGCGGCCGCAGCGCCGGCACACGGCGAGGAAGAGCGGCGGTGAAGCGCCGGGCGGGAAGGAGCCCCCCGGTGCTCTGAGGCGATGGCCGCCGCCACGGGGAGGCCGGGGCCGCCGGCAGACGGGCAGAGCCGGCGGGGCCGGGGGGAGGCGGGAGCCCGCGGAGGGGCGAGCAGCGGGCGGGGGGGCGGGAGGCAGCTGTTCATCTCCGTGACAGACGCCGCGGGAGAGACAGGCGGACGCTCCGGGGACAGGGAGGGCATCCTTTAAAAACCCTTTTCCAAACAAACCCCAAAGAACCGCAGAGGCATTTACATTTTCTCCTGTGCTGTTTTAAAGCAGTCAAATTATAAGCAGGAGCCTGCAACCAGCCCAAAGGCAGAGCAGAGCCCGGACCTCCGCACGGCAAGAGGTGGCTGAAGGGCAACGGCGGCACAGTAAGTTGTTGACCATCGCCCACCTTCCAAATCCTCTTTGTGACCGACAGTGCGGGTGTCCTGCGCGGCCCCAGCTCGTGAAGTGCTGGATAAAGGCTGAAGGACCCTGAGCACCAAAGGAGCCTCAGCTGCCTCCGACCTCCCAGAGCCGGAGGCTGCTCTTGCCTTCGGAGGGCTCAGCAGGGCCGACAGCAGTGTCCCCGCCGAGGGCGAGGGACGCCCGGCCAGCACCATGCCAGAGGTCAAAGCCACCCCTTTGCCCACCTTCTTTAGCAATCGAGTTTATGAGTTTTCTTCCTTTTTATGCTGCGTATATTACCTATTAGCAGATTAAATGTATTCTATTTAATAATTGCATACAACATAGCTCTACGTGTTGCCACCACCTCTATTTTTTCCCCAGTTTAACGTTTACCAATAGAGAAGGGGTCAGCACAAGGTACAGACATGGGCAGGTACAGATGAAGACTCTTAAAATGGAGGACCGATTCAAGACTGAACTAGTACTGCTGTGGAAGCTTAAGTGCACTCAGTTCCATCCTCTTTCTCCAACTTTCCTTGACCAGTATGATGATGTGTTTAAGATCAGCATTCAGTGTGGCTCTGTATTATTAAAGCTGGTTCGTTTTGCTCAACTTCATTTTTAAATGTCTGGTCACCTTGAACTCATTCATATGATCTGAAAACCTTCTAACCTTAAGCAAAAAAAAAAAAAAACCCAAACAAAAAACCCAAAGACTACATTGTTGAAGATCTACTAGGATTACAGAAAGTGAACCCTAATATTGCTCAATATAGTAAGAATACCATATCACTTAGTTTCATGATTGTTAATCTTTTTCATGCTGATACTATGTATGCGTGCATGCACATAAGACAGTGAATGAGAAAAAGGGAGAGACCTGCTTTTGGAGCTCTTACGTGCTTCACTTTATTTTAACTAAATCCGAGTTATTGCAGATAACAGGTGCATTTCTTCTTGCATAAATATGCCTTCTCAAAAGTCTCAAACTCATCAGAATGTAGCAAAATGTACCCAGAATTTGACATTTTTCAAGGGCAATGAAGAAACATCTAACTATTTCTTTGCTTCCCTCAGCCCAAAGGTTTACTTTCCAAGCTGTGAGCCTGGGATGATTCCTTGGAGAAGGACGGATAGAAAATGCACAATACTTAGTTGGAGCAGGCAGAGCGCCTTGAGGGAAATACAAAACACTCTGCAGTGCAATAGATAGCATCGGAAACGGGGCTTCCCTTTACCCGGGGTTCCACTGAGCCAAAGGGTCCTTTTCTCACCCATCCTTCCACCAACTGACCACCACAGAGAGAACACAGATGCTGTCACAAGGAAACACGAGGATGTTTAGCCTTGCCTATACTCCTGGAGATCAATGACAGTTTTCAAACTTTTTTTTTTTTTTTTAGATTTCAGGAAGAGTAGTTACACACCTTGTTTTCATTTCTATTAATAATACCTGATGGAAGCAGCCAAGAATAAAAATTCTCACTAATAAGAATGGGTTAGATCCCTCGCGCCTGTGCTTTGCACTGGGAGTACAGTTGTGCATGGGAAGAAAGCTAATGGTAGAGGTTGTACCTCCAAGTACAGTTTAAAAGTTTAGGTTTTGTTTTGATTTCAACCTTTGACTTTTGCCATTTGTTCTATGTGACCTTTCTTGCAGTTGGAAATTACTGGGGCAAATGCTGTGCTCTTTCATCCTCAAGTTGTTGTAGGAAAAGATGGTAAGTGTCTTGTTCAAATGGATTATGTCATCCATGGATTCCCCTGCTGGAAAGCCTTTCGGATGGAGTAAGTCTTGACAGAAACAAGTGTATGGATTCATATTTAATTTAAAAATAATCTTGGAACAGCAAAGGAAAATTTACAATTTTCTGCATCCTATCTAAATTAAATGATTTAATGATATTTATTCTAGTGAAAGATATATAGAGACAGAACACACAATATCACATAGCTCTGATGAGTATGCTAGCTAGAAATTGTTTCCTCAAATACATACTCTGAGGAAGAGACTTCCTGTAGCTCCTAAATGGTCATTTCATTTTTTAAGCAAAAAGCAGCTCTGATTCCAATTGAAATGGGATCAAGATTTTTAGTTAAATAACTGTGGTGAAGAAAAAAAATAATCTGCAAAATGTATGTGACTGAATGCATCCGGGATCAAACTAGAATTCAATTTTAAATATTAAATCTTTCTACCAGAAAAATAAAATACACAGAAGCTTCACAAAATGCATTGGTTTGTAGTGTGGAGGCTGGTTTTTTTTGTTGTTTTATTTTTGGCTTTTGTGTCTTTTGGTTGTGGGCTTTTTTTTCGGTTTCTGGGGCTTTTTTTGGTTCCCCCCTCCCCAGGGGGTGTTGTATTTTTTGTTTGTTTGTTTTGGGTTTTTTTGTTGTTGTTATTTTGTTTGGTTAGGTTTTGGGTTTTTTTGACTGATTGTAACTGATAATGGGGGAAAAATTAACCTCTGCTTGGAAGAGAACCTGGAGATTTTCTTTCATATTACTTTGCTTTTATGAGTGAGCAGGATTAAACCCCAATGTGACTTCTCATTCATATACAGAAAGAAAATATCTGTCATCTAAAAAGTGTCTGGCATAATGAAACACAAGCGTCTTTTCGCCCTTTTATGTTTATGTGAAAACAGTTGTTGATTATCATATAATTCTTTGTTCCTCAGCATTGCAAACTAGTGCAGTAAACTGTTTTCTGAAGACAGGGAATTTAGACCTCACTGCTTAAAAATATTCAATAGAAGTGACTTGAAATGAGCTCTTCGGGGGCAACTCAATCACAACACAGCCTTACAAGGGCCGCTGCTGATGTAAATGTTCAGCGTCATCTCATTTAAATAACAATGCAAAAGTCAGGAACTTGAAAGGGGTGGGGAAGAGAGTGAAGGGAAGCATGCCTGGAAAAGAAACCCCTGTGTTAATTCCTCATATTCAGATTTTATGCCATCACCTGGTAATGAGATATTTCTCCCAAAGTATCAGTAACTGATTTCAGTTTTTAATACACAATGCAGGGCCTGATCCAAAATTACCTGAGGTTAAAGAGTCCAGTGTGAATTACTCGATTAAGATAAATGACTTTACTGCAAGCAACTTTTGCTTACAGGGATTATTACTAGCATGCCACTTCAAAGTAATATTCATAATACAAAGTTAATAACTGATCTGAAAATTACTAAAGCAAGTTTACAGAGTAGTAGTGTATGCTACCATTATTCTAGTAAAGCTTTAAATTCAGTGCTGTTTTCTCAGGCAATATCCAAATGCTCTAACTACTCTATACATTTTGCTCAAGTTACGTGTGGGATTATCCCTACATGTAATTTGCTCTGAAAGGCTAGAATTCACATTCCACAAACTAAGAAGAAACAAGATAAGTCCAGAACATTTCTGAATAAAATATGTGCTTTTATCAGTTCACTATGCCAGTACAGAGACATAATTACCTTTAGAACATAGGTTCTTATCACCGTCTTACAACCTTTAAAACCTGCTTGTATACAGTTATCGCAAGTTGGTTATCATGAAAAATAATGAGCCCCCGTGTTTGGGAAGTCACTGAAGACATCTGTAACTTGAAGTTCCATTATATAATGCTTACAACCGATACTATAGATTAAAACAAAGGAAATTATACAAATGGCCCATGAGACAAAAGTATATGGTTTGGGGTAGGTTTCTTTTTTCTTTTTTCTTTTTTTTTTCGTACTGACAGAAATTCATGACTTCATTTTAATAGGGAAAGCTAGAAACACTGAGAAACCTAAGTGAGGAATTTGCAAAGGAATGCCAGGTCTTTAGAGAGATCAAAAATGTTTAAAATTCAATATCTAACACTGGAACAGAAAGCTTGAAAAACCCCACTGAAGAAAGAACAGACCATAAAGCATCAGCATCCGTAAGGGACAAAAATGATTCTCAGTCACCTAAAAATACCTGCTTTCCAGTCTGGCCTTCTGGCAAAGACATCTAATCAAAGTCCATTCCCTTGTTACTTGATACATGAGAAGAAATAAATGCATTGATTTTGACTAAGTTACTTTTGCTCTGATTGGACAAACATTGTTATAACCATGCAAATTCCATTTCCAGCCCATGGACTGTCAAACAGAAACAAAGGTTTAACCCAACAGCAGCACTGGGGCTTTTGGGCCCTTAGCAAACCCTCTTCTGGTCCCCAAATTAACTCCATTTAGTAAAATAAAACATAACTAGTTCTGAGCACCCTTCACCCTCTAAGGTTTTTAAAGTATAAAAAACCCAACTACCAATTTGTGTACCATATGCCCCAATGATATTATGGAGTGCATGAAAATAACAACACATTATGAGGTTTTATTACTCCTTGGGTACTGTCTGTAATTTTGATTAGTGGCTGTCAGGTTGACTATTAGAAAAACAAATATTTGTTTTGTACATCAAACTCTAGGATAAAGACAAAAGAAAATTATATCAAGCAGAGCAATCAACCATTTTTTTGTACCTTTATGTTCTGGATAAAATTTGTAAAATTAATCTTTTGCTTTTAGTTTTCAATATGCCTTGTGAATATAGGTAACTGGATCGGTTTCAGTAGCTGTGCAAATATTTTTTGCTCTACCTCAAGTGCCCTCTAGTGTGCAGTAACTAAGCAGGTTAATTTTTTTTTTTTCTTTTTCCTAACAGTCACTCTTCTAAATCCCAAAGTAATGTGTAACACTGCTTTTCTTCTCAGAGCAAAGAGAAATTCAGTGTTCGGTACATTAATTGTGTAGATATAAATTAATTGTCTCTTCTATGTAAAACCAAATCACACCCTTTGCTCTCAAGTTTTTATTCTTAGATTTATTAGTTAAATAAAGCCCAATAATTCTTCCGGACATTGTGCAAATGTTGCTGAGATACAAACAGTTTTCAGTGTTATCAGAATCAAAACAACAATCTTCTCTATCTGCAAAAGGAAATTAACATATTCATCAGCAAAACATGACCCTAGAACAAGATTTAACAACAAACCCCCTAATTATGCTTCTAGAGTTTTGTTGTTTCGTTGTGGGTTTTTTAAATTATACTTTTAAAGTGCTGGACATCACTGATAATCTTAGCTCTAAAAGTTATTTTTAGCTATTCTAGGCAAACACAAGTACCTTCTAAAAATACACACTAATTTGTGAAAAACGGAAGCACTCTTATATAGACACATATATCCCATTCTCTATGGCCTTATTCAATCACTTGCTGATAATGAAAGTACTTTTTGTCACCGGTTTTGAAAGCAAGTAATTCTACATGGATATAAATAAAAAATTACTGAGGCACACATGTAACAAGTTCTGTGTGTTCTCATCTGTCCTTAACAGCAGAATTAATCTGTCCTTCCGTTACGCTGATGTGCTCGGTCAAAATTCTGCCATTACTTGGCTGGACAAGTTGTGTCATGTCTGTCAGTGATAGGAAGTTCTGTACAATGCTGCTTTTTGGCTGCAGGAGGCAATGCATGCAGCCAAGCAGTTTTAGCTGTTTAACTGCCACATCAGCAGGACAGAAGGCAGCTGCGTGACAACAGATAAAGAAGAAAGGGAGGACGGGAAGAGAGAGGATGTTGGGAGGTAATAGTCTGAAGAGGTAAAATTACCAGGTGCAGCTCCGAGAACAAAGAATGAAAAATAGCAGTAAGTGTACCTGCAAGAGGCAGTTGTTCAACTTAATCATATTTGTAATGGGCTCCCCTGGATCTAAAAAGCAGACTTAACACTTGATATACCCACTTGATTTTCTCCAGTGCACAGATGAGTTAATTTTGGGGGGAACCATTGAAGACTTCTTCCCATTTCTCATTTCATTGTGGGCTGACTTCAGAGCCAAGTATTCACTTTCAAGCAGGATTTACCATAAAATTCCATGATAATAGCAAGCTTAAGCATACTCTAAATAAAACAGATTTTTAATGGACTTCTAACTGAGAGCCGATGTAAGAGGGATGGGTGGATCCCAGGAGAGATGAAATGCTTCCATATACTAGGGATATGCTACAAGGTGAGAGAACTGAATCTTTTATAAGTTGTAAAATCAGCAGGACTTCCTAGAAGTGGAAAGAGTAATCGTCTCTGTATCTGAGCTAGGGCTGTGGTTGTAGGGCTGTGGTTTCCCAGTGAGGTGCTGGGAGAAGCCAAGAGGATTGTTTCCTGTTTGCTAGCTTAGACTCTTCCCCGCTTAGCCTGTTGGCTCTTCTGAATGTTATTTTTTGTAACTTAACTATTCCTCATGCATTCCATAGAGAGCATAATTTTCTAACGCAGTTTTGGCATACATGACGCTAACAGAATAGAAAGCTAAACATCACAGTATGCCAACACACTGTTTCCTAACACTTAATGGCTTATTTTAATCTATCTTAATGGCCACACTGCACCCAGGCAACATGATGGCATAATACAACAACTAGATTTATTCCCAAAACAATCCCAGAAAAGACACACTCATACTTTACAGCAAGTACAGACCTAACGTATGTGCTAGTAGGAGCTAGATAGGTCTTGGTGGTCATTTGGGAAAATAAACTGCATTCATTACCATCAGATTTGAGTAACTTTATCAAGACTTTGTTCAGTCCTTATCATTACAGTGCAGTCTATGGGTGAACTGCTATTAGATAGCATAGAACAGTACATACTCTATGACAAGATGACCCACTTAGTGGACGAGGGAAAGGCTGTGGATGTTGTCTACCTGGACTTTATTAAAGCCTTAGACACTGTTTGCTACAGCTTCCTCCTGGAGAAACTGGCCACTCATGGCTTGGATGGGCGTACTCTTCTCTGAGCAAAAAAACAGCTGGATGGCTGGGCCCAAAGAGTTGAGGTAAATGGAGCTAAATCCAGTTGGTGGCCGGTCACAAGTGGTGTTCCCCAGGGCTCAGTGTTGGGGCCATGTTCTCTTTAATATCTTTATCAATGACCTGGACGAGGGGATCGAGTGCACCCTCAGTAAGTTTGAAGATGACACCAAGTTGGGTGGGAGTGCCAACCTGCTTGAGGGTAGGAAGGCTCTACAGAGGGATCTGGACAGGCTGGATCGATGGGCTGAGGCCAATGGTATGAGGTTCAACAAGGCCAAGTGCCGCGTCCTGCATTTGGGTCACACCAACCCCATGCAGCGCTACAGGCTTGGGGCGGGGTGGCTGGAAAGCTGCCCGGCAGAAAAGGCCCTGGGGGTGTTGGTGGACAGCCGGCTGAATATGAGCCAGCAGTGTGCCCAGGTGGCCAAGAAGGCCAACAGCATCCTGGCCTGTATCAGGAACAGTGTGGCCAGCAGGACTAGGGAAGTGATCATCACCCTGTATTCGGCACTGGTGAGGCCCCACCTTGAATGCTGTGTCCAGTTTTGGGCCCCTCACTAGAAGAAAGACATTGATATTCTGGAGTTTTTCCAGAGAAGAACAACAAAGCTGGTGAGGGGTCTGGAGCACAAGTCTTATGAGGAGCAGCTGAGGGAACTGGGGTTATTTAGCCTGGAGAAAAGGAGGCTCAGGGGAGACCTTATCACTCTACAGATAACTGAAAGGAGGTCGTAGCGAGGGGGAGGTCGGTCTCTTCTCCCAAGTAACAAGCAATAGGACAAGAAGAAACGGCCTCAAGTTGTGCCAGGGGAAGTTTAGATTGGGTATTAGGAGAAATTTCTTCACCGAAAGGGTTATCAAACATTGGAACGGGCTGCCCAGGGAAGTGGTAGAGTCGCCATCCCTGGCAGTATTTAAGAGATGTGTAGACGTGGTGCTTAGGGATGGGGTTTAGTGGTGGACTTGGGAGTGTTAGGTTGATGGTTGGACTTGATGATCTTCCTACCTAGACGATTCTATGATTCTATACAGCAGTAGCAAAACACACCTGCTATGGATACTCCTATAACGTAATGAAAGGAAAAAGCCACTCAGTAGCAAGGATATCTCCTTGCCATAAGATGGACAACTAAAAAATTGACAGCATTCTGTTACCTCTGTCCTGAACAAGAAATCTCTTAAGCTTAGGCCACCTTTTCAGGAAGGTGCCTTCCTTAACTACAGTAGGAATAGCATATCTTAGGTCCATGTGAAGGTGACAGTGATAGCAGGCAAACAAACTAAAGGCAGTTGTGGTTACTAATAGAAGCAAAAGGAGAAGTAGCGCAAGCGTCGGGTTTCAGCATATACCACCTACAGAAACTCCCAGAAAGGTAGTTTTGCATACCACATAACCCAAATCTAATAGCAACACAAGCTGAAATTCAGCTGCTAGTCCAAATCATATTTATTTTTCCATTCTGAACACAGTGACAGATTAGGAGTATATGCTTATTTCAAAGTTCTTTTCTCCAGAGATTTCTGTTTAGTTTCTTTATTTAATTAAGAAGATAAGTCAACACATTGCCCATAAAGTGATTTTTTCAGCACTGCTGACATCATAGTTTGGCAGACTGATCTAAAAAACCAAAAAAGTATTTTCTGGTGCATATGTAACAAATATTGCTAATGAAGACGAATATAAATCATTTAAATCCCCAGGACTTAATGCTTAAGTACTTTTCTTTTTCAGTAAGTAGCTAAAAAAGCAGAGTACGTAGAGGAAAAATCATTTTACTGAAAAGAATGAGTTTTAATGCCAGTAATACAGTGAATCAAGTAAATACTTTCTGAACTATGTATTCTACATTCATTTAAGAATTTAGATAGGTGGTGTTTATTGTTAAATAGTAGTAAAATCAAGTGAATAAGTATCTGAGACTGAAGTGCTGGAAATAATGTCCCCCACAGGAAACAACGTGAAAATGATTCTGCTATTTGATGATCCTCAGCTTCTTTGCAAGCCATTTGAAGTAAAGAGACAGCAGTAAAAGGCAGTGTTCTCTGTTAGCTACTCAAGTCAAATAAATCAGTTGTGGCACAACTGAAGGAATAGTGGGGCCTGATTCACTACTGTGCCAGTTTCACTAATTCCAGCTTAGCACTGGAGTAACACTGTGGTAAAAGACGATACATATTTTTATTTAAATTAAAATCTCTAATATTCATCAAATATTTATAAGAATATATAACAAATAATTGTGGCAAACATTGCATAATAAAGATGAAAGGAAAATTAACCTTGTGAATTTTTAAGCTGAAGAATAAAGATCATTACATTAATAAGACTTAATTATATCATTAAATATTTAAAATTATGTCCTCTAATAAATGTTTTTATTTAACATATTTCTTTTTTATCTATTACTTTAGTAAAATGCCTTGAAGATATGAACAAAAACTCAGCAGAGCGCCTTTTTTTTTTTTTTTTTTTTTTGATAGCCACGCTGTAACAGAAAACGCGAGAAGGGAGCCATATGTTACCTCTTCAGCTCAAGGTCAGCTTTCAGGACAGAACAATCCGTACTTCCACAGGCCTCAACTCCCTGCCTGGATGGGCTGGTGAGGGGCTGCATCTTCGCTAAGCATTTTTCTTCAATTATTATTTTCCCAGGACTAGCTTGGCTCTATCTAATTAGTTCTAATGAACTAATTTAAGCTAGCACAAATAAAGCTTATAGCCAGCCATGTTTCTAGCATTCCATTTAACATCTAACCCTATTAAAAAGGGTTAGGAGGAAAGGGATCAAAGATCAGCTTTTAGCCTGCACTGACGAGTCCTCCCTTGCTATCACTGACAGAACACAGGTGTGAAAGCAACAGTTGGAAACTATCAGAAGTCCCCAGGGAAGAGTGCACCTTGCAAGCAAGGGAACGGCTCTGTTTGCTCAAAGGATTGGCGTGTACAAGCTTTGCAAGGAATAGGACCCACCTCAGCATCCCTGTGTCAACGTCACAAATTCTTTTCCTTACCTTAATTTAGCCCAGCTTAATCCCTCTAGACTGTTACTATGATTCTACAAAGAGAAATCCAAGGAAGAGTTACAGCAAAAAGCTTATGAATCAAACCAAATGCCAGGCAACAGTTCAACGCACAACAAGGTTATAATCCTACCAGAAAGAAATTTCTTTCTTCAGCACACCTCCAAAACTTTTAATGTCTCCCTATAATTACGGCACTTCAAAGTAACATGTATGTCTCTTCAGTATACTCCAGTTGTTGCCTTGGCTGTAGATATAAACCACTCACCCAGGTAGCCTGCACGTCTCCGCTTTCCACTGAAAAACTGCATTATATGCACTTGCAGAAACACTGATTAAAATCAAATGGCAAACACTAACAAATCAAATCTAACTCATCAGCATTTCAGATTTATCAGAGGCTACAATTTAATGATGCTTTAGTAGAAATTCTCTTCATTTACAAGCACACAAATATGAGGCCCTATGTTTAGCTATTGTGCTTTTTCCAGTTAAGCCATTCTTTCTGTTTACCACAGTAAGTCTTTTTTCTGATTTCATCCCCACAAATTCTTGTTTATTTTTGTAATATTATTTTGACTTGTCTTCTGTAGATTGTGTGTTTTGTTGCTATGATTGTCTTCCCACTATCCCTCCCCATTTCCCACTCATCTATCCGTCATCACCCATACTGTAATTACAGAAGTGTTATTTGCTGGTAGACAGATGCATAGGGTTGCTGGCAGGAGTACTACCATTATGCAGTGCAAATACTGTGCAGAATATTAAAGAATCATATAAATCAAATCTTAGTGAAAGAGTATTCTTGAGAGTTACCAAAAAGACTGCACTAAGTCTGGTTTGCTTGTTTACACATTGGACAACTCATCTAAAACTAGGTAAAAATTATTTCCATTTGGCAGCTAGGAGTGCACTGGAAATTAACATGCGTGATGCTGCAAATATAAACAGGGATAAACACATATTCCATTATGTATAGCTGCCAGTCACATTGTTACAGTATTCTCTTCTTTTCAGTGCACAAGAGAAACAATGCTACAAAGCAAACAAGCACTGAGCTTTCACTTCAGTACCTGCCTAATAAACAATCTCCTGGAAATAAGGTATGCCATTATTTGGAACAGTTAACAAAAAACCCCTTTCCCAGCAGTGTCATATCCTACCACTTCATTTAACTAAGGCTCAGGAGGCAGCAGAAATAAGACGTGAGCTTCCACTAGTGTTATGCTTTACTTTGCCTTGAAGTTTCCACAAATAAAGCATCTGTTTCTAACTGACAAGAAGAGTGAAAAGTGACACTATGCTTACAAATGAAAAGCTCAATCTATAGAACAAATAAGGAATGGGTCAAATGGATCACCACTGAAACATAAGGTAAAACAGCCATCCTAGGCACATATACAAACCAGCAGAGAGAAGCGATTGCTGAAGATTCCCTGGCAACTGCTGATCAGCTGTATCACCACTGAAGTTTCACGTGTGTGCGCGTTTCAGTGATATACAGCAGCATGTATAGTCTACAAGGGTCCACTGCCACATCTTCCTTCTGCGTTGGTTAAGCTGCCAAAGAGGGAGTGAAGATACTGCCAGCAGAGACAGCAATGCTGGAACCACCGAGCCAAAGGTGCTTTCCCATGGTAATTTTGCCTCTCCCCTTCCCTTCAGCGCGAGGGGACAATTCCCAGCAGCGTGCCCCAGCTGCTCTTTCCTCCCAAGTGCCAGCCCCAGAACTGACGTACGTGTGTGCACATATAGGGGTAAATACGCACACGTGCGTACACAGACTGCTTATACCACAGAGATTTACAAATGCTCAGTACATTGAAAGGTCTCTTCTGAAGAGTCGGTGACTGCTGCCATTGAGGGTAAGAGAGGATTTAGCCTTCCCTTTATAGTTCAGCCCAGGCACGTTTGGACGGGTGTATGGTTTTCACACAGAGCTCTCTGTTAAAGTGCCTTCAGACAGACTTGTAGTCTCCACACCACAGTTCACTGCACACCCTTAGCCTGAGTTGTCTCATATATAATTTAAATGTTTAATGCAAAGTAAAGCTAATGTTAACAATACATATTTTTGTAGGCTGACAGTATAATGCTTTATTTTCCTAAAGGAATAACTGGAGTGATCTATAAGCAAATATAAACTCCAGTAACACTGTCTGAACAGACATAAACTGTGCTCATCCTTGAGAAATCTTAGAGTGCATGCAACCCTTCCTCCTTCTCAACTAGGCAAAGTGCGATTTACTGTGTGGTTTTCCTTCAGATGAGGTATTAAAAGCTGCAGTGCACTCTTTTCTGTATTGGTATTAATGATACCTTTGGAACTGTGACGTCTGATATGTATTGTGCGCTGCTGACTGATGGCTCTTTCTAGCCTAGAAAGGTACTTTGTCTTAGCAGGTTTGTGTGGGCTGAGAGCGGAGGCCACAAGAATATTTTGAAGTTGAGGATTTTAAATTAATATAAAGTATCATATCATTAAAGTTGAGATAGTAATACTCTCTAAAGTCACCCTAAACTTTCTTTGTCCATGCAGGAAATTATTAGATATTATCCTATCTTGGTTCTGGATATTCTTTATTGCTATTCATTCTCAGAGTCAGTAGATGAGAATCCACACAAACAAGAGCAGGGACAGTTGAATCATCCTCTTTGTGCACATTCTCTCGTGTAATTGCTGCAAGGGCCCCCAAATTCTTTTATAAATGCTCAGAAGCAGCATTTTGGTAATTGTATGACTAATATCTTCATTATCAGAAAGTGGTATCTTTCACATACAACAAATGGAGGTGATACTAACATCAACACTGAAAAAAGAGATTTAGGAAAGGCGAACTATTTGTCAACGGGGAAAAAAAATAAACTTAATTTGTGGAATGTCTTTTTCTTAACCTGTGTTATAACCTGTCATCTGTAGTAAACATACATTAAACAAACAACAGCTTGCAAACTGAGTCCACATTTTCTTGTCTATTTCTTTCACTATACTAGTAATTGTTAAAATAATTTTGCATAAGAGATAACTCATGTTCTGCGATAAGATTTTAGTCATGCTACCTGAAGTGTGAGCAGTGGTTTAGAGCACAAAAGGTCAGAGACAGAAGAAAACATTTGTCTGGGGTAGGAAATGAGATGGTTGTTTGGAACTGAAAGCTATGAACAACTCAGCTGGTTAGGGATCAAGGCAATTTCTAGTAGAGAGCTGTTTATTCCACAGAACCACTTTTGCACCAGCACTGAGCATCAGTCACCACGGCAGTGCCGGGGAGGAAAAGGACTCTGGACTGCTGGCTGAACTCCTCGGTGCCAGGAGCAGCCTCTTGAGGTCAGGTTTGAGAAACACCAGCCGGGCAACATGGGAAACAATGGGTGCTGCTGCCCACGCTGAACCTGTTCTATGAATAGATAACTTCATTCTCTAGGCTTGTCAATCTGTCACCAAGAAAAAATAGAAAGGAAAATTAAAAGGTTATGATGTTATCTTCTCCAAAAATAGGATTTCAGTCATCCCAGAAATGCTGTGCTTGGGTATTTTCACTCAGGTTCTGCAGTCTGCTGACATCTCCCTGCTGTCACCAGTACTGACCTTCCTTTTTGGTACTGCTAAAGGTCACAGAGCATCAGGGAGGTGGAAGGATATCTCCACTTAAATGACCATAAGAAAATGTCTTCAGGATTAATGTGAGATAGAAAGAATTGAAACAGTCTTTGCTGTTGTCAACACTAAAACAAGCAGTGCCTTCCACTGTTCGGCAGTCTGAAGTCTATCAAAGACCAAAGGTTAGTTCCTAAAAAAGGATGCTGCTGACTGAACCAGTCATTCAGCTAGCCTGGTTTCTTGTATTTCTGAGCTAACATGGAAAACAAAGGATTGCAAGAGCAGAAAAGACTAGTGGAAAACAATCTAAGGAAAAAAAGGAAACAACCGCTAAGTCTCAAATATTACCTTCGAGAATGAAGAAAAATTAGTGAATGCCACTATCCACTTTACTTAGAAAGACAGAGTTCAATGGCATCAATGTAAATTAGAAGAAAATCCTCTGGTATGAAAGCAAAGTGAGAGACTACTTCAGTTCTCAGGGCAAAGCAGAGGATAGTAATGGGAAGTCTGACCCTGTAAGGTGCCGAATGCCACATGGTAGCCTACAAGCTTAGAGTGCTCAGCACTTCTGAGGGTCAAGCCTTTGGCACTCTGGCATTTGAGATTCAGTCTCTCTATAGATTAGGATTGATCTCCCCTGCCTCTGGATAAAAAAACCAAACAACAAACTGCAACCTTGAAATTGTCATCCAAACCTGGAGTCCAGCCAAAACAGCAGAGACAGAATCCCCTTGAGAAGCAGAACAGCAACCCCAGAGGTCACTATTGATGCATCAAATAGAAGTAAGGGATTTTGATAGAGCAAGGACTTACGTAATTTTATTTTTATTCAAAAACTGAAAGTGTAATCATATTTTTTCCCCCTGAAATGCAAAATTGCATTCGTCTTCATTTAAACACAGATCCTCAGAGGGTTTTCTTAATATCCTCTCGGAATTGGAAATGCACAAAGACATGTTTGAAAGCAGTGCCGTTATAGAAGACAGCATTCTCACTCCATGGCAATAGGATAGTGTTTTGCTACCCTCTTCATTGTTTTTGGGAACAGAAGGAGTTGCCAGCAGGTTCAAAGCTGTACAGAGGAAGCAAGCCATATTCAAGCTAGGGGTGCCACCAGTCAGCTCTCCAGAAGGAGGGATAACAAGTGGTCAAGCTTTTATGATCCATTGCAAAACAAATGAGGTTGGGTTCTGGGTTTTGGTTTGGTGTTTGTTTTGTTTTTCTTTAGATGAGACAATAATTCTGAGTTCAAATGAATAAAGAACTCAAGTATGTTGTAGGTTCCGTTGCCTCAAAAGCCTAAAACTCTTACTTCAGATTCACTGAAACTGAGGAAAGCAAAGACCACAGAACAAGATTTCAAATGTTTATGCTTAAACATAGCTCACAGCAATGTGTTCATTGCATACGATTTCCTTACTTATAATGGGGCAACACCCAGCAGACACCAAGCAAATGTGCAACTGTACAGAAAGATGCGCCCTCAATTCCCAGCGGTTAACCAAATCTAAAATTCCAGACACTTAAACTTCAGACCTGCAGAGTATCAGTCTAAAAATAAGAAAAATAGGAAAGTAAATGGAAAACCATGCAATAGCGTACATTACACATAAAAAAGCTACCCAGAAAAAAAAGTAAATTAAGAAACCCTTAAAGATTCAGCCAAGGGAGAAGTAGTGTATATATAAATAACAATAAACAGAGAGAAGCAAGCGTTTCGAAGGAGAGTGTAAGGAATTTGATTGCTCTATCAAGTGACTACGTTGGTTACACAGTACACCTACCAGGAATGCATTTTATTATCTAATATTTATCACTTTTGACGGTCACAGGTGTTCCTACTTCAAAAAGATTTTAGCAAATGCCCCTAACTGTGTGACATCTGGATACTGTCATCACACTAACAAGAGGTAACTCTTGCCACTAGGCTCTGCTCTGGCAGATGTGGTTTTACTGCCACTGTTCATTTCATTCCCTGTTAAAATGCAAAACATTAGCTTTTGCTTACAAATAGAACATAACCCGCTCTTTTCTACACCATGATGTTAGTCAGATCCTTGTACACTGATAGTCCAACCAAAAAAAATATTAAGTAGAAAAAAAACAGTTTTTTACTTTGCTAGGATCCTGGGTTGGATTGTCAAGTAATATAAACTAAAGGCCATGGAGCTAGAACAAAAATATGCTTAGCTAAACAATTATCTGTATTAGATGACCGTCACATTCTTAATATGTACTATGTTTTACTATTAATTTGCAGAAAAAGACAATAGAATCAACGAGTCTGATTTATGCACAACCCACCTGAGAGATCTCAACAATTCATAGTGAATAAAGAGTATTGTGAAGTCAGAAGAAAATTACAGGATCATATTTAACTAAACAAAATACTATGGTTTGTGTATTACTATGGATGGACATAAAACTGCATCCAGACATTTCTGAAAGTGTGAACATCGTGAATTCAACAAAATACCACAGGTCTAGGAAAGTTCCAGTTTTATGTAATGTATTAATATCAATCTATGTCAGATTAGAAAACCTACACTGACAGGGATATAAATTCTATCCTCTGATCTGAGGGGTTTTTTGCATATTAAATTACATAAAGCATTCTACTCTTATGCCCAATTCTGTAGGAAATTAAAACCTATGATTATCAGTTGCCTAACAGCATCAATGTTATAAATTAAAGGCTTTGAATAATGGCCAGCATGCACCTCAGCCATATTTCAAACTTTTAGAAAATAATCCATTTTTGGCAGACCACCTGACAAGTTCACAACTTTTGATCAAGGCTTCTATTATGTGTCATCAATATTCTTTTGTTCATCTCACACCTATCAATTTTGTTCATCAAAACCTAGGGTTGTTTAAAACGTGGAAGAAGTTTGTCATGTTATGCGGGTCATTTATGGAAATCAAGAACATGATTTAACATTAATATACATAAAAATGACTAGAAATTATTCACCACAAATCCAGATCAGTTTGTGGCTTTTGAAACTCCACCGTATAACACAAAGCATTTTTTCAGTGAGGGACAGAAAAATTCAGGTGGAAAAAAAATATAATTACAAAATGGAAATCTAGCTTAGTTGAAGCTATGTAGCATATTAACGTTATTCTCATCACAGCAGGATATTGGTAAATAAGACTTACATCTATGAATGTTAATTTTTAAAGGCAAAAACCTAGCACTTTACTTCAAATGCAAACTAACTCCTATGTGTTTCTGAGTTCTGGTAAAATTTACTGCAGAACTATAACACCACCACGTATGGGATGATCCTTGCTTTTATAAAGAGTGAAGCAAAGAGTAATCATTACCTTAACTGAAAATAAATGCAAACAGCATAGAAAGTTGTTTTCATTATTTGGGAACAGCTGAAAAAAAAGACATTTGGAAAGCTAGTGTCTCTCACTAATTAGGGCTATTGCTGTCTCTCTATCAGAAGGTAGGTCTCTGCAGAGAAAGCGGCTGTTCCGAGACACTGAACAGCACTGTAACATGGGAGAACCAGAAATTGTTCTTTCCTGTTTTGAGTTTTGGAGGAAGATCACCAATTGAACATTCAGTACACTAAGGATGACAGTTTCTCTCTGTTAGAAAGAATCCATGCTTTGAGGCAGGGCAGGGTGTGTTTGCTTTTTATAGCGCATTTATATCTTTTACATTCAAATCCAGATGCATCCATGCCACCTGTAGTTACACAGGTCAAACATAAGCCTATCCTAACCTTTAGTGCAATATTTGCCATTGCCAGTATCAGAGTTTCCCCATTTGGGGATCCAGTTGGCTCTAGACTGGAGCCAGAACAGAAGCCGACATATAAAAAGAGTGCATCATCAGAGCACAGGCTTGACTGCATAACATAATGGTGTAGAATAGCCAAGATAGTCCTAATTATTATGGCTTAGTGCCGTGCTGTCTTCTGCCACCACGGATTTATCATAACTATTTTTGTAGAACATTTTGCAGAAATTTTATTCTGTGACTAAAACGCAAAGGCTTATGGGCAACAATGAACCAGCACAAAATGAACGCCAAATTATAGGCTCCTCCCACATCACAATTAGGTGAGAATTCTGCATTTATGAAGATTTCTTAGAGCTAAGAGAGTTGAACTTGGACAGAAGACAGCACAGCGTATATCGTACTAGGAATAGTAGCCTGGCATTCATTCTGTTGTATCATTTCATCCTTTCAGAAAGAAAGCCAGGTTGTCCCCTTTATTTTCTTCCCATTTCTGCCACTGTATTTAGCTCTCTAACATTAAAAAGCTTGGAATAGGAGCAGGGGGATGACACAGAACACACACACACACAAAAATTCCATTAACTCAGTACATTTAGGAAGGGGTTTTGGCCCTGCATTATTGCTCCTTCCAGGCTTCCACAGGGCATCAATCTCCTACAGCAATTTATCCCTTGTGTGTAACCTGCACTAGCGTTACTGGGCTTTTCTTTTGCATCATCATCACAGAGGTGACCTCTGTAACAACAAAAAGAATGCTTTGTAAAGGCACCATCCAATGGGTTAAAACTCTTCAACTGTGTGAAACACACCTCAGAAGCTGCAGAGCACATTGCCGTGCAGGACAGCTGCGGCAGGGCCAACAGGGCAACCAAACAAGCCTCCCACCGGAGTGCTCAGGCACCCAAGACAGACGGTTACCTGATTGCAAAGCACAACTGACCAGGAATTCCCTACCTTCTACCTCGTGGATTGTAGACTGCAGATACGGCTCTTCTCTAGAGAGACCTATTGCGCAAATACTGCGCCAGCAATATGGAACTGGGGTTTTACAGACCCTCGCGCCATCTGCACTGCTGGGCCCTCCTCCCCTCCCTCCTCCGCATGAACATGCGGTGCCGTATTCCCATGCGTATGAACATCGGACAAGACCTCGCTCCCTCGACTCAGGGGCCAACGCCAGTACCATGGGGAAAGCCGACCAGCCGAGGTGCTGCAGCCTACCGGCCCTTACGTCCTGGCTGCTTAAATAAAATGCCTCCCACTTTCTGGGTTTGCATTAGAAGTTTGGCTCAAACATTATCCTTATCCAAAAAGGATCTCTGCTGCAGCAAAGCCTCGGGCTGTAATGAGATTGCCAGGGAATTGCAGTCTTTTGCGATATGGCTGTTACCGAAGTGCTGCCAAAGCGACTCCAGGCCTTGCCAGAGGCTCAGGAACACACGTGAGGAACTAGGTGACACGCAGCATTTCAGCAACAGTTGCAGGCAGTATCAGCCTCGCAATTGTGAGGGTGTTGCTCTGATTAATTCAACTCAAATTTGTGCTGAAGCAGGACGACAAACACATTTTGGAATGAAACTGTGCTTCGTGTCCTGCATGGTCAGAATAACTGGAGACCGTCCTGCAGGCTCGTGGGTGGGAGCCCACAGAAGCTGGGACATCTCCAAATCTGGGGATTGCCCGCTGAATCCCACTTTGCCACTGAGGAGTCCCTGGTGCATCGCTGAGCACAGGGGGAGCCTCTGACCAAAGCGCTGGGCAAAGGTAGAACAGCTCAATCAGTGCTGCTGCTCTTCTGTGCTACTCCCTCAAGTGCTTTCTGAAAAATGAGCACCTGATTTGCTGTGTTGGACAGGTACGTCTCCCTTTTTTCCTTGGCATCAGAGCTCGCCTACAAACACAAGGCTAAATTCAGATAAAACTGTCAAGAAGTCTGTAACCCTGCTAATGTCAAAATCAATAGCCGTGCCATTAACATCGCAGTGAATGAAGTCAGCACACTGAAATAACTTTTACTGAAAATATATTTCCTAAATCGCACCTGACGTAGTGATTCAGATTTGCTAATCTGCACATACAGCGTGTGCCCTACATCCCCTTTACACATAACACCCTGAATTTCACAGACTAGTTCTGATTACAGGAATTTATTGCCCCATATAAGAGAACAAAAGAAAAAACATGACAAAACTCTTCCAAGGGACAGCATAATGAGACTCTAGCAACTTATTTTCCGCTCCTTACTTCCCTTAATTTAACTTTTATTTTCCTAGTTGACACACACCAACTCCGACTCTCTAAGGCTCAGAAGACTAAATTCAGAACTGATGCGTAGAAGATAAGTTACATATCTTTGAATAGCTATTGAAGTTAGTTTTACCTTTAGAACCAAGTATATGTTATTTAGTAGCAAAGTAAATGCACTTTGGAGTGTGTTCTTATGAGTTAACTACTGATGAAGTTTTCTGGTAAGATAAAGAATGTTTTACATTGTCAGAAAGTGTGTTACACTTTCAATCTTCCTAAAGAATGCAAAGAACATGCAAATGCCATTATAAATGCTGAACAAAAAAATACAAATATTTAAATTAAAATGATAAAAAAGAAATGGCAAACAGCTGCAGATTATTTTCTTGGATATATTTGCTGTGAGTATTCGAAAAAATTCTATAGTTTTAATAATATACTAAATTAAATTAAAAAGAACAACAACAAAGTTTCCTCAAAGGCCAAATATTGCTGGAATTTTCCTTAAATGGTGGGTGCGTAGGGATAGAGAGAAAAAGAATAAAACCACCATGAATGCTCACCATCTCCTCCAAATTTGATATACCAAAGTTTATGGATTCATGAACATGAGACATTACCGTTTCTTTGCAAAAACTATGGAGTTTTATTCTGAATTCACTACCTCTCAAAACTTCTCTGATTTGGGCTACATAACATGTAAAATGCACCTCCTTCAACATGTACCATATAGAAGGTGGAGGAAAACCATAAATAATAAAACTATAGCTATGCTTTTCATCTTGTTTCGTAATAGCAAAATGCATTAGCAAGAAATAATCCAGCAGTCTGCTATGCTGGCTCTCTTTTATCTATTTTTGTTTAGGTTTTGTTGAAATCAACACCTTCTATCAGGGTAAGAATTTCTGTTTCATTTGTTTGCTCATTAAGAACAAGAAAGTGCATAATCCAGAAAGGCTTGATGTACAGATGAAGCTGTCAAGAGCAATACAAATTCTAACAGAGTAGTTTCTCAAATGTGATAATTACTATTTATTTTTTTGGCTTACACATGACATCCCATTATTAAAGTAACTCCCACTTCAGCTTTTATTATTAACCACACTTTTCAATCTCTTATCGACCCCAAGCAAAACTGTATTTTTCTGCACAGCAACAACAAAAAGCTAACACTCAATGTTTACTT
Source organism: Pluvialis apricaria (assembly GCA_017639485.1). Lineage (NCBI taxonomy): Eukaryota > Metazoa > Chordata > Aves > Charadriiformes > Charadriidae > Pluvialis > Pluvialis apricaria. The sequence goes on along the minus strand of CM030018.1, from coordinate 3,630,346 downwards.
TACCAGGAATAATTCTCAAAGCTATTTCCACATTTTAAAAGGTGCCTCATTTGAAAATACCGATGGCATCCATTAGAGATTGAAATTGCCCTTTAAAATAGGCTGGATAAATCAAAGTGTAGGGAAAACCAGTAGGACTTTCAAAAGCATTTGGAGCTAGTCCAGCTGAGTTCCCATACAGATCAATGGGGGTTTTAACACCACTTTCAAGCACAATAGCAATCAGAAGGGAAGAGCCATGTAGCTGCTTCATGCGGATTTCTGTCCCATTTCATCGGACAATTATGGGGACTCCACAGACCTCCAAAGAATCTGTACCTGGCACAGTTGGGTCAACCTATGGTTTCATTCAGGAACACAGTAAGTAATCTTTGTCAATGCTTCATACAAGCAGATTGCAGTCTGCCATAGGTCCCTACTCAGTATGTTTTGGCTGCAGATCCTCTTTCCAGCCATGTTACTACCTCCTTTATTATTTATTATTCCATGAGTATGAAGTGATGACCTGTCACAATTTTGGTTTAAGCCACTGTTCTCCTGAAGGGAGTTCACTACTGCATGTGGAAGCAATACAGACGTACCGCCACCCACAAGCTGGAAAGGCACAGACACCAAACTACTTCAAACCACCCGGAGTAAATGTCACTCTTTCTTATGCCTATGTAGAGGGATCTGTCACATAGCACTATGGCAGAGAGTGGAGGGGAAAAAAAATTGAACTGAAAAGATGAAATGGGCAAATTCTGAATAAATTAAAAACCCAATAATGACAACAGTAGAAAAAACCTCTTGCAGGAAAGAAGGAAGGAGAAGAAATGGAAATCCCATGGATGAGGGGACAGAGGAAGAATAATGATAAAAAGGACCAGCAATTGTTACCACAGGAGCAGAGCAGAAGAGGACATGCTGAACTGTGTCCAGTGGAAAGTGAGCAAGGAAAGAGGTCAAAAAGAGCAGAAAAGTCAAAGAAACTAGTCCAGAGACCACACTTGAGCTTTGTAAAAAGGAAGGGAGATCAGATCAGAGAGTCTTACAGGTCAGGTGAGATCTCAAAGTCTGTGAAATAAGTGTTCTTCCTCAATGTTTTTTTTTTTTTTTTTACACGGATGGTAGATTTTTGATCATATATGCTTTCAGAGATGCAGTGCCCTGGCAAAGCACACTAGCAAATATCACAACACAATAAGTTTGGCAGAAAGCATAGGATTTTAGGGGATTTTCACTGAACATCTTCAAAAAAAGCACAGCTGACTGAAAACACGATTGAGATCCGTTGGAGATTCTAATAATAAAGACAGCACATATATACCACACAGCTAACCCTAAGACTTAACCAGGCTGCTTTCTCCTGACAAACACTGAGCTTTTTCATTAATAGGACAACATCAGACTTGAGGATCCCACTATTTTTTTGCTCCCACATGTCAAATGGCATGCACAAACAGTCACACACTCTTGCCACGCTCCTTCACGTCTGCAGTTCTGATAAATGTGCCAGTATTTGGGTATGTTCAGATTTTCTCATAATGGTAAAGTTCCCCAACAAAGAAGCAGTAATGAGTATAAGAGACCTGGCACACTAAGTTAGAAAAAATATGAAATATCCTGCAAAATTCTGCTACAAAAATATGGACCTTAACGTGTTCAGTTACTGCCAGTAACAGGGGTGGTGACCAGCATTCAACCACTGCCATTTATACGATTTCTTTGTTCATTTCCTTCTTTTTATAGATTTCTCTGCTGCACTTGTTTTGATATGCTTTTAGTCTAGTCAATTCTGCTACTTTTTTTCAGTAATTTAAAGTCATACTAGAATTTTTAACAATGTTAATTTTTAGTGAAGTAACACTTTTTTGTCTGAATTACTATAATTATATTCAATGCACTCTTTATTGCAGCCTATCGTCCAGATGGCTCTGCTGAAGAAATGGAAAAGCTACTGTAATATACAAAAATGAAAGTTACCAGTAAATCTGATATTGTTTAAGTGACTGAAGACTTCCCCCACCTCACCCCTGACATAAAATGCAGTATCCTCAAAACTAGCACCCAAATACTGTGATACAGAAGAAAGCAGAGATCTGTAAACCCTTAAGAAGCACCTTTGATGTTTAGGTTTTTATATTCCTTTGATCAGAGATTAGTTGCTAAAATGCAGAAAAAGGATTGCTTACTGATACACAATAAACTTCAAGAACTAACTTGGAAAGAAGACCCTAAAATATCAGATTTACTGGCCACCACAGCAGAAATAGAATTCAATTTTAAGCATGAATAAGTAGAACACTAATCTATAATTTCACCTAAAACATCTCCTAAACGATCTTTTTTATTTAACTGAAGAGAATATGATAAACAGGTCTCAAATGAGCATTGGCATGCTCTACTATGAATTTCATTATACCATCAAATTCTAATGTTTCAGGAGAGGTGTCAAATAGAACTTAATTAATATTCACCAAAAATGGCAACTGTAACAAAATTCAGAACAGGATATAGCACCCATCTCCTACTGCATTTGTCAGATTGCATTGTCAGACACACTGGAGTCTGAAAAGTAACACAGAAATGGCAAGAAGGTATCACTTTTAGTCTTAGTTCTCAATTGATTTTAAAAGTATTTAGTTTGGTTTTTTTTTTTTTTTTTTTTTTTTAAGCAAGACATCCTAACATAAAATCTCTGTAGTGAAAGATAAATGGTAGCCATTAAGGGACATAGAAATAGGAGGTAACTTCCTAAGATTCAGTTTAAAGGAAATATTGAATTGACATGTGATAAATTTGCTCTTGCACAGGAAAAAACTTATCTTCACATACAGAAGTCATTGTAGGAATTGTAAAGTCCACTGATCGAAGGCTGGGTTATATTGATTTTTCCAAATTATTCCCACCCTATTTTATATGGTTATCCTATGCATGCAATACAGATACATACGCATCTTACAGAAAGGTATTTTATATAATCATTTAGAGCTACATCATAAGATATATGAACATGGAGAAAGCACTGAAAATATAAATAGTGGAAAAGAATTGTTTTGTCCTTCCTCAGAAGGCATGACTTTGCAAATTTTGCGATGTCATTTTTATCACAGCAAGGAGGGAATTACTTATATCCCTTTCTTACTTCACGGCTATGTTATGTGGCTTACTTTACTACGGTTGGTAAAGCACTTTAATTTCTTGGATGAAAGCTGCAAAAGAAGTGCACATAATTTCTATTTTTAAAATAATTTCAACCTCAGAGTTGTTATACTTCAAAAATCTCAAAGCTCTTACAACGATCTTGTTTTTCTAAAGAGAAGTTTGGGGTTCTGCCTTAATTAGTGCTGAGGGTGTCAAAAACAACAACAGATTTTACTCAGTCGGGTAATTGCCCAAATACAGAATCCTTAACCACACTGATGACAACATCAAGGATGGTGCTTTAAGACTCTCAACCCAGTGACCTCTATCCAAGCTCTCCTGCAACACACCATACCACTTCCAATTTTCTCCTCGTTCTTTTACTCACATAAAAATAAGTTAGACTAGCTTGAGGAAGCCTGGAAAGAAAAAAGTCTGACAGTTCTAAAAATCCAGCTCTCCTCCAGCCTCTATCCTCCATTCAGGTATGGAAGAGATGTTTAGCTCTCCAAACTGAGCTCTGGCATGGGGAATGACATAAATCGAGAGATAGTAATAGAGGCTGCTACTACGTTTTTTTGGTTGGTTTTTTTTTTTTTCCTCCTGTCTTTCCAGATTCACTGTGAACTACTTGAACACACTAGCAGCTTCAGCTATGTTTTCAGTACATATGGACAACAGTTATGGACGATTATTCAATTTGACAAGTCTACCAGCAAAATAGCTGAGAAGTAAGTGGACTCCAAAACCAAAATCACTTTCCCCTTCAACTGATATGTTTCCTTCCCCAGGTTAACAAAATAGAGGAAGCAGGCAGTGATGGGTAGCCAAGGAGCAGTGCCGAACCAATATGCTAGAGTCTGAACTGATACTCAGAAATGTAAAGGAAAAAAAACCACCCAAACCATAAATCATTTGATCTTTGATATAGGTGTGTAAAGCAGGTTAGCTACAATGTTTACATTTCACTAATTATGTTATTTTGTCAAGTGGATCTCATTCAGGCTGAACTGAGTGATGTTGCCCCCCACATCATCATCTTGCTAGCTTGATATCCAACTTCATATACCATGACAAGGCAACATTTTTATGAACAAGCCTACTGTCTGTGATCTGCCTTCGTATGAAATTAGTTTCTTCCCAAATGCCTGTTATTCCAGTTGTTAAATTACTTTAAGTCATGCTCCAAGGCATGTATAGTATACTACAATCAAACAGGAACAACACTTTGCATATCATTAAATGCCAAATTCTTTCTGCCACTCTGGAAGAAGAACTGCAGCCAGAAACGTGTGCTTTCTATGCTTCTTTGCAATTCCAATTGCCAAGTGAACACAGGCTGGGGAAGCAGTTCTGCCAAGTGTCAGTGCTGCGTTAATATTGTTATTATTCTTTGGGAGTGAAGTATATAATGCTATTTTCTCCAAAGGCATTATTGATACCAAGGATTAGCATTACAATTTGTATAATTATTGCAGTGCCCACAGGACTTCATGTCATCAAATATTTATACAACTCAGAATAGTTGAGTGCGAATGATTTTAGAGGCCTTACTGGACCTTTGGAAGAAAAGAAAAGCGATCAGACCAGGTAGCTAATTCAAAGGAAACGCATAACGCAGTATTGTCACAGGATGCTTGAGAGATATTTGGTCTCAGAATAACCTCAAAATCTCTTCACACTACTTTTCTTCATCGAGGGCCCTCAGCTTCTGTGGGTTTTTTTCCTCCTAAGAATCTATCTAATTTTAAGCATCCAGTCTCCCCTTGTCACTTCACATGACCTGCCCCTCCCATATTCAGCGGTTGCTTTTTCTGCTTTAGGCCTCCATCCCACAAATACCTGCTGCAAAACACAGCATATAATGCCGAGTTATCCAGCTGATACTATCTGGTATCAATGTGGCCTTCAATGACAATATTACAGGTTTGCTCTTTTTTTTTTTTTTTTAAAACGGCAACAGCAGGATTACTTATGAAAAAAACCACTGGTTCATTCTAAAGTATACACTGTAAAATATTTCTAAATTATGAAGATATCAATGCACTTTGTTCAAAACCCTATATAATTTGAAGTCAAAGGCAAATGTCCCATTTCTTGTTTTTGAAGAGACACAAGGTAGTGCCTTTACCTTTGCCAAGGCTCCAAAACCAAGACACATTTTAGGACAGAGACATACACAGGGTTAAAAAAAAAAAAAAAGTATTAATTACACGCTTTCTTAGGATACCTGTTCAATGAACAGGCTCTACTATGACCTCCTTGCTCTAGTACAGACTGTGCAAATTCAAAGGAAGAGCTGAAATGTACTAACAGGAGCACGGGATCCAGCATCTGGGCCCTACGCAGCTTTCGGGCAGCAGGATCAGTGCCTGATTCAGTAGTAAACTTATGCACACAGGAAGGCTCACACAAGCTATTTAATATATACTTATTAGTACTCTGAAGATTAGCCTTGATTCACCTTTTTGCTTTTCTTTATATTTGTTACTTTTGAAGAAACCACTGTACATAACCTTAACAGAAAGCACCAGGTTTCAAATCACAATATGTTTACTACTGCTTATTGGGTGTCAAACTACTACAAAATGAAAGTCTTGGTTAATGAACTAAATTATCATCAATATAAGCTGCCTTGACATCTAATGACACTGAACAGAGAACACTAAATTACATGGTATTCATCTAATAATGCCCTTGAAAAACAGTCCTTTTATTTTATTTGACTTCTCAGATTGCAAGTGGAAAGAAGGACGACTATAATGCTGCCTCTGAGTAGCTAGTATTACTATTTCTTTTAAATAAGTATTTCCAAAAATTGAGTTACTGTTGAACTACAAAGTACTTGACACTTCCCAAGTCCTTATATACGCAAGTACAACTGTTCTATCCCGGAAGAGCTCAGTGAATGATAAAGAGTCATTGATCTTTCCCCTTTTGCTACATTCCTGCCTTTCTTTGGAGGTTTCTCCACCTCCTTCTCCCCAGCTCAGGGAGGTCAGCTGCTCTATCAGCAATAAGGCGAGTAGAGCAGAGCCAAAGCTGACACCGTGCTGTTGCACTCCTTCGTGGCTTAATTTGGCTCATAAAAGGAAAATTGGCCCTAACATTTTTGAAGCTACCAATGACTCTACAGCTAAGTGAGTCTGATGTAATAACATCTACTACATGACTGATATTTACAAAGACAAAACCCCTGGAAATACTAATAATTACCATCTTTTTTTCCCCTCACACTGAAAAGCAAGATGACTATCACAGAACACAGTCATATATCAGAAACATACAAAAGTTTAAGACTGTTTAAATTGGTACAAGCCCTTTCACTTTTTACACAAATATCACTGCTTAATCTGTTATCTCAGGTTAGACCATGGCTAAAACAAATGTAGCCTTATGATGCTAGGCTGAGTATCAGCACGTTGGACTTTGTGGCAGAGACAGCAAGCGAGACATTCAGAAACCAAGGATCAGTTATCATCTCTGTACAATGCATGTCGTTTAATAAACATATGTTGCAAACTGTAAGTAGCATGCGATAGTTAGGCATTAACAGAATAAACCTGTTCACTTCTATTTCAGTCTTGAAAAGAATTGCATTTGAGATTGTTTGAATAGAAAATATTGAAAAGATCAAGAGCAGGACCTAATAAGTAACACTCCAATGAAGATAAAGCAATTTGCAAGTTAGCAAGATAGTAGGCAACTACAATTTTAATATCAGCATTGTAGAAAAACCAGTAAAATCATGGGTTGGGATGTCAGAAATACCTTGCATTAAGATTGTCAGACCCTCTATTTTCTTTCCTCAGTGGCTTGTATTTGGTCTCCTATCGTAGTTAAGTATAGGCAACATTACTTCTACAAATACCTAGCGTTCTGAAAACCTGTCTTTACATTTTGCAGCTAGAAAAAGGTTTGCACATTTAAAAAAACCCATATATATTGTATATGCTGTCTTGTATTCTCAATGTCTTCCTCAAAGTATAGTCTATTTACAACAAACACTCTGCAAATGGAAACGCTGTAATGGAAGCAGTACTACACTCTTGCAAAAACAAAGTTAAAAAAACATGAGGGAGTAGGTGGGACATGATCTCTCTTCTACTGAGTGGGCTCCTATTCAAAACACATCAAGACTTTGATGAGTATTTCCTTGGAAAATAATGGGTCCTGAAAGTCACTTTGGAAGCAGCATAACTAATAAATTTTCCAACTCCTGTGAGATCAAATCAAGTTAACTGAAGCAGAGAACCCGGTCCTCAATTTCACCACACTGAAATATTGTCTGTGTCAGAAAATTCAGGCGATTGATTTAATTTTAGGTAAACATCTGAACTTACTACCCCAAGGCACCTCATAGATACCCTTCAACTAAATTACAGTAATATGAGCAGCTACTAAATACGAAGAGGATCACTAGTTTCTAGCTCAAGTCTCCTTTTAGCTTCTCTTAACCAAAGTTGTATCACAGTAATTGCAAACGACTTGACTATCATTAACATTACTAAACTTCACCGAGAAAGCAGTCTGCAGGGACATTAAAATAAAATCAACTTTGCAAAATTAAAAGACTCAACAACTCTTCTTTAAGGCACTGTAATACTAATTAACAACAATTACTTTCTGGTTGAGGATTTCTCTTGGTTGTGTAAATCAGGGAAGACGCTACGTTTTGACTTACAGCAGACAAATCAGCCAGCTATGGCTTTTGGGGGAAGAGGGGAAAAAAACCCAACCAAACAACATTCTGACAAAACCTGGTAAACAACTCAGTTCAATGAAAAGGTATTGAAATGCACACCCATCTCATCCAGGAGACAAGATTTAGACAACACTTTGTGTCACACAACAGCAATTAGGCAAGGAAACAAAATTTGAGAATAGTCTTCCGAGTAAACACCAGCAGTTATCATTCTAGTTTTGTATGAAGTCTTTCCTCACTGTTCACAATTGTGGCTGATTCTTACATGCGTGTCAAGATCTCTGCCCTTTCTGTAGCTGATGCAGAGCTGCACGTAGAACCAATGCAGACAGCTTGGCAATAATCAGCACTAAGGAAAATAATATATGCTGCAGTTTCACTATCTAAACTTTTTCAGTTGTTCCCTTGGGACGGAAGAAATACCAGTTTTACAATTTTACGTAAGAAAATGTATTGACATTTGAACGGAAGTTCTTTTTGATTAACTTTGGAATCATGCTTTAAACTTATTTTTCCTAATTGCAAACCAAACTTTTATCCTGCTTTAGAAACAACTGCAATATCCAGGCTCCCTGAATATCTTGTTATATCTTCTGCCTGTTAAGAAAGAATCAGGATTATGCCCAAAGGAAAGGGGCACCTCTGGAAATACACAGTACCAAACTGTAGGCCTAGAAGAGAGAATGATCCATTAGAAACCAACCCAGAATTCAGATCGTACAAGAGGTTCTCAGGCCAGATGAACAAGAGCCCTGGAATAAGGCTTAGAATTAATATTAGCTAAACCAATTTTATGATGAATTATGATAAAATCTTTCTTTAAATTACTTCCTTAAACACAGAAACAAATATGGGACTTCTCTAAAAGTGAAGAGTTAAGTTTATTTGTAGGGTGTACATTTTTAGTAACTGTTTGAGTTGATACAGTGGAGTTCAACTAATAGCAAAGCACTGATTCTTTGGACTATGCTATCGTTGTAAGATGCATTGCTTTCAGATTAATCTGCTGTGACTTTAGCAGGTGAGGTTTCTTTGTTCTTAGCTCTTAATGTAGATAAAAAGCAATTAAGATATGGAAGATATGAAGACAGCAATTTCTAGTAAGTACTTATAGCTACATAGCTGGGTTATGGAGATTCTTTAAATTTAGGGCACGCAACACTGAAATACCACTTGCATTAAAGGACAGGAAAAGAGTTAGGAAAAAATATTTACATAATAGCGCATTGTCAAAGAAGGGATATTTGACCATTTTCAGTCCTTAGCAACAGCACTTAATATTACCAATAGCATGTTATTTTAGAAAAACAATTATTTCTTAGAATAATGGAAAAGTAATAGAAATGCCTAACTGGCTGAGGCTGTATAACCTCTAGGAGAATGACTCAGGTTAAATTCTGATATCCTTTACTCGCTTCTCAATAATACTACTAGTTTCAATGGGATGCCGAAGCAAGTGTTGGAGCACACACAGTACTGGCCTGGACGCTGGGCCGCTACTCCTTTCAGAGCGGACACCACAGCCTCATCTTTTCCAGAGCCATCTTTCATTGTCGCCACAAAACACTTGAAAAGATAACTCAAGGCTAAGAGACCCCCCACCCAAACATGGAGACAGCCTTTAAGGGGTGTTGACTACCGTAACTCTGACGTTTTACAATCTGGTAGTTGGACACAGCCAACCATAGAACAGAACACAGGGCCAGTATTTGTACTGCAAAGCAACGTTTCTATTGTGTCAGTATGGGAATGGGTGCATTAAAAGAAGGGAAGTTTCTTGTTCTGTTTAGGTGCCTAGTAGAAGGTCTCCCAAAATAATGATCAGGAAGGTACTTAAAACTGACCCAAACAGGAGTGAGTGACACGTCCTCTGCCCACCCAAACAGGCAGAAGGAAGGAACCTTCTGTCTCCAAGAGCTCTGGGTCCTCTTTGTACCACCTCACACACAACTGAGGCACAGCCACCTCAAGGCCATCCTGGCTCAGTCTTCTTCACTCCTGAAATTCCCCTCTCAACTGCCCCTCTCCCCACCCCCGATCATGAATTCCTCTGACCCCTTCAGTCCACCTTATGCCCTGCAAGTGTGCACCTTTAAGCCTCCCCTAGCCCCCAACTCCCTCTGCAAAACAAACAACTTTCCTTTCTCTCCCACACTGCATATCCTTCCCAGCTACTGGAAAATAAATATAAAAAAAAAAGACAGGTAAAGAGCTACAGCCTTCTCTTACTTCAGAAAATAAAAGCGCTCAGAAGAAAGATGTACAACCCGAGCAGCAGTCCCCAAAAATTGGATTTTTCCAATTCATAACTGTGGTAAAGGCAACAGCTGAAGTTTGAAGGAGTCACAAGAGTAGGAAAAGAGCTGAGCTGGAAGCAGTCAACTCCAGCCTCCCCAGACATCAAATTGATTTGTCCTCCCACCCTAGATTACAGCTTACTTTGCTTATGCCTTGAGCCTATTCTGCGTAACTCCCAGCTTCACTTTTTCTGCACCAAGTAATGTCATTTCTTGAGACTCTGCTAGTTGCTAATGATGTGGAATTTAATGTGTCACCACTGAATGCAGCTAAGAAACATGCAAAGAGAAAATGCTAAACTTTGAAAGAAAATCCTGTCTTAGCATACTATTAGACTAATCATGTGAAAATGTTTATTTGCTATGAAGTCACAGTTATTAAACAAATTGGTCCACTCTACAGTGCCACAGTGCTCTTACATGGTGTTGCAAGATTTCTTTAAAATTATGTTGAAAAAGATACGTTCAGCTAATGAAATTAATGAGCTTTAATACTCCCTTGAAGTACAGGTTTTCAGCACAAATTTGCTTCATTATCACAGCTCCGTAAGCCTTGTAATGCATAATGGTCACTGATCCTACCCGGAACACAGTGAAACATGGCAAAAGTTTAATTGTACATGCACCTACATTTTAAAGCAAATAAGGCAGTCTCCAAGGCTATTAATATAACAGACGCCTTTTATAATTAAAGGGATAATGTCCAAAGATTAGCTGGAAAGTATTTTAATTAAAGTTAGTAAATTACTGTTGAAGTCATCATTACATGGAAACTCAATGAAAATTAGATGCTTAATTTTGCAACAGTACAGCAACAACAGTATGTTTTCCAACATTCGTGTCACATACAGAACCCCACCTCACATGCTGAAACACCTGAGTTGGTACCAGTTTTCCTCATTAACACAGACTGTACTGTAAGGAAAGAATCAAGTCTGGTGCACTGTACTATGGACTTTATTTTTCTTTCCGTTCTTCTCAAGTAGAAGACTTTTTAAAATCTCATCCCAAAAGAGTAAAATTCACATAAAAAGTCATTTTAATGAGTTTATAAAAATATGTTCACATAAAACACAGTATTAGCACTGGAAAACACTTCCTATGGACACCATTTTAATGAATGGGTAAAGAGCACAGGAGGACTCAATAACTTTTCTCGAATGCGTTGGCAGTACAAATACAAATCCATTACAGGAAGTCTATCTAAAAGCGCATTTCAATAGCTCAATTTACTAAAGGTTTACAAGGTCTTTGGATGGTACAAAGCGACTCTGGCAAGTAGTTAACATAACTAATTAGAAGAACACATTTTTTGCCTAGACAGAGAAAGGATTAGCTCATCTATTCTTTTTTTTTCATTAAACTGAATAAGAGCATACACTTCTGGTCTTTGTCTACCTTGTCAGCTTTAAATTATTCAGTGCAGTAATACGTGACATCAGACTGCATTTCTACAGTTTGCTTTCTGTGTTGCTAACATATCTATCCTGTATTCTCCAGGCCATTCACAGACTGAAAAAGGTCAGTCCAAAACAAAGTTTAAGAAAACAGTTACATGGATATAGCCTTTAAGGCACTACGGTGAAATCCCTGAATGAACAGTAACAGTTTTTATGCCCATTGTTCACCAGAAGCCTGAAATTAGATTTGCAGGTGGTACCCCTCAGGAAGCAGTAAATGCCCATGTTTTCGTGCTATTAGTCAGGATAAGTGACAAGAAAGGGTTTAGAGCAGTAATCACACGCACATGCAGTTGTGGTACAGGAGCTGTGGAACCTAGAGATGAAGATGTTTTTCTGTGCTGACTAGAGACCCCCAAGGTAAGAAGGTAAATTTAAACGCAGGCAAAAACACCGAAGTTGCACAGAAGACACCTGGTGCAAAGGCTGAGCCGGGGTGAAGAGAGGGAAAATAGCCAAACAGTTGAGTAACTCCTATCTAGCAAAGGCTGTTGCTGAGAGCAAGCCCCCTCCAGCCCTGAATTTTACAAGCTCTTCTTTACCCAAGTTCCACCATGTCATACTCACAGTGGTTGTTCCCTCTCCCTCCAGGGAAGGGCGGCCTGGTATTACAAGTATTAATATGTCAAATAGTATACAGCCGGTTGCAAACAACTACTGTAATTCCACATTGATACAAGAAACAATATCCTTTGTATGTAACTTTCAAAACCAGCACAAGCTATTTGTGGGAACTACTTTATATTTTATTACTGCAGTAGCATTAAGCACACTGTGCCACACACTGCACGTTTATCCTGTTTGGTCTGGTACCAGTGAATCTGTCACGAGCACTCGGATTCTACCCAGATTGGATAAGCGAGAAACTACTTTTGTCAATATTTCCCTTTTACTAACACAATCACCATTACACTTGCACTAGGTATACCGCACTGAATTACACAAGAGAGAGCCCAAACCAGAGTGATCCTTGATCTGTTGGAAAGGTCAGCTGTGATGGCTTTCATGACATGTGGGTGCTGCACAGTTCCCAAGTGTATTCCCTTCACAGTTTCATTACGAAGGTATCCCTTACCAGGCTCAATTCATTTGAGCAATTGTTACACCGATTGTACGTGGCAGATACCTTTTGAACTTCAGTAACAGCAAGGAGCATGTTTATTACTTGCTCTGTTAATTCACCAGGAGGCAGCAGACAAAGTTTAATTCTGTTAACTCAGCAGGAAAAGCATTCTGGTGTGCACGCTACTGGTCAGACAAACGGCGTTTTCCGTATCAGCTCATAATTGCTATAACGTGGATAGCAATTTGAAATGTGTGTTTTAAGAATTAATTGATGCACTACTTATCACTTTACCTTTCTAAATTAAAATTACTGTTCTGCGATGATGGACAGAGCACAGGTTAGACTGTCAAAGCTGGTTGACAAATACAATTCATTTCAAGATACCAGTTTACTGCATGACTTGCACCTCCACAGCACTAATACCTCCTACTGAGTCAAAAGCTGAGATATACCACAGAGATGAGCATATATCTAAATGCAGTGTCTGAAGTATTATTGATTTTTATAGCGAGTCAGAATATGTTCAACGAAATTGCTGTTTTTACTGGTTTTGACCAGCTCTGTTGACTCCATTTACAAGTGTCTTTGCATTTCAAAAAAGTGTTTAGTGGGGAGACAAGGAGGAATCCATCAGAAAACAGCATACATTAAAACTGCTGCAATCAACAAGAGAGTGTTAATAGCACTGACAATGCTGAAACTGCCTTTCTAGTTTGTTTGCTCCAGTCTTAAAAAAATGTATTGAAAACTTGAAACTGCCCCTCTCCACCAACTCAGCACTGTATCTATTTTCTTTTTGTAACTAGACTTGCATGGAAAATTCTTACAAGCATTTTTAACCTTGCTGCTACTGAGACTTCTGCCCGTACCTTAGTTATACCATTCCCAAAAACCCAGTAACTTAAGAATTTCTACCAGTTTAAATTCATCTCATGAGCTATACTTCCGGCTTTTTCAATAGCACAATACTAATTAGCACTTAATATTTACTAAATACATTCTATTACAGCAAAAGGAATTAGGATCTTTATTAACCCAAACTGAAAAATTATTATATTGTCTATTCAATCACTGAGTATATCACTGCATTTGTATTGCATTGGCTTTCTTAGGATTCTACTATATTTTCCTCACGCTGGGATAATAAGACTCCTAAACTGCTATCTGCAATAAATTTCTTGTGAAATGGTTCAGTTTCCTTTTTCCACTCCTTCATTTTCTGCTCTGAATAGAGAACCCTATAGTGAGATAGAGATTGCAAAGAAAAACAATTCAGAGAACACAAATCACTAGAGAGTTTGGAAGAGGATAAAACCAACAGCTTCAGGGATTACAAATGCACCAACTGGTTTTTTCAGTTGTATTCACACCAAGCCTTATTCCAAAATACATTTGATAAGTTTGTCAATAATGTCATTACCTTTCATATAATTTTTTTGCTGCTCTCCAGATCCGAATCTGACAGCTCTGTCCTGTTGATGCCTTTTGTCAGAAGTGCATCACCCATTCTACAACAATGACCCAACTCTCCTCTGTCAAGACTCTTGTTTACTCCCTTCCCCCCACCCCCTTTTTTTTTTCTTTTTTTTTTTAGGAAGAAAGCACTACACCTCCTGGGTGCTTTTATTCTCTTTCTTCAAAGTAGGACCATTTTCTTGAATCTTTGGCAATTAACTCCTCCTCAAAGTCATGAAGCAAATGAACGTGAGTGGGTTTTACTTCAGCAAATTGGGGTTTTTTTGCCCTGTAAGAGTCATCTCAAGGAATGCAAGGTATGGTGCAGAACTCCTTTGGAGGAAGAAATTAGAAGCCTTCTAAAGTCTTCTCTTTCACACTTAGGTGATGACAAGATCAAGAAGATAGTCAGTGGGGAGAGAGACTAACTGGGTAGAACTCCTGTGCAGCTGAGTAAGTGTGAAGACCTGATGTCTATTTAAAATCCTGACATTAAATGAAATAATGCTCTGACAAAGACCAAACAGAAGAAGAAGCCCCAAGAATTTTGCTTTGTTGTCCTATTCACCCACCAGAACCAGTTATAACAATATTTTAACAAGTGCCACAGGACCTACAGATTTGCAGTAAACGGTTTCATTTAGTCCTTATTTCTTTCAAACTAAATTCTATTCAAGTCAGCTTTGTAGCAGCAACATTGGCCTTAACTGCAAGGGGATACATGTAAGACACTTTTATAAAAGGGTTTACCCCAACCGCCTTTTCCTTTTCTTTGTTCCAACAATAAACTATTGACTCCAGTTGAACTACTGATCACAGCAATAGTTACATTCATGAGAAAAATGCTCCTGAACGAGCATTTGAGCCTGAGCGTTTGGACTCTCAGACATGGCACAGCTTAAGAGCTACAGCAGGGTAAAGCATGCTACAAGTAACTGCTTGTAGGGTCTTAATGTATTTTGGTGGGTTTTGCTTCTGCAAGAAACAAACGGATATATATCCCCCCCTACAGTGAGGATGCCTACTTACTTATCCTTGAAATCATCAGCTCACCTTCTCTTTTCTACTTGGGACAGATCCATCCCATGCTTCATCAGTGGAGACTGACTACTGTCAATCCCCTTTTCCTTCCCAGCTAAAGATATATTTGTGCACACCCACCTCTCACTTTAAAGTCTAGTATTCAGCATTTGGAACCCAAAGGATCTAAGTATTGTCCATGATACCTTTAACAGACAAGTTATGTTTCAAAGCTCAACAGAGTTGCATTAATTAGTACAATTAGAATTTGGCTCTTTTTGTCTTTGAGGATGTTTGATTTAAATAATATGTAGAAGATTCATGCTCTAAAACTAGGTGGCTCAGGAAAACGATTATCTACATTAGCCGACTGCAACTAATTCTGACTTGCCACTCTTACCTCGGATGGCTCAGTCTCACCCCCTTTTCCATTTTTAATGTAGTAATTTACTTTTTACCCCCCACCTGAACTATTGTGGTTTTGAAGCAGATGCATGGCATACTGAGTAACTGCACCAGCTGCATAGTACAACAAGAACTCAAGACTCCAACACAGATGCATTTCCTCAGTATCATTCACATTATGTGGGAAGGTTAAAATACTATTTCACATAGTGTTTGTGCAGTGTTTTCTTTCAACTTGTTTCTCACATACTCTTCTAATAGCAAAAAGAAAAGTAAAGTTTAAAAAAAATTACCAAATACGTACCAGTTACTTATAAAATTAGTCGTAAATCTTGGAGCCACTGGAGTCTCAATAGTGCTCTGAAGGCTTCTGATCCTTTGATTGCTTGAGAGAGCCATATTTCACCATTGATACTGTTATCCTTTAAAATATACTGTGCCCTAATCTTCATCATGAAGTAAGAAGGAACCACCTACCTCTCTCTCCTTCAGCAACAGAGGAGTTTCTAAATAAGTTCTGTAATAACACTGTTGTGCTTGTAGGCCTAAGTAACTACTTTTCCCTTCTGGTTAACGACAGCTCTTTAGATAACACTAAATATATGCCACAAAGAATTGGTGGGTATAGAGAACAAGTTATCCCAACAGTATGAATTCAATTGTTGGGCTTGTTTTGGTTTTTTATCAGAAAGTTCAGTCAATAAAAGGTGTTTAGCTTTGTTCATGTAATCAAATAGACTTAAATACAATATCATTTGTGATAAAAGGCAAAAAAGATTGATTCCTAATCACCTTTCTCACCTGATTATCTTTTTTTAAGGATCGTTACCAATAAAAACTTGTTTGGTGATGTTTCTTTTCGTAGTATAGCCTGTTCTCTTAACCAATATAAATATTGTTTAACAAAAGGTTTTGGGGGTTTTGTTTCTTTTTTTTGCCTTGTGTAAGCTTTTTTTAAATTATGTTTTCCCACAGTTTTGCTATTAAAATATAATGCATAAAATAAAGTGGAATGTCCCAATATCAGTATATATTGTTTTGCCAGTAGCATTTTTGATACAGAAAATTCAGGTGATTAAACTCCATCTTTTCTTCAGAAAGAGATTAAATTGAACACAAGAAAATCTCTGAAGATATGTAGATTCACATGTATTGTTTGCAAATGTGCTAAAGAGAATCAATTTAATGAAGCTTCTACAAATTTTCCCGATACTAATCAATTTTACCATCCCTAACTATTCCTTTTGGAAGATAAAATCCAACAGTAAAAAAATAAAAAAAAAATTGATGAAATCCAATTAAAAGCAATTTTGAGAACTCCAGGATCTCAACCCTGGAGAAGTTGATCATGGAAGCACTGCAATATGGTTTTGGACCAAGATACTTAAGTTTCACCCACACACTCTTTTAAGCTTCTAGAACTTTTCCCCATTCCAACGCTATTTATAACGCACAAGTATTTTTAAGCTTTAAAACTCAAACTGTGACTGCTCTTCCCTCTTGAGACACAGTATGTAGAGGCAGACAGAATTTCCTGAGGATCCAATTCCCTCCATCATATAAACCCCTCTCTAACCTTATCTAGTTTCTTTATTGTAATGGACTTAAGCAATATCAGGGTAGAGAGGAAGAAAAATGAGGAACCGATTGACCCGGGACGATATCAAAGTATATTTGATGTAGCTACATTCAAGCAACTCCTCCTTCTCTACCTTCCCCATTTGGCACCAGGGAAAAAAAGACATTGTTAAAGAACAAGAGTTCTGAGAGTATACTAAAAAACACCCTTACATACAACTATTAAATCACGGATGGTTTTCTGCTTTTTAGGCCTAACAAGAAGTCATTCATAAAGTTGCTCTGATTTAAAAATGCTGCATTAATAATTAAGGTTATTTAAAACACTAAGCTTCAATAAAGTTTAGTTTTAAAGTAAAATGACTAAAATTTATCTCGTCTTACTTTCTTAAGGATGAGCAGAATTGCATTGGATATTTGATAACATTTTTTTAGTAGTAGGGTGACTTCCCTCCCTCCCAAAAGAAAGAATTAAGAAGTCTGTACAGTCTGAGTCAGCATTCCACATCATTAAAAGAATTCAAGACATCACGCCATGTTTCTTATTCCGTATTACTTTTTACTTCCTTGATGAAGAGTGTTCTGCTAGGTTTTTATTTCCCCAAAATTCGTCATCATTTAGCTCTTTGACTTGTTTTTGCTTGTGCTTTTGCTGAGCTAAAGAATCAATATCTGTATAAGGCAACTTTTAATTAAACAAGCTGATCCTATACAGATATCTTCCTGTTTTTAATATTTATATATACACACAAAATGTGTAATTATCCACTATAAGCCACATTCAAAGCTTTCTGAAGTAAATGGAATGACTTTTGATTTCCTTGAGCTTTTGAATTAAGTCCTAGAAGCAAACATCACCAGAGATCTTGTTCAGCCAAGTGGAAGAAAAGAGATCAATGTTCTTCTTTTCTCCCTTGGTTGGTCCTGCCTGACTGCAACAGAAAGAAAATCAAATGCTAAGGAAACAGATGCTCTGATTTATTCAATGAGTGCTGTTGAAAATTATCTGTCCAAAGTTTTAGATTAAGAGTTAGTTAGGACTAAAGATGAAGAAAGAATATAGTTTTACAGCAGATTTTTTTTTTTTTTTAAAGTCTCAAAGAGATTTAAAATATTAGAATTTAAGGTGTGGTCCCTGATAGAAGGCAGAAGACAGAATGCAGAGGAAGTGAAACAGGGCTGCCAAATCCAGTTAGAAAATACACCTTCCCCCCTTCAAGTTTCCTTTGCTCTCATCCTTTAATAGCACACTGAATGTGTTGGCTCAGAATTTGGGACGCAGTAAGATGGAATTCTGTGAGAGTATGCAAGACCATTACTGAATTGATGTATTTTATTTTAAGGGGTGTCTCTGCGAGAGCATTGCTTGAAGAATAATTGCATTTTCGAATTGTAGACCATCAGGTCCTTCTATAGTATGAGATGCAGGCATAGAGTTACAAGTATTCATGCAGAATATTAACAACAGGCCGGCCAATCACCCTGAGAAAGACCCAGCAGAACAAAAAGTGCAAGTGTTACAGTTATCTTCAAGATTAATATGTGCTGCAAGCACTGCAGTTGTAACACTTTCTGAAAGAAGGAATGAACAACAACAGTCCTATGAACTGCAGTTTCACTGAAAGACATTGGCGTAGGTAATCTCATCGCTAGCTGATACTGTAGAAGCCCACAAAAAGAACTTCCATCAGTGTATACTCCTCAGACTACTACAGACACAAAGGCAGAAAAATATTTCCAAACCATGCGTCAAGAAAATGAGTGGTGCCGTAGAAAAGGAGCTACCATAATCTGCCTTTCTTCTTGCAGCATCTGCTGTCACACTGGACTCAGTAGCTAGATCCTTACCTCAGGTCTGCTCTCTGCCCCAGGGGCTTTAAACACACCTACTTTGCTCTTCTTCTCAGGCTGTGGAGAGTGAAACACTGAGAATGAACATCTAAAATTCCACCTCTGCACACAAGGTTTAAGGTCAGAATTTGAGCTACCTGTGCAGCTTCCATGCCTATAAAGGTTAAGCAACAAGTGATTCTTCAGCATTACAAGTTTTGACTCGGGCGAAAACACAGCTTCTGGTTTAGGACGCTGCATCCTGTTTCTGTAGAGAAATCCAGTAGCAGCACACAGCTCCACGTGGCGTTCCGCAAAGGTGCTCAAATCAGGGTTTCCTACGCAGAATTTAAATCTGTCTTTTTATCAAATTTTCTCTTTAAGACATACTGTGCAATGGAAGGGAAAGAGTTTTGTGTCAATTTACATAGGATTCAATAAAAGCAAATAAAAAAGTTGTTCCCTATTAAAATCTACACAAGTTTTCTATTATCATGAGTATTATTAACTGCAGATATATATGCCAGATCTCCTTTTAATTACAGTCATATAACTTACACAAAAAGAAGTCATATCTTCCAAGTAATTACAGGCAGCTGTATATTATTGTATTATTAAATTACAAACTCTGCTAGTAAAAAGATCAGAAATTAAATATAGAATCATCCAACACTTAAAGAAATAGTAGACATAGACAGAAGTGAAATAAGCTAAATTATTCAGATTCAAAATACAATTTTCACACAGAAATAATTATATGCAGCAGTAGTGTTTTGCTGCAGTTTTCTAAATCAGACATAGCTACCAGCAAACTATTCAATTCTCATTAAAATGAGCAAAGAAGTAAACCCAGTTTATCCTGAAGAGCAGTCAAAGCACATTTTCTTTCCCCAGTGAAATCATTTCCAGAAAGATCCCCCATGCCTAGTAAGATGAGGAAAATGAACAACACACAATCACAGCATAGTACATTAAGCAATATTGTCCAGCCTCAGTTCTTCAGAACTTGTACATATCTATGTGATTTATGCCCTCTTTTTCAAGGTAAGAGCTCAGAATCCCTTATACTGTCCAATGGTAGCAAGACAAAGTCTTGAAGGAAGAGGCACAAGCCTGACTCCTGGATTAAACCTGTAAAGTCCTCATTATTAAGATACCAACAGTCTAAGTCTGAATATTTTATCCATGTCTCTGTTCAGCCCTCAGGAGACAAATCTGGCTGTGTAATGACCACAGACGACTTACAACTCCCTGAAGTCATGCTTCTTCATTTACCTTAGCCTAAACTGCCCCATAAATTGTACTATCCAGTCATAAACCAGTTCAGCTTTCATTCTACTCTCTATGTCAGCAGGCTCACCCTGAATTAATGACGAGCCTTAATAAGAGGGAAAATAGTACAGATTAAAAAATATCATAATACATAAAACTGCATTTTGAGATTGAGCTGGATATAGACTTTAAGCTAGCTGTTACATATTTTACAGCAGATTTAGAGCAGGATACCCAGGAAGCATTTCCAAAGCTAGTTCTAAGAGCCGTTACTACGTGACCATGGGGAGGCAAACAAGTTCAGTAAAATAAGTGTCCGTACTAGACACATATATCTAAAGCACACATCTATTTTTATGCCTAAAACAAATGTTTAATATCCAAAATATTGAAATGTATCTTTTCTTCCACTAATAGTGTCCAGTAGACTACAGAACCAGAACTGCCAAAACACTGCAAGAAAGATTATTTTCATCAGATTTCCCTTTTGGTTTTGCAAGCTCAACTGGTCTAGAAATTTGTGATCAGTTCTGAACATCTGGATGCTTATTTAAGCTGAACTCAAAGCCACCCCTTTTGAAATCTGCCCTGCTACAGTTGCGTTCCAGTAAGATCACAACTTGGCTACTGCTTCAGAGGCTAAGCCAAAGTCCAGCTACAAACGTGAAGTGCTGAAGACCTGCCTTAAGGTTCTGCAGCTTGCACGTCTGCCTCTTAACTTTGTATTTTTATAAACCATTGCTACTGGTGAGTTTTGTCATGATATTACAATTACTGCCTTTTTCTTAGATTCGTTTTCCTGTTAATGTAGACAGAACTCCTATGAAAGAAAGTAGAACATTTTTTCTCCCTACATGTCAATGGCACACATACAAATGATTTTTTGGTTGATTTTTCCCCCATCATCTTTACACAGTGGAGTAAAAACTCCAAATTAAAACGCCCAGGAAGTTATTCAGTCTTAAACTATGTGAGAACCTTTGCAATTTTAAACAAGTATCAACCACATTCATAGCAAGATTAAAAATAACTTTTATTAGTAACCTTAGCAAGTACTCTGCAAATATAAAGGCTGTTAAATTTTATACAGCAGTAACACCCTAGAAAGTGCTTGAAATGTCTCTCCACCCTCCCAGTGACTAGCTGCCTTTGGCCGCACCCCAGCAGGGAAATACGCAACACGTATTACTTGGACTACATAAGACAAAGAGTGTGCTGGTTTCAAACTCTTACTGCACAAGCGTTTTTATTCTGGCTAATTCAAAGTGTCATCAGAGTGGATTAAAGAGAGAAGGAAAGAGAAAGAGCGAGGGAGAGAAGGTAAATTAATTCCTCCATACCAGAAAGCCAACTTTCAGTCAGCTTTTCCCTGGATGTTTGTATCTGCAAGCCTACTGAGGATTCCAGCAGAAGAAAGTCTATTAATTTTCCATGCACTTGTTGACGAAAAAGCTATCAGGATTATGGGTTGAATATTTCTAGAGTAGGGAAAGTAAGGGATGCAATTAATCTCTGTGAACTAAAATATACCTCTTTTCATTAATCTTTTATTGTAAATGAGCAAAGTAATTGAACCAGTACCACACTGTCAGAATAAATGCAATACCAGTGGGATATGCATGAGAGAGCACATACTGATTGAGTATTAAATATCTAACGGCAATAATTTATGGTTCATTACCTCTTTTTGGAGTTCCTTAGTTGCAGAGTGCTTGAATTTTAAGTAGACAGACTTTCAGCAGAAACTGCTTTCAAATGCTGAACATAGCAAATGCGCAAAACCCTCAGCAATCTACTTGATTTTAAGAGTTTTGTACTTAGTCGAGCCAAACTCTGTACCGCCAGAAACATGCAAGCTATTTGCAACTTGGATTAATGCAATTAAAGATGCAGCGATGAGTACTTAACGATCACATGCAAAATGAAAATTAGAGATTATGACAGAATACTGTATATAGGCAGACCTCACGTAAAATGCTCAAATACCTTGTGTTTTCATATAAGGAGACTTTGAAAAGGCTAAATTCTAGAAATGGGAGCAAAGCACAGCCATTTAAATGACTATGTTACATAGTATAATTTAGTTATCAAATTAAGAGTAATTACTCCAACTGTTCAAGGGGAAAAAAGTCAGACATCCGCCTGTATAATTTTATGTATAAATAATGTTATGTCTTTATGACTTGAGTATTCCTGACAGCATCAGTTTTAGAGAACTGTGGCAATGGCAAGAGCTAGTAAGAATTTGGCCTCTTGCCTCCCTAGCCCTCTCAGACTCCTAGCAGAATCACTTGCAGGCAGAGATGTCACTTTTGCTAAATTGACCCACCATGACCTCCTTTACCAACAGGCCTCATGACAGATTCAAACTGTCCTGCTATGACGGAACCTTTCAAGGATCAAAGAAAAGATCAAACTGAAAGTGGAAATAAACGCCTCAGTGTTTTTATACCCTTTTCATATTGACTTCATACAAGCGTATCTGACTAAATCTGAGGCAAAACAGACAGGAGTCAGTCCGCACACGCAGATTTTAATCCTCTTTCTGAATTTTACTCTTTCTGTTGCCTACCGGAATTGGTCCTGGAATGCGTGCAGGGCTTTGTGGACTCCTGAGCCTATCTGTTCCTCGTGAATTCTGCTCATCTGTTGAAAATTAAACTGTCCTATTCAGACATTGCTCACTTGGCAACAGACTGCTCTATGTTTACTGTTTATTGATTTTTGTTAACTGGGACTATGGAGAAGAAGCATTTCAGTTTCAAAGTCGTCCCAGAGGACACTGGCAGGTTACAATCACTTACACTGTAAAAAAGCTCCATGTTAATTGACTCTATATTTACATATTATGAATGCATATTTTAATCTGTTTTACATGAATAAGTCTTCCACAATGAAGATTTCATTTCCTTTTTTAAAACAACATAACTACTTGCCTTATTTGAAGAGACAAATCTCTTCTAAATTGTTTTGACCTTTCCCAGTGTCCTTTCTTAAAGTGGAAGTTGTATCTGCCTTCTCAGTTCAGGAATTTCTTATCTTAAAAGCAAAGGGACGAACCCAACTTCAGACTGAAACCATTCCATTGTGCTCTTTCTAGTTTGGCAAGTCACCCTATCCGTCTATATTTGAAACAGCCGAATTCTTGACTAGCTCAACTAAATTATTTTTAGTCACAATAGACAAAAAGCTGAGAATAGACCAACTTCAGCAATACACTGGAAAAGGTCTCTGGTCAAAACCAGAATGACACGGAGATATCCT
Organism: Pluvialis apricaria; assembly: GCA_017639485.1. Taxonomy (NCBI): domain Eukaryota; kingdom Metazoa; phylum Chordata; class Aves; order Charadriiformes; family Charadriidae; genus Pluvialis; species Pluvialis apricaria. Next base: position 3,606,868 of record CM030018.1, on the reverse strand, counting down.
AGACTAAGAAAATAGGAAGGTCAGGACATTAATCTTGTCTAGAGCAGGACCAACTGAACATGGCACTCCTACATCTCCGCAGAGGCACCCTTGGCTTCCGAGTGTCCTGCTATTGCTGTTTAGTATTTTTTCTTCAACCTTGGCAAAGTTTTGTTCTCCTGTACAAATCTTTTGTTTGAAACTTTCTAAGACAATCTGCATTAAGATGAAACGCCTTCTTATCCAGCTCTAATTTCATCATCGTCAGATCAGGTCTCAGTCAAGACAAAGCTGAGACTTCAATAAAATAATACCTGCTTATTCAGCACAGTCTCTGGCCCCAGTGCTTCATTTTTAGGCACAGAAAGTTTTTAGTGGTAGTCATCTTTGCCACCATCCCCCAAATATTTACCTATGCTCTGCTGTTTTCCAAGACTACAGTAAATACTAAAAGCCAGCTATGCTAGGTTCTGGAAAGAGAGCAAGACACAGCTTTCCTCAAACTACCTGACCTCCTTTGCATAGTATCCATGTGTTTTTGTAAAGTATCAGCTCATACAGAACATTGCTACTAACAAAGATAAATGGCTTAAGGCGTCTTAAGGCTTCAGGTCAAGCCCCGATAAGGAAGCATCTTACAGATTTGGCTTTGGCATGTACCACATTTAAAGCATCACAATCAAACAATTAAGCATATTCACAGATGTGAACACTGCAGCCTTGACTATTATTATTCCATTTCTTCATTCTCAAATCACTCTCATATTCCTTTAGTAGATATGTGTAGTCTAGGGGCTTATCTGTTACTGTTCTATATCTTTACAGCACCTTTGCAGCAATGTTCTTCTGTGTTCTGAATTACACCCTGCAGAAATTGCTTCCTGCCACTGAGACAGACCAATTCATTTCATGACTACAAATCTATACGGATGTCTTTTCTATAGTATTAAATGAGGCAAGTCCTTCTACTTGTTACTCTTAAGCGTAGCAAGGTCTGTATTTTGGGAGACAGTAGTACACGCAAAGTTCATAGCAGTTTTTATTGCAATTAAGAACTACCTGATGTTCCCATGATCAATACTGTGAAAACATATGTGCATTAAATTAAGACGTTAAATATAGGTAAACAACCAGAAAAAACAGTGACATGCAAATACAATGGAACAGTCACAAAGAAATAGTTACAGTTTGTATTTTTTGTCTAAAAGCCATTCTAACATCATAGCAGCATCAGAACGGAATATAGTAGCAGAGTGCATATGGAATTTAATTTTGAATGATATTGAAAGGTCAGTACAGAATTGCTCAGCTCATATTTTTGTGAAGATAACATGTGTGAACTAGTTATTTCCTCCTTTTAACATATAATGACCTTGTCCATTGATTTAATGAGAAAATTATACATGCTGCACTCAGATTTAACAAACTCTTTAGAATTAAAGATATACCAAAGGAAGAAAAAAAATAAAAAAGGAATGAGATCGAGACCTCACACGTGTAACCCAACCATCTGGCAGAAGAAAGCCCAGAGATACCAACACAATGACCTGTGGAGCCTTCGTTACGACACAAGCTGGTGCAGAGAGGGCAAAAAGCTGTGCAATAGCTCGTTCTACCTCAGGTGCACTGACCTTATTAATGTGATATAACGTGAACAATGCATATGGTTAAAGTGCCAAGTCACATATGTGCTGCTGGTAGCAAGGAATGGAAAAAAGACAACACTGTCTAAAACACTGAACCGTAATTGTAACTTGCGAAGACTTCTATAATCCTAATTACAGTTAAGTTGCTTAACCGGTGTTAGCTATATATCTCAATTCCAAAGGTTCCAGTAGTACCCCATGTCACAAAGGAACATTCATGTGTTCATTAAAATTGTATTTAAATTTCCAATGAATTTTAGCATTGAAATTGATCTCCTCAGTTCCTAGAACAAATATTGAGACCTGAGACCATTAAAGCATCTCTTCTAACGCTCAGAAGTGGAGTAAGAACACCCAATTCTGTTTCTAGCTCTGTTATAGCCACTGTATAACCCTGACTATGTTTCTTTTATTCTCTCTGTCTTTAGGCATCTCCAAATCACCAGCATTCAAAAGATTTGAAATTTATGTGATTAGCACCCCTAGGCCCTGTAAGACAGAACTAAATAACAGAACAATGTAATGATCTGCACTTGCTTTCCACTGCTTCCTAGTCACAACTGAAGAAATCAGGTTTGAGACAGACATTTAAATAGACTGATAATTGCTTGAGTATTACTTTTCTTGCTGATGAGAGAAATCAGCAGTTAGGACATGGGAGAGAACTGCTCCTAGACTCAAAAAGGCAGAAAACTAGTTACAGTGCCCTCACTAAAGGCTACATTTCAAAAGTTTGGTCATTTTGTTTTATTTTGGATCAGATGCAATCAGGCTGCCTCATCTCCTAGCCACCTACCAAAAAAGGTCCTCTCATGGCAAAGGCACAGCCCCAGATCAAAGGGCACCTGCACTCAAGTGACAGGTCACGGTCCCCATGGCTGATCCACCATGCCAAGGTCAAACAGGGCTGAGCAGGGCGATGCCCAATGCTGCAGCACTGCCTTGAGACAGCCCTGGCCTTGGTCACAAACCACGTGCTGTTTAACGGGCACAGGCTGACTACTCTCTGCCCTGAGCCACAGATACTTAAAGCAGCAGCTTTAAAACAGGGGTTTGTCTTACCTCCCCCCCCTTATTACTTTGATTATGTGCAGGTTTTTAATTTCACAAGCACATTAAGTGGAGAGACAGATGAGATGAGAAAGGGAGCTCTGAAGAGGAACAGTTCTACAGGGATCCCCTAAGGGAATCCATTAGAGGCCCTAATAGCAGATATGGTTTTGAACAATGAATTTAAGGAATTATTTAATGACTATTAGACTATATTAAATATACAGGTTACATCTGAAGCATGACTAAAACAACTGGATATTGAAATTTATTTTGCTTTGGAAAAAATTGAAAAGAGCAGACTGAAGACTACCGAATTTATGCTGGTTCTCATGATATTCCCCTCTGCTTACTTCAGAGCAAGTTACTCACAAGAATATGAAAATCTCCCAAAGAAAAGCGCTGGATTCAATGAAACGTAAAAGAAGAACAGAGGAGACAAACAGTCACGCTGATTGTCTCCATAGATACCAGCCTTATGCAAACCTGTCTCATCTAAGTAAGAGATTAACAGGGACCAAAGCTCTGTACTGTGGTGTTAGGGGTCCACAGACGAGTTTCTTGCTTATGATCTGTCTTCCAAATAACCACAGTGTGGCAGTGTGGCATTCCAACTGCAAATGTATATTTACTTCCCTAGAGCCAGATGACAGCTAATGGGAAAAAAAACCCAAAACAAACACAACAGAAAAGCACATATGGTGGATGACAGGTCCTCTAAAACAACTATTTTGTTCTACGGCTCTGCTTCCATCAGTCTACATCACTTGCAATCATAGACATGGCCAGGCTCCCATTCTAGCGTCTCCTGGGGTCCCATTTTGCATGAATGCATGTGAAAGCAAGGGTGCAATACGAGTGCTCGGTTACTGACAAGAGCTACTGAGGTCTGTGTTTTGGGATTGTGGAAAGGCTGGAAAGGGAATAAAGAAGGCTGCTTCTCTTTAATTCTGAAAAAATCCATCCTAGCACTAACGTTTTATATTCAGTGAAAGACTTCTGATAAACCAGTATTTTCTATCAGAAAAAACAAGCAAAATGTCAAAGAGCTCCACCCTCGACATCCACATGTGACATGAAAAAATCCTGGCCTGCTCCAATGAATATTTCTGTACCATTGCAAAACACTTCACAAGGGGGCCTTTAAGTCTGAAGCAAATTTCACAGAATCATAGAATGGCCTACGTTGGAAGGGACCTTGAAGATCATTTCTTTCCAACCCCCCTGCCCTGGGCAGGGACACCTCCCACCAGCCCAGGTTGCCCAAGCCCCATCCAGCCTGGCCTTGAACACCTCCAGGGACGGGGCCTCACAGCTTCCCTGGGCAATTTGTTCCAGTGCCTCACCACCCTCGTTGTGAAAAATTTCTTCCTAATATCTATTCTAAATCTCCCCTCTTCCAGTTTGAAGCCATTCCCCCTCATCCTATCACTCCATGCCCTTGCAAAAAGTCCCTCTCCAGCCTTCTTGTCGGCCCCCTTCAGATACTGGAAGGCCGCTATAAGGTCTCCCTGGAGCCTTCTCTTCTCCAGGCTGAACACCCCCATCTCTCTCAGCCTGTCCTCATAGACGAGGTGCTCCAGCCCTCGGATAATTTTCATGGCCTTCCTCTGGACCCACTCCAACAGGTCCATGTCCTTCTTATGTTGAGTGCTCCAGAGTTGGATGCAATATTCCAGGTGGGATCTCACGAGAGAGGAGTAGAGGGGCAGAATCCCCTCCCTCGTCCTGCTGGCCACACTTCTGATGCAGCCCAGGATGTCGTTGGCTTTCTATGCTGCGAGCGCACATTGCTGGCTCATATTGACTTCCTCATGAACCAACACCCCCAAGTCCTTCTCCTTGGGGCTGCTCTCGATCCATTCTCCGCCCAGCCTGTATTGGTGCTTGGGATTGCCCCGGCCCACATCCTGGACTTTGCACTTGGCCTTGTTGAACTTCATGAGGTTGGCACAGGCTCACCTTTCCAGCCTGTCCAGGTCCCTCTGGATGGCATCCCTCCCCTCCAGCGTGTTGACTGCTCCACACAGCTTGATGGCGTCAGCAAACTTGCTGAGGGTGCACTCAATCCCACTGTCCATGTCACCAACAAAGATGTTAAACAGCACCGGTCCCAGTACTGACCCCTGAGGACCCCACTCGTCACTGCTTGCCTCTTGGACATCAAGCCATTGACCACAACTCTTTGAGTGCAGCCATCCAGCCAATTCCTTTTCCACCGAGCGGTCCATCCATCAAATCTCTCCAATTTAGAAACCAGGATGTCATGTCGGACAGTGTCAAATGCCTTGCAGAAGTCCAGGGAGATGATGGCAGTTGCTCTTCCCTTATCCACCAATGTTGTAATACCGTTGTAGAAAGCCACCAAATGTCAGACGCAATTTGCCCTTAGTGAAGCCATGTTGGCTGTTACCAATCATCTCCTTTTTTTTCCCCATGTGCCTTAGCGGAGTTTCCAGGAGGATCTGCTCCATGATCCTGTCAGGCAAAGAGGTGAGACTGACTGGCCTGCAGTCCCCGGGTCTTCCTTTTTTCCCCATTTTAAAAATGGGGGTTACATTTCCCCTCTTCCAGTTGGTGGAAACTTCACCAGACTGCCGCGACTTCTCAAATATGATGGATAGTGGCTTGGCAAGTTCATCCACCAGTTCCCTCAGGACATGCGGACGAATTTCGTCAGGTCTCATGGACTTCTGCACCTTCAGGTTCCTCAGATGGTCTCAAACCTGGTCTTCTCCTACAGTGGGAGGTACCTGATTCTCCCAGTCCCTGCCTTTGCTTTCTGCAATTCATGTAGTGTGGTTAGAGCCCTTCCCAGTGATGACTGAGGCAAAAAAGTCATTGAGTATCTCAGCCTTCTCGATGTCCTGGGTGACCAGGCTTCCCGTTTTCTTCCTGAGTGCGTCCACATTTTCCCTAGTCTTCCTTTTGTTACCGATATACCTATAGAAGGCTTTCTTGTTGCCCCTGATGCCCCTGGCCAGATTTACTTCTGTCTAGCTTTAGCTTTCCTAACCTGATCCCTGGCTGCTTGGAATTTCTCTGTATACCTCCCAGGCTACCTGTCCTTGTTTTCACCCTCTGTAGGCTTCCCTTTTCTGTTTGAGATTGTCCAGCAGCTCCTTGTTCATCCATGCAGGCCTTCTGGTGTTTTTGCCTGACTTCCTCTTTGTCAGTATACATCGCTCCTGAGCTTGGAGGAGGTGGTCCTCGAATATTAGCCAGCCTTCTTGGGACCCCCTTCCTTCCAGGGCTTTATCCCACCATACTCCAGCAAGCAGATCCCTGAAGAGGCTAAATTCTGCTCTCCTAAAGTCCAGGGTAGCAAGCTAGTAAGCTTGCCCCCTCCTTGCCCTAACGATCTCAGACTCCACCATCTCATGGTCACTGCAGCCAAGGCTGCCCTTGAGCGTGACATTCCCCACCAGTGCCTCCTTGTTGGTGAGAACAAATTTGTACTTGAAGGTCATGGGATGAAAGAGAACAGTCACTTAATGTTCACAAAGTAGTTTAACAAATATATTCCTGCCAGTAACACTGCAAGAAACTGTTTAGATATAGGAAGTGCTACAGAGGTTTTATTGACTGGTGTTTAACCAAAGTTTTTTTTGTTTTGTTTTTTTTCCATCTTAAAATAATCTAAGATCACAAAAGGCTGCAGCAGTTCAGTCCCTCTCTCTGAAGGTAGCATGAATTGTCACTAAGCTGTCCTGGGACCTGTCACCAGCACTACTTCATGCTTCTCATGACTTTTAATTGAAATACTGATCAAGTCTGGCCCTACTGAATTTTTACAATTAAAGTTTCAAGGTGATATGCTATGGCATAACATTAAGCATAGATTTCATTTGTCCTTCATTAATAATCAACCTTACAGTCAAATATCCATTAACATGAACTGCATAATAAAATCAACAACAATTTCAAATGAATTCCCATATGAACAAAACATTTCAAATGCTTAATATTTCACACTCCCCTTTCACCAGCTACAGTTCAGTAGCAATCTAGGTCTCTGAAATCTTCATAATGCTTTTTATCTTTTGAAATGAAACATTTTCCTTAGACTTTCATACCATCCTTATTACTTTACATCAGTGCCAAGTCAATTCCCTTTCTGGATTGCATCTGTCCTCTCATATCTCCTTTACCGTTCAGCAAACAAAATCCTTCCTCTGGATCTTCTCTGGGTATTTGCCCACAAAAAAAATGACACTGTTCTAAACTAAATTAGCAGAAGCAGATACAAAGCCAGCCCTCCTCTACTTCACAGGCTGGCATGTACAATAAGTAAAAATTCAGAGATAAAATGCATGAAACAAGTGAAAATAACAGTTGGCTTGCCATATATATAGCTTGACTTGGCCATGTAGGCCCTTTAGTGTAACCCATTGGAGTATTGAATTATTATGAAAATAATCCTTCAGTGTAAATTTATGTCTTTTTTACCATCCTTTAGAGGTTTTTTTCTAAACAAGAAGAATTTGATCTGGTATGCACATATGGTGCTATTCTGTTCAGGAACACTAATGTTAAGCTCCAAAGAACAAAACTTCAGACATAATCAATATTAATAGAGAAAATTTTACCAATTGTGACTGAAACCTCTCAAGATTTCAGATTTAACTACTTTCATGGATGTGAACAGCATGACTGCTTATATTCTGCAGAGTAGAGGTGACTTTTTCATGCTCAAAATCTGTGCTTTTTGATGTTAACTAATTTCCTATAAAATCCTGTGAATGTAAGATAAGGAGGCTTTTACCTGAGAGCAGCTAAGTCTGATAAGTGAGGTGTTTGATTAAGCTCAACTAAGATTAGGAGAAAGTTACTGATGCCTTATCTCAAAAGGACTATACAGTTAGACAGCTATCTCAGTAAGAAGCCCTCCTTTTTCTGAACTCCACACAAAGCCAGAATCTAACCATTTTTAATCCAATCCACTTACAGAATTCAGACAATACTATTAATTTACTATAGCTCAAATCGCAACATTTCTATGGCAGATTAGAGACAATATTTATGAAAAGATCCAGAACAGTACATAGGGAATTCTCAAGCGTTAAATATTTTAGACAATAAAGTTTTCCTAACGTTTCTCCATCTTGATATGAAAGCACATGATTTCTAAGTACTGCTTCCATTACATAATACTGCTGTGAACATAATGCAGAGCCATTTCCCAGTACTTTATGAAATCTATTCCTTTAGGCTACTATTTACATCCTAGGAATTACAGTGCCATATTGGGCATTTGCATGGAGATCATTAATATTTAAAGTGGGACACAGTTAGAACTTAAGCAATTGAAAAATGTGCAATCATAAGACATACATACCCCCTACTCATGCCATTTTGCAGGGGAAATGGCTATGCATTCCCACTCCACACTGCTGGCTCTTCTCAGGGGTGGGGTGCTCTTTATTTTAAGTTTGAAAGCCTCCTGTTGCCTAGACAGCACAAGCAATACCTGGAGATAAAAGAGTCTGGGATCCCAGGACTGTTTTGTGAAAATACTGACACTGTTGGGAATGGGGAATGGAACAGAGTAAAAGACCCTTAACCACTATGTTATGACCTCTCCTACCTGCAGCCCATGATGCCCTAAAAATGAATCTGAGAATTGGTCTGCACACCTCCATGCTCAGCCACATCCCTGCCCCTCCAGCTCCCTGTTCAGGGTATCTGCTTGTTGCATCTCATACCAAGGTGCCTAGTCCTCAAAATATTGCTCATCTAATAATAAACAGTTCTTGATTGCAGGCTTCATGTGCTTCAGTGGCCCCAAACTTCTAGGGAACTTGATTTATTGTTGTCGGACTGACGTGAGACCACTCTTGGACTTTTACTGAACTTGACCTTCTCTCTCTCCTTCTGTAAATTGCCTGACACATTGCTGTAAGTATACAGACTTAGTCAAGAAACTGTAATTATCAAAATGTATGAAACTGGAGATATAATTTGCACTTGTTCATAACACCATTTCATTTCCATACCATTGTATTTTTTTCTCAGTTTAATTGAGTTACTATGCTGCAAATTAGAGTTACATAGCATTCCTGCTTTGTTCTTGCTTAAAGCAATCACCTATGAGGTATCCCACTGAAATAGCTCAATTCTTGCTGTAAGGGATATTTAACTTTTCCTGCCAGTCCTGACTGCATTAACCAATTTAACAAAGGTTTAGCATTAGTTATGAATTATTTTCCGGACCATATCTACTTCCAATGTACAAAAGTGACTGTTAAAAAAAACCCCTAATATTGTAGCTATCTGTTCCAAATAGACTTTTAAGATCATAATGATAGGTACCAAAATACACATATGATCTCTGGAAGTTGTGTAGCTAAGCAAACTATACAAAGCTAGGTAGTGCTGTATTTAATCTAACACAAATATGTATGTTCCTCAAATATAAAAAGAAAGTATTGATTTGCTACTGTTACAAGATCTGTTTCCTCCAAAGCACTACTGGCTTAAAGCCCTTGCTGGAGTATACGATTGTTGATCATCAAATAGAGCACATTGCTACACCAGCAGCGTAGGAGGCAAGATTATTCCACTGAGAATTACTGTATTTAAGAGGCAAGTGATAACTTGTCTATTTTGTGATGATTTTATGTTTAAAATGAAATAAAATAACGTACCAGAGGCTTCTGCACCTACTAATGCTTTTTTATTTCCCAAACTTGTCTCCTACTGGATCAGGTAGAAGAGTGTTTTACTTACATGAATTTTTAATTTGACTTTATCAAAACTGCAGTGAATTCTTTCTACCTCTTTCCTTCACAGACTTAAAAACATGTTGCTGAATTTGTACAGCTGTACTGACTATGAGAGGCTCTAAACTCCAGATGAAAGCATCTATTTTACCTGTCAGTAAATAAGCATGCTTTGCTTAGAGCTCATATTTTGGCAAGGCAGGAAATTCACTTGTTTGCAAATTTCATTCACTTGTTTCATTCCTTTCAGAAGACGTTGTAGGGCTCACATTCCAGCAACTTTATGCCTTGAAATAAGAAAGAACAAAAAACCCAGCACCCACAAACCACTTTACCATTTGCACTACGTCCAGGTCATCAGCCTCACATGTCGTAATAGAGTTGTACATCTAAGTATTCTCCAAGAATGGTCATTCTGAAGAGCGTGTTATTCATTCTTCTGCACTGAGATGACACAGCTTCCACTGTGAGAAGTACCAGGGACTTCGAGTTTCTATACAGTGCAGGGTGCTGCTAAAGTATTGTAACGAATGCAAGAAATGTCGGTACTACTTATCTGATGAATACAGTTTAGGCTTAATTTCGCCATTCGTTCTTTTCTCTGAAGAAGTTAATTCATTTTGCATGCAAGCAGTAGCCATTTTGGTCAGTATGAAGAAACTATTTTGGACTGCCAACATGCATCTAGGGGAGCCTTGAGATAGAATGAAAGACAAATTCACCAAACATTGATTTATAACAACAGTCAGCCAAAGAAGGCAGAAATGTGAAAACAGTGCAAGCAGAGTGTGAAATAAAAACCTGAACTGTCAGGGAACTGAAAGCATAGCCAGATGCTTTCTGCAGTGACGTAAATTGAAGTAGAAGTCACCAGGCAGAGATACAAGCAATGCTACCACAACACCACCTAAATAATCTGACTTACTCCAAAAGAGTTGTTCTGTGGAGCTGTAAACCAACTACTGGTTGCATAAATCACATCCCCTCTCAGACACTACCAGGCTAGAACGTGCATTCTTCAGAGAACGGAAACTACACAGCAGAGTGGGAGTATTCTCTCCTGATAGAAATACAATCTAGAACAAAGAAATTGTCACATTTAAGGTCTGAAACAGTGCCCATGGATGAGAGAGTAGCTGTTGCTGGCACTGCTCTTTCAATTTATCCCCAAGTATCACATGAGCATTACTGTTAGTGCTTTCTTTCTGCATCAAAAGATGAAAAAATTGGTTATGTACCAACTAGCGATCATTCAAGCAAACGAGCAGCCTAAAAACTACAGAAGCAATAACTCTTTAGTGTACATACCACAGCATTACATGATGCATCAATTTATACTGAATTCCAAAGATGACTAATTTTATTGTTCCTAGAAGTCAACAGGTAATCATTAATTAATAATCAGTTAAAATAACTGTAGTCTGTGTTTCAAAGCATAGAATTGATATATTCTATGCACATATCACATTACTATTTGATCTTTTTAATTGACATTTATATACAAGCACCTTATGAAGTTTATTCTGAAATGACGGTATTGCTACTAAATACTCGAGATCAAAGCTTTCAAGTATGTGAACAACAATTCTGAAAAGAGTATCTCCAAAAGCCAGGATCTACATGAAACACATGCAGGGGTCACCATGAACTAATTAAGTTTACTTAACCTCACCTACAGGCTTTGTGTGGTGGTTTTTTTTTTTGTTTTGGTGTGTCGATTTTTTGTTTAAGAAGTTTATCTTTGATATTATGCAAGTTTTAACATCTCAAATGAACTGAAAAGTACAATCTCAAAGCTCTTTACAAAGGATAGCATACACTGATTAAATGAATTAGTTATCACCTGTGTGCATGTAACAAGGCAAAGGCAAAAAACCCACTCATTTTCCTCAAACAAGTCAAACCTGGAGAAAGGCATTGGACTCTGCAGGGAAATGTCTTCTCTCAAAGCAAATACCAGTTCAGTCGACATGAGAAAGGAGTAACGTAGTACTTGAATACATCTCAGTTTCTTTTCCACTTGTTTACTTCGTCCATGCTTTAATGCCAGAAATAATGATACTCTATGTGCTTTTTTTCATATAAAAATACAAATATATACAAAGTATTACTGGAAAAAAAGAACATACCGTAATCTAAGTGTATTTTAGCACTATAGAACCTTTTTCACCTTGCCAAAAAATATACACTCCATAGAGACATGAAGCAAGATAAGGGGAAAAAAAGGGTACCGTATTGAGGCACGAGATAAAGGTCAGTAAATCACATGAGCATTGTTATGTCAAGACTGAGTCACAGGGTAAATTACTCCAAGTCCCATATAGTATCTACAGAAAGTTGTTTAGAGATTCAAAACCCGTACAAAGTAGTCTGCTGGAAGAGGGTGGAAATCAAAACTATGAACTGAATCACTCCAAGTAGATAATAATAAAAAAAGATCCCAACAAAAGGCTTGAAAACATTAACAAATATACAAGGAAAAAAGCACATGCTCACTTTGTCCACATTCTATAAGAAGTTATTTAATAAGTGCAAAACTTACCGGAGCATCTTCCACTGAACAGCAACTTTTCAAAACAATCATATCAGAAACCAAAGGCTCTCTCTACCCCACCACCCCAAACTAGAAATAACTCCACCAACTTCTGAGACAGCTTTGCACTGTTTCTCGTATTCCTTGTTGTCTTCTTGACTGCTTCAATTTTGTCATCAGGTTTGTTTTGGCAGGTAGATCCATTTACAACTTTGACAATAGTTTGTACTGTTTTGTTCTCTTCCCCTTTCTCAAATATGTTGAAAGATTTGCCTTAAAAAAGGCTTCATGACAGCATAAAAAGGTGATCTTACTCTAGCATTCAAAAGGGATGAAAGGCTAGTATAACATGCCTTAACCTGAAATTCAGCACAGAAAAAAATTATTATAAAAAGCAGCAGAAATTCAGGCTTTCTGTCACTCTCTCCACCACCATTTTGTCTTTCATGTTTTATGTGAATCTTTTGGGAAACAGGGGAACAGGAGATTAAACCAACTAGACTTAAGATATGTTTCAAAACAAAAGTAGGTAAACAAAATGGTGTTGATTGATATCATAGTTTCAATGTCCACACATGCACACAATCTCAATCACAAACAAATATTTTTTTGACAGATCTGCTGGGAAACATTGCGATATTATTACATTTTCTAGGAATAGCTGAGCATCTGAGGTTTCAAAAGACAATTGAACATATGAAGGCTAGAAAGACATTATAAACATTTCCTTTCCTTAAAGGAGCAGGGATAATTTGAAACAATACAAAGAACAGATTTTCAGCTTCTGCTACTTTTAGAAGCACAAGATGGAACTCATTTTGTAGTATTAACCCGAGAGAAGTAGAACTCCCAGTAGACATTTGTGACTTTATCACTGTACAAGAAAACATCAGGATTTAGGATTCACGGCACTGTGAAAAAACACGTGTAGTACAAAGGCATATTTTGGAAAGTGGTTAAATACATAAGAGAGACCAGTTGAGAAGCAGGAATTTATTTCCTAAGAAAGCATATGAGCGCTTCACGCATTACTCCAAACATACAACTCCACACAAAATGAAAGGGTCAGCAATGCCATCCACTTGGTTCTCTGTTTCTTTTCTTACCACCTTTTTGACCACTACAGCATGCAAGCTATTACTCAGAAATTTACCGCAAGAAATATAAAGTCCCATCAACACCTATCCTTCAGGATTTCTTCCTGTTTGGCCATCAAAGAAACTACCTAAAAATGCAAAGATCAGTGGATCATGCAATTTAAAAAGTGCCAGATCGTACTGCACTGAAAAGTGCTCCAGGAACATGGATGAGCTACTACACATCACCTCAGCTACAACAGCTGGCTGTCTATATGCTCTTAGTCTATATGAAGTATATAGTAAATCAGATCAGCTTAGTCTGAAGTGAAGGACTTCATCTACATCAAGGTTTTCTTGCATTTGATACTGGCAGGTAAGTATCAAGCATGGCAGGGACAATTATCTTAGGTCAACATGGTAGCTGTGTGTATTAGCTGTAACACTCATTTCACAGAAAGACATCAGAACCTCGAAGCCAAAGGTCTTTTGGAAAAAAGTAACAGAAAGCAGACTTTCCTGAACACTTTTCTTCACATCTTAAGCAGCTTTCAAGGATACATATAACTCTGCTAATGGAAAACTAAAAACTACCTGCCGATTTACTGAGAAGACACTATCTCTTGTACAGTTTCATTCTTTCTTTGCCTCAGCATCAAAACGATTTTTATGTCACTGAAAAAAAAGATGATGTTTTAGGGTTTTACATCAATACCAATAGTTATTATCCAATCCGTACTTCAGCACAACCTTCTGAAAACTCCTAGCTCTGTTCCATTTTCTCTATAACACATGGTAAGAACCTGTTGCATTTCAGGCTTATTAAGCATATATTTATTTCAGATGAAGAGTAATATGCTCAATTATTTCAGAAAATAATCCTTTTGTCTTGAAAATATAGTTCATATATTTTTCCTTCATAGCAGGTAAATGAATTACATTAAAAGAGGTGGGGTTTGTTTTGTGGGATTCTTTAATAACTTGTTCAGAATTATGACTAAATGATTACAGGAGAAGTAATTCTGGAGCCTCAATTTGTATTCCCCAGACTACAAGATCTGCCACTTAACCAAGAGCTGGACTATTATTTGTGAACTTACAAAAAAGTATGAACTTTGTGTAAGGATAAACAACATACATAGCAATGAAAAGATCTGTAAGTGGAAAGTAGTAGATTGACGGACAGTGGGGTGGATTGAACAGTGGTTGACAGACAGAGCTCAGAGGGTTGTGGTTAGTGGTGCAGAGTCCAGTTGGAGGCCAGTAACTAGTGGTGTCCCTCAGGGGTCAGTACTGGGTCCAGTCCTGTTCATCATATTCATCAATGACCTGGATGAAGGGATAGAGTGTACCATCAGCAAGTTTGCTGATGACACAAAACTGGGAGGGGTGGCTGACACGCTGGGAGGCTGTGCTGCCATACAGCGTGACCTGGACAGGCTGGAGAGTTGGGCAGAGAAAAACCTGATGAAGTTCAACAAGGGCAAGCGTAGGGTACTGCATCTGGGGAGGCATTAGTACAGGTTGGGGGCTGACCTCCTGGAGAGCAGCTCTGTGGAAAGGGACCTGGGAGTCCTGGTGGACAATAGGATGCCCATGAGCCAGCAATGTGCCCTGGTGGCCAAGAAGGCCAATGGCATCCTGGGGGGGTGTATCAAGAAGAGCGTGGCCAGCAGGTCGAGGGAGCTCATCCTCCCCCTCTACTCTGCCCTGGGGAGGCCGCATCTGGAGCACTGTGTGCAGTTCTGGGCTCCCCGGGTCAGGAAGGACAGGGAACTGCTGGAGAGAGTCCAGCAAAGGGCTACAAAGATGATCAGGGGATTGGAGCATCTTTCCTACAAAGAAAGGCTGAGGGGCTTGGGGCTTTTTAGTCTAGAGGAAAGAAAACTGAAGGGGGATCTAATCAAAGCTTACAAATACTTAAAGGGAGGGTGCCAGGGGGATGGGAAGAGTCTTTTTTCAGTGGTGCCCAGTGACAGGACAAGAGGTAACGGGCACAAACTTGAGCATAGGAAGTTCCATCTAAACATGAGGAGGAACTTCTTTCCTGTGCGGGTGGCAGAGCAGTGGCACAGCTGCCCAGAGAGGTGGGGGAGTCTCCCACTCTGGAGCCATCCCAAACCCGCCTGGACGCCGTCCTGTGCAACTGCTGGAGGTGACCCTGCTGTGGCAGGGGGTGGGACTGGGGGAGCTCCAGAGGGCCCTTCCAACCCTGACCACTCTGGGATTCTGTGAAACAGTCTCCCACACTTCACTCAAGGAAAGAATGACTTCACAAAAAAAACTTATTGGTTACAGAATTCATTATAGAATGACTTATTCTAACCATGATTTTAATTACTTAGTGTTAACTGATCATCCACATTAAGAGGCTGATGTTAATTTCACTCTTCTATTTAACAGAAACATTGTTTATATTAATATATCAGTTATATGGAAACATAATATTCAAAAAAAATAGGGTAAAGGGAAACAGAGGGTTTGTTTTTTAGAGCAGACACAACATTACTCTGCTTTCCTAAATACTAGCCTCTTGTAGTAAATCTTTTATTTCTGCACAGTGGTCACAACAAGATTCCATATGCCCCTATATTGGCAAATTAATTCTTGCATTCTAATGAAAAATATCTCAAGTTTATACTTTTATCTGGCTTTACTGTTGTCAGCACCAATTTGTGTTCCCATTGTGCATAGCTAATTTTTCTTCATTTCCTCAACTGTAATCCAGGTTGTTCATACAGAGCACTAAGGACAAGATTACAGAGACTTCACCTACAACACTTAATATCTTAATCCACAGCCATCCTTTCAAAAAGAAATTTAACTACTCAGAGTAGATACTTCACAATTTTTCTAAGGATACTGCAATTTCTTTTATTTCTTTCCTTTGCTCCAAAAATATGATACTATTCAAACATGGTAACGTATTTCGCCAAGTAACATTAAGTACTATGCTTTCTATTGTCCCTTTAGCAATTTCGTCACTTAGCATTAAAAAAAATATTTTACTGATCTAGCTTTTGATACATAGACATAATTTATACCAACCAGATTCGGATCATTTAAATTTCATACCTTCCCTCTGAAAAGTTACTTGGAAATCTTACACAACTTTTCATTAGATTTCTACTACTGAAATCATTCAAGTTGGGTCTGAAATGCTTGCACTGCAGTTGCTTCCTCATTTACCCTTATGATTTCTATTCCCTGTTTTACTTCAGCATTTATTAAAAAAATAATGAACAATTTTGTGATTCTTAGAAATTTCAAATTTGAAAGTTTTTTTTCTAATCTCTAGATTACACCTAGGAACAGATTCAAAACCACCTAGGTGAATCTTAACTACAAAGTTTGAACACAGATTTCAAATTCACCAAATTTCAGTGTCGTTCCTGCTTGTTTAAAACCAGGAAATCAGAAATGCAGTACATCTTCACATGCAAGGGTTTTAGGTTGCTTTTTTGAACAACTTCATTATTTTAAATAAAAAAAAAAAGCACCTGGATGAGCGCTAACAATGGAAGAATAATTTTGATCTCAGTTACTCAAGCACTAAAAATAAACATTTTGCCTGAAGTCAATTATGTAAGATTACAAATAGATACACATTCAGAACCTTCTAACTGCAGCTAATCAAGGAAATTGGAAAGGTATGATGCCTCTCAACTAGTGAAATCAAAACCCATAAAAAACAGATGGAAGCATAAGATCTCGTAATAAAGCAGTTTTCACCATATTCTGAGTTCTTACAGACTAACAGTTCCAGACAGCAAGAGCAAATCGGGCTGTGGGGCTTTACAACCTGGAACCTTTTAATCAACCAACTTTTGTTTGAGAAAAAGGAGGCATTTTTGTTACACGTTTCAAGTATTTTTATTGCATTATACATATATTTTCAGCAATCTTAGGAAACAACTTTTCCTCCTAGAACTTTTTTTTTTTAGCCTGATATATGATGCTTTCAGTCTTTCTCTGCCTTAGGGCATTCCCTCCTGTTGGTCTTTAAACAGAAAGGCAGCCTGCCTTAGAACCAAGCATCCTAAGTCTGAATTAGATCATCATTAGCAGAATCACCTTGGGAAAGCTGAATTAAATCAGGATAAAAAAATAAACCACTATTTCCCTCCACATGCATACCACTGATTTGTGAACCCATAAAGCTGTTGAAAAACCAGGCAGATACAATCACTTCTGAAGATTTTTGCCTAGATCATCTGTGTAAAAGCACCATGAATCTATTCCATGAACAAATGTCTATAAAAATAACTAAGTATAAGAATGCTTAGACAGTCAAAATAGTTAATCAGTCACCCATCAGCAAAATTAAAAATAAGTTCACATATGCAATAGTAGATATCATCATAACTTTTCTGCCATTCTATAAACAGACAAGTCTTCTCATCCTTGTTTATTCTGCAATTAAAGCAATTTTCTCATTTTGGAACCAAGCTATTGGTCAAACAGCTTACATTTAGAAACCTAAACTTTGGAAAAGTTATTTTAAGTTGAATTCTATTTCACAATGTAAAGTTTAAAAAAGGGTTTTTTGGAGTACCATGTGCCCATACAAACTGCTATCATCACAACTGCTCATCCTGCTTGATGCCCCAGAAAGGGCATCCTATACCTCCACATCATTAACTCCTTCAACAGTGCAGCCATGGCTAATGCACTCATAGTCCCTACTGCTTTCTTCTTCCATGAACCTATAATTACTACATAAACCATTGGAATTCCCCTGTCCCCCAAGCTGAGCTCAGGTGCCTACATGGCATTGGTGTCCTAATGGCAAACACTTTTCTGAACTACAGCCTCCACAGTGAAGTATTAAAACCAGCTTCAGGTTGTGAGAATGTTTTGGTTCTCTTGACATGCACAGAGCAGATACAACATACTTTTCCCTTGGCACACATTTGCCTTTTATTTACTGCTTCAAATAAAAGCTATGAAAACTTAGACAAGTTGTTCATCACAAAGCCTCACCTGTTTCAGAAATCTAAATACAATGTTTGAAATAGCACAATATTGTTTTAATTTTAACAAGAGAAAGACAAGACACTCAAGTTCTTTTCCTATATCAGCACATAGTCAATTCTAACAAAGAATAAAATTTATCTCAGGCATAAAACTTTTTAACAATAATAATACAACGATAAAACCTCAACAGTCCCAACTCCAGTTTCATATAGAGAGATATAAGCAAATCAGGTAACTTCATTAAAGTCAATTGGATAAAAATAAAAATTGAAGCACATTCAAATTCTTCCCAATCAATCTCTGTTATTAAGATTACCATGCTGGTATAACACATCCAGCATATCTTCTTTACACGATTTTCTAAAGAATATTCATCTCATTCTTACTAACATTCTTATTTAATACTGAAAACAAATACTAAATTAAGATCAAGACATTATCAGAAGGCATTGAGCATTTGGGTTTGGATTTTTAGGGTAAAGATATTTAGCCACCCTCTCCACTTAATCGCCCTGTAGAGCCCAAAGATGTACTCTCAAGAATCAGAAGGACTCAACTTAAGAAAGTTTACTGTACCCAAAATATATTTTAGATATAGGTGTAGAGAAAGAAAAGCTACTTTAATGAACTCTCCTCGTATTGGTTACTTTTTCTAAGTGAAAAACCATTTCTAAGGCAATAGTTATCAGCAATAGATTTTAAATCCAATAATCTAATCAAAATGGAGATTAATTTACTTTTCACTTTTATAGGCGTTTTGGATGCAAGTCTTGCAGTAGAAGCCAATTGCCAAGACTGTCACAAATTAGACAACTAAGAAGTAAGCAGCAAGTTTGTTAATTACGAGGATTAATTTAATGAACTTACTCTCATTAAGCTTTATGAGCCATGCTGTTTATAGGAGTGTGTGAAAGTCCACGACAGTAACACAGCAATGTCACGAGGCAATTAAGAACACCAATGAGAAGTTTTGTAAGGGGGGGGAACAGCAAGGCAAATGCTTTGCCGAAAACAGTATTATCACACAAATTTTAAAACAGCTAATTGAAAGAATCAGAAGAAGGTAACTTTAGTCCCAACAGGTTATCAACAAAGTATATTCTCTTCAGAGAGCAGAGGAGCACAGGCTTCAGCCGTGGGGTTACACGGCCTGTGCCGCTCCTCGGGTGAGGATCTGCATAACAAAGTTCTCCCCCAGCTTCATCTCCTCCCGCCACACCCGGGTACCAGCCCTGCCGCCGGGTACCGGGGGAAACCAGCAGGCGTCAAACAGTATCACTAAAGGAACATCATTTAATAAAACATCACAACACAGTGTTGCTCTCAAGTACTTCTTAATTTAAAAATACGTGAATTTATAAAGTCATGAAGTACCACTTATGAAACAAAACCTACTTCTCCCAATTAATCAAATTTACATCAAGAAAGACCAGCACCAACACAGACTGAAATCACTACAGTTACACAAGGCTGAAAGACAATCTTTTTTCCCCTCTTTAACCCAAAAGTTACAACCTCCAAAACCTCTCAGCTCCAGACAATTGGATTTGACACATCAGAGGAACTTTCAGCTTCCCCAAAAAATATTTTGAAAAACACATAAAGTTTCCAGGAGAAATAACACCATCCTACCCCCTCCAGAGAAAACACCTCAAGTATATCATTGGTTTAAAAGCAAACAAGCACAACTGTGAACCTACCTGTTCTCCGAGGGCATCAGGGACGCCATCCAACACCCTGCCGGGAGCTGAAGCACCTCTGCCCTGCTGCTGCCGCCACTTTCCCCCTCACACCAACAACCCCCCAGCACCGCTGTACGGATCAGAGTGCAGCTATGCTAATCTATTCCAGCTGTGAGCCTGGCTTCAGCTGAAATGCATAGCCAATTAACACACATGCAGCAAACGCAGTTTAGCAGGCAAGCCCGGCCCGCGGGGAGCGGCTCTGTGAGGAGAGGGCGGGGCTCCCCTCAGCCAGACAGGACCGGTCCTGGCCGTTTCCCGCCGGTTCTCTGACAGACCTGTCACAGCTGTGCCAATTAGTGAAGCCAGTGATGCCTCTGGTAAAAGTACTTAATGGAGGGGAAAGAGGGCTCAGGTAGGTAGGAGGTGGTGTTGTGAGTGCCAGGGCTGAGGGAGGTGGTGATGGCCCTGTGGGCGCCAGGGCTGAGGGAGGAGGAGGTGGCGGCGGCGGCCCTGTGGGCGCCAGGGCTGAGGGAGGAGGAGGCGGCGGCGGCGGCCCTGTGGGCGCCAGGGCTGAGGGAGGAGGAGGCGGCGGCGGCCCTGTGGGCGCCAGGGCTGAGGGAGGAGGTGGCGGCGGCGGCCCTGTGGGCGCCAGGGCTGAGGGAGGAGGTGGCGGCGGCGGCCCTGTGGGCGCCAGGGCTGCGGGAGGCGGTGGCGGCGGCGGCCCTGTGGGTGCCAGGGCTGAGGGAGGAGGAGGCGGCGGCGGCCCTGTGGGTGCCAGGGCTGAGGGAGGAGGAGGCGGCGGCGGTGGCCCCTGTGGGCGCCAGGGCTGAGGGGAGGAGGAGGCGGCGGCGGCCCTGTGGGCGCCAGGGCTGAGGGAGGAGGAGGCGGCGGCGGCCCTGTGGGCGCCAGGGCTGAGGGAGGAGGAGGCGGCGGCGGCCCGGTGGGCGCCAGGGCTGAGGGAGGAGGAGGCGGCGGCGGCCCTGTGGGCGCCAGGGCTGAGGGAGGAGGAGGCGGCGGCGGCCCTGTGGGCGCCAGGGCTGAGGGAGGAGGAGGCGGCGGTGGCCCTGTGGGCGCCAGGGCTGAGGGAGGAGGAGGCGGCGGCGGCCCTGTGGGCGCCAGGGCTGAGGGAGGAGGAGGCGGCGGCGGCCCTGTGGGCGCCAGGGCTGAGGGAGGAGGTGGCGGCGGCAGCGGCGGCCCTGTGGGCGCCAGGGCTGAGGGAGGAGGCGGCGGCGGTGGCCCTGTGGGCGCCAGGGCTGAGGGAGGAGGAGGCGGCGGCGGTGGCCCTGTGGGCGCCAGGGCTGAGGGAGGAGGAGGCGGCGGCGGTGGCCCTGTGGGCGCCAGGGCTGAGGGAGGAGGAGGCGGCGGTGGCCCTGTGGGCGCCAGGGCTGAGGGAGGAGGAGGCGGCGGTGGCCCTGTGGGCGCCAGGGCTGAGGGAGGAGGAGGCGGCGGTGGCCCTGTGGGCGCCAGGGCTGAGGGAGGAGGAGGAGGCGGCGGTGGCCCTGTGGGCGCCAGGGCTGAGGGAGGAGGAGGCGGCGGGTGGCCCTGTGGGCGCCAGGGCTGAGGGAGGAGGAGGCGGCGGCGGCCCTGTGGGCGCCAGGGCTGAGGGAGGAGGAGGCGGCGGCGGCCCTGTGGGCGCCAGGGCTGAGGGAGGAGGTGGCGGCGGTGGCCCTGTGGGCGCCAGGGCTGAGGGAGGAGGTGGCGGCGGCGGCGGCCCTGTGGGCGCCAGGGCTGAGGGAGGAGGAGGCGGCGGCGGTGGCCCTGTGGGCGCCAGGGCTGAGGGAGGAGGAGGAGGCGGCGGTGGCCCTGTGGGCGCCAGGGCTGAGGGAGGAGGAGGCGGCGGGGGCCCTGTGGGCGCCAGGGCTGAGGGAGGAGGAGGCGGCGGTGGCCCTGTGGGCGCCAGGGCTGAGGGAGGAGGAGGCGGCGGTGGCCCTGTGGGCGCCAGGGCTGAGGGAGGAGGAGGAGGCGGCGGTGTCCCTGTGGGCGCCAGGGCTGAGGGAGGAGGAGGCGGCGGTGGCCCTGTGGGCGCCAGGGCTGAGGGAGGAGGAGGCGGCGGCGGCCCTGTGGGCGCCAGGGCTGAGGGAGGAGGAGGCGGGCGGCGGCCCTGTGGGCGCCAGGGCTGAGGGAGGAGGTGGCGGCGGTGGCCCTGTGGGCGCCAGGGCTGAGGGAGGAGGTGGCGGCGGCGGCGGCCCTGTGGGCGCCAGGGCTGAGGGAGGAGGTGGCGGCGGCGGCGGCCCTGTGGGCGCCAGGGCTGAGGGAGGAGGTGGCGGCGGCGGCCCTGTGGGCGCCAGGGCTGAGGGAGGAGGTGGCGGCGGCGGCCCTGTGGGCGCCAGGGCTGAGGGAGGAGGAGGCGGCGGTGGCCCTGTGGGCGCCAGGGCTGAGGGAGGAGGAGGCGGCGGTGGCCCTGTGGGCGCCAGGGCTGAGGGAGGAGGTGGCGGCGGCGGCCCTGTGGGCGCCAGGGCTGAGGGAGGAGGTGGCGGCGGCGGCCCTGTGGGCGCCAGGGCTGAGGGAGGAGGTGGCGGCGGCGGCGGCCCTGTGGGCGCCAGGGCTGAGGGAGGAGGTGGCGGCGGCGGCCCTGTGGGCGCCAGGGCTGAGGGAGGAGGTGGCGGCGGTGGCCCTGTGGGCGCCAGGGCTGAGGGAGGAGGTGGCGGCGGTGGCCCTGTGGGTGCCAGGGCTGAGGGAGGAGGTGATGGTCCCTCTGCTGGGGTAGAGGTTTTCCTGCAGAGAGGACCGTCATGGCGCAGTGCTTCCCTGTGGAAAGTCTTGCTGGAGCTGATGGCCATGCTGCGGCCCATGGATGGCCCTGTGCTGGAGCAAGCAGGTGTTTCCTGAGGGAACTGCAGCCCTGGGAGAGCCTGTGCTGGAGCAGGTGTCTCCTGAAGGACTGCAGTGTGTAGAGGGACCCATGCTGGAGCAGGGGACAGCGTGAGAAGGAAGGAGCCGCTGGGAGTAGCAGTTACATGGGGGCTGCAGCCCCCATTTCCCATCCCCTGAGGCAAGTGGGGACCTGAGGAGTTGGGAGTGAAGGACCAAAATTGAGCCTGGGAAAAGGAGGAGTGGCATATAGTGTGGTTTTAGTTTTGCCTTTGTTTCTCATGATCTAAATCTAGTTTAACTAGTAATAAGTGAAATTAATTATCTGTGAGTCTGTTTTACCTGTGAAGGTAGCTGTAAGTGATCTCCCTGTCTTTAGCTTGACCCACAAGATTCTTAGTCTGACGTTTTTCTCCCATCTTTTTGGGGTGGGGGAGTTAGGAGCGGCTGGGAGAGCATCGGGTAGCCTGCCAAGGTCAACCCACCACAATATATAACAAATTATGTACTAAAATGTAAGTGCAATATTCTTCCCTGAATTGTATGTGATATGCCAAGTACATGGCGGCTTATGTATGTAGCTAATGGGTACACTCACCACAACTTTAAAAAGAAAATAGTCAACTGTTCTAATAATGTGACTAATTAGCATTTGCAGTAGCAATTACTATGTGGAAATTATGCACAAAAACTATGTATGCCATTTCCTTGAAAAGCTGTTTCTTATTATTTATAAAGCTTTCAGAATCTCTTTTTTTTTTCTTCCAGGGAGAGTATTTAGATGAAAGTAAAAAGGTATGTTTTCAAACCTCTCCCTTTAAACAATTAAGGTTAGATATTAATGTTTGGATACTTAAGGTTTGCTATTCTCTTAACTAATATGTAACAGATATTCTATCTTATACTGCTTTTTGAGAGCTTATGGTGTGAGTGTATTGATACTGATTAGGTTGAACACACAGTAGGAAGAAGTAAGAAGTGTTTTCAGTATGAATACAAGAAAATGAGTGGGTGGTGGAGAATAAATCTTTAAAATGGCTACCCTTGGGGAAGAAATAGAAATACAGCAGCATTTTTCTATTTGTCTAACATATGGTATAGATAAATGTCTGATGCTGTTAGTGAAACTGCACTGATTCCCTGCAGAAGAGTGGTATCTGTAGCTTTGATCAGTACACAAATATTCAGATATTAAATACTGACAAGAAAAAAATGGACATGACAAGTGCTACTTTTGATGTTATTTAAATATATAACTTCATGAACTTACATAATTTCAAATAAAAAGTGTTTTCTAGTTTTGCAGATAACTAATAATTAGCTACTGAAATACGTTTAGAGAGCATGGTATCTTCTTCCTTCTCCATAAATTATTTTATAGCTGTGTTGAATTCCAGTAGGGTTTTTAAAGTATTTTTTTTTTAAATGCAAGTCTAATTTGTTTGCTGTTTTGAGCTTCTGCTGGATGTGTGGGTGGAATTGAGGTGGAAGTATCCCAAAGAGCATTCTTTTTTTAAAATATTAAAGTAACTATGCAAAAAAGCCCCAGAACATAAAGGTCTATCCCAGACTGTTTACATGGTAAGTTTTGATTCTTCTGTGACTCAAGAAAATGCCCTTTTAGATGATTATACAAGTTGAAATAGTACATTAATTTTAGAGGTTTAATATCATAATTACTATGATAATCACATTTTCTCTGGTAAAAACACAAAAATAGCTGGGTACAGCACTTGAGGATAATACTAACAGCATACATTTCAAACAAGTAGGTAACATTAATGGAATATCTTTCAAACTACAAATCCTTCATGTTGTGTATCTGACTGCAGCCAGCCCAGCTTGAAAGGTGTGGACAGGCTGCAAGGCATTTTGGATGCTTCTTCCAGCACTGTCTCTGAGTACTGGAAGGAGACTAAATTTGTGCTGCTATTTGTTACGCACTTGAACAAAATGTTTAGGTCTCTGATGTCAGAGCGAAAGTTGGTTTCTGGTGTTTCATCTTTGATGTTACAGTGTGTTATACTATTAATTAACGAGGCAAAGCATGCAAGTAAAAAGAAAACACAGGTTGGGATGCTTACATTTGTGGGATGAAATCCCGTAGCCCATCATAGCTGATGGGGTTTCTGCCTGTGCGTCAGTGAAGCCACGAACCCTGTGATTTTTCACTCCACATGTATCTGTTAATATGTGTGTATATGTGTACATACATATAAAATGAAGAAATACTTTGGACTGTTTTCTTGCCTCGGTGCTCCTATGAAGGATATTAGGTATTTGTATATTCACAACCAATATGAATAAGATACGGGGTCTAAACCCTGATAGTAATAGTTCAAAGCAATCCTTGGCACAGTGGCAAGATGAACATGACCACATTTTTCTTCTCTACTGATGCTGGCATGTTGAAAGGCCAATACTAGAGGAAGCCTGTGAATTTTCTATTTGTAACATCCTGTAAGAAATAAATAATGGCAGAAAACTGCCATCTTTACTTTGAGCTGAAAGAGGACATGACATTTTTCCCAATCTGTAGTGAAAGAAGAAGGCTGGAAAACCAAAGGCTATCAGTAGATGGGTGTACAATTTTCCTTATAGACATACTTTTAAAAAATAGTATTTAAAAATCATTGCATCCACTAGAACTTTTGTACTAGTCATAGGTATGCTCTGAGTCCATCCATTCAGCTGCAGTGTTATTCTTGCTTTGTATGAAAATCCCCTGCCTCTAATAAAAATAATTACCTCACATTATTTAATGAGCCCTGCTAATTGTCTCAGCAAAAGGTTAGTGTGGTGATTTATTCCTACGCTTTTACTGCTGCTCTGGAACCCAGGTGTATTGCAAGTATTTGACAGAAATGCTTCTTTCTGAAAATAATTTGTGTGTGTGTACTTGTATAGATACATTTTGAAACTGTCAGAATTATAACAAAGAACTTAATTTCTAAAGGCTTGATGTGTTTCTGCACAGCTGCATGCTGCACTTCCCATCTTACTAGCAGATGTCATGCTACCTTGTAGAAATTTCAACATCATGATTAATGCAATGATTTTTTTGTGTGAGGAAAAATTCCTGTTATTTGTTGTTGCTCCAAAATAATTACAACATAAAATGAAAGGGTAGGAGATATCACTTGTTTGTTGGCATATGTTAAGTAGTACTCATCGTCACAAAAAGCACTTTAACTCCAATATAAAATCATCTTATCAAACAGAAGTTACTTTCAGGACTACTAATATAATTATGATTTTTAAAAATTCTAAAACTTGTATCCTCACCTAGAACCATAAGTCCTTAAAAGTATGGAATTAAAATTTGTAAGAAAAGTACCTACAACTCTTCCTTGGTAATTAAAGACTACTTTTTTTTGTTTGTTTGCTGAGCGCTACTTCCACTGAAAATGTGAACAAAACCTTCACAGTACTACAGCCCCAGTGTTTAAGATCTGTCCCAGGAATGGTGAAAAAACTGATGACTATATAGAGAAAATGTAGTTAGGATGACAGAAAACAGCACTGCAGAAGTATGTGTGTATCATGATTAATGACTCAAAATCGTAACAAGTATTTAAGGATAAAGAAGGCTGGCGCTTCTACATTGAGATGGATTTTTCATTTTGTTTACTTTGGTCTATTTTTTATCTGTTTATTACTTTTAGCTCCCTTTCCACAATAATGTTAATGGTACTTCTCAAGGAAGTGTAATGACATTTATTTCTGAAAAAAAATTTAATAAACTAATTAAAGATTAACAATACAAAAAAACTTATACTCGGATGAGATCTATTCTTTTTCTGAAATTCTGTTTTGTTACTTATAATGCAGTGCAACAAACATAAGTCAGAGAATGGGTTTTCAGGCGTAAAGAATAGAGGATCATTGGTTTTGCTTCACACCTTTCAAATCTTTCCCCAGCTTAGATGGATATAATAGTTCAAATAAAAGTCATCTTCTGGTTATGAGCTAAATTAGCCATTATGGCTAAGTAGATAATAAAAAATGCCAATTAAATTCACAAGAAGGTTTGTCTTTTTACATTTCCAGGGAAGTTTTGCAGGCTTTAATATTTAAGTTACTTTTTGCACTGTCACCAGAACTTTTCCAGGCTTCTCTCAACTAAAACATCAAATCTTTCAACATTAATTCATTAATAACTAATATGCCTATGGCATAGCCTTCTTTCCAGTATTGTTGCGGTTACTGTCCTGCCCTTTCTATTGACTGTCCTGCCTTGGACTTGTTTCCTCAGCGTATTTCTTTGC
Source organism: Pluvialis apricaria (assembly GCA_017639485.1). Lineage (NCBI taxonomy): Eukaryota > Metazoa > Chordata > Aves > Charadriiformes > Charadriidae > Pluvialis > Pluvialis apricaria. The sequence goes on along the minus strand of CM030018.1, from coordinate 3,580,121 downwards.
CTTACTATGCATTTCTTCTTCCAAACTATTTATAAATAAATCAGCCAATACATCTGGAAACAGGTTAGGAACCTGATCTTTTGTGCATCTGCATTTATATCTCTCACTCTCAAAGTCTTGTCATTCATATTTGTCCTCTGTCACTGAGATCCAATCAAGTTCTGCATCTATTTGAGCTGCTCATAATTTGTAATTTACTAATCTTGCTGATTAGTCTTTTGTATTTTTAGAATGATTTAGATAGATTAGTCTTTTGAATATTTTCACCATATATTTAACATTATATTTTAAATGCCTTAGAAAATTGCAGCTAGGGATTTCCCACTCAATACTTTTTAAAAGAATTTATAAAATGTGTTTGCAGTGATAAATGTATCTAGATGATCCATAATCAAATAGTAACCCTCCAGAAGTTTTCTTAGCATAATATCTGGTGAACCTTTTTACTGTTTATCGTATCTGAACTTAAATTTCTTATCCAGTCCTTTTATATATAAAAAAGGAACATTCTCATTCTTTCCCTCACAATTTCTAAAATGAAATTTTATAGCTTCTCTTATTTGTATCTGGACCTAGGAACAAATATTGTATCATGAATGTCTACAGCGATGCAAGCTTCCAGTGATTCTTGAAAGGGCAAAGTGATTGGGTTAGGAGATCTGGATTAAAATGAGAAGGTAATTCTGACACCTTATTTTTCTTATAATATGCAATTTCTTTAGGTAATGAAAGACCTGCATGAGACAATACCATTAGTGTGAATGGGAAGTAGCTATAATTTCTAATACCTATGAAAGTAATGTGGCCTTTTGCTACAGTTGTTCCTAGTCACTTGAAGCTTTGTGACTGTCAGCCTTCCCCAGTCTTAAGAGTGGCCTAGTAATGTGAAGCATCTTTCAAATGATTGCATTTTTAGCTCTTTGCTGTTTGTTCATCATTCTCATCCAAAATGCCTGACCTCATACGGGAAGACCTCCTAACACCTACTGAACTACAAGAATAGAGTAATGTTCCAATGGTGATTTTCTTCAGGGCACTACTGACTTTGTGCCATCAACTATAAATAACAATCTTGCACTTATGATGAACAATTTATGACAGGTAACATAGAAGTCATATTAATCTGCCAAGCCAATAGTCAAAGCAATCTTGACTCAGTGGCCCATCAAAAAATCGACTGTAAAGTTGATAATCTCTTGTAACAATGACTGTGATCAGACTGGGCCTGTTTTTATTACCTCCATATGTGCTCAGCACATAATGTAGACGTGAAAACTGTAAAGATAAAATTAAACAAAAAATAAGATAAAGGAAAAGGCAGCTAAACAGGAACAGGAATCCAACTATGTATTGGGTCTCTCTTATTAAGGTGCACAAGTCAATGGGACCTGATGAGATTCATCTGCAGGTCCTGAGGGAACTATTCATCACAACTGAGAAGTCGCGGCAGTCTGGTGAAGTTCCCACCAACTGGAAGAGGGGAAATGTAACCCCCATTTTTAAAAAGGGGAAAAAAGGAAGACCCGGGGACTGCAGGCCAGTCAGTCTCATCTCTTTGCCTGACAGGATCATGGAGCAGATCCTCCTGGAAACTCCGTTAAGGCACATGATAAAACAGGAGGTGATTGGTAAGAGCCAACATGGCTTCACTAAGGGCAAATTGTGTATGACATTTGGTGGTTTTCTACAATGGTGTTACAGCGTTGGTGGATAAAGGAAGAGCAACTGCCATCATCTCCCTGGACTTTTGCAAGGCATCTGACCCTGTCCAACATGACATCCTGGTCTCTAAATTGGAGAGATATGATGGATGGACCACTCTGTGCAAAAGGAATTGGCTGGATGGCTGCACTCAAAGAGTCAATGGCTTGATGTCCAAGAGGCGAGCGGTGCCGAGTGGGGTCCTCGGGGGTCGGTACTGGGACTGGTGCTGTTCAACATCTCTGTTGGTGATACGGATGTTGGGTTGGAATGCACCCTCAGCAAGTTTGCTGACGCCACCAAGCTGTGTGGTGCCATTGACACGCTGGAGGGGAGGGATGCCATCCAGAGGGACCTGGACAGGCTGGAAAGGTGAGCCCAAGCCAACCTCATGAAGTTCAACAAGGCCAAGTGCAAAGTCCAGGATGTGGGCCGGGGCAATCCCAAGCACCAATACAGGCTGGGCGGAGAATGGATCGAGAGCAGCCCCAAGGAGAAGGACTTGGGGGTGTTGGTTGATGAGGAAGTCAATTATGAGCTGGTAATGTGCGCTTGCAGCATAGAAAGCCAACTGCATTCTGGGCTGCATCAAATGTAGCATGGCCAGCAGGATGAGGGAGGGGATTCTGCCCCTCTGCTCCCCTCTTGTGAGATCCCGCCTGGAGTACTGCATCCAGCTCTGGAGCCCCCAACATAAGAAGGACATGGACCTGTTGGAGTGAGTTCAGAGGAGGCCATGAAGATCATCAGAGGGCTGGAGTATCTTTCCTATGAGGACAGGCTGAGAGAGATGGGGGTGTTCAGCCTGGAGAAGAGAAGGCTCCAGGAAGACCCTACAGCGGCCTTCCAGTATCTGAAGGGGGCCTACAAGAAGGCTGGAGAGGGACTTTTTGCAAGGGCATGGAGTGATAGGATGAGGGGGAATGGCTTCAAACTGGAAGAGGGGAGATTTAGAATAGATACTAGGAAGAAATTTTTCACAATGAGGGTGGTGAGGCACTGGAACAAATTGCCCAGGGAAGCTGTGGCTGCCCCATCCCTGGAGGTGTTCAAGGCCAGGTGTGATGGGGCTTGGAGCAACCTGGTCTAGTGAAAGGTGTCCCTGCCCATGGAAGGGGGGTTGGGACTAGATGATGACTTTAAGGTCGCTTCGAACCCAAACTATGCTATGCTTCTGTCATTCCTTATCTAGGTTCACTTGCCTTGAACATGGAGCTGGACTAGATAACCTACAGAGGTTCCTTCCAAACAAAATTATTTTGTAGTTCTACCGCAAAGTCATAACCTTCCCTCTGAAGATAGTGGAAGAAACTGTCAGTATAAAATCAAAGAAAGCTTACAGACAACCGGAACGCTGCTGACTGCATCATTCCCTTCTCCCTTATTATTAACATATACTAATACTAGTAATATTAACTCATCCCAACTGGAGAGAGAGAAAGGCACATAGATTTACCTAAACAATTCCTATTTTCTCATAGTTTCTTATATTTTAAATTATTACATGCTTCCCCTCAGGACCTTTCAAACCAGTTTTATTACAGCTCAAATGTTCTACACCGACAACTCTAATGTTCACCCTGGAAACAAGAACTTTGGCTCTTTCTTTTTTCCCAGTCTTTTTAAAATAAAATGAAATTTAAAAAAAAACCCAACCAAACAAAAGTACAGGGAAAGTTTAATACAGGCAAAAATGAGCATATTCTAAGTCTGAATTTCAAACAATCTTTCTGTTCAAACTGTTTCCTTCCTAATTTTGTAATTTTTAAAAAAATCTTTTTTATTTTCTTGAAAGACAGCTATTTACAAGAACTCTTCTACATTGTGAAATAGAAAGGCAAGCTACTTTGCTCATGTACATAGCAGTCTCATCAATGGGTGTATGCACAGATGCAGGTGTTAGTCTGCAATATGTATCACACAGCTGGAAGTACTGAATATTAATCTCATTTTTATTGCATATATTTAATAATCTTCCAGTTACTTAATTGATGGATCCTATCCTGCTAACTGTGAGGACATGGAGCATCATCTGAAATGATGAGGGAATACATGTATACGTGTCACAATTTGCCCAATATGTGTTAAGCTAAAGTCACATTCTAACTGTCCAGAAAGAAATTCACTTGATTCAGAGAGCACTATTATAAAGCCAGTAACATTCGATAATTATACAAATGTCACTCCTAGCAGCAAGTTTGAAATCAAACTTAAAATATTCTTTCCTGGAGAACATGCCATCTGGAAAAGAAAAGGAAAGATGGAGACTGGAACTGAAAGAACCAACGCACTAAACCACCCAGACACCTGTTACCAGAAAGGAAACTTCAGGTTTCACTTAGCGTAAGCCAGCAGTTCTTCTTTTACTCCAATATTTCTACCAAATATAGGTTTTTTTCAAATTTTTCTTCCCAATCAAACACGACAACCCCTTTAAAAAACATCTGATTATTATCCGTGCCACTGCCTGTTTACATTTCCTTATCAGTACTACTTCTCTCTTGACCATCACTGCTGCTGTTGTATCATTAGCACAGCTGAAGTCATCCATTCAGTTTGGGCATCAGGTAACTAACACAGGATAAATCAGAAAAGTAATTTCTATCTGCCAGCTATTCTGTGTAATTCCCTGGATGAACATCTGTACTGTTATGAATATGATTCTTTTATTTCTTCCAAAATGGTCTCATATTTCCAAAATTGTTGATTGTGCCTTACAAAAAGTAACTGCACAGCACCTCAAAGATTCTCATTAAAAGTCTGTATGACAATTTTAGGAAAAATGTCTCTTACTCACTTTAGCTGACCATTTTTGCAGTTGAATAGTATCATTGCAAAAGTCATTCCAGTTTGCTAGGGTATGAACATCAGAGAAGGTTTAATCCTTTAGTAGACAGATACCTCACTCTTCTCAATGATTCGTATGTCCTTTTGTCCTTTATGAAATATCTGAGAAAATATATATATAACCACGATTTTTCTCATGCCCAGTTTTTCCAGTACATTTATTTTTCACTGAGCTAGCATCAATGTCCATTTCTATTGCAATTTCAGCCACTATTACCTGTCTGTTTTCAAGTACCAGATATTCAAATCCACACATACTGATTTTCAACAGAACTGTCCTATGCAGTCCTTGCCCTCCTGGACTCCTTTACGTACAATTATGTGCTTTCTCCTTTCCCTGGATAGTATGACAATGCTTAATTCATGTCCACTAATTCAGCTCCAAAACAATAAACTTGACGTAAATGACTTTCTTTAATATTGAATTTCTTAAGCCAAATTCTCCTGAGAAACAGCTCTTCCTGCTTGTGGAGTCTATTTCTGCTCCATCCTAGAAAAAGCATAAGCCTATACTTAAACCAGTGCTCAGATAAGTTCTGACATATTTTACCCATCACTGATCAAGCACTTAATCTAGTTAGCTCTCTAATAAACTTCTCAGTTGCAAAGCTACAGGTATGCTGGATCTTTTTTCTAAACTCCTCAATAAGAAACCTTTTAAAAATATACCACACAAGTAACAAAATTCCTCTTTTATTCTCTTTTACTGTCTATAGGGATGGGGGCCTTCCAATGTGTATTGCTCCAGGTTTAGCTGACACTCTCTCCTCTTACACAAACCCCTGTGTGTGTAGTAACTGTTCTCAAGTATCTAGCTCTATGTCTGAACAGCCTCTTGTCTACAAAAAAGGGGCAAATATAGAAGTTATAAATTGGATTAAAGTAGGTAGAATAAACAGCAGTATTCTTCGCCTGCTGTTGAACTGGGGCATTAAATGTTATGTGGGATCAAAGCCGGCATTTTGTGTGCTTTGTGTATAGCTCTGCAAAGGACTTGATTCCTCAGCTTCTTCAGTAATCACTTTTTTTTTGTTGTGACTTTATACCAAACCTTTAGACCAGTGACAATAAAGACTAGAGATAAAATGTCTAAACTCCACACTTCAATGGAAGCCCATTAAACTGCAGCACACTAGTAGACTTTACCATTTCATGCAAATCATGTCTTGAAAAATACATCTGGCTTGCATGATCATCAGCCTACCCCAGGAGTTCTGATGGGCTGTTACCTGACCTGCGAGGAGCCAGCTAAGCCATCCTCTGCATATCTGACTTGTTGTGTCTGCCAAACTACAGTATCCATCTGGCTGTGCAGACTTCTCTGTGTATACTGCTTGACACGCAAAGGCAATAGGTCTTCTGCAGAACAGCTACAGTCAAACAACTTTTATAATAAGAAAAAATAAAATTGTGAGCATCACCAGTTGCTATGAAAGTTGAAAAGCACTCAGAATTTCTGAGGAGCAGGCTATTATTTAAAATTATAAACACGAATTTCAGAGTCTGACTTCTGACTCCTTTTCAAATACCTTATTTTTTTCGAATACTAACGGAAAAAAAATGGCCAAAACATCAGAATGTAGGAGAATTATTTAGGTGATTAATACCATGGAACGGTGCAAAAAGCCAGTCAAAGGCAGCTATAAAGCACACAACATGCTTAACAAGAAGCCACAGGCAAGCTTTGAGTGCAAATCCCCTAATCCTATTGATCCTGCTTCTGAAAAAAAGTGAAGCTCTTCTGTGACTTAGAAGGGTGACAATATACAGTAAGTGCAGACAGCAGGCAATGTATGCTTCAGGAAACTTAATCACGTAACCTTCTTCATTACTTGAAAAATCACTTCTGTCAATACTCAAGCCACATCCTTACTGACTGCTGCTGTTTAAGATGCTGTCAATCTTCCCATATGATTTTGTGAACCAAATAAATTCCAAGTCATTTAAAGGTGTTATTATCTCTGCTGATAACATTACCACATTCAGGAGTTGCGGAAATAGGAAAATAAAACTTATTTCAATCCTTTTGTTCTGGCAGTTTCTCAGTCTCCTAACATAAAACCAAAAGGTTTCAACCTAGAATTGGAGACTAAGTATTTAAATATACTCTCATAGACATAAATCTGCTTATAGCATTCAACCAGGAATATATTTCTATTATAAATCAAAGAAAAGGTTATTTTTTTTCTTTATAGATGCAATTATCCTTGAAAGCAGGCATTTCATTCATACAGATTATCTGACATGCTAGAACAACCTGTTTGGTTAATTTTTCTGTAGATTTTACCAGTTGGGTTTATACACATTTCCCAGAAGAATGTAAATTCTCCTCCCTAAAGCAATTGTTATTACTCATGTCAGAGATTACTATTGCTTTACATGGTTTGATATATCACTCAAACAACAAAGTCATAAAAAAATTTATTGCTGATTCTGACTTGATTAAAAGTGTGTTCAAGAACTTCTCCCTTTGTGAGAAGAGTTTTATCAAAAGCTTTTTTTCCACCTGTACAGTACTGGTTTTATTTTTCAAAACCTGAGAATACAAAATGCTTATCAAAACAGAGGCTGAAGTTACTGTGTTAATGGCAATTTCAATTTTTATTCTGGCTCAACTGGCAACCTATCAGCAGTAACCTAGATTCCTTAAGTGGCTGTTTCAGAAAAGAAGAAAATTTTCAGTTTACTGAGGAAATCTAGGGAAGAGATTGTAAATACATTCTGGCCCTTGAATAAGAAGCAACAATTATCTTGTGTTGTCATAACAGCAAGGAAGCAATGAAATGTGATTTTGATAATCATAAAACATCCTTAGCTCCCTAACGCTCAGAGAAAATAATCTGCCCTTTTGTTTCACATTCTTAATTCTTTGTGTCAAAGTCAAGATGGGTGTAAAAAATAAAAGGAATAAAAATCTCTGCCCTTTCATGTCTCTCTAACTACAGTGAGCACATACACAAAATAAAGTAAAAATAAAAAGTAGTAACGATGAGGTACTTTTTTCTGCCAGGTATACTGTGAGTAACTATTTGAATATGAAGCAAAGAAATAGTGCAATTAATTATTCCCACTTACCGTTCTGGAAAGAACAGAGAATCATAAAAAATAAGGAGAGGAAAAATTTGAGATGATGATTCATCTGTTTCTTGACTCAATGCACAATCAACGAGTGGCAAGCAACAATATAAAATATGCATAAAACAACACGACTAAAATTATTGCTCGTCTTGTTGCTGCATGTTCTTTTTTACCTTGCATTAATTTTAACTATAATTTAAATAAATATAAAATGCAGAAAAAGTATCCGCTTGATACAGTGGAAAGATACAAGTTCACTTGCAGGAATGGCAAACGAACTGCAGTCTGCAAATGTGTTGTAGGTATGGGTTTTGTACACTGAGAAAAATGGATCCAGAATCAAATCTCTCAGGTGAAAGATGCTGTCATCAGAGGGGAACGAGGCGACAGAAACATCATCATGTTTCCGGAAGATGGAAGATTATCACCGAAAACACCAAGTGGCCATCTTCTATGACACCTCTCTATTCTCTGGAGCAAGCATTACATCATCCTTCACTGGAAGATCTGACTTGCAGCAGTTAGATGTATAGATACAAAATTCAATTAGTAATTTCAGCCTATTCCAAAAAGGCACCAGCAGCTTGCTCCAGTTAATCTCATGTAGTCCCAGTGTTCACCTCCACTGATGGTAATAAAGAAGTGTTAATGCTTGAAAGACAGAAATCCAAAATGCAAAGGGAAGGGATCAGAAATGTTTGACAGCACAAGAAAGCTGAATATCTTGGAGATACCTTTCCCACCTTCTTCATTTTGCATGTGAATAAAATACGTACTTTTTTTCTACATTTCCTTATTTCTGTATTTCTCATATAATCCTATTGGTGATTAGTTAAGCATGTAAAATGGGGTTACAATGCCCTTGAGCAACTGAGGACCTTCACTCAGCCCCACCACACTGCCTCCTCCAGAGCTGAACATAACGACTGTTTGCATGACAGAAAACATCATGTAAAACAAATGCTAGAGAGATTATGGGAAGTAGGCAATTACGAGAGCTGGTGGACTATTTGTAAGAAATAATCATGTAGGCAAATTTAACCTATTTTCAAGCCTTATATTTTTCACTGGTTTGCATAATTGAACATTTTTTTAGCAAAGCTGCAAATTACACCAGAAGATACACTGCAAATAGAAATTAAGTCTTACAAAACAAAGTTTAAAGTTTGACATTTAACAGGCATTCTAATAAAGTTTGAGTGCAAGGATACTTCTAGAGATTTATTCAAAAAGGTCGTAAAAAACAGTCAAAATTTGCTTTGAAATTTAAATGAAAACTCACCTTTATTTTTGCACTGTTCACTCCCTGGTTGTTAATGCTAATAATTACTTGACATGAACTTTGGCTATGACACTAAGGCTAACAGTCGGACTCTTAAAAGAAGCGTTCAATGAAAACTGCAGTGCCTACAAGTGGCTATTAGTCCTCTTGGAAAGGCAGCACCTTTGTTGCCCTCTAATGCCAGTGTAAGACACTCTCTTTAGAGTTAAAAATGGCACTTATTGAATTACCATTACTATTTTCTACAGTCTATTTAATGACTGTTCCCTGCACAGATTTCACTCCTGTTTTGCAATGATGGATCGAGTGTCTTAGAATCTGTGCCTCATTCTACACCCCACAGAACTCTGTGTGTAGGGGAGCTCTACATGAAGAAACAGGTTGGAGCTGAGATGGGCCAGAAACTAACTGGCTGAGAAAGACCAAAGGAATCATTGTCGTCACCTCATTTTAGTCCTGTGCTGTTTTATGATTTTTTTTCCTTTTGTTTTCTTTCTTTTCTTTTATTAACAGACTGTCCTAGGGGAGTTAGATGTTTCTGTAACCATTTCAGGGTGCTTGGTAAAGCTGCTCATTGGAGCTGAGGCCGGAGTCTAACTATACAGTAATCACTTCAGTATCAGCACTGAAATGTTTTTGAAAACTCTCTTTGCAAGCCCTTAAACTAAAGCAACCATACTAAGCTAAAGGAAGCAAAATGGGAAAACAGTAGTTCACCAGAAAACACATGGATTTCAGGTTTATCTGCCCCCCTATTTCATTTTCAAAAGATCACTCCCTTTCTTAGTCTTTCTAAACTAAGCTTCACCCTGAGTGGAATTTCCAGAGGAGTTATAAACCCCTGAAAAATGGGGTTTATAACAGAAATGTTGACAGCTGGCTCTTAACAGTAGCAGAGTTACCCGCCTCTGCTATAAAATAGTAGTCTCCAACTACTCCAATTCTGATGAAAAGTTACTGTAATGTGACTCCCTATCTATACTAGGCCACATCATTTTTCTCCTTTATGGGCCTCATTATGGTAAGGAAAATGCATGCCCCCCTAGAGAAGGCTGGTAAAAGAGGATCTAAGTACTTATAAGCTATGTTTCTTTTACATCAGTGCCTGAATATAAGGCTAGAAGATCTAATGTGTTTACCGTAATGAGAAACATTAGCAACACTCCTCAGAAAATGCAGACTTAGATGTGGTACAGAATTCTAACATAAGTGAATCTATAGTGCCTTTTATCTTGAAGGATTCCTAGGTGTTTTAATGAATAACATCCCTGGGCAACATTCCCTCATACCCCAAAAAACAGCCGCCTGTGGGATGGACAAAGCACCCTTTCTCCATCTTCGATACCACAACTCCCTTCATGCTCACAGGGGAGGAGGGAAACAAAAATGGTTCTCAGTTGAACACAGAGCTTTACATGGAACATATTCCAAAATTAGCTACCAAGTGGGAGGCACAACAGTTTTCCATCAAATGGTCTCCAGACACTTCCTATAGGTACATCAAATAATTCTCTATAGTGAGCCAACTGCATATTTGTTTTTATTAGAAAACAGAATTCCTAGTGTTTATTCTATTATTCTTGTTATGGAACAGCACTACAAACACACAGCGCCTCTGTTCTAACTGTGCCGTTGCACTTGCTATTTTTTGTGCTACCAGGAGGAAAAAAGTGAAAGGATGCAGATATTATTTTGTGAAATTTAAAATGAAAAAATACATTTTACATTAACATCTCCAAAATGTTTAAGTACTCTTTCATCACACTTCTATTTTTCCAGTATTAAATTAGAGATTTTTGATGTAATGTTTGTGTTCATGAATACTATGTGTTTATATGTGTGTTAGAGGGAGGAAGAATTTGTGCACATAAGCTGTCATTTCAAGGTCAGATTGTGAAATGCAATTGCTATTAATGACAGTAAACAACAGAGGTGGATAAATATGGGTAGCTTTTAGCAGATGAGCAGCTTAGACCATTGCTTAATATTTTTTAGAACAGACAAAAGTTTTTGATATGCAGTCGAAAACAGTAGCAAAGACAGAGCAAAGTCAAAGCTATAATCGGAATGTCCTGTGATTAAAAAAGAATAAATCAGATGGATATAGGAGATTATGACCATCTGTATATTTTTGCCTAACACATCACTCCTACCCTTGCTTAAGACCCCAAAAAATTTCATCCCCAACATTTTTGCCTAGAAATATATCCCATTTCAGCTTTGTGGGGTAACTTCCATTCAACAAAACATGCAGCTCCAAAAAGGGTTAATCAATATTAATAGCTAGTCAAAGAAGGAAATGGAAGGTGCCTTTTTTGTATAGTATATCCCCTTGAAAAATCCCCTTTTGCATGAGGTGAAACTTTCTTAAATGTGAATTATCTGATAGCGTATCTCACTGGTCTGGCCTGGTCAAACACATGTGATAGTACTTGGTCAATACTCAAGACGTTCATCTCTACCACAGAACATGGTAGCTACCTGTACAATTCAAACAGTGAGACGTAAGTATAACGTTAATTGTATTTGTACACAAAACACATTAGTTATTCATTCTGGCTGAGAATGAAATTTTTGCCCATAGTAAAGCAAACACAACTGTTAATTTTATTTTGTCTCCCTCTGAAAATGGAGCAAAAGCAACCTAACTCTGTCTTTCCATCCACTTGATGGTGCTGTTTCCAAAATACATACTACACAGTGAAAGAGAAAGTGAGTAAATGAAATCCATCACTTAGTTCACTCTTATAAAAGATGGTGAATAACAAACCAATTTTCTTACAGTTTGCTTTAGATACAAAAGCTACAACATTCTATCGTTCAGTGTTTCCGGCATTTTTAATTAAATGCAGCACTTTTTTTGCCCTCTCCCAGCGTATGACCAAATCTTTTAATCTTTTCTTAACTCACATAGCCATGTGACACTGTCAGTAAGGTCACTTGCATAATTAAGATGACTCATCTAACAAAGTTTGGCAGATCAGCATTTTGAATGGAAGATTTGAATTTTTGCCCAAAAAGGAGACTGCAAATGTAGACCCTGATCTTCAACAACTGAAATACTTGAGAATTTTCATATGCACCCTCTCCTCATGTAAAGGATCAAACCATGTATATCTGGGTTGCATCTACATTTGGGGTAGTATCCGTGGCCAGCTAAAAGTATTAAGGATATAAGACTACATAATGTCAGCAGGGCACATCAATGGTGCAGTCAAATAGATTATCTAAGTAGAATGTATTATGCAGCAGAATCACGAGGCTTATATTGGAAACCATGCTGTAATAAAACACATCTAATGAGCTAGAATTAATACAATGTAATGTACGCATGCACAGCGTAATGGGATCTTGCAGAGATAAAAAAAATATGAACTATTCGTTGTGATTCTTAGCAACAGAATTACTTCCCACAGATTTTTCTATAGCACGAGTGAAAAACTCAGGTACTTAAATTACTGAAAACATGATATGAAAGTCCACATAAAATATTGTTGCTTTTAAATAAAATCATGCAAAAATATTTTTAGACCTTGGGTACTTTACATTTATTAATAAATATTTTATGAAGTTCCACCACAGATGCTATTTAAACATGTGATAAGCCTGAATAATTAGTCTGCAGCAGATATCACGAATAAAACAGATTACTTGGAAAAAAGGCAAAAATGCGAGGCTTACCTAAGACACAAAATGAGGATCTGAGATGAGGCACTGAAATGACATTAACCTTGATTAAGGTTACTGCCTAAAACTGATTGTCAACACAAGATCTTTCAATGCATTCTCTTATTCTTGTTCTTGCATTTCATCTTAATCTGAATGAAATTTTAATGCACTTTTAAAAAACACGTTAATAATTACATGGAAAAAGAAAGTGTCAGAATCAAATATAAATACTTCACATGGCAATTTTCTCTTCACATTACTCTCCCCTCTGCAGTGGCTTTATTCCATTAAAGCAGGCCTTGTCCATAACTGTCAGGCTACGTACAACAATTTCAGGAAGAGTTTTTGGGTCACTCAGCTTTGACCATCTTGGATCTTGTTGTTTTGTGTGAGAGCTGGGTATCTGACAGGCTGACATGATTACTGCTGTGTTTTCTTCTGCCTTTTTTAAGCTTATCTGCAAGATACACTGGCTCTGAGACCCTGCCCTGCTAACATCAGTCTGACAAAATCCATCCTGTTAGTGACTGATTACCCTCCCTGCCAGGCTGAAATGATCAATGAGCGGATGGACTTGTCAGACAGTTCTTTAGAGATCTCTGTGGCAGGGTCTGTAGCAAGTGTAACAGCCGAAACAAAACCAGTCTAGGGACCTGCTCCTTCTCTTCTAACGTGCATGGGTGGTCTTTTACTACTCCAGAGCCAGTGGCTCTTCAACCTGTCTGGAGAAGTGGCTTTAGAATGCAAAGTTTATGCAGTAACCTTGAAGATGCACAAAAAACTTAAACTTAAATGCAATACAAATCTGCCTAGCGACCAGAAAGTACAAGCCCATACATTCATTACTTTGTGCAACTGCATTAGTACTTTAGTTTTAATCATGACTGCACTTTTGAAGCCCATTTCCCCGGAGTCTCATTTCCCACGGACCATGGGAGCAGTCATGGAGAGGACAAATTTGATTCTTTTCAGTTGTACTCCTGGACTGCATTAGATGCAACCACTGATGAATATTTAGTCCATGGGACCAAATGAAAACTAGTCTGAAATAAGCCTGCTTGAAATTCCCATGTGAATCAAGCTCTTAGCACCAACTATTTGGCTTCAAAGACACGGCTGTGTTGCATCATACTACTTGCTAATGTAGCTATAGATAATGTGTGGCTACTGCTGTGCATTAAAAAGGGAAAGAAAAACTGAAAGCAGGAGTAAAAGGATAGAAAAAGTAAAAACGGCTGTAATGATGTACAATTATGTTACGTCAAAGCAACTTTCAAGCAATGAACACTGAGGGGAAAAAACCAAGAAATGTATTACTACAGATTTTTTCATGTAACAGCCAAGGACTTTAACTTTTGTTGATGTTGATGGATAATATCTTACAGGAGTAGGATCATCTATGACGCTTAAGCTATATTAACTTTCATAAATATACAAAGCATTCGTTAAGTGTCTGAGCAACCACGCAGGTGCTACACACACACTACAGCTAAGTTTCCTGGCAGCTAACAAATAGGCAAAGTTGTTTTGCAAACTTAGAACTGTAACTGTTTTGTTGTTTAGTTGAATTCTGGTAGTACCTGGAGACCATAAACAAATGCAGGCCTTGAAAAATAAACAGAGAAAGGACAAGACTATTTAAGAAACACCACATAATCCCCATTCCACAGGGTACTTGAGGCACAAAGAAATTTATTTGCATGCCTGAGTGTGCACAGCCAGTTGGAAATAGTGAACAATTGCAGAGAGTTCCAGGTCAACTCATTGCAAATCACAAATCTGAATTCACACTGGGGCTCTGGTACTGATGGGACATAGACATGTCTTAAATGTAAAAACAGAATACGTATGCCAGTCTGTATCTCAACTGGTGCATTATCCTTCTCAGACATGAGATGCAGTTGCGGTTTAACTGTGACCAAATTTTAATGTTGAAGTTTGTTGAAAATTATGCCATTGAATCCTGAGTACAAAATCATTGGTAAACAGATGGTGAAAATGTTACCTTTTTATGAGACAACCATGGAAAAATACTAGCTTTGCTATTCAACAAATATTACATTACAGGGTTGATATAATCCAGTTTTGTATTTACGCTGTAAACCTCACAGACTACTTCAAAAGAGTACGATGTATACCTCTTGCATAGCACCTCAGTTTTGCACTAGCAGATATCTAGTAAAGCAGGAGTTCCAATTGGAGATGCTGATGCCAAACAACTGGTACAGATTCCTAAGTGGAAAGAACTGTGTGGAAGTCAAGTAAGAACAAAAGGATAGTGCTGCAGTAAAGAAGAATTACTCTATCTCTTTATCCAGAGTTGTCACCTAGATATGTTTAAAATACTTCACTGTAAATGTCTGCAGAACTATAGTACTACAAAAGCTATAGGCTTGCCAGATGTTGATAAAAAGGAAGACATGTAAGAACAGGACTAAGGACATGTTAATTGTAGTACTAGTGAAGAAATCAAACAGTGAAAAAATTGGATTTGACTCTGTGATGAATAGTGAAGTCTTAAACACTGGCAGAATTGCAAAAATAGTACAGTAAATTGGGCATATTATTACAAAACATAAGGCTTTCTCTGTAAGGATAACTGACGGTGATTTTCTTTTATGAACAAAGTGTAAAAGCTATCAGAAAAAAACCA
Source organism: Pluvialis apricaria (assembly GCA_017639485.1). Taxonomy (NCBI): domain Eukaryota; kingdom Metazoa; phylum Chordata; class Aves; order Charadriiformes; family Charadriidae; genus Pluvialis; species Pluvialis apricaria. The sequence goes on along the minus strand of CM030018.1, from coordinate 3,564,891 downwards.
AGCATTTTGAAAACATAAAGAAAAAAAAAGGATATAACCTTGCATCTGCAAGTAGTCCTTCTGGAAACATCTTTAAACATTTATAATACATGGATATGAAATTATCCTGGTTTTTGCTTGTGCTATTCTGCTGGAAAAGACTCATACCTTTGCTAACGACCTTCACAAAAACTTAGGCATCATTTAAATCCTTCTTTAGACCTGAAAATAGGACATAAGTAGAATAGTCACTTTGCTGGTCCTCCACACAGAAACTCATTTAATACATATTTTTCTTCTTAATCTTAAATGAAAGGAAGAGAATTAGAATTAACTGGAAGAAACGAAGTCTGAACAAATACTGTAATCAACAAATTTGGTCTTGTTTTTCTCTCAGAAGTCCTTGAATAGATCATAGATTTACTCTTTAAAGCATCTTGATGACATATTTCAACATAAGCATTTGGTTTGTGCCTTGCTAGTCTTGTTTTGGTTTCAGAATTTTGAGATTTATTGCTTAGATGTGATTATCCATTATCTCTGGCCCATAGGAGAGCACAGTGGCTGAGCCAGTGAAAATTAAGCTGTATGCAGTAATAGGAAGCAGTAAATCCCAAATTAAAAAAAAACTTAAGACCTCTTGTTTTGTATTGGTTATTGCTATTTTGGTTTAGGTTTTTTATATGTTGGTTGTTTTTTATAATGCCTAGTCTTTCCGCTTACACTGCGGACATTCCTAGAACTGTTTGATATTTGCTAGCATGGCAGATACACAAGTATCTCTGGCTGTGAGGGCAAGGCAAAAACCCCTGCAGTATGGTCAGTACAAGGATGCTCTGGGCCTCTCTGACTACCCACAGCATCTCTGGGGCATCCTGAGAATAATTCAGCTGAAATGTCAAGGGTAAAAACTCAGGATCTGGTAGAAAAGTCTGAATAAGGCTTCAATGAAGCAACCCTCCAGTGAAATGTATTTTGTGTCACCATAAGGGAAGATGGATCTCATCAGAAAGAGAAGACATGAGAGGATTTGGCAGACCTTTCAAGTAGGTATCGAGTCCTCCCTACACCTGAGTTTGAGTGGCAGCTTACAGTAAGCTGTAAAACCTTACCCAAGACCTGTAAAACAGAATTCTTGAAAAGGAAGAAGAAATGTCCTCCCTTGGTTCTCTGCTTCTGGGATAATTCTGGGCCCCTCATCATCATGTGATGAGCAGGAGCAGAACATCAATTCATCTATTTCTAGATTATCCAAACTTTGATACTTGAAAGTGAGGGTACCTGTTCTACAGACGAATGTATCCTCCAGGAGCACTCCGTTTCCTAGGCATTTTAGAAGTTATCGTTGAGGATGAAGGTTAATCCAGACAAGCTATGAATGTTGATAGGAGAACATCTATGGACCTCTGCTCCTTAAACTACTGAGTACAGTCCAGGCTACGGGCAAAGGAGGACCTTCCAAAACACGCTGGTAGTCAATACAGCCAGTACTCTGACAGTATGGATAGCTCACCCACAGAAACTGGGGATGCCTAGAACACAACAGAATGATATCCTACGGGATTATAAAGTCCTTTTTGAGGACCACTGGGTAAAACTGTATGTCCCGTCAATGGCTCTGGCACAACTGGAATGAATTACATTCAGAATACAATTATAACATCATTACAGATGAATGAAGCAGATGACCTACAAACTCAAAAACTCCCTAAATAACAGTAGCTGCTATGGGCGTGTCAATGTCAGACTGTTTTTGCCACAGATCTATGGGAGTCTGGCAAGCCCATTGACTGCTGGATTAGGACGGGAGCCTGGAAACAAGAATCCAATATCTGCCGGTCCTGTGAGTGGAGACTCTGAGACGAAACAACAAGATGGTACAGATCAATGTCTGGTTATTTTATTTTATGTGGTTTGAAATGAAATAGCGGTTCCATAGTTAAATACACTCATCCTGCCAAGACTACTCCAGGTTCACTTTTTTCTTCATGACTGTAAAAAGATCTGATTTCCACTATGAAGTCTGGAAACCTATATTAACTACCAGGGTAGAATTAGACCTGATAGAAACTTGATGATCTTAACGAAGAAAGATATATCCATCTTTCATTGTAAGAAGATGTTAGCTTTCCACTGCGCTTACTAATTTTTGCACTGCTATTGTACTGCATTCCATCTATTTGTAATAAATAATACTAATGAAAGACCTTTATTGCAAATGCACGTGTACATGTTTATTTCTTGACTCATTGTTACATTTCTTTTTAGCTTCCTGATGAAGCTAGCTTTTTTGTAAAATGTATAAAGGATAGGAAAATCCACAGTACCCTGTACAGAGGTAAAGCAAAGAATAAATACATTCATTGCTTTCCTCAAAGAAATGTATTGTGCAGCTCCTGAGCAATACAATATTGAGATGAAAATGAAGCTGCAATGGAAATGGAATGAGAAATAGGTATTTGCTTCTGGGTGAACACAACAAACCTATCAGCGACATAGTTAAAAAGCAGCAGCCCGATCACACCAATTTCTGATGACTAAATAAACTACAGGTAAAAGGACAGGGGAATAAGACAGAACGAAAGAAGGGAAATGAAGCTGCCAAATGAAAGAGAAGTGTTTCTGCAAAGGTCAGTAAGGGATAAGATTAGTTTGGAGTAAGCCAATACTACAGTGTAATTTGCAATATTTTCAAACACTTCAGAATAAGCATTCCTTGCTATTTTTAATACAGGCTTTGAGCCATGACTATCTAAATAGACAGAGCAGGCATTAAAAGTTCATAGGGCTTGATATTGCCTGTAAAGAGGGAGCCCCTACAGAATTTTATTTTATTACTAACCTTTATTAGCCTTGTAGCCAATGCTGATTAAAATGTTGTGGCATATCTGTCAGCATGCATGAATGCATGGAGATTATTAGCAACTGCATTTAAAAGTCTAAGAGCCAAGAGGTAAAGTCACAAGCCTGGAATACTAATGCCTATTTTATTCAGTGTAAACAGTCAAAGGGATGGATAATAGCTTACTTGTCTCCTTTTATTGGCATGTTTATCTATCCTTTTGCTCTTCTCCCTCAGCATGTAACTAAAACAACAGAAAATAATACAAAATATGAGGTATCTACAAGTATGGGTCAAATGGATTTCAATGCAGAATATCCAAATTTGGCTGATCAAAAAATCACCTCTTCTAGCCCCTATGGGCTAATGGCTTCATTGGAATATCTCCGCTCAAGCTGCTCACAGGCAGATTTGGACTAAATATTAACGGAAAATGTGTACTCAGCAAAGCTAGCCTTTTAGTATTATGCATGTAGACACGTTCCAGACCTTTACTAAAGTATTTTGTTGATTGTGTGATGACTCTTTTGTAGACGCAACTTCTAACCCAGTTAACTCAAATTTCTACACTGAGAATATTCAGAATTCACAATTCAAATTGAGGTGCATGAGTAGTTACTTGAGCCACATTGCATTCTTTTGTCTTGGGACTTAAACTTAATAAATTACTTAGTAATTTAAGAAGTTTAACCCCATATTCATTTTTGTGGTGCCCAAAGCAAAATTTTTCCATTAGTGTGTTTTAGGTACAGCAACAGCCTGTTTTAGCCAATGTTCAAAGTAACTTAATTTTTTTAGTATTAATCCAAACAGGAAGTTAATAGTGAAGTTAACAATCTGGTTTGAAGTGAAACACCACTTGGAAATGGCTAAATGTTTATGAATAATATCTTTCAATATTTATGATGCTCCATTCAATGCTACAGTTCAGAAAATCCTGAGACAAGTTCGGCAAAATTAGAGAGCACTCTACTGATGATTTAGAAAAACTGAGTACAGTTCTGGTAATAGAATCTCTTTGTTGATGTACATCACAGTGAAAAGTCTTGGAAAGATTTATCTTTCCTCGCCATGAATGGAAAACTCTTCTGTCTGGCACAGAACTAAAACCAGAGGATCAGAAACCACAGCTGAGCATTAATTTTAATGAACAAAGAGATCGCTTCTACCCAAGACAAGCCAGTTACTCAAATGTGAATCACAACAGTAACTAGAGATCACCAATAATTCTTTTGCATTTTTTTTGCTAGAAATCATTTTGATGAGCCTGAGAGTGACAGTCTGGTAGAAGGATCCTGAAGTTTTAAATAAAAAACCTCTCACATCCTCTTTCAAAACAACATAGAGAAAAAGTAATCATAGGTATAACTGTAACACTGTTTATGGACTACAAATATATATATCATGTAATCTTAATTGATTAAATCAATTAATCAAGACAATATGCTGAGTTAGCAAAGATATAGATTAAAATTTTAATAATCACAATAGAAAATGTCTTTGAAGGTAATTAAAAAAGTCATGTTGTCTACCAAAGTGTTTGTGTAAACGTCTCGTTATTCTATTTCTGAAAATGTTGTGTAATTTAAAGCTGTCTGACAATCTTGTCCAGTTTAAAATCTGTATGAATGAATGGATTTGCCTCCGAGTATTTTTTAATAAGTCTTGGTAATTTAACATGATTTGCTTCTTTATCACTTAATGATTTAAATATGTCTGTCTATAATACTTGCAATTCCAATGCAAAGTTGTATTTCACTGTGTTTCTGTAGTTAAATATTTTTTGTTATCTGTATTCTAAGAGCCCCTGAAGACTCTAGCTAAAATGATACTATACTGTAAGCATATGAGGTCTGATCAATGCCTGTTACCATCTCAGTGATCTCTGGGATCCAGCCATTAGACGTGGTGGTAGACCTGAATAGGCTACCCAAACAGTACTCACAGCCGTATCTAGAGATATTGAATCTCACTTCCTAAACCTTAAACATCCTAATATGTCAAAGGAATTAATATAATGAATCACTATTATTTCTCTACTGAAGCAAAAAGTAGTTGAATTAAATTTCCCCAGTGTTTTCCAATCCTCTGTAGCATCCGTATTATGCGCTCTAATATGGATTACTGTAATTTTTCTGCTCTCTCTAAAAAGAGTCATCTGTATTACGGTTTTTCATGTGCTCCTTCCCTTTATGCTGTACTATTTAGAGACCCCCTTGTCAGCTCTTCATGAAACTTACAGTAAAGCACAGATTTACATTTACTATGATTCACATTTTCAATGTAGGAAGCCCTGAATATCTAAGTAAATTCTACCCCACTCTCTAATAATCTTATTCTTGTAGTAATATTGTCTATCACAAAGCATGAAGACTTTGTTTCATGCTTTTGCTTATTTGTCTGCTGTGATCTGCCATTCTATTCATCACCTATTACTTTTATTCTTCTATTTTACTTCTTTTGGACCAGTTTCCTAATGGCCTTGCCACCTGGTCTGACCTGATAAACTGACGGTATATACTGTAAATGTTGGTCTAAGATTAACCTTTCCTAAGAGAGATACACCTTTTTCATTCAGTTGCTCAATGTTGCTTTCATAAATATTCTGGATTTAAACTGTTGCAGAACTGTTTGTCAAAAATTAAACAAGTGAATCTATATGAAGGTGAATACCAAAACAGAACTTCAGGTAAGCTTTAATTAATACATGTTGATTCATCAGTCTGGCAACTATTTCAGTTTGAGTATAGTAACTAGGGATTTAGAGGAAGCATTGATGTAGCATAGCCTGCAAAACTCAAAGTTGCAAAGTATTTTCTATATTGCAAAAACTCTTATTAGTCTATTAGCTTTGTCAGAAAAAAACATCTGAAATTCTGAACGCATTTCAGTGCACAGAATAATGGAGAAGATCATGTCTATTTGTCTATTTTGTCTATCATGTCTAAAGCCCAGCTAGAACTAAATCTGGCCAGGGACATTAAGACAAACAAAAAATCCTTCTATAGGTATATCAGCGAGAAAAGAAAGACTAGGGAAAATGTAGGCCCTCTCCGGAAGGATACGCAAGAACTGGTCACCCGGGACAGCGACAGAGCTGAGGTACTCAATGACTTTTTTGCCTCAGTCTTCACAGACAAGGACAGCAGCCGCACTGCCCAAGACGCAGACTGCAAAGGAGAGGATTGGGAAAACGGAGCACCGCCCGCTGTAGATGAAGATAAAGTGAGAGACCACCTGAGGAACCTGAAGGTGCACAAGTCCATGGGACCTGATGAGATACATCCGCGGGTCCTGAGGGAACTGGCAGATCAAGTCGCGAAGCCACTAGCCATCATATTTGAGAAGTCGTGGCAGTCTGGCGAGGTTCCTGCCGACTGGAAAAGGGGAAACATAACCCCTATTTTCAAAAAGGGAAACAAGGAAGACCCGAGGAACTACAGGCCAGTCAGTCTCACCTCTGTGCCCGGCAAGATCATGGAGCAGATCCTCCTGGAAACTCTGCTGAGGCACACAGAAAACAAGGAGGTGATTGGCGAGAGCCAACATGGCTTCACCAAGGGCAAGTCATGCCTGACAAATTTGGTGGCCTTCTACGAAGGGGTTACAGCGGCAGTGGACAAGGGAAGATCTGCTGATGTCATCTACCTGGACTTGTGCAAAGCGTTTGACACTGTCCCACACGATATCCTGGTCTCTAAATTGAAGAGACATGGATTCGATAAATGGACCACTCGGTGGATAAAGAACTGGCTGGATGGTCGCACTCAAAGGGTTGCGGTCAACGGCTCGGTGTCCAAGTGGAGAGCAGTGATGAGTGGCGTTCCTCAGGGGTCGGTACTGGGACCCGTACTGTTCAACATCTTTGTTAGCGACATGGACAGTGGGGTAGAGTGCACCCTCAGCAAGTTTGCTGATGATACCAAGCTGTTTGGCGAGGCAGACACGCTGGAGGGGAGGGATACCATCCAGAGGGACCTGGACAGGCTGGAGAGGTGGGCCCAAGCCAACCTCATGCAGTCCAACAAGGCCAAGTGCAAGGTCCTACACCTGGGTCGGGGCAATCCCAAGCACAAATACAGGCTCGGCAGAGAATGGCTGGAGAGCAGCCCTGTGGAGAAGGACCTGGGGGTGATGACTGATGAGAAGCTCGACATGAGCAAGCAGTGTGCAATCGCAGCCCAGAAGGCCAACCGTATCCTGGGCTGCATCAAAAGAAGTGTGGCCAGCAGGTCAAGGGAGGTGATTCTGCCCCTCTACTCCGCTCTCGTGAGACCCCACCTGGAGTACTGCATCCAGCTGTGGAGTCCCCAACATAAGAAGGACATGGACCTGCTGGAGTGCGTCCAGAGGAGAGCCACGAGGATGATCAGAGGGCTGGAGCACCTCTCCTATGAGGAGAGGCTGAGAGAGTTGGGGCTGTTCAGCCTGGAGAAGAGAAGGCTCCGGGGAGATCTTATTGCGGCCCTCCAGTACCTAAAGGGGGCCTACAGGAGAGCTGGGGAAGGACTTTTTACTAGGGCATGTAGTGATAGGACGAGGGGGAACGGCTTTAAGCTGGAAGAGGGCAGGTTTAGATTAAACATTAGGAAGAAGTTTTTCACTTTAAGGGTGGTGAGGCACTGGAACAGGTTGCCCAGAGAGGTTGTTGAAGCCCCATCCCTGGAGGTGTTCAAGGCCAGGCTGGACGTGGCCTTGGGCAACCTGGTCTAGTGAGAGGTATCCCTGCCTGTGGCAGGGGGGTTGGAACTCGATGATCTTCAAGGTCCCTTCCAACCTAAACCATTCTATGATTCTATTCTATTCTATTTTCCTCTCTACATCAGCTAACAGAAGTTTTATCTACCTGCTTTGGGTTCATGTAGCCATTTCTGTTTAACCAAGATTTTCTGGTAAAGTTTGCTTAGCCTGCAAAAAAAAAATCTACGGTTTACTGACAAACAGAATTTGTGTTTACTTAAAAAGAGAAAAACTAACATTTTGATAAGCACAAGCCACCACCAGGGCATACTCTTACAGAGGACACAGAAACTTTCCACCAGTGACTTACTCTCCAAGTCCTGTGCCAAAGCCTTCACTTACATTTAAGTCAAATAACCCATGAAGTTACCTTTAATAACATTTGGAGAAGGAGGTCCATTTCCAGTCAAGTCTGTCTTTGGTTGAGTGGTAAACAAGCACTTTCTTCTTCCACAGTTCTTAAACCAAAGCTGAATCTGTACTCAATGCTGTTCTAACTGGGTCTCTTTAAAGCACTTACCTCACTTTTAAATGCATTTTCTATGAATTAATCACATTTGCTACGTTGCCAGCGTGCAAGTGTTAATGATCCTTCCACCATAAAGCTTTTCTGAGCATTAGTTATAGCAAAAGAATGCAACACCTGAATTTGGTCTCTTCTGTGAATTTAAACATTTAGAAACAGAATACGGCAATGGTTTTAGTGTGCTTCAGTTCTCAGCTTCTGTCTTCAGTTGAGTGACTAACAAAGGAAAAGAACAGACTTGTACAATTCTTCCTCTGTCTACCAAGCTTCTGAAAGGCAGGCCCTTTGCTTCGCTCAGTTAAGCCATTTGGTGGCTTCCTAGGTTGCAACAAACTTACCAGCTCTTAGGAGAAGTCTTCCTCCATGTCGGAGGCCTGGGTTCTGTATCAAACTCCTGCTCTTTTCAGCCATCACTGCTGCCCACCTTCTCACCTTCCTCTGCCTTCACTCCAGAAGCTTCTTCCACTGAGCGTGCTGTTCTCACCAGGGAAGAACAGCCTTACCCTCCCTCCAGTGAGATCCACGTGACCTCAGATACGGCAGCAAGGACACGGTAACCACGCAGCTTCTTTCTCTGTGACCAGGCTATTGCTTATTTCATAGAATATGAAGTACCCAGATAGTGACCTGTAAAACAACAAACAAAAAATACTATCATCTGTCGGTGCTCTGAATAGGTTTCAGTAAAAGACTTAATTGTTCCTGAACCTGATGCAACTATTGTTCTGATTAAGCACGCCCTAAGCCATGTTCTGTCCCTGGTCGCTTCAGCACAACTGCACTGAGAGACAACAGTAGTTAGACCCACACAGAAAATAGCATTCTTTGGGTGTCTTTCTCCTGATCCTCCAAGGCTTTGGCTGTTGAATGGTGACGTTATCGTGACAAGTCTGGCAGGGAGAGCTTTCAGGTATTTCTGAAAATCTTGAGTATGAGGTTAATCAATGCTGAAATGGTTCCCAGAGGCATTAAGGAGGGAAACAAACTAGTTTTGTTTCTCCCAGTGGCACCTTGTGAGAAAATCCTAGATCAGTTAACATCCACAACACACGACTTTGTTATGTGACCAAAGTTACTTAATGAAGGCCTGAACCTGCAGTGGGCAAGAACGAAGGCTCTGCATGCCAGAATATTCATCACTGCAGCTGCAAAGTACCTTGGAACACAAACACACACATACATATATATTTATAACGGCAACGAATGCGGGTACAATTTACCTTCTTAATACCTCCAAGTAGAATGTCTCTACTTCGTCAACTGGGGAAAAACAGATGAGGGAAAATATATTTGGTTTTCAAATATATTGAAGTTACTATGAATGTCTGAAAGCTTTCCTCATTACTTTTCTACTAAATGGTAAAATTAGTAACAAGATTGTTATCATCAACGGCCATATTAAGAACCATCAGGAGACTGAGGTTACTTTTTTACATCAGAGATTAGCAATTTGAAAGTAGCAGAAAGCAAACCTGTTTAAAATGATGATCTAATTTCATAATCTGCCATAGATCTACAGTTGAAAAAAAAAGCAGCTAAGGGTGTATCATTCCGAGATTGCAACTCACTGCAAACATTTGTTAAATTTATTCACTTTTTGTATTATTCGTTAACTGTTTTTGATATTGAATAGTGCTTTCATGTTCCAACTGCAGTTTTGTCTGAAAACTGCATAGAAACTACGTGGACTGTATCACTACCTCCCTTCTTCAGAATATAAGGAAAAATGTGTTTGCACTTTGCGGAGGGTTCTTATCAAGCACATGCAGATGCAGAATCTATAAGAATTCCACGTAAGAATTTTAGAGACTCCTAGCTTTTAAGTATTTCATAAAAACAGAAGGTGGTTTCTTCCATTTATTTGGATTCCATATTATATAAGGAATATTTCAACTATAACATTTAGGTTCTTATATAGAATTATAACTCATTCAGGATTTATACAGTATAATTCCTACAGCACTATAGTTAGCCCTAGTGATATTTGTGTATAGAATATAAATTTACATATCTATAGACAAATGTAAATTGGGTCACTTATTAAAAATGGATTAAAAATAGAAATATAATTATACTAGCACATCCTTGAAGATGATTGCTACTATTCACTTTAAAAACATAAGAAATGACAACATAATATGCACTTTATTTGTCTGTTGTGAGAACAGCTGTCATTTAAGAGACCTAATAAGAACACATATGAAACAGGTTTTTTTTCTGAGAGTAGCTCAAGTGTATCTACGATTATTTTAAAAAAAAATTTGTTTCTGGTATTGGACTTGACTCAAATAAGAAAAGATTCTTCTCAATCTTAAGCAGATACTAAAATTACATTTTATTGCTATTTTGACATCAAATCTGAGATGTACGGGTGTAGTTCTTGTGTTGGAGTTTTATCAGTAGCTTCAGTATTTCCGCCTTCTGCGTTTGTTAAATACGCTGATATCTATAGCTGCATGTTGACAAGGAACTTTAACTATGTTTGTAATGATGCATTTGCTCACACCAGAATTAATCTGTCATACTGCTCTCTTTAGCATGGTTAGGACCTCGATATACTTTCCTGGACAAGATGAACCTAAATAGATTTGTGTCCTGTTCAGCTGCCACTCCATGTGATACATTAAACATTGGTTTAAACTGGAAAATAATCTTAGTATTAAGATGTTTGTTCTATGAAATTCTGCTTAGTTATTTGCTTTAACGCATGGGGTAAATGCATGCCACGTTTGGGTACGTGATGTCACATCTACTTTTACTGTGAGGGGTTGAACTGAGAGGTCGCAATTCTGGAACATATACAGCTGAACAATTATTTACTTTTCAATTAAAAAAATAAAGATTAGGCTAAAAAGGCAGTTTTAACCTTTTTCTTGAAAAACTGGATGCAGAAGACAAATAACTACTATTGTTTTATCCAAAAAAACCAATGAGCCAGAAATCAAAAACTCCTAGCACTGCTGCAGAGGTGTTTTATCAGGTAGGCTAGTTTTAATTCAGTGTCTTAATGTACTGTCAGGAGACAAAAGCTAAACAGAACATTCTGGGCAGGGCGACTGTTGGGAAAATATACCAGAAATGTGCAGCCCGCTGCACAGAAAACTCTACCCTGTAGATTTTTATTTGTGTATTTTATATAGACATACATAGAAGTGTATATACGTAGTGTATTGCAACCCTTGGGTCAAAATTCTCCAACCAGCTCTGAGGAGCTCATGTTTTCCGAACTGTAAATATAGTTGCTGCCCCTCTGTGACTGTGTGCTCCCCCTTCCCAACCTGACCTTTATCTCCTTTAAAACTGCCCAAATAATAACCACCAGTGGTGGTCATAATGGGTGCATCTGGTCATGATGGTGGCATCTGGCTCAAAGTGGAGTTGGGGGAGACAGATAACACGCCAGCCAAGGGCTAACGTGATCAATGCGCATGCCTAACCATGGTACCAACACTGTGGTTGATATGCAAATATGATAAGTCAATCATCTTACCCCTATAAATAGCAAACAGCCCATGAGCCCTTCAAGCTCTCCTGAAGGACAGCGGGCTGCATGCCAGGATCTCCCCTTGAGCAGGGATGCCTCTGAAGGTTACTCCTCCAGGTTGAGAGATTCCTTGCCACAACAGATCCCTGGTAAGTGACTAACAGCATGCTGAACTCCGAAATCTTAGCTAAGTGATAAAACGGATTGATTGTACATATATAATCCTTTAGACAGGAACCACTGACCAAGTCTGGGACTATGGACTGGATCCAGCCCCAGCCACCCTGAGAAGTTTAGAAAGCAAGGGCGTCCTTTCTGAACCTCATGACTCAACAGGAGGGTCTTCCTGACAGTTTTGTCCGACCTTGTCCTCTACGCAGTAAATAACAAAGTGTACCCGGCCATTGAATCCTGTTAAACCACTGTTGCGTTTACTATCAAACTTTGTTAAATTGCCATTTTACATCAATAAATATATTGCTGCTTCTCTCTTACGAGTGCATCACTCCATCTGTGACACCCTCTCTCCAAGTGCTTCTTGTCCTTAAACCGACAAGTTTTCCTCTGAAGTTCAGTAGGAATTTGTCTCGATATAAGTCAGCATGTGAATATGTTGCACAGAATACGTTAGCATTGAGAGATTCCTCATGCTTCACATAAGCTATACGGTAAGTGAAATTTTCTGACCATGGAGCTTAGATCCAATGTCTAGTTATCTGAAGAAAGGAAAATACACATTTTGGGTACTTTCCTCACTTCAACAAACACTCGTTTGTTCCTTAAGTCTTCAACTCTGTGTCCTACCAGCTGATCTATATAGGTAAGCAGATGTTTGACTCCAAAGGTAGATTTTCAGAAACTGAGATTTAGAAGTCAATTTTAGCTGCTCTGTAACTACTAAACATGTACATCTAATGACTCCTCATAACTTCAGATACCACTGAGGACTCCGCATGCCTCTGAAGTCAGGAAATAGCTGAAAAACCCATCCGTGCAGAGTACTTCAACACTGTCAAGTGGCTGGCCTGCATTTGATTACAACCTACCATGGATCGCAGGCCTCTCATTATGACTCCCACTGCTCCAGACGCAAATGTCTGCTGAATCATATAGTGGTTGGCAAGGTTGCACGTCAGGGAATTTCTGCTTTGAAAGCAGAGAAAACTTTAACCCTAACATTCAGCTTTTCATTAATGGAATTACATTAAAAGAGATTTTCAGATAAGTTTAATTCCAGCCCTTTTGAACTCTCTGCCTGCCTTTGTAACCTTCACTTTCTTCTTACATAGTGGACAGGGCTGCATTTTCTACATGAAAACTAGTACTTCTAAAAACACTCCATCTTTCTTGTTTCTTGGATTGACACCTGAACAACTGAGACCACTGTTTCTAATCTGCACAGGCTAGACTTTAAAGTACCACAGTGTTACAGAGAAAGGGAAGGATCATCTATTTGTTAACGGAGGAGGATCAGAACAGCTGTGAACTGTACAAGCTTTGGGCCATGGTGTATCTTGGGGCGAGGGGGCAGGAATATAAAAATACTTACCTAGGAGGTTAGCCTTTGGAAGGCAAGGCTGCAGAAAAGTTAAACCAGTCTAGCCTTTATACCTTCTTTTCATCAAATACAGATTTTTTAGATCACAAAGTCTTAAGTCTAAAACTGGAAGTGGACTACAGAAATATTAATTCCCAGATCTCTTGTGCCAACAATTAATTATGTTCCAGGAAAATCCTACTTTGAGCACAAATGGATTAATATGTATAATGGCATGCTCCTGCTCTAAAAACTTTAATATGGAAAGTGCTATGGTAAGCCATAGTCTACTTAAAAATAGACATTATAATGGAAGAGCTTCGGTTGTAGATGTACATTTCAAAAAATCTGTTTAATGCACTTTTTGCAGGGCTTCACAGTAAACAGCTGGTGATTTGATATCCCATAAACATACTTGTCCTATTTTAAAAAATGGTGTACAGATGAACTACCGTCTGCACTATGTAAATAAATACCATAGCACACTTTTCCACTGAAAGATAACCCTGGTATCGTGCTTTTAAACATCCCTCATATTTACCCTTACAGCCTTATACTGATAATTTACATGGAACAGAAATAAATACTTACCTTCACACCAACTGATTAAGAGAATGAAAAGACATTTTCTGGCAGACTAACTGTTTATTTCCCATCTTCTAATGTAGATGATTTGGAATACTTCATTTTATTTTTAAAGTATGTGGCTGAAAACACAAAGTGAGAAATTACCCTACAATTTGTCTAGAATGAATGGATGAGAACAGAGAGGATGCAGTACCAGTGTTGCTACAGTGCATATATTTATGCAAGGTTATGCTGAGTTTTAGACAATAATAGTATTTAAAGAATTTCCTGATTGGTTTGATATACAAATATGCCTAAGTCTTGAAACAATAAGTAAAAAAATACAATCACAATTTAGAAAGTAATAACATAGCCATTGATAATATAAGAAGTCCAGGAACTGATTGTAATATTGATCAGTTATTTCTGGATAATTTGTTGTTCCATCAATAGTTATAAAAGAGAGTGAGAATTGATCAAATGCTGTACAATATGAGAATGTCTTGGGAAATATATATATACAGATCCATTTTTAATTTTAGAGATACTTTAGTCTATTTTTATGTCAGTATACGATATGTTGATGGTAGGTTGCAAGAAAAAATGCTGTTAAGATTACTTGTTCATACAATTTTCCTCAGTTAAATAAATTGATTCTCCTACTTATTTGATTTGTGACTTTAGAGTTCTCTGTGGTTTGTTCAAGAATGTAATCTCCAAATTTCACAGAAAATTTGGCACTTGGAATGACAGTGAAAATAATGAAAAGCAACAAAACTTTTCCCAGCATAGTTTTGATGGATAACATAATTACTTTGCCTTGTAGCACTCTTAACTCATCTAATGACATTCCTAAGCCTCATTTCATTGTTCTCTTAAATGAATCTTCAGATACAGGAGGACCAGGATTCCAATCCAAGTAATCTCCAGGCTTACCAATGCATTGGGTGACTACGATCATGGTATCTGAGAGTTATAGGGACAGGCATAAAAGCAGAATTTCTGATTTATTATCACTGAACCTTTGGCATCATTTCCAAATTCTTCTCTTTAAGAATGATCAAAATGTATTTCACAAGAATGACTTAAGGCTATACATGTACTAATTAAAAGGGGAAAAAAAAAGGTTAAAAGTGGAGGAAGAATCAAGACAAAGGAGGGCACAAAACATTTTCATGATTGAGGCTTGTAACATCTGAGCTTACAAGAGAAACTGAACATGATCAAGAATGCAACACAATACAATCGAGAGTTTGAGACTTACAAAGGTGATTTATATTGGTACTGTTAGTTAATGATGAACAACAGAAAACAGAGATAACGGTTAAAAACAAATCTGTGAATTAACATCACTATGGGGAAGGAAGGTAAAAGTGAATCTTCTGAGGTAGTGCTGTCAGCTGCTCTGACAAAGGGATCATTTTTATATGGATCTGCCTAATGCTAATATAGGAGTCTTTTATTTCTCAACATAAACTTCTGAAAAAATGCTCTGTTTTATATTATCATGTGTTTCTACATAAAACAGCTATTGAATTTCTTCAGTGAGTGCTCCCTGATAGAGCTTTGAAGATTACACATATATATTTGGGTTTAGGCAGTGGCGAGGGCTATGCAGAACAGTTCAGAGAAAGAAAACCTCAGGTAAAATTATCACACAAATCTCAGTTGTGCAGAAAAGCATACAGGAGCAGCTTTCTAAGTAAGGATTTGTATTACAAAAGTAAAATACTGAGAAACAAAGAGAACAAATTCTGTCTGTTCCCACTAGGGATAGTGACAGAGAGATTGGGACCACTAGGATTGTGACAGAGAGAATTCTTGACATTTTCTGGTTGAAGGTGCAAGTTCTGCGAAAGCTACGTGCCTAGCAATATCTGTGGGTGGGCCTGAAAGTCTCTTTGAATTAACTGAATTTCCTGTTATTTTTTTTAGGCGATGTGAATTTGTGAGAATATAAAGGGCTGCAAAGGAAAGATTATTCCATGAAGAAGGTTGTCATAGTGCCCAAGAGATACAGGAATACGTATTGCTCAAAGTTAAGCAAGGAAGAAAAAATTAAAACAGTACAAGAAGTACGGATGCTGTGCAGTGAGGATAGGAGAGATACAGTCTGTATCTGGTCTGATACACAGATAGGCTGTACCAGTTTACAGAAGGAACCAAATGGCTAAAATGCATGAAGGTTCAGAAATGGAACTATATCAGAGATGGCAGCAAATTTTTAAAGATCATGACACTCAAATCAGAATAACCAAAGAATTTCAGTTCTCACATGAGAGAACTGATTCATGATAAAAAAGTCCAGTTGCAAATTTAAATACATTTACACCATAAATAAATTTATGTGGTATGGTAAAAGTAGAAAATAGTAACATAACCAGTAAGGTGTGGTTAAATACACCACATCTGTAAGGAGCTGCTGAGGGAACTGGGGTTGTTCAGCCTGGAGAAAAGGAGGCTGAGGGGAGACCTTACTGCTCTACAACTCCCTGAAAGGAGGTCGTAGTGAGGGGGAGGTCGGTCTCTTCTCCCAAGTAACAAGCAACAGGATACGAGGAAACAGCCTCCAGTTGCGCCAGGGGAGGTTTAGATTGGATATTAGGAGAAATTTCTTCACCGCAGGGGTTGTCAAGCACTGGAACAGGCTGCCCAGGGAAGTGGTGGAGTCACCATCCCTGGAGGGATTTAAAAGACAGGTAGACGTGGTGTGCTGAGGGACGTGGTCTAGTGGTGGACTTGGCATTGCTAGGTTAACGGATGGACTCCATGATCTTAAAGGTCTCTTCCAACCAAAACAATTCTATGATTCTATGAAATACTTTTCTATTAGTCTCATCGGAGTGGATTTCAAAGGTTGCTATAAAGAGAAGAGGAAAAAAGGCATGTGTGTAAGGAGAAAAAAGGATACAAAACACACTGTCCCCATCTTAAGTCCTGTTGGAGAACCTCCGCGAGTTTGATTATGTTTTCTCTTGTGACAGACTTTGGTATGAGTAAATTTTTAGCACATTTCATTTGTCTAGAAAAATCTGAATTCACGTTACTATAATAACTTGATTTTAAAATTTTCTGCAGCAATGCAAAAGTCTTAGTAATTTATTGCATTTATTACTGAGCAATAAGCACTGTTTTTGAGTCTTTGCAAGATTCCTAGCAATCGTTACTCCAAAAGCAGCAATTTGAAATTGGAGGTTAAAATAACTACTTTGAAGGAAAGGATTTTTTTACCTCTGAAGAAAAATAAGCTAAAATTACCTTTTGCCCTACAAGGTGCGAGCTTCTTTTATGAAAGCTTGAAAATGACTAAACCCGAAGCCAATAGTGTCAATTACATATAAATGTTCTGATCAGATTATATTAAGTACAACTGAATCCTCATTAGTGTCTGCAGTCATTGCTATCAGAGCCTGGAACAAGGTGTAGAGATTCTGCAGCGCCTTCTCCTCCAAGTGGATTCTAGCTGCCTGTCTCCAAAGCCAGCTCTGATGTAGTGCTGCTGCATAATCTTTGATCAGACTTCTGTGAAAAAGTGAAACCAGATGAGAAAAAGATCTAAGAAGTCTTGCTGGGGGCCCACAATTAATCTCGGGCCTCTGCCACGGTCCCTCATCTGAGCTACAATGGCAGTATGGCCGTGCTTGGCCATGCACGCTGCTGATCCTGACACTGACCTGCTGACTTGACTTCAAACCTACCTCACCACAACAGACCCATCTGGCAGTCACCGGACAGTCAGCTCTACTCACGGTTGTTTGGGGGCAGAGGGGTGTTTGCTGTTCTTGGGTTTCTTAAGGCCTTGGTGCCATGCGAGTGTCACAATTACAGCTGCGAGGTCAATTTGTTTCGGAATGAGTAGCTGGAAACTGCAACGCAAGTTCCTACCCTGATTGCAGCTTATGGGGAAAATTGTCTCGGAGGAAACCTCTGGATGTTGTACAAATACTGAAATTGCTGAGCACAGCCAGCAAGTAGTCAGCTGTTCTGAAAAGCACAGGAGCTCTTTGATGTCTTTGTTCTTAACAAACAACATTTGGGCAACAAAGAAACGACACAACTAATCAGTACATCAACTCTGACAGTAGGTGTATGTGTGTGTGCATGTTTATGTTGAGAGGGGTGTGTGTAAGAAGGGTGAGAATGAAGAGGACCTCACTATGTAGAGTCCAAGCAGTAAAGCCTCTATTATGAGCCACCTCTTACAGAATTGCAGAAGAGATGTATTATGTGAAGTGCAACTGCAGACTTTCCTCCCATGGCTAATTTCAGTTAATGATTCTGTTATGTTTGGAACAGTCCTTATGACCTATGGATTGCTATATGGTACTGAAATTGCTACATTTCTTTGGGAAACCAAACAATCCCTCCCCCAAACCAGAATCTTACACTCTGAATGCCAACAGTGATCTTATTTACACATTCTACACCACAATTTACCTGCAGATTCCAAACACAAATTAATCAACTCTAACGGCATCCCCTCTTCAATAATCTTCTTATATTTTAAACACCTAGTAGTTATACAGTGTGTAAGCCACATGCTGTAGAATAATAAATTCTTTGATCTGAAAATAGTCTCTTGCAAAATAGGAACAAAGGAGGCTACCTCACTAAGGGGAAAAAGTTAAGGTCATTTTGTTACTTTATATATTTATCATTTCTAGTGCCTGAGTTACTTTTACAGAAAGACCGTGTATGTCCCCGTCTGTTTTTAATGGATGTGTCGTAGCTCCTGCAAACTGTATTGTCAACCGTAACAAATGTTTCTGTTGTTGGAAATACATATTTTTATACATAGGAATAGAAATGCAAATGATTACATTGATTTAAGAATTGCATTTAAGTAGAAACCTGACTCAATCCCTTGATCCAAACTTGTTAATGTTGGATATAAACCCATGCTGGTGAGTGGTTTGAGGCAAATGCCGGAATGCCAGGATGAAAGCTTGGATTTGTGCCACCTTTGGGCCTGGAATCAAACACACACCCACACGGAATGTGAGCCATTACCACATGCCCACATCATATATTTTGATATTTGGGGACAGACAGTTTCCCAAACTGCCTGAGCGACATTTCTTATAAAGGCTACCGACACATCTCACTTGTACTTGGGGCATACAACACTAACTCAAGTTTAGGGTGCCCTTACAAACTCCAGGTAACACTAACTCCAGACATTTCCTATCCAGGCAGAGTGACGTGACGTACAACTAGACTGCTGTTAGCCGAAGCTGGCCCTGCTACAATGCCATACAGATGTATGTGGAATACAAAATGCAGATTTCTATTGGTTGTAAAGCTTATCTATCTGGCAGAAATTCGATTTGGACCCTTCTCTAGTTATTTTCTACCTTCACCTCCAGCTTTACCTTTTTACCTTCAGCTCGTGGCCTTAAACACAGTAATAAACACACATCGAGACAGAAAGAGGAAAGAAACGGGCACTGTGACTTTAGCAATCTCTGCTGGGTCATGTTTGTAGTTAATTATTCTTGAACTTCTGTAATTTATTAAGCAATGTCCAGAGAGATCTAGCGAGTTTTCACATAGCTAACACAATTAAATATTAAAGGAAAATATTATCTCATTCAGCTGAAATAGAAACCTTTATGTAAGTTAACTTATTGATATCCAAAATACATCTTAACATTCTACTTGCTATTCTTCAGTGAATAAAAATTCACTTACCTCTGTACTAACAGACAAATTTATAAATGAGCACCACATTCCAATAATGACATAAATGAATTTGGAAAACAGTTTGTTAGTTAGTAAAACATT
Organism: Pluvialis apricaria; assembly: GCA_017639485.1. NCBI lineage: Eukaryota > Metazoa > Chordata > Aves > Charadriiformes > Charadriidae > Pluvialis > Pluvialis apricaria. The sequence goes on along the minus strand of CM030018.1, from coordinate 3,545,432 downwards.
ATCACTAGCTACATAGACAGTATACTTCTCTGCAGAAAGATTAATGGGAGAAGGAGAAAACTTGCTAGAGACCTTTGGAGTGGAAAATGTTCATGAGGTAATGTAAAAAGCTGTTCCGAGATACCTTTGCATATACATCATCAAGAGGGAATTTAATTTAGATGTTCAATATAAGTGTCAAGCTCTGAGAAGCTCTTTGAATCACAACAACAGCAATTAACAAATATACTGTTGGCAGTCAAATTCATCCCACAGGGCATGAGTTCAGAAAAAGCACAAATCTCCCAGCTGTTTTACATTTCAGTTTTAGTGACCTAATTTTTAAAAAATGCTTTGATTTGTAGCTGGGTTTTTCTTTTTCACCTAAGAAAGCCTCTGTACCAAGTTTGGAAAGTGCAGATCTGCAAAATCTGGAAATCGCAACATTTTCATTTGTCCGACACTGCAGTTCTGGCAGGTCTCAACAGGTATCTTCTCTTAGGTCACATTAAGATCAACAATTGCATATTGAGCTTAACTACTCTGCAAGTGCTTCTATCTACATTAACTACTGGGACTTTTTATTGTCTAAACACTACAATGAAGCTATAAAGTTTTGCTGACATATCCAGCAGAGTGAATACACAACAACTTTAGAATTTTCTGGTATAGCTCCAGTTTAGGTGCCTGGGATACATTAAGTGTCACAAGTAGCCAGTTTTCTCTCACAATTATCGATTCCTTATTGTTTGATACATCAATCAAACAATTAATCCTAGTTATTCTGTTATTTCAACTAAGATTCTATAGACTATTTAAATAGAGGTAAAAAACTTATTTTTCTGAAATTCATTATAGAGAAGGCTTTTCATTTGTAAGCCAATTGAAACAAAAACCAACATTAAGAAAATCCATACTACCATTTTATTTAAAAGGATTTGTCAAGGAGCAGTTCTGAGCATTTCTTGCTTGCTCTTTAAATTTTAATCAACAAAAACTTAAGCTTCAAAGGTTTCTTTCAGCTCCTTCTTCCCCCATACCCTAAAATAAAGGAAAAGAGAAAATGATAAATTGTTATAGTAATTTTCCAGCAGTAAACCTATTGTTTTAGAAGTCCGTTTTTCCTTGGGCTTTGGTTTAGTCCCACTCATAAGAATGTTTTGTCTTTTAAGGAAGACTATGTTATGATTCAGGCTCTGACTAGAACAGTATTGATATGGCAAAGCCATACGCTAAGCCTCCATAGACAATGTCGTGGACCTCTCTTGAGCCTTGACTGCCTAGTGTGCTGATCTGTGCCAAACCGTGGTGAAGGCTAGCCAAAATTCATTAAAAACCCACAGACAGCGGACAGAACTGCAGCCTGTCCTGACCAAAGAGACACGAGCAAATCCTTGTTAAGGAAAAATTGAACATATATAACTGACTATCTCAATGGTACTGTGCTGAATGGGTAAAGAAATCAAGGAATGGGATTCAACTTTTAGTACGATAAATCAAGTCAACAGAATAGAAAATTAACGTCTCAGAGGAACTTCCATGCAACAGATAGCAATGTCCCACTGGAGTGGCATGGGAAAACCTGGGCTCAGTTCCTCAGTTCTGCACAGCCGGGCAATTACAACCAACACAAGTTTTAGAAAGGAGATACTGTCTCCCATTGTCACTGATACCAAACATGAAAATTTTTTTCAAATAAAACATCAGGCTTTAATCATAAAATTGACACTTCAGCAATTTTGTTTTTGCAAAAACAACAAAAGTCTTTGTCCTCCATGGAAAAAGAAACAATGGCAGAATTTCAAAAGCTGCTGCTAAACTGAACTATTCTCTGAATTTCTCTGCTGATAAAGGAGAAGATATCTTGACTCAAACAAGATCGTGATGAGATATTTTGGAAGAGAAAACACACTAATGGTACTAACATAAATTTGTTCATTTCTGAGGTTTAGAATCTTTATGTTTGAAGAAAAACCTTGTTCTGCATCCTGGCATCACATTTTCTTTGGGCACTTTTTTACAACCCTATGTGACACGGCAGGTCAAGGAGGGAAAAGAAAAGCTACCTGAATTAAATTAGTACAGCCAATTATGTCTCTTCTTAGAGTATAAATAATGAAATTGCTGGAAAAAATATTGTATTCTGGTAATGTTTTATTAGCAGGCTCAGGTACTCTGTTAATTACCTGAATCACTCACCTAAAATATGTGTGTTTATTTCTCCCACAAGACTGAGAAATAAAGTGAGGAAATAATAATATTTCCTGGAGTTGTCAATGGGACTTCTGCCCAGCAGTGGAAGAATAACTCCCTGCAAGGCTTCATCTCTCCTATAAACACATGACTCCTGCTCTTTTTGTCAGAACTGATGTTTACCCTGTCAGACTTCTTTTAACATTTCAGTGATAAATTAAAGGGCCTAATTATTGCTTTCCATTCTGTTCCTAAGATCAGGACTTTATGTACACCACTTCAAAAGACAATACTGAACTCTGTTGGGTATTCATATGTTATTTGTTGCACCCTTCTACTGTGGCAGTAATTGTACCTGCTGTTTCTTTGTGGCTATGACCTTTCAGTTATCCAAAATTAGTCTAGATAAGGCTGTGCCTCTGGCACAAACAGTACTTTGGCTAACCCCTTCGAAAAGGGCAGTGCCAAGCTAAGACACAGCCCCGACAAACTTGAAAGAAGCCACAAACAGAACAGGCTTTGTAATAGGTGAGAGCTAACTAATATATATCTCGATTTGGGAGGAATGTAGGAGAAACGTTTTTGCTGAGTAGTGATTTAGGAACTGAAAAGTTATGGAACATTCTTAAAAAATAGAAAAAAACATAATATGCAAAATTATGACCATTTTACATATTAGTTGCTTTAACACACAGTATCTCACATAACCAGTAATTAATTACCTTAATAAATAATAATTAAGTTAAAATCACCTGCCTCAATATGTTTTTTGCTTTTAATGTCAGGGCTTTTAATGTTGCAGTTCTCCTCACTAGAAGGGTCTGTGCTTACCACTACGAGTTGTATTTAAATTGTTTTCTTCCCAGGAGTTTCAGGAGAGCTTGTACATCTAGTGCTTTAGCCTATCCGTTCAGATTTTTTTTTAACCTATTTATATTGTCTATTTTGCTTTCACAATTAGTTATCGTGACAGAGGAAAATAATCAGAATGAAAAATATTTTCTTCCCCAACACCAATGGTCTCCAAGTGCTATCTTTCTGCATTTCTTTGAAATACCAGAGAACAAATTAACGTAGCAAGACATTAGATGAAGTACTATGAAGGTGCTCTTGATACCTAGTTGGGCTGCCAGAGGTCATGGAAAAGAACTCTGCAACTCCGTAATGCCTGAGCGTGTGTCTTTGAATGTCTCAGCACCTCAGGTACGTAGCCATGGCTTCACTTTTCCTTAAACTAGAATTTATGCAGTCTAACGCTTCTAAATGTAGTTCACTGGTTCTAATTTAAGCTGGTATGTGGGAATTGTCCCATGCTGACTCAAACTGCAATTGTGGAAGTTACATATTAAGGAGATAGCACTCCTGTCTTGAGAAGGTAGATTGCAAAACAACAGAAAATTTGTTGGTGAATACTCCAGGCACATGAAAAGCAACTGACAGGGATGAAAGAATGTGCAGCAGATGAAATATTTAAAAAACTAAAGGTTTTCTGGTTTTGATACTAAGCTTATACTGTAAAGAGAACGGCAAACCTCAGCATTTATGCAACAGACAACTCCCAAACCACTTCATATAACAACAATAAAAATGCCCATTGAAGAAACATGTACTCTGTGTATCTGTCTACCTGAAATACTGCACTGAGATACCCCTCCCCTCAGCATTCTCTCCTCTAAGCTAAACAACCGCAGCTCCCTCAACTTCCCCTCATACGTCACAGGCTTCAGCCACCTAAACATCTTAGTGGCCATCCACGGGACTTGCCCTTACTCACGTGGGCTCAAAACTACATACAAAATTCACGATGGTTCCCCAAAACTACTGAGAGAGGGGAATAATTTTTTCTCTAGAACTCCTGCCTATGGACTTGCCAGTTCAGCCCAATAAGTGGTAGCCTTCACTGCTTCAAAAACCCACTGCTGACTCATGCTCACCTTGCTGTGCAGCTGGCCCCTCCATGTGGACGGCTGCCCACCTCGTCAGGCACTAGCGGTACAGTTCCACGGGCTTGTTCTGTCCCAGCAGCAAGGCTTTGCATTCCTCTCTAGATTATCTTTCCAGACACTTCCATGAGACTGCCAAGCCTGTACTTCCCCACATGCCCATTCTTGCCTGGCTTAACATTTGAAATTTTCCAGTCATTTGGTACCTTCTCCAATTGCCAAAACCTTTCAAAAATTATAGACTCTTGCAAGCTAAGGAAAAAAAAAAATCTTCACTTAGAAAGACAAAGAGTTTTACTTATACTAATTCTGGTCTTAATGCATACATAATTGCCTTCCACTGCCTGTTTTGCTCAACACATGATATTAAAGTGAACAGTCCACATTTGTAGCTTAATGCAACTTTCTGACAAATTCTATCCACATCATGGATAACACATTCATTTGCAGAGCCTCAGTTAGACAAACTAGCCTGGGAATTTAGGTTCTAGCTCTTCATCATTCCACCATCTAATGGCAAACATGCAATTAGGTGCTATGGTTGTGCAGTTTAATTAATACGTGTCAAGATGATGATAGTTTGTTGTGCATGGAAATTTTGAGCCTGAAGTGACTGCGATCAAAATCTGAAATCTTTTGTTCTGGATAGGAATACAAAAGCAGGACCGCTAGCTAGTAGGCTGAGTACTCTTCAGTGAATAACTCATTTAATGATTACAGTACTTTCATAACGTATTTTAAGTTGCTGGGATTTAATCCTTCTGCATGTTCTGGATTTTTTTTTTCGCTCTGAAGTAGGCTTTTCAGTTGAAAATGAGAATTTCCAAGATTGTTATTGAAGAAATAGATCAAAACCAAAAGTGGGGGGAGGGAGGTGAAGATCATATTTTTTAAAAAAAGTCTTCAGCTTTTGTTTTGAATACTTTCAAGTCTTTCAGTTCTCCTCTCTTTCTTTCCTCTTAACCCCAGACTCTTTCCCATTACATATATTTATATTTTGAAATTCTGTTAAGTAAGAGGAAAGAAGATTAGAATATTTACAGCAAAAATGCCTATTTCCTTACAAAAAAAATCTTTAGCACTCGTTCTGAATTACTAGTTACATAAAACTGGATGAAATCTGCTGGTGCTGCTTCAAGAAAACTGGCGTTACAGTAGTCTGAAATGGTAAGAGCTGAAGAAGATGGAGTATAATAAACCTTTTACCTTCTTTTTATGAAGTCTTTTCTATGAATGACTGCAAAACTGAAAAATACGATGATTTAATTGTAGTTCTATACAGCTGAACTACAGGACTATACTTTCACAGTGGAAAAAGAGAGAGCTGAAGTGTGTGAGTGTACATATGCTCACAGATACACACATACACTTACATAATTGTTGGTTACAAACATTCTAGTTGAGACCGTGCAAATGCTAACTTTGTTTTTTCAGTCTTAAGTCATTAAAATATGCATGAATGCAATTTCTAGGGATGCAGCATGTGTATGTGTCCAAAATGGTGCTCATACATTATATCAACAAACAAAAAGATAAGATGTGGGCTGTATTTTTAGAATAATGAACATGATAAAAGGTTAGGTCTTTTGTTATATTTCTTCTGAAATACGCAATTTGTTACAAGTTATATTGTCTGTGAAAAGAATCCCTACTGCAACTCTAATGTGTTTTTTTAGTATCAAAAACATAAAAGCACATCAGAACACATCATGTGCAAACCATGGCATTAAACAGATTAGAAAACTAAATGTCATACTGTAACATGACCGGGTTTTTTGCAGTTAATTTACAAGAAAGGCAGAAGAGCTCTGCAGGAAGCACTTTCTCCAAATATGCACCCTGCAGCTAAAATACCTCATATACCTTATTGTTCTTACAGGGGTGAAAAAAAACAGGAAGAAAAAAAAAAAACCCTTGACTAACATGATAAATTTAAAGCTTACGTGGATTTTTAAGATGACTACATGAATTCCATGTGAGATTGTGTATCGCAAGCAAATTAAAAAAAAAATCGCAGCAGTCTTAGCTATAAAATACTTTTGTAATCTACCATTCCACTGTTTGCATTGCAGTTGTACTGAAATATTTGTAATTTTAGGAATGCTTCAATTATCAGTAAACCTTTTATTGAATTCCTGTTTAATTGTATTTTCTTCTATGCCCCTCTGCAACACTGCGTTTCTGCTAGCACCCTTGAGAAAGCAGGCAGCTGTCCAGTCCACTGTAGCCACAAAGATGCTGTTTTGTTCTATTTACTAAGAAACACAGAATTTCAAATGTCGTTTGCTACCAGATTGGAGGAGTTAAACAGGATTCTGTATACTCTTGAAGAGACTTAAGTAAAAGGCCATCAGTCTTCTTAATTAAGGCTTTTCATATAAGCACTGCCTGAAATCACCTTAGCTGCCTTTTCAAGCTCTCACCTGATTCTAATTAAGCTCCTTGGAACATTAACCTGGCTTTTTCCTCATGATTCATCTCATTAGGAAAAAAAGGTAAATGACTCACTTTTATATGCTACTTTATATAGTGGCCTTCTACCAGAGTCAGTGAAATCCTTGGACAGTGACTTAATGGGAGCAGGATTATTTCCTTGGAAATTAAGTGATCAACATGTATAAGCAATTCCCTAATGAAAAAGAATACTCCTCTACAGAAATTCATTGTATAATAACAGTGCCCACTCCATTTTACCTTTGGACAATCAGCCATGTCAACAATTTCAATAGGCTAATGGCCTGGTTGAGCAGTTACCAAAAAGTATACTGCAGTTCTAACTCAGGTACTTAAGACTTCCTGCAGAAGACCTACATTCCCAATACAAAATCAAGGATTTGGACCATATAGTAATCTGACCTGGAATACCTACTGCCCCTGTAGGCTAATATACAGCATACATTTGCACTTTGAGGAATAGCGTGGAAAAGCCTTCTCAAAGCTCAAAGGAATGGGAGCATCAAACTGTATTGTATCACGGAAATGAGACATGCTCATTTTTTCCTACTTCCTTGCGTGACCACGCAAACACTAGGAACAAGTTAAACCCTATATATATTCATATGTTGTTGGGTTTTTCTGAGTTTGTTCCATTAAAATTTTACTTCCTTTAGAGACTTGTTGAACAATAACCATTTAGCCAGTAAAATGATAAAACATAATTACTTCCAGCTGTTCCAAAAGAAGAAATTGTAGTCAATCTGAAGAAAAAAATTAAAGAAAACTTTAGACCTTGTCAAAATACAATAATTTTCAGAGCTGAGTGAACACTACTTTTTTCTTTGATAGCTGAACAAAAGAAAAAAATGGAAATGAATTGGGCCAAGATTTTTCCATCAGTAAATTTGTTTCAGGTCTAATGAACATGGTATTGGACTCAAAAGGGTCTGCTTTGCTCTCCTACAAGAAAAAAAACTTTTAGATAAAAAGGATGTTGTGGTACTTTACTATTCCCATCACCTGTACAGAATATTTACTCTAACACAGGACGTGTGAATATACAACACTCATCTGAAAGGTCTGGTTTTAATCAGGGAAAGAGTAGTTTGGAAGCAAAAACCTTTCACCTCGTTCCCAATTCTAAGGAAGTTCTCCTAACTGCCAGGTGATGAAGCCATTCTCTCACTTCAACAAGCGAGATCAGCAGAACACACTAGGAACAATCTACCCGAAGGTACGCTATAGCATAATTAGCAGACGGTGAGGACATTCTGCACAGAAAAAAAGGTGAGTTCAAAAGACACAAGTGGAATTTCTTGCATCCATTTGTAAGTTGGTAGATAAATGGAAAACTACCAAACCCCTTGGTGTGACACTTACTTTTACAAAAAATTTGAGTAGCCTCAGATACCCTAAAATTCTGTTTATTGGGGATTAAATGGTTTGCCCCCAGTCTTCAACTGGTTTACTTGCAAGTGAAAAAAAATGTTCATTTTTTCTATTGAAAAAGATTTAACAGATAAATCACCATTCTCAGACTAATCTATTAATGCCAGGGCTAGCTGCAATATAGCTGTTAGAATTTTTATAAAGTTATCAATGAACATCTTGGTTATAAACATCTTGGTTTATACCAGGTATTTATCAACCTGCCAGGAGATCCTGCTTACAAGGAAACCAGCAATCTTTTACTTCTTATGTTCAAATAATCTTTGTCTTGCTACTTCAGAGGGTGTTCTAAGGCAGAGATATTTCCTGGAGAAGAAATGGAGAATATCTGCTCTTGAAGGAGGTAGTTTTAGCACCTCAGAACAATAGAACAGTCTCTCTGAGAACTAAGAGTAGTGCAGAGCTGATATGAGTGAAGATAATTATTTGTTCAACGTACAGTATGAGGAATAAATTCCAAATGCTCTTTCTCAAATATATACTAGCATTACTGGAGACTAAATCTCTGGCTGTTTTGCATTTCTTCTGTGGCACAGTATGCTCCAATCACCATTTCTCTGTCTTTGTTTTCCTGGGTCTCCTTTATACTTAGTTCTTTTTCAATGAACATGTTCTTTCAGTGTAAAGTGCTGAGTAAGTTTAGAACAGCTTAGGACATAAGTGAAAATAATTTCTACTTTTCCTTATTATTAAATATTCCTTTCTAAGGAGAAAGTATGGTAAACATTATTGTATTAAAAAGCTACTTAAGAGCTGCTACTGCTATTCAAAATGTTTTGTTCTAATTTTGAGACAGTAACATGAAAAATGGTTATGGTAGTTCTCACAAAAAAAGTTATTCCTATTTTTTCTTAAGCATTATGAATTCTACTCAACAGTATAATGTATCACCTAATAGCTGCTATACCTGAACGTGAATAATCAAAAACTAACAAACACATGTATTCATACCTACGCTCATCACTATGTGGCCTTGAATATAACATTATAGTATAAATAGCCATAGGTCAATTTTTTCTGTATGAAACCTTCTTGAAATTAAGATCCGATGGGATCAGATATGACATCAGCCAAAACTAAATGCAAGTAATGCTTGCTTTTGTTTTCACCTTCCCTCAAAAATCAAGCTGTAAAACAGGGTGAGAGAGTGATACTACTTTAGTTCTATCAAAGCCAAAACCCTTTTCTAACTTCATTTGGTGGAAAAATAGACTGACACATTCAATCACACAGTATAAACAAACTGATAACATAATACCTGGTGTGTAAGCAGAATTCAGGTAAAAAAAGTAATAGGAAAAGATATTAAAGCACAAAGATTTAATTAAGGGTGATAAATATATCAAAAGCCCAGAGGTTTGTAAAATATTTGGTGCTTGTGCATAGGGGAATCTTTAGAAACAGGCAGATATCTAGCTGCTGAGTATTTCTTTCTTCATAAATAGGACCCCTGTATGTCATCTTGGTGAAACTGGATTCTGAGCTTTTTGGACAAAAATAGTCTGGATGTCGCATTAAACTTCAGCAAAATAGTAAAGTGGGATAACTGGACCACAAATAAAAGTGTCACGTAATTTTAACTTTAATCTTTATCTTACTTCCCTCAACAGGGTAAAATTAATTAGCAAAACGAGTTATTGCAAGTACTGACATTTTGCAAACGCTAGCTTGACTGAACACTGTGATCATGACTGAAAATCATAGCAGAATAAAGCACTGCACTTTTGTAGGATAACAGTGGTGGGTGTGTTTATGGCTGGTAGAAACATCCAAGCCATAGCTAAGCTAGCTGATACCCATTTGCTCGTATACTCTTAAGAGAAAGAGGCTGGGGCTTAGAGTGCAGTATCTTTTAGGGTACCTGGATACAGACAATTCTTGTATTTTGAACATCTTCACTAGCTCCTTAGGCTGTTACTGTAACTCTTGTTCTATTAGTTTTCTGTGGCTATGAATGCTGAGACTGACTCTTCACAAGCTACCCACCATGTACACGCCATGAGTAGTTTAGAGTTCTCGCTCTATGTCCTCGTGTAAATAGCTCTCACTTGATAACAGACCAGTTTACCCAATCTAGCTGTACAATGATTACCACTCTCAGCAGCAGTTACTATCACATTCTAGCACATACTATCACATATCACATAAACACTCAGTCTTCCCCCAAATTTAAACACAACCTAGCAAACTTCTGTAATATTTCTGAAAATCTCTGCTTGAAAGATCCATCAATACCTGCGCCCCTTGCTTGCCTAAGGATGAAAATCACAGCAATATCAAAGTAATTTCTAAAAGTAGTTCTGATTCTTATCACTGTCTTAGTGTATCTGAAATAATCTAATGAACTTTAAAGTATTTCAAATTATTCTCACATCTTTACGGGGATGTCTCAAATGCTAAGAGGTATTTCCTCACTTTACAGTTTCTGAAAGGGCAACAGCAAAATAATTCAGAGATGCCAGACAAGTAAGTGAAGATTTAGTTCACAATGGAACATGAAACAGAACTACTGATTACATGAGACGTCTTCACTTAGACACGGTTCTCAATGTTGGGCTAATCAGCAAAAAAACCCCAACAACCGAGATGATTTGCTACCCAGGCTTACTTTGACTCTGCATTACAGCTTGCTCCTTCAGGTTTCTGGCTTGTGATTTCAGGAATATCTATGCATAAACACTTGTAAGATGAAACTGTTATTTTTCATGGGTTTAATATAATAGTTTTCAGGGGGAAGTTCTAAAATAAAAATAAATTATTTGGATCTCCAAGTTGAGAGCGTGCAAAGAAGAAAGGGTTTCTACAACTCATTAAGCATGTCAATCCAAGTAGAGGCTGTGTTGCAAAGGAATAAATACTTAAGCTGTTCCCCAGGCCAAACTGAGTTTTCAGGGTTTTTCCATTTTATGTCTTGTTATGACTGACAGCCAAGAAATGTAAAGCAAGGCTTTAAGGTGCTGCACTTAGTGAAGTTCATACAACACTTGTGTATAATTTCTCCATTATTTCCAAATAAACCCTCCCCAGGGACACCATGAAGTAGACTTTTAACTTAAAGCATGACCTTGTGTGATTCATGGGATCCACTGTTTACTTCATGTTCACAAATGGGGGGAACTCAGAATTTTGGAGATGGAACCTGCAATTCCAAACACAGTTAAAAACCCAGTAGGTTATTTTGTATTTTCTACAGCTAGTTTACACCAGTAGATAATATACATATAAAATATATATACATACCTATAAATGCATACATATTTATACATATCTTATGCTTGATCTGTTTATTAAAATAGATTATATATGTGTGTATATGAAGATATATGTAAATGAACGTCCCAAGGTGGAAGTCTGGCAACAAAAATACAACAATCCCTTGCTAGAAGCAGCTGCTTATTCATTTGTTCTACAAAACCTACGTATTTAGCATGGCTATCTCTGCAAACCGCAGTACTTAGAGCACTTTTGGGATCGAGGATTTTCTTACAGAAATAAATATACAGTGACACATGTAATTGTCGAAACATTTTCAAGGCAAGATTTGACGTTCTTCTCTCAGGGATGGCTTACAGTTGATGGAGTCTACTCCGCCATGATGCAGTATGGGAAAGCAATCTCTTCCAATTAGGACCAGGCAGCGTGCCAGCAGGAAAAGGGACAATGCTGTGAAGATTCTGCTGGTCTGAAAAGTCTTAGCACTGTTCACCATGTTAAGCTTTTTTTTTCAGTCTGCTGTGTATTTTAAAATCTACAAGCATGAAACAGGGGAATCCTCAAAGTGCCTGAATGAAATCAGAGATTCACTTCCTCACAAATCGACGCTTGCAAACTGCAGGATTTACTCTCTGTTATTATTTCCTACCCCAGAAGACACTTATTTGTAATGCCTCATTGTTAGTATACATTTATATAATCTGTACATTATCTAGAACAGGGTTCAGCTGACAATTTAATTAAAGCAAATCTGCAGAAGTGAGAGAGAAATCTGATTAACTCACTAAGGTTCCAGTCTGAGTGATTATGAGCCAACAACATAAAATTGCCATATTGCAGCTAGTGAATCTCTAATTTAAGGGAATCCCTGCAGCCGTATCTGAAACTTTACAGTGTTTGCTTCCGATTTAAAATATCCATTAGTTAATGCTTGTAAAAAAAGATAGGAAGAGCATTGTGTAAATACTAAGCACTGCTATTATTTGAATCTAAGTGTTTTTTAAGAATGTTAATGATTATCATAATGAAAACTAAGAGGAATATCAGCAGAATATCTTTTATTCTAGGAAGCAGGTCTTGTATCTGCTAAACCAAAGAACTTTGGGCAATACTGGCTGGAGTACGTTCATGTTGAATACACTGGCAGAGATTATTTTAATTTGGAAATCGATGGATTGTTTTTCTGAGTCGAATATGAATCAAATCATCCTTCATGTGGAAGAAATTTCCAAATCTCTCTCCTTAGCACAAGTTAAATGGAGGTAAAAATCAGTGCAAGTAATCTGATCCTGATCACTTATGCCCGTCTCACATTCCCATTCTCTTTCTTTCATTCATCTCTATCACAGGAAGATTCATTGTTGGTTTCGAACAGATGTCAGCAGCACTAAACAATCTTCATTTCCGTAACTTACAATGCACCTGTGTAATATTCTGAAGATAAACCAATGTGTTGAACTAATATAATCCATTTTGTGGCAATAATAGCTACTCTTTTCTTGGCAGTTTTACAAACAGTTGAGATGTCCGATTTATTTATTTTTTTTATTAAGTCCTTTACTTGTTAAGCTTTGATCTCTCTTCTCTTTCCCTCTACTATGTCCTTTGCACTCAGCTTCGTCTCTTGCATGAATCATTCTTCACCTGCAGTCTTCTTATTCAGTGCATCTTTAAAGTCACTGCAAGTCATTCAAAACCCAAAAGGAACATATGTCTCAAGTTTTGCTTTAAGAAGCAATCTAAGCCTGCAGTGCTGTTGTAGATATAACGTACTGTCCTGCTTTGGTAACCACAGCTCCCCAGTGTTTCTTTATATCCTCAGTTTCAAGCCTGTGGTGCCAAGAGTTGATCTAACCCGTGCAATTGTCTATAAGACAGTAATTTTTCTCATGATTCTACATAGCCTTTTATGATAAAAGAAATACGAAGTGTTCAGTAATGTCTAGGGTTGGAGCCTGGAATTTCAGTGGTTTAACCCTGCTCCAGAGCAAAGCCTAAAAAAGTAGTTGGCGGAAAAAGGAAGAGATGCCTCAAGGACTGCAGAAGTTATGAATCATTTACTCAAAAAACTATTTATTTATTTTGCCACTGCATTCAACTCAGCTTCCTTGTAATCTGGATTATGCCACACTCAGAAACCACTGCTGGAGGAACTGAATGACCGTATCCTAGGTAGATATTTTGAAAAACTTTACAACACTTTCTCAAGCTTAGTGAAAACTCAAAATCCATGTTAGCAATTGTAGCCACTTCTCCACTCAGACTTGATCATTGGTCTAGACTTTTAATTCCATAAAAATATACATACATTAAAAAGAGATAAATTAATGGTATCAAAAGAACAGAAAGAAGCCAGAAACAGTTGATATAAAACCAGCCATTATTTTTTTCCTTTTCCATTAATTTCCAATTTTTTCCTCCTACCTTTTCAATCTTGCATTAGTTTGGATTCCTGTATCCAAGTTCTAGGTTCATTTTGCATTTCTTCAGTGATCACTTACCAAAATCAAATCATCCTCTTTCACCATGCTGCTGACTACTGAAACTTTAAGTTTCCGATGATTTCTAGGATATTGCATGAGTTTCTGAAGGCTAAAAGTTCTTTCAGGTAACACTGGGAAGAAAACAAAGATTTTGCCAAAATCTTAAATTCAACTTTTTTGCTGAAAATGACCAATTAAAAAAATATATATATATTTACACACATTAGACAAAATCTTTAACTGAATCAAAAATCATTCAGGTTCATGGCATCTGATACACTGCTTGCTTATTCGTGGTTCTGCTGTTTCCAGCTGCTCATAATTTTGCTTATAAAGTTGGATACAATTTCTTTTTTACACTCACCTCTGGAGTCTGGAAAAAATGAGAACTGGAAGTATTGCAGTAGACTAAAGGCGGCTGCTGCTTTCTGTCAGGTCTGAATCCAGAAGCAATGACGTTTCAGCTCAACAGCCACAAGAAATTTCACGAAATCTCTATTGACACAACTCCAGGGCTAGCTACAAGAAAGAGGGGGGTTTATCATACATTTCTCCTCTCTGAATCCAAACCCACCCCTTCTAGAAGTTGTTCATAATGTCGGTGCTTTTGCTGTTGCTGAAAGGAAGAGTTTATCAGTCTGTCTAGATGCTATATTATTTCTACTGTCATGCCAAGCTGATCTGCTTCACTTAGAATGAGCAAATACACAGAATAAATCTGCAAGTTTGAAAAATGATTACAGCACAGGTAGCAATGAAATGTAGATTGCACCACAGGATAAGATTAAACTTATTTAAGAAAAACTACAATACATAAAAAAGTCAGGGAAGAAGTCGGAAAGGTTTTTAAGTCGTGCGAAGGACACCTTTCTGACAAAGATAATCTTGTAGAATAAACCTCAAATACGAAAAAACACAGAGAAAACAATATAACAATTACAGAGATTAAATATGAGAAGACAAACATAGCCACCTGAATGAAGGTTAATCCTATTTTAATGTGAAAAGAAATACAGCATCTTTGGTATTATTTTTTTATAGAAATCAACATTCCGCAGCATCCTCTGATTAAATACTTTCTGCACCATGGTAACTAACGACCTGAATTTCTCCAATGAGAACCATGGATGTTCATTACTTTCTCAGGTAAATTCTAGAAATAGCTCGAGTACGACAAGAATCATGGTCCTTGCCCGGAGGGGTGGAGCAGAAGAAGGCTGAAGGTAAAACTAATGGGGTTCTTATTAATCTCTCTAGTAAACATTGATTGGAGGGGGAAAAAAAAAGTCATCTGGAAATGCCTCCTGCTGAGGGACACTCTGAGTATTTCAGGTGCAGCACAACTCGCCTTATACTGTAGCTTTTCCCTTTACTTATTAGGAGGGGAGACAGCAAGATAGAACACTAAAAATGGGCAGAAATTAGAGTAATCCTGAGGTTGCTCTAAATTATCCTGGAGGCCTTGGAGAAGGTAACTTTAGCTGTGTGTCACCTTAAATTGTACATAGTAAATATTAAAAATATTTCTGTAAGAAAAACAGTATCTTTTGCCAGAAAAATACTGCCTGCGTTAAATTCATCTAACCTTACTTTTAAAATATGAAGATTAATGGATACTCAACAGAAGCAGTAAATTAAAAGGAGCAAAAATATCTGTTAAATAGTATCAGTTGAAGACTAAACAAAAAAGCAAGCTATGACTGTGGTTAAATCCATCTTTTTTAAATCTATTTTTTGTTGCTGATCATGGCTTAAGGAGGAATCAATCTTCTCTCCCCAGGTAGGTGTAACTGCTAGATATCAAGGAGATGCTCTTTAGTCACATTGTTTGACAACGTGTGTGTCACATTGATAACAAATATGAATCAAATGCACATTATAAAATTCAAAACAAGTCACAGTCCTAAATATCTCTGAGAACAAAAAGTCTTTAAAACCTATTTATTATTAAGCACATGTGTTTCTTGCCCATTCACCATTTTGGTCTTTGAGTTCCACTAACAAGGAACCAAGCCTTGTAGAAAAACTCTTCTCAAAAACTCTAAATAAACTGGGCATCATTTCATCTTTATGTGTGCACGTACACATATAAAACCACAATTGTGCGTACCTCATTAGTATTGTCTAAGCAAACCACTGAATATGAACATTATTCTTTCAGTTTAAATGCAAACTGTTTTTTAAAAATTACTTTTTAAAGCTAAAGTAGAACACAAAATTGAATTAATGGGACATCACACTGAAAATCAGATCCTGACTGTGTGGGTTTTTCCTTTTTCTGCAGTAAAACCATCAAAAGGTTCACTGGATGGTGACAAGTATACAAGTAAATACAATATTACTCCACCTACTCTGATGATCTTTCGCATTCATTGACTCATTTCCATGTCATCTTATCATCAGAGCCCAAAGTAAAAAAGTTAGAAGGGATGCTCAGAGGCCAGTGAATATAAGAAAGCCTTGATGATTACAATAGAACTCATCATAATTTTGAAAGGAAAGCTGTCTCTGTCTGAAAATTGTCATAGCAGTGTTATATTACTGATTTCTGAAGCAGGGAAATACAGAAAAAAGTTGTCCTGATCAGAATAGTCAATGATTGTATCATTCTTACAACAATATTTTGACAGAGAAGGAGAAAAAAAGATCTTTTCACACACAAGACAAAGATTAAACAGCGGAAAAACACACATATATAACATATTAAAAATAGTAACTCATTTAATTACTAGCATATTTGTTAAATTCAACACCTGGGTCTGACACACCCTAGGCATACACGTACTTAACCTGCAGTTATGCACGTTTTGTTGTGTTCATTTGCAATGTATCACCCGGAGAAACTTAACAAGGAAACAAAATTATCTTACCTATATATTCTCCCACATGCAGAAAAAGTTATGTAAGACTAAATTGGTGACAGCCAACATGGCTTCACGAAGGGGAAACTGTGTCTGACAAATTTGGTGGCCTTCTACAACAGTGTTACAGTGTTGGTGGATAAGGGAAGAGCAACGGCCATCATCTACCTGGACTTCTGCAAGGCATTTGACACTGTCCCGCATGACATCCTTGTCCCTAAATTGGAGAGACATGGATTTGATGGATGGACCGCTTGGTGGATAAGGAAGTGGCTGGATGGCCACAACTCATAAGAATACATTTCAAACCAGATAAATGCTATTTTTGAAAATTTTATTTTTCTATTTGGTAAGGTAAAAAGAGTATACATGCATAAACTGCATGAAACTAGTATGCTTCCTTGTTTTTCTATATTTTTGTAATGGACCACTATTTGTCACTGAAATAATATGTAAAAGGTCTATGTATTTTTTTTCTCATTTCTTATGATTAGCATCCTACTCTTAAATGGAAGATCAGAATCATTTTATTTTGCACATGTTCCATCATAAAACATCACATTAGTGTGCTGCTGCCACACCACAGTATTAAAAAAAGGTGCCCAAAATAAAGGATTTAATTAAATCTTCTAACTGGAATCCCAGCTTATCAGAAAAAAAATTAAGCTGTTTATCGAATTACTGCTGAATGTATGAATGTGGCAGGAAGATGATACAGATCTGACCCGAGTATTCTAGCTGTGTGAACTTTAACTTTTTAACAATGGAATAACTAAGAGATGACATTTTTTTTGAAGCTTGGTAATAAGGAACTCTTAGAAGACAGTAGAGTTGGCATGCTGAACTGTTGTGACAAACATATTTTTGATTATTTCATTCATGTATTTAAATTAAATTTTCAAACTAATTTAATTTGAAGATTCTTTCTATGAAATTCCTGTGTTTCATATTTAGTATACAGAGATTTGCTGACCTTTGATCCATAGCAGATGGAAGATCCCACCAAGGAAATTCTGCGAGACTTCCCACATTCTGACTACATTGCACAAGAAAATATGTCATCACAGCATGCAGAACAATGTAGTACCTTAAGTGTATGAAACAGTGCAGGAGATCTATAAACACAGTTATTTCAGAAGTGTTTGGGGGTGCTTCTATAGTTTTAGAAGGATAGGAGTTGCCTATTTGGATTCTTTTGTTGTGCTGTTTTGAAAGGCTTAAGATTACAGACTGCCACCAGGTCATGTGACACAAAAAATGGCACAGACTACTTTAGTGCCTTTTATTTCTCCACACTTCCCAGTTGCAGTAGAACACTTATTCCCAGGCTTTGAAGAACAGGAGGCAAAAAAAGCTCTTGTGTTTCCAAGCCTTTATGTATGGAACACAGCTTTTGC
Source organism: Pluvialis apricaria (assembly GCA_017639485.1). NCBI lineage: Eukaryota > Metazoa > Chordata > Aves > Charadriiformes > Charadriidae > Pluvialis > Pluvialis apricaria. The sequence goes on along the minus strand of CM030018.1, from coordinate 3,527,478 downwards.
CGACAGACCATGCACTTAAGAGACATGGCTATACACCAGCAAGGAAAATTAGAGACCCTTTTTCCTACAGATCTATTGGCAAGTCCTTGACTAACAGGAGGCAGTTGTGCAGGGGTACCTCCTTTGACAACAGGACACGGTAAAACAGAAGGCGATCACGACCATCTATTTTATAAGCTGAGCATGTAAACATGCTGACATGCAATAGGCACCTATTCCATTGACGGTAGGAGCAGACCATGTACCCCATAAAAATATCATTGCATCAAAGGAAATTTCACTCTGTTGAATCTCACTTACTCCCATTCGTAGAACAATGTTCTCTTCATCCATCACTTGGGAATGCGATATAAACGTCACAATCTAGTCCCATGGCCCACGGAAACAAGCACATAAATATGCCTATCCCTTTGTGGTGTTCCTCTTTGCTTTCAAGATCACTCTCCCTGGAATAAAGTCTCTCTTGATCACTTCTGTTTCACAGTTTTCTAAGAAAGAAAGATAACCACATTTCAAAGGCGGACAAAAGGTTTTCTGTGTACCAGAGGAATGATTATTGGAAGCGTTAAATATTGGGATATAGAGCATGTTACACTGCGACAAAACACAGGGATTCATCTCCAAGTGCATGTTTCAAAGTGCATAAACAGAACGGTGTTCCCTGCTTTGCAGTATAAATACAGGTAAAAATAGACTTTTCACTCACAATTTCAAAATAAATGTAAGATACAAAAGTTTGCAGGCTAGAAATACTTTATCTAACATCATAATTATAAAGGGTGATTTTTTACTTCTACAGAAATAAAAAAAAAAAACTAAAAGTAAAAGTAAAATTATTGCAGTAAGAATTCAGAAATCATTGGCACCTTCTGGTACTTTGAGTTGATGCAAATTCTCAATGGAAACAAAGAAAGGTGAAACTTGTAGGAATTAATTGTACTGTATTTTGTAAACAGTTTACTCTCCCCGAGTAAAGCACAGCTTCCCACATTCGCACTTGGTCTGTAGTGGTCCAGCTCTGCTGTGATATGGCAACCAGAACTTGAACTGGAAAACCCGCAAATGAGTAACAGTTCAGAGGTTCCTGGGTTGCTGACAGCTTTGGTTCAAGCTACCACTGCCAGCGCTAAACCACAGGTCTTGATTAGCAAAGTCAGTTACTACATTCTCTGTGGCATAAAAACTCAGATTATATTTTGAAAATGAGCATACAGATCACAAAATATAAAGCAGCTACCTAAACATTTAAGTAATTGGAGATTTTGCATATAATTTAGTGAGTACTCAAATTCCACTTACATTGTTTAAATTCTCACCGTTGAAGAAATCAAGGACAGTCAGTGTTTTTATATAACCTACTCCTAATACAGAAACAGAACGACTCTTGGTAAAGACTTATCCGTGGACTCCAAGCATTTTCTGCTCTAAGTGTGTTAATTGAGAGACTGTTTCTTCAGTGATCTAGAAGAATGAAAAAAACAAGAGAGGAAAATACATTTGCTGACTTTAAACAAATTATGTGTTTGTAGAGGCAGGATAATCATGTACTTGAAAATGAATCTTCATTATAACTATTTCCTGTTCTGTAGTCTTGTGCTACTGCACTGGCAGCAAGGAAAGTACCACAATTACTTAACTACGCTGATCTGCACTCAAGGGAAGTTAAGAGGTAGAGTATACCATCTGGGCATTTGATTTTAACCATACTGTGTTGTTGATTGTCTAAGCCAGTAATTATTTCTCCACATACAAGAGCTAAACACGTGCCTCTTGCTGACACTTGTTTTCTTCCCCTGGAGTATTAGAACACTCTCCCGCATCACAGAATTATGATAAAGAATGAATGCCAAGTATCATAAACAGTATCAATGTAAATATCCTGAATATCCAACAGAGCTCTAACTATGGCTGAGGAAAGGCAGAGTAGTTATTGTTTACAGATGAGTGCTGGACTTCCAGAAACTGAGAGTTCCTGTAAATGTACCTGCAGTAGTACCCCTAATTTATAAGATATATCTGGAAGCTCTTTAGGCACTAGGCCATGGAGAGACCTCTTGTCAGTACATTCAAAGACTACAGGAGAAGATTTTCCAAGCAGATCGTAATATGTTTATAACAAACTTCAGGAGCTTGGGCATTTGAATGCTGAAAAACTGGAGAGATTGTACGTGAAGATAAAGAAAGTCTAAACTGAAGAAAGTGAGCACTTAGGAGTACTTGGGAGACAACTAACATAGCTGCTAATTGCCCTAGGCCAGTAACTGTTTGGTTGTTGGTATTGATTTTGACATTCCTTTTTTAGCTTGACTCCTATTGACACTAATCCTCATTATGTTTACTCCATACTGTTCCCAAAAAGGGCTGTGGTAAACTAACAATTTTCAACACTGCAAATGCTTTTTCACACATGGAACTTGGGTTCTCTTCCAAGAGGAAAAGTGACTGCATCACTTCCAGCTGAGGAGGGAGACGGGGGGCAGATTTTGTAGATTTTTCTCTACTGGTAACCAAACATATAGGTGGGTTTCGTTTTTTTTTGACAGCAAACCTAAATTTAGAAATGTTGTATTTATTTTTTGAGGATAAGTCTGAGAATAACAAAGAAATGAAGCATCAGAAGGGTTTACTCACAAAAGAAAATCTAGCAATAGTTTTGCCTTATACCTGTCTCAGCCCCCAGATAACTTGGCTCATAAAAACGGATGTTCTCCATTGAGTCACATACTTGCAGTTCTGACAGTTTGCTCCTCCTCCACGAGATCAGGTTCAACAAATGGAAATGCTTTTCGACATTGATAGGGACAGCAGCCTGGCAATACTGTTTCCACCTACATGTGACAACTGACTTATTTTCTACATTCAGTTCTTTCTTTTAAGCTGAGGAAAATGCAACAGTTCGACATGAAAAGCTGGTATGGAACTACATACCACAATTTTATGTCTGGGTCTAGTGTTAGGATTAAAGACACTACTGTCACATTAAAAAAATCACAAACTTAAGTAAATGTACATGGGGTTCAGTGAAAAATGTCTTTAAGTACTGTTTTCTACTGAGGAAAACACCTGGCTAGCTACTTACTCTTGCCGGTTTATAATTCTAAACACCACAGTCCTCTTCATGGAGGTGATGACGTGCTAGATAACCACAAGCAGAGGCTGCACATTCAGGCTCTGATTTGACAGTGGAGACTTATCCTTACAGAAATAACACACTGTTTCTGTTGACTGTGAAGGCTGAAGGAGCACACCTTTTTACCTAGTTCTGACACACTGAACCAACTTCTGAAGGGAAACAGAGTAAGAGAAGTTCTGAAACTTTTGAAGTGAGGGATTGCTAAACACATACACGTGATCTAACATTTTAGTTGATAATGTCTACATCTGAACATTACTATATGCACAACAGAAAAGAACTGTGACACAGAGTACGAAAAGTGATTAGGAAATTCTGAATTAGCCTAAACTAGCAAATTTTCTGGGCAACAGACAGTTCATCTCAACGGGACACAACACAGCAAGGCGCCTACTATTCTCAAGGAAAGCTCAAATCCAAAGTTTAATCCAAAACTGCAGATGGCCTGTCTCAGGGTATATTTATAATTACTCATGGATTTAGAGTTTTATTCCTTTAGACAAGTGCTTCTTGCTGTTATTCTCTAGCAGCAGATCTTCTCTCTCTCTTCCCCCTGGTTCACGTACGTAGTTTGTTCACATGCATGCATGGAGTTGCACTTTGTCTTTGGTTTTCATTCGCTGTAAACAGGAGTCTGAACACAAACAGCTCTGGTTTGTATTCCAGAACTCGTCTGACATACTTGCTTACAAAGTAACGTTACTAAGACTGGCGTTCTTATCTAACAGAGCCGTGACAGTTAGAGACGGGAATGAGGCAGCAGGAAGTGTGACTTCTTATCCTGACATGTAGCACAGACTTGGGCATGTACCTCCCTGTGCATCACTTGTCAAAGAATTCAAACTCACAGCAGCTATTTGTACAACCAGATACACACTATCTTTTCTTAAAAATTACATGGATTTTATTAACAGAAAATGTTTTGTAATGCAAGTGACACCTGAGTAGTTTCAGCTTGAAGTACTGGGGTTTTCAAATTTTGATTTAAAATATGGAAATTTATCAGGAGATGTTTTTTTTTCTCTTTTAATTAGTTGGTATCACTTACAGTGTAGAGTAGAAGGAATAAAGGGTGAAATTCCATCATCAAAGTATCAGTTTGCACCTGGAAAATACCTGTGGCTACTTTCTGTACGAAGTACAACATGCTTAATCACTTTCTCTTCTCTCCCACTTTACAAGGCATAAATGAAGCTAGATTTCTTTTACCAGTAGGACACTAGACTATGGTTGGACCTTTCAGGGACTGAAGGCACAACGTGTCTGTGGTTCTTTTTAGAAAAAAAAATAGTCACGACTAAAACATGCCCTAGAAATCTAGTATCAGTTTTTCTGTATGTGATCAAGAAGACAATCATATTGGGCAAGAAGATGGGAAAACAGCAAGTTCATTACCCACCCACTTAAAAATTGCACAAAGTCTAGCTATTAGCCATCTGCTCTTTAGAAAACAATTATATTTACTGTGATAATTACTCAGATCATAAAGCATGTTTTAGCATTCAGATATATTTGTCCTGGTTACTCTCTAATAATTTCATTACTTACAGTAAACCTCTCTAAATATATTTGTAAATGATTCTCTATGGCTGATACTGTGGTAAACTGTCATTGATGCCATACTGAGTTTATGGAGATGCTCGTAAAAATGCAAAGCCATCTTCAATTATTCAGAAAGGTCATTTCAGAATATTTTGTGTGGGTTTCTGTAAAATTGTTCCTTGCTAGTGTTGAGATAGATATGCATTCAAACATATAATAAGCAAATCTGTTATTTCTGCTAGCATTTTATAATAATAAGCAAATACAGAACCACTTTTTTCTCATAACTTCTATTTATACACAGGAAATTATATATTATTATATATAATGGCCTTTAAAATGAGGTTAGTTTAGTTTTGAAGTATCATTTTGAAGATATCAAATGGTTACTAATGCTCTGCTAAATAATTGTTTTCGTCAACAGTAGCAACACAATGATCACTAGGATAGCTGTAACACCAGAGGCTTGTTTTATCATGTTGCTGACTAATCCTGCTAAGAGCTAGTATACAGTACTGACAACTATGATGAAGGACCGGTCTGTCTACACCTCATCATTTTGACATAACTGATAGTGACTGAATGCCCAAATCAAACAGCTTCTCAGAACTCTGTTGTGAAAAAAATGAAGGTGAGTCAATTGAGGAATAATATTCTAAAACAAATCCACTATTTCCAGGCCTGCATCAAATATATTGTTGCCACTATGAGCAGTTATTCCATGTGGATAAAGATTGACAAGAATTTCAAAATCAACCATATCACATTCTGAAAAGAGCTGCTTAGTCGAACTTTGCCCGAGGCCTCCCCGCTCTGATAAATTCCCATAACTAGGAACTAGAGCCCTTAGCTTCAATGCGACTGCTTACGGGATTAAACTGTGTTACACGTGAGGACTGAATTATCCACCTCTGCTGTCAATTTCTGCTGAGCAGCGTATCTGAAAGCAATGAAATCACAACTCATAGCTACAAAGAACACAATCAGCAGCAGCCCGTTTACACAGCTAAAATAGAGGGGCGCAAGCTTGCCCACGGAAATGAGTACTGCAGTACGGACCTTTTTTCCTTCTGAACTGTTTTTGGGTGGAGCGTAACTTTAGCTAGCACTGAAGCTTTGACTCCTCAGTATTTGTTTTACAGAACAACATGTGTACATCTCTATGTGCCTACACACGGACCTCGTGACAAACTGGGAGCTGCAATTCACTCCTGTCTTGGAGAGGAAAATATTTTGCCCTGAGCAAGATTAAAAGAGCAAAACTAAAGGTACATTCCTAAATGTCTAATAATACATTTGATAACTTCAGCATGAAAACCAGGTATCATTCGGGAGCGTAATACATTCAACAGCTACTACGTATAGCCCTTGAAAATGAACATCAGAATACTCTGATTGCAGGTAAAAACCACAGAAAACAGCTCAAAGGAAGAAAAATCTCCCCTGAAAATTTGCTATTTCCACTTTAGCTGCATTCATCAGACCCCATCCAATACCAAAGCTATTTTCTACCAATTTAAAAGTACGCATTATGATAATTTTCTTTTTTTACCTAGAAATGTAGTTAGATTCTTTTGCTACCTGTCAGATTGACCCTGTGATAGAGATGTAGAGGCAAGAGAGAGTAGAAAGGACATGAATTGCATGCCTGTGCTCTGAGCACATAAACTAGTTTCAAGACAATGTTTTCTGCTCTTTCATTAAGATGCTCCTCATTCTACAACGTGAATTCTGTGAAACTGTTTGTAAAATTTTAATTAAAAAATACTATAAACTCTCAAAATTTGCTTGGTCTCATACTTTGATAAAAATACTTTTCAGGGAAAGTCCTGAAGAAACAAATCATTCCTTCAATAAACAAAATAATTAATCCACCAGCCCACCAGCTAAGTCAACATAGTCACGGTGACTGCTAACACGTGCTGATTCAGAGAAAAGCAACTCTCCTCCTGATTTTGTAGGGAGTACGCTAGAGAGTAACAATGATTCCCCTGAGCCCAGAAATGTACTACCCTGCTACCTGACATTTGTTTTGTCATCTCAGCAGTGTTTTTTTAATTTCTTGAAGATCTCCCATAACTGTGGTCCATTTCTTCCTTCCGTTACCTTGGTTGTCCTCCATGCTTCATCTGAAATGGGCAGGAAAGAACTTAGAGAGCTGCAACTTAGTTTACAGAACACTCTAATAAAATATGAATGTTTTCTATTTATTCAAATTGATGCTTAACAATACAAATTAGGTTTCCACAAACTGCATTTCTTTTAGTTTTTACAAAAAAGTTGTACAACATTTTGTGTTACTATGATAGTTTTCATTTTTTTAACTGGAGATCTCCAAGAATTTTTATTTCACTGAAATCTGGGAACATAGAATGACTTTTTTTCCTCTACGTTTCTTCAGTTTACATGGAATAATTTTTTCAGCACTTGAAGCAATCCTTTATAATGTAATTGTCTAAAGACCGTACACATAAGTACTGTGATCTAGAAAATGGTGCCAGATCTGAAGATACTATTTCAGCTAAATATTGCTTACTCGCTAGCAAAGGTTGCTGTTCTGAATTGTACTGGAATATTTCTCACAGTCCAGTGTCACCTGGAGAGCAGACAGGTGATGAGGAAATAGTATCATGTTACCAATTTTAACTAGCACTGGGCATACAGATTAAATATTGAATTAAAGTTGCAAGAAATTAGACCTTTTTGGTACCAAGTTGTTAGGTTAGAATATAGTTAATAATTCAGAGATCAAGGCTGACAGGAAAAAAAACCCAAACAATTTCACATTGTATTTCATGTTGGTAAAAAATGCTATACTGTGACATTTACTTTTCTCCTGCATTAGAATTGAAACTGAAATGCAGACATCTTCTGTGATATGGAAATATGCAAGAGTTTCCGGCTCAGAAGTGGTTAAACCTTTTTGGTTTAGTTCAACATTAAACAGTATTCACCTGCCATTGTAACGCATATGAACTGTAATTTGGGTGCTTCACACCTGCCTTTTTTTTCTCTTATTGCCCAGCTGAGATTACTTTTCAAGAGATGCAATAGTTTTCCTAGTATGAAAACTACGCTGTAAATGATAGACATGGCATTTTCATCACGTCAGGGAGCAGCCAGGGCCAGCAGCTCCCCAAGAGATGGGGAGGGAGCCAGGAGCTGAGGATGTCCAGCACTGACAGTCAACAACAGAACACAGAACACAGCAGGCAGAGTCTGGTGCTGGCAGCAAGGTCCATTGACTATCCCAAGTAAGACAAGTGGGGAACCAGGTCCAGGGTCCAAACAGAAAGTCCAGTCAGAAGCAAAGGAGTCGAGGTCTGAGACAACTGACAGCCGGGTTGTGACGCAGGCCCAAAGTCTGTCGGGGAGATGTGGCCTAAGACAGCTCCAGACACAAGCTGGACCTTAGATCTGAGGAGTCAGCTCAGGAGCTGAGCTCACTTACGATGCGTTGAGGTCCACCAAGGAGGCAGCACCAGAGACAGGGCTGGAAACAAGGGCGTCTGTGATGTAGCTCAAACGAGGGCTAAAGCTTACGGGTTGAGCTTAAACAGATCCCTGGGCCCATGGGCAGGGTCTGGGTAGGAGCCCCAGGTGGGGCTGGCCGCAGCCATTATTGATGCACTCAGCGTCCTGAGACATTAGATCCACTTGCAAAGAGGCAGAGCTGTGATACAATTGACCCATGTTCTCTGGGACACAGGCGTGGTTGCTGAAAGTGTTTGCTGTCTTTGAAGTGTGTAAATCACATTTTGGGAGGCAGCTTGAAAAATGCATTTGATTAGAGATATTTATGTGAATTTATGTGGATTGATAAACTTTCATTCCAAAAGCACTTAAAAGAATCAGATGCATGTTTATTCATTGTATCTGGCACTCTAACTTATACAATTTTCCCATTTTTAGAGCATGTTTCTTTAATGTCTTCTATGATTGCAATTAGATCAGTACCTAGAGGAAATGTATGCACTTAGAAATTGATTGAACCCACTATTAATAGTGCTTTTTGGATTCTGTACTACATAGCAAAGAGTCAGATGCAAGACAAAATGTTATTATAATTGAGCATTAATGCAAAGAGCAAAAAAAAAAATCAAATAAGATTAACAGACCATGGATGCATTATCTCATTTGGACTAATACAAGAAATAACCATACAAAACAAGGAATTGTATTCACAAATTGTCTTTATATTTGCAGCAACAAAATATATAGCAGTTGATACTCTTAGAAAATCTCATGTCTATAAATTGTGCACACTTGAAAGCGTTGCCAGGTATTTTGAACAGTATACCTGAGAAAAAGTATATTGACCATTATAAATGTTCATTAAAATGTGATGTTTTAATGTTATCATGTTTAAAGATACTGCTTCAAATGTCTGAAGGGCCTGCATGTCTGGAATGAAAGCTGCTTTTACTCTACAGATGTTTCATACATCTAACAGAGTGACTGGAAATCACTGATCCGGACACTCCATGATTGGTATGGAACATCCCTCCCCATTGCCTGACGATCTCTTGACCATTGAACTACTTAATATCAGCACTCTAGATTTGTTGTTTCCAGGCAGAGCTATGGACTGAATATCCATTCCATTCGCATAATCTACAGCATTATTTTTACCTTACCCGGATACTTTTGCAGAATCATTCAACCTCTCTTGACAACAGTCCTTACAATTTTTGACTCTCAGTCCTTTTTTCATATTCTTGGTAGAATTAAACTTCTATTTTTATATTTATATTTTAAAAGGTGAAAAACATATTTCTTTCTGGGGAGAATCATACATTCAGAAAGAAAAGCTGGATTCCATTGCACGTTCAAGTTATTTGCTGTTTCCTAGCTTGTCTATCTCATTATCAGGCATGTTTAAAAAGGAGGCAGCTTCATAAACACGAGTTGAGACAGTAGCAATATCGTTGGGACTAAACCCTTAAGCTAAAACACTAGCAATTCCTTAAAAATCTATTACACTGCATCTAAAAGTGGAAAAAAAAAAGTTTGAGACTGCCACCTTGGTAAGTTTGCTGTTTTCACAATAACCAATTGATATAAACTGTCTGGGACCAAAATAAGGGATCCAGAATGCTCTGTACTGAGCACAGGACGGCTCCTCCACTCTATGTACACTCACCATTCCAAAGCATAATGGGGACAGCTGGAGGCAGAAAAAGATGGAGGCGCCAAGGTCCCTAACCAGATGCCTTCACTCACTCCTCCTGCATTCAGCAACTGCTTCACCACGGGGCTGCTGATACACAGATTCTCCACTGGTGGATGTGCAAAGGGAGAGTACCAGCATCTCTCTCACCAGTCCTACTGCACAGAGAATGGCAGGGGCCATTTCTTTTGTCCAGTGTACAGAACATTTGAGCATCATCTTTTTAGTCATAACAGCCATATTGTGTTAAAACCCTTACTGTCAGCTGATTAATCCTTAAAATCACCACTCATGCTAGGGCACTAGGATTCTAAAGGACTTCTGTCTTTGCCAGAGAACACCGGTGCCAGACAGCTCTATATTGACGGATGACACTTGACCACTCTTTTCTTATTCCGATTCCTGTAGCACTGTTTCTACATGCAATCCCTTTCAACCAAAATGGTGAGCATGTCAGGGAGTCCAGGAAGGATTTTCTAAACAAATTTTACCTTAGAAAAATTAGTTCAGTGATACAATTAGCACAGCTGCATTAATTGCTAGGATAGTGACAAACTGAGACAATACGTGCAACATCGAATTTTTCTCTCTAAGAAACAAAAGCTTAAATTTGAGTATACCCTGCAGAGGAAGAGATTTCAAGGTGTATAATTGCCTAAAAGAGAAAAAAATGCATTGTATCTATTTTCCGGATGCTTTAAGAAGTTAGGAAACACTGGAGTAATTTTCTGTTTAACTTCTCTCATTTGAAGACAGCAACGGAGATTCTATTTTTTGGGGTGTGGGTTGTTTGTTTTCTTTTTTTTTAACTTTGGTTGGGTGATTTTTACTCTAAGAATCCTTTGTCAGCACAGTATCTCTGACTTCAGCGGAGATCTGGCTCTCAATTTCACTTTTCTGCAGAACCTCAGCGTGAAGCTTTTGTTTCATGCTGTATGTAGGCCAACCCCTAGATGGAGACCTTATCGCAAACACACACACGGATCTGACTAAGCAGTGGATTATAACGTTTACCTTGCCCAAACTAACACACTTTCAGCAGTTACTTTTGATGAACTGAATACTGATGCTGAAAGGGTTTTTTTCAAGTGGTACATAATCATCATAAACTGTATATAACACTTCACAGTTTCCTAATTCTGTTGTTGTTCAGCCTAACAGGGAGTCTTGTAAACCAGTTAACCCTCTTCAGTAAATGTGAGCTATCCTCTCATAGGTATTCTTTTATACAGTAATTCCTCTAATTTTTAGCTACTCTCCCAGTATTATTCTAAGACAGGGTCCGTGTCTTATTTATTCTACTGTAAAGATCACTGTACCGAAGTCTGAATTTCCTCAAGGTTTATGCCTGTCAAAACAAAACCGCAGGTTGCCAATCTGCATATTTAACATAATCAGGTACGTCTCTGATGGAGTATGCAAAAAGAAGCTGGCAACAGCCGGAAAGTAGCTGGACCATGATTACAACTATTTATGGGAAGAATGTACTATTTCATACTGTGTTTAGCTCCAGTACCTGCCCATCCAATCCATGGGCACGAAGTTTCAGACGGTTTGGTTAACTTGCTCACTCTTCCTAAAGTTGGGTGACTGGGGAATGGCTACCACGCGCTGCAAAGGCAAGTACTCCTTTGTGGCTCCGTGTTCCAGCTGCAGCCCGATCCAACGTGTTGGGTCTCTTGCGATACTTAAGAGCTAGGTTAACGGCAAGCTTTCTACTTGGAGTCTGTCAGGAATTATTAACCTATGACAAAACTGTGAAGTTTTTATTGTTTGTTTTTGTTCATATTCCATTTAATTTTTTTGAACTCTGGTTTGGGTTTAAATTTCATTTTCTGCATCTTTGTCTTTCAGAATGAGTGGTGGGTTTAAACACAGCCTGTAAGACAATAATCATTAGAGGAGGGAATGACAAAATCGCTGGGCAGAAAAAAAGGTTTGAATGATACATAAAATTAGAAATAAGACAGTGACTTTCACACTCAAAATAAGAGATTCTTCACATAACCAGCTAACTTGGATCTACGGTAGGTTCTCACGTATTTATGACTAATATGAAGATTTGAGTCAGTTCTAATCGGAATATAGACTGGAACCCTTCAGTGACTGGTGAACAAGGCTACAAATCAGCCTAATGAGTTGTTGGTATCTACATGTTTACTGCGTATTAGTGTGGAAAACACGCAGTCAAAGGCTGTGGCAACAGGAGGGGCTCTTCAAACAGCTGCACAGGCTGCAGGTCCATCCATGTCGTGACTAGATATACCTGCTCAACACATGGCTGCTCATAAAGGTTTGACAGCTTATGTGACCTGACTGGTACATCCCATGCTACGACTCTTGCTGCTGTAACAGTAGAAAGTCCACAACTGTGCTCAATGTTTTGTGTTTTCACGAACTTGAGAAAGAGGAAAACAGGTTATAAGCTCATGACCTACACAAAAGAGAGTATTTACATCATTGCTTCATTGCTTGGCATATCACTGGATATGTACTTTCAATGTATAGGACAAGCACACGCTTTTTGCTGACCCTTAACATCATATAGAAAGTTAGCTTGGACTTACGCATTTAGACATAACTAAGCAACTCTGGTTTGGTTTTTCAAATGCTGTAGTTCCATGGGAATTACTGCCAATAAAGATAACCTTGTGTTCACAAATTTTGCTAGGTATTTTGTTTAAGTGATAGACTAAATGTAAGTTGTCTATTCTGATAATTACATAAAGTGGTGATATATTTAAGCTTGAGGAAGATACTATATATATAACAATTACATATCTATATATATATGAGAGAGTGACAGAGTTATACTTGTTAAACTCAGATGAGTACTGCTAAGCTAAGTGAGAATACAGGAGACGCTTTCCCACTTACTACTTACTCAGTATTTCATTTGAAATTATTATTGGCCAAAATAATCCAAATAGTAAATATGGAACCAGAAATCCCTACATGGCTGAAGCAGTCCAACTCCTTCTTTCCAGGCAAGGTGGAGGAATTGAATCTTGCTGCCTCGGAAGAGCCATTAGAGCCTGCTTTGTGGAAGTGGAACTAGGTATGATTTACTCTAGGTGGAAAAAAAGAAGTAAACACTGCCAGTTTCCTGAGTCTAACCGTTTTAATCATTCAACTGCTTGATGAAAGCATTCTTATCTTTTCAAGAAAACAGTGGTTGCTCACAAATATTATGTAGAAAACTGCTTACAAAGGGAAGCAGGATCAAGCCCTTCAGATAAAATCAGAGGAGAAAAGCTGTGATTCAGCTCAGACCTTAGCTTAATGCAGACATGAGTTCTTCTTTTCCAGAGATGTAGATGCCTACAGGCATGTGCAGAGTAACAATTCTTTGTACTTAATACAGAAAGCTGAGAATCTATGGCACTTAATGTACATCCAGAATCAGGCTCAATCTGACCATAAAGGAAAAACCTCGGGTATGGAAGCATTAAAAATAGACATTTTTTACTCAAATACTGAAATTCTTCTTGAATATCTTTTTCATCTGGAATGTATCTTGGGGTTTTTTGTTAAAATCTCTGTTACTATAATGGGAGATTGGTAATTGCAAGGATCCTTACAGTAGTTTTCATTCCCAAACCACATTGTCTATTCAGATATTGTCTATCTGAATTATTTAGAGTGGATCAAATAGTTTTATGAAACAAACAAACAAACAAAACTTTGGGGGGATGGGTGTAATTTTTTATACATAACTGCAAATGTTCTGCTGAGTATGTTTTTATTCCGTAAGAAAACTGCAAAAACTAAATCCCCCGCTATGATCAGCTATTTGCGACAGGTAGTGCCTCAAGTGCTTTCATAGCTGTCTCACAAGCTTTCTCACCTTCATCTGCAAACTACAAACTAAATTCTTTGTTGAGTGAGTAAAAGCTTACATTTTGCAGCTTGATTTTAGAAAATGAATGAGCATGAAAAAATGGTTTAACTAAAAAAACCTGTCCCAAACAACTATGAGTATCCTCTAGCAATAATTCTACAGTTAATCCAAAGCCATTGACCATTATTATTGACTCTGCTGCATTTTGCATCAGACACCTAATGCGTCTTTTTCTCCCTCCCTGTAAACAGAAACAGAATTTGCCTCCTGGTGCTTGCTTTGTATGTCTGTTGTTCTTTAATAAAGGATTACAAATCCAGACGGTAAACTAATTAAACTGTCTCAGAAAAAATAAGAATAAAAAAGTAAAATGCTTTTTTTGGTGTTTATGTTTTTGTTATACATTCTGAACAGATTCTTGGAGTATGTGCCAGTTATAAAAGGTAATCCTGGGAGGGTAGATTGGTAAATGATTTCTACTCATTTGCACTTGTTTCAAAGGTGACTCCATCACCGCTATCTGAAAGACACTCTGCCCCTCAGTAACAAATGATTACAGCTAAATGAATCCCAGAGGTTTGCCACTAATGCAGAACAAAGGCATAAGAATGAGAGCTGTGGTTCAAGATCTATTTTTTATACCAGCATAATTTTTTGCTTCACTGATCTATCACTAAACAACAGCTGCTGGGGTAGAGACTAACTGCACTGTAGGAACGTTACCAAATCCTTTAGTGACTGGTCGCATGTGTTTGCCTCAGGCCTTCAAAAAAAGTCAGAAACTTGTGAAGAAGGACTGGCAGGTTAATGTCACCTTATTTCTGTAAAGGACTTGAAGATGCTAGACGCACTGCAATGACAGCCTGCAGTAACTCTCAATTTCTAAAGGACTTCTATAGTTATCTAAGCATACATGGCCAACCTCTGTTGAAAGCGTAGGTGCTGGGAGGAAGAGGGAGGAAAAGAGAAGTGAGCAAAATTAAAAAAATTTGGGGTTTTATATATACTGTCTTAGAAATTAAACTTTTGCTATATTTGTAAGTTGCTGGGGTTTTTTTTCCCTGTTATCAGAAACCTATGTTCTAACTTCTGAATGCTTGAAATAGGTCTCCTGTCACTTTCTAGGCAAAAAGTATCATAAAAACGGTAGCATATAAAGTGTTCACAACTGGAGAAAAAACAGATTTTTCTTATGTTAGATGCTATCAGAAGTCTGTACATAACAAGATTAAAGTAAAAGAACCAAAGTGGATTGTCTCGATTTCCATTGAAACTCAGTATTCTTTTCACGAATAATCACCGTTTTGAAGGTGATTATTAATTCTGCAGAAAACATAAGACAATTGCAACCCCCAGCTACAAGAACTATATTACTAAGTAACTTGTAAAAGTGAAGTTGTACTAGAAACAGAAGGAAGCTTTTGCAAAGACTGTAAAATAAACAGGTTTTGTTTCCTCTAGAGTACTAGAGAAGCCCACTGATGAGTCAGAGGGGTAAATATTTATGAATCTGTACAATGTTCCTAAGGATATCAAATAATTCTGTCCTCCGTTACTTCTTTTTCTCCCATCATTTTATCTTTCCTTATGATATCGAGGGAGTTTATTCCTGTTTTAAAATATTCTTACATTCTAAGAGCATTGAAGTAATTCTAAGAACATAATGGTGCTCAGCTTTGCTTGGAGATGTATTTCACATTACTGAAGGGACAGCTGAAGTTTATTTGATTCTATTTCCATGCATAATGGAAGGAACTGGTTGGTATCTTGAAGCCGCTTACTGTCAGTGCTGTAAGAGCACTAATAGGCCTTAATGGCCCTGAACAACCAAACCGGCTGCCGGATCAACTGTTCAGGTAGATGGGTAGAGGCTACGGTCTCTAAACTATGTAGAGAGTACTAATTCTTCTGTTCCAACTCAGCTTCTAGTACAAGACAGTAAAGAACAGTGACTACTTAAATATTCAGAAGACAGAATACCAGTACGGGAGTGCCCACAAGGAAAGGGGTTTGTGAATGCTGTAAGAACTGGCATTTATACATATGAGATAATAAGTGTTCAAAAAAACCCAAACACTACACATTGGAATTGCCCAAACAAGAGTGGGTTTGTTATAATTTCCTCAATTATTTCTAGATGCCAGAAACTCACTATCCATAATTTTTTTAGTCAGAAATCAACTTGATGTCTGTTCTAAATGCATAAAATAAGTGATGAAAGCATTTTCTGTTTGAAAGTTTTCTTTCATAGCATTTCTCCATAGCATACCCATCAGACCAAAGAACTGACCTGAAAAAGTCTATCTGCAGAAGATACAGAAACATAAAGTGCTGCTAACTAGGAAGATCTCCAGTAAAAGAAGTACTGCAGATTTGGCAACAGTTTCCTGTTTCACTATGGAGAACTGCAATGGAACAAACCAGGAGATTAAAACAACCAAGCGGGGGAACACACAAATCTGACATTGCTGATTCTTCCTCTTGGATGAATACAAATTGATTTGGAACCACATGAAAAACTGGGATAGGCAAAGCGATGAATGAGTGATGGGAGAACCATCCCTGTGGAGGAAGGATGAGTCTGGCAGCCTGAGTACTTCAATTTCCCCATGTTCTAACAAATTCAGGTTGTGTTGCTCTGAGTGACAATGTGAACAGATGTGTAGCTTTGAAAATTAACAGTGTACGAAGAACTGTGAAGTTCAAGCCGAAAGCTCAGAATATGTTGATGTTGCCGTTCACCTTGTCACATGAAGCGTCCCCAAAGTCTTCAGCAGTGCTTGACATGTTATAGAAATTTATCTGGAAAAATCAAATTTTAGTCTTGCTACTGCTCTGATACAAGAAAGCTTATTCCAGTCAAAAAGAGCCATATCTGTGCAACAGTGGCACTCTAAATATGACTTTTGAGATACAAAAAGTTATGCGAAAAAAAGATTGTGAGGATGCAATGCATGAATGATTTCTTTCTCTTTTACTTATGAAGTCCCAAGGCAGAGGTTGTTAAGACTTAGTTTGTAACTGAACTTCCTTTGTCAAATGAAGCACTTACAAACATTTGTTCAACTCAGATTCAATAAATGCATCATAATTGGTATTTACAAACTTGTTTATTCATATTCCTACAATCTCAACTTACCTAATTATCATATGAATGCTTTCAAGTCCCTATAGAACATCTGCAAGCAGTATAAAAAGCAGCGACTACATCTGAGCAGTCATAAGCTGGAAAAGCTCCTATGACCACTCATTAAGCTATCTCTTTAGAGAGTGGAAAGGGAGTAAAAAGGAGAAGATGATGAGATCATTTTAAAAAACCTTTCCCCACGGCTAGGTAACACCATCTCTCAAACACCACTGAACCTTACTTTTTATGACCTGATGTTGACTATCAAAGAACATCAACAGACCTTGTATAAAAATGCCTATGTTTTCACTTCTTGCTCATAGACGTGTAGTAACTCCAGGAGACATGAAGGGATGTGAGAATTACTGTAGAATGAGCAGGAAAATTAAACTTTTTTCTTTTAACTTTGTCATCATTTTACAGTTTTTCCATTTGAACTCTGGTAAGTTGCGTATAAAATCATAATAAGGAAGGCCAAAAAAGGTTTGAAGACCAACTTGCTTAAGGCATAAAAGCTAATAATAAAAGCTTTTTCAAACACAGAGTTGGTAGGGCTGACAAATGATCAAGGACTGAAAACAAAACTCAAGGCAGGTTAGGACCCCAACAGAAAAGCTGAACGGACTCTTTCTATCAGTGCTTACTATGAAGGAGGTCAAAGAGATTCTTGACACCAGGCCCATTCTTTAAAAATTATGAGTTCTGGATTTGCCTCTATTTGAAGTGTCAATAAAAGAGGATTTAGGAAAAAAAAAAAAGATATTATAAAGTCATCAAAAATTGACAGTACAAGAAACTGTTCATCCAAAAGTCGTAAAGAAATTAAATATGAAAATGCTGAACTCCTAGGATGATGTGTTTTCTATCAGCTAAATCATCTTCAACTACTGAACAGAAGGTGGTAAGTGCAACATCCATTTTTAAAATGGGACACAGGGATGATTTCATGAGCACAGATGAGCAAGCCTGACCTCTACACTAACTAAATTTGTAGGAATCCAAATAAAGAACAAAGTTTCTAAGCAAATGAATAAATACAATATATTGGCATAGAGTGTACCCAGATTTATAGATCTATTTGGTTCCCTGAAGGCACTGCAGGGCCAGGTACACAAGGGTGATCCAGAGGATTATTTTCTAAGTTGTTTTTAACAAGATCCCTTTCCAAAGGCTCAGAAGAGAACAGATATGGCACAGGATAAAGGAGAAGTTTCTCTTAAGGACTATTGACAGTTTAAAAGATGGGATATAATGGATAAGAAGAAAGACTTGTTATCATAATAGGAAAAGCACCAATGGGATTATAGAAGGATTTATGCTGAGACATATGCTATTCAACATACGTGACCCAGAAGAAAAGAATGATGAGGTAAAAAAAGTTTGCAGATTCTACAGAATTATTCAGGATCATGAAATATAACTGTTATATGAAAAGCTGTGGAAGAACTTCATAATACTAAGGGTAATAAAATAAAAAATGAAATTAAATAATGATAAATGCAAAGAAATGTCAATGGAAAAGAATAAACATCAGGATATATATATATACATGCTAGCTAATTTCACTCACGAGACAGAACTCCTTATTGCTTTGGTTTGTTCTTTGAGTATGTTCAAATCAGAACAGAATTGATCAAAAAGGTAATCAGAGCATTAAAAATTACTGAAAAGAAAAAACATTAGTATGTCACTACATAAATTAGTCACGATCCAACAATTTTGGTCACTTCAGTTTGAAATATAAAGTAGTAACAAAAAAAGGTATAGAGAGGCTGACATTACTGATAACAGCTATGAGACAGCATCTGTACAAGAAATTAAAGAGAGAATTGAGACTAAATCCCTTCACATGGGAAAAGAAATCCCCCAAAGGGTCTGTGATAAAGATCTATCACAACATGGGTATTTTGAGAAATCTATTATAATACAAATAATTGAAGGAGTATTCACCAAATTCCTAAGGAGCAAAAATATATAGTACAACAAAATGTAATGAAAAAAGAGTATTTTTTCATGCAGTCAGAATTATGGAAGTCATTGCCAAAGGTACAATGGAAAACAAAAGTAAAACAGAGTTTAAATAGAGATTACTCTAATTTACATTAGGTTCATCGTCTGTTATGAAGCATAATGGTTCTGAAGCTATCACAAATTCAAGAGGTATTTAAACATAGGACGTCTAGAAATTACAGGCTTATATAAAAGGAAAGATCATATTTCATATGCCCTATGCTGTAGATGTGCCACTGGCCAGAACTGCAAACAGGATACTAAATGAAATGGACCTTTGGTTTGACACGGTCTTACTTTTATACTTCCCAAAGCCAGCAAATATTAATACCATCTCTGAAGTTCGTCCACATATACAGCTAACTTTAATTTGGATTAAAGGTTTTGTGATTGTCTTACAGGAGTAACAAACAAACATTAAAACATTAAAAATCCTACTCCAATTGCTCCTTATCTTAGTAAGGAAATGTCTTCTCTCTTCCTCTGACTAGGATACAAGATCTGCCTGCCCCTGACTGTTTTCTCAAGCTTAAAAGTTCTTTACAAACTATTAATTTGGTGGTATGTAAGTGGAAAGACACACCTTGTACCTTCAGCCAGATAAAGGACTCCAAGCTTCCAGATTGCTAGGAGAGTACTAAGCAGCCACCACTATGTTGGGGGAAAATAAAATCTAATCATAAGTGTATAAAAATAGTGATTTTTGTTTGCATTTTTCAGTGATTTGATAGTGTTGGATCAGAAGAAGGAACTGCAATCAGTTATGTGTTCCACAAAAGGGAACTGGAACTCCGAAAAACGCAGCTACCAAAACTTTCTCTGGATGGTTACCAATTTGTTATTGAATCGAAATTCCTTAGTTTCCTCAATGCCAAGGTATACATGACAGTGAGTTACTGAAATTACAGAGTATGTGTTCGCAAGGATACAACCAAGCCATTTGTTCCATTCTGGATGTGAATCCTCATTCTAGAATTCTTTGAAGCGCAATTGGTGAATAGCATGCATGCTGCAGGGAAAGTCAGTGGGGTTTTGCACTGGTTTCTTTTGGGCCAACATTCTTTGTGTTTTGCAGACATTGGCTGCCTTTACTCCAGAAGCAGTTTTTATACAGTACTTGTGTTTTGCAAAGCTATTTATTAATTTCTATACTATTTTGAGTTTTTTCCCCTATAAAGTGTATTTAGGCCTCATTATCTTCAATTGACATTTGTTTTTGCTAAAGATCCCTTCCCTTTTGCTATATCTAGACTGTATACAGGGAAATGTTAAAGATTTTTCTCCAAATTACAGTTCTCTAGCTCTTTTGATTGCCCTCTGGGTTTCACTACAATCACTGGCAGCTGAGCATGAAATCATGCTGCTGAGTAAAACATGGTGGATTCCTCATAAAAGAATTCTTGATTACATTTCTTTTACATATTTATTTATATGTTAGAGAGAAGATGAGGAACGGAATGCCAGTCAGTGAGCCACATCCTGATTGGCAGGTGATATCCCCGTACCACTGAGCAGCACCTGTGCCTACACAATGTTTACAACAAATCAAGCCTTCGATGAAAATTAATTACCCAACCTAAGCCTTGGAAAGGCCAAGTGACACTGATTGGGAAATCAAAGCAATAGCTGAAATGTTACCTGCTCCCTTCTCTAAAGGCACACAGCTTTCTCATTATGGCGTTTTTCAGTTCCAGGAGACTTAGCCGTATTTCCCACGTATTTCCTCAACTGCAAAGTGTGAGTTGGATGTGGTAAAATCTGCACATCACAACTCTGCGGTACAACTGCTTAATACTGTTTGTTTACTGCTATGCAAAGAATAGGGTTAAATGATTTTAGACATTGATTTTTGAAGCAAATCATATTAAATTATGCCAGCAATCCACTTCTATCTTCTGAAAACTCAATACAAATTGGGTCACTTCCACTGACAGATATCTGAATATACATTCTTTATCCTAGAGGCAACTCATTTAGTTATGATTATATCACTCACTGAACACCAGTGTTTCAGATCACATTCAAATACTGCAGCATTTCCTGATTTTTCTTGACGCCTTAGGAGATGATGGAAACAGAAAGCAGAGTTCAGAGAATATACAAGAAAACACAGAGGTTTTACAGTTACAGACAAATGCCTTTGACTTAGATGGACACAGTAACAAAAACCTCAGAAAATATTTGTTCCTTTTAGGCAATCCAGCCTGCAACTCTGTATGCATATTGTCTTTTTAAAGCCCTTTCCATTTTCTTAGTAAGCATACAGTACTGCAAGACACCACATAGATACTAGATTCCACACATTGTTGATCTGATCCTGCAAGTACTTTCATATCTAAACCACTTCAGTAAAGAACCACTTAAATCTACAGAATTTCTTTGCCGGATAAGACTGTGTAGAACAATCTTGTTCGGTAGAAATCTCCATTACTTCTTGTATACCCATCACATTTTTAAATAAAACACATTTTTCAAAAGTTTAATGAAGTACTGAGATTTTAAAATAAATAATACCAGTATGAGAGCGTGTGGTATTTTTGAACATGACTGTAATGACCATTATAATTAGTCTTTCTGTTTTAATGTTGTGACAATCCATTTCATGCTGTTCAGTCAAAATTTTAATAGAAATTTCCAATCTTTGCAAAGCTTATCATAGAGAAAGGTTGGGAGGGGGCAGAGGAAGGTCTAAATTATCGGAAAAGAACAGAATATAAAAATACCATAATACATGCAGTTCAAATGAAATCTTGACAGCTGCTATTCACAAATATTGCTGACATGGTTTATATTATATTAAAATTCAGAATTACTGCATTTTCATCAGTTTCTCATTTCACAGCTGGCATTTCATGTTGTCAGCATCCCGTGATTTACAAGGCTGCATGTAGTGTAAAAATGCTGGTTTAAACGGACAATTTCATAAGCATGTTTACTAATTGATATGCTATGGCAACTTAAAATGTAAACATACTGTGTGTTCCAAAAGCCAGAGTGCTTTACATAAGAAAAAGAGCTGAACCTAATAGCTTCAGTTTCATTAAACTTTTATAGAAGTCACTAGAAAACAAACATTTCTATGCAAATTTTAAAAGAATGACTTAATTTGTGAAGTTACTTTTGCAATGTCAAAAATGCAATGTAAAATACATAAAAAATGGTATTGATGCTCATTACTAGAAGATATAGAAGCTGTTAACCAGACAGACCATGGAGTCTTAATAAAGCACTGTTTTCTAATAATGTTTACATAGGATTCATTGTGATATTTTCCAAAGTGATATAAAGCAAGCCTAGCAGAAAATGCAAATGCTCTATTCCAGCAATGCTTTTCTTCTTCTAAGACCTGCAGAAATGATGGAAAGGACAAATTTCCTGGGAATTAAGTCAATATTTTATACATTTCATCATGCTTCTCTATTCCAGTCTTCAGAGGGAATACAGGATACAACCTATATTTCTGCAGTTCCCTGTGACATAAAGCGTGCAATATCATCTGCATATAAGTAACTTGGAAAGTTTGGGTTGGCCGAAAGAATTTAGTGGAATTCATTAAGTATAACATTAGTCAGAGAAAAAAATGCCCTGCTCTTTCCAAAGCTGTCTCTCCCTTTTTACAAAAGCCACTATTAAGCATCTCAAAGTCTGGAATAAACTTGTATGTGTCATACAATGTTTTTAGAACAGTAACAAGCCACACATTCGAATTTTATCCTAAAATCTGAGGTACTCCAGAGTATTTCTTAACAGAGGTAGGAGAATCAGGAGAAAGAGGTGGCAAAATTATTCCCAGCCTATCTCTTTTTACCTTTGCAAGCCTTCTACTCTATCTGTAAGAAAGAAACGGCCCTTGACTACGGACAGGCGATACTCTGATGCTTACACTGACACGATTTTCAGTTTTTCCACAGATTTTGTACTACAGACAACCAAGGAGAGGGGCTCTGAAAGCATCACCAGCAACTCAGCGCCCTCCTCCAGTGACCTTCTCAGCCAAACCCCTTCTCTTCCCACTTATCTCTTCGCCAACTAATATACCTTATTCCCAGATTCTTTTTGATAGATTCTTTTTGATTCATTGCAGGACTTTTTTTCACAGTACAAATGTGTGATTTTTTTTTTTCCTAGTCTGAATTTTTTGCCATAGTCTGACACTGATTTCTGCACAGCAATAGCAAAGATGCTTGCCATCACATAACATAACGTCTTCAGGTTTTCCTTGTAGTTCTGCCCGGGGGAGGGTTTGCTTGGATACAGCTAAAGTTCAATAGCGGCAGCGTGTACTCAGCAGGTCATATGAAAATTAGACAGCTAGAAACCTTTTGGCTAATCTTTCTGCATATGTGTATCATAATCCATTTAGCATTCACCTTATATGGGAAGTTTTAAATTTTTGAGTAACTTTTTCAAAACTGGTTTCCTTTAAGGTGCTGACAAGCCCCATGCATCAACAAAAAAACATTTAATGTCTTGGATCAAACAGGACATGATCAAAACCAGGATCTGGGCACCAAGGAAGTATAAAAACCGCAATAATTAAAATAATTCTCTCATTTGGGGCATTAGGTGAAGGCAGTATGCCAGCAGCCACTTGCCTAAATGAAATTTGGATTGGTCCTGCAGCCTCCCAGTGTTCATTCCAGAAGAGTACAGTAAGCACGGTACCTGTAGAATATTCTGTCTACCAGAAGTTGGCACTTGCCTATGACACTTCTCCAGCTTTTAACTACGAACAGAAGTCCAAGTATCTTCTTGCAGAAGCCTAAGCATTCCTCTCAGAAGACTTTTGGATCACTTTTTTTATACACTTCAAGCATGAATTACCTGAAATATCCTGCTGTTAAGAGCCCTGAATTAGACAAGAGTAAACAGATTTTCCTCAGCCATGCTATACAAGAGGCTTTTGTACTTGTATGAATTCTTTTAGAAGTCAGAAGAGTTCTAATTATAATGAAGTATGAATTAAACATGTAATAATTTTCTTAAATATAGGTGTTTAGGGGAAGACAGATCAACAATGAAATTTGTCAAAGTACACCTTCTGTATCAAGACATTTTAACAGAACACACATAGCTGTTAGTCAACTTTTTTCAAAAATTTCTCAAGCTTCATTACAGGTTACTGTTTTTGACTAAGTACTGTGAAATTACTATCTTGGCTGGAATTTACTTATCTCGTTTACAATAATTATTTTTTTTCATATTTTTCATGGCAGATTGTGAGCCATGAGCTTTCAAGCAGCAAATTATAATATTTTATAATCAATAGTGCTACAGTGTTAAGAAATAGTGTAAGGTTTTCATTAAATTGGGGAGAAGTGCAGTTAAAGGAATGCTAACAAGTATTGATGTTTACATTGTATATATCAACGTTGTTAAACTCCTCTCCACTGCACTGAGTTTATTTTTCCACATTAAAAAAAATGTTATCTGGTATCTCTTGGGCTGAGTTTTAAACAAGATTCTAAAATACCTTGTGAATTAATTTATTTTGAAGAAAAAAGAAAATACAATTTGTGTCTTTTCATTGAATTATCCTTAGCTGTATTGATTTAATCCAAGTTTAAAATGTATTTAGTTAAAAAAGAAACAAAGTAACAATCAACAGTGTATCTCATTCTCTATCAAATTTGGAGAGTCTATCCTTGTGGTATTACATAAAGTGATTTTGTTTTAATAATCTCTATATCGTAGATGTAAGAAACAACAATACTGTAATATCTGGAAACTTCACGGAAAGAGTATTTTCGTCCTTTATTTTATCTGTTATATTAATTCTTTGAATGCCATACTAGCTAACAAATTACATATTTGTGCTGGAAAAGTCTTATGTATTCCAATCTTTGAAAGAAGCTAGATTAAGCTTGAAAAAAACATTAAATACACTGGGGGGGGAGGGAGGGGGAGTTTTCTTTGCTTGTAAATACACTGACCAAAACAGTTTTCCAATTCAAGTTCATTTTTACACATTTGTATTTTTGTGACACATACAAAGAAGCATTTCCTGGCGACCACGCTAGCTACATTTTGATTAGAAAATATGCTGACTAAAAAGGTAAGCACAACACTTTTCCTATTTAACTAGCAGCTCAGTTTTTTAGTTTCAGGTTTAGATAGAAATCTGATTCTTTTAAAGAAAACACTTTTGAAGCAAATTGTCACTTTTCCTGAAAAAAACAGAATCAAATCCAGCAGTCTGTCCAAACTGCTCTGCCAAGAAACTTCCAATCAATTTACTTACTTGCTTGTATTAACTATCCTTTTCTGAACAATACTATAATGCCTCATAGGTTCAGTGGGACCTTCACCTAAGTCAAAACAGAAACTGTCTCCCTATCTTTAACTCATGTTGCATTAGGACATGTATATAGAACTCACATTTATTTCACTGAGCAATAAATACTTGGTTCATATGGACAGTGTGCTTAGAATACATTTTCTATAGAGAAATGAAATGAATTAATTATTATCACAGTTCTTTTTTTAGCTTCTTGGACCAGATTTTTTGCATTTTTGCATTAACCAGTTGATCACAGAAATTACTCTACAGACACCCTGAGTTAGCAGTCATTGAATGTAGTAACGACCTGTGTCAAGTATTTATTCCCCCTTTCTAGGAATTTGCTGAGAGGTCCTCTAGAATACCAAACAGATTAATGTTAGTGAAGAAGGTGAGCTAAGATAGCAGCACTGAGACGTTCCGTTTTATGATGAATGGATCTAGTCCCATTTCTCCAATGACTGAAAAATTACGTGAAGAGTTAGGGACTGGGAATCTTAAACTGTAGGAAAAAAAATACTCTATAAAGAAGAAAAATCTTATTCTACGTATTTAGGCAATTCTGGTTACTCGTTACGTAAACTCAGACCACAGCACAACATAATACTTCTATGCTTTGATCACATCCTGAAAAAAATGAGTGTTTGTAATTAACTTAAAATATTGTACACGCGCCTCACCTATGGTGAAATCCAATTTTCCATATTGCACATACCAGTCAGATTTACAGAGCTGTATTAGATTTTAATGAGATACATGACCTCATTTAATAATTTACTTTTTACCATTGAAGAAGTCTAAGAAGTTCAAAACAGTATTTCAGAGAAAAATTGTTAAAGCAAACCATGATTAACTTTGTAGATTTAAAGTGTTCCACTACTCTACCAACAGCTTTATATTCTAAAAGCAAATTCAGCATACAACACACCAAATGCTATTTAACATCTCCACTGATGAACCACAATAGTAACCAGAACTATCCATTAGTTATCTAAAAAAATCCCCTTTGCTTCTGCATTTCAGACTCCAAAACAATGGCCTTATTGCTAAGAATACCATGTAATACAATATAAACTGTTGTTTAGTCATTCCTAAAAAAATGGCTAATGATTTAGAGTCTAATTGTTAAAAGTAAAACATAGACTGCTAAAATTAGTAACAATTCCTGGATTTATAATTCACGTCCTTTGAAATAATTTACAGGTAGAACAGGAAGAGATGTAAACCAAGCTTTAAGTTTCAGGTAATCAGCAGTTTAGATTGTGATGATTTTGAGAAAATAATGAGATTATTTTTCAAATATTAGTACTCATCATATCCATTACAACTGTACATTTAGGATATAAGCAAATTGCAGCATAGCAGTTATTTTACTCGTGATGAAAATTGATGAAATATAGACTAAAATGTTTGAAATGCTTGGATTAGGCTAACTATATCCTGAAAACTAAGTTTATCTTGTATGTAGTATTGCCTGAAAATGCTTGAGAAAAATAATTTTCATTGAAAATGGATTTCCTTTGAAACTAAGTTTGAAAGAATACTTTGGAGTAAAAAATCTCAAGACCCTCAAACTTTTGATACACTTTAAGATATTTCAAAGGCACTTCTAACAAATATTAATTTGAAAATGTGATGATATCCATTTCATTTTGACTTCCAATGCGGCATTGGAACATTAACACACATTTACTTTACTCAGAGCAGGAAAATAAAGCATTCTTGTGTCCTTGTAGGATGAAGACATACAACATTCAGAGGAAGACAGGGCTAATGTCAGGAAGTCATTTCCAACCTTTTCAAGTTCTTATCATACTTTGTACATCATCAACAGAGTTGATAATTGGGCTTTATTATGATTCGGAATAAGAGACATGAGAAACAGAAGAGTGATTAGAACCCTTTAAGAGGTTTCTTCCTGTTTAAACAAGAGTTTCCTAAGCGCTTCTTTCACTTCAAAGGGAATAAGAAGGACTGGCTGCAAGGAGGGTTCTATCATCACGCATTAAAGCATAAGACCGTGCATAAACAATAGTTAGAGTAATTCTTCCTACTTTATTTAAAAGATTTTTAATGTGTCCAAACACACTGGGTGTATTAATACAGAGGGCTACAAAATACACAATAGGAAGAAATGTTGAAGGAGATAATAAATATTAACATGACAGTCAAGATTCTGGTCTAAAGATTACTAGCTTGAACCACTGCTGATGACGAGAATTCCTTTCTACTTGTGGGAAGATGTATTCAGCCATTTCTAATTTGTGTATTTAAGTTCTTTGTTCAAACTGCTACTGATGTTTATCCAATCACAACAGTGGAAAAGGTGATTTTATATATATATATATATGTGAATAAAATGACAGCTGGTTCATTTACTGTGGAAAATAAGCTATGCATATTCAAAAATGGGACACACACATCGAGGTGTCTTAGTGGCTATTTTGAAACAATTTATCTTAATAACAGCCAACAGTTAACAGCACAGCAATTTTTTCCTGAAAACATCATACTGTCATAAGAGCTAATGTATATTTTTGACCACAAAATGATAATAACATACATAATGAGTACACATAGTTCACTTAATAGAATTCCTATTCTTTAATTGTATACAATTTCTATTTCAATTTCTTTAACAATTATACATAAAATCTGTAATTTTATTTTTGTTAAATAATGGTTACAGTCTAATTGGAACAATTAAGCATTACAGTTATCTGTCATGACACTTTTGCTGTGGTTACCAAGACTATCTTCAAAAGAAATCTTATCCTGGAATAAAAAACGCATTCATCAGCTATTAAATCACAGCAACATCAACAGAAAATGCTGCTGCATTCATATGATGTATGAAAAACTACAGGTGATCGCAGTGTATATTGCCTACATATAGCAGTTTGGTGTTATTACTAAGACTTTCTCAGAAAACAGAAAATTTTAAACAAAATAGTAGCCACCACTATGGTTCGTATAGGATTATTTCTGTTTGGAAATCTAATTGACTGTGAAAAATGCTTAACTGTTCTTTGCCTCCTTCTCCACTTTGTTTCTATTTGCATTTCAGGTTGTTCTGGTCAGATGTTAAGCCCCTGGAAAGACCCACCATTTAGCTCCTGTCTGGAGTTCTTCATCTGTTGAGAGTGACACCACCTACAAGAATTCTGTCGTTCTCTAACGTGATCCTACCACGTAGGACAAAACAGGTGGTTGTTCTGCAGCATTCACAAGCAACCGTGATGACTGATTATTAGACAACTTACTTGCCCTATGAAACGGAGAAGTCATAATTTTGTCTAACTTCACAAGGGGATGGCCCAGGAAGTTATTTCCTGACATGCGAAATGGAAGTCCCAGCACAATCAAAATGGTGATTTTCAACATTTTCATCATTTCACTTCCAATAGGTTCTCCATTCAGTGTGCTGTACAATAGAGTTTCATACACAGAAAGTAATTACTATTTTGGAGTTAGGACTTTCTTTCCCTGAAGGAAAACACTCTTTTCTCAACAAGCGAAAGATGCCAGTTGCAGAAACTGGTGGCCGTCTCTTGGCTAAGAAAGCACTTCAAAGGCCAAATCTTCAAATTGTGTAAACTGGCTTCACTCAAGTCAGTAAAGAAAATTTACACCCCCTGGGCACTTGCCTTTCATTCTTATTTGAGAAATGTTATCAGCTTTAACGTTATCCAGTTAATCAGGTTTTTGTATGTTTTCTAAAATAATCAGAAATCTTTCCCTAAGTTTAATTATGCAAGTGACAGAATATTTTCTCTTCTGAAAGAAAACATAAGAATGGTGGAGGATGAAATGCAAACAGGGTAAGAGCTATAGATTGAGAAAGTAATCTCCAAATTTTCCCATATTTTTTCCACAGATTTACAGTCCTGCACTTACAAAATTTAATCCAGACTGTCTGGGCAGATATGCATTTCTGTTTAATACATAAATATCAGAGTAGAATGAATAAAGTATTTTCCACGAATAGTCATTTGAATTTTAATAGAAATTTTACTTCAGTCATAACTTTTTTTCATTACTGAGTGACTGAACAATTCTAGAAGAAATAGTTGCAAAAAGTGAGACTGTAAACTTGCTATTCAAGAAAACAAATTTTCACAATACATATTTGGTCATTCAAAATTATTATTACCTGAATTCCAGTAAATGAATTTCAAACCAGTGCTATGCTGACTATTCAGAAGAAAAAAACAATGACATGTCTTTCATCTTGCAAGCATTGAAGCATAACCAGAATATATTTTTTTCTGAGTAACCCTGACCCTTTCCTCCTCTGCACAACCTCGCCCCAGCCCCACTGGTCGGAGGCTCTAATACTGTAAATGAGGTGTGCACGTTGCGGGAGAAAGGCCTTACGTTCCCATACAACCCATCAGGGAAACGAATCGGGATCTAGAATGCTAGATAGCCATAATCAAACAGTATTTGAGCTTTTTACGAAAAATGATTCCTGAATGAATACAGAATGACTTGGAGATTGTCAGAGCACACTCATGACAATTTTGTAGGCAGATAAAAACAGGGAAATTAAATGAATTATTTATTAGGACTCTAATATTGGAAGTCAGAAATCGTGAGTTCTATCTCAAGCTCTACCACTGACCTTCTGTGTGACCTTAGACAAATTGCTTTATCTGCTTGTGCCTGTTGCCACCTGTTTGTTTCTGTCCTGCCTAGCTAGCTTTGAAATTTTTCAGCCAAAACACCGTATTTTCCTCCATGTATGTAGAACCACCTAATGCACCCCTGCCCAATCTTGACTGGTGCCTTTAAGTATTAGGGAAATACAAGCAAATACTAAAAAATAGTTAAATAAGATTAAAGACATTAAAGTAATTTAGTTCACTTTAGTGTCCTGTAGGTAATTATTCTTTATTGGCTTTATTAATATATAATATTTTCAATAAATGTTATATTTTATATTTAATTTTGTATTGATATTTAATATCTTAAATTAATATTTTTATTAATATATAATATTATATATTATTCTGCACTGTCTTGTAAAAATACAGCACATATCTTTATCTAAGTAAAGTTTCCATGCTGTTATTGTAAATATAATTAAGGATCAAGTGTTTCTCTAAGGAAAAGGTGTAAATTGTTTCACTGCTAGATTCACATAAAGCTTCATTGTTTTCAAAGTACCCCCCCCTTCCACAAAAAATTTGAGGACAACACACATTTGTCTGAGATTTCCACAACAGCTTTAAAAAGATTCCTGGAAACTTCAAAAGGCCTCCTGTCCATGGAACATCGGTTAAGCATGTATCCCAATGATTTTTTTGTGTCCAATGAATCTGACAGACATTTAACCCATTGGACTAACTGGGCATGTGCAGTATTAATAATCCCAGAGTGGTCAGGGTTGGAAGGGACCTCTGGAGCTCCCGCAGTCCAACCCCTGCCACAGCAGGGTCACCTCCAGCAGTGGCACAGGACGGCGTCCAGGCGGGGTTGGGATGGCTCCAGAGTGGGAGACTCCACAACCTCTCTGGGCAGCCTCTGCCACTGCTCTGCCACCCTCAGAGTAAAGAAGTTCCTCCTCAGGTTAAGATGGAACTTCCCATGCTCCAGTTTGTGCCCGTTACCTCTTGTCCTGTCACTGGGCACCACTGAAAAAAGACTCTTCTCATCTACCTGGCACCCTCCCCTTAAGTATTTATAAGCATTAATAAGATCCCCAGAGTCTTCTTTTTTCTAGACTAAAAAGACCCAACTTCCTCAGCCTTTCCTCATAAGAAAGATGCTCCAATCCCCTCATTATCTTTGTAGCCCTCTGCTGGACCCTCTCCAGCAGTTCCCTGTCCTTCCTGACCCGGGGAGCCCAGAACTGGACACAATACTCCAGATGCGGCCTCCCCAGGGCAGAGTAGAGGGGGAGGATGAGCTCCCTCGACCTGCTGGCCACGCTCTTCTTGATACACCACCCCAGGATGCCATTGGCCTTCTTGGCCACCAGGGCACATTGCTGGCTCATGGGCATCCTGTTATCCACCAGGACTCCCAGGTCCCTTTCCCCAGAGCTGCTCTCCAGGAGGACAGTCCCCAACCTGTACTGATGCATGGGGTTATTCCTCCCCAGATGCAGTACCCTACACTTGCCCTTGTTGAATTTCATCAGGTTTTCCCATCCCTCCTTTCCTCAATCACACGTTGAATTGAAAGGATTGAGCTCTCATTTACTTGATTCCCAACTGGAGAGAAGGTGCCATCTTCTTCTTAGACACTTGCCCTTGTTGGACTTCATAAGGTTTTTCTCTGCCCACTTCTCCAGCCTGTCCAGGTCACGCTGTATGCAAGCACAGCCTTCTGGCGTGTCAGCCACCCCTCCCAGTTTTGTGTCATCAGCAAAGTTGCTGATGGTACACTCTATCCCTTCATCCAGGTCATTGATGAATATGATGAACAGGACTGGACTCAGTACTGACCCCTGAGGGACACCACTAGTTACTGGCCTCCAACTGGACTCTGCACCACTAACCACAACCCTCTGAGCTCTGTCTGTCAACCACTGTTCAGATGATAATCATAATCAGATGATATGAAGTGTTTGAAGCAAGAAATGAGAAAACTGCTTCAGGATTTAATGCTTGGAACGATACAGATAAAATCCCAGAACCAGGAAAAACTGTCAGTCCCTAACTTAGCTTACACATGGAATAGTTTAGCCACCGATGTGGCACTGCCCAGCCTGTGATCTTCTAAACAGATACCTGAGTTCAGTGACAACACGAATACATTTTTTAACAAATACATATTAAATTGACTAGGAAAAATGACCAAGTTTTGGATATAGAAGTCCTCTTTTATGTTCAAGACTGAGAAGATGGCCTACGTGCCTGGATGACCTCAAAAGTTCCCTTCGGGCTCCTTGGCAGTGACTCTATGAACCTATAGTAAAGCTATACGAACAATGGAATCTCTTACAAAGTGTCAGTACATGTTTTCATATAAATTGGACAGAACCTTTAATTTCTATGGCACAACTTTACAAACGTGTTTATTATGGTAACAGAGATAACTTCAGTTCAATTTTTATTAAATTTTCTGGAGAATAATTTCATGTATTTCATGGTCTTATTTAATGTTAGAAAAGAATGTTGACTGACATCCACTAAACGTTAACAGATGCACCATAGCCACACCTCTGTTGTTATTTTCTGTGGAGGCACCTGAATTTAAACAAAAACCAGACATAAACCAGAACATTACAAGAAGAAAACATCTCTTTTTTATAATGAAACTGACATACAGAGTATTTGTTATTTCTGCATTGTCTTCAGCAGTCTGAGCTTGTCACATATATTTTAATACATGATTTATGGTTATAAATTCATTTTCCATTCTCATTTATAATATGGTGTCACATTTTATCACAGGCGCATTTAATCATCTCCTGTCTGCATATTAATGGTTACAAATATGATACCTGTGTAGACCTAGCAACCAGTGGCTGTAACTGTCTCAGATGGCAACGGTTGAATGCTTTGAAAAGTACTGATAAATAGAGAAGTTCAGACATTTTTATAGGTGTCTGTCCCATTTTAATAACCAAGATAAAATTCCAGTGCTTCACTAAGAACTTGATTCTTCTTCCCTCTTGAAAAATCTTTTGCATGTACTTATCTGTCCTCAGAACAGTGTCAGTGCATAAAATCAAATGCATAAACATTTTAAGAACTGGTACATAAAAGGCAAAGACAAAAAGCCTATGGATTTTAACGGAGAAGCAGGATCAGACAGAAAAAAGAGCAATATATATCCAAATACAGGATAATGCAAAAAAACAGTCAGTGGTTTGATGGCCAAATTCTGCTATCCAGTGAACGTGAGCACATGCTTAATTTTAGGACACCATTTTCAAGGCACAACTGAAAATCTCCAGATATTAACATTTAAATGCAGCATATCAGGACAGCCTTTTCATTAAGTTTTCTGAGGAAAGCAATCCTCACTATTATTAGTTCCATGTCTTTAACTTAGACCCTTTACAAACATGTATTCCAGAAATCTTGATTTAAACATTTCAATTCCTGTATTTTAAAAGAAAGTGGGTTGCAGTCACATCAGCAATTTTCATCGGGAAAAGAAAAAACAACCAACTGTGCAAGAAAACATCAATTAAAAAATGCATGCAAATTCACCTGGCTTGCAGTACTGCCAGTTTGTTGAGTTTATGGTACCTGAATGGTTTCTGAATAAACAAGCAATTTACAAAAAAAATATTTTAAATTACTCCATTAAGGTCTACCTATCAACATTTAGGATAACTTATTTGAAGCCGCTGATGTCAATTGTCTTATCTCCACAAACACAGAACTTGAGCCTACAAGAACTAGGCTTGTATTTTTATTTGTACTTTTAATGGAATGTTTGACATTTTTTGTCTCATTCTGTCATGAGAAAAGTAATTTGCCATATATTGTAACAGACAAGCTTGTGCAGCTGACAAGCCAAAAATTTCATACTGTCAGTGTGTAGGCAAAATTCAAACTGAAAGTAGACAGTGTTGCCAAAATTCTGAGTTCAAATTGCAAAGAATTAAGTGTCCTGTATGTTGAAAATTATGACAAGATCATCCTAGAGTCAATGCTAGAAAATACATCTAATGATCTAATGATGTACATTGAGGTTCAAGAACATTTTTGTACATATTGATCATTATAACTGTAATTGTGGATTAAGCTAGAAAGTGCGTATATGCTCACTGCATTGCTTACAATAGTTTTGTCAAAGTTTTCATTTACAAAAATAAACCAGAATCGTGAAATACATCATTCACAGGGTGAGAAAACCCATATACTAAGGCAGAAAATCTCTGTTAAAGAAAACAGGTTCTAAATATGAACAGCTCTATCTTCTTCACCAGGAAAGCAAAAGCAAAATAGAGCAAATGTTGCAAGAGCATCATCTGAATGCAGGAAGATTATTACGGTTTTGGTTTTTCGGAGGGATAAACTTTTGCTACTGCAATCAGCCATGTAGTCTACCTGTCTCGGCAGAGTCCACTTCCCAAGCAGATGTTCATAATTCACTTGACTGCAGGTCAGTTTTTGAGACCTTCACCATGACAAATTAATACTTGCTTTGCTTAGCCAAACAGAGATTTATGTCTCTCCCTAAAATCTTCCCTTCTCAAATAATTTCTATAGCTCTTTTCTATATGATCTCCGTTTCTTCAATGTTTTGAAAAAAAATGAATGTCCAAGCTTACATGTGGTATTCTTACTGTAAGTCTCACCAGTGACATAGAACGTGCTAAAAATCAAACCTTTACTACTCACAACTCATGCATGCAACTGCAATTAACTGATTGCAACAGTGGACTGTCATTTTCTATAATGACTAGCCAGTGGGTTTCAGAGACAGGGAAATGAAGGGACTCAAAAGTCTTGGTTTCCATCTTGTTTTCTAAATAAGATTAGAGTGAGCACAGGTCTTTTTGTGTTGATCTCTCTGGGCCCTATAAATGGTCTGGCTAGACTCAACTGCAACTTAAATAATACACAATTTCTCAAAGCCAGGCAACTTTGCCACCAGTCAGCACTCTCACCCCAAAAGGTACTTCATCTGTCAAAGATCATGTTCCGGTATTAAAACATCAACTGTTGGCACTCCTTAAAGAAAAAATTGTCACTCTCTTTGTGACAATAAAACAGAACATTCCATAACAAATTTCTCTTTGGAAATTACTTCACCGTGTTGTCAATTGTCTAATACGAAGGGAATTTGGGATTGCAGGGAATTGCCCTCTAGCAGAATTTTCATGCAAAAATATTGGATATTCCTTTGCAGATTCGAAAAGTTATAAGCAACTGGAAACAGACCCTTTCATGCAAAAGCTGGCAACTGTAACAACAACCACCAAGCACCAATGGCAGCTCTATCTTTAAGGATCATGTCAATTTAAACAAGGCGCAAAAACTAAAAGGCTTTTTTTTTTTGGGTGGAAGCTTTTTACACTATTTGAAAGTGTGAGAGGTCATTCATGTCACTCTGTTCTTGAAGAAAAATGGAACCTTTTAATTATGCATGATTCATAATGTGCTACTCATATCTGTCTGTCTTTATTTGTATTACTTCTTTGGGATTCCTCAATGTCAGCAATGTAAAGATATTTGTATTCAGAATAAAGGGCATGAAGACTAATCTCAGTTTTTACCATATCTGAGTTTATTTGTGTTTGCATAATGAAGGAGATTGTGCATGATGAATCATGTATCACAGCTATTATCTACTCTAAATATAGAGGAAAGATAACTGACAGTTTTAGCAAAGGTTGTTTGATATTACTTAACAAGTCCTGGCTTTTAAAGATAATTCTATGGTATCATTTAAGAAACATATATTCCAGTTTGGGGCCAAGAGAAGATAAACACCACCACCTCCCACCCCCAAAACCTGCAAGTACGCGTTTTCTCCATGCTACCTTTTATATACTACATTATTGCACTGTAGATTATCCTCAGGAAGAAATTTTATCTCATTCTTGAAAAAACGATTTTGTGATACCTACTTTTCCTTAATCTAGTTACACTAAGTTTCAGAAGTGGAAAACTTTGGTGTCTTTTCCTGGAAGAAATGCCAGTCCAGCCTAAGCCACAACAAATGCATTTGCAATAAACGGGATTTGTTAAATGAAAAATGTCTTGATTAAAATATGCATTTTGAAGTTTAACAATTCCTGACCAGCATTTTTATTTGTTTTCACCTATCTGATCTCTTTAATCTTTTTGAAGCTTATTCCATTCTTCAATTCTTAAGCCTAACTCTAATTGGCCACCACTCTTACATTGCTATGGACCAAGTGATTTCACTTTCAGTTACTCCTAATTTGATTGGGTATAGAGGGTACTTGAATCAGCTGCAGAAGTTTCCAGAATTCCAGCTCTGTGAATAGGCAGCAGCAATGAGGAGGTGTCAGGTTGTGAGAACTTTTGATGACCAGAGGATGAAGCACAGTCCCCGATCCCAATTCAGTCAGCCAAAAAAATTTACAGAGAACATTCATTGCTTAAGAGAAAACTAGCTCCTCCACTTATTAAAAGTCCTCCGTTGCCTCCTTCTTTCATGGACTGACTTTTATTTTTTCCTTTCTGCTGATTTTATTTGTTGCCTTCCTAACCCTGATTACTACTACAGTGTGCACACTGTCAAAATAGCCTCACTGAAAACACCTCTTTGCTCCATATTTCCAACTGGCTGACCTCTGAGGAATAATCCTTCTGAATTATTCTATCTGTCCTACTGCAAATAAGGATGTTTTTCACCGGAGATGTACAAGCCTGTTTCAGAATGAAAAAATACCTAGTAATCTATAGCATGCATGCTGTGAGACTGAATGTGTTCAGGGTGGGCTCAGCAAGTTCAGGAGAACAGAAATGTCCCCAGGCTTTTCACAGATATGTAAAGAATATTCTAAGCTGCAGCTGCTTCACCCAGGCTGCAGGGACCAGATCGCTATGATCACAGTGCCCATCGCCTGTACTGTGACATAACTGTGACACAACTGTGACACAAGAAAGCATGTCAGAGCACTTCTGACAAGAGAATTAGGAATGCATTTAATAGAAGTTCTCGAATCAGATCAACTCTTGAATGAAAGGACTGGCTTTGCAATGACTTTGGACACATGGATATAACCTTCAATGGGGAAGATGGAACCTCACACTATTTTTACTACAGAAAATCAGACTGACAGATTCCCATCCCTCATAAGATGACCATCATGGTCTCAAATGCATATGAGGAGTACGCAGCTATAATTTTTGGCACTGTAATTATGATGTGCAGAAGTATTTTAGCATCAGCATGGGTCAGTGTGATTCCTGGACATTTAGTATGTCTACTCGTTTGTGTAAGAACAGCATCTAGCATGATTCCTGTTGAATTGGTTAGTGCTAGTCAGAGTGGAAAAGGAAACCCTGTAAGTGTCAGTGCAAAGGAGATGGAACCTGGATGTGGTGAATCTACATGTTTTACAAAATGACTGAGTGAAACAGAGGAAGAGCGCAAGAGAATTGCCCATATGACAGCTAGATTTGATGACAATACATCTGTGTCAGCCTGCTAGATCAAATCAGTAAAGCTACATGAGAATGACACACCATGGGGTTTTTTTTTTTGTTGGTGGTGTTGCTTCCTTCCCCAGAAAGCATGGTGCAGACCAATAAAATCAGCTGGATAACTCTTTTTAGCTGACAACATTCTAGATATTTATCCATACTACGCCCTTTAACTAAGACATCCTCACTTACCAATGACTATATAGCATGGTTAGACCACTGCTGAGATAAACCGCCAGTCCCAATTTCCCTAGAAATACATTTTCTTCAAGGTTAAAAAACTGGTACCGAGGCAGGCATCATAAATATTCCATTTCAACAGTGTTTACTGTTTTTACAATTAGCACAAATTTAATCCCCACCTCTTTATTAGAAGTAAATGCATCTTTGACCTTACTAATAGTTGAAGATTACAAAAATCAATATGACTAAAGGCTGAAGATTATTAAAAGAAAACTCCAGATAAAAATGTTATGACCAAGCTAATTTAAAAAATGGATACTGAGATACTGTGTAGAGAGACAGCAAACCGCAAGGAGGTGCTCATGTACTTAGCAGCTCAGGGTGGATATACCACGGCTAATCATCACGTTCTACAAATCTTCAAACCGGTGCACCAATCAAGTTCCCTCTATGCTGCTACAAATTTGAACTGTGTAATTCAATTACATTTTTTAATCCTGTAATAAGAGGTTATTAATATGTGCAAAAAGAGAGTGTGTTTTCATTCTAGGGCTAATTCTAGAAAATGTAAAACACTGCAAAAGGAGGTATGCTGTTATCTCATTCTTAAGGTACACAGCAAATTTTTGCAAAGTTTTTTTTTTTTTTTTTTTTAGAAAGAGTCCTATATGAGATTCTGTGGTTTGCTTTTTTTTTTTTTTTTTGGGGGGGGGGGGGAAGATGGTTTTGTGTCCGAATAATCTTTTACTGAGAGACTGTTTACCCTATTTTCATTCTATTACACAACAATCAAGTAAAATAATCATACACTACTACATACTGAAAATTTTCTTTCCATCCAGATGATTTTCTGAACTTGTATAAAGTTACTCTGCTGACAGTTCTCCCGTGGACCAGTGGTGTTACAGGGTCTTCACTGCACAAGAAATTTTTCTTTTTTCTTTGTTAATTGGCAGTTAGGGAGATTTCTGGACATGTCTAACAGCAGTAACTTAATGTCGTATATGATCAGGGGTTTTAGCCATTTCTTAAATCCAAAAGTATACAGCATTACTTTAGCGACCATTTCCAGATTCTCTATTCAGAAATGGTGCTAACGCCAACAATAATAGTGTTTCTCAATAAGGAAACACTGATAACAGTACTCATAGGCTTAATCAACCCACTTAATGTTTGCATTTCTGCCATCATTTTTCATATTAAAACAGACCTTCACAGAAAAGATGATTAGTGAAGCACCAAGTGATTATTATATGATGTGTGATCCCCACATATTTTCCACTTCTGAAAACAAAATCCAATAGAACAACAAAACCCTCCAATAAAACAAAACAAAAAATACCATGCATTTTGAACAGATACTGCTTTTTAAACCTCACCCACCATTTCTGTGTCAACTGCACGAATATCACTGACGAGTAATACTGAGGTGTGAGTTTCTGTTTAAACAGCATACCTGGAAGGGACAGGAAATTATTGTTTGTACTATAGCATGCCAATTTGTCAATAAACCGAGATGGTAAATATCCATTATTTCAGAGTGTTTCACTTTAGCTGGAGATTCACTGACACATCTCGATGCATTTCAGCATGCCTGTTACCCTGGGGCCAAGGAGGAAAGAATGGGAAAGTGATATTAAACAAACAACTCACACCTGCTTTATGTCTGGCTCATCAAGCATTTTATGAATGATCAATACTTTGAGGTATCTACATCTAAGACATAACACTACTGAAGTAAATCCTAGAGAGGCATGATTTTCCAGCACCATTTTGTTATTAGTGAAGATCACAAAAGTCCTTCCTATAATTAAATTCTATACACATACTCAGCATAAATGAGTTGACATAATCACATCTAGATCTGAAGTCTCATGATCAGCCCTGTTTGTTTATAATAATAATCAGAGATCGGTCTGTGTTTAAAGGGCAATGGAGAAAGGACAATGGCCTTCTACCCTACTTCAAAAAGAACATTCCAAGGAGATCTGAAATACTAATGCAGAGGATACCAGAATATTAAGTATAATACTGTTAGGAAGGTATGATATAAAGTCATACATTTTTAAAAGCCGTTCTTTAATTATTACTGTAGGTTCAAAGCAATAGGTTTCAAGGACAAAGCAATGACTCTTTAAACTGTGAAAGCCTGTAAATGGATCAGGGTACATATAATATTTGTTTCTCAAACCTTCTGAATAATCAATTATAGGAAATTAAATTTCAAAAGTGGAAATTGGACTAAGAAGTGTGTTTAAGCGACAGAAATGTCTAAAAGTTCAGACCACAAATAAAGCAGAAAGAATTTAAACAATCTTACTAATTCATATGGGGAAAAGAAAACTAGTTATTTTTTTTGCTTTTGGAAAATTATGACCATTTTACTTTTAGAGTATAAATATTAAAAAAAAAAAAAGCTATGAAAGAAAATGTAGCCTATTCTCTGCCCCATGGAAAGGTTAACTTTATTCAAACTATTTCTGAGGTAAGTATGGTTAATTTTTTCCTGGAAGTGATGAAATTCCGAAACAATCCAAGAAAATTTTTCCAGTGAAACTTACCTTGAGTAATTTTTTCCTCATGTCCTACTTAACTTCCTACATCATCACTCAAAGAATATTTCCAGTTAGATAGTGGGCCACTGAAAAATACTTACTGGATAGGTTTCTCTTAAGACACTTATAATACTTTCTTCTAGGGTATATTTTTAGCTTACTAATGAGAATATCCTGCTACGAGATGGTATTTACATACTTTACAAAAAAAATGAAGATATATACAATAACTAAGGCCTCACACATACCAATACCTTATAACAGAAGGAAATTGCACTGTTTTGACATGCGTTTTTCATGATTCTGTACTACCAATCTTCTCACTACTTTTATGTGTTTATAAACAGTTTAATTGTTTCATTATTTGTTCCAATCTAATTCATAAGACCATCCTCTCATTTTCTCCTCTTTCTTAGCATAGGCAATATGCTTGCCATTTTGCACTTGTTTGGACCTTTATCCATCTCTTGTTTCAAAGATAACCAGTGATGACTCAAACAGCTTCAATCAATTCTCTCAAGTAATTTGGGTGAATTTCTTCCAGATCAGCTGATATGTAAGCATCTGATTTAGAAAGAAGTCTCTGTTCTGATCTTTCCCTTTACTATGACAAGTTCCTTTGCCACCGTTAGCTGCTTTAAAATTACCACAGCAGAGCTTTTATTTAAGACTGATGTAGAAAAGATATTAACACTCTGACCTTCTAAAAACATCAGCTACCATTTATATTTCTTCTCATCTGAGAAGCAGGCCAGCTCTTTCCTTCATTTTCCTCTTACTACGAATGTACTTACAGAACTCTTCCTTTTATTCTTTATGTGCCTTGCTAGCTGTATCAGGTCTTTTGATGTTTCAGTTATATTTCTGTGCTATTTTTTGATGTTTACACTCTTAATACTTCAACTCCTCTTCTATTTTCTATAGACTTCTTTTTCATGATCAAGTCATTGAGGAACTCATTATTTAGCCAACTTGGTGCTTCGCTAATCTTCCTGTACCTTCTTTGTTTTAGGATAGCTTTTGCTTTTAGTCTTAATATTTCTTCCTTAAGTAACTGTCAGCCCCTCCCGAATCCCTTTTCCCCTTAGACATCAGATTTTACCTAGTGATTTTCTGAGCTTACTGAAACTTCAGTTCTACTTTATTTATTCACTATTCTTCTTTTCCAAAAATCATGTATTGGACAACTTCATTCTCATTCAGGTCCAGTCCACAGAGTTTACTAATTCCTTTGATCACCTCGTCAATTATGTCATTAATTAAATTCCAAACAAATGTTGCATCACACAGTATTGTGTGATTTTCTTTTATTAGGATTTTACATTTCTGTACGATATGCAAGATGTGTTTGGCTACTCGCAGCAGGATAATACGTCTATTCAATAAGAATAGCCCCAGAGTGTCTCATATATAAGAATTACAATGGTGGATGTGCTTTATCCAAAACAAAAGTTTTAAGGATTGAGGAGGCTGGGTTGAACTTACAAGATCAAAAGCATCAGCTCTTCTAGTTTCATATTTGTCACGGCAAGAGTTGTACAGGACAGAATCCCCCATAAACTCTTACCAGTGAGACATGTCTCTTGATATAACTGACACATTTCTGTATGTAATTATTTGCTATTCCTGTTTATTATCTCAGATTGTCTAAATCATAGGCACCCACTGTATTTGGTTACCAGCAGTGTGCCCAGGCAGCCAAGAGGGCCAACACCATCCTGGCCTGCATCAGGAATAGTGTAGTGAGCCGGAGTAGGGAAGTAATCATCCCCCTGTACTCGGCACTGGTGAGGCCTCACCTCGAGTACTGTGTTCAGTTTTGGGCCCCTCACTACAAGAAGGACATTGAGGTGCTGGAGCGTGTCCAGAGAAGGGCTACCAGGCTGGTGAGGGGTCTGGAGGACAAGCCTTATGAGGAACGACTGAGGGAGCTGGGGTTGTTTAGCCTGGAGAAGAGGAGGCTGAGGGGTGACCTTATCACCCTCTACAACTACCTGAAGGGAGGTTTTAGAGAGATGGGGGCTGACCTCTTCTCCCACGTGGCAAGTGATAGGACAAGAGGAAACGGGTTCAAGTTATGTCAGGGCAGGTTTAGATTGGATATTAGGAAGCATTTTTTCACTCAAAGGGTTATTAAACATTGGAATGGGCTGCCCAGAGAGGTGGTGGATTCACCATCCCTGGAGGTGTTTAAGAAAAGGGTAGATGAGGTGCTTAGGGACATGGTTTAGAAGTGGGTGTTTTTAAATCAGGGTAGGTTAACGGTTGGACTTGATGATCTTAATGGTCCCTTCCAACCTCACTTATTCTATGATTCTATGATTCAGTCAGGAACAGCACAAGAGCAACTGAATCCATTGATTTTAAGCCACGAACCCTGTCGAATAGGTGTTTTCCAGCTAGAACAAGCAAACAACATGCAAATCAATTAAAATATGTAAATACTACAGTCTATGATTATAGTAAATGGTTATTTAAGACTATCGCTTTAAAAAGATACTTAAATGATAGTATTTAACCGATCATTTTGTAATCTGAAGTTGATCTTTAGTAAATTGACAGAACTAATAACTAATGTATTTTTAATAAAGGATGTAAATGGAACACAAAAAGTACATAGTACCTTCTGGTTGAAGTGCAATTTTAGTATCATGCATGCCACTTAATGTTGTAATTTTTAATAGGAAAGTCTTGGCATTTCCTTCTGTGTTAACGAACACCAACATTAGAACTCAATTAGTAATGACACTAATATGATCTCAATTGCTCTTACTAGCATGCCCCTCTCAGCACACTAAATGACACTGTCACAAAGAAATACTGTACATATTGATGAAGTTCATGGGGTGGAATTTCTTTGCAGAGAAGAAATTAGGGAGGCGTATTAACTGCATCTTTTTGTTGCATAAAGAATATGGTAATGATGGTGGAAATAATGTACAGAATCAAGCAAATGCCCATGGATTTGATGTGATATATGTACACTATTCACAACATCACCTGATTATTATTTTTTTCTTCTACTGTATGCAGCTTTAATTTTTCTCCCCTCTTTTTAGAACATACAAGTATAGGTTGGATCAGGACA
This sequence comes from Pluvialis apricaria, assembly GCA_017639485.1. NCBI lineage: Eukaryota > Metazoa > Chordata > Aves > Charadriiformes > Charadriidae > Pluvialis > Pluvialis apricaria. Next base: position 3,484,460 of record CM030018.1, on the reverse strand, counting down.
ATAATTAATAAGAAAATAATCCTCAGAAGAAAATCATTGCTGTTTTAATAAACTCTCATTTAGGAAACTCAATCAGTAAAATTTACATCCCAAATGCTAAGTAATTACAGTACTTCTCTAAGAACAGACTGATAAATATGTATAGTGTACTAAACAACTAATAACCCAGTGTAAGAATAAGAATGTAATCATTTTTGCATTATCAATACTCAGCTACCTCTCAGAAAAGGAAGAAACCTCCTGTTACCAACATTATACTCTTCTTGGAGAAGAACCAGAAATGCTGCTGATGACTCCCCATAACCCTCCTCCCACCTTCTTCTTAAGGAAAACTAGTACCATCCATCTTAGTACCCAGGGGGATATTGAAAGGGTTAGCCTAACACCCAGGAAAGGGCACATACTAGAAAGTTTGCAATGTATCAGTGCTAACTATAGTATTATTGAGAAACAGCAATCTTGATTCTTTGGACTACAAATGTTAATATCATTGGAACTAGAATAATAATAACTATTAAACCGCCAATTCTTAAATTAGACTATGAATAAATTCTTGTACCTGTGTGTATTCAGCCTACACAAACTGCATGGAGTATTTGGTGTAGCCAGCCTTGGACTGCCATCGTACCTGAGATACAACATCCTGGAATCACCTAGAATTCAGGTTACTCTGCAGGGTTCCAGCAGGTGCTCTGGGTCATCTGGGGAGGAAGGGGGTTTAAGAAGACACGCTAGAACTTGAGATTAGGGGTCACAGACTGGTTGTACAGGACCAGGGCTTGCTCCGCGGAACTTGAATGTGAATTTTTAGATCTCCTATTGTGGTATTGTTTGAAAGATAATGCATATTGTTGCACTCAGAAGAAAGTTCCACTGGTACTGAGGTCACAAATGCAGAGAGCAAAAGTTTTAGAAATAGGGGATTAAGACTTGAATAGTCCAAAGGGCAGGAGTATAAAACTCCGCCGAAGGAGCAAAAGCAGAAGAGGCTCTTTTACTGATTCTGAGAGCTGATGATCCACACATGCATTAGAGTTATAACATTAACAAGGACATTAACAACTCTTTTCTTCAGAACGTGGAAGGTATATAGCAGAAGAGGTAACAAAAAAAGGGATTATGTTATGTGTAAAACATTTAAGTTTTGTTCCAAGAACTGGATCGTCTTCTGCCTTTAAAGGAGATTTCCTATACAATGCTCTCCAAGTCATGGAAATCAAACTTTTCCAAGCTGCACTCAGTCTCTGTTTCTCTAATATAAAAATGACATTAGACTGAATTAGGCGTTGAATGAGATAAAATGAAACTGGCTTAAAATGCACAGGCTATCAAAATGTCAAGTGCTCTGAAAGAGAACAGGCTCTAGATATCTCAAGTGGGGAGACAAAATAAAGAATTTATGCATAGGAAGTTTAATTACCACATCTCTGAACTTTTAAAGACCTGTTTTTTCGAAGCTGATATTCCCTAATGAAAGCTATTTCAGATGTGTGCACATATATACATCTCAAAAAATAACGTTTAGAATAGTTATTCTTTGTGGTTAACGTTCATCAAAGCAGACAGGAGAAAAAGATTGCAGATCAAAAGAAAGCATGAAACAAGGTAACGATGTTGATTGGTAAAAGAGAAAAAAAGGATAAGCCAGATCCTCAGGTATATAAACCAGCACTTAATTTGCCTTCCACCAAACTAGGCCAATTAACACAGCTGAGAATCTATATCAGAGATTAGAGAGAAAATACATCAGGTAGCACAGTGGAAGTTTTTCTCATTCTACTGCAACAATTACTGGTAAATAGCTAATTACCTTGTTAAAAAATCTTTCCTGTAATGGGTACTAGAATTGCCTTTAGCTGGAGAAGTAAAAGCAACTAATAATTACTGCAAAGCAACCAGGTCCAATACCTGGAACCTAAATTAAAAGAAAATGACCACCTGGCACCAGCATGAATATCACTGTTTCATCATCACACACTGCTAATGCTACTAAGGGAAAGAGAGTTCAGAAACACAAGAGAGAAAGGAAGGAAATGTTGCTTTATTTTGTTGCATAGAACAATGAAATATTCAGCAAACTCATCCTAAATAAAAGTAACTGGCTTCTGGTTCAGCCTCCTTTCGTGGACTGGTTAAAAAAGCGGTATGTAAATTGGGAAGTTGTCCAGGTTTCTCAAATGAAATCCATAGTTTCCATTTCCCAGCATGTGATTCAAGAATCACTGCCCTACTTTACAACTTCAATGGAATGCCATTTTGAAATAGGTTGCTGTTTTAAAGTGGTAAAGGTTTTACTTTGTTCTTTTGACATCAGTATAAGTTAAAAAAAAATTTGCCCCCTATTTGAAGCAAATCTGGTATATGCCAGCTTGGACACTGGGATTCACTAGCGATGTAAATAGGTGGGATTGTAAGGTACAAGAGGGGGGATTCTTTAGATGATGTGCAAGAGCTTTTACACTTCTTGTGCAGCTGAACAGGGAGATAAAGAAGAGGAACAGAAGTGTACCTGCCTGCAGTAGAATACATTGATGCACTGCAACTATGAGGTGAAAAATTGTTTTATACAGTATCATCCACTGAGGCTGCTGCAGCAGCCACTTTGGTCACACTGGGCAAAGAAAAAATGTTCTGTGGAAATAACTAGCACAAGACCTGCTATTCATTCCAATTTTTCTTTTTGAGTTATATAGTATACTCCCATATAGCCACTATTCCATGAAACTAAAATGTTACAAGCATCAAACATATTAGCAGGAAATAAGGAAACATACCCAAATTTTAGAATGCCGTTATGAGAAAGAAGGGCAAGTGGTTCCTGACATTGTGTACTGGGTCTGGCTGGGATGGATTCAATCTTCTTCATCACAGCTCCTATGGCACTGTGTTTTAGGTCTGTGACCAAAACAAGGCTGGTAACACACTAATGCTTCAGCTATTGCTAAACAGTGCTTGCACAGTGCCGAGGCCTTCCCTGTTTCTCACTCTGCCCCACAATTAACAGACTGGGGGTGTGCAAGGTGCTGGGTGGGGACACGACGAAGCAGATGACCCAAACTAACCAAAGACATTCCATGCCATATAATGTCATGCTCAGCAATAAAAACGGAGAGGAAGGGGCTTGGGGAGGTTAGCCATTTTTTTGCTTAGGAACTGGCTGAGCACAGGTGCACCCATGGAAGATGGCGAGTGATTGCCTTTGCATCACTTGTTTTCTTTCTCTCTTCTTCCATTTCTCCTTCACTTATTAAATGATTTTTGTCTTGCTTTTACTCCTCCTTTCCTCTGCCCCCCAGCCCACTGGGAGGGGGGGGGAAGTAAGCAAGCAGCTGTGTGGTGCTTAGCTGCCTACTGGGGTTAAACCACAACACACCGCAATCCTGTTTAGTGCTGCAACTGTGAGATCACTACGTTTGTACTGAGGATCAAGAACTTCCATCTGAAGTTACATATTGTGGCGTCTGTTCTATTTCAGAAATGGATTCTATTAATAATTGTCTTAAGGTCATGCCTTTTTTTTATTTATTTTGTATTTTAGAAGTACTGCCCCAGGAGCCTAGCTGTATTTTGGTAGTACATCTTTTAATCATCTCAGTCTTTCTTCGTGTCTTTATCCTCCCTTTCAGCCTCTTCCCAAATTTGCCTTTTCATGTACAACTACCTAACTTCTTGACTTTGAAAACAATCCATGGAGCAGGAGAACATCTAAAGTAGATGCACAGAAAGGTGGAGAAAGAGCCAGAAAAGCTTTAAGCATGGGAACTTATAATCAAAAGTCTGCACACAATAAAAATTTATGTTTGATGAAGGGAAATTCAGGTACCGGAAAATCACAGTAATTAAGACCTGTAAAAACAGTTCTAGTTATATAACACTGCAATGGACTGATGGACCCAAACTCCTCTTGGTCATGCCAGAAACTCAGAAAACTCAAACTTGGGAAGTTCAGGTTATGTATATTTTTTGGGGGTGGGGGACAACACGGGACCAAACCAAAAACAAAACGCAAAACCCCAAATCACAAATTCACTCAGAGGATACTGCGGCCCTTGGACTACGTTGCCCTTTCAGGTAGTGGAATCTCCATTCACAGAGGTTTCCAAACCTTTGCTAGACAAAGCTATTGACCTTATCTAGCAGCAGGCTGATAATCATTCTTCTTCAAGTGGAAAGTTGCCATTGACGACCTGTGGGGCTCCAACTCAGGTAACTTATAATTCTATGACAAAGTTATTCTTTTTCTCACAAGAAATGAGAACATTTTTTTCTCACAAAAACTCCTTCCTCACAAGAACTTCTGTATCACTGACAGAAGCCAACAGTACTTCAATAATTTCTACTACATCTAACTGAAGTGATGCACTTCAGAAGACTTACTCTGAAGCATATTTAATTTGAAAAGGACAAAAAGACAGTCATCTTATTTAGCAAGTCTGTAACACTGAGATTCTTCCCAGCAGAAGAACTAATCTCACACCTTTAGCCACAGACTTGGCTAAATCCAAATGTCTTATGGAAAAAAAATAAAAATGACCTTTGTGGTTTCAGACTAGAAAGGGCCCTCTGGCTTGACATGGACTACTTTCTGACATGGTTTAGAACTTTAGAACTGATCAGCTCTGTTCCATCGCTGTTGGTAAGTTATTGTAGTCACAGCACAAATTTTCAAAGATCATGTAGCTGGACTAGAGCTACGTTTGGAGGATACTGTAGGCAACTTAAGAGAGAATTTTCTGTCAATTACATTGAATTGCCAATGGGTAATGTCTCAAAGTGAAATGGGGACAGACCTAAATAGGGGAATGTTATCCTCAGATAATGTGGTTCTGTTAATGCATTTACCATGTTTAACTACAGGTGAGAGGCATCATTTCCAATGACATCATAACTTGTGGGAGCCTAACCCAGGGAAACGTCTGCCAACAATCTGAAAATCACATGTAACAGTCCCTGCTCCACAGTGCTGAACTCAGAATTTTATCCATTAGACTTTAATGTCATCTAATGGGCTCTTTTAAAGAAAGCCTGTTGTGTTACCTCTCTTTTTGCTTCTTGTATATTCCATTACACTACCTACTGCAAAATGAGCTGGTTGGCTGAAATCCTTTACTTGCTTGAACTCTTTACTTTTCTAAATTCTGTTCATCCCCTCATGGATGTTTTGAAATTTAAAGTTTTGTTATACTACCTTCAATTTAACATTGTGTTTATATGAAGTGTTACAGTCAAATGTCTGCTTCTTTGGAGGATTGTTTCTACAGAACACCGAATAAACAGCTGCTGTTTCAGTTCTCTGTGCTGTAATATCTAGTTGGTGAAATGAATAACTTGAAATATTTGCACTTCACCAATATTAGGTCTCCTAAACTATCCTTTTCATTCTTCCCCTACAAGAAACAAAGCCGGAATTTCCTCATACTTTGCCCGTTTCTGGTCACATAGCTGTTGGAATACATCAGAGCATCTGAAAAGAACCTGCTCTGAGCATAGCCAACTGCGTGGCTCTGGAGAAACATGAGAATGTACTTCTTTGTGACATTTCAGCTACGAACATTCCTTTTCTGAGAAGGGCTGCATCCCTTGCTGCTCAGCAGGACTTTCTGAACAGTGGCATACTAACTGTTCAATACCAAATAGCTAACACTCCAAAAAAGAACTTAAACTGAATAATCATTTGTACTCAAATGTTTAAAACTCCTGACTTTCCAAAATCTTCACAAATGATCATGACATAGTAGAAATGCTCTTGCCCAAGAAATTGCATGAACACAAATACAATGAAAGGCAAAAATCACTCACAGAAATTTCTGCAAACTGTATTTGGTATTAAACCTTAACCAGGCTAAATCCAAACCACATTTGCTGATTCAGATTATTCTGTTCAAATTCTCTTCTTGTATTACTTCAGTTACAGCCAACATGAACAGGCTTTTTCTACAGTAACACCAGGGCTGTATAATGTTGTCCTTTCTCACCTAGTTTGAAATGAAGGAACAAATTACCCTCACAGTTTCTCATGGAAGACAGTAATATGGGTTCCACCAGAGGGAGACTGTAGCACTTGGCAGGGGTTTGTGCAAGAGAATTGTTGCACCACTGTTCTATTTATCTGCTACCATTTTTAGAATAACTGTTAGCTTTTTTAAGGTATTCTTTGTGTAATGTAATATTCTCATCCCCTATTTTATCTCACCTCTTAAGATGTTATAAGCTATATAATTACTGTAAGTCTCAAAGTCAAGTTCATGGAAAATACCTGATTTAAAAAAATACCATATACTTTGTCCCTGCATTGCAGTTTTTATCCAGTTATAGCAGCCTTCCCTGAATAATTATGGCTACAGTCCTGTCTTTATCATCTGACAACCTCGCTATGAAGACTTCTTTTTACTGTTGTAGTAAGTGCTATAAGGGCATGCTACTTTGCAAGACAGTAGCATAAACAAGGTAATTTTAGGAACATGGAGATGCTCATTGCTCTCAAGTTGGGTAAACATACATAAATGGTAACGTAAAAATATTTAAAGTTATTGTGGTGTATTTTACTACTCAGTTGCCCAGGATATGTCATGTTACCATGCATTTTTTTCTAGCTCTGTTAAATGGAAGACTTTTGCTTTTACTTTTACCTGCTAATTAGTTCAGAGCTTCTTTGGATGAATCACCACAGCTGGTTCCATGAAACTCCGACAGTTTTTCATTTACTTAGGAAACTATTTTGTCCTTAGCAATCATGTCTAATGGATACTGGCTCTAACTATGAAGAGAGGATTTAGGAATAAGATAACAAAAATCTAAATCTCTAAGCCATTTGTGAATTATAAATACAGTATAATGCATTATAATAAATTGTCATTCCAAATCCCACTGACCATGCAGATAAGCAAATCCACGTTAGATCTAAAGTCTAATATAACCCTCAGACAAATAAGTCATTTCAGTTAGTGACGGCTGAAACAGATGTGCAGAGCATTCTTGTGAAATGCACAGATAAAAAATCAAATATATACACAGATTTAAGAATTTTAATGGTTTTTTTTTCTGCTGTAGGGTATTATTTTAAAAAAAAAAAGTTAACCTTTTGTATTAAGCACTATTCTCCAACTTCCCTATCCCTTCACTGCAGTAGTAACAATGCATTAAAAACAAACAAGCCAGCATTTGGAGGATATTATATCAACGCAAGAGATTAAGATTTAATAATATAACTTCCACTTTCAATTACAGTCATTACAGAGGGTTTGGTGCCCTGTATATTACACACTTATAAAAGGACAACATGGACATCTCATTTCATACAAAACTTTGAATAAATAGGTGATTTGGAAAATAGTTTAATTGGTTATACAGGAATTAATACATTTATGCTCCTGTGCAAAGCTGATCTGATCTACTGCAAACTGCCCTGTTTTGTACACAATTCAGCTCCAAAACAGAAGCAGATTTCATGGAAATCACTTGAGTCCACATGGTTAAACATCTAATCAATCTGTCCCCACTGTTCCTTCAACTGGCAGCTGATAAGTGGTAAGATACTTAAAATAATTAATTTTAAACATATCAGCTATGATTACGAACATTTGATTTGAATAGTCATAACATACAGTTATTTGACACTTGGGTTTAGATCTCTCAAACACAGTACCATCAGGACTCCAACAATTTCCGCCATTTCTTACTGGTTATATTATATGAATGTATGCAGAGCTACAAGAATCAATCCTTTGCACTCTTTTTTTGGCAACTGGTTTTAACTTGGTGAGCTCCACTATCACCTTCTGTGCCTGTATATAACAAGCATCTGAAAGTAAAACTGAAAGCCCACTAGGCCTTCCTGGTTTTATTCCCCATGTTGGCTTGCTTTTTCCTCTAAAACCGACACTAATAATCACTTACCAGTAATTCCTTCTTTCTTACCGTCACTCTGTCAAATATGTTCAATAACATATGAGTAAGAGAAGAGGTGTAGGAGACTTGACCTAGAATTCAAAAGTGAAGCTATGTTTTTCCCAGTGGTTTGATTAACACACCCAATATTAATGAATGTCCTCATTTTCAGGAGTACTTATTTAATTCTCCGTATAGTGAATAAGAGCTGTGGGTATTTGATGCCCAAGAAAGCTAGGCTAAACTACTTTGTAATTGCACTTAGGTAACAATTTTATTGTTGATGCATGAAGTGGAATAAAATCCTATTTTCTCATTAAACTAGCTGCATCATCTCCAGAAATTAATGATCATTATGAAAAAGCCTAAATTAAATTTAAAAAATCCACTCTGATAGTGAAAGTGTGACTCCATTATGCACAGGGGACTGATGAGCAAGGAAAAAAATTATACTCTTTAACTTACTTATATTTTCTTTGTAAGGTGTCTATGTACACGTGTGTGCATGTGATCAACAAATAAACAAGAAAAGCCAAGAAGATACTGTCTTCTGTGAGAAGGGCAGTAAGGAAACAGAAGGACTCTTGCTGTCTGTGTGATGAGGGAACCCTAGGTTGATACGAACCAGGACTAGGGAAAACACCAAGGACCCTGTAAAGCAGAACGCAGGTTTATAGGGTAGTCCTTATTACCCAACGGGCTCTTTTTCTGCCAAAGCCTTTTACTTTCAATGTAGTGTCAGAAAGAACTACTTAACTGTTTGGTCCAGAAACACTGTTACTAGCTGCTAGGGCACTTCACTACTGTTCCTTACTAAGGGAATCAGGACACGTGCTCCAAGGCATTGCTCTCCATTTCCAGTAAATTAACTCCTGACATTTTACAGCCTGCAGCTGTCTCATAGACCCCAGGCTGAGAAGCAGTTGCTCAAAGTTTACTATTTTAATGGCTTCATCTTGTGCTAGTCATACTTTAGGATTCACCCTAGTATGGTAAGAACACTTTTAACGTTTGAGATCAGAGGAGTGTATGTGCATCAAACCTTGGAAATACAGAATCTCTATGTTGAGGAGTGTATGAATTTCCTTCCAGGTCTAACAGCAATAAACAAAGGCACCATGTAAAGAAAGACCACCCATGTAACTTCAGGGTTTAATTACATCTGGTAGGTGAAACCAGAGTACCCTTAAGAACCTCCCCCCCTAAAGTGCTACACATTTAACAATTAATCCCACCTGTTGGCCAACAACTAATCAGTGACTGGATAACAGACTGCTGCATATAAGAACTCTATGTGAGACTTTAACAGTAACATTATGGCCTTTTAGTGCAAGCCAATGAAAGGTTTTAAGAGAATGCAGGTATTAATCTTAGAGCCATCAATAGAATCCACTTTGGGTAAGGCGATGTTATTTACCTAAAACTACACTGTAATTCCAAACGGTTATTTCCAACTGTAAACTATGGCACAATATTTCTGTAAAAACTGATGTTGGTCCATCTACAGTATGATAACTACATAATTTACATGGGTGAGAGTGCAATACTTTGTGCTTATAATTCTGGATATAACTACACTCTGACAGAGCAATGAGGCTCTCCTGTTTAAATAGCTTCAAAAGAACTGAATCTCCCTGAAGACAAAAAAATTACAGCACTGTTAACATATTACTCTGAATTTGTAGTATAATTGATTGTACCTATCCAACTATACTTCAACATGAAAAAACTGGGCACTCAACTTCTTCTTATTACTATTACTATTATTATTATTACTACTACTACTACTATTGTTGTATGTATGCAAGTGATGATAACATTTCTATTTTGGAGGATTTCAACCATAGATGAATTTTCGATTAGTTATGGATAACCTCCTTGGTTTATCTGTTATTATCCAAGAGCTGTAAGGTGTAATTATGAATATGCTTTGAAGAGGAGGGTTTCCATATATCCATCCATAAAACACAGGCTTAGTTATAACTTGCCCCACAAAAAAAACCATGAGGAAGCTTAACTGGAAATGTCAAGTGTATGTAAGCCCTGCTCCTAAGCTCAGACTCCACGAATACAGCATCATTTGATGCTCAAAAACAATGCGAGGAGTTCTACTCCTTCTAGATATTGACTTTGTGAGGCAAGAATTATGCAATACTGACTATCTACCAAGGCAAATCACTCAATAGCTTTCCAGAAAGCACATGCTAACCACAAAGTTGGCCCTATAAATTCTCTAACAAACCAAACTGATTCTTCAGCATATAACTACTAAATTGAATCCTTCTGTAAGTAATACATTTGCTTTAAAAACTAAAGTTAATTTTCTTCATGCATCATTCAATATATGTACATAACATTTCATCCACTTCTATGTTGTGAGCAAGGGAAGAGACCACAGAAGCATCTTGGAGTACAGATGATAATGGTGGAAAGAAGGCAATGAAGACTTTGAAAACATAAGACTAAGGCAAGAAGGAGGACTTCGGCAACCCTAATTTGGATCAGATTAAGATGTTGTGCAACTACACACTAATAGAGCAAGAATCAGATACTCAGTGGAGTATCTGATACTCGGGGCCACTACTGCATCCTGATTGAAGCATATTCAATTACTCTTTCATTTCTTGACTTATAAATAGGAGGTACTTGGTGCTGCGAATGGAGTATAGGCATTTGTGCACATGTACATTACATGTACATTACAATGTCTGTATTCACAGAATGAAAGCAGAATTAGTGTCAAGTTATATTACACTAAGATACAAACTATTAGTGCGACTCATTTTGATCTTTTTTCTGTACTGGTTTGTGAGCCATTTCTCAAAAATCTGAGTAATGCAAAACGGAAACTTTTATGAACATGTGACAAAAAAGACCATAAACATGTTATTAAACATAGCTGAAAACAGTCTAACTTTCCCTCTTTTAATCAGTAAAAGAGAAGCTTCCACCTTCTTGGCCACTCTCTGAAGAAATGAAAAAAGCAGTTCCTGTTCAAAGTGTTTTTCCAAACACGCCACTGTATGATACATAAATCTACCTCTTAGATGTCATTTGTCAACATATACAGAACTGGATCATTAAAAAAATTCTCTATCTGTGGTTTAGCACGTCATTGTCTTATAGTCCAGCAAAAATGAATCACTAGTTCTAATGGCACTACTAAAAATTGAAACTGTACATAATTATATCAGTTCATAAAATGAAACAGCACTTCAAAGGGTATGGACTGACAGAAAAGGTAAAAACTTTGTAAATGATAAAATAGAGGATAACTTGACCTTTGTATGAAAGTTGGATTTCACTTTAGCCTAATTATATTGCAAATCATCTCCTCTCTATTCAGGGTAATTTACTTTAAAAACATGAAAATAGGATGTTTCATCTGAGTGCATGTTGAAACTACATAAACAAAATTTACATCAAGAGCTATCTAAAAGGGCTCAGAACCAGGGCATTTAGCTCTTCTATATTCATGATGCAGTTAGCTGACTCACAACAAACTTATCTTACATCATTTAAGCTAACCTGGACAACCTTGAATAAGGCCCACCTGTTATCTGGCTAATCATCACTTCACTCGCAGTCTCTTATTGCCATCTAAGCTGCTTTTTAAACTTATGCTATTATTAATTCTATACATAAAAATGAGTTCTGGCAATTTCCTGATTTTCCTCTCGCCTGCTAAGTAATAATCAGGTTGCGTAAGGTTTCCTATTAAACAGAATTCTTTTAGATGTTCAGACTTTAGAGCTGATTTTAGCACAGGGAGCAGATGTTAATAGCTTCTCATCAGCTTCTTCATCTTGTTTTCTTTAGCATGCTTTTACTTCAGTATTACATATTCTGCTTCTTTTCCTTTCATTCTTTATTTGAAAATTTTAAAAGTATTTTATTGTCGTTTTGGAAAAATGATATAGAATTTGCTGGAGTGAAACCCAACAGAATTCTAGACAGCTTTAATTATTAAAGATAAGAGATATCTTACTGACAGAAGTTTTAGAAACACTAAAATTAAAAAGACATCTATATTTCACTTTGAATTGCTGGTATTTAAAAAAAACAAAACAAACAAAACAAAACCAACCCTGCAAGACAGAAAAATGCTACATTGTACTCCACACATGCTCAATCGGTCAATTTTCTGAAGGTGAAGGGAATGCTCACCAACACAGCTATTGCAGGTATTTGGGAATGAAGACCAGAATAACTGCACAAGAAAAGAAAAAAACCCCAGAAAATCTGAAAGGATTGAGTTCTTCCAAGTTCCCCATGAAAACAGTTACTCATGCTCTGTGTTGGTTTTTTTTATGGTTATACAGCTTCAAGTTTATAGATGACTTGTGTACAACTAATGTAGACAAAGCAAGAAGTTACTGGCCCACTAATATCATGTGGGCTTGCAGTAGACCTTGATTACTTTTCTGCATAGTGCTCAGCTTCAGACCACAAGGCTAGAATTCCTGTGGAACCCATTCCTCTTAATATATGCACCTGCCAGGTTAGGCACTGCAAAAAAAGCAACTAGCTTAAGGCTTAGTGTTCAGATAGGTACCAGCCCTGAAACTGGGACAATTCTGGACCAGTGCAGGGCCAAAATACTAGAATCCTTTCACAAACAAGAGCTTATTAGTGATTTACAGTCATTTTACTTAAGGATGTGATATTCAACCTCGTAACTCATGAGGACATTCTAAGGTTTACTGCTTTCTCAAAGTAGTAGTAGTTTGCTTTGATTATTTTCTCGTATCATAACAGAATATTGCCTTTGAACAGGCAGCATGATAGTGAAATGCTTCTGAAAATCTTACACAGTTCAAATGTTAAAATATTTTCCACCTTTGCTGTTGTTCCTACTGTAAGACCTACATTAAAGGAGGTATCTATCTGTAAGTTGACTATTACAATGCTGAACTAATTTTAAATACTAACTTCAAGTCCCTGGCACCCAAGGTACCATCAACACCTTCTGTTTCATACCTAGATCTGTAGTCGATCTCTAAGTAGGGCCAAGAGCTCCAGAATGGGACATATCTGCCAATAGGCTGAACAGATTTGACTGGAGAGAAACCAGAAAAAAATGCTGCAAATGATGTGTCTAAACCTGTTACTTCTGAGGCTAAACCCATTACTTCTGAGGCTTTCATTTAAAAGTGCAGTGAGATAGGAATCAACTATGAATGCACAGCTAAAAATCCTGTTTGACATGTACGTACATTTTTATTTAAGGAACAGAGCAAGACTGCATTTTTTCTTTTCTGACACAGCCATCAAAGATCAAGGAAGAGGTAGCAATAATACTGATTTAGTATCTATACTGTATCGTATCGTTTTAAATACATCCCCACCCTGTGGTTACAGATTCAAACCCTCAAGTCCATTTGGCACGAGACTGGTGTAACTACTGTGTTAAACAGATATGGTTAACTTGATCACGGACAGCAGACAAGTACCCACACAGTTCCTCACACCCCTTTCACCACCTCCTCCCTACTCCCGCACCCCCACCAAGCAGGACAGGGAAAGAACGGGAGGAACAAAAGCAAGAAGATTCATGTGTCAAGACAAAGACAAACTTTAAGAGCTGAAAGAAAGCAGAAAAAGAACCAAGCTATACAAAGGCAATCATTCCTCACCTCTCGCAGTCTGGCCAGTCTTCGAGCAACGGCTACCTTGGAAGCCAAAAAAACCCACCTTCTTTTTCCTCTACCCCAGATTTATTGCTAAGCATGATGTTACATGGTGTGAAATATCCCTTTGGCAAGTTTGCATCAGCTGTCCTGCCTGTGTCCCCTCCCAGCTTCTTACTCACGTCCAGCCTTCTCACTGGGGGAAACCAGAGTGGGAAAAAGGGAAAGCCTTGACACTCTGCAAGCACTGTTCAGCAACTGCCATAACATTAGTTTGTTACCAACGCTGTTTTAGCCACAAATCCAAAACACACCACCACAAAGGCTGATATGAAGAAAGTTAACTTCATCTCAGCCAGACTTATTATAACGGAATTCCCTGTTTTCTTGTGAAGCCGCTCACTAAATCACAGAATCTCCTAGATTGGAAAAGACCTGTAAGATCATCTAGTCCAATCATTAGCCTAACAGTGACAAGCCCAGCACTAAACCATGTCCCTAAGCACTATATCTACACGACCCTTAAATCCCTCCAGGGATGGGGACTCCACCACTGCCCTGGGGAACGCATTCCAATGCCCGATGACCCTTTCAGTAAAGAAATTCTTCCTAATAACCAATCTAAACTTCCCTTGGCGCAACTTGAAGCCATTTCCTCTTGTTCTGTCACCTGTTACTTGACAGAACAGGTCAACTCACACCTCCCTGCAACCTCCTTTCAGATAGCTGTAGAGTGATAAGGTCTCCCCGAGCCTCCTTTTCTCCAGGCTGAACACCCCCAGTTCCCTCAGCCGCTCCTCATAAGACATGCTCCGGACCCCTCACGAGCTTCATCGCCCTAAATGTCTTATGAAGTAGGTACTACACTTGTAACTTAGCTTTTAAGAGAAACACTGATAGTAAATCTAGATTGAATCCCTGCCCCAGAACTAGGTGATGGAAGAGGTTGTGCAAGGGAACTGTGCACTTGAAGGGCACTGGTTTAATCACCTCTACTTGTATTTGCAAAGTCCGGTCCAGTAGGTTGAGCCTGAGTAACTGTCAGATCTGTCCAGCTGGCAAGATAGAACGGCGCTGGTTCGAGAATTCTATTTGCCATTATGTGTGCAGTTGGTTAGTGACATAGAGAATAGGATGGCTGTACAATGAACAGGAGCAAAAAATTAAGCAAATAAAGGATCTCACTGCTGGTAACAATATGGCTAAAGAATGTGAATGGCTCCCACAGATAAAACAGTTACTAGTGGTCAGGATATAATGGAAGGTCTAATATTTGTCTAGCAGTTTCAAATGTTTCACGTCTAAAAGCATTTATCAATTTAGCTTTTAGAAGCCGCAATCTCACTGAGTGTTAACGGGAGACATACATTTCAATCCAAAGTACGCCAAACCCACTGAAATTGCCAAGGTTTATATAAGCTATGTAAATATTGTACAAGAAGTTGAAGTAATTCTACCAAAACGTTTACATGTATCTGTGAGCTCTGTAGAGTACAAGTAGAGCTCCATCTCACATGAATATATGAGGACATTCTTCATCCTGTTCAGTAAATCTCAGTACAAACTGGGCCCACCCACTGCTATGCCCATACTGTCTTTAAATCTGGGCCATGTCCCAGGAACTAGGTTTTATCCACACTCCCTATAGGATTTGAAAACTGGAGTAAACGGTTCTGAATTTTGCACATCCTATTTGCAAGGGAATTGCATGACTGACTGCAGACTGGAGATTGTGAATGAGATACTACATGCACTGTGCAAACAACTAAGGACTAGGACCCTGAAAGGAGAATACTGACGTTACAGATGCATTCACTTACATTCAGAAAAGCAACAGAATATATTCCTTGCTTAAGTAACATATTTTGTTTCAACATTGTTCTGAAGAGCGTATACATCTATGATCAATACAACTAGCTTACTAAAGTTAATATTGCAAGAGCAATGGAAGTACTATACAATAAGTCACTTTCTGTTAAAAACTTGTGGTGGAAGAGGCAACTGTACTATCAACATTACAGGATGTCAGTGTTCAAACAATGAAAACTTAATTATACACACTCCATTTTTAATTGTTAATCTTTCTCTGTTTTGAAATGTTTAATCTTCAAAGAAGTATGATTATTTCATACCTCTTTTATCTCACTTTCCTATAGAAGTATAATAATTCAATCTACAATCAGTCAACAAATCTATTAAAAAGTTGACTATATTTTGAACAGTCAAATTATAGTGCTTCAGGACAATTATGAAGGCATACAGCTACATGGTAAGCACAGCACAAGTAAGGAAAAGGCAAACCGTATTAGATTCCTGATTATCTTTCATTCTAATACCAATCCAACGAAACAGTGCCTAACTCTGAACTCTGTGGTTACAGGTGTATAGATCAAAATTAAACAATACTCCATCTCCCCACTCTCAATTATATCTATAACGAAATATGCTCTTTTTCTTAAGCTGCCTTTTATCTTGTAGCTATTGCTCTGTAAAAATAGACAGTTTTGACAGAATTCCTTTGAATTTGATCACTTAAATTTGAACTTGCACGTTGATCACTTTGAAGGTGATCAAGTCCCTACAGAACTGTTGTCACGGCGCATGTAGCATATAATTGCAAATATTACAATTACCTTGGTCTTTTACTCACCTGTTTGGCCTAAACCCAAAATTCCAACAGAAGTACAACTACATTTTATATATGATTATAAGAGTATGATTCAGAAATAGTACAAAGTACAGACTATAGCATAAAAAATTGTAAATAAATTAGATAGACATTCAGTAGAATAGAATATTCTATTACTGTTTCTTTATAATATTGTCGACATAGAGCTCAGCAACTGAATGACAAGAATGTCTAAGAACTATTATAGATCTCCATATCATGACTTCGTTGGTGCTACGACTGATTTTATAGACTACCTTAAATAAGCTATTAAAGAAATAATTAAAAGAAAATTACATAGGACTTCCATGTTTAAGTTTGTTGCAAATGTCAGGGATATTTTTCATATATGAAACTACTTTAAGTTCAATTAAAATATGAAAAAATGGGGAAAAAGACACACCAAAGGAAACAAATTGTACTAGCTTCCTTATGCTAAGGAAACTGAATGCCAGACATCTTACGGACCCAACATCCTTCAGATGACTTTTCAAACATAATATTTAGATTTTAATTTGCAATAATACTGGTTATGAATAAAACATTTCCTGAGATATACAATAGTTTTGGGTGGGTTTTTTTTTAATCATTATTCTGTGTGAAAGCCTTTTCTTTTTTTTTTTTCCCCAGCCCAGCCATTTCCAAGTTGTCAAAAGATACTTAGTCTCTGGGGTTGCTTTGTCACAGAAGGTAAGATCAAACCAATGAAAAAAATACAATGAGTTTGAACCAGAGGCCAACTCAGCCATGCAGCAATAAAAACAGCAGCAGTTTTTCCGAAGTATCTGACAGGCTTCATTTGTCTCAGAATAGACTCTGCCATGTCACATGGTCATGCTTTCCCATCATCCTTTCGCTGTGTTGCAGCCACTCCTTTGTGTGCTGCCAAAGAAGTATGCAAAGTGAGCGAGAATGCCAAGAGATTTTCAAATGAATATGACTTTTAGGAGAATCTGTAAGTCAAGGACCCCAAGCAGGCATCAATTCCTCTCTCTCTGCCAAAGAGCTGTCACTTCCTTGGAAAGTTAAATTTGTCACGAGGAAAGAAAATTTCACCATAGTCTGTTTAAATAACTTAGGGAGTAGAATCTTTTCCCAGGTGTTTTTTCCACACAAAGCAAATGTATCAATCATTTTATTCTCTGAAATAACAATTTATTATCCATGCAGGAGGCCTTAGATTCAATCTGCACACTGTTCTGAGTGTCGTGTCAGATACTAAAATCTGTCATCAGTCTTTATCAAGGAAATCATTCTGTTCTTGTCATCAGTTTTTATTAATAAGACTATTTATTACTTCAATAATTAATTATGACAAGTAGTCTGCCATTTGGATAATGAATAAATATTGATAAATTGCATGGCTAATACACTGTTGCTGTATAAATAGCTTTCAAAATGCGACGACCTAAACAGTACTAAAACAAATAATTCTAAATTAGATATCACACAGCTAGAACTGAACATATGATATTCAACTAAAACAGTGTCTTTTGGACTACATGGAACTTGCAGGGTGGTGGGGTTGTTCAGCTCTGGACATCTTAAAATGGCCTATTTTTTCAAGCAAACACAAAAATTTAAGTCCTATATTTAAGACATTTTAAAAAATCACAATTCATAAAAAAAGTTTATTGAATAATAGAATAAATTGAAACAGAAGACCTCGTTCCATTCCCCATCCTCTCCTGTTTAAAACTGCTCTCGCGTCTCTGTTGACTGGAAATAGGGAGCTAATCTGGGCAACTAAATCTAAGCCTGACAGGAGCCCAGCCTTACATCTCTCTTTTGTCTCAGGCAGTAAATAACCATGGACAACATGGACTCTTCCCCTCCCCCCTCCATTATTTGAACCCCTGTAATGACTAATGGTGGTTACCCTACATTTAGGGTCTACGAAGAACTACTGCATCTCCAGAAAGGAATACAGCCCTCATCCTTGGTCTCTCATGGTACCTATACCAATTTGGTACTCCCCAACTTTCGTACTTCCTTTTTCTAGCTCTACCTGTAAAGTTTCTCATAAACGCAGGAGTAAGTAGTGATGAGGAACCAAGCAATATGAATTACGACCTAAACCCCATAACGCAGTCTATCCTGCATCAGTCCCTTTCCAGACAGCAAATCTCCACCATTAATGTGTTCTTCTGCTTTACCTTTCCATTACTCTAAATCTCAACCTCACTCCACTCCAGCTACTCATTAATTAGCTGAACGGACAGGTTTTTTTTCCAAACTGGTCACCTGAACTGTTAGAATCTCTCATTTTTTAATCTAAAACTGTTTTGGAAAATGCACTGCCTCCTTCCCCCCAAATAATCACAGAATGTAACTGAAAGCATTCACAAATTCAAAACGTGAGGAAAATCTTATCAGCCTATTTTGAAAATACAGAACTTTATGACGTCTAGAAAAGGGGACTAAAGTATTATAAATATGCTGCTGTTCTATACTACAAAACTCTCCATTGTAAACCTTGAAAATTGTTACATAAAAGTACATACTGTTTCCCTACAATCCATCTAATGAAAATATGAGCTATGTTAAGCAATATAACCACTTGCAATTTTTTCCTACTTTTTATATGAGGAAATTACACATATTCCTGTAAATTATCTGAGCCACAAACTAACAAAACAGCAATACTGCAATAATAGATGCTGAAGAACTCTACTGTATATATTTACATTTCCAAAGAAAATGCCAAATAGACTTGAGTATATAATGCAATTTACAACTCATTACTTCAAGTAAAAAAATAGTCTGAATACCTATTTAAGGGTTATATATTTATATATCCTTTCATATATTATGCTCGTGCAGGGACTGACAGTATCATTAGCTACCACTTATCAGATATAATAATTTATTCACATATTGGATAAAATTATCTATGATTTATCTGGAAAAAGAACTACCAGAACCTAAGCAAAGGGGAAGCCCATATCCTATAGCATAACACAACTGTATTAAAAACCCCACACTTAATTACGCAATCATATTTTTCATAGAACTGTGAAATATGCTGTAAGAAATAAATTTAAACTTCACAGAAACTTTGAAAATTAAGGAACATTCCAATTTTCATAATTATTTAACACCACTGAATTTACTTATTTGCTTAACATTAAGTCTGTAAGTATTCTTCTGGGACAGGCCAAGTAGATTACTTCACATACAGAAAAAAAAATTACCCCAGAATTACATATAAACTGAGTTGATCTGTATTAGCCAAAATAAAAACACGCCAGCAAAGCAGTTTATAAATTAGATCCTGATTTAGGAAAAGATTCAGGGCATAGGTTCAAATCTGTGCCCCTAAACTTTCTTTTCCCCAAATATCTGCATGCTTTTCTTTCTCAGCTGCCAGAAATAAATTAGCTACAGCCTTCAATACAGAAGATGTTCTAGATCATTAATAGCATCCTTTCATGGTATTTTTTCCTCCTCCATTTCTCTGTCACTAACATTGTTACATGAGATTCAGAGGCAGGCAACCACAGAACATTTCATTCTCAAATTATCATCAGTTTGACATGCCCATGTTCTGTACTTCAGATTTAAAGCATATGCTGCAACAAAGTATAGCAGACAAACTGCTCAGAGTGAAAATCATTCCCTCTTATTGGAGAATTCTGTGACTTCTTGGACTGTTTCCTACCTCCTTTTCCTCAGATCTATGTACTTTAAGTTGTGGACCAGCTGGAAAGACTACAAGCAACAAGAATGTTTATAGACCTAGAACTGAAAGGATAGCTTGAACAAGTTTGGTTTCTTCTAAAGGAAAAGCATTACTAACCTTTAAATGCAAAAAACGATTCCTGCAAGGAGAAAGAAACTTAAATGACAGATTTTACTTACGAAAACTTTTTTTTTTTTTTTTTTTAAACTATCAAGATAGGAAACATTGGAATCGATGATATACAGTCCTCGGGAGGTTTTCTAGTCCCTATAAAGAGAGATCTTTTAATGGAGTGCTGTTCAAACACCTGTTCAGGAATGACAGCAAGCACAGCTGAGCATGCCATTGGGCAAAAGATATACAAAAGAAACTTTTAAGGTTTTTATCAGCTGCGTGGCGTTTAAGAAAGAAGAACAAGTGCGAAGTATTTCACAGTGTATTGGCTAAAATGTAATCCTATAGAGACAGAACTACTATACAGTCAAAATCAGATAACCGTACAATAGAATATAAATCTATTTCTCCAAGGAATGAAATATCCTACTATTTCTCTCTTTCACAGTGCTACAGTATAGTCTTTTTACAAGTGGAGTTTGTAGTCAAATATGAAGTAAAAATGTATTTAATAAAAAAAATAATATTTATTGACATAAGTTATTTAAAATTCAAGAGTTTCATTATCTGAAATATATCATACATAAGGCAATGGCACCACATTTAATTCTGCACTAAAAATATTACATCCTCAGACTTCTAAACATACGTGATGTGAAAAGTGTGTAAAATTAACCTTAGCTCACTTAAGCAAGTGCTTATTATCTTACCTGTCCTTCACACACATATTTGTATTATCATCACATTATTAGAATTAAAAATTAGTATTACAATCATCATAAACTGCCAAATAAACATGCATTTAAAAGCCAAGTATTACATGTTTTGAATATACCAGCTAGGTATACCTTGACACAAAATGACATCTCTTAACCACTCCGCAGTAATATGCAGTATACTGCATGCTGGTTTGGGATATGATCTTATTGATACTTTCAAGAGAGGCTAAGTTTGAAAAAAAATACTCCAGGAGACTTAACGCTAGAGATACTGAATAAGATGACCTTTTCCTTATTGAGCTTATCTGCACTGCTTTAAAATTATGTCACTTAGAAGTTATGCCACATAAATAATTTCAAGCTCAGAATCACCTCAAAGTTAGAATATTTTCATTGGCTAAATTTCAAATTCAGGAACCTGAGAGGTAGCGGGGTATATGGTAGTTACGATTCTGAAATGTTTTCAGACTTGAACCATATCAATATATTAATTAAAATAAAAGTACCATGCAAATTAAGTCATATGTATTCTCTAAGACAGCCTTCCCAGACCATACATAAATTGTTCCAGATTGAGACTAGCTAATATGGCTCTGGGAAAATAACAATACATACATATTTTCAAATTGTAGGAGGTGACACATTAAAAACAACTGCTTTCAAAATTCTAACTGTATTCCAAAATGTCACTATTTTGAATTATGTTAGAGGTGAATTATATTCTTTCTTTTCATATTTTTATAAAAAAAAATTACTCATGGTCTCAGTTTATGGTAATACATACAGCCCCTTCCTATCCTTATAACTCAGTAGCAACTCAAGAGATTACTTAAGAGTTACATGAGTAGATACATTGAATTGTAAAATATTATAGATAATGTCTTGAGGTAGGACAACTTACCCCCTGAAATCAAATAGTTGTTATTTTCTACTGTATTGCTTGTAGTATATCAGAATATGAGAGACTGGAATAAATGTTTTATTGGCATGTATTAATCCTTATCACTATTGTGTATTGTTTATGTCCTACAATGGACAGTTGTTACAATTACACATGTTTTTCCCCAATTAAACTTCTGCCTCAACAGCTGGGGGGTTTTCCAGTTTTCTATAGTTTGTTCTCAAGGTAAGATATGACATGTGTTTTAGCACTCCAAGATACATTCGCAAGCAAGCTTTAAGTCTAAAAATAGGGTTTACAATAGAAAGTCTGACATAATCTTAACACTAGCGTTGTGTGTGTGGCATTATAATGGGGGCAAATAAACAGTACATCAGTAACACGACAACAATAATAAGAACTTTCACTACTTGTAAAGACAGCATCTACTAAGACATCCCAAAGCACTTAGCAAGTATTACCCTCAGGATCACAAAAAGCTAAAATGTTTACAACATTAGAAGGATTATAAAAATAAAATTGTATGAAAATGCAGTTAAATTGAAAAAAAAAAGGCAAGAAACAAAGATATAAACATATTAAGAAGTCAATCTCACTGTTCTTATGAGAACAAAATATTTTTATATGGAAACAATTGTATGATACTGTATATCATATGCAGCAGTGCCTCAAATGCTTTTTAGCAATGCCAGTCTCAACAGAAAATTTGTAGTAGTCATGTATGTCTGCATCCATGCGCGTGCATGCACATGGACTTATAACACAGAGGGAACAATATCGTAAAAGCAATGATAATATAGGACATTCATTATCAAGGTAATATCACCAGAATGAGGACATACGGTTGTTTGTGTGTTGGAAGACAGGAAGAATGAACATTAATTTGCAAAGGAGCTTGTAATTTTCTCCTACGGATCCCTTTTCACTAAGCCTCACCTGACTCATGCCTACATCTGTAATCTTGGGGACAGCCAGCAAAATCCCTTGTGAAGGCTACGGAGCATGTGCACAAATGCGTACATGCTCTGAAACGTGTTTGCACATTAGCAAATATACATTTAATTACTTACCCATGAAAACTTGCTACATGTGATTATCCTTACTCCTTTTTGCTCCACTGCACACTCAGAAAGATTGCAAAGCTGCCAGCCTCGAAGACGCTATTATTAGGACAGAAGGATACAAGACTATAGTGAGGCTTATAACATTTTGATCAGAAAAACCCACTATTGGCAAGGTGAAAGTCATCCTGACTGTACATTTGAAAACTAATTCTAGAACTGCACAGGAAAACACTAAGCAGACTATGACAGACTTCACTGAAAGCAAAATAAAACAGTGAAAGAACAACTTCAAAAAATAGTACAAGTTCACTCATATCAGTTTAGAAAATACCACCAAAGAAAGTAAAAAAAGATGAAGAAAGACTTTCAGGGCACTGTTTGATACAGAGAATGTAACAGATTTACAAAACTTGTTTAATAATATTGCATATTTTTAGGCTTTTGTTTCTTAATATTTATATCGAATTAAATGTATTCTTATCAACAATATCATTATCAAGTTTCCAGTTTTATATTAAAATTTTGAATCGGAATTTCCTCAGCATTAACTTGTGAAAAATCTTGGGCAGCAAAATAAAATGATGGTTCTTCTACTTCTGACATTTTAGGAAATATTCACGAAGATTTGATGGCAGCTATGTCACAGATGCAACTGAATAGTGTACAGGAACTTATTTCTAACATTAAAGAGAAGATTAAAGGCAATGCTTGGCAATATGAACAACTGAAAGTAAAAGTTCTAATAAAAAGAATACTTCCTCCTCAAGTAATGATGGTGATGTTTAAGGGAAGATCAAAAGAAAGAAACTTTAAAAGCTAAAATTGTGATTTTTCCAAACATGTCCTGAATCAATAATCAACAGCTGGCATATAAAAAAAGAAAACAAACCAACCAACCCCAGTGGCTACATTTTCAGATACTTAAAAACCTAACAAAACAAAACAAAACCAAAAAAAAGGAAAACTCCTAATCTTTTATTTTTGAATCAATTTTGTGATCCATTAGAATGCTTCCTCAACATAAATTTAGCTAAACAGAAACTTATAAGCTATACTTATTATGAAGTTGATTACCAGGCAGACCTTTTTCTTCTGAATAATATCTTTAGGAAACAGGTAATATGTCTCATCTGACATCACAACATCAAGAATCTTTTCTCGTTATCTGACCTTATCTTTCCCTCAACATTTCTACTATACTTCTGCATCCATAAACACTGACACCCCGTATACCTAACCTTAAGTGTTTCGCATTGTATTATCTGAGGGTATGAAAGCACGTACTGTTGCAACCACAGCCACACATACTGATAACAGACATCATCAAGGGAAGATGATGTAAGAGTGTGTGTTGAACCATATTCTTAGCATAGTTTAAGATCTAAAGTTTCACTGCTCTGTATATCAGAACCAGCACAATTACAAAACTTCACCATTTATATTCAAGTATGGAATACACAGTTTTGAAAGAGAGGAGTACTTCGGCTTTGTCAGCTCCTCAAATACGTCCCATATGAGCTCGAGTTGTCTGATATTTGCAGATATTCTTTACTGCACAGTGTATGTGTGCACGCATGTATACAAAAACATGAACAGAAGGACAAAGAATTAGAACTTGCTACTGGGCTGTAAGTCTCTTCTATTTACTTAAACCAGAAAAGATCTGTGCAACCATGGCTACCTAATCTTTTGATATACTACTATCTTTGACACTTTGAGAGAAACATACACTCTGGTCTCCCTTGCAGACAGAACTATTACCTCACTGTAATTTATCTATCCCTTAAGGATCTACTGTGCACAGAGGAGCAGCTGCTTGCACACAAAGGATTCGATGTTTGAATTATACCACAATTACATATGGTATGCATGTAACAATATTAAGATCTACGTGATTCAAAAAAAATAATCCAAGCTCAATTTGTCCAACAACCAGTACATATCATAATACTGACCTGTGTGTGTCTGTTTATTTATACAATTTCAGACTTTAAACAGTCACAGGGGAGACAGTTTGGAAAAGGGGGTAGGTGTGGACCACAGCTGGACAATGTCCAAATAATGACTGTCACGCATTTTGCATAGACTTGAAAATACGCTCAAGAGCAGTGATAAGGCACATAGCGGTCATCAAATTATGGATATGCAAACAAAGCTACTTCTACATGTCTGTTATGTACAAACATTTAAGTCACACTGTGATCTAAAGATTTTATATTAAAAAAATCCAGAAACACTTCAGTCCAACCATGTGTACACACAATATGCTGTATTTTTCACTCCCATTATGCACAGCTGCACACACAATGTTCATATTTCTCCTTTCAAACATAATGAAAAATAGTGCATGAACAGCATTAGCGGTGGAACCAGGGTTGGGTTCCCCCCCAACACCCAGTATGTAGGTTACTGTGATGCAGACAGATTGTCTGTTTTTTAAATTCTACAGTTTCCAATGTGACAATAATTTCACATTCCTTTCACTGGTAAATGTATCCTGGATACATTTTAGTTTGATGAAACTTCCAAAGCAATTAAACAGAGATGCAGTCAAAAGTTAACAAATGCAGAAATCAAATTCTCTGTTGTGCCTAAATTTAATCATATGGTACATGTAAGCATTTAATTTTGTGAAGATGAAAACGGGATACCTTGCAATAAAAGCAACACTGGCATCAAAGTACTCAAATTTGCGGATTTAATGTACTTCAAAATACATTCATTTTATCACCATGGAAGAGAGCCTTATACAAGAATATCTAACTATTGACTCTGTTACAAGAATATTCGAGTATTCATTCTGATAGCACAGAAGTCCTACCAATATCAGAAGATTTAGAGAACAGTTGTGAAAGCTAATCTTGCACAGTATCTAAAAGTATGACAAAATGATACCTATACCTGAGGAAGGGACAGCCTAGCATGAATTTCTACAGCATGTTGGATTTACTATCCAGATTCAAAAAGAGCATCATTTGAAACACTAGTCCTACGAGTGAAGTAGATAGAGAATAATAAACAAAGGATTATTTTTCATAAGAAATTAAAGGACAAGCACGTATGTTGTCTATCAACAAATTTAACCTGCACAATCATGGCCTCCAATAACTCCTCCTCTATCAAAACGGGCCTGTCTAAACTGCCATCTTACTTAGCAGGTCAGAAGCCCAGTGGCTTTCTTCTGGTTTGTGCAGTCAGGACTTCTTCTAAAGGAGTCAGTGTAGAAAGAAAACACACCCATAGATTAGTTTTTAGAAACACTACCATGTCTCACAGTACGAACAGAGAATATTTTTAAAGTTTCCGCTATTCTCTCAATTGCTTCTTACTAGCTCCTCATTTCTGAGCTCATTCTTTGACAAGAACATCTTTCTTCCCAATAATTTGACTACATGCCTGCACCATAGTCCAAGAGCCTTCTGCAAAGTATGTATTTCAGAATTCAGGTTCCTCATTATGAGTGCAAGATGCAGATTTCCATGTTATTATTGCTCCTACTCTTCTTCATATACTCCACCAATGCAATTGTAAAAAAGCAGAAACAGTCAGCAAGAGAATTGCACTTTTAATTTCTGTCTTACATAGTTCAGTATCTGTCTTCCAGAAGAAAAAATCAGTGATGAAGATGATTCAGAGAATGGAGAGACTGTAAAAGTTTCTATAAAGAGATATAGGTACTATACTTATATAAATGGAATCTTAATACGGGGTACTCCACGGAACAGGAATTGAGTTTTGGATTGCCCCAGCATATAAAAAAATACCTTTTCGGTGTCATTTATAGTCCTAATTGAAATCACTTTAAACTCAACTCAGTAATAATTCCAATTAAATATTTATTATCTCTACGGTTTCCTCTTTACATCTAGGTATAGTTGAATCTGTAGCAGTTATACAATTCTATTATTCCTTTGCCTTCCCTTTTTGCTTTTTAAAAAAAAATAATTCCATAATTCAATTTCTTTTTCCTTGTTTTCCCTTCTTTTGTTTTCCTATTACTTCTGTCATTACATGCCTTTTTGTATGCTTGTGTACACACACAGCCTTGCCTCCCTCTTTACAGTGCTGAGTTCCTTCTTGTCATAACACTTTGGCCAGCATCCTCCCCTGAGACCTGCCCCCGCTTCCTTGGCCTTCTGAATTCCTTCACATTCCAGCTGCACCCCCTGCAGCTCACCTGCTCCCAACTGAGGTTCCTATCTCAACCCAGTAACATTGCCATCTACTGCTGGCCAAAAACATACTTTCTGGGTTCCACCTAGAATCCTTTCTCTTCCTACTTCTGGCAGTATTTGGGTACATTTTAACATTATATATAACGGGATTTGCATAATCGTGGCTTTCAGCCACTTTTAATTGTTCTGGCTTTATATTTTTACTTCTTAGTAATGAAAGAAGATTAAAGGTTTATAATCATTCTAATTTACCATTCTGAGCAAAAGGTAAAAGCTGGTCCTGCAGAGGGTGAGCACTGCTGAAAGCTTTAGTGAACTGACAGCTTTTAGAACTGGTAGCCACATGATGGTGATTTTCAGTAGCACTTAATACTTCCATTTAAATACTTGGTTTAACCACTGCTTAGTAGCAACATGAGGCATCATTAAAACTGTAGTCTTGATATAGCACTAAGCAAGTAGCTTGGAGAGCTGTTATATATAAAAATTTGTGGGTTTTGAGTAGTTATTTGGATGCCCACTACAATATGCAATGGCCAAAGTATTCTCTCAGCAGATATACCTTCACAAAACAATTTAGTCTCTCTAGCCACCCAGTTTAATTGGCTCATAATATGGTTGTCCAAATGCAACTCTGACTTGTTTCTGCAATCTTACTAAATCTTTCCACGAAACCAATATAGTACAATAATGATGTGGCCAACTCTACAGTATTCTAGAACTTCATGAGAGAAAAATAAATACAAAATTGTAATTCTCTAGAAGCATTCCTACATGCTACAACCTCAATATCAAAGCTAAGATTCCAGAAGGTTACTGATGTGGTTGGCGTTCACCACGCCACAGCATGCAACAGACTTAGGAGATCTCTGATGTAATTTTCATTTTTTTTCCACATGCCAGAGATTTAACTTCCTTAGAACAAATCTCAAATGCGCTACAGAAATGTTAATAGTATAGAACATGCTGTGGTAGCCTAATCTTTAGGGGTATCTAAAAGTTAAGACGACAATCTTCTTGCCACATACAAACAAAGAAAAGTTTTCTTTCTGACTGAAAGATTGTCCAATGACAGTAGTGGATCCATAGACTTTAAACACATAAATGTAATCTAATTGTCTTAATTTTCACTTTAAGGGTGGTGAGGCACTGGAACAGGTTGCCCAGAGAGGTTGTTGAAGCCCCATCCCTGGAGGTGTTCAAGGCCAGGCTGGACGTGGCCTTGGGCAACCTGGTCTAGTGAGAGGTATCCCTGCCTGTGGCAGGGGGGTTGGAACTCGATGATCTTCAAGGTCCCTTCCAACCTAAACCATTCTATGATTCTATGATTCTATGAAATTCTCACATTCATGAGTACAGACAATACCCTTACGCAGCTTTTTCCTGCAATAACTTCCACTGCACATGAAGTGTCCTCTGTTCTCCCAAAGCATGAAGGGGCTACTAAACAATACTCGGCAAGCCAACCGGTTGCCCAAGTGAGACTAGATTACACAGTTGCTGCGAAAATGTATCACGTTCCTACCAGTGCCCCAAAATGACGAATCTTCTACTGCTTCAAACCTAACTGCTATAGTTTCATGGATGCATGTAAAATGCAAATTTGAACTTCATTAGAAACATAAATGCAAAAAAGTATTTTGTTCATGACAGCTCAATCCCAACAGCGTATTCATAGATACCACTCTTGAGCGTGAGAGGAAAGCATGTGTAGATCAAGTAATTAACATAACCTTTACACCTCTCTAATACAGAATCTTTTGTTAAATTTTTACAAAGTAGGAATTCTCCATGTTTGGTATTTAGTTAATCAGATTACCTCTAAGTATTATAAACATCCAGTTATTTACAAATACCCAGTTCAAAGACATGGATTTATATACAAATACAAATTATGATACACCACATGTATTTAAAGATGATTGTTTACATGTCACAATTTCAATTGCAGGAAATCTCTAGTAAATACATACAGTTGTAAAGGGAAAAAGGTACTGTATGACCAGGGTTTTTTTTTAGCGTTTGGGATATTTCTGTGTGGGGGTGGTGGGTGTTTTTTTTAAATCTCCCCTGAAGAAGATATGCGAATTAGATTCCATCCTCAGCCTTTAGGTAGCAGATCACCTATATCTAGAATGATTCAGGATGTGTATTATCATGCAGCTGTTTGAAGAAATATATTTTATTTTTTTATTATTATTTTACTTGAATCTTCATTAAAAAAGGCAATCAAACTGCAAAATTTTTTCCCCACCTTCCCTTTTCTGAGACTTTTCCCCATAGTACACAAACTAGTAATTATCAGTAACAACTGCTACAAAATCAGATCCCACATCACCACAACACAGAAGTTAAATTATATTCTTTATCATACATACTTAAAATATTGTGCTTTTTTTCCCAACTAAAGCTAGACAACCAAATACAAAAGGAGAAAAGAGCAGACATAAAAAATTTAATTTTCTTATTATTAATGCAGGTATCAACAGAACTGTTGTATCTAAGGATGCTAAGAGAAGGTACGATACTAATGAAGCATTATTTAGATCATTTTATCTGCATGGCATTATATTCTATCTATTGCAAAGTCTACTGGCACCTTAAACAAATCTGGTCTTAGTTTACAAGAGATAAGAACCACTTTGGGGAAGTTAGTACCTTTTTATCCGATTAGCTATAGGCATCCAAGAAGTCTATGAATAAAAAGTAAATTAATAGAAGAGAATGTTAAGTGGGTTTTACATTATGCCAGTAATGGAAAAGACTCTCTCCTCTACCAGAGTTTCAAGACTGCTCAGAACCCTCCACCTCCTATAAAAGAAGCTACCATATTATTGAAAATATGACTTGTTGGACTGCAGGATCTATCTCAAAGACACTAAAGTTCCTAGATCTCTTTGTTTAAAACAGGAAGCATGAGGAATTGTATGAAGTTGAGCAGGGTGTTTAAATTTTTATCTCTTAACTTCCATATTCTGAGTCATGTGATACTATGTGGGTATTACCTCTTTTCAACAATATTATTCATTGGTAAGTAGCTAAATACGGTGATTTATATGCTCCAAATATATAGTCTTCCTACAGTGCCTCCTTGTTGCAATTTCTGGAAATCCTATATCCAACAGCTAGCAAATGTTCAATGTTAGAATAAATATGTCGTTCATCCTACAGAACACTCAGCATATATTGCGCCTTTCAAACGTTATGCACAACCAACTTCAATAAAAGGACAGCTATAGCAGTTAAGATTAGGGCTGTTATCACCTTATCTTCATTTCAGTTTCATATTATGTTAACAGCTTCTGTTACAGTATTTCTAGCTGAAGATCTCTTATAACACATTTGTTCTGGTTTCTAAAAGCAGAACAATGAAGTGCCTGAAGGACCACACAGGATGCAAGAGAACTGCACTACAAAGATTAAGAGAAGTAACTGAGTGGGGGGTGGGGCCACAATGACCCACCTAAATTCAACTCTTAAACAGTCCTATTATTTTAATATATGAATTGGATCACTATCTAATACATCGGGGTTGCCACCTTTTATAATTCTAAGAATATATATCTTAGATACACATATTCCTCCCTGCGTATTTGAAGAAAGGTGTTACAGTGTTACAGCCACTTCTGCTAAAAATTTTCATTTTATTCTGAAGTGTGCTGTCTTT
The DNA here is from genome assembly GCA_017639485.1 of Pluvialis apricaria. NCBI lineage: Eukaryota > Metazoa > Chordata > Aves > Charadriiformes > Charadriidae > Pluvialis > Pluvialis apricaria. The sequence goes on along the minus strand of CM030018.1, from coordinate 3,453,953 downwards.
GCTGAGACACAGTGGGCAAATATGAATTCAATATTACACCCCACAATGGATTACATGAGAGAAGTGTCATTCAATATATTTTTAGTGTCCTATTTTTAGTGTTAATAGTTTTTATATCCTTATAATTTGACCAGTCTAATTCTGAATATTAGAGGTGGATAAAACTAAGCTACATAAAAAAATATTAACAGAACACAGAGCCATGCACATGCACATTGCATAGTATTTTCTTCTCTCTGCTAAATTGCTCTTCAACTTTAAAAAAAAAAAGACTATGCTATTGTAGGAATACAAAATTTTGGATCTTAGTAAACTCAATTAAGCAAATCTTTATCTACTGTAAGCTGGCTTGCCTCCACTGACTTCAGTGGAACCACTACTATTAATGTCAATTGAGTCTAGGGCACTCCTTTTGTTAAATGCAATCATCACATCTAGCACAGTACTTTAACAAGTAGAAGTAGAATTAGGGGTGCAATTTTTCACCATAAAGAATTTTCAAGGTTTGCACAATACTCTGTTGACCTGCATTTTCCTCCAAGATAATATTTCTCTTTTGTCAATAAAACAAATTTTTCAGAAAATCCCTTACTTTAGTCTGTTAACAAAACAGTTTTATTAAAGTTCTTATTACATTCCATCGATACAAACCATGGTGAGTCCTTTAATTTAATTTGTTAAAAACCCCTGCAATTTAACAATACCCATCTGTAATTCTGCTGATAAAATGCATTTAATTCAGTCTTTCTATCAATAAACAATGTACTTGTTAGAGGAAATAAAGGCCAAGAGACAGAGAATTTCATTTATTGCTTCATTTTGTGGGCAAAATGTACTTTTTGTCAGATTTTAGTAGAACAACAGGCATGACCCCAGGTTCCACGTGTATGTCCACTGCTGAACTTGTAAGACAATCTCTCACTTCCACTCTCTGAAAAAAATGACTTAGGTATTACAAATAGCTGTGTAAGACTGAAAAATAAAAATTTGGTTTGGTTTTGGGGGGTGCGTGTGTAGTTTTGTTTTGGTTTTGTTTTCAAATAAATTCTAACAAGAGAGAGATTCTGATTGTTTTATTACTAAAAGAATAGAAGTCATTAAGGCAAGCCTAAAGCATGTATATTTCAGTGTAGGACTAAATGATCTTCAAAAGGAGTAAAAAGCTTAAATTACAAAATTAACATGTTAGCTCCCAACCCCTCTTCCCCATTGTAGCAATTCAGCTAGAATTACCATGCCTAACCAACTCCTAATCAAATAGAAATGTCCTGTTAACCATTCCTGACCACCACCAAAATGCAAAAAGGTTTATCAACATCCCAGCGTAAAACACAGCATGCCCAGACAATAACAGGATAGTAGTATTTTGAGGATTTAAAATGACTAGTCAATGTCTGTATAAATTACACTAAAAAGTATATCTTGGTGAGTAGGGGCAGTGACATTCAGAGGATGAGTATTTAAGATACTAGTCTTATCTCTTAAGAAATATTAATTTTCTGGAGATGTGACGTTCGAAATAAAACATGCTTGAATAATAAAGTGATTTCCACTCATCGGACAATACGAACAAGATACTTCACATGAGTAAGGCTGTGTACATGAATATTATTTTTGTGCAATTCCACTAACTTAGCTGTCCTGATACATAGTAGTTTGAGATCAAAATTTGCTAAATTCAGAAATTTCATAAGAACGCAAAACATTTTAAATACTTTACAGGTATGTAAATAACACACACGCATGGAAGTTATTATGTATGATGTTTACTTCTATTTGCAGTTAATAGCCCCTGTGTAAATATTAGGCATGCAGAAAGCTAATAACAGTCTACAAAGCACTCAAACCAATTTATAAATAGAAGTAAAATCTTACTTTCTTGTGGACGTCAAAATACGATCCTTGCTGGAGGTACCAGACAGCAATTTTTCTGGCTGCAGAAGTGAAAATTAACTATAACTTGGTCAAAGCTGAAGATTCTGAATTTATTTTATGTTACTTATGTGTAATAAGAAAAACATAGTTGTCTTAGTTGTTTGGCTGGAATAAACATGCTATGAGCAAAATGGCCTTGAACTCCTTGAATACCAAAGTTCCCCAAATGTTCAGTTTCATGCCAATCACTCCATCTAAACTCAACTGCAGTGTCAAGTGTTTTCAAAAGCAGGAACATGACTAAATTTCACCACCATCTTTTTCAGCTAGTAACATCTCTGAAAGAAATTACATAAACCCCATGGATTATTTCACCCTTGGGGGTTAGGAGCAGGCAGATTAACACTGAACAGAATTCTATAGAAATGTTTCTCTGAAAAATCATTAATTTTCTTATCTAATACAAAAACTTGGATTTCAATTATGCCTCTGAATTATTTTATTATTTTAAAAATACGGTCACCAATGCTCTGACATTTCTTTGATAACTAAGGAATTTTGTTAAGAGATCTTACACAAGCTTAAGGTTTGCAATTTTGGAGGCTGTATTGCAAATTTTAGATTGAGGAAGACAGCTTTGAAACTCATACAGTTCACAATGTACTTTGAAAGTTACTTTAACTGATACAAAGCACAGAGGCCACAAAGACATTGTTTTAACAGATTATAAACGTATATAGTATGAGAAATTTGACAGAGACTTTATTTAACAATTTTAACTTCTCATTCTAACTTCTGCTTCTCAGCCTCATCTTTATATTCTGTAAATTATTGTGAAAAAATTATTTTTGCTACTAGGCACTACAGTTGTTCTTACACTCATGGTCCTGACAATATCCACTCATGTATCTTCCTACGGATAACAACAGGCGCTGGATGAGACTCTCATTTTGCATATTATAAGATCTGTTCAAGTAAAAACATGATGAAAACCAGCTACATATGCTAGAAAATATTTGAAATTACATGCAAGTGTCCTCAAAATGTTTGCGAATTCACTTATGTGGGTTTTTGCTGCATTAATGCCTAATTCTGTAGTTAGATAATATTATTAGCTACAGTAAAACTGTAATAAATATACTTGCTGATCAACAGGTGACAAGGTATTCCTACTTTTCCTCCAGAACTTGGCAAATGCTTTTGATGCTGCGACCTGTTGGAATACTGCAGACTACTCTTTTCTTTCTTTGTACAAACGTCAGAGTTGTCAGACAGCTGAAACATGTCCACAGATAGAAAGAAACAAATTGCTGACCTAAGCACCATTTCTAGGTCCTGAACCAAGGCTTTTTCAACATGAATCTAACTTATTACAACATTTGTTGACTGACCCACCATGCTGGCCCAAGCATTACTGTTAGCTAGGAAATTAAACTTGACAGAGTTTATTCTGGGAACTGATTAATTAAATGCCTTTCCTGGCAGATCCATTAATATCAACACAGCATGGCATATATATTGACACAGTGAGAGAAATTGCTTTCAACAATGGAGCTCTGTTGACAAAACAGTGTAACATTTGGACCATTAGTAACAGTACATGAATCCATCTTCTCTATCAATTGTATTTTTGCTGACAAAAACCTTAAGCAACAAGACAAAAAAGGGGCAGGGAAAATACAAAATACACACATGTGAATTATACATTTAATATATCATTTTGAAGTAAGTATTGTAAACAGAAAAGAAATCATGAAAGCTAACAGTCTCTGCACATAAATAGCTAGAAGTGAGGGATAGGCTGGAGTGAGAAAAAAATGAAAATAATCCTTCTGATGAAGCAATCAGCTAAAATCAACTTTGTTAATTAAAAAAAAAGTAGCAAAAAACGATGAAAATATGCAAGGAAAACTGAAATTCTTCAATCCAACCTTTATTGTGAGAAACATAAGGAGGATGCTCAAGAAAAGCTGACACCACAGTATTCTGTTTGGTTTTTTGTCATCAGTAGCTGGTTGATTTTACTGCCCACAGCCTAGAACTGCAGCTGAAGAATTCTCTTTAAAATATGGTTAACAAATGTACTTCTTTTTAAACCACATAGCCATACCCGCAAAACATCCTGAAACAAATATCCTCATTTCTTAGCCATGCTCTTCACTGGACATAGCTATCCTGATTTAAATTACTTGTATGCCTGACTCCTTCCTACCACTCAACGAATCAAACTCCCATCCTTACAAACTCTTGAAGATAATGAGACTCCAAGTAGGTCAGCAGAAGTAAGGGTCAAATATGAAACCTCTGCACTAAAAAGCATGAAGTATTACAGCCTGGGGAAAAGTTGATGAAAAGATCTTTTCACCAACCCTTTATTAAGCCCAGTGACACACACACAATCCAGTCACCTCTAGAAGAGAACAAACCGCAGTAAGCATGTGAGGGTTTATATAGAAGAATGATCAGACTGGAAACTCGAATCTTGGTTCACACTATAACCTATCTCCTAAAGTTCTTCCTCGTCCACCTTCACTATCTAAGGGGAAAAAATAATATATATATACAGAAAAAGTACACAGAAAAAAGTTCAGCTGTAGCCTTAGCAATGATCTTATTTCTACTTGCTTCATGCTTAAATTTCTCCTGTAATATATGTTCACATGGTAAATTTATATGTACATACATGTACCTACATGTGTAAACTTTTTTATTTAGCTGCCTGACAAGTTGAAACGAATATTCAAGCAAAGAAGTAATAATTGTAAGAGATAAAGATCACTGAGGATATCTGACAAAGGAGAGAAAAAACATTCACAAATCAGTAGGTCCATCCACACAGTTTTTTGCCTCCTGTTTTCACAGTACATTCTCAACAGCATCTGACATGAAGTGTATCTTCTGTTCAATCAGTTTTATTTCAAAAGACAAGTCCTAAATATATGTGTACATGTTGCAGAATGCATTACTTACATATGTCAGTATGCAGTGTGTTCTTTGTGAATGTGCCTGTTAAAGCAGGTGAAGCAAGAGAAGGTTGAAGCTGAGATGCAACAGATTCACTGCTCAGCTCTGAGATGAAGATGACACAAACTCAGTGTAACCAGCCAGATGGATGCTCACCTATCAGAGAAACCTCAGGCAACTCTGAGCTGCCGCAGGGGCCAGCTTTCTCAGTCCCATTAGGAGCAGTATGTTGCAGGGCAGTATGAAGAAACAAGAAAAAGCCACAGTAGCAGCATCTCTACTAACCCCTACTAGATTATTGACTGTTGGGAGACAATTTTGCTTAAAATCACTTAGATCTTATTCTAGGCTATACCCAGACATTATGAATGAGTCCTGAGAACAAAGTGCTTCAAATTATTTCTTTATTATTTTTTGATCCTGATCAGTGTTTTCTAAGTGCATTACAAATTCACATCAGGACTCTTTAACCGCAAAACGCACGCATACATGAAAACGTCAGTATTTTAGTAATATGGAGAAATACTATATATAATTATATATAATATGGAAATATATATGTGCAGAAAATATTCAGGTAGCATGTCAGCTGTATTTCCTGTTCTTATACTAGTCTAGAAAGAAAACAGAAAAGACAATGGCTCAAACCCTCTTTTAGTGTAATTGAGGTATTCACAGAAACTCTGTATCTGCATCAAAATTTTTAATCAAGGATATTTCTTACCAGAATTTTAAGTATATTCAATAGAACTGATTTATTAGTTTAATGTTATTTATTTTAAAACACAAATAAAAGATGGTAGGACTACAATTCAGACTCCACTTGCTTTTCCACTTACATGTGCTATTCTTCAGTAGAATAAATAAATAATAGCCTTTCCTTTTCCATTTTCCAGGTTCCATTTTTACATAAGCCATATGAATAATTCAAGAGTATAGCTGCTTAGCTGCTCTCTGATATACTACCAAGCTTTTTCTTTCTACTTTTAACTTTGTTTATACTGTTGACATCTTAGTGGCAAATAAGCAAATTATTTCCTTTAATTCATACACTAAACCAGAATTCTGTACTTCCCCATTATAAACTGGCTTCAGCAAATATATGTCACATGGAATGGACAAGTATTTGCCTACTTCTATTCATCTTAAATTTTGCAGTGGAAATCAATTAGGTTTCCTTCAAAAATGATAGCGTGTTGGTAGAGGAATTAAAATCAACTTGCAGAAATAATTACTGAACTGATTTTTTATGACCTTCATTACTGAAAAGCTGTAAACCTGAGGGATGTACAGCTGCAAGGATGGATACTGAAGCTGAAGGAGATTCATGCACGGTCCTCTACTGTCTTTTGATGAGTTACATAAATGAATGAAGATGGCTGATGTTGTCAGTGCACTTCCTAGTACTCCTACAATGACTTCCCCCATTCCTCAACACAGATCAACGTATCTTAGTACATCCACTCTCTCAGTTAGGACTTTCAGAACATTTAGAAATTCTCAGAAGCATAGTCACAGAATGCCAAAAATGTGTGACTGATTAAGTACTGGTAGAATAAGTCTTTTAATCAAGAAAGAAACCTAGAAAAATTACAAATACAGTAAACGTGTAACTCTTCCCTCTTTGCACATCAGGTTGAAGGCTTTGTAAATAGTCATTGATAACACAGGCAGTGTTCTTCGCCTCAGTACAATCATATTGCCTCTGACAACCCAGCACTAGAAACATGGAATCCGTTTCTCAAAAATACTTCTGCTCTGGGGATATCCAGCTTCGGTTTACTCTTCAGGATTTACCCTCCCTGATAAACTGAGGCCAGTAATGCTGGGAGTCTATAGACAGTTTTACATGTTAGCCTGTTCTGCACTGAACGGTTCTTAACAGGGTTTGAGTACTGCCACATTACTATCAAAAATGTTTTAAAGACCTTACATCCAATTTCCTCACAATCTCGTGACATTGTAAGAACTGATTAAGCGTTTGCATAATACCAGCAATTTATATGTATTTCTGCACAGTTTAGCACACTTATTAGAATTCCATTCTCATGCTTGTGACAAAAGATTTTTAAACTTCCTAACAATCAAAATGCTGTTTTTCACCAAAGGGGAAGCCTAATCAAGAAGGTACTGAGAGCTTCCCTGAATGGCCTCAATTCTTAAAGCAATCAGCAGCAGAGACAGGTGCTCAGCACCTCAAGAAACCAGGCTGTGGGAACAAAATATTAAGATGTGCCATCTGATGTTTGAACAGACAGATTTTGCTGGCCATTTCAAGGTTACTTGGCTATTTAACAGACAGACACACCATAGATAGAGTTGCAAGTGCTTGCCACCTCCAAAATTCAGACTACGTGTAGGTGCCTAAAATTGGGCATGTAATTAAGGCCATGATTTAGAACTTCAGTCTTCGTAAGTATTTTGTCAATTATTACAGTTCAGTATCCCTAGGCAACTGCTGATGTTAAAAATTTGAAGATTTAAATTGGATAATTGCAGGCACAGAAAAATCCCATCTCCCCTTCTTTGTTCTGAAAAAGTGGGATGGAAATCTTAACAGAGCAAGCCTTCTCACAGTTCTCCCTCTCACACTTCTACTCTCTATTTCAGAAAAAGACCATTTGAACAATACAGTCTGGTGGGATTTGGGTATTTCCATATTTCTGTTTCCTAAAGAAGAGAGATGAACTTTAATTATGAAGATCGCTCATTTTTAAGAGACAACCAACCGTTCCAACTAAAAGTGGCTTAACATATAGTCCAAATTTTAGATGAGAGCTGATTTTTCTTGTTTGAATCAGTTCATCTGTACAAAAGTTGATAATTCAAAAGATACTCTGGAAACTTCTACAACTTTGCAATAGGTAACAAAATAATCTTTCAACAACACAGCTAGAAACAATAATCAGTTACTTTTTTTCAGTTCAAACCTCACTGCAACATGCTATCAAAGAAATGAAAAAATGGATTTTTTGGAACAAAGTGATAATTTTGAAAAATTTGATTCAATTTCCCTTCAGTTCAAGAGTTTGATACACACAAGACAGCCTACTCCAAATCCAGCAAAACTCAGTGAGAAAGACATGGAACAAAGCCAGAACCTTTTCTGTTTCCTGCTGTTTTCTACTAAATCAGAACAACTCAGCATTTCTGTTACTGCACTGTTTAGTTATTATTCACATAGGCCGTTTTAGTTTACTAATTATTTAAATGTTTAATTATGGTCATTTTAAGTATTTATCTGGGTAAAATAAGCTCCTGTATGTAACCAATACAACATCCCTACTTAGCATCCTAATTAGTGCCCAACTACCAAAGTCTAAGTAACTTACCCTTGACTCTTACCATAGTAACATCTCACCTCCTGGACATACACTTCTCCACTAACTGGACAAGAAGTCTCTCTTTGACTAGGTGCCTAAAATGGCTAAGGCTAGCTGAGAAGGTTCCTGTGTTGTGTTGACAATAGTATCAGGAACGTCAGTAAACTCCACATTAATGTTAAATTAGAAATGTGCTTAATTAACTCAAGCACAGAATAATTGCTCAGAACTAACTGTGTATAGGCCATGCATTCCTTTTGCTCCAGAATGTGCTGGCTTGTTATGATCCATATAAGAAACGTACTCAGACTCTGCAAAGTATCAGTTAGAATACCATTTATTGGAGGTAACACTATGAAGAAAGATATAATAGTATAGATAATTTTACTTCCCTTCAGATGCTGGGAATCTCAAGGTGCGTGGCACTGAATGGGCCCCCAGCCAGGGTGCAGCATGCCGTGCAGATCCTGTCTGCGCAAAGGCTACCCCATTTTGGTCTTTGTATTCCTACAGTGTTTTCTCAGAAGAAAACAATTCTGTTTCAACTGTCAAACAAAAAGGATGTCCACATGAGAACTTGTTACTGCACTTTTATCTAAAGGCAGGGCTACAGAGCTGGTATAATCCCCTGTACTGAGTGGAAGCCTATGGGCTCCTCTTCTACACTTAACTGGCTAAATTTATCCTGCAGCCAAGGGGGATGTGCGCACCCCAGCACAGGTCTGGAAGGCCAAGCTATATGTGCAGCACAGCCCAGGCCTGCGGCTACTCAGAGTACCAAGTATGGATTACCACATTCCCAATGTAAGGTGGTCTTCCATTTTGGATCACTACAACAGTTATACCACAGAGACCATAACTGTGTTTCTAGCAATATACAATCCTGAAAACTTTCTCTGAACCCGATAAACAAAATGCTTTTTTAAAATATGAATTTTAAATACAATGTGCTAGAACACATCTTCCAACATACAATCGATCAAATGAAGTTAACTTACTTTTTATTCACGTCATCACATATCTGCCATTTTTTTATTTTTACTGTATCTTTTTTTATTAAGGACACTTAATTTCTCCCTTTCTGCTTAGGTTGTACCTTGGTTGTTTTACAATACATAGCACTCAAAAGTAGGACCAGAGAAAAGCACATATCAAAGACACAATTCACACACCCCTAAAGAATATGGAAACACAAAATAACCCCAAAAGAATGTAAATAAATGTCAAAGTTTTGGTGTGCTGACAAGGAAAATGCAAAAGCGAGTGAGGAAGAATGGTACAAAAGAAAAAGCTGAGCAGTTAGACTAGCATATGCCTTCTCTAACATTTATAAAATCTGGTTCATATACACAGCAACATGGGCAGTACAGTGGAACTCAGGAGACTGATTTCTGCTCTTGGCCCTGACCTTCTGAAGAGTTTTGCTAAGTCTCTTTTCTTGGATTAAGATTTTTCATCTGTAAAATGGGGTAATGACAATCAACTTCCATTCAGTGTACACTGCGAGCTGCTGAAAAATATGCTATGTAATAGCCAGGCAGTATTTATTTACTTTTAGTTTAGATGAAAGAAACAAAATTCTTCTCGAATCACTGCCAGGGAGACAGCTGTGAGGTAAGACTTTACATTTTCTAATGCTTCAAACTGACTAAAGAGAAACAGTAGACAAGTACTAAGACCATAGTGAAATGGACAACAAAAAGAAAAAACAAAAAAAAAGAATCTTTTCAGGAATCTTTTGGGTTTTCTTTACATGGCTTCAAAATGAAAACTTATTTCCAATTAAAATATAATGTAGACCAAATAGCTAAACAATGCTGAACTATTTAAGAATAGAATTTATATTCAATTTTGAACATCCACAGGTACTAACAATTGATGATGTTGTATGTTATATATGGATACTCTAACAATCCTAAAATGTGTAATTATTATGGTTATGTCTTTAGCCCATGACAGAGAATGTATCTGTAAAAAGAGGTCTTTTTTGTGTGTAACAAAGAAGAATGTGAACAGCTTTAAATGCCACAGTAATTTAGGAAAACAGATGTAAATTGCTGAAGTTTGTCATACTTCTAAAGAAATTCAGTGATCATTAAAATAAAAAGCTTTCAGTTTTTCAAAACAAAAAGAACACAAAATCCATTCTCTCATTCCTCTCGCATAATGTTCATATTTTCATAGCTAATGTTGAGCTTCTCGTATAATAAAATTATATCTAAAACAGATAAGCAGATGCAAGCAGAGAAAATATTTTTCTCAGGAGTATTACAGTGCTGTACATTAATGCTGTATTATGAGAATGATAAAAGATGGAATTCAGGCTCTGTTTATTCTAATTACCTGAATTTCTCACTCTTTACACTGATCCATTAATATTTCCATAATTTTTAAAGGTGTGGCATGGCAATCATTTGTTTCTTCAGCTTCTTAAAGAAATCTGTCACCTTGCATAAAATTGTTAACCAGAGAATCAGAGGGAGCTAAAGACAATCAGGCAAGGAGGTCCAATTTTTTTTCCTTCATGGACCAAGCCAATTGCTGACTTCCCCTGCTTGACTTTTTTCTTCCTGACTTTATACTAGCTTACAATTATAGTGTGTGTTTGGAAGGCCAGAATAGTCACTGGGTACATGTCTAACATAATCATTGACCTGCTAATAAGAATACAGTTTAAAGGTGAAAGTGTCAGTCAATTTAAATAATTTTCAATGACAATTAACACTCAAGTATGAATTAACAACTGATCAGACACAGACCTTTTAGGATTGAAGCATCAACCTACAAGTAAGTCCTGCAGTGAAAATGGTATTACAGGTAGGGAGAAACTAGCTTTTTAATGCCCGACCCTGCTGCCACCTTCTGAACATTCCCTCTTTATGTTTGAGTTTTGACAGGAGCTCCTTGTACATCCATGCAGGCCTCCTGGCATTTTTGTCCAACTTGCTGCTTGTTGAAATCAACTGCTCTTAAACTTTAATTGGGAAAAATCCAGAACTTCCAAAATCATAATACTGAGACCAGAAGACCTGCCAAACTCATTAATTACGTCTAACAACCTACTTACAAATACAGTGAATTTCATTTCCTTGTCAGAAGTAGCATGTTGGCAACATCCAAACTGCACAGAAAACTGATTCCCTAAGCAGCGCACACCAGTGATACTGCTGTGTCTTACACCAGTACGTGCTGCTTCCAAGTCTCCTGCCAGAACAAATGCTACCAGAGAATGAAGAGTTCTGCTTGCTAACACACAAATCACCAAACGGGACTGAAATAAATTTAGTAGTCTAAATCATTCTTTGAAGATTAAGATATCAAGTCTAAATCCAAATTAGATTCTTATAGTCTTTCAGAAAAAAAAAAAAAAAAAAGAAAGAAAACTTTGCTCATATTCAACAGGACTGCGAGCTTTTCCAGTGTTTGAAAGGACACTAATACTATACACAGAAATTTGTGACTAAAGACCTTCCTCAAAGTATTTATTTTTGCTATTTCCTAGCAGAAGTGGTTCAACTATAAAATATTGGTAAAAAAAGTTTCTGTATGTACAGTAAACATTTTTCTCATGAGTGCCATATGACAATATGAAGCAGTAATAGAAGAATTTTTATTACATATCTACATATCATAGTAACGCATATCTACTTCAATTTCAAAGCCACCTTTAGAATAGAATATTTGTTTAAATCAGTGGCGATCATGCAGTTTGAATACAATTCCTTGCTGAAGTTCCACAGAAGATAAATCAGGATGAACAGGATCCTGATCTGGATCTACAAAACACAATCAAGGAACTCAGTTCCTTACATCCATTGGGTTAACTGGTAGGATCAATTCTGTTTGTAATACTATCTTCTTTATCATTATATTTTTACCTACAGCTTTAGACAACTGAATAGGGCGATATCCTCCCATGAAGAACTTACAAAACACTGCTTATCTGCAGACAGCGGCAACTCTAACAAATTTTAGAAGTTCAGCTGTTTTTTGCTCTGAACAATCTGCAAGCCATTTCCAAGTTCTTGCAAAGTTCTTTCTTTGTTTGTTTTTTTTCTCCTTTACTACATTCTTTGGAATGAATGGAGGCATTAGCTGTCTATCTGCAGCACCTTAAAACACTCTGAAGAAATACTAAATTTCAGGATTCAGGGTCTGGTATACTGTATTCTAATTTAAAAGTGATAATTCTGGAGAACTTAGAAGTATCTGCTTGTGGAATTTGGATAACAAGGTGAAGTCTCTGTGCTCAAAGAGCAATTAAGACTGTCCTTGCTATCTCTTCTGCAACCTGGGGGAGCGGAGACTCTCCTGGCTATAATAGGATGCAGATAACAAGGGAGCCCTGTATAGGCAGGACAGCACTGCTTTTCATCAGCAAAGAAACATGTGTAGTTCTTCGTTTCTTCGAAAGGCTACCTTGCCCATGACTGACCTCTGCCTCATTATCTGTGAAATGCATATTAAAGTTGACACCCCTGCATAAGCTAATGAAGATTATAGAGATCACACTAAACATATATGACTATAGCACTTGTCTCGCCACCCAAATCATACTCCATGTCACCTGGGGGAGGGAAACCTCATAATTTTGGGGATAAAAAGATGGAGAAAATGACTGTTAAATTGGGAGAGACCTTCAATACCTGATGGACCAATTGACAGGCTGCATTTTCTCTTCTTCCACCCCAGGCTGGAATGCCTTTCTGGGTAAGTGCTGTGCTTTTCACCCTCTGGTGAATGTTAGCCCTGGGCTGTTGTATTATTATTATTTTTGATAGCAATATTAACCTTAATTAATAGCAATATTTTAGTCAGTGAATTTATCAATGGCAATCTCGAATCTGTTCTGTCGCTCTCAATAAAATAACTAATTTCGATTTTTGTGACTCTGACTCAGTGAAAATCCTTTGCTGGGACTCTGACAGACAAATCAGTGAAAGTCCTGGGACCCTGACAGACAAATCTCAAAACTACATTCCTTTTAATGCAACGCTACTGCATATGTAATTTTTCTAATTCCTTTTCTACCTAGGATAATGAATTGCAGTAGCCTCCTTTTGCTTTCAGAGTGGAGAAAGATACTGTATAGTATCTCAAAGGTGTTGTGCTTATCTCATGCTTATTTTTTTTCCCCCCCTAATGTATACAGTTAGTCATGTCAGATAAAATAAATGCAACTTTACTGGGTTTGCATGACAAGGCTTTGGTAGCAGGGGTTCTACAGGGGTGGCTTTATTGAGAAGCTGCTAGAAGCTTCCTCCATGTCTGACAGAGCCAATGCCAGCTGGCTCTGAGAGGGACCTGCTGCATGCCAAGGCGAAGACCATCAGTGACAGCGGCATCATCTCTGGGATAACATAGTTAAAAAGGACAAATTAAAACTGCACAAGAACCTGCAGCAGCCAGAAGAGAGAAGTGAGAATATATGAAAGCAGCAACTCCGCACACACCAAGGTCTGTGAAGAAGGAGGGAGAGAAGGTGCTCCAGGCACCAGAGCAGAGACTTCCCTGCAGCCCGAGGTGAAGACCATGGTGAGGCACGCTGTCCCCCTGCAGCCCCTGGAGGTCTACAGTGGAGCAGAAATCCACCTGCAGCCCGTGAAGGACCCTACAACAGTGCAGGTGGATACCCAAAGAGGCTGTGACCCTGTGGAGAGCCTGCACTGTAGCAGGCTACTGTCAGGACTTGTGGCTCCATGGAGAGAGGAGCCCATGCTGGAGCAGTCTGTTCCTGAAGGACTGCACCCCGTGGAAGGGACCCATGCTGGAGCAGTTTGTGAAGGACTGCAGCCTGTAGGAAGGACTCACATTGGAGAAGTTTGTGGAGAACTGTCTCCCATGTGAGGGACCCCATGCTGGAGCAGGGGAAGAGTGTGAGGAGTCCTCCCCCTAAGGAGTAAGGTGCAGCAGAGAATCTGTGATGAACTGACCACAACCCCCACTCCCTGTCCCCCAGCGCTGCTCACGGGGAGGAGGTAGAGAAATCGGCAGTGAAGTTGAGCCTGGGAAGAAGGGAGGGGTGGGGGGGAAGGTGTTTTAAGATTTAGTTTTTATTTCTCTTTATCCTGCTCTGATTTGATTGGTAATAAATTAAATTAATTTTCCCCAAGTCGAGTCTGTGTTACCCGTGACAGTAATTGGCAAATGATCTCTCCCTGTCCTTATCTCAACCCAAGAGCCTTTTGTTACATTTTCTCTCCCCTGTCCAGTTGAGGAGGGGAGTGATAGAGTGGCTTCGGTGGGCACCTGGCATCCAGCCAGGGTCAACCCACCACAGTTAACAAGAATTAAGTGCTTTCCAGTGCATCAGGAGTGTAAACTTCTACACAAAAGTAAAATAAACTAATTGCTTGGCTTTGATTGACTGTGTTACTATATTTGCTCAAAAAAGGAATGTTTACATTCTGCAATACTGTCACTTTAAAACAGACCCACGGTAATATGTGTTTTTGTATGAGAATAATACATTAAACTAATAACCACATTACAATCATACAGATTTAAAATATTGCTTACCCATGGCACTAAGAGGATTCCTTTCATCTTGAAAGAATATTTAAAAATTAAAATATGATTTCACAAGCATTAATCTGTTTCTTGTGCAGGCCCATAAGGCACATTCTAAGTGCATTAATGCATCCCCGAGTTGGTGGTTTATATGATAAGATGAGGTTATAATGAGCCACTTCCTAACAATACAGTGTACTTGCGTGTTATTGCTATGTATCTTTGCTTGGGAGCAATTTGGAACTCTCATAAAAGAGACAACTATCACCAACATAAAACAAAGTATAAAGTCTTATACTGTTAACCTTTACAGATTATGATTTCTAGTATATTTATTGCACATATAGTCTCTGTTTCCTTAGCAAAAATTAGTCTAAGTCATTCATAAAACATCCCACTTTAGAATCTTCCCACAAGTGAAGATCTTCTTGAGGAAAAAAATCTTGTACTTTATAATGCATGCTTGCTTTTGGGACCTCAGAAGTATTTTCACCAATTAAGTGGTACAGATGAGACTTCACATCAGCTTCATAAGATCTTCATTGGCCATTTAGAGCTGTGTTAAGGCTCCCCTACAGTTAAAATGGTTCTGCATCTAACTACTGCAGCTATTCATGTCTTAGCATAAAAATTTGAGTATTTTAATAATCTAATGTACTAGGAACTGTAACAATGTCCCTGTGACTACTGTCACAAGTAGTACTGTCACAAATAAGGGCCTCTAAACTACACTCCTTGTTCAAGCATACAGCTACTGTGCTAAGGTATTAGGACTGCAAAATATGATCCTTTCATTTAAGTAGTTCAATATTCCTACATATTCTTTGAAGAGGAGTGAACATACTTTTGATGTACACCAGCAAAAACTGGTTTATCTGCTGCTTTACCAAAAGCTTCCAGAAGGAAACATGCATTCCAGAACTATTAGCCTTTACTGGTTTTGTTGACACAGAAACATAAGGTTTTGGTCATTCCAAAACAGAAACATTATATTCAAAATAACAGTGACTCTACCACAACAATTGCTTTTCAAGTCCCCTCACTATGCCACTATAAACTACTTCTATCTTTGTGTCTCATTGTCCAGGACATGTGAAACTTAACTGAATGCATAACTGCTATTAATATAAAAGTTTTCATACACCAAGTCTTACTTTAGAGAAGCTTATACAAATTATCATTGCTACACCACCCTGAAATTACCTACTCTGTAACTGCAAAAGAGCCAGAGGTTTAGAAAAGAAATGCAAGACAATGTGGGAGTAAACTCTTTTCACCTCTAATGCCACCTGCTATCAGTACAAGAGTAACCTACTCTTATGCAAGTCTTGTACACTCCCGTTAACTCTAACACCTACAGAAATCGTATCACGTTCTCTGCTTCATACGTTATTACTGTGCATAAGGGCTATAGCAACGCAGGGTTCACGCAAAGGCGATATAGAAGGAAAGTAGAGAAATGTAGGCAAATTGTGTAGAGCTTACACTGCAAATGGCAGAAACTCTTCTCCCTAGAAATTTTCCTGACCAAGTGACCAGTTTGTACTGTTCAATAACAACACTGTACAATGACTTCACACCTACAACATGTGCTCAGGCTCAGATCTCCCATTCAGTC
Organism: Pluvialis apricaria; assembly: GCA_017639485.1. Taxonomy (NCBI): domain Eukaryota; kingdom Metazoa; phylum Chordata; class Aves; order Charadriiformes; family Charadriidae; genus Pluvialis; species Pluvialis apricaria. The sequence continues at coordinate 3,437,663 of CM030018.1, read as the reverse complement.
TCCAAAGGCTGGGGGGGGGGGGGGGGAGAGATGCTTTAATTTTTATAGTATAGAAACATTCCAGGAATATTTGCTTTTCATTTCTCAAACCTATGCTATCTTTTATAGCTCTCATGCTATAGACTATGCTCAACTGTAGATTATTCAGGATAAGTCTTCTAGCAAAGCATAGCTCTCTACCAGAGGCAGCAACTGCTTCTTACTGCAAGTACTAGATCTTACATGCTTTCCTAAATTTTGAATCCATCTTCAAATGATGAATGAATCCTTATCACTGCCACTGCTTCCAGCTTCATATATTTAAATATATTTTTTAGCTGATAATGTCAGATCACACACATCATAGAGCAATAGGGTACAAAGATCCTCCCTAGATGGTCATCTTAACAACAGGTTACACTTGCAACTCCTTTGTTCTGAAGACTAAAATTACTCAGGTGAAACTTCTAGGAAATCTCCCTTTCCCCTCCCCTCCAGAGAAAAGGACCTAATGAGGAGAATAAGAGGAACTGAGCACACAGAGATCTCTTAGGTTCCAGTGAGATGTGCAGTCTCAAAAGAAACAAGAGATTTCTTTCTCTCAGCACCACAGGGAACCTTTGGGAGATGTGCTGTTTTGAAGCAAAGCAAACCCAATGCACAGCTGTGAAAAAAGCCACAGTGGGCACAATCAAATCTTTATTTTCTTCAGAATCACAACACACACTTCTTGCTTGTCCAGTGGATGCTCATCAAGAACTACACCTAAATATAGCATAGTCTTCAAAGTAAATACTGTGTTAAACTTTTTAAAATGTCAAACATATATAATAATTATAGCATCATGTTGATTACATTTTTATATAACAGTTTCCTTTTCAAAGGTACAAAAAAAAACCCCACGCAGTGAGTCTTTCTTCAAGACTTGTTGCACTAACAAGCTAAACCTAAGATTATAGCACCATCTACTGATTTAATGCTTTATTTTTGCTTAAACTACAATGCTGTTTTCCCATTTGAAGCCAACAAGAATACTGCTAGCAGAAAACAAATTTATAGTAACATTGAACCTGTTTTCACAATCTGAGCAAAAGTCTCCCAGATGGCAACAATGTTTTTGTTTGGGAGTACACAGTATTCATACATCCCACCAGCTATTCATTAAAATAAAACCAGAGGGTCAAAGAATTCAAAATAGCGAGAACCAATGTAGAAGCAGCAGTTACTAAAGCATCAGCCTGAATACTATTAGAGTCCAGACAGAGATCTGTAAAGGAAATACAGCAAGTAAGATTAAAAGTAACTTAGGAAAAAAAAAAAAAAAGAAAAAAAAACCCTTAAAACACGCATCCCAACCTAAAAAAAAAAAATAAAAAAAATTAATTAATCAAAGTGCCTTCAAGAAGACACACCCCCCCCAAAAAACCCCTCATGCAAGGTAGAATGGCAGGAGATGTAAGTGTATTTGAAATCTTTTCTAGCTACTTTTGTATTCTTAACCATTCTATTTCCTGTGCTTGCACCCTTCCATCTCTGCTTAATTCTGATATTGGTCCTTAATTTCTTTAATTTCTTAAGCATTTAAAAGGGAATTGAGCACTATATTCTTGGACTCTAGAAATCTCTTTCTTGATATTCTAAGTCTAGTAATCATAAGGAGATAATTAACACCAAAAAACCCAGTTTGACAATAATATCAAAAGAAGTCATTTTTTTTAGCCTGAAAGCATCAAGTCAAAATATGAGACACATCTGGAGTTCCCTATGTCTTGCTGTTGGCATTTTAAATATGGTATACACATACAGAATAAACCTATTTAGTGAATTTGTGGTATTGCCTTTTAGAAGCTATTTTTTTGGTCAAATTACATGTAGGTGAACAAAAATAAATTATACTCGTCCCTAATAGAACAGTCTATGCCAACAGAAGCCCTGATGGTATTCACACCCGAACAGCAGCTGTAACACCAGGCAAAAACTCAACAGTATATATATATAGCAAATACATATGCTATAGATTGGGTGAAAAGTAAAATTTGATAGAATTAAAACCTACAGTAAGCAATAAAAGCAATTAAATAACAATAGGTCATGGCTTAGGGAACACTTTACAAGAAAAAAGCAGCAACAGGACACTGCAACTTCTGTAAGAGAAACGCCTATTGATCCTGGTTTGTCCATTCATCACATTCATGGGGTTTTATTTATATGAGTAACGATTCAGGTCTTTATTAGTAGTGTTTGAATCCCTTATGCACTCGTATTTTGATCCAAATCTAGCAAAAAGTTGTTTGTTTAAAAAATAAAATCAAACAAAGTACAGTTGAGGAATACCAAGTTACCACGAAAAACTTAAAAAAAGATATAAAGCAAATACTAAATTTTGAATCCAGATACTTTAACCAGAAAACTAGATTCTAAAGCTAAGTTGGAAGTATTCAGTTGGAAGCTGGAAATGCACATTTTGTGCCTCTAAGCACAATTTTGTTCTTTTTAAAATTCCCTCCTAAAAGCAATTGCCCAGAAGTGGCCTAAAGCCAAACCTACAGTTGTTCATTAATAATAGGGTGGTTTGTTTTTTTCTAAAAAAGAGTCAAGTAGTTGTGGTCTATTTACAACAGAGTCATGAAGAAAAACGAAACAGTACATGAAATTGTTTGCTATGACTTTTTTTCCCAGCTAGAACTCTTTCAAAGGGTACACAGCAAAAATTATCTACTACTATGTAGGAGATAGACATTCAATAGTGACCCATGAAAAATGCAGCCCACTTGAATCATCAGTCTCAAGATTTATAGTATTCAAAAAAAATACTGTTGGGGAGGTTTTTTTGTTTGTTTAGATTTTATTTCTTTTTAAAGGAGGAACTTCATAGATTTACAACAACACTCATAGGCTTGTGATGAAATTACCAAAGTACCAATGTCTTGTCAATGAAATGAACTGACAAGGCATGAGATCAGTGAGCGACAGAAGACAACTCTACAGCAAGCAAGACATACCCAGATCTTGACAAACCAGACAAGGAAAGCAGCATTACAGGTCATGCACACAGCTAAAGGCAACTGCAAACAAAGCTTTCAAAACAAAAGCTTGCAGGCAGTGCACCAGACTGTAGAGGGAAGCTATGAACTCAGAACTTCTCTGCCAAAACGTGGAATCTAAAATAATTTTAGGAAAAGTGTACCAGACTTTTCCCTTCCCCATGTACTTCTACTGGAAGCTGTAAGACAATACAAATGCAATTTACACTTTAACCAGATGTTTCAACCTGAGGCAACGTGAAATTATTTCCTATTCCTGAGCACTACTTTAATGGATTCTCAAGATTGCTAATGCTCTTCTGGAGTGCTACAAGTAGACAGATTGGTGAAGAAAAGCATGCATCTTCTACAGCAGTTTTGAAGTATCTCTTTGTACTGAAGTGAGGCAAATTCATCTCCAAATGTTTCAGAGATCACAAATCTAGAAAATAAGGGATTTAATTTCATTGTAGAAATAAGCCATGCTTACTTGGAATCTCAACTGCCATCGAGTAGAACTGATAGAGTTTTCCTCAATTTCATTACTGCTTTTTGTGTTGATGACTGAAATGCAGAAATACACTACTTTCTACCAACTGTCCCCTTTGCTTTTCAGGTTCACTCATGCGGTCTCATGGCCAGGCTGCCTTGATTGCCTGACTCTCTGGCAGCTCTGAATGACTCAGTAAGCTCTAAGGCCACTTGACCTTGAGGACTCTATACTGTTAGGTGGATATACATTGTTGCTGACTTGAAACATCTGAAGCCCCCCCAATTCTGTCACAACCATGGTATTAGATCACAGACTTCCTCAGAGGCTACAGCTAGAATCTGAGCCACAGCCAAAGCTTCAGTGAAAGTCCTATTGAAAGTGATCATTTCCACAGATCATTTTTAACTGATCACTGTTTCCTAACAGTAAACCTTTTCATGAGGAAATCTCTTAAGAGCTCTGGCTACACAACCTTCAGAAAGCAAAACAAACAATTTAAAAAAAAAAAAAAAAAAACAACAAAAAACAACCCAACACACACACACAAAAAAGAAAAACCCACAAAAAACCAAAACATCCCCCCCCCCAAAAAAAACACAAAACCACCACACCAAATAAAGCACCAAACCACCACACCACCGAAAATCCCACACACAACACAGAAAAGCCCAAACATGCTCTGGGTAATCTAGGCTGATTACTTCTCATTAACACTAGCATCTTATATGAAGTCCTGTGAAAAATCACTGCCGTTGTGACACGTCACTAAACTACTGACTCAGAAATAACGTTCTCTCAATTTTTCATCTGATCTGTATTTAAAACCTGCTATTGTATGGCAGGTTTGGCCCCACCCCCTGAAAGTAATCCTTCTCCCCTCCCCCCCCAGCTTCCTTTGTAAGTAGCTTCTGTGCCCTTATTTTAACCCACCCGTAACTGTTATAAAAATACAGGCTGAACGTTTCAGTATTTACATCTGTTTGTTTATACCAATAAGCAATTTAAAAAAAAAAAAAATCTAAATTCAAAAGTAGCCCAGAGTATGCATGGCAGCAGCTTGGCTACGTCTAAAATATTACTACATTCATTTTTAATTCTTCAAATAAACATTGCAGACTTGCATTTACAACATTATCCTTAATGCTAATTTTAAGCTTTTATTCTAACACTTTATGGAGACTTACAAAATTTCTTTCCTCTAACAGTTTTTACATGTGGTGTTTCATTCTTTTCTTCCTTCTCTTTTCTTGATTGCAAATGCTGTGACCCCCAATGATCCTGCACAGAACACTTCTCATGTATATCATGACAAGTGTAACAATGCAGACTGCCAGTTCCACTGCAGTCAAGAAGTCGCAGGAGTACACCAAAGGAATTTTATATGTGCTACCTCCAGTATTTTACTATGTGATTGAAGCGTTACCCAGCTCTGAAATACCGAGTCTTGAGAGGTCACGTCAGTGATAAAAGAATGATCTACAATCTTCTGTATGCTTTAGGACTAAAACACAAAAAGCATGAAATAATTTTGTACAAATAAATTAGCAATGACCATTATTATCTATTTATTCATTTATTTACCATCAGCATTTTGTATTCCAGTCTTTTGCTAATTGCAACAGCCATAATTTGTTTTCTATATCCCTCCCACTGTTAAGTTACTCAGATCCTCCCTCATGTTTCTAGCAATTGCAAACATATGCACTTCTGCTATTATCTACGGTAAAAATACATTCCCCGTGCATTTACTTAATTTAACTGCTTCCTGTGTTCTAGGAACTTGAGCCTTATTGTGCATATGCTGGTGCAGTTACATTGTATTACATCAGTACTCCACCAGCTTGAACTAGCATCTTACCTTAGTCTACAATACTTGGCAAAGAACTATTTATCAACAAATTAGCATTTGTGTCACTAACGTTCTGTAAGGATATTGAATCCTGAATTTGTGTAGAATTTTTTTTCTGATGCTGGGCTTTTCCTCCTAATGCAAACATTTCAGACTTCATGTGGATAACTAAAGGGGAAATACTAGACTCATGCATCATTCTATGGTCTATTCAGGTCAGCCTAATAGTCACAAACAGGTCGCTTCTGTAGTAAACATCTTGAATTTCTCAGTGGAACTCTTGCCAAAAATTAGATGATGGCAATGTTTTGTTTCATTTTAAGCACAACACACTTGTTCTGGAGAAAGGTTCTTGACATTCGGAATGAGTTGTGGGACTTGGAGAGTGAGTTGAGCTTGGCAGAGTGATAAGTGGACCGACTAGCAATAATAGATTAAGAAGTGTAGGAAAAATATGATTTGAATCAGACTTGAAAAGCATTTTAAGACAGCTATGAAGCATGCATGTTAAATCAGAGAGGTGAGAGAAATAGCATGGGTCTTTCCTAGAAGACAACGTTTCAAGCTTTTCTATGCCCATTTTGAAAGACAGCAATAGGTGAGAAGGAAATGTGTCATACAGGCTTTGTCAAAAGAAGGCCTCCAGATATCAGAAGGTCTATTAAACTCAGATAAAAATCTTATTTTTTTAGTGTTTCTCACAACAGAGCATAGGTTTAGTTTTGGATGGCTCTCAACGTCAGCATTAGAAGTGACACAGTTCAAGTCTCCTAAAAACTGTAATGAAAAAAATCCTGAAGTGATATCCATAAGCCTATTTTGAAGGATCCCCTTAACTATTCCTTCTCTCAAGGTACTTTCTAATATGGGTGAAAGAAAATTAGATAGCATACTGCCAATAAATTTGTCAGTATTTGCAAGGATCTTAAAAATCACTGCACTATAACTAACTGTCAAGACTACTCAACTGCTTAGAATTTTTTAAGGTGTCAGCTTTTATTCACAGTAATTGTTACAGACAATTTTTTTTGGCATGTTACCCAAATTCCCAGATGACATTAAGAACACCTACCTCCTCTGAAGTCAGATCCCGAGTCACCATAAACTGGTGCAAATCAACAATTCCACCAACAACCAAATCAACTGCAATAGATACAAAAAATGAATAAAATGGTTTTTTTCCTCCTCAGCCTGAAAGGAAGCAATTTCAGGGAAAACATGGAAGTTGAAAAATCCGATATAGACTTTAATGAAGACCGTTAAATTTCTTTTCACATCTGTGAAAGAAGTTTAACAAATGACTCCATTCATTTATATGATGAATGACTACTCATATGCAAGTTCTTCATTATATCTAGCAAGAAAGAAAATAACTTCTACATGTTTCTGTAGTTGTTGTTTTTCTTTCCCTTTTATTCTGACTTTTAGTGTTCATATTTTCAGTGGGAAAATATGACAGATATTGTACGCCATAAAAAAAAGAAAATTAGTCTTATATGACTGTCTTCATATTTTCATGGCTTTTCTAAACTCTTTTTCACACAATTACCTAATCCACTGCTGTATAGCCCCTTTAAAAGTGGAACTTACTTTCTCATGGACCAGAAATGAAAAACCTGAATGCAGATAAGCATCCTTAATCTAAAGTATAAACCTAAACTTCCAAACACTTACCTTGACTAAGGTTAATAATATTTTAAGGATTATGCAAGCAAAAGAAAAATGTTCCAAAATTGCTGGAAAATCAGACAGTTATTTATGGAGTATCTAACAATCAGCAAAGTGAAAACTCACCAATTATTCCTTTCTAACTTTCCCATTCAGAAACAGCTGGTGATATTTGATGCAGTTGCACAAGTGAAGATACAGTTTTACATCAGCTAAGGATGTCATACAAAGCAGCCCAATGAAACACTTTAAGGGCTTGATTAACGAGAGCGTAATTTAGTGTGTGCAAAAATTTAAAGCCTCAAATCTCTGACTAGATTTAAGTAAACCTGAATTCCATGTGTATCTACGACTTTTAAATAAAAGTTTCCCAGATGCATACATTTATCTCAATGAAATGTCATTAAAAAAAGATTGTTCTTGATGGCACACACACTCAGGAACACAGACTGGCGTGCACTAAGGCAGCCCTCAGGGATACACATCCAAGCTCCTATGCTCAGAGCTCACCAGTGGAGATTTACGAACTTCGGTGTCCTTCATTTTTCTCATAGCTTCAGAGCTTATCCGATTCTTCAAGTAAGATGCCCCCACCCTATGGTCCTACAAATGCAAGACTAACCTCTGAAATTTAGGTATGATCTCCTTCTCATCGTGACTTGGAATAAGTTCAGTCTAGGTGCCATAGCAGGTGCTAGTGCCACAGCAATTAGTCTGTTGAACACTGAGGTGAATTGCTGGAATAGAACTTACATTGCAGTTTATCATACTATAGATGAGTGCTGACATCAACCACTCTTCAAGACTCATTCAACCATTTGCTTAAGATATGGTGCTATAATGCTGCTTGCAGGAAACAAATCATTCAACTTTTAGGCCTGCCTATAAGAGTGTTCAAACACAAAACAATTTTTAATTCTTTGTGTTACTTATTTTTAAAGAGCCTTGCCATTTTGCATAGTTTCTTTCACAGTGGTAAGAGCAAGTTATATTAATGCTTTTCTATGCAACCGCCTTTAACTGTCACATAGCTAGGCTTGCATATGCCACCCTAATGTTACTTCGCTTTTAAAAGCTGTCTAATGACATCATAAGTTATACTAAATCTGCTGTTACTAGCCAAACCTCCATCTGTTTCTCTCCACCCCTCCCACCTCTACTTCCCTTCCCCCTCCCCCAAAACTCAATTGTATTCTCATACTCCCACTGCAATGACTTCAGTGCATTTTCGTGTTCTAGTAAAAGTCCCAACAAGGCCGCTGCAGTGTTATTTTCTCACTTGTACAGACCAATAGGTCTGTACAATCACACTTCATCTCAGGAGGAGGGCTTTTGCCAAGAGGGTTTCGACAGTCTCCTGAAAAGGTTGCTGATGTTGATTTCAACATCCCGTACCTAAGTAATAAAACAAAACATACTTTTCCAACTTCTTTGATCATTCTACCTATGGAGCTATAGACTTACCTAACTGGAGAACTTGTTAGCAGGTGGACACTACTACTCATTCCTCCATGAGCTATTAATAGAAAGAACTCATAACTAAATTTTAAGTCAGCTAATCAACAGGGCTTTGCCAGAGAGTATCTACTGAATTGAGCTGTACCAAGAGGTTAGATGGAATAATTAATGGCTTCTAGAACTTGGATTAAGTTTTCCAAGATTGATACTGAACTGCTCAAAGCCTGATACATTTACAGCACGCACAGAAAAAGAACTCTACATGTCCAAAGAGCTTTTAATACAAAAGCTTTAAATGCTAGACAGCACCTGATACTGATATTTCTACACAAATTTATGGGATTCTTTAGTGAATCTGGTCTACAGACACTGAAATTCTGCGCCTGCCTCATTTTAGATGGTTTACACCATTTTGGCACCTGGTTCTTGGAATTAAGAGAGGCAAAAAAGCATGTAAATACCTTTTCAAAGTCAAAACTTGAAAAAATAAAAATATCATGACTTTATGGTGTCATCCTAAGGATACTTGGAAAGTAGTATTATCTGCTACAAACAACACAGAAATCTGTACTTTAGCACATTGCTTCTGCATGACAGACCAAGCAATCCTACGTGGTGCGGTTAACTTTTCAAGTTTTCTCTCTTTCCTATAAAGTACCTTAATAGTGTCCAAATCATGTAAGTCAATTGGACATCTTACTGTAAATTAAAGCATGGTTACAAAAATGAGATCCCACTTAATATTTCTTTAATGGTTGCTATTGAATGGAGCTTTCTGCATCATGACCAGGTTGAAATCAGTATTTAAATTAATTATGACAGCCATATAAATTAGACATAAGAGACTTCTAAAGCTAATTAGAGTCTGAGAGTTTTAATTTGATGTCTGTCTTGGTGTAATATCTACTTTATGGATTAAATTAATAAAATTAAGACTGCATCATTATAAATTTCCACTTTCATAGTTCCGTAAGTTTTACAATTACATGCCATATTTGAATGATAATTGAATGAAACGAAATCATTATGTTCACGTCTGCTTTCCTACAGACTTTAAAATAATATTCCCTATTTTCTTCCATTCATAAAAGTCATAGGTGCTATAGTGATCGCAACCCAAAGAGCGCTGTACATCAAGGAATTCCTAATCCACGTATCTGAGTAACAGCAGATCTATGCAGCATGTATGGCATGCTCTGAAGGCCTGTGTTGCACCATGCATATCCCCTGGCTGCAGCATAAACTTGGTGGACCAACTATAACACAGGAGCCTCTATGTGCAGCTCCCACTTGTTACCAGCTATTAACGCAACTTGTGTCTTTTGCCTTTATTTAAAATTGCAGCAACAAGTTCTTATGTGATCATAATTTTTATTTGAAAGTACAAATAATGAATATTTTCTTTCAAGGAAGTGCTATAAAACCCCTGAAGACCAAAAAGAGAGCCCCTTCGTGGACAGATTCTGCACAGAATGCTGTGCCCTAACCAAAGACTTGTTCAATGCTGCACAAATCAGGGTTCCCTGTACCTGAGAGGATGAAAGGTAATCTATACTATCCTCTCTCTCTTTATAGTTTTAGCTTCAATAAATGGCATTTTAAGCAGTATGTTCCAGTTGAAGTCTCTGTCTTACTGGGATCATAATGAACCAGCACCTCCTGGTATGAAACAGCTACCAAGCTGTATTTAGCAGATCAATATGCCTAACAGTGATTGTGAATCAGGATTCATGTTAAAGGCAGCTGGAGTAACAGGAAATACGTAAGAATTATAATTAAGCAAAAAGGAGCTTCAGGTCCATTCCAGAGCAAGCAGCATTAAGGACACTGAGGATTTTTTGATTTATATCCACTAAGAAAGCTCCCTTTTGCCCCTTAGTTGATTACGAGTTCTGTACGCAAGCTGTACATGCTACAATATACATTTTAACAAACTATACATTATGTTCAATTTGATGTACTTGCAAGATGACCAGACATCAAAAACCTGACATATTAAACATAACAATTTCTGATACTATATGTAAATTGAGATTGTCTTCGACTACCAAGTGCACTATTCAGTACATATGTATCAGAGCACAGTGTTTTGAAATAAAACTTTAGAATATTCTGTGAAAAACATACTTGAAGTGAAGAAAATACTTACTTTAATTTTAAATGGGGACAAAACATCCTGTGACAGCAGATCACAATCTTGGCTTGAAGATTTGCTTTTGACATTTGTGTTTTCACAGGCAATTAAAATTTAATTTGGCCTATGATGAAAAGCAAATCCTTTTATCCCATAGTTGCAGTCACAAGAGGAACATATTGCATTAGAAAGCAGCACTGTAGCTTAAGGTTTCATATTTGACATTTGTGACATTGTGAAAAAAAATTAAATAGATAGGAAAGTTTACGCACGCACACCTCATCCTTAAACTTTCCTATCTATTACCTAAATCTGATGTCACTAGCATTTCAATATTCAACCTATTAATTCAGATTTTAAGCACAATCTTTAAAGTGAAGGCTACCTTGTCCATCTGAAATTCACTGGCACCTTATAATACCAACTAAAAGCAAAAAAAACCCAATGCTGGAGGCATCAGATGAACGATAAATGCAGTAGACAATTTTAATTCATGTGATGAAAAAGTTCTCTATATCCCAACCAAGTACTAATTAGCTACTAGTCAGAAGTGAATCTCCTGACATTTTATCAAAATCTGCAGACCGCCTTGCCAAATCATACTGCACAACTTTTGAATTTCCAAATTTTAAAGGACAGAAATTTGTCAGAGTTGCCAAAAAATCCATCTCTGCATCAGCATCTACATATTGACAAATAAACGAAAAATAGAAAGTCCACATATAAGGGTAGCCAGTTACATAGCATCTAGAATTCTACAACATGGAAGAGCAAAGCCATTTACATATGCTCATCTGTCCAACTTTGTTTCAATGTTCTAGGACATCAAAATGAGGCATTAAATTGTACGCAAGCATCAAATAGGGCTATTCAGCGATGTGAACAGGCTCATATTTGGAAAGATACTAAAAAAATAACACCCACTGACTATAGGTCTCAGTAGTTATTGTTCATTATTCTTGGTCAACATTCTTCCATATTGGGCATGTTTCATTAATCTCCTTTTTCTCCAAGTAAGAACTTACACACCCACAAGAATAGCAATAGGGAGTTGAGTCCTTTTTGTTATGAACTGAAACTGCATCAGAAATATTCTAGAAATCAGCATCTCCACTGATTCATGAGAAGAACAGCCAGTTTAATCTCAATGAAACTACCCATATTTATGATTGTGGCCCACTCTTATGCACACAAGCCACAAACTGGACACATGCAAACATCAGATAACAACCACCACCTTACTGAGGTTAGATGAAATAAACAGTATACCTCAAGTGGTCCAGAAAACAAATATATATATGTAAATGGGGACTAAAACCTACCATTCTAAGCAAAAATCTGTATGCATTACTTAGAAACACTATCAGTAATTACTTTATGCTATAAGCCATTCCTAGTTTAATGCCATTAAGTGGCTTTTTCTTCTTTCTGGTCTTTGTATTTTTAACTACCACTTACAAAATAAACCTGGAGGTTTCAGTCACGTATTCAAAAAACAACCAAGTATGGACTGGACTATTCCCATTTTTCAAATCTCAGCTAAAATCTGCCGTGACTTAGTAAGTGTGCTCCTGAAACCAGTCACAATAACATGCTCATTTATTGGGGGGGGGGGATTCCTCCAATAATTAGGAGTCAATCTGCTGCATCTTCACTACAATTCAAAGTCTGATTCCCCCCTTCAGGATAGAGACCTATATGGCACAAAGAAGGTAATATATTTTAAATTTCCCCATTAGTGAGATTTCTATGAAAACTCTAGCAAAGGCATTGCCCAGAGTAAGCACTAGAGTTGAGAACCAAGCATACTTAGCCTTCCAAAGACATCTTTTTATTGGTTCTGCAATTTGTTTGATTTTCCTTATGAGTGGATCTGAATTAGGGCTGATTCCCTTGGGCTCTTTCAAATATCAACTCAGCATACAGGTGGTCTTTTAACTACTTTGCATGCCCATTTCTTGAACAGTACATCTTGTTTTCAGTGGAGCTACAAATCATGTACGCAATTCAGAGGATTTGTGCAGTTTATGTCCAGTTCACTCAATGTTAATTAGAAACGTTAGTAAGTTTAATCACTAGGAACTCATTTGGTACTGCTCTGGATGTCACCTCTAATTCCATATACACCCCATTGTAATTTAGCATTAATTTATGGCCATTTATACAATGGCATTGCCATAAATCTCAACAAGTGTGATGTATTCTGGGATAAAAGCATATTTATGACAAAAGATCCCAAAACAGAATCACTGCATCATTTTAGAATATAACAATTTGTGATTTTTTTTTTTTTGCTTACTATACCAAATAAAAATGATAGAAAGTGATAATTGGCAAAATGTTTTTAGCTCTGAAAAATTATATAAAACATTAAGAACACAGATTACTATTCTTTTACATGGATGACAGGAAAGAGTCATATCTGTTCTTATCACTCTGCCGCAATAGGCAAAGCAGCTACATTTTCAATAATAATCATAGAGTAACAGCCATATTCATGTAAAATAAAAGTATTTTTCCTCATGTAAAATGCTATTAGCCATATTTGAAGGCATTATGTTCAGATATCATTTTTCCATTACACTAAATGACAGCCATTAAATGCAAAGGCAACTGCATGACAGGGATATTTTTATTACTTCAAAAGGAAGAAAAGGATTAAAATGAGTTTATTCAAAAGTGTGATTTGTCAATTTTTTCTTATCAAGGACTGTGTGGGACAGCTTTAAACCTAAACACTGTGATCTGACCTCCTATTTGAATAAGTTAATGTGATCTAGTGTTCTTAGAAAAGTAGTGAAACCTATCTTTTATATGCAGAAGTCCCAGGAGGAATTTATGCTTTTATACGGTCAGCTGCAAGGTGCCATTTCCTTTTCATCATTCCTGCTTTTATCATATTGTAGTTCTTGACAGCTTAGAGGTTCTTTTTCGAATCTGGTGTATGAGCAACTATATAGAGACATTTTTTGTATGAAGGATTTCTTTCCAGCCTCCTAGGTTTTACAGTCAAATAGATTTTTGCTGCCAGAAATCCCTCTCTTCTATTCAAGAGTGACTAATCACCATATTTGATAGAGCAAGCATCTTACCTAAACATCAAATAGAACTATAAATGACTACCTTAGAGCATTAAAGAAGGATTTTAGACACATCAGGTTCTTGCATTATATATCCTAGGAACTGTAGTGAAAATAATTTCATGTATGTACATACCTAGAGAGCGGTAACACCTAGCTGGACAAAATACTACTCCATTACGGATTTACTTGGAAGGATTATCCTCCTCCCAGCAGCTGTTTTTCACAGGAGACCCTATATGGTGTATAGCTGGCTTTTTTTTTTTTTTTAAAAAAGTGCCCTCTCCACATATTCTCCCAATTGCTTACAATGATTTATTTAAAGCATTTACATAAGAGTTGTGGTAATTAAAAGCAAGTTACCTGTAAACAGAAAAAAAAATAAATCAATCAAAAAGTATACATTTATTTAGTATCTTTTATATACTGCTATTTTAAAGATCTTGCATCTTTTGGTGAACTTGCTGTATAAGCTTATTCCTTTCAGGGTATAAAATTCTCAAGACTTCAAGACAGGAACTAAAAGTTATGCAGGCCAACATTCTCAGCTAACCTGGATCAACTCTGTTGACTTCAACAAAACAATGCCAATTTCTATTAGCTGCAAATGTCATTCAGCTGAGAATGAGCAGAATCAAATAGTTAATAGACTAATATTGGAATTTGGCCACATAGAGCAATCTGAGACAGAAACCTTGAAAGTGTAATCTCTCAAACCAAACTATTCACAGATTATGTGTAAAACGTCTTTTTTTTTATGTAATAATTTTACACTGCATAATGTAAAGTGATCCACTTAGCCTGTAGGCCAAGTAGGTATTTTGGTATAAACCATGCTGGTAAAAAGATTTCTTCCAATGACCTGAAATAGTGCAAAGACTAGTGTGGAATAACAGCAGAAATACACATGTACCATATCTTTACCCATTTCTTCTGCTGTTAATTTGCTATTACATATTCCAGAATTATTATGGTATCAAAGACAGACAGACTTTCCTTAAACATCTTTGTTACTCAGGACAACAGATGAATATTTTATGTTCCACTTCTACCTAAAAATATAGCCTATTTCTAACTCTGGGACAGATGCTTTGTGACTGAAAATGGTTCCACCGAATCCAGCTCAGCTATTTTGACTTAAACCAGGGAAGAAATGTACAATTATTAAATTCTCCTATTAAAAAATAAAAAGGACACAGAAGTGATGAGAACACAGTTAAGACGCATTGTTACTACACATTGCAACTGATTCCTTTTCTGTTCAGAGTCTGCCTTGGTCCCATGTGGAAAGTGACGTTTCAAACGATAAATCACCTGAACTATACAATTCAGAGGGAAGCACTTCTAGGCATTCCAGCTAGGACGCTACAATCAAATTTCTGTGCCTCTCTGTGGGTTTACTATGAAAACCAGACTTGAAGAGGTCACATAGTAAAGACTGCCTTTGTCTAGGGATTGTCATAGAAAAGCTTTCAATTACATTTTGCTTTACAATTTGTTTCAATTCTTAACAAACTAGAAACAGCTCTTCACAAAAAAAAAACCAACAAAACCCTGTTAACTTAATGAAAAATTCCTGACTAGTTTATACTAGCTGATTTCTTCTGCATTTCATAATTTGGATTTGAACAGGTATGGTCTGTAACTCTCATGTCCACAACTCAACAGCTAATCTCAGGTTTAATATATTCAGCGAGATACAAACAACATAATCTCATTGTTTGAGATAACGAACAATGTGATCTGAGAACATTAATTCTTTGCTAACCAAATGTAAACCACAGATTAGTGGAGACACCCAATTTATCCTTTTGGAACATTAAAAAAAAATCAAAAAACTTGATATGCATTCAGCTGATGAGAGATGCAGAAATTAATCACTTCAAAAGTAAGAGGACATTTCAAAAAGACAACTTTTTTTTTTTTTAAACAGCCTGTATTTCAAGCAGAAAGAAACTTAGTAGTAACTTTTTTCTTAATGCATGTCTTTTCTTGTCCTTTATTCTGTACTTAAACAGGCAACTTTTCTTGACCGGCTAGAAGAAAAGGACTGCCAACTATCAAAGCTTCTAATGGCTTTGTAGGCTTGCATTCTCCACTACTGAAGAGGGGGGGGTGTGTGCACCTGCGTAGGTACAGGGGCATGACACAGTTGTCACTTAGGATTCCCTTCATAAGTCATGTTGTCAACAAAAAGCCAAGTAATGTTTTATAGATTCCTACACTGCACATAGCATCACTGGGACTTTATAGATTTTTTTGTGTAACATGTAGTATTACCACCATCAATATATCACACCTTGAACTCCAAATGACAGTTTTCCCGTACTAGAGAATTGCAGCAGCTTACATAGAAGGAATTTTCAATGATGGAAACTTCACTGTCACTGAATTTTTTTTGTACGATGCAGAAAGTCTGTATGAGAGCAGTTACTGATTACAGTATGGACATACTATAGTGGTTTTGCACAGATCATGGTCTCAGGTGTCCAAAAGCTATGCCAATAATAAGCAATTTAATTGAGATAATTAATATGCTAAGTACTTAGTGACTGTGTTTATGGTATAGTAAATGCACAAAAGTAAGTTCTGTAAGTACACTGCAGTATTATTAAAGTTGAAAGTAAAAGCTGACAAGTGACTGTTAACAACAGAATGATGTTGACAGTGACCCTTATAACCGTAAGATAATTTGCAAAAAAGAAAAAAAATCACCCTTTTTTCACAAGAGTTGCCTTAGTTATTATAACAGATACATTTATTTCACAGACACTTATTTTATAAGTAAATGTGTATTTTATTCAGAATTCACGGAATTTTCAGAGTTGGAAGGGACCTCTAGAGATCATCTAGTCCAACTCCCCTGCTAAAGCAGGATTGCCCAGAGCACATTACTCAGGACTGTATCCAGGTGGGTCTTGAAAATCTCCAGAGAAGGGGACTCCCCACCCTCCCTGGGCAGCCTGTGCCAGGGCTCTGGTATCCCAACTGGAAAGAAGTTTTTCCGTGTATTTGAACGGAACTTCCTATGTTCCAACTTGTGCCCATTGCCCCTTGTCCTGTCACTGGGACAATTCCTTTATCAAAGATTCATTCATCAGTATAAAGATCTTCTATCCAAAGCAAAAGTCTTATTGAACAATATTTACATCAATTGTTTCATATTTATACTTACCTAAAAGGTTTAAAATTTATAAAAAGCTTAATTGTAAGCAAAGAAAACAGCACCAAAACAGTCAGACCTGTCAGGTTTGATAGCCTTATGGTTTAAGTGAGTAAGATAAACTACTTACTGATTGACTAAATCATTTCTAATCATAATTTCTGTATGTGTTTGGACTTTGCAATTTAGAATGACAGCAGTTCAGCCTGTCCAGAAGTAATTGCTATAAATATGCCAGATGTTGTAAAAATCTGGACATATTCATCGTAAGGGAAAAAATGAAGCAAATACCGTAAGAATGCAGAAATGCATGATTTAATAGTGAAATCTGTATTTCTGGCATTATAGGTCATAGAAATACAGTAAAAAAGCAGAGCATTTATTAATATTGCAAAAGGTTATTTCTCTTTACAATTTTTGTTACTGTCTTGACCCTAACAGAGCTCGGCTTGGCTGTAAATTTGAAGGTTTGCTCAAAGGGTACTAGCTCATGGAAAAAAAAATTAAAACAGAGTGCATGTGTGCGCATTTCCACAATTGTGTGGGTGGCAGAAGTAAGGTTGTCCTATTTTTACTTCTTATTATAGCTAAGAGCACATGTATTAAATTAAAAAAAAAATAAATTAACACTCCACAGTCCTTAAGATATCCAATTGTATCAAGCATATTCAAGGCAGAAATAAAATCTGAATAAACTCAATTGCCATCTGAATTCAGGCACTGTGACCTCAAGTAACAACTACAGACACATGGGAATTCAGCATTGAACTAAATTCCTATAAACTTTGTCACATTAAAAAAAAAAAAACAAGAACACATGAAAAGCAATGGAGTATATCAAATATATTGTGACTACTTAATATTTCTAATGAAGAGGCAAGTTTTACAAGGAGCACTGCCGTAAATAAATTTCACTAAATTAAAAAAGGTTAAGTACAGAGAATATACTATCTTGGCATGTCACTGTAAATTTTGAGGTATCAAATACATGCTAACTGGCTAGTATGTTATATGCCATTAAAGATAAGAAACAACCAGTTTCACAGGTGTAAGCTATACATCGTTAAACAGCTAGTGGAAATTCTGCTTTAGGTTAAATAATAAACAACTCCTGAGCCAATAGAATCAGGTTTGCTTCCCTTGTCTTTGGTTATCACATTATTAATTACAAACATTTATGCTCAAACATTCTTCTACTACTGTTACACGTTTAAAGCTAAGGATCAAGACCAGAAACAATGAAATTACTATCTACAGGATATTGTTGGCTCAAGTCAGACAATACAACTACTACAGACATCTGCATGCCATGGTTTATTTAAAAAAAAAAAAAGGCTTTTTTTTTTACTGTAGTTATGAAATGCTTCCAACCCAGAGCATGGTGCAGCTGCTATGATTCTACACATTCAAAATATTTACCAACCATTATCACAGAATCTTTGCATTAGTTGCCTTTCAGCATCCAAACCCATACAATTGGCAAGATAAACACTCATGGTTACTTCTTAACCAAATGCTTTAAACCCAACATGTTTCTTTACAATGTTCAGGGGATTTCCCCCTTCAGATATCTTGCTACTGATCCAGAATACCAGATCACCTCCAACAGCCTCATTCAAGCCCATAGTCAATTCAGAACATAATACTAAAACTGTGTTTTTCCCACAGAGTGCATGGCTTGTGAAAACAAAACAGAGAACTCTTCAAAGCTAAATAGTCAACTCATCACTAATGCAGGGACAGAAAGCACAGTGTCGGTATCTTTTTAAAGGTATTCCTCCAGGAAGCATAAAATACATAAAGTATTTTAAGAGCAAATCTGTCAAATATCTAGATTTCACAAGACACTAAAAAGGGCTCTAAAAACCTACAGTGAGACAACAAATGCGAGCAACAGATCATATTTGTAACTGATGTTGACCTGCATCTAAGTTTGGTCAAAATGTACCAACAAAATCCTGATTTTAATGTAAATACATCTAAACCCACATTATATATAATACAAAGTTTAATAGTGAGATGCCCTTCAAAAGCTTTTAGTCTCCTTAACCTACCGTTTGATAAAACCCACATTTTTTATAAGAGTCTATCATCTACTCCATCTCTTTAATGATATCTAGATTTTTGGCTAAATGAGTGGTAATGGTTTCTCTGAGATGTTCAGACATCTTCCTCTTCAGTCCTGACAGTCCCCTTCCTTTGTAGTGCCACTTGTTCATAACAGAAAAATGACCAGCTGCTCCTGCTTAACTCTAAAAGATCATAAACACCAAATGTAAATGGTTAATTTATCTATGTCTACTATTTTGAATTCTCTTCATGTTACTGCATTACAATAGGTAGCTTAATGTGATAATTAACTTAAAGATACCTATCACAGACTGTTTTAGTGATAACAATGGATGATTCCTAAAATAATTCTTTCTATTCATAAATGCATTTCAAATAAGTCAGTCATCTTTTAGCTCTAAGAAGAATACATCTAAGAGTGAAGCACACTGTACAGAAGCTTGCTGAAGAAACTGTTTTGAAACTGGTGCAGATTCTGCTGCTGTTACTTGAGAGTTAGTGCTGCACTGTCTATTATCTGTACTAGTGAACTCTCAAACCACCAGTGAATTAGGTCCTTCTAAGAAAAGGAAGGTGGTAAGAGCTGACATCCTCCTTTGTTTGGAGCAGAGAACTAAGATATTACATTAATAACTAAGTTACAAAAAAAACCCTATGCATGAATCAACTGTTTGCTTTTTCTTTTTACTTTCTGATCAAGTCCTCCAGTATCTTCCTCACTGTTACTTCAGGAAACAATTAGTCTCTAGCTTCTGATTCTTTGCAACTCTGCCCAATATTCAGAACTTATGAGATCACCACTAATTAAACAGAGAGATTCAGTTTCTTGAATTGCAAAAGTATGTGTACTACAACTGGTATTATCTGAAGGACAAGCGTACCATAAAGCACCATTGAATCAAGTGATTTTTTTAGTGCCGTGTTTCCTATTACCTGTGTTTAAGTTCCAAGCAAGGAAGAAATTCTATATACTTTCACAAAACACCTGGTAACTTATCCAAACTCTTGTCTGACAGAAAGGAGGTGATTCTGCCCCTCTACTCCGCTCTCGTGAGACCCCACCTGGAGTACTGCATCCAGCTCTGGAGCCCCCAACATAAGAAGGACATGGACCTGCTGGAGCGTGTCCAGAGGAGAGCCACGAGGATGATCCGAGGGCTGGAGCACCTCTCCTATGAGGAGAGGCTGAGAGAGTTGGGGCTGTTCAGCCTGGAGAAGAGAAGGCTCCGGGGAGACCTTATTGCGGCCTTCCAGTACCTAAAGGGGGCCTACAGGAGAGCTGGGGAAGGACTTTTTACAAGGGCATGTAGTGATAGGACGAGGGGGAACGGCTTTAAGCTGGAAGAGGGCAGGTTTAGATTAAACATTAGGAAGAAGTTTTTCACTTTAAGGGTGGTAAGGCACTGGAACAGGTTGCCCAGAGAGGTTGTTGAAGCTCCGTCCCTGGAGGTGTTCAAGGCCAGGCTGGACGTGGCCTTGGGCAACCTGGTCTAGTGAGAGGTATCCCTGCCTGTGGCAGGGGGGTTGGAACTCGATGATCTTCAAGGTCCCTTCCAACCTAAACCATTCTATGATTCTATATAAGCATCAAACTGAAGATATTCTTGCTACACAAGAATTTGAAAAGATCACACAATATTATCAACATAGTGGCAAACGTGCATGGAAAACGGTCAGTTATTGGTTTGTAAGAACATATGGGTAGATGGCATTATGGAAAAGGGAGATGAAGTAGTTAGATATCTTCTGGGAACATCACCGACATACGCTAACTTTCCCTTAAAATCACAAACATGACAGCTATCCTACTGGGTCTCAAATGCAACAAAACGAGGGGAAAAGTACGGGGAAATCCATATTTGAGGACAAGAGAGAATGAAGATTGAGAATCTGGGAAGTCTGCCTTATCTCAAGGGAAAATATTGACAAGCACCTGTTGTTGTGAGAAGGACTTAATCTGCTAGGGATCCACAAAATGGTGCTAAGGAAAATTTATCTTCTATAAATGGACAGGACATACAGCATAACAGATCTCAGATCTAAAGATATTATAAAGGATTCTTATGTTCAATTACTTTGCAGTGTGGAAAGCATAAGTTTATAATTTTTTCAAAATATTTTACCCTAAAAGTGACTTCACTCAGGCATCAATTCACTGATTCAATGATTGATTACAGTAATCAACCTCTTCACAAGATGTATACACAAAAACACTATGGATAAATTAGTGAGTTATTTTAAAACTTCCTACTAATTTTACTTTTCAGCTGAAGCATAACATCAATAAGACTGCAGTCAAAGGCTAAGAACATATGTTATTTGATGTCTTAGATGAATCATGCTATGCAATAGATGTTCTGAAGTCTCATTTTTAAGAGGATCATCAGTGTGAAAGCTCTTAATACACTGCTTTACTCTGTCAAGATTTCTAATACCTCCAGCTAGACTGCCTGATACGCCTCAAGGTAGATCTTCCTTGTTCTCACACAATCAAACACATACAGCATCATAATGAGTGCATGGAAGACTGACATCCATAAGGTGCCCTCTGCGAAACATTTCTCTAAAGTCTGATTATTCCAGGGCCCGAGCATAACAGTCACAGTTAATGATGTCAGCTGTCACAGCACGGTTCCTCAGGCATTCCTCTCCAAGGTCATTCAGCAGCATTTTATGTTTCACATCTATGTTTATTATTGCCTTTAAGCACAAATGCAATTATCTGTCCAGTGTGTCCAGACTTCTGAGGTTGCATAATGGAAGCCACTAAACATGAAGTCACAAAACGCAGCAATCCTTATGCTTACCGACAACACTTCTGTTTTCTCTAAAAATCAAAATATCACCTTTAACATTATTTTATTCTTTGGTTTTACAGCACTTATGGTAAAGATCACTCAAAATTGCACCTCCCTGAAATGAGTAATACCTAATCCTAAGAATAAAGGTTTACAGATTGACAGTTAAACAGCAGGTATACATGAATGAGAAACTGTGGGAGTTCAAGGCCTGTCAGTGATCCAAGGCTAACATACATAAAGGCTTACTACTGCAACAACTTCTTTTTGAAAAGAGGGGACGGAGATGGAAGTAGAGTCACAGTGAGCAGACAATTAGGAAAAGACAGTTAAAGTAATGGATAACTGAGATAGCTCCAGTGAGGAATGAGCACTGGAACTTTACCAGGACAGCACATTTAAGACAAGTATGTTTTAGATGATTGTTTCATGTCTTGTTAAGAGCGAATGCAGGTTTCTTCACCTCAAATATTCAAGGAAAGAACTAATATTCTACAAAGCTGAATCCTACATGTTCTTAGAAGTAGATGTACACTCAGCTAGGGGGGCGAGGAAGACTAGGACTTTCTTCTGTTTTCCTTTATTGTTGTTATTTGGGTTATGTTCCTATGACATTTTCATTTAAGGTCTTAAAAAAAATTATTGCGAATAACAAACTTGCTGGTCATAGCAACACCTATCCTTTCAAAGCTTTATGTTGGTGGTCTAATAAGAGCAGTCTGAATGTCCTTATAGAATTCAAAAATATACAAGCTAAGGTTTATTTCTTTTCAGAAGAACTGCAGTTCATTTCTCTCAAGTCCTATTTCTGCATATCAAAGTCTTCCAGAGCAAAACACATCCCAGACAAATAACAACTGCAGCCAATTGCTAGAGTTTCAATCAGCACTAAGCAAACGTTTGTCAGCATGCACACTTGCTGCCCCCTGGGCTTTCAGTAAATAGTAAAAGTGAAATATGCCACAACTAAACCAGCAGAAATTTCAAAATACTTCTCAGCCACAGAAAAAAGATAAAGCACAGATAAAGTCCCACAAAAGAACTTTAAGCTATTTTGTTCAAAACACAGGAAGTCATCAAGATGAAGAGAGAAGCATGTAATACTCTGGATGCAGAATCTCACTAATTGGCTTATGCATGTCAGAACAGCATGGGAAAGAAACAGCACAGAAACCACTGTCTCAACTCCCACACATGTTCCTGTGCTCAGTAAAAGAATGAGGAAGCCTGCAGTCATGATGTTACTGTGCACGTTTGAGAAACAAATTGTGACAGACATTACCACCATCCAACAAAACTGAAAAATAGTGAAGTCAGAGGTCATGTTTGCTCTCTCACTAGTAGCACAGCGAGGTCATTATAGAAGGCAACATCAAAGCATTTGCCCTGCTATTACTTTGACACTGTTTTCCCAGACACCACCCCTTACAAGAATGGTTCCATTAATTTTTAGGCACTCACAGTGCTCAGTTTGTGCTCACTTCCAATCTCTTTCTTCCCTTATGACACTTTTTGGAAAAGATTTCCTTTTTCACTTTTGAGAGTTGTGGAAGACTAATCTGCTGTCATGCCTAGTTAAGTATCAGATTCCAGTGATTAACAGCATGTGGGTCCAGATCCACCGCAACAGAGGATTTAATTCTCAGGAAAGGATAACCAAAAGGTTACTTGAATCAGATGATGGTGAGATGAGTTTAACTTTTTTTTTTCTCTCTCTTCTACGACTCCAACCCCTTCCTTCTCCTCTTAGGGGTTAAGTTCTTTGCTATTTAAGACCTATTTTCATACTTCATGTAACACAGGCCCACATTTCTGAGAAAACTGCACGGTCAAGACTGCTATGAGAAGGTAAGTATGCTATGCAAAATAAAAGTGGTACGTAAAGGTAAGATTGTTAAGATGGGGAGAGTTAGCAGCATAAGGATTCAAAAGGGGAAATGCCAACATCAAAAGCTAGAAAACACTACGAGGAATGTGTGGCATATGAAGAAAACAACATTCATTACATGCATTAACCATTATTTAAACATTTACATTGCATATTTCCAGTTTAGAAAGCCTCTCCAACCATGACAGAAGGTGCATGAACAAAGTGACTGAACGAAAAGAAGCCTCTGCTTGTACCTCTGTTCTTACTTGCTACTCAGTCCCAAAAATACAGGTAGACCTCTGATTGTAAGTAAATGACACCAAGGTGTTACATGTGCGCAGAAATACACATTCAGTTGAGTCCTTCCACCAAGGTTAGAATGTTGGAAAGACTGGCATACCCAAATGTTATCAAAAGCACATATTGTATTGCATTAGTGCTTAACATTTAGATAATAGTGTATTAATAGCCAGACAAAAGATTTTTTTCATTCGTTAACACACCAATCCAAATTAAACCCCCCAAATTTTGTAATACTTCTTCTGATAGAGATCCATTAAAAGCCTAAAAGTAGAATTAATTAATTAAGCACCATGCCCAACATCACAACACACCGGAAACATGAGACGTAAACCAGGACAGGAAGGAAGCTGTACCTGCAGAGTACAGAGGAGACTACCACCTGCTAACAACAGAGCTACTGCCACTGCCCACATTGTAGGCTGACCAAAGCTAGGTGACTGAATTAGACTAGAGTCAAGGTAGTGAAGTTTAAGACCGAGGAAATAAAGTAATTTAGTCTCTACCCAAAAAGAAGTTACAAACAAATTCTTAACATATATTGTTAAAACAGGTTACTTTAACCTCCAACTGCCTACAGCTGCTGACTGCAATGTCACTGTCTTTTATGCACTGTCAAAGTATTTTCCAGAAAAAGATATAAATATGCAGTAGTAAAAAACAAAAGTAAAGCTAAACCATACTTGGCGCAAACTAGAAAAGGATCTAGGGGACATCACAGAGTCGGTGAGTTCTTCTATACGAATGAGGTAGTTTAATTTGGATATTCCTACCTCAGGATTTCTGAGAACAGATGGCAAGAGAGACCAGTATTTTGTCTATTAGCCCAGCAAAATAATTGAAGCCTGATGTGCAAAGGCAGTAAGAGAATGTGTAAATTCACCAGGTGATAGTTACAGACTAACAATTTGGAAAGCCTAATATACCTAATCAATTAGTGCAAGTATAGAGGAATAAGTAAATAATGAGGGACAACATAAAGAAATGAAATAGTGCCCTCACTCCCCCCAGCACTGAGGGCAAACTCTCTTATTAATATAAAAATAGGCATTCATAGCAAAAAATGAATTAAAAAAGCAAAACAAATTGAGGTAAAGAAATGCTGTGAAGTTTCCAAGTATTGAACAGTAAATGCTACAATTCTTCGTTACTAAAACACATAATACTTTTCTCTCTGAAGCTGTATTCTGCATTACATACAAATTTTGTTTGCCAGGAAAAGATCTTATCTTGTCTTAAACAAAACATTGCCACTAAGGGAGATGCCATTATTTTAGAATATATATCAAAATGTATATATTTCTAATTATGCAGCATTGTGCATAGTTGAAGGAACACACATGAAAACCAAGATTGCCTTCCTCCACGATGCAGAATTACTGGTCCACTGAAAAGTACCATCCTTGGGGTGGGTTTACTTCCAAATTAAGAAATTAAAGCTAGAAAGGCCAAAAAGAAACTTAAGTTTAATGAATTACTAACACCTAGGACTAACTTAAATAAGTTACTTTAACGAATTAAAGTAACTGTGGTTACATACAAGTAGCTGATCTATAATCCTAGGATCATTGTTATCTTACTCCCTTACCGTATATTAATAAAAGCGAGAATAACGGAATGAAGAATGTATATTGCTCTCTAAAAGAGACACATCTCACTCCTGTTAATGGAATGTAAAAAGGAATTTAACCTTGCAGTCCGTTAATAAAGTATTGAATTCGAAACATCTAAACTAAATAATAAAGAAGTTTCAACATCAGTGAAGTTGTGCTATGTTTTTCAATAGTACCCGTAAGGCCAATTTTAAACATTGGCTAAGATGATATTAAAATTTAGGAAAGGTACAATAAAAAGAAAAAATATAGTCAACAGGTATAGGTTACAAGTATCTGTGTGGATTAGTCCAGGGAATAAAAGCATGCATTTAACAATCTAGTTAAAGATGACTGTATTTTCCTTGTAAGAAAAAAACCCAAAACTTGTAACAGTTATCCGCAATTATCCATCTGCCTTTCATTGTATGGGAACCAATCAGCCTACAAACATTTTATTGTAAATACATTTATATTAACTAATAAAGCATTAAATGTTTAACTTGACTTCTTTTATTGTGCAGTCTATATTTCCCTTAATCATTTTATTGATAATGAACCTCAATCCCCAGTGAGTGCTAAAAAGAAAAATTAATCTTAAAATAGATTTTTTACTGCCCTACATGCTTATTTGTGAACACTTGCTGGGATTGGGTTTTAATCAATAACCACCTGCGAAGTTAAGTTAAAGTAACAAAGTTATAACAAAAGGGGGTGGGGTGGGAGGAGATGGCTGTCCTAACCAAGTAATTCACAAAATCCCTGTAACGAAAATAGGTCATAAAAAAGTCTGTGTGACACACAGATGAACGGCTCCCTGGAATTCCTTTAACTGAGGTAACCTTCGTCGTGATCCATTTTAGCACAACACATCAAAACAGTTAATATTACTAGAAGTTATACGCAGAAATAGCCCAGAGCTACTCTTCTCACATTTCTTCTATGATTTCTGCTTTGATGAAAACAAGTATTCTGATTTTTCAGTTTTAAAAATCCTCCTAATCCTATAATTTGGTTTCTGATACAAATCCATTGTTAGACTGCAATTACTTCAAAATATCTGGTTAGAGGGACAAATCTTGCAATGCAACAAATGTTTAATTCACCTTGTTCACCTGACTACCTAAAGACACTGAGTAAAACATTCAGTCCTACAAGTACTTTAAATGCAGCACAAAGATCGTATGCTAGGATCTCATCCATGAGATCACTAGAACATGAACTGAACAGAACTTACTATTCCTACCCCAGACAGGACAAAGAATAAAACAGTTTTCTTGCATTTCCAACATTGCTTTGTGTCATGACCGATACTTTCACTATTTGTCTAGTTCAGTAAGGACAATAGTTACTCCTCTACTGCATCAACTGTACTGTGGTGCATCTTTATAGTATGTTGGTACTATGTAACATAGTAGAAGTTGCAAATTCGTAGGTAATTTTTGTCTTTCTCAGCATGCCAAAGCACATAATCTAAGAGGCTGCAGAGGATCTCTCTCCTTTTGAGCCTTAGATTCAAACTTTACACTGAGTAGCCAAAATAATGTATTAAAAGTAATTCCCTTATTTCATCACAGTTCTGGAATTTTGCACAACCATTCTACCCTAGCATTAAAACAGCACTTCCATTGACATCGTAACCACTCAGGCACTTGCACTGACATTGTAATGACGCCTCTGGGGCCGTTACCCCATCAAAGGAAGTATGAGAGACACTTCATTGACACTGTAACAGCTCCAGTGCCTGGAACCTGATAGTAATGACTCCTCTGGGGCTGTTACCATGTCAGTGGAAATATATGAGAGACACTTCCATTGATGTTAAAAAAAGTGCTTACAACAGTATCATAAGTAAAACCCCAGAAATCTGGCAACAAAAATGAAGTTATCAAGCTAAACAAAAAAGGTTAAAGTGCTCAACGAAAACAGAAATTTTCAGGAGATTTGTATGTTTTTCAGCCTCACTGAAACATGCTTATATGTACAAATGCTACCAGAAAAAACGCAATTAACACCTGCCTCCTTCCAGATAAGAGGTCAGCAGGCACAGAGGAAGAATGCCTAAAACGGCTCCTCATCCTTAAAACAAAAGTGAAGGTACAGGCCCTTTATGAATTGTACTTGTAATAAACTTTGTATTTAAGCTACTTCTGTAGCAAGAAATGTTGTAATTAATGTTTCATAACTTCTCAAGAAGGGTAATGAATGGTTAGAAGTCCAAATAAGTAATTTTCATTCTATGCGTTTGTCATGATTTACTTGACCTGTTTGACAAGTGCTTGTTAAAAAAAAATTACATTCTGTAGTCCTAATCCTTCAAAAACAAATGTTCCTGGGAAAATTGCTAATGTAATGAATTTATTATCTGAAGTCACAAACTAAATATCAATCCTTATGCAATTTGTTAAACTAAAATAACAAATCCAATTAGTTTTCACCAGCTACATATAACTAACAACTGATAACTATAATTACTATTAGAAACCATGAATGAAGGGCTTTTTGTTTTAATTATTTTTTAAAAAACAACTTCACAATTTTCTCTTTGCACTCACTTCATGGGCTCAATTTTCCTTTAAGAAAATCCCCTTTGATAGATTCTCCAAGGACTGTTTTTGTAGATTGTACAAGATTGCCAATGTTCGTGTGTTGAACACTTATTTTTATTCAGAAACTAACACTAGTCAGAAGTAACCTATTAAGAAGCTATAATCAGCACCTTATGTGGTAATGCATTAATACCTCAGACGCTACTCAAATTTTGCTATTATAATTTTACTTCAATTAGAAGGTGCCTACTTTTGAACTTCGTTGCTCTTTTCAATTCAGGGTATTTTTGCTTAGAATGTACTTGGAAATCTAAAATTAAGTTGCTTTTTTTAGTGTTATGCAATAACTTTGGGCTGTAAAACTCAGTCTTGCAAACCGTAACATTAAATAGTTTGCCCTTGGAGACAAGTCACATGAGAGACACCTATGGAAGTCCACACTAAGCTACAGAAATGACTGCCATGCTGTGATTGAATTGCAACAACTTCAAGCATCTTGAGACAATACTTTTCGCACACCAGATTATAATAGCAGTAAGAGAAAAACAAAGAAAACCAGCCTTAATAACCCAGTATTAAATATCTTTCAAGGGAAAAATTACTGGAAATATGGAAGGCACCTGAAATAAGTTTAAGCAAAATTTTAATCTAGATGTATGACTAAAGAATCCCTGTGAAAAGAAGGCAAAAGCTACACCTTTACACATTCATATTTTGTACCTGTACACAAGGCTGTGAAATTGTCATACGCACCTCTGAGCAGTACTATGAAGCAAAACATTGGCTTTATTTTAAGCAGAAGCACAAAACAAACATGAAAATATGAATGGGCTTTGTAACTATCCAGAGGTTGAAGACCAGGGCATTCTTCAAAGAGGAAATCCTGGTATAATGCTTTATCTAGAAATCAACCTCCCCACATGTACCAAGCTAGGGGAAGAGCGGGGTAGGGACTGCAAAAAGCCCAGAAATAAACTCATCAAGACAGTTAGATTTTTCCCTGCAACAGAAACTCAGGAAAGGAAAGAAAATAATAATAATTAAAAAAACCCCACAACATAAAAAACCCACTAGTACTAAAGGAATTAGCAGCAAAGATTAGATTAGAAGCCTATCAAGTCCTTGCTCTTATCAACAAGCTTCACTTGTGGTACAGGTGGGGTCAAGATAACTCAGGAAAAAAGCAGAGAAGGAAAATCAATTTGTAGTTTGTGAAAACAGGGACTGTTTGAGATACTGAACATGTTTATTGCTCTGAAACTCATTAGGTACAAGAATCCACATATTGAGTAAATATCACGATAGCTAAAAAGGAAAGAAGAACCCGAAGTTTCTAAACAGGTGTAAGAAAAACAAAACCATAAGCAAAAAAACATTTCCCAAAAACTGTGGTGCTGATGGGGGAAGAGGAGGGCTACAGCTGATGCATTTCATGTATCCTTAATGCACAATTATAGACAGAAGCCAAAAAACCCCACACAATTTGTATATTTTCAATAACTCCTTATGACAATAATTTCACCGCAGTCTCTATTTTTGATTAAAGAGAGGTATTAAGCGTTTATACTGGCGACATCTGGACTAAGTGAAAAGCTGCTCAGAAACATATCACCAATTCAGTAAAGCCATTAACAAGCGCTTGGGTTCAGTGAAGAATTTAAACATATGCTTGACTTTAACAGTCCTTAAACTTGACAGAAACCAACATGACTTCAGCAGATAACAAAAGCTAAAAACAAGTTCCCTGACAGGAACGGACCAGCAGCTTTATCTGCAACAAATGCCAATTTCAGCACAGACAAGGCTGAATTTTAACACTTGCCCAAAGCATACGGACACAGAGCTGCTTTCCGTGTAGAAACAGCTAATAAAGTCAGCTTTAAAACGTACGATCAGCAGGAACGACCTCTGAAAAGCGTATCCTCGCGTGCACCCAAACACCTCCCTAAGATCACTTCTCAGCACAGCCCTCCCCACACCGAGAGCCCCCCACACACACACCGAGAGCGCCCCCCCACACACACCGAGAGCGCCCCCCCGCCGCCCGGCCCCAACCCGACACAGAAACCCAAGGCCAAGGCACCATACCGTCAGCGAGGGAGAAGCGAGGCGTGGCGGCACCACCTTCAGCCTGCACTTTACCGCGGCTCCCCACAGCGAAGACGACCCGGCCTCCAGCCCGCCAGCGGCACGCGCCCCAGCTGAGGTGCCGCGAGGCCCGGCTCGGCCCCACCCCTTCTAGAAGCGCCTAGAAGCTTCCAGGCGGAGCTCGCTGAGGTGACCCTGAGGCGGGGCGCGCCCGCCCTGCGGGGTTTCCTCAGCTGGTTTGAAGAGCAGGGAGGGAAGGAGTTACTTTTACCTCACACCTTCGCACAAATCAGGCGGGCGCTGATGCAGAGCAGCTGTGTGTGCGGTGGCTTTAATGTCTCCTGTGGTGAGGGAGATGTTAAAGTTGAGGGAGTAGAGCGTTGGTGGTGCTCAGCTGAAGGGAGTTCCTGACTTTTCTGGGAGAAAGTGCTTCAGGTTGCAGCTCTGCTGAGGAAAAGCCGTCGCCTGCTGCCCCAAGTCAGTCCGCGGTGCAGTTTGGTAGGGATGTGGTGCATCTTTCACACCTGTGAGTGCTGTTTGCTATGAGGTATGTACCTTCCCTCCTACTGCTTGTTGAAGTGTAAAGTTAGGGCTCTAATTTGCAATGTATTTTGTGCATCAAAGTGATTGTGAACCTGGTTCAGTCAAGTCTTTTATGTGTAATAAAGCTCTGGATGTAGACTCACCACATACAGAGTTGGCTTTCTGGAAAAAAAGAAAAGAAAGACATCAAACTAAGTTTTTTGGCTAGAAAAGTGGGACGTTCACATGAAATTCTAACCCTATTGTGGACTTGTTTGCATTGAGTGTGAAATGATATGCTTTTAAAAGCTTTGAAGCCATCTTAAAATGAATAAGTTTTTCTTTACTAGCTCTATGAAAAAAGCTAATGTGATTTAATGGCTTGGTTGTCCAATTATTAGCTACTAGAAAAGTAATAATTCAGGAACATAATAAATGCTTTAGGTACTGATATCACAAATATTGGTGGAATATATAAGGTTCTATTTGTTTTGATACTGGATACTTGAATATATATTGATTGGTGCCTGTGTAATACAAATTTATTCTATATTGTTTAGCATCATAAGCTAGTCACTTAAAATGTTTCCATAGTATTGCAGTCATGGTTAACTTGATGCTCCTCATGTAAAGGTATTACAAACTTCCAGGCATGTGTTACACGTGCTAGTGTATACCTTGTATAATGTTCACACTGTCTTTAGATGGGCTTTGAAGGAGGTATTTTTTTTTTTATTTTATTTTTATTTTAAACATGGGTATGGCTCAGCAGGTTGCATATGATAACAAGTAATATCTTAAGAAAAATATCATGATAATAGTAAAACTGTGTGTTGATAGTGGACTTAACATATTATACTGCTAATGTTTACTGAATGTGATATCTTGTATATAAATTTTTTAGGGTTATAGGTAGTATTTTATTTTAGCAGAAGGGGGAGTAAACAGGCACAATTACATGCTGGTAAAAATTTCTAGCCTCACATGTATCAGTTTCATGCAGGCAGCACCTGTTTTTGTTGCATGTACGCTAAGATACAGAATATAAAGCTTTGTGAAATTTTAAATAAAAACTCTTGCTTGTATATTTCATGCATGTGTTTACTAATGCTACCATAGCAGTATATTTTAAAATTACAGAGCTTCATATTAATCTGCTTCAGAGTTAGAACAAGAATTTGCTGAGAAACTTGTTTATTTCTTCATAACAGCCTAGTCTTTGGTACTTTGATTTTTATCCTGCACTAGTTTTTTCTGGGGTTTGGAGATTTATTTTAGGCTTAGACCACAACACATCCTGTTAATTCAGGGCAGCTCCATCCTGCTCTTGCTGCAATTCTTTCACGGCTGTCTGTTAATGTATGTATATATAACTTTCAGGTACAAAACAAGCTTGTGCACAGTAGGTTAAGCAAGAAAATGATGCAAACATTAGTATGTTTATAACTGTCATTCCTTTATTTACCATGCGGTGATGAAGACATGTAATCTCTACTGCAAAAGTCTGATTCTCTGCCAGCTGGCTGCCTGCCTTAACTTAAGGGAATAGTAATAAATGAAGCCCAAGCAAATGGCCACCATCTGGGTAAAGCTCAAGTGAGCTTGTTTGGACAAGGCTCCAGGGTCATGTAAATGAAATGGACTTTAATGTTAAGATGCATCTGTGAACATACAATTCCTCCTTATATAAAGTCTGTCTTGATTCAGTGCAGGTGCAGAAAGTTGGCACTACTTATAAACTAGATATAATTTAGAGTTTTTAAAGATGAACATTGTTTGCGTGTATAAACAGCCGTCTGATGCCCATCTTTTAAAGCAGCCTTGAAAACAGAAAGACGCTATTAAAAACAAGTAAAAAGGAAAAGGGCATGGGGCAGCCATATAGGTAATGCCTTCTACTGGGCTTATTCATGCATGTTGATTCTCTATTATTTTTGTCATAATGATACTGATGCTGTGCTATAATTAAGTACTTGTACATTTGTTAAGATTTTAAGATTTATTTGAATGCAAAACAAAAACGTTGCGCTTAAAGTATCAGGTAAAAGTGTGTGTACTTTTAGGAACTACAATGTAATACATTGGTAAAGGTCTCATATTTTGAACTCCTTGCTTTAGTTGAATCCAGATTTAGTTTTTCTACTTCTGATTACTGAAATTTATTGTTGTTACATAATATTTTAGCCTTTCTCAGGCCACTTGTATTTCAACAAGATACTTTGTACTTGGCTTTTATTTTTGGATCTCATTCAGTAGAAGACAGTTCATTATTGCTGAAGTTAATATAATAATTGAAGTTAAAATAATATCTGAATCTTGGTGTATTACTGTATTTTACTTTATTGCAGTCTGTACTTGATGCTAAATGTTCTTTTGAAAGAACTACTTACTACGTATGTGTACCACTTGTAGCATTAGCAATCTTGCCTGACCCTTTAGCTGTAGCTCTAAGTCATTGGATAATCTTTTTATTGCTTGACCTACCATGTTTTTTTCCATACAAAGCCATCAGTCCCACTATAATTTTTGACTAGTATGAGTATTATTCATTTGTAATTATGTCTGTATAACTTTATTTGTGTATATGCAACGTATATACAAATGAAGTGCTCCATGTTTCTGAAAAACAAAACCAAACCTGCATCTGTGTGTTGCTGTGAAAAGACATAAACCTACACACAGTAAAGACTACTGTGAGTTTATATTGTCAATTATAGATGATTCAAGTTTTACCAGCTTTCTTAAAAATATGAATGAATCTAAATTCCTAGTTCACAGCTTCATATTAAAACTTCTTTGACAGATTCTGATAGTACAGCAACCATGATCAGCACTGCCATTTCCATCCGCTGCTACACACACTCATGCCAGATGAATTTCTGTTTATGCTTTTTTCCTATTTGTACAGGACCTTATACCTGCATTGGAACTTATTCTTGTATGTATGTCCAGGAAGAAAAGAAGGGTACCCTGTTTCTGCCAAGTACACTTAAATTCTCTAGCACTATACAATCACCCAGTACTGCCTCAGCTGGGCTTGCAATGCGTTTACCCTTTATGTTAACAGAATTGAGACATAAGTGAGGACTCTCGTGGCTCATAAAGAGCAACTCTTCCAGCTGAAATAAAGGGATCATCCTTCTCATTGAGCCAGTGGGAGCTGTGCTAAGCTTCTCAGCTGGAAGTCGCTCTTTGCATCTTGCAAGAGACTGATATAAAATCATTCCTTTGAGGGGAGCTGGGGTGAAGAATTTGTTTGGGAATTAAGCAGATGCCCCTCAAAACTATGCACTTATTTTTAAAATCCAGTTACCATAACAACTGTACAGTACTTTTGCTCTCAAACAAAGCACTTTTTTTGTGTATTGGGAAGCTTGCACTCCGGGATTTACTGATTTACTTTCCCTGAGGAAATGCACCATATGACATGCAAAATGTCAGGGACTGAGGAATACAAACTGGAGCTATAAAACAACATTGGAAATAAAATAGCTTATACACTTTCAGAGTTTTTAACTTTTTTTTTCCCCCTAATAAATAGGAAGATTAAGTCAAACTGTGCCATTAACAGTATCGGGGCAGTCATCAGTAGGACAGATTATTCTGGCAATGGCTCTGATAGATTATAAATGATGAAAGGGTTGAATGCCAGACCCTGGTACCCTCAGGCATATGTAAATAGTCATCACTATGAAACCTACAGATGCCATATTTACATCCTCTGCTAAGATACTCTTGTATGGTGCTAATTGGCAAATGCAATATAGTAATGATGTTGCACTGAGCTAGTGCATTCTATATGCAATAATTCAAGGATCAGATTCTTATTGCCCATTGACAACTGAATAATAGTTTCAATTTTATACCCTTTTCTGCATTATTATTATCCCATTTCTGCACATGTTACCATTATCTCCCTCCCCACTTTGTTGTAGTATGGCAGATATGCTAGTATATATGTGGTCTGTTGTTGGTTTAATCTAATAGAGAGCCTTCCGTAGTAATAATGCAATGCTATAATGCCCCCATACTATTGTGCAATGAACACACCTTGTCATCATAATATAATTCCAAGTTGTCATAACCATACTTTGTCAGTTTTAATATCAGAGGTGTCAAAAATTTCAGTCTGAGAAGTTTTTGCATTAGAGTAGAAAAAGAAGCTGTTGTTGGATACTAACTTTAAAAAAAAAATGTCAAAAATCAAATAACTTCTGTTTCATTTATCCTTTAATGTGTGGTATCTGAGTGAAATGGAGTCCCTGAACTCAGGGCATGAAATGATACTATTAAAGAAGCCAAAGTAAACCTAATCAAAAAGTCATTTATTTTTTTACTCACCTGGCTGATGAATTGAACTGAGTTTAGTGCAACCAAATCAGGCATTGCTATCATATGCATAATTACTGCTTAAAAGAATGAAGTTTGGATCAAACAGGAGGCAGCAGACCTTATCCAAGGCATTGATAAAGATTTAGGAGAAATAGGAAAGAAGTATTTTCATGTTTTTACATAGCAATTGTAATTTATGGACAGGTGTTTCTGTTGCATGTTTGAAGTACAGTGTTGCCATTTTTGTATATTTTGAATATTTTTGTAGTTTAGGGACAGAGTTGAATACTTGAGTGTCCTGTACTACTTGAAAAAGACTGACTTTTCAGTATTCAATCACTGGTAAGACATTCAGCTAGGAATGGAACATGCTAGCTACTGCACATTCATGAGTTGTACACAGGTATGATGTAGTTTCCAGTTGAGCAACTAGCTTCAGGTGGTGCAGTTTTCAGGAAACCATGTCAAGGAACCTGAATATTCATCTTGTGCTCTCGATAGATACTTTTATTGGTTTGTGCTTGCTTTTTCCTACTAACAGGGAAGATAATCCTTAAGTGATCTGATGTGGCTTATTTTAAAAAATATACCCATAAAGTGTCATTCTTGCATGCCAGTGTACATTCTTAAATATTCATATGAATTCAACTTCCACACTGTTTATAAAATACCAGGTTAATATGCCTCTAGAATGGAAAAACTACTTTTGGCGGTTACACTAGGCAGTAGTAGTTGTATCGTCATGGTATGATTATTTTATTGTAAGAAGTTTATAGGAGGAATTCATAGTAACTTGATCATATTGCCAACAGCTATTTTATTAGTGTTTAAAATCTTCTTGACCGTTCTGCTTGGAAAAAAACATCCAGTGCAGTCTAGGGACATTAGAGAATCCTTTTATGCTGCTATGCAAGCAAGTAGAATATTAAATCTTCATTTGAAAATCACAGAAAGCTTTCAGAGAATAAAAATAAATTTTCATTTAAAAATATTGTATAAGAATTTCATACATAAAAAAAAAAGAGAGAGTTGCTTAAATTCATGTTAGACTGAGTTATTTTAGGGAACCCAGAATGCCCCTTAATCTGGGGCTTAATGCAGTTTTAGGTGCCTGGAAGTTAAATCATGGCGATGTCCAAATTTTATGCTACCTGGGTTGCAGAGTAAAATGCAAAAATCTGCAATGTCTGTGGTTCTGGGTTCCTTTATGCATGTGTAGCGTACAAATCTCAATTGGGATCCAGAGACTCTGGTGTTTATTGTGTAGTCTTCACAGTTAGAACGTTCTCTTGCAAAGGGGGAGGGAGACCAGGATTTAGATACTTGCTCGGTGCCTCCCCTGTTTTAGATGTTGAGTTTCAACATACGAGGTTCTGATTTTTGAAGCATAGATCTAGCTTGATACGAGCAGAGGCAAGCTCCAAGTTCAGCAACTTGAATATTAAAGTACGTAGCAGCGTTAAGCACTTCCTTCATGACACTAATGTCTTCTTTCATGTCACTAATCATGACAGTAAACAGCTTTTCAACTAACTCTTGGGAGCCTAAATTCTGCATAACTCAATTCTTAAGCAGTTCTGAGAGCCTCACTGGATCGTGCTTGTTAGCCTAGATAAAAACTTTGTAGAAGTCGTTTTTAAAAGTTTCATCTGTTGAGTCAGTGTAACTTGGTTTGATCTTGAGTAGAGACTCTCAGGTTTTAAAATACTGGAAGTATTTGTGTTTTGTGTATTGTATAAAAAGATGAAGGGAAACAGTTAACAACATACTGTCCTGCAGGCTGAGATGTACCTGAAATGCAGATACTATTGCTCTTTTAAAGTCTATTATTGCCTACTAGCTGAAAATGACCTTGCTACTTCAGATTTTTTCATTAGCCCTAATAGGGTTAATATTTAGTCAACTATTCCCTTTATCAGGGGAATTTCAGATGTTTAATTGGAAAATTAAAAATATAATAAAATGCCCATTAGTAGTGAATAAATTAAAAGGATTTTTCAGCTCTGTTGTTTATAATTATTTGCCAGTTTACTTTAAGGTATCTATTCTTATCAATGGTTCAAAGCAGATCAAAATGATAATGAACCTTAGCAAAGAAATGACACAAGTGGCTGTGAACAATTGTAATCATTGTCAGTCCGGTTGAGAATTAAAAAGAGAAATGCTTAACTCTGCACTGGAGTTAACTTTTCTGGCACCTGATGATTCATTTATATTTCAATGCAACATTGGAAATTGATACATTTTTCCACTAGAAAATACAGTTTTCAGTGAATCAATGTTTTAGTGAATCTTTGTAAGGAGATTGGTCAGCATCTTTGCTAAGGAGCCCCTGATATGAGACACTGTAGGCACCTGTTACCAGTAGGTGAGATCCATGCTGCTAGGAACACGATACCTTATTTCAAGTCCAGCACTGGAGGAGAACTTACTTATGTTCCTAGTTATGCACTAATTCTTTCTATTATGACCATCAGAGAGTAGGAGTCTTGTGCCAGGCGTGACTAAGCAGAGTAATCTGTGGTTCCTAGAGCAATGAAAACAATGTAGAGAAAGCACGTTGTTCGTAGCTTCTAAGATGTATGCTACTTTACTTTCACTGGATGAACTTTACTGCTGAATGGAAAGATATGTGAAGGCATAACGGGCATTAAAGGAAAAGCATTTTTAGAGCATAGTCAGAGGAGCAGAAAGAAATGGAGGAAGCGGAGAAACTGAAGTAAATGGCTAGTTAGCTTACAGCAGGGAAAGTCAGGTTAAAACGTAGCATTTAGGAGAAGGAGGGGAAGACTGGAAGTACCAGGATGTACACATTTGCTTCCTGTTATGGTTAACACTGCCTGTAATCAGTAATGTCTACATGTTCTTTTTCTCACAACCGCATGTCCTGAAAAGGGGATGCATTGTCTAAATTCTGCTACTTTGAGAACACAGTGTCCTGTCATAATTTGCGGTTACAAATCATGGCGATAAGTGAGAGAATTGAACCTTATCTGTCATTCTTACTCAGTGTAACATAGTTGATTTGCTGCCAGAGTTACTCTAAGCACCTGAACCCTTTGTTGTTGTGTCTTAATGCATTTAGTTTGCAAATTTTTGAAAACATAAAATTAGCAATTTTACAGTAAATGGACAATGAGCAGATAGGATTTATGAAAAAAACCAAACTTGTGAAAACATTAAAAAAAGTGTGGTAATTTACTTGTTTGAATTTAATCTCATAGAAAGTGTTGGTGTCCCAACATTTGCAGAAAAGAACTTTCAAAAAAGATTAATCCTACCTTTCTAAAATTTTTTTAGAAATACTTGACACTGGTACATGCCTTCCGTATGTTTGCATCCTTTCATATATTTGGCATTGTGTTTCTACATTTTTATGCATATGTAAATGTGTGTACAGAAAAAAGCCTTTTTTGCTTAATGCAAGCAACTTCATTTATGTTTAATAAAGTATGTTAAATACATATTCTAATTGTTAGAGGGTACTTAAATCTACAAGAAATGAACATAATTACCATTTAATTAACTCTAAAGCAGATTAATCAACAAATGTATGATTAGGTAATTAT
Source organism: Pluvialis apricaria (assembly GCA_017639485.1). Classification (NCBI taxonomy): domain Eukaryota; kingdom Metazoa; phylum Chordata; class Aves; order Charadriiformes; family Charadriidae; genus Pluvialis; species Pluvialis apricaria. The sequence continues at coordinate 3,399,126 of CM030018.1, read as the reverse complement.
TACCTCTTTACAAGTCCTGTTGCCACTAATAGAATTCAGAATGAAGAACGCAAGAGTTAAGAGTTGATATGCCATTTGGGAAATGTGTGCAACCATATAATTGACACTTCGAAATGTACAAACTACCACTGCAACAAGATGCTTATGTAATGTACAATTCAGTGCCATGTTAAGGTATTATGCACTTTATTTTAGCAACTTGCACGGTCACAAAGGCTTCTCATGCTGAATAAAAGCAATTGAGTTGCAAATTACTGGGACTGCTTATGGAATAAGAAAACATTTATTAAAGTACTGTTTCTGCTGCTTACCTACTTATATTTCTATTAAAATGACTTAAGTGACTTTCTCCACTGTTTACTTCAAAGACTAATCACTCAATGATATTTATAGAGCCAGATGCTGGAACATCTGAACATATGTTGTTTGAGTACTGTGCAACTACTCATATTACTGTATTATTTATCTTCATAAAAACTGTTTTTTCTCAAGTGCTTAATTTTGAGTCTAGTGTATATATTGGTCTATTAAGGAAGTCCTCATGGAATAGTATCTTTGTAGGTCCTTTATAGATAAAAGAAACTTAAATACAGATTACCAGTATTATCAATGCACTAAAAATAGCAATAAAAAAGAAAAAATATTTCAAAGCCCATATCAAATAGATGCTTCAAATCCAGATTTAAATTAATTCTAGAAACTTTGAAAAATACTGTAAGGTTCAAACATAGCAAAGTTGTTTCAATAGATATATGCTACCATATTTTCAAGGTTTAGTGTTCCTCATATAAAAGTTTATTTACTATTTTTATATGGTGTAATTATGGCACCTGAGATAATGAATATATTGAAAATGATTTCATTTTAGTTCCTATGAGCAATACCTCTGACTATGTTCTGCCAGTCAGCATTGTGCCACCAGTCTTTTTCACTATGCTTGCTTTAGTGGTAGGGAGTAGTTAATATACTTCGACCTATTGAACTATGATCTAAACAAACTGTAACTAACAGAATGTTTTCTAATCTGCTACATAGAATGTGAATTATAATGTGTAATGTATTTTGCATAGTAGAAAGTAACAAAGTGGGAAGGTAATTTGTGTTCTTGGAAGATTACAGTGTATTAGAAGAGGGAGTGTATAGGGAAAGAAAATAATCTTGCAAGCAAATCCATCTTTTGGAGAGTACATCAAATACCTGCCTGTACAAAGACTTGACCTTCACTTCTAGATCTGAGAATCCATTAGCTCTGTAGTTGAATGGACAGTGCGCATGACAGTAAGTGTTGAAACAAATAGATTCCAGCTTTGTGAACCTTAGTGTGTGATAGTAGAGGCTGGTGATATTTAAGTCCCCAGTGATACGTCAGCTGATTTTTGCATATGGGTTATAAGCTTGCTTTGCATTTCTTCCTCATTTTTCTTCAGGCATGCTGTCTGCATAATTTCAGCTTTTGTTTTGTATGTAGAGTGCTCTCCCTCACTCAGTATACACTACAGTCTTTTCTTGACCAGGAGAAATAGATTTCCCACAGAGATTTATTTTACTGACAAAAAGCAGTAATCACTTTTCTAGAAAGCAAGCAATGTCAAATAGCTTTTTCTGACATAGTCTGAGTAGAATTAGACTTGTATGTATTATTTATAAAATAATATGCAGCAAGAGAAAATGCTGAAAGTAGCATTGACCCAGACATCTGAAGACATGAGGATGCCTGACTTGCACTGATTGGAAGGTCTTTACTGGGTTACAGTGGGCCTGAGAAGGCTTCAAGTCCACGTTTCTAATAAATTGCATTACCTTGAGATCAGAAGTTAAGTGCTTCTTGTGTTTGCCTCGGAAGTCATTTGCTACTTTCACTGCATCTTTGCTAACCTATGTACCCCTGTTTAAAATTGCCAGTCTAGTATAAATGAAATGAGTCTCATCAGTCTGTGCACACTATGTGGTCCGTCACTGAAAGAGCAAATACCTGTTTATGCTTTTGGCTCCGTTTGTTTAATTGATAGTCATTAAATATAGTGGCTCCATTACTTAGCAGGGATATTATACTCGTCACACATGCTAATTTAATAATTGTGACTGCCTATGTTTTCATATTCGTTTCTTGTTAGAACTTAGTCAGGGGCTTAGTCCTCCATGAAATACTGAAAACATGTTAAAACATTGCCAGTGTTCTAATGGATTTATGAAGGTATACTTGCTACAGTCTTGTTCTGTGACAAGCTCAGAAGTTTACATACCATGAACAAAATCTTTATTCTGTATTCAAAGAAGTATTTCAACAATATGCTGGAAGTAGAGTATAGTGTACACCTTGATCCATGAAATGGGTCTTTTTCCTTTTTGACATTTTCAGTACTTTTGTTTTCCTTATGAATCAAGTTTGAAAATATCTGGTGCTATACCATCTTCTATTTACTCAATGCCAAAATATTAGCATTAATTTCTGTATAATTAGTGTCTAAAAGTTCATTATCCTTTTAGAGAATAACATTTGGGCAGGTGGGAGGGTGAAATGAAAATTTTTGGGGAAAGGGTCAATATTTTTCATTCTGTAACAACATATTGAGAGAAGTGCAGGACCTCAAGCATAACTCAACCATTATGACAAAAGAACCTTTCTTTATAAAGGTTTTCAGCTGCAAAGGGGTAATTCTAAGTCATATGCATAGAATGATGGCTTATATTGTCAATATTAAATTAGAAATACAGCATAAACAAATTAAATCTATTTGCCACAGTTTTTTGTTCAGTTTCAATTTACTGAGAGATTTGACTAAATTGTCACAGAATATATTCATCCACTGATAGTGTTTTCCATGCGTTATTTACTTATCCCCTAATGTATTTTTGTGAGTTGACAAAATATATAGCTAATGGACTAAGCAAGAAAATTAGTCAAGATAAAGAGATAAAATGCCTGGGGAACCCAACTTAAATATATGAATATTTTACCTGGCTTTCAAGGTACTTGCAAATTACATAATGATATGTATTTAAAGCAAGTAACCTCTTACCACATTCCACTGAAATTTTTTTCATAGAATCGTTTAGGTTGGAAGATACCTTTAAGATCAAGTCCAGCCACTAACCTAGCACTGCCAAGTCCACCACTAAACCATGTCCCTAAACACCACATCTGCCTGTCTTTTAAATACTGCCAGGAATGGCGACTCCACCACTTCCTTGGGCAGCCTGTCCCAATGTTTGACAACAGTTTTGGTGAAGAAATTTTTCTTGATATCCAATCTAAACGTCACCTGGTGCAAATTGAGGCTATTTCCTCTTGTTCTATTGCTTGTTACTTGGGAGAAGAGACCAACCTCTGCCTCATTACAGCCTCCTTTCGGGTAGTTGTAGAGAGCGATGAGGTGTCCCCTGAGCCTCCTTTTGTCCAGTCTAAACAACCCCAGTTTGCTCAGCCACTCCTCATAAGACTTGTGCTCTTTGTTTCATTGTGTAGGAGCAGGGAAAAAAAAACAGAAAAGTTTTTAAGATCTAGCATAGTATTATATTCCTGTTTTTAAGATACATGTAATCAGAATTCACTTTGAGAGAGGGAAAAACAATGAAACAAAAACAAAACAAACCTCTGCTTCCAAAGAGATTATTTGCCATCCAGCAAAATAGTGCTGGACCTAGTACATTGTTTCACCAAACTTTAGGGTGGTATCGGCCATATTCACCTGGTGCACTGGGAGTTTCCCTCTTGAATCGTTGAGTAAGATCCACAAGAAGAAAGTGAAAATCATTTACATTTTGCTTTAGGTGAGGGAACACTAAAAAGTACTGTTTGTGGTCTTCCATTGAGGGATACAGTAACGGTATATTACATCTGAAAACGATTAGATTTGAAGAATTATGGTCAAGTCCAGTAGTTTTCAAACTTAAGCTGAGGAGATCCAGTAGAAAATATTTCTACCAGTGTATTTAAGGCAGAACTACGATGTCTTGGATCAGTTACCAGGGTAAGTAACAAAGATAACCAGTGCCTCATTCTGTTAAAGGGTGTTTCTATTCACAGTTTTCCTTTCAGTACATAACTACTTTTTTAAATTATTTTTTTCCCTCTTGAAGAGTAATGGATCTTTACAGAAAAGCCAATACACACTTTACATTATTTTTGTAATAGAGTTAAATTCTTCTTTCCCTGCAGGTAGATGTCTCCATAATTGTATTGCTTCTAGCAGCAGAGCTACTTCATCTGCGTTTCTGTTTTTCTGATATACTTTCATGTCCATTAACAATGGACTGGGAGGGACTGAATGGTACATGCAAAAGAGAGGAATGGATGTGAATCTTTAGTTTTCAGTGAATAAATAACTTGTTGAATATCACACATGAGCTAGAATCAAAAACTGGGAATCTGATGGCTTCATGCAGAGACATCATGCAAGATCATGATACTAAAGCATTTAAAATTGTAATTTCATAATTAAAATATTTTGAAAAATATACATCATGTAAAATTATGTGTTTGAGTAGAAAAACACATATTTAGCAATTAATAATCTATTCAGATGAACCAGATTTAGAGTGTCAGTAAGTAAAGTTTTATTCCTTTTAAGCATGATTTTTTAAAAATCTCGGTTTTTACGTGTTACGTTTTTGTGAGTGTCATGATAAAGCATTAAGGTGTGTCAGCTTTCTGAAGTGAAAAGATGTATTACATTCAGTCTACTGATGAAAATGCCCCTCGGCAATAAACACATAATATTACTTCTAGATTGTTTACTATTTCAGATAATGTACGGTATTATAAAAGCAATTAAGACTCAAGAGGCAAATGTATTTCACGGAAATGAAAGGAAAATTCACCAGTCTTTTTAATGATTCTTTAGAAACTGAAATGATTACAGATCATTCTGTTCTCAAGGTCATAGATACAAATAGAATTCAGGCTTCTGTAAATTGAATATTCTTCTCCAGAAATGCCCGTCACTAGTAGTTTATACAATTAAGTAAGATGGGCATCAGTGTGAAACAATAGCAGAGTCACATTTTCTTGACTTCCTGATGCTTTTCAACATGACCCATGATTCCAAGTAATTTTAGCTTTCATGTTAATGGGGTAGGAAAAAAATATAAAATACCTTTACATTCAGATTTACATTATCTTCAAAAGACGATGCAAAAAAAAAAAAAAGTAGTTTTTCTATACTTCCCGGTAGACAAAAGGATTACTAAAACACCAGGAATAATTATGAATACAGATTCCTTAAATGTATTAGTACCATCCATTTTGTATGCAGAGGAGCAAGAAAATAGATTTTACGGTTTCAATATATGCGTATTTTTTTCTACCTTGTATATCTTAAATGTAAATGACTTGTGTAGTTGTTGTTGTTTTTTTGCATTCTAAAAGAAATGATTTAAAGTTCTTTGTACTCAGAAAAAAATATTTGGTATCAAATTGTGTCTTGAGAGATAGAGCTATCTCTATTAAAAATCAAGACAGGTAGCATAAAAAAAAGTGTCTGATTGCTTTCTTAGCAATTGCATTGTTTTCTTTCTGGTTTCAGAAAATTGTCTTGAGATTGGATTTCCCCTTACTACCCTATACAGTTGCATGCAATATAAAGTAATTTTTTTTGTTTCAAATACATTTTCTTTGTGGTGCTATGAAGGCTTATTACATAACACAAAAGCATTTCACCTTCAGAGCACACAAAAAAGTTCCAATCTTTTGGGCTTAAACAAAACTTTTAGTACTGAATCACCCACATAAATAAAATGTTATTTATCGTTTACTCAGATGATGGGGCCATCTAATTTCTTAACAGCATAAAAAAAAAAAAACAACAAAAAACAACCAAAACAAAACAAAAAAATACCCCAAAAGACAAAATCTGTGTTCATTGCATTATGACCCACAGTATATTAGCACTTGAGTATTGTCAGCTTGCTCAGAAAACAAGAAGAAACATTACTCTTATCTTGCATGTATAACTTTCAATATGAGTAGCAAGAATATCTGTTTCAGCTGTGGCTTTTCAGGATTTTGACAAGTCTATCCTCACATTGTCCTCAGTGCCTGTTGAAACTGTGGAGCCTCTATGGATGTCAGTGTTCAGTCAGTTTGGTTAATGAAGTTTTAAGAAACGGGACCAACCTCTGCAATTACTTTAAAAGAAAATTGGGGTGTTGAAATCCCTTTATTCATCTGCTCAATTTTAAATGTGAAGGGCAGTGATTTAAATTTTGCAATAAAAAAATCTAATTCAGAACCTATACTGCAAACAACTTCTTGATCTGATGGCTGAGATAAAAGTTTGTGGTATATAACAGAGTATTTGAGCAACATCTCATAAAACTCCTTATAATTAAGCCAAACTATGTTAAGAAACATTGCTATCTGTTCACTTGCTGTAAGTTGCTCATCAGAGTGAGGAAAAAGAGTTTTTATCTTTTATTAATTGATAATGAAAAAGGAAGAGTGTAATCCTGGTCATTAATTGGGATGTCAAAAGTGTTTATGGTCTTAAACTGCAAAATTTTCAGTATGATCTTTGGCATTGTGGGTGAAAGGTAGAGTTATAGGCTGTAACAACTCTGGGTACTATTTATTATTTCATCAATACCATAAACTATGCAATAGAATTCATGGAGAATGTTGTCTAATTGCCATAGTTCATTATCCTGTATAAGAAAGTCTCCCTTTTGATAATGAGGTAAAATGGTACCTCGCACCTTAAAATGCGATTTAATACAGGGGAGCATGTATATAGTGTGATACGCACTTGCTCTGATCTACTGTAACAGCTGCTTATTTTCTATTTAGGATCTGCACTAAGCAACTACTACTACATTAGTACTAAATACCACATAACCATACCATAAAAAAGAAACGCCCTAATGGAAGTTACTTAAAAAAAGCTGTTTATTGGAATTTCTAGTAGTCCTGCCTCTTTTATTCCAGCATACCTACTTACATTTAGTACATATCTTCACCTTTTTTAAATCATTTTGTATTGTATAGTATCCACCTTATAAAATAGACAGATTGTCTGCAATCAGAAACTGTAAAGTTAAATACACTTTAAACTTTACAAGGTAAATAAAAAGGTTACTTTTTAGCTGTGTTCTTAGCCTCTAGTGCCAATTTGCAGTTGGCATTGTTATGTAATGTTGAAAGATGTTTAGAGCTGTGAGTGCAGCTTCTCAGCCCTGTTATAGAGAGTAACAGTCTTAAATGTTACGTAAATAATTTCAGTTTCAAATGGAAAGAAAATAGTAACAAAGTTGATTCAGTGACAGGTAATTATAGTATCCTTTGTACCTTCCTCAAGGGAACTTGGTCCTTTAGTGCTTTTGCAGCTCATGTAATCAATATCTTTGATACTGTTACATAATGAGACCTTTGCAAATTGTTACTCACTTTAGGCCATCAGTATGATCCCTTAAAAAGTTCGTGTTACAGAGAAGGAAATTTTTTTCTTCCTTTTTTAGTACTAAGCCCTCAAGGCCTACGATTCTGCTTCTTACCACAAAATAGAAGTACTTACTACGTTTTCTGAAATCACTGTTCAGACTGCCTCCAGCTGATACATAGAAATGTATTTTGAATTACTTCAACCTTGCTTTGGAATAATAGTGTGAGTTCTCAAAATTACTGAGATAAACAGAGATTGTGTTTATACCTGTATGCTTTTATAAATAACGTTGTTAGTGTTATCAGATAGTTAACCAGGTCTCAAGTATAACTTCTTAATTTTCTGTATGCCTTTCTGCAACATTCCATCTGCAGTCAATTATAGTGTATGAAAAGATCAAATGGACATAATTAATGAATTCCATGTCAGTGGATTATTTCTGTAAAGTGAATATTTTAGTACTTTCTTGTTGCGTATTAAGCTATTTATTGCCTTGGGTATTCATTATGGATCATTACAGCAACTTTGTTTTCTGACACCGGCATGCTTACACTTCAAGGTTTTAGCTACTTCCTATTTCCTACTAGACCTTTTTATTTTTCTATTTTGTATACAGAGGAAAGGAATTACTAAACAAACAAAAAAAGCTGTACTAAAACCCACTCGCTAATGAGCGAAGTTATTAAGGAACGGCTGAAGTGTGTGTGCAGGTAGCCTACACTGGTTTGTAGCACTAACTAACAAGACAGTATGATTTTTAATTTTTTTAAAGTGATGAAGGTGGTAAAGCAGAGATACTCTTTATAATTGTAACCTAGGTAAAACTTCTAGCAGTTTAGGTCAAATCCATTTTTAAAGTTTTCTAGAGACTAGAACGTCTTCTGTGGTGGGTATCACTTGCTTTGATAAAGACAAAAATTTTAACTTAGGTGAGGGTGGTTTACTATTTGAAAAGTACTTTGTACCATTTAAATGTAACTGAACGGCATAATTGGAACCTTCCTAAAGCCTTTAATACTACATGTGCAAACTTGACCTTTACATGGCATATATAGATAGAGTAAAAAAACCCAAAACGTAAAAAAAAACAAACAAAAAAAAAAAACAAATAAAAACTGTGTAAAGCTATATTAGAGGAATTCATACTAAAATAGTTTCTTTTCCATTTGAATTTTTTCTACATAGCATCAGTGCTTCCTAAAAACATGTCAATACTCTCCAAACAATGAACAAATTAAGACATAATAAAGCTACTTGTGAGAAAATTGTTTTAGTCAAATATTGTAAATGTGGAAGGTCAGAATATTTTATGAGCACTTTAAAAGCAGCTTGAATTAATCTTTTAAAATTAGACTAGTACTACATTAAGACAGTTTCATGCAGAATTGTAAACACTAAGAAGTACTTCAAGACACAGTATGTCATCAAAGGATTTCTCTGTCCCATCATGAGAATCAAAAAATGTTGTGAATATGGTCAGGCACACTGATGGTTCTAGAATAGAATGCCAGAAGTTACAAAAAGGAAAATCTTTAAGTAATTGAATGTGACCATCCACCATATGCTACAAGAATAGCTACAAATACTGGCAAGATTTTCCTTCTTGAAGGCTTTCTGGGTAAAAGCAGCCTTGTGATTGTGCTGTGGTTATAGGACTAAGAGGTGGACAGATTGTATAAAAATACAGGGAAAACAGCTGAAAGTATTCATCGCATCATTATGCAGTCCATGTGAAAGGTTTAAGAGACTCTGGCCTTATGTAGCAAAGGTGACTTTTGTTTGTGTTAATCTGTTCTTCCAGAAAAGGTAAACCTTGTTAACATTTTAGATTCGTTAATCTTGGAACGAGTAAATGTGTGTATGCAGCAGGGAAGGTTTCAAACTGGCTTGGCTAGCATTATGGTCTTTGGTAAACCAAACCAGATACCTAAAAATGAGTGCATGAAGGTGTAATCACTACTAAATGATTTTGAAAATTAAAGTCTTTCACTCAGCTTCTTAAAAGTTTTGCCTTTAATGCTTATTAAATGACAGATGGCAACTTACAACAGAGGAACAGATGTTAAAATTATTAATTATGACTGATTTTAATATTTGCAGATGTAATAGTACTAGTGTTTTATTAGTCAAGTCAGTTATCTTACACCATGAGGGGAAATCTTCTTTGACAGATTTTGATAACCATGAAATACAGTCTAATGGATTACTACACTGAAAACCCTCTAAGATTGAAACCAGATGAAATTACATGAAAACTGTAAGGTTATTATGGTCTTCTTTATTAAAAACATACTGCTTATTTTCATCTTTTGTGACTTTGTGCTTTTACTTTTGCTCATTAATTTAACTCCTCCAGATTATCAGTCCTAATTTATTAGCAGTCCCGGTGAACGGGGGAGGTCCTCATTGACTAGAGGCTAACAAATGTGACGCCCATCCACAAGAAGGGCCAGAAGGAGGATCTGGGGAAGGACAGACCTGTCAGTCTGACCTCAGTGCCTAGGAAGCTTATGGAGTGGATCATCTTGAGTGCAGTCATGTGGAACATGCAGGACAACCAGGTAATCAGGCCCAGTCAGCATGGGTTTATGAAAGGCAGGTCATGCTTGAATAATCTGATCTCCTTCTATGATAAGATGACCTGCTTAGTGGATGAGGGAGAGGCTGTGGATGTTGGACTTAGATGATCTCCAGAGGTCCCTTCCAACCCTGACGATTCTGTGATTCTGTTGTTTACCTGGACTTCAGAAAAGCTTTTGACACTGTTTCTTACAGTGGAGAAACTGGCTGCCCATGGCTTGGATGGGCGTACTCTTCTCTGAGTAAAAAAACAGCTGGATGGCCATGCCCAGAGAGTGGTGGTGAATGGAGTTAAATCCAGATGGCAGCCAGTCACAAGTGGTGCTCCCCAGAGCTCAGTGTTGGGGCCATGTTCTCTTTAATATCTTTATCAATGACCTGGACAAGTGGATCAAGTGCACCCTCAGTAAGTTCGCAGACAACACCAAGTTAGGTGGGAGTGTCGACCTGCTTGGGTGTAGGATGGCTCTACAGAGGGATCTGGACAGGCTGGATCGATGGGCTGAGGCCAATGGTATGAGGTTCAACAAGGCCAAGTGCCGCGTCCTGCACTTGGGTCACACCAACCCCATGCAGTGCTACAGGCTTAGGGAAGAGTGGCTGGAAAGCTGCCCGGCAGAAAAGGACCGGGGGTGTTGGTGGACAGCCGGCTGAGTATGAGCCAGCAGTGTGCCCAGATGGCCAAGAAGGCCAACAGCATCCTGGCCTGTATCAGGACTAGTGTGGCCAGCAGGACTAGGGAAGTGGTTGTCCCCCTGTACTTGCCACTGCTGAGGCCTCACCTTGAATACTGTGTCCAGTTTTGGGCCCCTCACTACAAGAAAGACATTGAGATTGTGTAGCGTGTCCAGAGAAGGACAACAAAGCTGGTGAGGGGTCTGGAGCACAAGTCTTATGAGGAACGGCTGAGGAAAATGGGTTGCTCAGCCTGGAGAAAAGGAGGCTCGGGGGAAACCTTATCGCTCTAAAACGACCTGAAAGGAGGTTGTAGTGAGGTGGGAGTCAAGTCTCTTCTCCCAAGTAACAAGCGATAGGACAAGAGGAAATGGCCTCACGTTGTGTGCCAGGGGAGGTTTAGATTGGGTATTAGGAGAAATTTCTACACCGAAAGGGTTATCAAACATTGGAACGGGCTGCCCAGGGAAGTGGTGGAGTCGTCATCCCTGGTGGTATTTAAAAGACAGGTAGACATGGTGATTAGGGACGTGGTTTAATGGTGGACTTGGCAGTGTTAGATCATCAAGTCCAACCATCAACCTTAAATGTCCCTTCCAAACTAGACCATTCTATGATTATAAAATGTAGATGTGTATTTATTAATTAAACACTTTTTCTACTTTATTCTGTTAGTCCGATAACAAAATAACACCTATTGAAGTTTTTTAGTACCGTAACCTTATGGAAACAAAAGATGAGAAAATACCAGTGACATTTTTTCACTTTTTTATTGGATATTATAGAGGGAATTACATCAAGTGCACCTGTCTGATTGTCTTGCATTCAGTGAAGATGAAAGACAAAAGCAAAGCAAGAACAGGGAATTATTTTAGTGAATGAAGAAGTTTGTACATGCTACAGAATAGGAAAAATGTATGGAAGGAGTATCTAAATTGTAGTTAGTTCCTAAGTACTCCTGCTGACTCCATGCAAAGGACCAGTAAAAAAATAGAATAGGTATAGGAGTAATATATCCGATTTGAAATGGACAAAGACAGTATTAGCTAAATTGTTGAGTACATAAATTGATGTATAGAGAAATTGAGTTTCAAGATGAAACCTTAAAGAGAATTTTTCTTATTGATAAAGTATTTTTGAGAAAGAGATAAAAGACTGCTTAGGTGAATATTACAGAATTTGGGACCCAGAGAATGAGATTCATTATTTCATCCTCCTCTGAAGAATACTTTAAAAAGATGTGCTTTGTTTCCTACTTTCAGAAACAAAGATTTACATAGCACTGTGTGTCCTTCCAAATTCTGGATAGTACTGTGACAGATTTCTACCCTGGGAGAAATTTATCCCCAAAAAATAGTGATTATCTATCTTGATGTATATCAAGATACTGATAACGTTCTTGTATTTTCCCGAACTTTTCCTGTAGGGCTTGCCTTTACCCTTGTTTTAACACTAATGGTAAAAAAATAGTTTGCTATACTGTGAATTCAAACTGTGGTGATGCTCCCCTTCCCCACTCCTGTTTGGACTGTAGGTCTCCTCCTGTAATCCCACTTGATTTCTGTTCTGCAGAGAAGTTTTCTAATTTTAAAGCTGAACCTTTATTTCCAAGGATCCAAAAATAAAGTCTTGGTGCAAGAGAATAAATGAAAATTTAATGTAAAAGGCATTGGAACAAGAGATTAATTTATTAAAGCATCATAAAGTGGTGAAGTTCTTGCACAATTACCTAAATTTGAACTCTAATTTATGTAAACAAACTGGATGCTTCTGCTGATTTGACTGAGACTCTTTTTTTTTTTGGCTATCCTTTATGTGTTTTTTTTTGCTTTGCTATCCTTTGTATTTTACATTAGGGATAAAGGACAAAGGCAAGATTTATCCATTGCAGAATTAGTTCTCGTGGTTTTATTTCATGGCCCAACTCCTTACATTACTATATAATATCACACTTAATTTTATTCTGGCAATCTATTTTTTTTTTTCACTCAATTACCTTCAAACCTGTCCCTGAGTGTTTTACCTGGTTACCACTTTGCAGTATTAGTGTTTTCGTGATCTCTTTAGCCTCTGTTACGCTTCCCTATTCTTTGCGAGTTCTCAGATGTAACCAATTTTTCTCTTCCTGTGTGATTAAAACCAATCGCACAGTCACCCTTCAATCTTAGCCAATTATTATTCTATCCTGCATATCACCATAATTCCCTTTGGGATTTTTGCTACGGACTAAATCTGTTATGTTGTCTTGGAAGTGCTGACCTGTTGTCTTCCTTGTGACTTCATCACATTCTTCACAATGTAAACCTCTTTCACAACTTCACGTGTTCTTTCATATCATAGCTTTGTCTTTGGAAGTCTTGTATTAGTTGTTGCTCTCCCACAGTAGACAAAATATTTTTGTTCTCTACTTTCTCCTTTTCAACAAGTGTCTGTAAATGCTGAATTGTCTGAATTCAATGTTTATTTCCAGGAATATTTTTCACATGGGGTCTTCCCTTTCAAGTTATGTAGTTGTTTATGCTCTCATTTTATATACAAAAAGGATGTTAGAATAAATGGTCAATTTGTTGTAGCACTCCATACCGAAGAACTAATAATCACTTTTTTTTTTAATGCCATGGAGTTATATGTGAAACACACTTTACAATTTATAGTGGTAACAACTATTATTTACATTAGTCACGAGTTAGAGACAGCATATTCTGTATCTTCTCTAGTACCAAACTCTTATACTATGAGATGTTGTGGGGGTTTTTTTGGTTTTAGTGGTTTGTTTTTGGGTTGGTTTGTTGATTTTTTTAACATGAATTCAATGTATTTTCAAATGATTTGTGAATCAGTTCTTTCCTTTTCTACCAATCAGAATACTTCAGTATAGCCTCAACCAGACACATGCTGGAATCCTTCCAGAAATATTGGTTAATACATTTTAGCAAGATACCGGAATTTTTATTCTGTTACAGCTAACACTGGGGGGGGGGAAAAATAAAAAGTTTTTTTTACATATTATTCAGCAATGATTAATCTAGTGTTGAATAATAATTTTTAATTTCAATTTCTTGAATATATTTATTAATTTACCTCCTGCTAATGTGCTGCTTTAGATGCCACTATTTTGAATTTATTTCTGTGCTTAAGTATCATTTGCATAATGGCATTAAGAGGTCCACTCATGAGTATTTGGTAGTGGTATGTTGGACAGAGTGGGTATGTTGTAATTAGTGGCATCTGACCTTCAACTTCATTAATATGCAAATAGAAATACTCCAGGGTACAAAAGCATGGTGCTATTAAAGCAGTCACTGCTGTGTGTATCAGATATTTCAGTCATGCTTGCTTGTTTTTATATAATAATATACCCTCATAGAGGTGTATGTATATAAATGTACATGTGGACAGGCAAAGGCATGTTTACACTCCCTGTAGCTAAAAGGGGGAAGCTAAATAAACACAGTATGGACATGGATATTTCTTTTTGTTTTTTTCTTGCGTGACTCTTCTTTCCCTGACATCCAGATATATCTAAGGCATATTCAAAGGTAGGAAAGTTGAAGTTATTATAAATTTTGTTATTGAACTGCTGTGACTGAAACTCTACCAAAGCTTTATATAAGAAATGTAGGCAGTGTATCAGATTGTTTTGTTCAGTTTCCCCAGGAGCAGCTCAATTGTCAGAAAGGACTTGAGCATACTTTTTCTCAGCTCTGCTTTGGGGATTTGTGTTTTGTGTTTCCCTATGCCCTGTAGGTAGGTAAGCCACATATCTGAAGATGTGTCTTAATTTAGCTGATTTGCATTAATTTTGTGTATTTCAAAAAGTATTTAGTTTTGATCCTCAGCTTATTTGAGTACCATTGTGTATGTAAGGTGTGAGGAGGACCCCACCCCCAGCTAATATATATGAACAGTAAGAATCTCAATCTAAGACTTCAAGCCATTTTTTTTATCTGGTGGGACAGTAGGCTCCTAAAAGATAAATTGACTTTTTACTGCAGTGTGATTAATGAACAGATATTGCCATTGTTAGCAATTACCAACCAAATTACTTTTGACTCCAAAATTGCTAACTGGATTTTCTGAAGTTGACAACATGATTTCCTGTATTTTAAATGCAGTTGTGCTTATCCTAAAGAAACCACTAAGATTCCAGGATTTTGGGTGCTAAGCTCTGCTTATTGGATTTCAGTAGAAAACAGCTTTGCTTTATTAAAGAAACTAATAATACACTCTTGAACTTGGTATGATGCCTCGCAAATAAGCTTAAGTGACCTGAGATTTTGAATTTTGGAGGCCTGATTCCATATTCATAATACATGAAGTAGCATAAATGTGCAAGGAATATTAGCTTATTGTGTTTGAATAATGAAGTTTTGTATCTTTCTTAATAGAGGTATTCACAAAGAAAAAATTTTAAATGTAAAATAATGTTCAGAGGTTCAAAGGCAGATGTGTATACACCATGTGCTCATTGCCCACTTGTGTTTGGTTTTTCTAGAGAATCTTTTCGACGGTGGAAAGAATTTAAATAAATCAGCTAAGATAATGTGCCAAGTATTTTGTTTTTCTTCAAAGCAAGTTTCTTCACTGTTTAGGCTATTCATTATTTTTCAGGCAGCTTCTTATTTGTGAAGACAGGTTTTACTCCCTTACAGGTACTTCATGGGGTAGGACATAATGGGAAGTCAGAACTAAAACACCAAAATGAAGTGGAATATATATGTAAACAAAGCTGATTCCCACAGACATTCTCCCTCTCAAAAAAGTCTAGCCAGCTCTTAAGCCCTATGCACATAAAGTAAGCTTATCTTTCAAGAAGCTGGAATTCAGAGTATATGATTACAGACAGATTTTCATTCTTGTATGACTAATTAGTGTATGTGAGAGACAGATGGCAACGTGCGAATTTGTATGGCATTAAGGGATATAAGGATACTCTTAACATGTAATTTAATTAGATCCTAACATGTAATTTAATTAGAGCTAGTATTTTTACTAAAATAAAATGAAAGTTCTAAATCTCTTTTATAATCCGTTACTTCCTCTCTGCTTCTCAAACTGCTAATAAATAAAGTCACTGATCTTTTTTCTTTAACAGCATCGTTTCAATAATTAGATGTATACCATCAGCGATAAATGTTGCAGTGCTTTTAAATATTTTTAACAGTCCTGCTATCCTTTCTGTCTGTCCAAGTTGAGAAGCAGACCAACATCCAGATGAGCAGGACAACTTTCAAATGCTGTTTAGGAAAGGGGGTGTGGAGGGGAGGCAAGGCATTTTTCTGCTTGTCTGTCTCTTGCTCCATTGGGACTGCAAATCTTAACCAAGTGCCATTAACTTTCTGGTCATTTATTTGAGTGTCCTTCAGTTCTAGGGTAACTTGAAAAAAAATTCTGTAATCCGGCTGTTTTTAATCAAGTGGTGGATGAATTAGACTTGGCTGAATTTCTGTCAAGATGTATGCATTTATGTTAGTATCAGTCACTATAGAGATTATGCTAATAATTTACATTTTAGGGTAATCAGATTAATGTGTCAGGTTTTTAAGTACACTAGTAAATCCTGCAAAAGTGTAAGAGGACAGAGATCATGGCAAGGGAGCAGAATATTTGAGAGAGGAAAATAAGCTAGTGGCATCCAAAACTCATAGTCCAACATGTTCTACTGTACTTTGCAAAATGATGGAAATACTTGATAATTTCTGGGATTTTATCACAAAGGCAAAGACTGCATTAACATTTTTTGTAACATTTTGAGTTATAGTACATGCGCAATGTTTGGGAAGGTTAGTCACCTTAATAATCAGTCAAATCAAATGTTTGAAAGAAAAGTAGTATGAATAGGGAGCGGGATGTGGGTGCTTTCCCCTTGGTGGAAGTAAAAGTCATAGCATGGATAAGGGTTCCCGATACTATACAGTCTTAAGCAGTTAAGGGTTCATACCAACTCTGTTTTTTCTCGAGATCAAAAACTGGTACCAGGAACTAAATATAGTAGTGCTCTGTAGTGCTCAACTCACCCAGAATGTAAGAAACCAAAAATGAAGTTTTTGTTTTGTTCTGGAGTGGGGTTTCCCCCCCCGCCCCGTTTCAGAAAATGTTTGTCTACAAAGAGCATGTCTGAAACTAAGAGCTGCAAAATGTTCTGCGATAGTGGTCCCTCAGCTCTATCTTGCCTTCTGATACCCTGTAGGATCCTTTTTTACAAAACATGCAGCACTTGTACTGTAGCATATGCTGTTTCTTGCAATCTATTACAGCTAATAAGACTGGTTGGGGTATGATTTTTGGATGGTAGGATTTTTTTGTGTGTATCTATATATGGAGATACAGACTCTTCCATAGAAAGATGCATCTTTTTTGCTTAAGTTTGAAGGATAAAAGATCAGGACTCATTTCTGAAAGCATTTGGGAATCTGAAAATGAAAATACTCATCTGTTTGGATTATTTTTTTAACTGGATGAGTAGTTAGATGAGTAGTTAGAACCTTAAAGTTCCCAAATATCTCAAAACCTCTGCTTTAGACTCCCTTCACTTTTATGGTTTCTCCCCCCCCCCCCCCAAATCCTTTATAAAACCTTTATAAATTTCATTCAAAGTAAATGTTAAAATTTTTTTGTAGTTGTTTCTAAAAGGCCTGTGCAGGGATCTTAACACGTAATATTTTCACCTTGTATGTGGTTCAATTTTGTATATGACTTAGGAAAACTGCTTTCATCTCAGTAAAGTGACAGTGCGCAGACACCCCAGTCACTCTTAGTTCTCTCAGACCGTATACATTAAAACTTACCAAACCTATAATGAATTTTAAAAGAGAGTTAGCTGGAATTTACTGCTCATCAGTTGCAGCTGAAATACATCCAGCTAAGCAATAAATTTCTTTGAATTAGTGTAATTGGACTTACAATGAAAGAATCGCTGTGATCAAATGAAGGAGGCACGCATGACACAGTATAACTGCATGGGACTTCAAGTCCTGGAAAGGGAAAAAAAAAAGCTAATGCTTATAAACTTTAACTAATAATTACAAAGGTTTTCAAAATCACAATCAGTGTTTTGGATAGCAAGAGTGCAAGTTACAGAGAAACACAAGTGCCCTGTAACTTTATGAAGGCTTATATTACATTACATACGGAAACCAACAATAAGTCATACTGAAAATCTCCGTTTGGCAAGAAAGGAGTTTCCAGTGCATGCATAGGAAAAAAAAAACCCACCTGTAACCACTGCAAAAGAGCAATCAGATTCTTGTTAGTGAACATACCTTCATGACCAATAGAATAGAAAATTGCAATGAAGCTTATATTGATTTGTCAGTATATATGCAGAAGTGATTACCAAAAAAATGTGATTAGTTATTAGCAGTGCACGCACATGCAGCCTGACATGAGTCAGTTTTGCATGCCCACAGACGTCTGATCAATAGGAAAGTAAGAACATGGACAGGCAGTCATTCTCTTGTAGAATGTGGATATCCACAGTGTTGTGTGAAATAGTGCTAGGCAGGTTTCTTATATGTGAGAGAGTGACTGTAGTGAAGTAATTTGTGATCCTGTTCTCTGCACTAGAAGAGCTCTATGGTGTGTTTATTGAGACACAAGATTATTGGAGAAATTCTCAGTTCCAAAAATAGCGGAGTGCTTTTTGCCTGTGAAATTCATCTGTCTTACTCTGAACACAACTGGTTCAGATTCTACTGAAGACAACATGAAAAGAAAGTGTAGTTCAGTGATTTCACACTTAGTCCCACTGTGAAAACTCTATTTTGAGTCTGGTCTTAAGATGAAGAGGAAGGAGAGGGGAAGTAGGAGTCCTCCCTCATCACCTCTTTAGGTACCTTACACACGTAATAGCCAAAGTAGTCGCTATGTTCAAGAGGCTGTGATCACTGCACCTTTACATCGTGCCTGGGACCTTCTGTATTACTCTGTTACCTTTCTTCTTATTAGGCAGCATACCAAGAATGTAAAAGATACAAGCCGATGCAATGCTGTCTTACTTTATTTCAAATATGGTTTTTAGTCCTTTCTGTCTCTTTAAGCATTCAGGTGCTATATTCTCCAAGGAGTTTTCCATGGTTTCAAGCATTAAGATTATTTTTTAGAAAGTTTAAAAAGATTTTAAACAGCAAGATATTAATTTTAAGGTAAAATTCACCTAGATGAGTTCAAAATAAAACATGCAACCTTCAGTGGCCTTTAAGAGTAATAACTTGAATTTGTACTGGTAAAAAAAGATACTTTTATTAGTTTCTTAACAGTATATGAGTGATATAAAAGGATCGGCCATTTTTTTTACCCTCTATCATCCTGTACTATACAGAAACTGGACTCTATCAGAGATACTTTCTGGAAATATACCTTACAAATAAAATGTATTAAATAGTATATATTTCTAGTTCTTGTAGGACATCTTTCATATAGCCTATTGCAGAGTACTTGAAGACAGTGTTTGAGGATACATAAATAAAATTGTCAGAAGTAGAAACTAGTGAAGGCTCAAGTGGAATGGAAAATTTGTCTTAGGAGTACTTAATGCACGGCATGTATTCTAATGCAGTACCTTGAATGTTCCAAGGTCTTGCAGGATTGAGCATTGCCTTGAAAAATGTACTGTCTGTATTGTGTACCACATTAGGAAAGAATCTTTCAGAATGTTTGTTTTACTCAGTAAATAACACAGTTTAATAATCCCGCTGGTATTTTACTTCAGTATAAAAGCATGTGCATTAAACAAGAAAACGCTTACTATAATACATGTGCCATCTTTCAAAATTTCATGTCCCTTGGGTACTTTAGCTCTTACGAATTTCTTTAAATGCTGGAGAAGTGTCAACAATGTTTTGGTTTTCATTTTGAATTACTCTATTTTTGGAGGGTTAAATGACACATTCACATCCATTCCAGGCTTATATATCAATCATCTAAATAAATCACATTGCCAAAGCTCTGCCTTATCTGCATGCACGGCAGAGTCACAATAAGTTCTCTTGGATCAATAAGCATCTTTCCACTCGAAACACTCCTATCCCAAGTGGCTACAGTTAGATTGCTAAGTGACTGCTAGATTGCTGTTACCGCTGTGTAGTTGTACTTACTTCAGCCTGACAGAAAGCAAAGCTTGGGAGGAAAGCAAGAAACTGCACAGCTAGAGGATGATCGTGTCTCTGCTGTTTAGAAACAAAATTATTAGCATTTTGGGCTTCCTAACTCAGCTGTTGCCTTTGGCATGATCAGAAAAGGTGTATTTAATCGGTATTCGATGAAGTAGAATAGCTGTGCCTGCTGTTCCAGGCGGTATTACCACCAAGTAATAAACAAGCAGCGTTTGACTTCTCTCCCATGTGAAGGAATAGGTAGACCATTAATAGTCCGTATCCAGAGGAGATGGTGAGGGGCAGGAAAGAACCATGTTGGTGGCTGGTTTTTTTTATGACATCTCACCTACCCCCTCCTTCAGTTTGTTTTGCCTTCTTTATGGAATTAGTAATACAGAAGTGGTGAGATGGGGTAATTATCTTTAGCAACTGATTGTAGTTTAGGGTATGTAATATTACATGCCATGTCCATTGGAAATTCCTGGAGCAATTACATAGCCAAGATCTATAATTAAAACTCAGATACTAATGGAAGGGTCTGATGGACCAGCGAAAATGGCAGATACTAGGACTCGGGTAGATGGAGACAAAGTTTCTTTACGTTTACACATAAGATATCTTTTTGGATTAAAGTATTTTGATATCCCATGATTGCAGACACTTCTAGACACAATTTATACCTGAAACATTTTTATACAGTTTATTAAGTTATGGTATTTGATTAATACCAGTTTTTTACTTTCACCTACAAAACAGAAATGAAACTGGATAGTCTGTGGTGAATAGTGCTCGTGAAATCCAGTTCCCTAACTGGCTGGGTGAACTTTCATTTCCAAGCTCCTCTGGTTTTCACTTATATGAAAGCCAATTATTTGGAAGTTATGCTGGGGAAATGGAATGTCTGCAAGATCAGAGACTATATTTTCAATGCAATTACTTCATGCTTCATTGCATAAAGCATATACCGATTTCCTTAAGACTTTTTCCTTCCTTTGATACCAACTATCCATTTCTACAGTTACACAGAATATGAAAATACAGAGCAAAGCTGAAACTTTATTTCTAGAAAAACCTTTGTATTTTATATGTGCTTTTTTTTAATTTAACCTTGCACACATCAAACCCAAAGAATTACAAAACTAGTATAAGAAACTGCTAAGAATCACAGTTGAAATTTAGTGTCTAATTATTCTGAATATTTAATTCTTTTGAACAATATGCTTCAGAAGAATCATTATCATGCTGAATTCCCTAACATTATCTATTATTTACAGAAGTGGCTATTCATGCCAATGTAACCTCTGGCATGATAAATGGGTTAGTAAATCCAAAGCATATGTGCCCTTTTGGTAGCAGATGGCAGGCTAGTGTCAGTTGAGACACTCTCTAAATTCTCTAGTGGCCTTTACAAAGTTCATAATTATTGAAGATACTATTGTAACATTTCTTTTTCAGAAAAGTTCAATAAATGTAATAAAAAATAAACATACAAGTAGAAACACAAATAATTATTTTTATGTTGGTTTTTTTTTAATACATAGAATGGATTCCTGTTTTTTTCAAGTCAGTAGTAAATCCCAGTTGCCTTCAGTTTTGCCAAGATTTCATTCAAGGGAAGTGTGCTGATGAAAACATTGTAAAAATGCATGAATAATATTTCTCACATACTCTTAACACTTTGCATCTTGTGGAATTAGGCAGTGGCCATGCTTTTCTTGGTTCATTGTTTTATAAATGTTCCTCCTTTGTATAGATCTACAAGTACCTGTTCTGATTTTATTACTCTGCAATAAATCCAGGTTATCTTTGTTCGAATAGAATTTTACTCTATTCCACTAGGAATCACTACTATCATCAAATCTCACAATGTATTCATGTATTTCACAAACAGTATTGTTGGCCTAATCTGGCATCTTCGAGAGTATGGGTTTATGTTTTCAATTTGAAAAATTTAAAATAAAGAATATGTTAAAAATTGAAAAGTAGCATTTTAAAGATTCTGAATGTATTTGGAATTCTTATTTTTGAAGTAATTTTGACTGTGTTAAGAGAAACAAAGTGTTGTTTTAGAGCTATTTAGGCGTATTTTTTGTGTCTGTTTTTACCTTGTGGCACTGGCAGATTTCATACTAGTGACGTAGAGGTAGGTAACCAGTAAAACTCTGATTCACGATCCTGGAGATCACTAGGTATAGTTTAAATTATTTTTAAATTAATTATGGGTAAAGCAGTGCATGGAGTAAGGTGAAGGAGTAAAAAAATGAGTGGGTTTATTCTCCCTCCCTGGGAATCTGGAAGCTGCCTTTTGGCTACCTATGCCTTTGATTCATGTAATGTAGTTGCAGAAATCGAACAGAATTTTCTAAACCCTTGAATAAACTTTCTGTTAACAGTCTAAGCTTCCTCCAATCATTGTGACAGGTCAGAAGTAGTGGATATGAAAGTAGCTTGGAGTTTCTTTTCTGTTATGTTTTGTTCATGAACAGATTGCCTAGATGGCCCTTCTTCTTAGTGATAACACTCTTCCATACCTGATTGCTATTCCAAGTATGTTTTCTTCCTCAAATCAGTCAGAAATGCTAAGGATGAACAAGGCTGAGGAAGTCGTCTAGTACCTAGGGAGTCTAACAGCATGTTTGGGAAAGGAGGGCAAAATAACAAAGCTACATTTCATGTTCTGGGAGGAATGTTGTGGGGAAAAGCAGAATCTGGGTTTGTGACAGTTATTTAAATGAACATATTCACAAGCTTATACTGAATGTCACTAAGCTTAGCATCGGTAACTCTCTGAAAGTGTGGACTATTTTGCTAATGGGAGTTGTGATAGACTTTAGGTCTGTTCATTAGAAGACAGTTTCCTGCCTTTGATTATTTTCTTTTTCCTGTAGAAGTTTCCATTGATTTCAGTAGCGACTTCAGCACATGCAGATCAATGACAGGACATGTACTGGTAATGTAGTTGCTAAAAGCAACAGTAAGTAATATATAGTGAACCGTGTACTCCCAACACTTTTCTGTATGCTTTTTCAAATTGCTTAGGCTTTAGGAAACAAAAGGAATAAATTGCTTTGAAAAAAGACGTAATTGTTTGCTTAGGGAGCCATGAGAAGGAAGCAGTAAAGAAAAAATATTTTGAGGGAAGGAATCTGTAGGGCAATATCATAATTTTCCTGAAAAGAAGAAAGGTATGAAGTGTGGTATTTTGAAAGGGCATGGCAAATTTGTTGTCTGTTTCCTATCAGTTCTCAATGAAGTTTTGCAGTAATTTTGCAGTAATTTTACATTAAACATCTGCCATAAATGCCTCTACTGGATATAAACACTTCTGTTATGAAGGGATTGCTGTATGCATTAGACCAACTTAGGAAAACTGATCCTTGCAGAACAGTTTCCCAAACTGAGAGAATAAAATGGTTGATGTTATCTAGAGTTGAACCAATATAATAATTACCCATATATCTATCCTCTGCAGTGGTGTTGTTTTTTTTGTGCCTTCATTTGATAAATTCCCTAGATGTTTTTGGAAACAAGGTGTTTTATCTGTCCTCATGAACACTTCTCTATCTCCATGTGTTTTAACTCTGTTTAAAAATATTTTACAGATTAACCCGAATACCACTTTTGGTATTGTAACTACAGTTTCATTATGACTGGTCTATATAAGATGGAGACATGAAATTCTTAATGTACACTCTCATATCTGTATAATCTCTAAAGAAAATACTAGTACGTATTGCCATGGGATCTCTTGAGACACAAGTTCATTCTCTTCTCCTCTTTGTACCATTGAATGCTTTTGTGGTAATATGAATTTTATTTTAAATGTCTTTCTTCAGTTTCCTATTTTCATGTTTGGCTTAGATGCACAGAATCACATATTTAACCAAAATTCGCATTGAATCGTGGTTGCCATTCACAAAAAGCAAGTAGTTCTTTCTCACAAAAAGATAACATGTGCATACAGGATACACTCATATGGAAAACAGCTTCTCTTAAGCAGGTTATGTGTGGATTGCATCAGTGACCACACCTGGCCTCAAATAAAAGACTGAGATGCAAGTTTATTAAGACAATTCAGAAGTAGATTTAAGAAAAACCTTACTAAGCAGTGCACATAAGGACAATATTTGTGCCACAGCAACCTGAGGTTCAAGTTTCCTGCCTGTCTGGCTGCATTAGAGCAACTGTACAGGGGAGGGGGAAATGATTAGTTAACGTTTTCCTTCCTGTGCAAATTTTGGATTCCATCTTCTATGTGGATGCATCCTTGAAGTAGCAGAATAAATCAGGCACAGGTAATTCTGGTAACCCAACAAGGTTTTTCATTAGCTCTTCCTGCTGTTGTTAATAGAATATCTAGTTTTTCCAAAAGAGGTTATAATAGATGTCTCATGTGAACAATTGCTAAGTGACACTATTATTGACATAAAGTATTTCACCTTGACTGGCAACAGGAGATTGCTAATGCAGGACCAGAAGGTTTTCAAATACACTTTATAGCACTATCAAGTTATCTAACAGATAATTTTCTGGCCAAGAAAACAGTGGGACTTCTGTCACTTCTATGAGATCTGTAAGTGAAGATGCCTGAAAGAAAACTAAATCTTCAATAGGTGAATATTTGGGAAAGTAAATCCATTTAGTATTGCTGTTAGGGTCAAAGCCATTTGATGTAGGTGGATTCTTTGCTTCAAGTGTATTCCTTTTTCATTTCATTGGAAGACATTCAAATATATGAGTGCTCATAGTTGAGGAATGAAAAAGTTCTGATGTTAGTATTCTGCTTACGTTTCAAACTGCAATCGGTTTTCTCAATTGTGAGTTAATATCATGTAAATCATGAGTTATTAACCAGATCAGTTTCACTCAAGCAGCATTTTGAGTGATAACTAAGCTCATACTCCTCAGCTTGGTTCTACAGCTATAACAAAACATGACTGTTTGTGTTAATTGCAGTTTTGTGGTATTTTTTCAGTTGTGTGTTACTATTGTCATAAAACGCATATGGTACTGCTAGGTTGCACAAAAACAAAATTTGGGGAACGTTTTAGTTGTAAATGGACTAGTGAGCGTAATGTGAGTACAGAGCAGGTTAGGCTGTGTTCCCTGATTTGGCCATGGTCCTGTGCCTGCATGCCTGGTCCAAGTCTGCCTCTTCTCAGCTCTGAGAGCTGAAAGCGTTTGGAGAAAGAAGGTGGAATAGTCAACAATTAAACCTGAAAGATTGGTATCATGAACAATCAGAACAGAATAAGTTGCTTTTTCCTGATCCTTGGTATGGCAAAATTGACCCGCATGGCTGAAAAGACTTGAGCTAGGTTGGGAATGGAATAACCACAAAGGTAAGTGTCCTATTACTTGGTCTCTTATCTAAACCTCATTTATAGATTTAATTGATGGTGATCGATTTCCTGTCTCTCTTTGGAACAAGTATGTATGCTCTTAAACTTGTGTTCACTAGCTGTCAAAATCTATACCCCAAAATGGTATGCTGTGGTACTAGCCATTTATATTCCTATGTATGACTTAACAAGGTAAAGATAAAAGTGCTTTTGTGCATTTTTTTTTTTTTTTTTTACTGTTTGCTATTGAGAAAATATTATCTATACAGTATCTAGAACTAGGAAAAGAGATGATGTTTATAAAAAAGACGATAAATATAAGTTATTTTTAATACCTAATCTGAAAAGTCAAGAAACTTCTAAATTAACATTTTAATTATTTTGAGGGTATACCAGATGTCAAGGCTAAGAAGCTATCTTACCGAAAATAATTATATTCGTGATGGTGAGGAATAGGAGAAGAAGTAGAAACTATATTTTTTGTTCAGAGGAGAAATTTGACATGCTCACACTCAGAAAAAGTAGCCTTGAGGGTAGAGGGTAATTTGAAGTTAAAAAATAAATTCTCTGATAACTTGAACTACAATTAATAAAAGTTTCCCTGCATATTTTCTGATTAAAAAATTAGAATACTTAAAAATTTGTGTGTCATCTGAAATATTTGGTAATGACAATTTTCATTTGTTAAGGACCAGCACATTCTAACTAACATTAAGCATCTGAGGTCATTGGAGTGAGTGTCAGAGGCTGATTTATACCAACAAGGTATCAAAAGGTGTCTGTTAAGGCACTTGTCTGACATTGTTAAGGTCAGTCAGATACTGCGTCTTCACTGGTGTAATAGAGCTTGTGGTATGAAGGTACTATTCGATTTTGTTGGGGAGCAATACATATTGTAAATCATGGCATCATCATAGAGAAAATGAAGATATCATAAGAAAATGGAAGTTTTTAAAAATGCGAGACAGCTAAATAATGTATAAATTGCCATCTCTGTAGCCTTTATTAGGCAATTAAATTCATAACAACAATACTTTCATCTGAGATACCACATCTGGCCTCAAAAGGTCTAGCACTGGCATCACATGATAGAATCCTTAAGTACTACTGTCTATTCTCTGTTACTATTTAGGTACTCTTAATCCATTGTTTTACTTCAGTGGTCTGACAGTGTAAGTTACATCTCTGTTGCTCAGCTGTTAAGTGTATTCCCCATACCAGAAATTATTTATTATACTGGCACATGGTCTATCATCTGTCATGTCTAAGAGGAGGAAAGATCTTCCTACAATGTCTTTTCTGCTCTTTAATCTTTCTGTGGAAAGCTCTAACTTTCCCTTCAGATTACTAAAGAGAATGCTTGAAACGTTTCTTTTAAGCTGATGAGTTCTTCTTTCCCCCACCGCTATATTGGGTGCACAGGAGCACATTTGCGTGTTTTGGGGGTACAGCACTAGAAGTTAATCACATAATAGCAATAGCATTTTGAGGTTAAATATAGTCACTAAAATCTCAGCTGAGTGTTTGTACATGAAAGTAATTTCAGTTCAAATTTTTCTGGAGTTCTACTGGAATTAAAAATCAGATTATTTTAAATGTATGACGTATTAGAGGCAACGCGGGCTTCCTACTGATAGTATAAACTTTAGTGGTATCTTGCTAATGAACATACTTCAGTGGGTTTGAAGGCATGTTTTATTGCATTTATATTCACTGAATGAATGGAAGACTATTTTGTCCAAAAGGCAGAGTCTCTCAGAGATCTGCTTGATTTGTTGGCTGAAGTTTACCTGGTAATATCTTTTCCATACTATAATTTTCTTTGTATTAGCTGTTACAACGTCCTTTAACTGCCAGACTACGTACTGTAATATTACTGATTGTGACCATTTTGTCTTACTAAAGATACAAATATATTCAGCATATACCTAAGAATGCTATCATTCTAATGTACTAATTTTCTGGACAAGTTATGAAGGATTTTGGGTTTGGTTGGTTTTTCCTATGCCTTTGTGTGTCCCATTATTCCCTGCAGTTCTGCTTTTAAGTTGCAAAAAACATGGGAATTGTTGTTTCCATTTAATGAAATGTTAGCCAGGGTAACCCATTTGTAGTGTTTTATAATTTAAGAGTGCTAAATATAGATCAGAGGCTCTGTATGGTCTTTGTCTTTGCTGGTATTTTGTTTTTATAACTCTTATTCCCTAACACACAATTTGATGGAAAACATTATCTATCTTCATTTAGATTGTATAATTTTACATCAAAACGAACTGCTTAAATTCTAGCATGCCAAACTATTTCTCAGTATTCAGATTTCACTGTGTCCAATTTCTTTTTAAGAAAAATGTCTTATATTCAGAATAACTTGTTATTTCTAATACAAAGCTTTCTAACTAGATCATTTGTGGGAAGTGAAAATAATAATCTAGGACCAAGTACAGAAGTGCTTTTTGTTCTTCACGCTATGTGTTGATATTGTGTAAATATATGCTCTGGGTTTTTTGTTTGTATGGACTTAATCAAGTTTCTTGGCCTCTACTTGTACTTGTATGCTCGCAAGGAATGTGTGTACATACTTTTCTGGTATGACTTTGGAGGTGGTGTAAAATATCTCTGGCCCCTCTTTTAGTTTTCTCCATGCTGAGATAATTTCCTTTTTAACATATGTATTCAGTGATGCCTTAGAAATTGCTGTTCCTAAGTTCTTTTGAATAAAAATATTATTTATTTACTTGGTCAGTAATAGGGGCTAGCAACATGCTGCTTGGGGCACCCAATGCTAAGAGTGACCATGATTACTTTCTGTAGCATCTTATCCTCAGCAGCTGCTGTTGCAGAAGCTCTAACTGCTGAGGAGTTGGATTTTTTACCAAGTGATTCAGAATTCTGTTCGGCAAGCAGATCCTGAGTGATTACTGAGTAACACAAGGTTACCAGGAGTTTAAAATGCCCCCAGCAGAAGAATGGAACATGTAGAAGCTCTGCTGATGCTGAATATCTTTACATATGTGGGTGCAAATGTGAGCAAGTTCAAGTAAAACTTCACTTTGTATCTATCTGGACTTTGTGGTTATCAGTATCACCAGGAGCTAAAGGGTAGCTTTCTTTGCCTAAACTGATTGCCAAGTATTATAAACAGTTAAATTTTTAAGAAGCTGAAGTAACTCTAACAATGAAACTGTGATACGTAAGTTTGAGCGGTTCATTTAATTAAAAATGAATGAGGCATATTTTAAAAAACAGATTACAAAAAAGGTACAAGCCTTAGTTATTAGAAAGTCTGCCAGGAGTTTGTATTTGCAGTTGCTCATAATGGACTAGATTCTTCCAGTCACTGTTTTCCTTTTTAACACACTTGTAACACCTCAAACAAATTAACAAATGTTAAAACAACTGGAAAAAAAATAAAAAAACCCCAAACATTCAAGTTCGTTGATATTTCATAAGATTTTATCTTTGCCCTATTTTGGTCAAGTGTGTTGACGCAAATGAGTAATTGCTCTCTTTTATGTACTTTTATTTTTTCATTTCTGATTGCGTTTGGCTTAAGTTTGAAACTTAAGTCAAGCATGTTGTTCCTCTCTTGATTGCAGAAATTGTTTGTCATGTAGGTATTTCACACAGTGTTCAGTCTTTCCCAGAGTGGGTATCTGTGACTGCAGTCTTCGTGGCAAAATCTCTGCATTATTTAAGCATATATTCTGCCTTCTGTTGACATCCCTAGGTACAAAGTACAGTGCGCTAATTAGGTCCCGCATGCTCCTACTATCCAGATTACATGTATATACTTAAAAAAAAAATTAAGATCTTTTCCTATAACAAATTATGATCAACAGTGCTTATACAGATCAAAAAAAGAATTTTATCAAGCATTATACTTGCTAATTTTGCACAAACAAAAAGAATTAAAACAGTCCAGAAACTAAAGATGATTTTATCTCCCAGTCATTACTTCTCCTTACATTTCTGTAATGTTTTTTAATCTACCACCAGAAGTTCCCCTCCTTCATGAAAATGTAAAATTTCATGAGGTGATGTGGTAAATGTTTTGGTGAATACATAACTTCCACACAAGACTGTGTCTAAGGTTAGCTTATTTTGGGATCTCATTCTGGCACAAGGGACTACTGGATTTTGGGGGAAAGAAAAGATCATTCCTAGGGTCATGTTTTCCCAGCTTTCAGAAGATGTGGGTATCTGGAACAAGCACTTGCACACAGATCTTTGTGTTTGATAGCTACTACTAAACCTATGTTCCTTTAATTTTTCTAATCCCTCTTTGAACCCATATAACCTTTTATCTTCATACCTTTATGTGGCAAATGCATTGGTTGCATGAGAGAGTATGAGTACTGTTTGGTTTAAACCTACTGCCTGATGGTTTCACTGAGTGAACCCAGGTTCCTGTGTTTTGAGAAAGAGTACACATCCATTTGCTATTTGCATCCCTAGCAACTTTTAGATCTCCATCATGTTCCTTTCCCAGTCTTTTCTTTATGAAGTGGAAGTTTTGTAGCCTATTTAATTTCCTCTCACATTGAACCTCTTCCATGCTTCCGATCATATTAGTTGCATTTGTCCATACTTATTCTAACTCTCTCGTAAACCCATTTGATAGCTCATGAAAATAAAGGGAAAGTCACTCAGCAATTCAGTGACAGAGCCAAGCAGAGTGTAGATCTCAACCATTCTTTCTAAATGGATTATGTATTTGGAAGAACTGCAAAGTAAGCATCCGTTAGGGTTTTGTCTGCAGTCTTCAATCTTTAATTATGCCCTGCTGGTGTAGATTAGTTACCTAATTTGTATTCTGATGACTGAAGTAGACATACATTTCACCAGAATTTGATATTTCTGTGGTTTGGCATCTGGATACTCAGTGAGAAAATAAAGCAATGAAAGTTAGAATACCCCTAGGAGGATCAGCAACATCTGCTGAAGTGAGATAGATATGTAGCCCAGGTGAAAATTCACAAGGTGCCCTATTATAAATAACAAGACACATTTCTAAAATTGTTATTTACACTGGCCCAATTTTTTTCTTGGTGATATTTTTATGTTTAAAGTAATGGCATAGTACACAACTGACTAAATAAAAGAAATAGCAGGGCCCTTAAGGAAAAGGAGATTACAGAGTAAATCGCAAGCACCAAAGGAATATATTTTGAGAAGACTGTATTGAGATTAACTTTTTTCACTGTACTAGTTATGTATTTTCACAGAAGACCTAAACAGACAATAAAACAGCAGCCTTCTGGAAGCCATAACCTGAGTAAACCTCTAGAATGAATTACACCAGGCAGTATCACGTATCTCTGGGATATCGAGACTTGTGTCTTTGAGATGAAAATACTGGTAAATGAAAACAGATACTTTAAATAAACTTTAGATTGTTGAGTTTTCCACCAGCCAGCCTAAAGGGAGGTGAAAATAGTGTCGTTCCTGTCTTAGTGATACTGCTGTGCTTGCAGCACCTTGAAATACTGTGCAGACACTATATCACCTGTATGTGACAATGGACCTCTCAAGGCAAGATACTGCCAGGTGAGCTGATCAAGCACTGGTGAGTTCCCAGTCTCAGTCATGGCTCATGCCCTACATTCCACTGCTGTTCATCTTCTTGTGTTTTCTTTTGTCAACAAGGACTGTCATAGTCTAGTTTTGTAATACCTAACAGGTTTTCAATACTGAACGTCACTTGGAAGAAGAGTTGGATTCACATTCCCAAAACTGTTCACGTACTTCCTACACATCTGCAAGACCAGACTGCACAATACGTATTTTTTAGATTGCCAGTTTGCCCATATGTACTGGCTGCATCCATATGCAAGCAGTATATTCAGATAATACACAAATGCAGACCCTGGTTTTTGGGAATGTCTCTATTTGAGGGGTAGCTTCTGCAGTGAAGGACAGTGTGTTAAGTATTCGGTGTTCTAGCCTAGGTTATTTCCTCTCTTTTTTTTTTTTTTTTTTTTTTTTTCCCACATGGCTATGACTGCACCAGGTAATGGCCTGCCAACCACCTCCCAGTGACAAAAGTCAAGTAAAACTTTACTGGAGAGTTAGGTACTCTATGCCATACTGGAGGAAAGCTAGTCAAATGTGAGAATGATTTACATTAATAGCAAATATAAATTTACTTTCTAAAGAAAATTAAAGATACAGATGTCTCCATAATTTGCTGTCAAACCACTCTGAAGAGGTTTAGCATATGCTGTGGTGATTACCAGGTTCATCTTGCAGAGAGAGGGGATTTTGACAGTATTAGCGTTTTTACTTAAATGGTTAACAACGTAATATTATAAACCATTCTTGATTTCAGAAAACCAGACCTGTATGTTATAGGTGTCTGGAAGACTGAGTAATTTGCTCAATATCGGGAAACACAATTAGTTACTGCAGGTATGGAATATTACTGCTCTGCCATCAGAGGAATTGAAAAAAAACCAACCAAAAGCAAAAACCTGAAGTGAAAGAAAAAAGCCCCATAGAATGATACCTGCTGCTCACTCTTCTGTGGCCTCCATTTATATAAGCTCTTCTTGTTTTCCTATGATTATCTATGGTGTTTTCCTATAGTTACCAAAATTCCACCTGCAAATTACATGTCCTGTCTTACGTCATTCAAATATACATCAGTGGAGTATATGTGTGGCAGAAATTAAATAGTGCCATGAAGACTCATTGTATGTAAAGCATTTTAAGAAAAGGGCCAAATTTTTATTAGTGTTTGGAAGAGAGAGAGTTTCATGTGACTTTTTCAGAGTTTACGTTATGACAAATTCTTGGGAAATACATCACGTACTGCATTATTTTCTCCAATAGTCTGGGCCTAAATTAACATGGCCTAACACTTTGACCTGTCTTTCTGTTCATATTGGTACATATACCTGGAAGTGAATTTTGATGTTCTACTATACAGTTCCCAAAATGCATGTCTCTGATGATAACAGATTTTGGGTGGACGGAGAGAGGGAGAACAAGTAATTGTATTCTATACGTGGTAAGTTTAAGTGAGTCAGCAGCTTAATTCTAATTCCACTAAAGCTTATGGCTGGTTTATCATTGACTTCTTGAGGATTAAGAGTTAGACCAAGCCTGCATGTTTTTCGAAACCTCAAACTCTAATTACTTTTGGTATGGTAGGTGTCTACAGCAAAATTCTGCCATTGGATTAATTCTGAGTTAACTCAGTAGTGTCACTGAAGTATCACGTTATTTGGATCCAGTTAATATTGCAACTAAAATTCCGTTTTGTTTGGTGACACTAATTTTTATTTCTATAGTTCTGACATGTAATTCAGTCAAATAAACCCCTCATTTTTAATTAAGTATTAAAATCACATTAATGAAAATAAGTACTTTCAAAGCAAAATATTTTTGCTTCAGGGAAAATATATTATTTTTCCTTTAAAGAAGGGGAGAAGATAAATATTTAATAATCAGATAAATATGTTGCTCAGTACTTAATCTTCAATACGTGCTGAAACCTAAGGGATTACTAAGGGATGTATCAGTATTCAGTTTACTACTGCAAATATTTTGTACTATGGAAGTACAGTTTGTTTATTGTGCAGCTTGATTCTATTATGCTGAGTTATGTATAATGCAAAATGTATGTGGATTTTAACTAGTGCTTACTATGTTACCATTTCCATGGGGTTTAAATGTTTAGAGATTCCTTTCTGATACAACTTTTTGTCCTATTGTCCAAAGAAAATACGTTATACAGGTATGTATCTGCATGCACTCAATTCATTATATGCCTTTAGTGGCAAAGTTAGGTTCTTGCTATCTATAAAATAGTCTTTTTTTCCTCTCTTCACTTTCATCATAGTTTCACATAGAAAATAGTGGGGCATCCACTTATCAAGGTCTTTGTTGAAAAATCCATCTTTGTTTTAGAAAGTAATTATATGTGGGTTTATTTTTCTTTTTTTGCACACCAGTGTGTTAGCTAAACCACTTCAAGAGTATGTACAGAATAAGAAATTGTCTACAGGGCAGTATTAGGAGGAAACCTCTATTCAATTCCCTTTCCAGGGAAGTGGCACAACTGCATGCTTTTCTGAAGTACGCATATGCAGCATGTGAAACAAGCAGGATGAGCAGAGGCCTGCATGCAGTTGCAGGGCTGCAATCTCTCTCTCCCACTACTGAGATGTAGTGGGATAGTTCACACAACTGTGGTGTGTCAGTGGTTGGATACAGGCTCAGAAGGAAGGCCAGGCTGGGACAGCAGCATCCCCTTTGTGTGAGAGAGTAGTGGGAATGTATAGAGCTCTGCCTTGGGATCGGTGATGGGCCTGCTGAGAGGTTGTTGGTGAAGATTATCATACAGACCAATGAGGATGATGATGTGACGGGTATCTGCTATAGATACCTGATCAGGAAGAGGTAGATGAGGCCTTTTTCAGCTAAGTGAAAGAAGCCTCCCTTTCACAGGCTGTGGTCCTTATGGGGGACTTTAACCACCCCAGTGTCTGCTGGAGGCACAACACAAACAGCACAGACAATCCAGGACGTTTCTGGAGTATATCAGTGACAACTTCCTATGAAGGATGATTGAAGATCCAATGAAAGGACATGCTCTGCTGGACCTCATGTTTATAAACAAGGAAGGACAGGTTCGGGACGTCAAAGTTTGGGACAGCATTGTCTGCGGGGACCATGAGATTGTGGAGTTCAGGATACTGAGAGGCAAGGCAAAAAGCAGGATCATGGCCCTAGACTTTAGGAGCACAGACTTTGTCCTGGTCAGAGATCTGCTTGGAAGAATGACCAAGTTACATTCAAATGCTAAATGCAGCATGGATGCTCTTCTGTGTCTAATTTGCATTCTAAATTTTTATTCAGAAGCTCTTTTCTTTCTTATGCCAGTAACTTATTGCAGGATCATCCTTTCCATATAAGAGAAATTTTACAGCTCAGTTCAATGGGAACAAGAGAGCATTTGTGACAGAACAGAAAATTTTTCCTGTTTCTTCACTAACTGGAAATACATTTTTTCTTTCTTCTACGCATTATTCAGTTTTGAGATCCTGCATGAAACCCACTCTGTTGAAAACACTTTTTAATTCAATATTGTCCAAGAAACATGGGTAAGAACAGAACAAAAACATGGCATTGCAATTGTTAATGATTAGGCAAGGTCACATGAAGACTTTTTTCTAGACTGCTGGAGCACTGTCATTTCCCTGCACTTACGAAAGGATTTAATCGTCAAAATCACCACAAACTGGCCGAACATGTCTGCAGAAACTCCTCAGTCATACTTTTTGCATGCTTAGCACATGGGAAATGATAGGCTAGTAATAATAAATAATCATTATTGCTATTATCTGAGAGTAGAGACTCTTCGCCAGTCCCGTCTTCTGCAAGATTTGTTGAATTAATTACACTGTCACAAGCATTTTGTTAAAGGAAATAGTTTTGATCCATGAACTCCTGTGCTTCATGGAAACCTGATGTTTAACTTCTATAGCACCTGAATGCAGTAAATACTTCTCACAAAAACAGACTTTTTTCCAACTCTAGTAAGACTGAAGAAATTTTTTGAAACAGAAGGAAGTGGCTGTCCTAATCTGAGAAAAAGCTGTCTAGAGATAACCTCATCCCAATTTATCTCTGCAAAATCCTTTACAAGGCAGATGACTATTCATCTTTTGAAAGTCTGTAGCAAATTCAAGCTAAGAATAAAAACTGCTAGGTAGAAATTTCTGTAAGGGTCAGTCAACAAACTGAAAATATTGTAATGTGGTTTCATTGTTCACAAATAGAGAAGGTAGATTTAATTCCTTTAAACTCTACTTCAGGGGCAGTAGATTGAATTGTTAGAAGTATGACTGAATGTTGAAAGATTCAGCCTGATAATCTTAAACCTCTCCAATTGTATTTTTACAATTTTGAACTGTTAAGATTTTTTGAAGTCTTTTTTTGTAGGCTGTCTTTAAACATTTGTTAAATATATTTTCTTCCCTTGCCCCCCATAGCTAACCAGATGGCTGGTTTTCTAGATACCTTTCTTTTATTTATTTAATGTTTTAAATAAATAGAAATCTTAAAAACCAAGTAAAACATTTAACTTAATTGTTTTCGCAAGCCTTGCTTGATAGCTTTAATAATTACTTCCCTAGGTTTCAATGTTTCAGAGGTGGTATGTTATGAAAGAAAACATTACAGTGTGTATACCTGAGTTTTGTCTTACTAAGGGAATGCATTTTTAGTTTTGCATCTGCATGTCTGACAGCAGAAATAGAGATGGCTGCTGTATCATCAGCAATCCTGGAAATAACAGAAAAGAGGACTGGACTGACGGAAGCAGCTACAAACGTGTTAGGGGAGCTCTGAATACAGCATTGCAGCTTCTTGGTACATAACTTTCCAAACCCAAATGTAGGAAAAGTGGTATAACTTTCAGATCTGTTCAGCAAGTCTTCTGTAATGGCTCAGTTGCTCCTGGTTGCGAAGGGCAGCTGGTGCTGTTATACAGTGAATTAAGTGAGATGGGTTGCCATTCGTTCAAAAGATACTGTTAAAGATCTCCTAAGGAGTGACATGGTTTTTTGTTTACAAGATGCTGAAGATGATGAAAAAACCTTGAATAGTCCCACATGGTAAGTTCTTCTTCTCCCAAACCACTGGAGTACACCCTACTT
Source organism: Pluvialis apricaria (assembly GCA_017639485.1). Lineage (NCBI taxonomy): Eukaryota > Metazoa > Chordata > Aves > Charadriiformes > Charadriidae > Pluvialis > Pluvialis apricaria. Next base: position 3,363,394 of record CM030018.1, on the reverse strand, counting down.
TTCCTGCCTTTTCCTGGAGAATTCATCATTCTCATTCTTTCTTGCTGAGTTTGGCTGGTGAGAACCCTGTGTGCTCTTTCCCTGTCTCTTCTGCAAAGATGCCTCTCATATGTTTTGCCATGTGGTAGGCTGATAAACACAGAGCATGAGGAGCAATGAAGCTATGGTGTAACAATGCTGAGGTGTATCATATCTTACCTACAAATATACTCAATATATACTAACATTAAGGACTAGAACAGGCACAAGTGAGCTACTTGACTTAATTTTTCTAATGAGGCAAGAGGTTCTTAACCAATGGACTTACTGCTGTTCTTGCAAGATTTCTGCATTTCAGAAAGTGGCTACTATAAACCTGCTACATTTGGTAGTCTGTCTAGGTGGAATCACTGATGCTATTTCTGTACCAGGGGCAGAATCACTGCGTGAGAGATTCACCGCTTCTTCATATCACTCAGCATTGCAACCTGAGCACAAACAGTGCAACTGCTTGGATTTGATACACAGTTAAAAATGTTTTTTCCCCTTTTCACCCTCTATCAGTATGTAGCAGCGAGTAAAACAATATGAACCAACACAACAAAAAGAGAAAATATTTGCAATTCTTGTAGGAAGGTCTTTCATTTAATAGTAAGCTAGTGCTTTTAGATGCATGTCATCCTGACAGCCCTCTTATTTTCTGTCTTGCAGTGACACAGATAATGTCACAGCCTGCCATAAAGATAAGGGATTCAGGGGCAACAAAGGACCAAAAAATGGGACTTAGGTTATTGAGGCATTTAGAAATAACATTTTTTTTTCTTATTGCTGCAAAGTTGAGATGGATAAGTTTCATAGCGAAGGGGCATCCTGGACTTGCTAGCTTCCTTCTCCCCATACCTCTGTGCCTTGTTTCTCCCTGACTGCTGTAGTAGCTGGTGTTTTGATTGATAGTATTGCAAAAAAGGTAGAAATAACAGTATTAAAGTATTTATTATGTTACATTAATGTTACCATGGAAAAGGGATGTTCCTTCAAGGAAAAAACACTGCATTATTTGCCCTCACTTTTTTGTTATTATGCTTTGTTTCAGGTATTAACACATTCCAATTTACAATTCAAAGTTCCTAATTATGCATAACTACAAAAAGGAGCATTTTTTGCAGGGCTTACCAAGTGGGACTGTTCAAGCTTTTTTCATTATATCCAGTAGCTTACAAACCCAAGCCAAGCTGAACTTTCACTACTATTCCCAAATGCTTAGGGTATTTGCATTATTTAAAATTCTTCAGCACTTCAGGAAGCATGGACTCTATCGGCTAATATAAGCCCTGAGATCCAAACTTCACAAAAGGCGTTTTTTTGGTGCAGCACGTCCAAGCCAAACGTGGCAGGGGCATATACTTATATGTGAACTTATTGCTGTTGAATTCAGTGGAGTATAGAATTAGGACTGAGAGGAATCAGACCTTTATATATGACAGTAACTTGCATTGCCAGTGGTCCTTGATTTTTTTTTAAAAAAGAAAGAATGAAAAAAATAAAGGCAGCTTTTTCTATTTTTCTTGTCCAGCTTCAGAGTTTAAATTTTGCCGGTTTCAAGCAGCTATAGAATTCATTTTGTGTCGGATGGCTTCTCTGGTCTGTCAAATCCCCTCAGATAGAAATCCAATGCGAAAACTGTGATTTTACTTAAATCAAATCACCAATGTGATAGAGGTGTTCACCTTCTGCCATGATACTGTTCTCCACGTTCAGTCCCAGCTGCTATGTCAGTGAAGGTCACCAAGCATGTAGAAAGATGAAAACAGAACTTTCTTAGTTTTAATGCAGAACTTGCACACAGAGAATACTCAGTTACAAATAGGTAATTGTAATGCAAATTGTTTTTACCCTTAACTAATGCCTAAGAAGACAATTCTAGATTGCCATAAAAACAAAAGTAAATCGTTTAATGACACTATACTCTGAACTCCGCTGTCCAGCATTGTTTAGAAGTTATGAAGAACTATTTTTGCAATTCAGATCTCAATTATCTGTTGTATTTAGAAGACTATTAATACACAGTTTACTCTGAAGTTTCAGTTTTCCAGTGTCTAAGAGACCAAAAATAAATAAAACAAAAAGATTCCAAGGGCTTGACAAAGAAAAAGATTCATTAAGGTGAATCAAAATATATGAAATTGGAAGTCTTCAGAGATCATGCTGGCTTAATTTTTCATTGTCTTTGTATACAGCAGTTTTTTAAGAAAAAGGGGGGGTATTTCTAAGGACTAGCTATTAAGAAACTTCTTTCTTTATAATTGGATATGTGTGTTACTGTTTCTAACAAGTTAAGTCAAATTTTTGTGATTAGTTCTAGGTTTGGACACTGATTAAAGAGGAGGCAGATTTCACGTATTGAATCAATAAATATATTTCCTGGAAAACAATGTCTTAATTTACTATATGCCTTGCCTTTAGGTATGCGCAAAATAACTATTCTTCATATCTGTCTCATCAGAACATGGATAGTCTCAGGAAACCAAGTCAGACCAGCAAGTATGACTGAGAGCTTACAAATCTAAATGAATTTAAAATGACCCATTTCCCTACTGACTGCCTGGTTAGTGGGTGGAGCCAGTATGCAATTGACTGTATCAGACTTTATAAAGATATGTCAAAAGTCTCTGAGCCGCATTGTTCTCTCATTTGTGCTGATGGAAAGCTGGAATGACTGTGTCAAAGCCAGTGGAACTGTGCAGATACAGAGTTATTAAGAATAACCCAGGTTTTCCTATCTTTAGAAGTCAAAATTAGTAAAATCATAAGAACATGCATTTCCATGTATCTGGAAATTCAGGTGGATTCCAGTTGGTAGCAGATATTTCAAATAAATTGCAATCTACTCTGTGGACACCTCTTTTTACAAACTTAAATTCATTTGAAACCTCTTGCATGAAAATTTGAAAAGCAAAACCCCATTTATCTGTCATGCTTATGGGCTATTTAAAAATATGTTCTGTGAGTATATTCTCATAAAGTTTACTCCACCCAAGCACAGGGTGTTGCATTTTTTTCAACTTACTTTTTTGGTGACCTTATCACTTCTGCAAAATCACTTCTGCTCCCTGGTTTACCCCATGAAGAGGTAAAGTATTTACAGCAATTAGCACGAATAAAAACACCAAAGAAAGAGCTACCATAGTCATTAATTCAAAAGTAATATTTAACATTTATATCTTCAGTGGCCCACTGTGTTTTGTTACTAAGCAGAACTCAGGAAGTGAAGCAAATCACAGAATGGCAGGGATTGGAAGGGACCTTCAGAGATCATCTAGTTCACCCCCCCCGCTGCAGCAGGGTTGCCTAGAGCAGGTAGGACAGGAATGCATCCAGGTGGGTTTTGAATATCTCCGGACAAGGAGACTCCACAACCTCTCTGGGCAGCCTGTTTTCAGTGCTCTGGCACCCTCAAAGCAAACAAGGTTTTCCTTATGTTCAGACGGAATTTCTCATGTTCCAGTTTGTGCCCATTGCCTCTTGACCTGTCACTGGGCACCACTGAAGAGAGTCCAGCCCCATCCTTTGACACCTGCCCTTTAGGTATTTATAAGCATTCATGAGATCCCCTCTCAGTCTTCTCCAGGCTAAACAGACAAGGTTTCTCGGCCTTTCCTCATAAGAGAGATGCACCAGTCCCTTGATCATCTTTGTAGCCCTCCAGTGGAGTCTCTCCAGTAGTTCCGAGTCTTTCTTGAACTTGGGGGTCCAGAACTGGACACAGTACTCCCGATGTAGCCTCACCAGGGCAGAGTAGGGGGGAGGATGACCTCCATCAGCCTGCTGGCCACGTTCGTTTTAATGCACCCCAGGACACCATTCGCCTTCTTGGCCACAAGGGCACATTGCTGGCTCCTGGGTGACTTGTCCACCAGGACTCCCAGGTCCCTCTCTGCAGAGCTGCTTTCTAGCAGGTCAACCCCTGTCCTGTACCAGTGCATGGGGTTGTTCCTCCTTAGGTGCAGGACCCCACACTTGCCCTTTTTGAACTTTGTTAGGTTCCTCTCTGCCCAACTCTCCAGCCTGTCCAGGTGACACTGAATGGCAGCACAGCCTTCTGGTGTGTCAGCCACTCCTCCCAGTTTTGTGTTATCAGGACAATTGCTGAGGGTACACTCTATCCCTTCATCCAGGTCAGTGATGAATATGTTGAATAAGACTGGACCCAGCACTGACCCCTGGGGAACACCACCACTAATTACAGGCCTCCGGCTAGACTCTGCGCCTCTGGGTCTAGTTACAGTCACAAGCCTTGCCCAGTCACAGCCCTTGGTCAGCAAAACTGAAGAGAAGGGTAACAGGCTGCCTTACAGAGGCTGGCTTACTTCACTGTGAGAAATCTGAAATTTGGTGGCATTAGCCATGCCTGTTTTTTCTAGAAAATGTGATGATGTGAAGAAAAAAAGTACCATGGCAACCTACAGTAGTTTAGAGATTTGAAAGAAGCATATGGTGGGTGCAGATTCTATGCACTAAGACTCGTAAATCCCTAATTACTCATAAATACCTCATTGTGTGTGTAATAGGAACCAAGGGGGCTCTTCTCAGAGGTTATGGAAAACTTAGTAATTATGTTTTGTTTCCTAATAGCTTAAAGCAATATTTTACGTACACCAACATTTATTTAAGAAAGGTATGCGTTACGTTATTCATTGCCTTTCCTTGGAAAACGTGTTATGGTGTTCACAGTAATGAAGTGCAAATAATGAATGTGGAAATCAGACAAGTTATTCAAAAGACAAATGGAAGTGCGTACAACCAGACAAAGGGATTAGGATTTCCTGAATTTCTCTTCATGATCATAACTCTAATGCTCATAACTGGTCTTCTCGGATATAGATTAAACTTTTCATTAATGCCAATATATTTATTGCCTCTTTCTTACTGTATTCTGTCACAGAAGATACTGTCAAATTTTAAAGCAAGGGAAGTAGTTTAGTCCATAGAACACTGAGCTAATGAGCTGATAAAGTATTTTCTGCTAGCTTTGGAGAGGTGATGAAAAGGTAATTTGAAATACAAAAAGGGAAATAACAACTTACTAATTTATCTAGAGGAGTACTGATTTCTTTCTGTATCTCCACCCCGTGTCAATTTTTATTGGCAGCTTAACCAAAGTTGGAACACCGCTGATGAAGGCAAGTACACGATAAATGAGAATAATTTCAAAATTGAAATAAACTCATAACAGTACAGGAGTGGATGTTTAGGTTTGTTTGCTTGTTTTAAATCCTCTATATGTACACAGTGTTTTCACAGTTTTAGTCAAGGATAAGAGACAAATGAACAACTATCTCAGTGTCCAGTATCAACCAAGACCAGATGATTCTGTGTGTTTCAGGAACCAGTTGACTTGATGTGGGAAGGTGAAATAATGGTGCTTTCAGTTCAGTACCTAAGTATAAATGAAACAAAAATCCACAGGAAAATTACTTATAATCAGCTAGAAACATGGATTTGGGCTTTACTTAGTTTCTGGTTTAGTTGTCTGTAAAACAGGTGTTTCAAAAAAATATTAATTTATAGACAGAAATCAACTAAATCCATGAGCCCCCGGCTCTGATACCTGCTTTACTATGGATTTTCATCTTGCTGGTCAGCTTTACGTTTAAGAAAGCATTAATGTTAACTGGAACTTTTCTTATGTGTTTGAGCCTTGCTTAATGACACAAGCCTTTTCATCAATGAGAACAGTTACAAGACATCTTTCCTTCACCAAACCTCCCATTCCGTTTTTAACTGTGGGGACTGAATCCTCTTCGTGACTTCTCCTTTGTTAAATTTTGGTTTAAACTGAGCAACAAAAATAAAAGCAGTGTACAAAAAGAGTGGAGTCACACAAATCTACTTTTCCTAAGAACAAAAGTAAAGATATACATGTTAATTTAAAATGAAGTAGAAATTGTCAGTCTTATTTGAAGTTTACTTTTTAACTCATTTTGACGAAAAATACGCTCAGATCTGATGCTAACATTTATTTTACATTGGTTTCACCAACAGCTTTTGCATATTTTTTATGTGAGGCTGTCTTTCTTCCTAAAGTCTGCAGCGTAGAGTCAGTTCTAAGGAAGCAGTCCAAGAAAAGGAGGAGTTCTCACGACTCTAGTATTCACACTTGCTACTGAACACAAAGATCAGAAGAGGGAGTGAAAACCCACATAGAATGGAGATAGTTGAGAAGATTCCTACAGAAGGTTTTGAAACTGAACTGCATTCTCTGCTGCCACCTCAGTTGGTGAAAAGTGATCCATACTTCCTGTTCCGTGGGCTTTTGGAATGTTGCTGCTATTTGAAAAGTCTTCAGCACTGGGTCCATTGTCTGTGAAATCTCTGTACTCGTATTCTAGAAGCAATGTTCAAAATGCTGAAACTTTTTCAAAGAATACTTAGTACGTTTAAATCTGTCTGTACCCTTGTCTAATACATCTTAAAGCTTTAATTAAGAACACATAGCTAATACCAGCTTTATTATAAACACAGGAAATAAAATTCTCATCATTAGTGTTAGACTCTAAAAAAAGATCAAAAGAAAGCAGAAGCACTGAAAGTCTTTCTCAAAATCAGAAACCATTATATTAATCTGTTTTACTGGGTAAGAGATGCAGATCCTTACAACAGAAGCTTAGAAATTTTTTTTGTGAAAGTACTCAACTTTAGCAGGATTGTTTCCAGAAATAATGTTTGCCAGTCACAGAGGAAGCTCTTATTTGCCAGCTGAGTACATTATTATTAGCATTATTAATTGGCATTATTATGTGTAGTACTTATGTAAGTTATGTACAGACATATCTGTTCTGAGTATCCCTAGCCTATTGTTACCATGATTCATGCTGTGCTTTGTGGGATTTCTCACCCTGTGTTTCTATCTAAAATATGATAGCCTTAGTCTGATGCTTAATAAGTTTTAACATTTGTTTGTGAATGATTAATTATTGTCTCTCTTCAGGGATGCTAGGTCAAGTATTTTTATATGCTGATGTATTCTTCACGGTATATGCCATACGTACAGTAAAAGAATATTACAGTGCTTATTTTGAATATTATGAGTTTCTCAAGGATTAAATAAACTTGAGTCTACAGATTTTCTCAATAATTTGTCTTCTTTTCAGGTGAAAGACCATTCCCACCTCATCAGAAATCACATCAAAGTGTGCAGTACCTGAGACTGAATGGATAATTGCTTCAACTTGCCTGACCATTGGATAATGTTATTTGCAGAGTTGCAGGTGGTTCCAGTTCTGAATGAACGTTAAGAACAGATTAGAGGTATGATTTTCATTTGAAAGGTACTCTGGTTATATGTGTGAAAGCTCGATCGAACCTATTCGGCAGGTTTGCCAGTCTTTGAAATGTCAGGTTCAAGAACTTTCTCAGCCTTTGGACGGACTACAAACATTCTGTGGAGTCTCTAAAACTCATAGAACAGGCGATTATGCACATAGCATCTTTGAATTCAGTTTCTATAACATTATTTTATTTTTAAGATGTTTTGACTTCTATGGACGTTCTTTATTTCAATTACTGTATAAACATAATGAACAACTCCCATCTGCTCACATCCCTGTACATTCATATTCTTTATTCTTTGTGTGCACTTAGGTAGCTTTCCCCCACTTAGCTAAATCCCTATCAACAGTTGAGATTTTAAGCATATTCATTTCTTTACTGCAGACCAATGCTCTTTTTGGCTTGTAGTTAAATGACTGGGCTTTGAAATCAATCAGGCTCCTTCTCGGAAGTTGTTCAGCACTAGTTAGGTCACGTTCCTTGAGCGTAATGAGGCACTGAACAAGTTAAGTTTAAATGGATTTTTTCATCAATAAATACAAAACAAGAAGCAACCTGACATAACAATTTTTCTTTATACCTCTTCCTTTTTAAAACAAATACCTACAAGAAGCATTTCAATAACAATTTCTTATTGCTCACACAATTGGTATTGCACTATGAGCTATTTCATTTTATGGTTGTTTTATTTCACCATTTGGATAAGGCTACAAGTTTGTTAGGATAAAGCCCTAAGCATATATATATAACTGATATATATGCTAAAACAGTGTTACCACTCAAATAGTGAAATGGTAAAACACATCAAAGGTTCTACAGTTTCAGCAAGCAGAATTTTCTAGGTCTATTATTACAGATTTACAATCACCATATGGGCAAAAAGAACAAGATCTAGATGTAGCCCTTTTGAAAGAAATTTCTTGTATTCTGGCTTTGAGATTTTCTTTTCACATTATTACACAGTATACAAGGCTTTTAACAATGAAATCTGTCTTATCTGACTTCGAAGTTGGCCTTGCTTTGAGAAGGAGGTTGGACTGCTGGAGATCTCTTCCAACCAAAATGATTCTGTGATTCTGTCAAATTAAATAATCAGCTCTCCTCACATACTGCAAACAATAGAGTAGTTTTCAGAATGCAATACTTTGAAGTATTTCTTTAAACTCGTTCTCATCATAAAACAACGAAGTAAGAACCAATGCTTATTGCAGATTTTTGAGTATTAATGGGAAACACATACTGTTTTTCCTAGTGTACAAGAATAACATGAGAGAAACTGAAATAGAATGGTTGTTAAATTCCCTGGTTATGCAATCATCCAAATTATTTTCTTGCCCTTTGAGAAAGAGAGAGAGAGAAAAATACATATGCAAATGTGTATATATACACACAGGTATCTCCTCTCTTTGTTAAAGGTAACAATTTTTTTTGACTTAAGGTTTGTTTGGAAATAATCACTAACTGAAGCATAACATTAACACAATGAGAATTTGGTGACCGGGAAATAATGAAAAGAAAAACAATGTGGACTGAGGCACTGTACTTGGAGAAGTAAAATGATTCCCAAGATTACTGTACTTCAATTTTTTTTATATATATATACTCAGTGTAGACAGTTCCAACTCTGCTGATTTGCTGCCAACAGTGTTTTTGCCATTTCAGCATCTGGAAGCCTGGCTGTTAAATAATCAATATTTATTATTAAATATGGAGAAGAGTTTACTAAACTTTCCTTGGAGATTTTCCTGACATACCTTAGAAATCTCTTTGTTAATGAAAACTCTCTCTACTGCTTTTTGAAATTGTTCAGCATATTTGCAGAGAGGAGGGTGACAGGAGAGGAGACATTTCTAGTTTCAAACATCTTAAAATTAGCCAGACAGAATAAATACTGCTTAACAAGTAAAAATCTTGAAATTAGCATAACACATTGTGATATACCTCACTTCATGTTCTTCAACTTCTTTCTTATCAAAAAACAGTCATTCAGAGGATCAATCCAATGCCAACTGAAGTCCATGGGAAAAATCCCGTTTCCTTTTTTGAGGAGTACAGACTCATAAGTATTTAGTTTTTATTCCAAGATACACTGAGTGGTTCTGAGTTTTTTATTCTTTGTTGTAGATTAACAAACTGTTTAAACCTTTCTAGATGCAATCTGATATTTCATAGGCTGGTATTAAAAGACTTGCCATTCCTTCAAATTTCATAACTCAAATGAAACATTTCATCTTTTCATCTTTTTTCTGGCATAAACAGATTTTGTTTAGAAAATAAAAAGAGAATCATATTCTAGACGTCTGCTATCAGGGGCAGATTGGTGACTTTTTATTGTGACACAAATACTAATCTTATTTTTTGTAAAACCTTATCCCAAAACATATTAATGATATGTGCAATGCCCATTTTTTTTATAAAACTGGAAAAATAAAGATTTTCTGTATAGTCAAAGGAGACACACAGACTATCCCATGAGTGTGTGCTGCCTGTGAGATTATTTTGTCTATCCAGTAAAATATTTCCACCGTGTTTGTGCAAAATCTGGGCTTGATTTTAACTACATGCGTTTTAATAGATGTTGCTTTAGCCTGTGGAAAACCCCTTTTGACTTCAATCAAAATTTTTCTCCTTGTCTGCTGTTTATTGTTAAGTAAATAAAAATAATTTCCTATATACAGGTACAGATTTATTTAAGGTTCTAAATTTGTAATGTATGTGAGTTAACACTCAGACTTGGTCTGTAATTTATGTGATGTAGGGCTGAGGCCCCTTATGAATCCCATTTTTATCCCTAAATAAAGGTAGCTTAGATAATTAAAGTACAGGTAGGCAATAGAGTAGATTGCATAAGTGGAATTCTTGAATAAGTTCTTTATTTAACCAACATGTTTCAGCTCGTTATTGTGAAGCCAGTTTTCCCTTTATTTTTCCTACCTCACTCAGATAAAGCTATTCTGTGCTGTTAGCTGACAGTATATGAACCATAGTGCTCTAAGGAATTAACTGAAGATAGAGCTTACTGAAGTGTGAGGAATACCACTGTATTAATGCTAACGTTGAAGAAACCCACCAACCGATAATTTACCTAATGGTTTTTGGTGGAGAGGAAGCAGCAAACTGATTCCTTGACCTTTCTCCAGAATTAGCGTAATGAGAAGATCTAGTGGGAAAAGGGTTTTGTCATTCAGCACACTAAATCTAACCCATTAGTGTGTATCCACTTGGGAATCCGGTAGCCTGCTTGGTCTCCAAGCAAGCACCTTTGTAGAACCGTATTACAGGCAAGCCTCACAGAGATAACGCAGCAAAGAGCCCGGCAGTCTCGCTAAATGCCTGACTGACAGGCGAGGCTGACACCACCTCCTGACACATGCTTTGACTTCTCTTTGCAACAAGGGAATTTTTAAGGTGAGTAACGTGGCATTCGCTGTAAATCACAGAGAGAGAAGGTCAGAAGTGTGTGATTGTGTATTTACTAAAAATCCAAAAGCTTTAGTAACTTTACTGAGATATGAAACTCTTAAAGAGTTTTACTGACTCTGCAGTAATCAAGATACCCTGTAAGTCATTCTTGCAGAACTATCTTGAGAAGTTACCAGCTGAGGCATAAAGTTTGCCCACCTATACTGTGCTGTGGTAGTTGATGGATTTTGAAGAAGAAAATCCCTGATGATATTTTATTTAGTTCTTAAAAGGAAAGAAATTACTCAGCTCAGTTGTGGGGTCACAGAATTTTGCAGTGCCCTTCTATGCCTCTATGAAGATACTTCTTTTTTTTTTTTTTTTTTTGACATAAGAGGAAGAATTCACACTGGTTTGGCTGGGTATTTGGCTTGTCTTTACAATGTGAACAGTGGAGGTAATTTTCTTCATAATCAAGGTTTTGATTAGAGGGGTCTAGCTGGCAAAGCAGGTCAGTTGGGGCAGTGTAAAACCCCATCTTGAATTGTAAGGTTTTAGCCAATACTCTTCATGGATGGAGAGCATGATTGCTGAAGAGTCATTTTGCAGTTTTTTTCAAGTGCTTTGCTATAGGAACATTTACAGCCTTCTTTCCTACTCGCAGGGGTAGAACACTGGTATTAATCATGCTTAGCCTAAATCCTCTGGTTACAGTCTTACATGACAATCCCAATTGAATTTGCCATGAGTAGGAAAATTTCCTTTGGGAGCTCTTGCTAATTCAAGTGACTCAAAACAGCTCATTCAAAACAATTGTACAGTTTATTCACCCAGAAGAACATATGAAGGCCCATTCCTCTGAGAGTTATGTTAACTTTCCCTGTTCTCTGAAAGTTTTAGAAGCTTGCGCTTGACCCAGATACCTTGAGTTCAGAGCTAGAAGACACAGCATTTCTCTCTATCCATAAAGTTTGTTGGAAAATGGCTATGTGTCCCACTCTTCCCAGTTTGCGGGTTTTGTGTCTAAGAGGCTGATATCCCTGCGAGATGTGCCACAATCCATTTCTGCCAGCTTTGTGAAAAATAGACTAATTTAGTTTAGGAGAGTAAATAATGGTTGAAAAATAAGTGGTCAGTTTTAATTTTTTATCGGGGTATTTGTTAGTAACCTAAATCTAGAATTAGGAGTCTAAGTGTGGGCTGAAAAATTTAAAAAATCTTAGACACAGGATTTAATCTACTACGATTACCGAAACAATGCTTATTATAGTGAAGAGAATGCAGAGGCACGTCTCAGAATATTTTTCAGGTATTTTAATTAGAAACTGCTGAAATATTTCTAGGCATTTTTATTACGCCTTTGTGTAATATAAGGGCTTAGATAGAATCAAACACAGTAGTCTTCTCTTTTCCCAGCGTTCACTGAGTTTAAAACTGATTTGCCATGAAGTTCACTGGGGAAAAGTAGCAACTGTTTTCTCATATAGAATTCATTTAAACTTCTAAGTGAGAGTCCAGATTTGCTGCTTGTTTTATTGCCTTCTACTCCCATCTTCTCTTTTTCGTTTACCTTCAGAAAGCCAAGCAGGCAATGGAAGTGAGATCGAGCTGTTGGTAGGATTTTTACCACTGATTTCTAAGAAACTAAGATAAGGTCCATTTAAAAGCAGAGCAAAACTAATACTCCACTCTCCAAGATACCATTAGAGTTACAACTCTAATGTAAAGTCAGAAAAGAGTCATGGTGTGCATGGTGTACTAGTAATCATCTCCTGACTGCTACTACAGACAGAGGACCAGGATGCAGAGGTGCTCTATTTGTGTTTTTATCCTTGGCCCTGGCTGTGACACAGGGGACTGACACAGGGAAATCAGCTGTTCTGATTGTGAGCTGTCTAAAAACGTTTAATGCTTGGAGCCTGTTTTTTCCATTTCTTGAATTCACTGTTCCACAGATTTCCATGGTGGAACTGGAAGTAAACCTGCTTCACAAATGTCAAGACATGTATGTCATTCAAGAGTCTGTGCTTCTTAGTTATTTTTTAATAAACAAAAAGGGCTTACCCTTTGTCCTGTCTTCTGCACTAGTCTAGTGCTAGACACAGACAAGGAAATGGGATTTCAAAGATGTTGTATCTAGCCTTATTTTAGCGAAAACAATATTTTCTATTTTAAGTGGTGAATTTGTTTAACTTAACTTGATAAAATCTAGAATTGGTGACAAGATGATTTAATACAACTCTTGCTAACAAGTTGCAGACATTACTAGTGTGTCAAAACAACATTGCTAGAGGCATTCTGGCGTCAGGCTGGACTGATAACTACAATACAGTGAAACAGCTTTTTGACAGCTATTTTATTCTTGAATGCTACTGATTAAAAGGAGCTTGAGTTACTGTTACTTTTTTCCCCTGCAGATATTTTCATTCATGTGCACTTTTATTTTTACTCACAAATAGAAAGGTAAATATTTTAAAATTAATAAAAATGAAAACCTAGAAGCCTACATCTTGACTAGATGTGAAATGGAATTTGAGATTTTTCCTTCTACAGTTAGGCTACCTCTCTTTTGTGATCTGAAACTCACGTATACTCTGCACGCGTTATAGGAATTTTTAGATATTTACCCTGTATCTTTGACCACCTCCCTCAGGAGACACGTATATGGTCAAAAAGGTAGAATTGATACGGGAATAATTATTCTTGTAATTTCAATGTATGTAAAGTGGCATTTGCTGAATTTAAAAAAAAAAATTATTTTATGTAGATTATGTGGGGCTTCAGTCTTATTCCCTTGATTTTAGAAAACTGGTGCACTTAACCAAAAATGCTATGCAAAACCTTCAATTTTGATCTGAAATAGAAATGTCAATTGAATTTTAAGCTGTACTTTAGCCTTTCTCAGTTCTATTCAGTGTCTTGATAAGGTCCAAGGATTCTTCCTGTAAACAAAGAGTTTTAAACTGACTAAAACTTTAACCTTTGCTTTTCATCAAGTGTTCACAGAGAATACTTTCTGAAAAAGTTGCTGTTTAGTTTGTATGCTTTATATTAGGTTTCAAATTAGAGCAGCATTACACATTAAAAGTGTGATGTTGAATTTTACACATAAAAAGTGCTATGTTGGTTTTTTTTATTGTTTTACACACCTTGTGTACAGGCAAATGTGAGGGAGAGATTTGTGTAAAATGAGATGGAAGTTGCTGTCTGGCAGAGCTTGAAGCCTTAAAACTTGAAGCTTGAAGCTCTGAGATTCCTGAGAGGAGGATTTGTTCTTCATGTGCTTCTTATCCCTGGAATGGAATAGATAGGTAAATAGTTTCAGGAGTGTACCTGTGTGCCTGTGGAGACATCTGTTATTCATGGGGATACAGCCCTTGCTCCTGCTGAGCTGGAACAGAAGTGCCATACAGATACAATGTTGTTCTACATACATTAGGCTGTTTGAAGTGTTGCTTTAACGTGCCAGGGCTGCTTCCTGAACCTGAGCACACTTGCTTTTGACCAGTGCTGTGTATGCGTACTTCGTGATTTAGATACCTGTGCATAGATAACTATCGCTGTTTTGGACACACTGGTGGAACCATGGCATCCATAGTAGCCATGGCAGATACGATGTGGGTGAATCATACTATTCTAGAACAACTGGAGAACAGATAGGATGCTTCTTTATCTAAGGTGTCACTAGATGCCTCGTCATCTGGATTATTCCCCAAAACTCATTCAAAACTAACTCAGGAATCTCCATTAGACTGGTCTGTAAAATACAACTTTTTACTGGTCGCCTCAGTGGAGTGAAATGCAAAAATTGCTTAAAATCAAGGTAGAGCAATGGTAATCCATGTATTAGGAAAGTCTATGAGGAAATTAAGTTAGAGGGGGATTTTTTTATTTAAAAATTATTTCCTCTGGAAACATTGTAGCTAACACATGATAGTGTGTTATGTTGGTGTGCCTCATTTTCAAGTGGGTAAAGCTTTATGTTTTAAATAGTGGAGACATTAGTAATAGCAGATTACATGGTTGCAGATGTTGCATCAGTAGTCATAGGGTTTAAAGATAACTCTTGATATTGTCAAAGGGCTTAATCATCTTTGTTTTCCATTCTCATTACTCTTTATATTTATGCAAAATGTCGTATTTCAACATAGTACTATACATTTATATTCTAAAGTTTAATATATGTCTAATTACAGAACCAAATACAAAAGATATGTCAATTTTGTGGCCTAAAAAAAGGAAATGAAATGGACTCTTTACTTGTACTCTTGACTTATCCATTCAAGCATTTTAACTGGCAGACTCCTTCTAATCCCCTGACAGCACCTGGAGGGGTGCCGGTAGAACACCAAAGGGATGGTGGGAAGATATGACATATGACACTGGGGCAAGATCTGAACTCAGACAAATGAAATCTGTCAGCCAGCTCCTCAAAGGCTGCCACAGTTCTTATCACTGCTTGGTTGAGCTGGCTTGATACACAGACTTATTGTATTATTCAGCTGGTTTGATTTTCCTTTTTATGACAACCTTACCCTGGAGACCATCCATCTCTTTGCAGTGTTGGAGAATGACTATAACTGAATGATATTTCAATATAATTTATAATCCTATACTGTAAACAGAAGTGATGGTTGCTTCTAACCACTGTGAAGAATTCTAATAGGTGCATTTGGACTCTTGTTTTCTTGGAGGGTTGGAAATACTCTGGAATTGGGAGATTTTTCATAGCTTAACTTAATAAGTCTTATAGCAGAAAAGCTGTGAAAAACCCTGAAAAAGACAGGAAATTTTTCCGAATGTGCCCAGGCAGTTAATGATGCATGTGAACAACTACAGCTGCAACAAATTATTTGCCAAAAATTTAAATAGTAGTTATTATTGCCAGCTTTCTGGATAATGTCCTGGAATGAAGGGCTTAGCGGTAAAAAGTTGGGCTCAAGTGAAATATCTGAGTCTGAAAGCAATCCAAGTAAATTTGGATCCTAAAATCCACACTTTAAATAAAAACTCCAACAAAAATGTAAGGTAAAATAATTGTACTACTGTCTTGTGTGGCAAGCTTAAGCTTGTGTTTTACCTTCTCCTTTGCATCAGGAAAAGGTGAGGGTAAGTATTACTAAACTCCTTAGTGAACACTCCCAACAGTACACTTAGTCTGGTGGATTTGAACAAACGGGATTTGTCCTAGATAGGGAAATTGCAGTCCACATCTTTAGCATATTCATTTTTACTTTGAAAGGACAGCCTTCTGGAAATATTCTTCTCCCCACAAAAGCTACAAAAGAAAATATTATTGAAAAGATACACTTCCGTGTGATTGCTGGTAGTTTATTTATATCATTAGATGTTAATGTGGTTCGTCTAGATTTTTTCTCATTTTTTGTGGAACATGGGGTGTTTCTGAATGGTAGACAAAGAACAGTGATATCTGTATACGGTCAGTAAGTCCTTATCTGACCTAAATAACTCCATTTACACTTTGCATTCATGAAATTACAAATTAGTTTTTTATATGTTTTCTGTGTCTCATACATTAAATGCAGTTACTCAATTATGAGAAAAATCTTAAGACTGAAGACGAGAAGGAACCAGATTGGTTTAGATGGAGGTGAGGCAGTAGGGGGCTTGTTTTATCTTTAATATGACAACATGTATGAAAGTGAAAACAGAGATAAAGACAGACAGTCCAGACTCTGAGTAATAATTCTGATCAAATTGTGGATGAACATACGCACCAAATACAGTGCATATGGTCTTTATAGTAGAATAGCTGAGCCTTCTTTTTGTAAGGAGCTTATTATGGGGTTTTGAGAAACACTGCACTAAAGTAAGTGAAAATAAATTAGTGGTGAGATTACTTTTATGAATATTCATTCAAAAGCTATCAGTAGATTTAATTCAGTCTGCAGAACATATCACAATGGATTTTAGTCACTGGTTTCCATGACCTATATCAGGTTCCATTCACTTTAGCACTGTGAGGCAGTACAAAACAAAGGCATACAAGCTGCGCCACAGTGTAAAAAGGACATTGAGGTTCTGGAGAGGGTCCAGAGAAGCGCAACAAAACTGGTGAAGGGTCTTGAAAATAAGTCTTATGAGGAGCGGCTGAGGGACTTGGGGTTGTTTAGTCTGGAGAAAAGGAGGCTCAGGGGAGACCTTATTGCTCTCTACAGCTCCCTGAAAGGAGGGTGTGGAGATGTGAGCGTTGGTCTCTTCTCACAAGTCACAACCGATAGGACAAGAGGAAATGGCATCAAGTTGCGCCAGGAGGTGTTTAGATTAGACATCAGGAAAAGCTTCTACACTGAAAGGGTTTTCAAAGACTGTCACAGGCCGCCCAGGGAAGCGGTTGAATCACTGTCCTTGGATGTATTTAAAAGACTTCTAGATGTGGTGCTCAGGGACATGGTTTAGAAGTGGGCCTGGTAGAATTCAATAATGGTTGGACGTGAAGATCTTAAAGGTCTTTTCTAGCCGTAAAGATTCTATGATTCTAAGCCTATCTTTGTTTTTGTAAGGAGCAAAAACTGGCAGAAACGTTGTGCATTGTAAAGGTGCTGGTTGCAACAGTGGAATTAAGAACTGAGATTCTCACCATTGTTTTCACTTTGACTCTTCCTATGTACTCTCCCCGGCACACCCAGGAACATTGTCCAAAATGGACCTTGCAAAGAGTGCTGCTTCATGCCTAGACATGTTTGTTGTTGTAGTTTTCCAAAGCTGTTTACAAACTAACTCTTTAGTGAAATACATAGATACTCCATTTTCAAGGAGAAAACAGATGAAGTGCAATCATAATCCTGTTGATGAAAAAGAAAAATTACATTTTCACTTTGCTTTCTAGAAGTTCTCAGTATTAATTACTTGTTTCATTTTGCCTTCCCAAATTGTATACTTGTTACTGATTCACACAAGTGGAAAGTATACTTAAGTGCAAATTAAATGCAGAAGTACACTGCTACTGGAGCAGTCACCTTCCCCCCTCCCATTCCAGCAGGCATTAGTTTGAAACTTTATGACACTTAGTGAAATTTTGACAGAAAACAATCCTATTTAGCAGTATGGAAAACTTTGTGCAACCTTAACCTTTGAATTATTTAGAAGTTGTGAAGCTCTCCAACCAACCCTCGTTGGGCCAAATATATTTTTGAGAAACCTGTTTAGGGCTACCCTGAAGATTCAACGAACACATCCCCAGCTTCATGTGAGGCATGATATTTCAGTTACATACCATCTTGTATGTAATCACAAAAGATTACACAATTTAAGAACAGAATAAAAGAGTTCTGGGACTTTTTTGCATAATCTAGCGAACAGCAAGTAAAGAATAACTGGCTAAGGGTACTGTGTAGTAGTCTGTGCTATACTGCTAGTTCCATGAATCCTGGTCATTGTAAGCATACATCAAACAATGCAATTGTGGAATCCTTTGTAGTCCTGAAGTCCAGCAGAGATGAGGAAGACATGCTTTTAAGAAATCCAGAGATACATGATATTTTGTATCATTCTGTTTCAAAGTGAAACTCTGAAAAACTTGTGGTAAAGTACACATTTCATCCCAGTGGGTGCATGTGTATGTGTGCCAAATCACTATGTGTTTTTATGTATCCAACTACAATTTGTTAACAATAATTGTTTTTAGAATGGGCACTTAACGTCATGAAGTTGCAGGCCTTTTACTAATAGATATTGTTAAAGTAATATATATATAGTACTATCTAATATATATAAATATTTTAATATATAATTATGTATAAAGTAATAAAGTCTTTCCTTACGGAAAGAAATGGTTTTGCCATTCAAACTCCAAAATTTTCATTGAGCTCCCTCGCTACTCTCATGTGCAGGCAACCACACACACGCATGCACCTGCATGAGAGAGTGTTCTCTCTCTTTAATTATCTTCTGCATCTTTACACTCCTCATTCCTCTGTTGATTTGGACAGTCTGATGGCTAAAATATATTCCAGTAGTCACCCAATGTATTTCTTTACAGTTGGGTTCCACTAAAACCAATGGAAATAAAGTATTTGTGTTTGCTATGCTGCAGGTATCTGAACATATCATCACTGCATCTTCAAAAGGGATAGGAATCTGGAACTAAGTAAGAGAAAATAATCAGTTTTTAAGGAAACAGTATCTTCCCTTAGTCCTTTGTCTTTTTGGGGCATTATGCCTAAGTAGTAAGTAACCTGAAGCATAGAATGATAAGGTATTGTTCAAATAAGCTCTTATGTACAAACCAGTAATTTAGCTTCTGCATACAGGTAGTTCTTTATACCAGCCCCTAACCCTCCTGGCCCCTCTCCCTTTCGTTTTCAAACATTTTTGTACATTTGAGCTTGATAAAGCATCAAGGAAAAAATTGGTGAGCTCACCTGAGCAGGGTAAGGAAGAGATAGATTTGGCATCAATGACTTCCCTTGTTAAGTGTTTGAAAAATCTTTAAGTTTTGCTCAAATACTGTTGGATTGTATATGTAATAAGATATTAATGGTATGAAATGAGGTCATTCATGTGTCAATATGATACTATTTCATACTTGTTTGAATAAATGTATTTTTTTTTAAGAACTGTGAAGCACTGTAATGTCTGTGCATAAGTTACATGAGGATTTAACTTCACATCACATGTGACACCCAATTCAGTTGATACGTTTTGTGTTGTAACTCCTTGGTATGTTACTGCTTCTCAGAAAACCATCAAAGAGCAGGCTTCAGAAGAGACTTTCTTTTAAGGAAATAGGCTTTATTGTACTTTTCTGTCATATAAAACAGATGACCTGTTTTTGTGATTGAGAATTAAATGTTAAAAATACTTGGATACATAAAAACACCTAGTGATTTGGCACAAGTACACATGCACCTACTGGGATCAGATGTGTACTTTACGAGATGTTTTTCAGAATTTCACTTTGAAACAGAATGAATCCAAATATGCCTTAATTTTCCATTACTTAGAGCTCTAGCATGTTGTAGCAGAAGTAAATATGGTCAGATTTATCATGGACTCAGTCAGGCTTCTCTGAAATTTTATTTTGTATCATAAATACTATGCACTTTTCAGTGGCCTATGATATCCTAAAAATGTATTGTATTACTCTCTAAAACTTAAATTTTCCCATTTTTTTTATTTCAGAAGCACTGTAAACAAATGTTTTCATTTCTTACTGCCTTCTGGAAAAGTTAGTTTCACTGGAGTATCCTCAGTTAATACTCACATGATAAATTGTGTGAGTCTGTAAACCCGAGGACCCCCAGGTCACTGAGCACGTAGTGGGACAGATCAGTTTAGCTGAGACCAGAATTGGCTCCACTTGACCTGAAGTAATTGATCTCAAGAAAATAGAGATACATGTATAACTGCCATACAATAAATATTTCATGTTATGGAGATCAGAAGAGATGATAAAACAATCCACTTCTAATTGAAGAAGCAAACAATATTATATTACTGATTTATTTATATTACACCTTTCTAGAACAGGAAAAATAGAAAAATAGCGTCCTCTCTCACCTCAAGTCTCAGTTCAACTTAGACTTTGCCATAGAAAGGCCATGTCTGGGTAAAGATTAGAGTAGAAGTGGTGTGTGAGAGAAAGGGATGCTGTGAAGATTAACTCAGAATAATGCGACAATGAATGAGTTGGTGTGCAGCATCGAGCAGTGGAAGTCAGTATCATTCATCTGTTGTGAAGTAATTTACTGCTTAAGAGGCTTCTTTAGAAATGACAGTGTCGAGTCCTATTGGATTGATCCATTTTCCTTCTTTCTTCACCTCTACACCAAAAGGATGTCTCTAGCAAAGGATAATAGCGGAGTACCTATCCCAAGAATACCTTGAGAAAAATCAGACTGTGGATTAAAAAAAAAGTAGAGGCCCAAGGAGAAAATTACAGAGGGAAAACATATGCAATAGATTTTCAGAGCAGGGTGGTGTTCATCTTAAGGAAATGCAGTGTGGAAGAACCATACTGTTGATAAAGATGCACAATTTGTGGTTAAAAAAAAGAAGGGTTGCCTTCTGTAAAATAAGTGTAATAGCCCACGTGTGCTCACTCTAGGTTGGGAGAGCTAGTCCAGAAGGGCTTCCTTAAAAATGACAGGGTGCTAGTGTAACACTTGTTTCTAGCAGTTGTCAGAACTATCTTACAATTCTTTCATGTTCAGAATGATTCATCTCAGAGCGGGATGTGCATCAGCTTAAAAACACAACTATGATCAGATGTCATAAGAGTAGCCTCCCCCAGATTATGCCCGTTTACTCTTGAGCAATTTTAATTTTCACTCCTGCCAGTGAGTGACATCATATTTTTGCTCTGTTTACCTCTGGGTCAGGCCAATCAAGATAATGATCTTTCCCATGAATTTGGTTGATCCATCCTTTTTAACAGCTAGACAGCATAAATAACAGGATCCAGATTTAGTGTTTATATAATGTTAATCATCAAATAATTAAAAATAACTTTTAGCGTGTGATTCAATGGAGTTTTGTTCTTCTGTCATTGGTTAAGTTTAACAATGTTTTTGAAATATACCGTATAAAATTCTTTAACAAAGTAGCCTGCTCTTCAATGTTTTATTTTTCTTTTTAATAATATAGTTACATGTGTAAAGTACAAAGAGAAGCAATGTACAAAGGCTGTAACTGAAATAGAAGTGTACAATATAGCTCAATAGTAATCCTATTAAGTAATTCTATTTGTTGATGCAATACAAGGCAAGTCAAGAATACATAGTCTTTTTTGTACACAAGTCAAATGGGTCTATAATAATTCAAATGGTGACAGCTGGCATTGTTCTCTGACTAGCAAACAAAGGAACTATTTCAGTGTTTGATCCATTTTTTATTGTGACTGTGTAAAACGACATACTGCATCAAACATTTACAAAAAATAACAGGAAAAGTTCTTTTCTATTCTATGTTCAAATGAACTAACGACTGCTGGCACATTCACATTTAACAACAGCTAATCAACAAACAACATTAAAAAGAACTAGAATAGCCCCTCTTGCCAGGGTCTGGTATTTTTCCCTGACCAAAGGTGAGAGGTGTATGTGTTTTCTAACTCTGTTGCTTGATCTTGGGTTTATTAACAAAGGCAGCCTACAAAGCAATATATTTCTTCAAAGACCCCGTTTCAAGCTCCTTGCCATTGCGCAGGTCTCATATGTTACAGCACTCCTATGTCACTTAGCTCATGCTGTAATTAGAGAAGAATTAGTAAAGCTCCTAAATATCTTGTTTCTCTGATTTAATTTAAAAGTGTAAAATGCTGCTAAGCGAGATTCCTGGGGAAAGGAAGGTCATTGAGTGTTACAAGGTAATGTTTCAACATCACTCACAGTAGGTTATGTTCTGATGTTAGTCGGGTTCTGAAAAGTTAACTCACTGAGGCAAACTAGATAGATCTCTCGATTATTTGACATTTATACATATTTGGGTGGCAAAGCTCAGTTTTTAGTAACTGTTACATGTTCATGCATTTGTTTGAAGTGAGTGTAAATCTTCTTTACAGTTTTTCTACAAGATCTTTCTTAATTTTATGTTAGATTTTTTTCTGAAGTCAGTCAGTCCCAGCAACATGCAGACTTCAGCAAAATCAGTTTCAGAGTTAAAATAATTAATTGGTAAAGCAGAGACAAAATCAACAAGACTGACAGTTCCCTGAAGAAGGTGTTTGGATTCAATCTTTTCTGTTACTCTGCCTGAGACTAACTTTTGAACCAACAATAAAATGCAACCAGTATTTCTTCCACCAGTAGTTCAAGAATTTAGCCTCTGTTTTTTTCTTTTGCTTTTCGAAGAGGTCCCTGAGACAAAAATGTCTCATTTCAGGTTGCAAATCAAAATAAATGAAACTTCCAAAGTTAGAGAACTGATGAGGAAAAAGTGTCAAGTTTTAGTTTTAATTTGATCTGCATAATTTTTCTTACTTTTTATTGCCTGGTTCAGTAGCTGAATCAAAAAATAAATTATTCAAACAGCTCTAATAATACTCTCCTTCAGAACAAAGATTAAGCCATGCTGTTCCTGAAGAGGTACTAATAACTGCACTGACCTGCAATGGTAGTAAGCCTGTCAGCACATAAGCAAAAATTAGGTATATAGTGTATGGTATTAGAGAAACAATACGTTAAAGGGACCCACCACCCTGGCTAGTTTATCTGGAGAAGAAGAATATCTGTGTAAAAAGAAAAGTATTTGTATTGCTTATCTACCGGAACCTGGACAAGTGAAAGCCTATGTATTTAGTCTTTTCCATAAAAATTCATGTATCATAAAACACCTCTTCTCAGGAAAACTGTTTCTATTTTGTCTAGGAGGGCTGTCATTCTTGCTTGAGCATTCCATACCTGTGAATAAGCAGAAGCTACTATAGCCTGGAGTGGCATCATAGTAGTATGTGTGCAGAATATAGCAAATAAATCCAATTTTATGTCAGGTTTTGGGAGCCTTTTTTCTACACCATTTTATTGATATGTTATGATAGCTTTATCTCTGAAACGTGTCTGAAACAGGTAAATCATTTTATATGTATAGAAGACTATGATGTGAAGGGCTGTTCTGATACAGATTGTTGTAGGGAGAATATTAGGCACGTCAGGAATATTTGTGAGAAGGATAGGACTGTAGGCACAAGAGAGTCTATAACAGGGAAGGGAGAGAGAGGCAGATACTCTCAGAGATATGGGAGATAACTGGGCCTCTGTACTGACTGTAGCTTAAAGTATAGCAGTGAAATACAGATACATGGATTGTGGGAAGTGTGGTCAAATATATCAGTTCCTAACCCCTTCCTTGAGAAAACCATGAAAGGTATTGTGTGTTCATACTTCGTCTCAGCACATTTCAGTGTTAAAGTGTAAGGGAATGTTGCGGATAAGCTGGTATTCCACACTGAGCGAAAGCAGTGACTATTACCCTGGAGAGCAGCAAGATGCTGTTGATCTCCACACACAGAAGCTTCCATCTCTTGCTGTCACAAAAAGCACTGCTTTAGAAAAGGACAAGTACTGTCTTGCTGGTCCTGCAGGTACTCGGCCATTATCAGACTATACAGTCTGACAATGCAAGAGTAGGCTAAGGAAGAACAGGCTGGTGGGAAGAGGAGCGCTCTAGGGGAAGGAGGGAATAACAGGGGAGCATAGAATTTGCTTGTTAACTGGAGAGAGAGGAGAGGTATCGTCCAATAGCATGAATGTAGAGTCCTAATTCAAGGATCAGTCTTCCTAAAAATAGACCAGTACACCTGCTTCCTCTTTTACGTGCTGGGGTTTGGAGTTTATCTGTATTGAGTAAATGTGGTAAGTACCAAAAGCCATGTTCTTGAGGCCATATATATTTTTTTTTTTTAAAGGCAGCAATGTATACTTACCTGTTGCTGTGGTTCCACCTTTGACTGCTGCATCGACATGGTCACATTTGGATTTCAATGTCCCTCACTGATGATCATTTGCTTTCTCAGTGTGTAAGCATGCAGTATTTCCATTTTAATTTTCTCCTGTAGACCTTTATGTAAGACAACATTGAGCAACTTTTCACAGTCAAAAAAGCATTAGAAAATTTGTACAGCTACACTCAGCACAGGGCACCACTGTGGGCAGTAACTGAGGATCCAAGAAACGTACCAATTTTACAGTGTACCCCAACCAAACCGCCACGTATTCTGTAAAACTGCATTTTTGCAGGGCTTTACTGTTTCCAGTTCTGAAGGCTGACATAAGTTATCTTGGACATCGCAGCTCCAGATAAAGTTTGACCGATAAGAAACCAACAGGCTTTCCTTCCTCCCTACCCCATCATAAAATTCTCTGTGTCTGCTGAGACTACCGGTTGGTTCTGTCCTCTTTTTCTCTCCTCAGATTTTAAATTCTTGAGGCAGGGATCATCTCTTTCTCTAGTGCTCTGCTCTTCCCTTCCCTTTCCTCCCCAAAATTGAGAACACTGTCAGAACTTTAAAAAAAAAAAAAGGAAGAAGAAAGAATGCAGTAGCAAATATTCCCTTTTCAAATAGAATCATTACCATAGCACAGTTATCCTTCAGCAGCTGCAAATGGAACAGGGAGATGTTAGTGTTCACTTCTACTGATCTCATTATACAAACCACTAAGAGGAGCAAGGGAATACATTTGGAGAGCTTTCATGTGGTTAAAGCGACAGGGGAAATTCATTCTTTGATATTCCCTTGTTCAGTGTATCTGCCTCACTTTGTGCCTGCCCCTCAAAAGGCAAGGCTGTAAAAATATTAGAGGATTGTTGAAAGGGATTGAAAAATAAAAAAAGCCTCTAATTAAAAGGACAAAAATATACTTGGAAAGTGTTTCTCAGTGTTTTTAAGTTCAAAACCAGACCACCTATCCAAATCTCCTCATTAAAAGTCAGATTCAATTTTCATGCAGAGAGCTCGATACCAGGTTTCTACCCATCTAGACAAATACTTATTACTTTGATTTCTGTATTACCAAAGTGCCTAACAACCACTGATTGATATGTGTGTTTGTGCCCTGATGGTCTTGGTAAGGAAAAGTCAGCATCCCCAGTTGTTAAATTGGTAATGAAAGCTCAGAGGTCAAGAGATTTGTTCACAATTGCCTGGAATGCAAGGCAAAGTCCCTGTCTCTGGAATTCTATGTCGCCCATTAAACATAAAACCAACATTCTTTCATTCTTTCCTTCAGTCTCTGTGCTGCTGACTCACCAGCTATCGGCAGGACCAGAATGTCATGTAAAAATTGTAGAAAATTTTGGATGGAAAGCAAAGTTGATACTAGCCAAACCTTCTTGTTCAGTAGATGTGGCAGATAAAGCCATGGTAAGGCTTGAGAAAATAAGTACCGAATCCTGACAGAATCTACATGGAGTCCAGTTAAATATGTGTCCAAAAACCCCAATGGCTATGTGTTATTCCTTGTCTTCAGAATATGACAGCGTATATAGCATAGTATATAAAAATGAAATGTAGCCCTTTACATTTCTGGCTGCTGGAGAAATATATTTTCTTTTGGTTTTGTTTTCTTTCTCCATTAGAAACTGTAGTTTGTTAAGTCTCTGCACGGCTGATTCTTGCTCTCTGGAGAATTCATCTGCATAGTCCTTACTCCGACAGTGTTTCCAACCTAGGGGGATATGCCTAAATCTGACAGTAGAAAGAGATGCGTGCATGGCCACTTTGATGGGAACTCCAAGTTATCATCATAAATAGCTATGTCGTTCCCTTAAGAATTTAATTAGTCATTTCACTTGAATTATTCACTTGGAAAAAGGCAGTGCACTGGGTAGCTTTTAATCTGATTAGGCTATTAGCTAGTAGCAGAAGATGAATATCTCCAAATAGGAGGTGAACATTATATTTCAGTCAATAGGGGTACTAGATTTTGAGGTAATGCACATGGTTTCGTAGTGCTCCCCATACCCATTAAAACAGAGTAATCTTAAAAAGGAAAAACTAACCAAACCCTGAGGTTAAGCTGTGCTTTGTGGAATTCAGCCATATGTTGTAAAATTGAATGAAAAACTTTACAGAGGGAGGGAACTTGCCTGTAAAGATAAGAATTAAATATATGTAGAGAAGAAAAAATGTTACATTTAGTATATATTAAAAGATATTTATTTATGCACTGCCTGAAAAAATGTCTTCTAAATGAAGTATAGTTGTCAGTTATCACGTGATAAAAATAACTACCCCTGCTTGAAAATTTTGTAAGGAATAGAATAATGGGGCTATTTTAATTTTACTAAATTATTGGGAATAGATGTAAAGATTTATTTCACAGAACAAAAGCATTTAAGCAGGAGTTTATATTACTGTCATGCGTCAGTGATAGTAACACTGGGACTTCAGTCTGCATTACTACAATGATTAATTAAAGGCCTTGTTCAGGATGAGTGAACATCATTATTGTTTTTAAATAGGAAAGGCAGATAACCATTACTGATTACTCCTCAATTCCCAGTCTCACTTGTTAAAGACTAAAGAATACTAAAGTAGGTTGTATAGTTTTCATGAAGCTATAAACGGAGCCAAGAATAATATGATTAATATGCAACACATACAAAGGTAAAGAATGAGAGCTGGATTAGTTTAAAAATTAAAGTTACAAAAATGCTGCACTGTGTAAGTGCAAATAATACTGCTATTTTCATTAATAAGGGAAAAGAAATTTAGGCTATAACTTTCATTTAAATAATTTTTTGTAATCGCACAAGAATTTTTAGAATGCATTCCCAGATGCAGCAGCATTATTTAAAGCCTGTACGTAAACAAAAGCTAACTACCTTGCCTTAAAAAAACATACACAGAAATTCTGTAATCTTGAGTAATTTAAATATATCAGTATATACTGAAATACAAACCTGTCTGCTAATTAACTGACCATTAGAAATTACACACCTGGTTTAAAATAAAAATTACTGAGAAATGCTGTTATTAACTTGGCTGAAACTGGGAATAGCAGCCTGTCCTGGTTTGAGGTAAAACAGGACCAATTTTGGTCAGTAACTTTACTTCTTAGCTGGGTGTCTTCTAACTACTGAAATTAACAGCATATTGTGCAGACAATGTTCGCTCTCAGAGTGATCAGACCGATGTTTATAGCCGATGCCCAGGCACGGGATGCAGAGAGGCTCTTGCTTACACTTACTGCTATAGCACCCCAGGGCAGTGAACTTTGTTACTGGCCCCGTTGGAGGCTTGGAAGCGGAAAAGCGCAGTGGGGTTCCACCTGCGGGGAGGAGCGGACAGGACAGGTGACCCAAAACTGACCAACGGGGTATTCCATCCCCTCTGCCTCACGCTCAGTATAAAAGCTGAGGGATCAAAGGGACAGCTCTCGCTCTTTTGCTCTCTTTCTTCAATGGCTGACGTCTGAGGAGGAACTCTGTTCGTCTGCCTTTGGTCCCAATCCTGAATGCAGATCTGGAACCCAGTTCTCATCTGTCACTGAGTGCGGTCTGGGATTTCCCCACTGCCAGCTGGTGACATGATGGTCATTCTGAGAGCTTGATACAGTTTTGTATATATTTCATTATTTTCTTTTTATTATTTTATTATTAATATTTCATTAATGTAGTTTAGTTACTTCTGAATTCATAAGTCTCTTTATCCCTCCGCTGCCTCTCTCTTTGAAGAGAGGTGGGGGGGAGCAGCCGTTGGTCCCATCTGGGGTGCCCCACGTCCCCGGTGGCCGGTTCGGCCTAAACCACGAGGCAGCCATAAGAAGTTTACTGTAGGGCTTCCAGTTGGCAAAATAATTTCTAGCATGGATTTCTAAGGAGGTACGCAAGCAGACCTCCACTGCATTTTCTTTATATTCGTCTTGCAGAGGACACTTTATTTTGAACATCAGAGTGGTTGGCTTTGGTTTCCAGCTAGGAGAACAGAGAGTAGATTCCTTAGCTCAGTCAACAGTATAAGCAGGTGCAAATTGTGCTAGACTTACAGTACAGCAAAAAATATATGTGCTATGCACAAAACTTTTAATCCCATGATTCCCAGAATGCAACTAGAAACTAGGAAGCATTGTATAAGCAACTATGCAATTTCAGTGATCAGAAATTAATGTTACAGAATAGGATTCAAATCAGTCAAGACAAAGCTGATAGATTTAACCATTAGAGAAATTAGGAAGCTAGGAAAATTTACATTCTTTGTTGTGAGAGGCTTCATACAAGGCTGTAGGGTCTTGCTCAGAATCTGTAGTCTCAAGTGCTTTGCTGAAGGTATTTATCCCCTTCTTTCAGGGGAGAAACATGAAGAAGGTAATAGCCTGAGCTTAATCAGAGCATCAGACGCCTTAAATATGATCAGTAAGGAAGAATAATTGCGATCTTTTGTTCTCTGGTAGTTCGTTGGTAGCAGGCCTTAGAACAACAATTGCATTGTTCAGGCTCGCAGCCTCCATAAATGCTCTGATTCAGTAATAGAATTAAGTATATGACAAGTGTCCTGCTTTATCCATCCACCTGAGTCTTGCATCATCTTCTTCCCCTACAAAGTTGTGATTTCATGCCAGCACAGAAATCCTAAATAGGACGGGGGGGGGGTGGTATGGTGGTGTGTAACAGTTACGAAGGGAGTAGCTCCAAATGGACCCTGCACCAAAAGGAGTCCCAATAAAAGAAGTGCTCTGCTTGGCTCCAGCCATTTTTTGCATTATGAAAAGCAATGGAAGGAATGTGTGTCCTTGTAATGTAACAAAAGGAAGAGTATAGCTCTCCTCTTCACGCCATCCTCTGTGGACGGCCTTCCAGACAAATAACAAAAGCATGGGAGGTCAGAGTTATTTCTACTTATTATAGTGTTAATTTAGAGACGTCTCTAAGTCAGAAAATGCTTTCTGAATGAGTCCATTTAAAGCATACATGGTCTGAAAAGACGAAATCTCTATTACGGGGAAGTGCATGCAGCAATAACAAAAACTCTCAAATCATCTTTTAACCAAAGAAGTATTTTAAGAATATTTTGGGGGCACATGTTACAAAGAACAGAAAATAATCTTTGTGGTTCTCACTGGACCATTATATTCTGTTATCTGTCCTTCAGAAAAAAATTAAGTGCAGCTGAGCTGAAGCTACTTGCGTAACAGTCTCGGTGAGTAAGAATTCAAATTCAAAAGGAGATGCAAGCAGACAAAAACTTCACCAAAAGACGTAAGTTCACAAATAAGTAGAAAATAGGCACATAACAGAGATACCTGTTCTTTGCTAAACAACAGATGTCAAGCAACATACAATGAAGGAAAGATGGAGGATTCTGGTGGTAAAATGATTCTTCTAATAGCACATAACAGATGATTAAAAAGTGTGCAAATCAGAGCAACCAATAATAGATCCAAGACAACATTTTTCAAAAAACCCTTAGCATTCAGTGTCCTACTTAGGGACTCAAAACTTCTACAAATATAATTGCAAATGAAACTGTGAGGTTGCCATTGTGATGTTCTCTCTCCTTCCTTCAAACGGAAAAGACTTGCTTCCTTCAGCAAGACTGAGGAAGAACTCCCTGAAAACCCTAGCATCCATGGTCTATTTAGAATATTGAACATGGAGAACAATACAGAAATGTATCACCATAGAAGAAATCTTTCAGATATTTGGTGTGGTACAAGAAAGTACTTTTGTATTCATGAGAGACATTAATGATAAGGTTTATACAATAGCTAAGGGGTAAACTCAGAGAACAAGCCACACTTGTGTTGGCTACAAAGTTTGGCAGGCAGAGGCAGTTACCATCCCGTTCTTTTGTTTAATAGATATGAAAACAGAGCTGAAATGGAAATTAATGCTGAGAGCTGTTTTAGGTGAAAGAGCAAGGTCTGTCTTCTGGCTGTTTTTTCTGATGGTTTGCCTCACTACAGATCTGTGCAATAAAAATGAATTTTTACCCTTCCTCCAAGTTTCCTTGGAAGCTCAATTAATTTCATAGGTTTTGTGTCTAGTCTGTGGGCTGTCTGAGAAAGACTGTGTATTATATGTGTCTGTGCGTGATGTGACTCGAAAAATAACCCTGATATTTAAATACTTAAAAGTAATGTGTTTTTCTGACTTGTTTCTTAATTTAGAAGATCCACATTTAGATTCCACAGCTGCTCTCTCAAGACTTCTTTGCAATGAACAGGTTCCTAATTCTTTATTATACACGAATCTGTGAACCTTTATGTAAATTTATGGTGTATTTTTGGCTTTTTATTAGAAAAAATTGGCGGTTATAAGTAAGTGGGTTATTCAGTGTCCAGTGAAGTTACTGACAGCATTGCTGTTTATTTTTCCAGGCATAGATTCAGGTTTAGTTTTGGGTTTTTGGTTTTTTTTTTTTCAGAGGTGTTTTGTATTAGATTACTTGAGTCTGTTTTCTGTTACAATACAGTTGTTCATCCCAAGGTGAATTTTCATTGCCACCATAGTAGAAATTTATAAAATTTGGAGAAATTATACATGCTCTGCTCCATCCCCTGATACATTGTTTTTGCACACCACAATTATATTGCTTTCAGCCAATAAACCAATCAGAGACTTAAGCGTGAAGGAGTATGTCCATTCTTTATATATGCAAAACTGTTGCCAGTGGCGTACTTACATTGGCAAGAAAGTTAGGTCTGCCTCACTGTAATAGATACAACTGTCATACTAGCTAGTTGTATTTTGGGAACACTAAAATATACTGTTCTGCAAAACACATAGGATTATGTTAAACAAAATAACTATCAATGAGAATTCTGTGCCTTGGAAGAAATGATGAGAATAGCAAGGTGATTCTTGCCAAGTCTAGATCTCTTACAGCAGTTTTCTTCTGAATGGATTGGCATGGCAAAAAGTTCTCTCTCCTTTTTTTTTGATTCAGCATCATGGGTTTATGAGTTAGAGCATCTTTGACACAAAAAATTTAGTCTTTTTACTTGAGATGGACAGCACACAAGGGTCTTGATCCAAACAACTCTGTCCACTTATTTGAGTAGATATTAGAACATTCCCTCATACTACCACTTTTCAACACATGGTGAACATGTTCTGCTATTCAAGGCGTTGTATCATTTTTCTCCAGCAGCATTAAAAAGAGATTTCCCATTAGACTCCAGGATGCTGCCTGGCAATTACAAAGCTTTTTCGATGAAGAGCTCTAATGGGATTTATTTTTTTTCAGCTTATACTCAAATCTTTTACATTTTATTATTGGAAGATTAGGACATTCAAGATTTTTTGTGGATTTCTTCTGCCATAAAACAAGCTCATATTCTGTTGGCACATCAATCAATTATATAAAGAAAGAAAAAATCAAATAAAACAGATCAAATAGCTGAAAAATGTAAATTCAAAGCCATTTAGCTCAGTGACTTCAGCTGACTGTAAATGATATCTTTTATGTATAACCTTTTAATATAACCTATATATAACCTGTATATTACATATATATATAATATACATATATAAATACATATATATAAAAAAGCTAACTCCAGTGATAGTCCTCACTCCTCCCAATTCTTCCTACTCCTAAATAAGAAGGGTCTGTCTGACCCCACTGGAAAGACAACTCAAATGTTTAGTGCCTTTATATCAATATTAGTAAATCTCTCCAGAAATGAGGAAATGGTTAGTGTTTCATTATTGTGAATTTCAAAGTGAAATACTACATGAAAAGTAAGCATTTACATTTAAGTATGTCTTCACTACTTCCTGAAACAGCATTTTTCAGTGTTTCTGTGCAGTGTTTTTGCATTAAATATTTAATTTTGGGGTAAGTGAGTGATGCATTTCAGGCTGCCCCAAGGTGGTGTGTTTTTTCCCTCACCACTGTTTTCTCTCTCTGTTTTCCATCCTCACGTTCTGTTAAAAGTCAGTCAAACCACTCTCTCTTTTTGAGGGTTTGGGTACAGAAGTCAAACATCCATTATTTTCCCACCTGTAGTAATGTTCACTCTGGAAAGCTAAGTTAGAGCCGTAGAAAAATAAGTTCATTAAATGTTATTTCCACAATAATGCACCGTGAACAACTTATTATTTTATATCTACATTACTGTAAATTAGAAAAGAAGCAGAATTAAAACATTTTAGAGCAGCTGCTGAAAATGGTTTCAGTTCTGTATTGAGGATGACAAAATGAGGTGTTGACTGACTTCAGACACTGCAGTTGCGTATTTTAACTGGGAGAAAGGTTTGTGGGATACCACTACCATCTTGCGGCAGGTCAGAGTATAACAGCTGAATTTCCATTGAAAGAAAAGGCCAGATCGTAAATGAGTCTGAATATCATTCATTTCACCTTGTTCTGTCATCATGCTATGTTACAGTTAAAAATTTTGTATTCTGCCTACTACTGAACCTACAAATGCTTGCACAATAATGGTAGCTTTTTTAATACATGCACAGTTGTATAGCCTTACTAGTCAGAAAAAATGGGATTCATTTTCTTTTTTGAGTACGGACTGAATGCAGACAGACCTAGGGGACAGCGCTGGAAATTTGTAGTCAGTACTCGTGTTTGAATATAAAATATCGTACTGGTTTTAATGTTTACCTTGTTAAGCGCTGAAACTCCTTGCTACAGAATGTACAGAAGCCTATAATTTATTTGGATTTTGATATGACTCAAAATTGTGGAGACAAAATCCATTAAGAAGTGTGAAGTAAAAGACCACATCAAGCTGGGGTAACCCCTCGATGTAAATTGTTGAGAGAGAATTTTGCAAGTACTTGTCTTTTTGTATACTCTTTCCTAAACAACAGCGTGGAGCTATGGTAGTTGAACAATTAAAGTAAATAGGCCTTTTACCTGAGCCAGCACAGGTGTTCTTATTTATGTGGGAGTGTTGTTGATAACCGGATTTTTGGAAAGCACTTTGATAATATGGTGATTTATGCGTTATTAGAAGAATAATTGGACAAAATATTAGTAGGTTTGTTCTTCCACGTGGGATTGGAAAACTATCCTACATAATTTTCCTGAGAACACAGTAGGTTTAATTCTGTTGATTCAAGTATTTCAGGTCAATTGCAGAATCAACATTGCAGAATTAACAGAAAAGAATAACGATTAAGTAACTCATATTAGAATAATTACATTCAAATATTGTACTTTTTTACCTAGCATAAAATGAAAAGTCATTCCAAGATAATGCAATCCATAGCTAAATATCACAGCCGTATGCTTTCCATGATGGTTGTCAGTACAGGCTCCCATGCTTCAAGTCATGCTATTGATTGTTGTCTGCTTCCTGTACTTCCATTCTGTGAACTTCAGTTGCTGGATCTCAATGTCTCCTTAGCCTGGCTCTGCCCTCCTTGGCCCATGCGCATGTCTGCACCAGATCCATTTGACACACACTACATCACAGTGATTGGCTCTACTATATGTTGTTGGAGCTTGGTGCTCTTACAGTGCACTAAGAAGGTTATAGTTTTATTTCTAGTAACTGCACATCTAGGAGTTTTTCCTCCTGTTTTTAGTTTTGGGTGGGTTTTTTCTTATGTTGGATTTTATTGGTTATACTTCGTTACTTACCAAAGTCGATTTCTATTTTTGTTTTTGTGCTCCCTGTGGGGAAAGTCTTTTTCCACTTAAGTTGTTTTTTCTTTCTTTTTTTCTTAATACTGTGTTGTCCCTTGACTTTGCAATTTTTTCCAGTTTCCATGTAAACAGGGTTTAGATGCTGCTTCTAGAAATACTCTGACCTTGCCAGTCACCTTTTTTTGCTGTTGGATAATGCATGGTACCTTTCAACTTCTACTTACAGTGTGTCTTTGAAATGGTCAGTGGGTAGAGTTACTTCAAACTTTTGTTCTCCACCCGTCAAATTCAACATCTAATATCATTGTATTGTATGCTTTAGGACATTTATTACTTTGCTTGTATATATTAGAATGGAATACGGTAATTTTTAAATATAAATTTTTTTTAAGATTACAGTAAATGTAAGCAAGGGTGCACATAAAATATCTTCTATCTTATATGGCTAAGGCTGTATTTTAATGAAGAATTATGGGTATGATGGGTGTTAGAGCTGTATAAAACTGCACTGTGATTCCCAGGAGATTTAGGTAAGCTTTTCAACAGTTGGATATTGAAGTTTTATTTTCCGTTTCAGAAAACTCATTTGAAGCTTTCAGGGTTCAGTGGTTTTGAAATTAAGTCACTATACAGAACTATCACAGCACTTCTTATCCACGTGGAAGCCCAGGCAAGATGATCCAAGCTAGAATTGTATGTCTGTAGGTCTCATTTCTCAAGTTAGTGGTATGTGAATTATTATGTCAAAGAGAAACTGTAGCATCAATATGGAAATGCCTTTGTAAAAATATTTGCCAACCCTTCAAACTGTCCACTGCAAAGCAGGTTGTTTCCTGAAATCCTGATTGATTTTTCCTGTGCACCTGGGAATGCCCATGTTCTGAAGCAACTCCATGCAGGTAGGCTGGGAGTGCTTCTTCAAAGTTTTAAGATGCCTGAGCTGAGGTTTGCTGAGGGCAGATTCTGCTTCTATTTGCTTACCAAGCTTTATATTTGAGCTTCAGTGATGAAGAGGAGAAAGCTTGTTGTCTATACAATCCTTTCGCATTTGTTGGGGTTTGGCAGCCTGCTAATCTGCTCGTGCTTGCTAGCGCAACTTCTCCTTCAATGGGAGTTTGATGCAAATACGCTAGATCTCACCGGGCTATTGTGGATAGATTATTTGCAGTCAGTTCAGTCCTGAGTATAGGCCTGTGCCTCAATGATCATACGAATTGCATATGACAGCTGGCAAGGAAGCTGCCAGCTATTGCCAAGGTCTTTGACTGACCTACATGCTGTAGATAGATAGCAAAAAAAAGAAGTGTGTACTTTCATTTGATCTAGGCTGGCTGGACTTTCAGAGACTTTCATCTGTATACATTCACTCTAATTCAAAAGTCACTTCAAACTCAGAATGAATCTGGCTAACCTGTGCCAATCATGTCCAGAATACCAGATTTATATGAATGTGCGTAAGCAGCTTGAATATGCTATAATATTCATGTTTCTGTTATGTTCTAATAAGTGTATCTTGTGCTACTTTCTGTATAAAGGAAGACATGACTGATGAAGTTTGAGTTCTAGGCTCCCCTGGTACTTATTTGGGCAGCAATATGTATGGGTTGGGCCATTTACTGTGCTGCTGGAATAGAGGAAAAGGCAGTGGCAGCTGTCGGATGGAGTAAGTGGCAGTAGAGCAGACGTCTAAGGATCAGCCAACACTGACCACAGCTAGTGGGTAGAAGATGGCTTTTTGCCAAAATGTGGACGTCTCATTCGTTTGTGAGAGCAAAATATCCTGCCATAAGCAGAAAGTTCCCCATCCGTTTTTTAAGACCAGCAATTTCAAACGCTTTAGAAATTTATCTTAAAGTGACTGAAGGTAATAGAAAAATATATCACAATTTGCAAGGATGTAGGAAAGTGATCAGTGAGTTGTAGATTTACAATGAGTATACTGAAAAAAATAAAGCGCACAGTAATTTCCATCACTATTTATTTTTGGGAAAGGCCACTGTATTCTTCATGTATTATGAATTACAAAAACATAGGCTAAGCAATAGCCTTGATAAAGTTAAATAATAAAGCCAAAGGGAAGTGGATAGGAGAGTTTGTATAGAGAAGGCAGTACTGGGAGTGAGTTCCATGCAAAGCCATGCTTGGAGGCATGCATAGAGGTGTTTCTGTGGGAAGCAAAGTGCAGGCGTCAGCAGGAGTTCACTGCCTTCTGTCTCAGGAAGTACCTACCACATGGTATTTCTGTGTGTGACACGCAGGTGTGACACCCAGTGTCTTGCCCAGATGTAATATATGTAACTCCTTCCTGTGGACATGCATTTCCATTACAAAAGTAGCTTTCTTCTTTAGCTAAACCCGCTTTTTAAATTCCATACCCTGAACAAAATATTAGCTAATCTTCCGAAAAAGAAATTATCAAGTGTACTTGGGCATTTGTCTGTGGGGTTTTTTATGGCCTGGTAAGTACATGTAAATCCTTTTCCTGTAAAGAATTTGTCTCACTGTCAGAGTAAAGAATGTGAACAGAGAATGGATAGAATGAAGCAAGACCAGAAACAGAATAAACTTCAGAGATGAGCAGGCAGCTTGAGCTGAGTACTGTGGAAGACAGGGATTCATTGAAAGATTCAAAGACAGGAAAACTTGAATGCAAGAGAGATCATCTAAGATGGTCCTTATTGGCTGGCAAGATAAAGTAGGTGTAGAAACCAATTTGGCAGATTTTAGCTGCAGTTTTAGATGTCATTACTTTGTTTGCAATATTTTATTTTTTTTTAACTTTCGCTGGAGTTTATGCTAAGCATGAGAATTGAAGGAGAAACTGACCAAAAGACAGCCTTCATTAGCAGTGGACTGCAGTGTTACGGAAAAGATAATCATTTGGGAATATGGAAAACAGGTGTGTTGTTACACAAAGAAGGCCTAAAGGTAATTGCTTCCTTTCATAAGTTAGTGTTCAGCCTTCTCCCAGAACTGTACGAATTGAGGACTATGGAGTTATCACCTCTCATTTCAATGCTATAGTGATGATGCGGTGCAATCAGTTTAACAGCCAGAACCAAAACTGTAACTGGCCTATAGCAATGTGTGAAATCTTTTGTCTTCGTAATAAATGTACCAATGAAGTAGAAGAGTTCCACAAGTAAGGTTCAGGAAACAATGTGGTGTATATAGCGACCACAGGAAGACTGGTAAGTCCTTTGCAAGGTAATTTTGTGTATTAAATGATGAATAACTAAAGCCAAGAAAAATCCTGGTGGTCTTTAAGATTAATGAAAATTGACAGAGATGGGTGAATATTTCCATCTTGCCAATGGTAAATGGTTTCACATTCAAAACACTTTACCTAAGATACTCAAAGGTGAATTGCAATGGCTGAAAATAAGCTCTTCAGACTAAAAATATGAAGCAAGATTCAGACCCAAATATATGGTGTTACTTACCATTTATGGTAAGTAACACCGTAATTTGTCTTAGGATGTTGATGACAGTCTACTGATTTTAGATGGTGTCATAGTTAAAATAAAACAAAGATGCCTTGAAGCCAATACTACTTTTGGTGTTTCTGTTTTGATTGCATTTCCCCTCTTCTGTAAAGAGGAGAGGTAATGGATGAAATTGCAAGTTTATTTTAATACAGATTTTTTGCTGGTAAAATATTAAAGATGACTATATTCTATTCATAGCCCAAATGCAGTTCTTTGGTCACACTGCAGAAGTGCAATTAGATGGAGAGGAGGGCAGGGCAGTTTTCTCTCAAAAAAAACATTTCCAAACATGCATATGAATACAGCAGAGCTGTACACTTCTAGGGCTGTACTGTAATCTGAACCTGGATAAATATTAGGAAGAGGAGGAAAAGCGTGTCCTTTGCTTTAGGTCAGGAGAAGGGAGCACCCAGTGCTGACTGTGCTTCAAAGCTTGTGGGAAATCTGTGGATGACAGTCAGAATAGCTATACAGCAATGCTGTCATAATTTATTTGCCAGCAACATCTCGTGTTGCCCTGGATCAGTAAGACAGGAGCAGACAAATTACAACTCTAACTGGTATTCTGGTTTAAACAGGGCTGTAAACATGTCCCTTTACCATAGATTTTACAAAAGGACTGGGTTTTGTCTAATAAAAAAGCTTAATTTGGGCATTAAGCCTTCTTAGATGGAAACTAGTGCAAAGAATTAGTGTATGGACTGATACAAACCAGGAATTTTTCTTGCCACTGTACATTTACATTTACCAAAAGTACCCTAATTCTGGAGAATGTTGACTCGTTCAACAAGGTGTGTTTCTCCCCCATGGGAGCAGGCGGTAACTTGATTCACAGCCTGCCTAACTGCCTTCAGTGTTTCCCAGCTGTTCCTGGGACTGCCGCACTTTAGCCTTGGCTTAGTGTTCTGAATAGGCAGAGACCATTAGCACTTCTGTAAAGAGTCAGTTGTAGAACTCACTTTAATTATCAGATCTGCTTCCATCATAAATGCTTGTTCGAAGGATAATAGTTGGAGTTTAAATTAGCAGATCTGATGCTAAATATCTTCTTTATGGTAGGTTTGTCTTACAGATGATATAAAGTCTAGTGCAAAGCTCTTTGAAGTCATTTGAGTTTTCTGTTGATGTCAAGAGTCTTTGGTACAAGCCTTTAGCATCAATCTCGCTTGCACTCATTTGTGTAAAGACACAATAAATCTGTGTTAATGCATAAGTAGAAAAACAGATTATGTGATAACTGCATGGTTTTTGTATTAATACATTTTCCCATGACTTTATATGTCTTTGCATTAATCTAAATCTTCCTTAACACTGCTTCTAATCTAGTCAGAAGGAGTTGCAATAGTGTCTAAACACAGAGAAAAAGCACTCAAGTACTACAGTCATTTCAGTTATATGTCTATTGCAGTTCTTGAACATGAAGGTATCTTAGTTAAAACCAGCCCTAATTCAAACAAATATTCTGTGGAAATATTATGAAAGCTCTGATTAATCTAGCAATTTAATGTTTGTTTAATCAAGATATTGCAGAGATACTTTTGTAAAGCCTGATAAATTACACTGAAATCCAATGTGGCAGCAGATACAAATGATAGCTACCTAAATATTCAAATCCTTTTATAAGAGATGTGTATACAGAAAATAGGTAGAGTTGTTTACTTTTTAAAATCACTGAAACTGTCATTTAATGCAAATGAAATAAAATGCTAATTCAGAGTTCCCAAATGTGAAACTAAATTATTTTATGAATATACATTCTTATCATGAGAAGAAACTGTCTAGACTCAAATTCGTTGTGATGAATATTATGATACAGAGAACAGAAGTGATGACACTTGCTACAAATGGTCCCTAAATATGCACAGAACTATTTCCTGTTATATGTGTGAATGCCTTTAAAGAAATGCTGAAATTCAAAGTTGTAGTGTCATGTGTCAGAGTAGTGATTTTTTTCAGTCTTTTAAAAGACATACTTGCATTTGAACTTTAATTCAGTATGTGAAATTTTCAGGGTTTCAGATACAAACATTCTACTTTCTTTGCAGACTGTATAATATGGCTGGATGGTAATTGATGCTCTTGCCCTGCTTCTTCTAATAACTCTGTGCTGTTGCACTTCTGCAGAGCAAACTTATGATAAGTGGAGACCTATCAGAAGATTGAAGGAAAATAATTTTCTTAAGTAGCTCTGGATTCTGTCAATCACACAACTTTCCCAGGCTGCTTTTGTAATATGGAGTGTATATTCCTTTCGTTATCCAACAAGATCCTACCTGTTCTTGCGTAAGAGGAGGAAGGGGTTTAATAAGGGAGGCTGAAAATGGAAAATGAAGCTAAAACCCATAAGTGATTCTCTTTTTGGTATCAACTTGGAAAAAAAGCATTAAGACAGAGTTGGAAAACTCCCTTGCTTCTCCAAAAATTAAGGTATTAGCAATGTTAGTCAGCCTCCTGTAAAAAGAAGGAGGAAAGGACAAAACTCATGCACCTTCTTAATTTTTAAATCCCAAAGGAAAAATATTTCAAACCTGGTGGTACCATCACCTGTTCCAACACCTAAAACCCCCCAGTATCTCTCTCAGCTGTCATCATATTATTCCTACTGCTAGAGAAGCGTGCTGGCTAGAATTTGGTTTTATACACTTGAAGCGCCTTAAGTGCTTTACAAGACACGAGTCAGATGCCTTAACTGTGGTCAGCCATGGTGTGTTCTGTAGTAATTCACACCAGCTCTGAGAATTTAGAAACTAGTATTTTATATTCTTCATAACTATGGAGAAGCAAGGAGCAGCATAGAAAAACAGCTACTTGACCCCAGCCCACTGTGCCAGACGTTTCCTCACTGAAGGGACTGAAGGTAACCTGGGCAGTAACAAGGGGGGAGGAGAGGTGTCTGGTGTGAAGTTGAGCATGGGAAAAGGGCAGAATAGGTGTTCTAAATGTTTGTCTTTTTTGTTTCCAAATACCATAATCAGTAATTATTTATTCTAATTGGCAATAAGGTAAGTTAAAGTCCCCAAGTTGAGTTTGGTTTGCTCAAACAGTACTTGGTAAGTGATTTTCTTGTCTTTATTTTGACACGCGAGTTTTCTTGCTCTTGTTTTTCCTTTTATCTCCCTCATCCCACTGTGGGAGTGGAGGGCAGTGAGCAAGCAGCTGAAACATCTTGCTGACTGAAGTTCCTTCTCCATTCCTTTTACACTGGCACCAAATCTAAGCCTTTTGATATTTTCCCTCTTTTCAATCTAAATTAAATATATTATCCTAATTGAAAATCTTAAAAATTATGGAACAAGGCATTATTTTGTTGCTAAAGACTTCCTTGTGTAGAGGGGAAATTGAGACCTCTGCCTCATTCTATTTGCCTATACTGTCAGCCTGGTGAGAAGTAGCATATGAGTACATAGGCATAAAGGAAGGAACCCTGCCTCTCTTCTCAGTGGTTCATTAAATCTGTGCTACAATTCAGTTTATTCCACCCAAAAGAGGAGGAGGAATTGTTATTCACTGCTAGCCCGGCTGAGCCTTCAGTCTGTTTCGGGCCTGCAAACAGTATTACTATATAAAATTGTTTAATAAGAAGTAGAAAAAAACAATGGAGCAGTAAGAGACTAAGGCAACTGAAATGCCGGTTACTTTTTTCCCTTCCAGTTTATACATTGCTGATGGTAATTGTTAACATTACAGGAGCATGTAAATACCTGATGGGGGGTAGTTAAGAAGATGGAGCCAAACTCTTCTCCATGGCATGTAGTGAAAGGAGAAGAGGTAATTTCAACAAACTGCAGTGCAGGAAATTCCATTTAAACGTAATAAGAAACCTTTTCACTGTGAGGATAGTCAAACCCTGGAACAGGTTGTCCAAAGAGATTGTAGGTTTTCCACCCTTGGAGATACTGAAAACCTGACTTGGATGTAGCTGTGAGCAACCTGCTATAGCTGACCCTGCTTTGGGCAGGGGGGGTGCCATGGAGTAGACTGTCTCTAGAGGTCCTTTTCAGCCTTAGCGAGTCTGTTACTCTGTGTTGACACTTCCAGTAGGCACTTCCCTACCCATGAATAGCAGCACAGAAATAAAAGAAGTAAATGTAATACCTACGATTAATGTAGGGCAATGCCACTAATGTCCATAAAAAGCCATCTGAAACTGCCTGAAATGATGGCCTTTGAAAATAAATTGCACTCAAATCACCCAGCTGCAGACAATTTTAGTAAAAACATTGTAGAGCTGATATGTGGGTTGATGATGTTTCCATTGGCTATGGTTTGCAAACCTCCTATTAATTTCTCAACAGAAGCTGCATAGTCATTCATCTTTAGAAAACCTATTCCAAAGATTTATGAAAGCATAATAGGAAAATAAGACTAATGTATTATCTGAAAAAGGCATTAATGTCCTTGCTACTCACAGCATAAATCAGAGGTCAAATGGTCATTCACATTAAAATGGGTAAGGCTCCCTATAGTACTCCCTTAAATTCACGCCCACTAGCATGGAATTTTTGGTACGTGTTAAGAAATGAGCCAAAGTACATACGTTCCTGTGGCCTGAACCTAAGAATATTATCAAAAATAACACCGCACAGAAAGTCTGGAACAGAGGAAGGCGACTATACTAAAGAGAATACCCACTGTCGTCCTGTGGGTTTGATCATTCGGGGTTAAATGCTTTTCTTGTACACAGCAGAGTTTTGCTGAGAGCTAAGAGATGCTTTGTGTTCTGAGGAAGTAAAGCAGTAAGAGTTTTTATATAGTGGCTACTAAGAATGCTTTGCATTCCTTTGAAGCAACTAAAATAGAGAACACAGCTGATAGGAATACCAT
Organism: Pluvialis apricaria; assembly: GCA_017639485.1. Taxonomy (NCBI): domain Eukaryota; kingdom Metazoa; phylum Chordata; class Aves; order Charadriiformes; family Charadriidae; genus Pluvialis; species Pluvialis apricaria. The sequence continues at coordinate 3,321,361 of CM030018.1, read as the reverse complement.
AGTTGTAGTAATGGGATTAAGCACTCCAAATCCCAATTAGGTGAATCGCAAGAAATTCCTGAAGCAGAGTTTATTCCGGCTCTGCTGTACATTAAGCAGTTGTAATTATGCTGGATTTGTCCTTCATAGAATGGCAAGAATGAAAATACTTTAAGTATGTATTTTACAGAGATGAAAAACTGCCTTCCAATTATATGTCTGTGTTGTTTCTAAGACTGTGAGGGTTTTTTTATATTTTGTGAGTGCACCAAGGGAAGAGTGTTTCCAGCGTTACAGAAATTGAGCCACCTCAAAGGTGAAATGCAGTCACTAGAACCGAGATCAGCAAAGCTACAAAATGATTGTTGATAGGAATGTTAAGAGTATCATTAAAAAATTGTAGGTGTGAAATGGCATTTAATAGCAGATATCTCAATTGGTTTGAGAGCCAAGAGATCCCGGAAGGCAAGGCACAAGACACTTACTGAACGTGCTTCAGTTTTCATATTCTGAACAGTGAGAAAAATGCCTTAATAAAGAATCTTTTAAATTTGAGACAACCAGGGGAAGAAGTGTCGAGGTAACATAGACTCTGTGTGGTACGATTTTACCGTGTACCAGGGTCAATACCTTTACATGAAGAATGCTGTGTGTACTTTAATGCCTGCAAATAGCAGTCCATCCCATATGTAGTTCAGAAATAATCTCTTTTGACAAGAGCTTGACAAGCAACTCTTCTTGGGCCTTTTATTTAAACTGAGGTATTAGTTTGTTCCTTGGAAAACCTGTAGCTTTGTGAATAAACATTGATTATTTCCATTTCCAGAAATTTGCTTGGAGATCTCATCTAAATGTTCTGGCAGCTTCCCATTGACTTTGTTCATTAGATATGTAAAACCACATCCAGAGCTGTCCTAGCTTCAGGAGTTTTCTGTTCTAATAACAGGACCAATACTTGGACAAAATGAACCTAGTTGGTTATTCCTTTGAATGCCACATATAGATTTCCAAAAGCCCTTGCCATTTCTGTAACTGGGGGTTATCCAAGAGGTCCGTTTTTGAACAGTCTTGAAAAGATTAAAAATGTAGGTCTACAAAGGACTAGGGTACTGTGCGAGTTGGATCTGTAATTTTACATGTTGAAAATTTTCATTCTGTATTCTTCAGGAATGATTCTAAAATTGACCTGAAATTATAATAATTTCCCAAAAAAAGGTTAAACCCCTCCATCCTGCATTATATGGACAGAAACTTTTAAACTATCGATTAGGCACTAGCCTCAATAAGGAAACAACGTCTTTCTGGATCAAGTTCTCAATACGTTTCTCCAAGTCTTCAAAGGCACAGGAAATATAAAGAGTTTTCTCAGGAAGCTTTCCTCTAACAAGCTTGTAAATCAGGAAAGTTCCTGGTATTTTGGGACTGGCAGGGATCATTCAGTAAGCACTGCTCACAGATGTGGCAAATTTGAACTAGTTTTGTGGTATGTCTAATACCAGGTTCTGATGACAGCCGGTATCAGGTGCTCTTAAAATGGTGCAAAAAGTCCTTGGCAGCATGCCTTGTCCTCAGGGAATATTTCCTTTTGGCAGCAAAGGCTGACACGTGCGTCTTCCACTAGTTGCATCATATCATTTGGCATATTTCAAAATAATATTTTCAATAATATTGCACAGTGAACAAATACTAAATTTGTTTGTGTGTGTATAACCTGCTGCATTACCTTGAGGTCATCAGGATCATTTTTGGTCATTTCCTTGAGATACTGAGCTTTTAGCTAAGCTAGCCTGTGGCACACCGACAGGTTCCAAGCCCGTTTTGAGCATTGCCTGGGGATATTAAGTCAGGAACTGGCAAGAAGATGGATGTTTGGCAGAAGTGACAAATTCAGTTTCCTGGAGAAAGTTGCTGACTGCACTGTTCCAAATAGAACTCCTTATCTGCCATTCCAGATGTTGTAGTGATGACAGCTGTTTAGGGGGACCTTGAAGAGGTGAGGGCTTGAGTGAATTTACTGGAGAATCCAACTTGCTTATAAGTCTAAGAACAAATCAACACTCAGTATGATTCATGCTTATGTTCTGTGATTCATGTCTATATTCTGAGCAGTTTCATTGCACAGACTTCCAAGTAGCAAAAACATGCACCTTAATAAATATTCATAATTAGTATGTGTCTTCAAACCTAAAGAATTATAACTACATGTGGGCAGAATAAACCAATGATGTTCTAAAAAGGAAAGCTTCCTTCTGTGTGGAACGTTCTCATGTCTGTGCGAGGTTTCTGAGGCTGAAACAGGTGTTCAAACTCCAAAACACAACAGGCAGCTCTCATTTGGAGTGGTTAAACCATCCTGTAAAACACGTTGCACTCTTAGTCTTGCACATCTTAGTAGCAACACATCTTTCTCTTATATGGATGTCACCTCCTCCCAGTCAATCTTTGCGATGTGGTGTTTTTCTTAGGTACTGGGTGCTATGCTCAATACTTAACTAAAACCAAAATAATTTCATCTTCAGTTACTTTTTTTATGACCATCAAAAGCAGCAGCAATGAATGCAAGAACAGAAAAATATGTTTGCCCCTCCTTCTATGCATTCGAAAGATACAAACTGAAAATATTTGACTTCTGACCAGAATATCGTTGGATTCACACTCTGCTTACAGGAGATAAGAGGGTTGGGGGGAGAGAAGAAGAAATGAAGAGATATAAAAGCAGGTTAAGCAATGGAATACGAGATCAAAAAGAACTGGTGTAAAAGCAGACAGCAAGAAGAAAGTGTAGCTGCAGCCCCAGGATGTGATACAGTAAGCCAGAAGTTTCAGATTGTATGCTTAGAATTTCTTGAGTGATCGTTGAAATTTACGCTGTTTCTAAAAACTTCTTATGTGATTGAAGGCATGACATACATGCTTCAGTTTGTACAAGGACTGATCAAAATTACTTAGCTTTTTTGTTACTGTTATTCTGTGTTTTTCTTAAATAGTTTTGTTTTCATTTCTACAACTATATACTTCTGCACATTAAATCTTTGTGATAGTAAAAAATTGTCTTCTTAGTGAGTGAAGTATAGTCACAAAAATAGTAAAACAGACCAAGGCCATAAAATCAAACTATCCAGCTAATACCAACAAGAATTTCCTGTTAAGTTTTCAAGTGTATCAAAAAATGAAAGACACATTTGTTCAGAACCTGAAATGCATGTTTGTCTTTCATTGAGTCTATGTTGATAATGTGTGGTTATTTATTGGGACTGTTAATAGCTCTTCGATTATAGGCGTTTTTTGCTGATGCATGTTGCAAAAAGCTTATTTACCTGTTCTCCAGTAAGCCAAATGACAAGAGTGGCCAATTTTCTGCTCTTTGGCTTGTAGCTAAGAGAAGCTGAGTCCAAAAAAAAAGAATCATCAAGATGTTCTTGATCATATTAAAGTGAGGAATACTAATCAGAGAGATTTTTCGTCTTTAAAATTCTTAGACGTAGCAATTTACGTAGCTCAGCGTTCTTCCATGCTGTGCAGGTACAATTTTCCAGCAGCAGACATTTTAAATTTTTTGAGATTTCGTACAAAGTCTCTATTGTACTGATGTTTCTAGCAAGATTATTATTATTCTGATGCAATCATTGTCATTCTGGGAATATCACTTAGTGATGAATCCTATGCCATTTTAATAATCATGAACCTTTTGAGAAAATAATTACAATAAAATGATTTCTACAGAGGACAATTTAAATTTCGATCCCAGTTTGTAGAGGTCAAACATGATATATTGCCTATCAGTATTTTTCTGACATGCCCAATCGGTAGGGATTTCTGGCTCCGTTTTCTAATTTTCTTTATTTTTTGAAACATTCCCATTTAAGATTAAGGCAATTTCTGAATTAAGAACTGCTTTTCTTTGTCAAAATGTGACTGATATATGGTGGTTTTGTTTGCTTTTTAAGAAAGTACTGTAATACTTTCATCTGAATATTGATGCAGCTTCTCTCAGTGGCTTCTAGAGCTATCCAGTTTTTATTGCCAATGATTTTTTTTCTTTCTTAAATATTTGCCTTTCTGAAATTCAGGCACAAGTAAAATTCCTACAAATGAAATAATCTCTCATTTGGTCAACAAATGCATAAGAGACACTCTGGGAAGTGTGAATGCAATGCGTAATGTTGATCTTGTATTCATCTCTGTATTCAGATACTGTCATCAACGTGAATCGGATTTAAGGCTTACATTCCCCTGAAGTCAGTAGAACTTACGGGCATATGTTTAAAGCTAAGCAGTCTGTTATTTGCTTTGTGAATGAAGGACAAATATGCATATTTAACTGTTTTCAGATGTTAATTTTTTTCCTACCCTATATTTAGGAAAAACATATACACCGTAAGCTTTCTTCTGTTTGCTAAAGGCATAGTAAAATTTTAGCACGTAAAGGCACTAGAGGATGACTTTATGACTATGCAGGTCAAGGTACTCTGAGAAATTCCCTTTATCTTTCTGGAACCAGTCTGAGCTGTGAAGCCTTTGTGTCCAAGTTGTACTAAGGTCCTGAGAGGTCAGAAAAGGAGACCAACAGTACTCTTACAATCTGATTTGCTGAATACCAGTGCATTTACTTATTCAGTGAACGAATGTGAAACATGAGTACTTGTTCAGAAATGTCCTGTTGGTAGAAAAAGAAAATAAATGCTTTTATATTTGCTGAGGCATTCGGTACACTTTGGCATTGTGTGTAAAGCCTTACGATGCTCCCTTATGCAATTAACCTGTGTATTTGCACGCTTTATGTCTTAATTAGCAAGTGTAATGTAGTCTGGATAGACAATCTGTGTGTGACCTAATAGAATTCTGTTTTTAAAATTTGCGTCTGCCATCATATCGTATAATGATATCCCCAAATACTTACTTATTTATATAATTATATCCCAAAATACAACAACCAAACAAGCATATGAACAGGAAGCATTAAATGAATCTTTGCTTTTTAACTGAAATCCCAAACCAGCATGTGCTAGTCTGCCTTTTGAACAGATGATGTATGTAACTGTAAATATGAATATAGTAACCAGGTTTTTTTTAAAGTTGGTGTTTACTGTTAAAAAAAACCCACAACAAAACACAAAAAAAGATGGATTTCCCAAAATACAGAATAATAGCATTTTCATGTTAAATTAGTGGAAATTTTTCAGTTATTTTACTGGAAAGATGCTATTTTGGTTCTGAACATCAAAACCATTTCTACCCTTTGGCTACTTACAAGTCTTAATTATCTGGTAACTATTGGATTTATATTTTGTGTTCATTGATTCATTAAAGCAACTACTCACATTCAGACATGGACAGGCTGTTCAGATGTATATTTTATGGATTAGCAGACCTCACTTGCCTGAAATTACCTGTTTTAATTTATCATATGGTTATCCTAATGACTCTGTCTTGATCATATAAATTTCTGTATGGCTGAATTTCTATATGGCATACTCTCTATTCCTGAAGAGATGGGAAATTATCTGTTTCCCTCAATAGTTTGCAGTAACTGTTCTATCACAGTCAGTGTTATACACAATTGTTTTTAACAGTTTTTATTTGCCTGCCTTCACTTTCATGTTATGCTGTTCTTTACGCAGTTATAGAGCCCTTTTGTAACTGATATTTTCTCCTTATGAACATGCTTGTACAGTAATCATTTTTAATTGCTTTCAATCTTCTTTTTGATAAGTTAAATAGACTGAACTCTTTAAATCTTTCACTACAAGTATTTTTCTGCGGCCTTTGTATGTTATGTCTTTCTCTGAGCCTACTCCACTCTTTAAGTATGATTTTTAACATAGGAATCTGCATGAAGTATTCCTAGGTAGCGGAGTAAAATTATTTACTGCCATTCATTTCCTTTGGGTTTTCACTGTAAATTGGCTAATCAGTGTGACATTAACATACTATTCAGAGTCTGTCTTTTGCAGGATAGTTTCCTATTCTGTTTGTATGGCGGGTATTTACTGCCATGGATGCTTAGCTGTACTAAAATACATCTTGTATTAATTGGCCCATTTTGTCAGACATTGGGATAACCTGTAAGAAATACTGTCATAGTTATTTACCACTCTGCTGCTCTTTGTGTAGCTTACTATTTCTGTTAGTGGTGGCTTATATATGTTTCCAGATGGTCATAACAATGACAAAGGTAGCCCACCTCTTAACCGCTTCTCTTAGCAAGGAGACTGAATGAAATAATGCCTGCACAAACATAAGGCGTTATGGTATTTTACGGAAGAAGCAGTATTCCTCCTACTGCTAGATCTGCAAAGCACAATGGAGGATGAGAAGTAGCAGAAGTTAAGATTAGCTTCAAAAAACTGGTAAAATGTCTATTGAGGGCATACCTTCGCAGGCAGGCTCTCAAAAAGATTCAGAAAACACTAAGAAGTTGTTAATCTGATTTCAAGATCTTCTGCCAAAGATAGATAATTTTATCCTGACTTACTGCTTTTAGTTCTGCTGAAGCAATGTTTCTTCCTGTAGCTTGTTCATAAGACCAGTTTTCTCAAGGCATTCCTATCAGTCTTTCTTAGTGAAATACACATAAATATTTCCTGTTGTACTCTTATCTGTAATGTTGCATTTTTCTCCTACTGAAAAACTTCTATACGGGATCTCTTATTTTTGCCTTGGGCAATTCATTCTCTGATGTGTAAATACTGTAAATAATGCAAAACTGGGGAGTTGTGGGGGTTTTCTTCTTAACCCATTCAAACTATAATACTCAGCAGTTTTATTTCGAGAATAAACTCATTTGCTGAATAAACCTCTGTAGGGCAAATCCTGTCCCTAGGGTACAACCTTTATAGGTGAGTTATGAATCAAAAAGTACAAAAGTACTGAAATCTGAGGAAATCTTTGGTCAGGTGGGATTTCTCCGTTGATGGTCTGTATCTGTTTCAGTCTCCTCCATTCTCTTTCCGTAAAGATACACTTAGTTATTGATCTGCTGACTACATAAGCCTACTAATAAGCTTTCCATCCTTTGCTGCAGCAGGTGTATCTGCTGGCCAAGTGTGTGTTGCGTGGATATAGAAAGGTGAAACAGCAAAGCTGCTATCACTGTAGGAAGAGCCCTTTTTAGCTACAGGAGAGAAGAAAAAATCACCTTCAGAGCTATAGAGAATGAACTCTATCCTGAACAATCAAGCCTTCAGAAGTGGGAGTCGGTTTTGATTCTCTATGTAGTGGATCAAAATAATATTCTTTATTTAGGAGAAGCAGACAAGGTTGGTCGTTTTAGTTCACAATGCAGTTGCTGCAGTTTGGTTTGCAAAAGAAATTGTTAAAAGTGATTTAAGAACGTAACATGAAAGGATCTTGCTCATCTCTGAACTCGTTTTCTGAGTTTCCTCAGGTTATTTCTGACCAGTACTGCTTCAGAACTTTTTGCAGACCAGAGAAGGTCACCCATTGCAGGTCTGGAGATCAAGGATCACATAAACCTCATTATTCACATTATCTAAGTAGGAAGATGAGATAAAAATCTAATCTGAGTCTGTTCTCCTCTGGATGATTCCTCTTGCATTGTGATATGTCTTTGTCAGGCAGATTGAAGAAAAACAACCCAAAGCAATGTCTCAGTCTTTAATTGTCCTTCTGCCTATCTTAGTGTTGGTTTTAGCCAATTAGTTGTGGCTACATTCAATACCGTGTTATGGAAGTACCATGTTTTCCTTACTAACATGAAAGTGTTCTTCAGTACTGCTTCAATTTATGAGGTCAGTTTAAAATCCTGTGACATTCAAATATTGGCTTTGGTCTGACTATAAATGAGGGGAACACTGATAATTTGGTTTGATGATTTATCCGTAGGAAGCTGGACTTCAGCCACCAAATTAGCTGAGATTGTTACAATGTTATTTGGTGGATTACAGGCACATGACATGAAGTATAAAGAATCTAAAGGAGAATCCATTGATAGACATTTCGTCTTCCTTCAGGCTTTCAGCAGGAGTTTTAACTTTGCAGCCAACCTCCAATGGTACAGTCTCTGTAATGAGTTAATTTCTTTATTAAAATGCAAATCAATTTCCGTAACATAAAAGTGGATGGTATGCCCTAAAACACAATTCTAGTGAAATAGATATATACATACAGGATCGTATACTAGAATTTTAATTAATGTATATATATTCATCGTGGAAAGATCTATTACATAAAGAACCTTTTATTTTTGGAAGTAAATGAGAATTAGGAGGATTTAGTTGGACTGATTCATTGATGAAAAGAAAATGAATATGAAGCCAAGATTCACTTTAAGATGAATAATTGGAATTGACAACTGTTATTATTTTTTATCAGTGTAAGTTCCATCTTTTGGATGAGACTGAAATTGCTTATAGCTGGTGGTTATGAAACAGTTGGCACTTTCTGATAGCCTTACTATGAGTGAGCTTTATTCCTTGGAATATCTCCAAGAGTAAGGTGTCAGCAAAAGTAACTTGTCTCTAATCTAATTCCTATATTATATCACATAAAATACTAATGTGTAGTAGGATTTCATACACAGCTTCTAAACATAGTATTGTCTAGACAGAGTTCTAAGTGGCTACAGAGCTCTCAAGAAAGATTATGCTGTAAGGGCTTCAGTATATTCTTCTCTTTGCAGCCAGTCAAGCTTTATTGCCAACACAAAAGTTGATGGTCCTTTGCTGAAATCCTTTTAAGCACATAAATGAGATACATGAAAATTAGGAGAGACCATAAGAGTCTGGGACATCTTTTTTACCACAGTGCAGAAGACTATAGAGTGCACGTGCAGAAAATCTGTGACGCATGCCCAGAGAGTTGTTTCTACATCTACATCAGCTGTGAGGCGACTGGGCTTCCTGCATGAGACCTGTGTATGGCATCTGGATATTGGAGCCACCTTCTAAATAAGGCCCATGCTTTAAACTGACAAAAAAACAAGGCATCTAAATTAAGTTGGAGTTCCACTGTTGTCGCCTTACCTTCCTAGCATGGTGTCTATTCAGCAGGTTTGAAAGTAGAGTGGCCTAGCCTCAGAAGACCATAGAAAAGAAACTTTTTGCGTTAAAGGCATTCTGGACCTCTGTTTTGTTATTAGTTGTTCTGTTCTTCTGCTTGGAAAATTGCCTTACCAAGATTTGATTTGAATACTTTCCAATTAAAAGAAAAAGTCAAAGCTGCTAATTCTTTCTTCCTGCATATTCGGGCCCCCTTTTAATTTTCATCTTCCGCATGATACTTATTCTTTTCCTCTGTCACACGCAACCCCTGTTTCTTAGTACTCTCCGTTCATTTGTGTTCCATAACTATCATCCAGCAAGAAGCAGAACAGAATAAATGGAGCTGTATCTGTTTGGAGCTGTGTAGCTCCCAGATTTCGTAACATTCCTAGTAATTTATTTTCTGTGAGACAGTTGCCCCTTTCTCAAATTCAACTGAACTGCTAGATGGACAAATAGATGATGCAATTACATAGAAAACATAATGTGATTTCTCCCTTTCCTAGTGGCTGTGTAGCAAATTGTATTGACTTTTTTTTTGTGATCCACCTCTTTTGACTATAAAATCATAAAAGCAAAAAAGCGTAGATCCTTTGGAAGGTTTCAAAAACACTGCTTTCCCCAACCCCTTGCTATTTTAGTTATTTTTTTCTCTAATAATGCTAGAAGTTTTATTTGACTTTTCAGTTTGATGAGCTTTTAAAACTGTGAGCTTCCTTGTCAAGATAGTTATCTCAGTTCCGTGATAGGATTGTTGAACAGACAGCATTTTGTTGCGTATTTCCCTTGTGTTACTGAAGGCTGTTTGATATCACCGCTTTCTGTGGCGTTGCTCTTTTGAATGTTATGTTTTTAATTTAACCCAAGAAATGGGCTATTGAAGCGCTCAATGAACTAAGCTTCAGAAAGTCACAAATAAATAGAAAGACACAGTCTGAAATTCAACAGCCAGGAATCTGTGTTCTTGCAATTACTCTGCTGACTTTGTTAAAAGATTATGTTTATGAGGTATTTTTTTTCAGTTAAAGGTTTAACCTTGATTTTCCTCCCATTACCTTGCTGATCTTTTAAGCCAAGACAGCCCAAATCCTGTTTCCTACTCTTGCTCTCTGGATGCTATCTGATTCTCAAGACAGAAGTTTGAAATTGCGAAGCTTTGACAGCTTCTTTTATGCTTCCTACTCTGTACTAAAGTACAAGTACTAAACTTGTTGCTATGCTTACGAGATCTCTAAGTGCAAATCTGTTTTCTATTATGCTCAGCTCTGTGTTAATTTTTGGTCAAATTGGCACTATGCCTCACAGACATGTTGAAAAGGAACGATGTCTCTTATCTTTCTTTGCTCAGTCACAGGTCCTGTATTTGACTGATCCTTCAGTGCTTCACCGTGGTATGAGTTACTCCAGAAAGGAATGACAGGGTTTGCACAAACTGACCGATATTTACAAGCCATCTATGCTTCATGAAGTGTGCCAAACCACTCTATGGTTTCTCATATGTGTAACGCTATCTTCTGTAAACAGTTGCTGATAGCTCAGATGAAGCTCGTGATTTCCGGTATTTTGCTACATCAGATGCCAATCAATCTTTTCATTCTCTTACAATGGGTGTTGTAAGGTTATCAGCCACTGTAGATACCACCAGTGGAGAAAGACCATGGCACAGTTGGTTGTGTAGCTTTTATGTGTGTGTCTGATACCAGTCTGCTTGTGTCAAAAATTGCTTTTAGGATTTTCTTATAAGGGGCTTTTGAGCAGTGCTACAAACTTTTAAAATCCCATTCTAATCATTGATATTAGGATTGAAACAGTGCAAAAGCTCAGTGACTGCATGTGAAAACGAGGTTCATGCCCACACGAGGATGTGAACTGACTTCTAGATCATTTGAACCAGCAGTCAGAAAGCATGCTAAAGCTTCAGTGGCTAGAAATGAGCACAGTATTGACATCTGGTATTGACATCTATGCAAAAGGAAAATTGTAGACTGTGGAAAGCAAGAGTTATGATCTGACCTTAAGGTCTTAAGGCATAAGAGAGCAATTGAAGAGCCACTTCCAGACTTTTGTTCTATAGGTAGAGAACTATTACAATATTTACCCGTAAGGGTGAAAAGAAGTGACTTCTCCCAACTCCTAGGATGATTGCTGTTTTAATGTTCGTGATTCTGAATTTTCTCACCTAGTGCAGATATGCAAAAGAGGTATCTACTGGAAACATAGTGCCTCCTCAGCAATACTAAATTTTCTTATGTAAGTACATAGGAATGAACATTCTGAATATTTTCCCGTATTATTACTATTTTGACAGTTCTCTTCCAGAAAGCAGTTATCTGTTACTGTAATGAAAATATAATCAGAAATTCCTACTATTCCTCCCTCCATCGTTTTTAATCTCTTAGTAATGATAGGGGCATCACCTTTTATATCAATATGCAGAAAACAGAAGTAAAATTAATCACTTCTTAGAAACGTAGAAATCACTTAGCTTGAGACTTTTAAATGTTACAGTGCTATCAGCATTATTTAAAGAACTAATTAGAAAGCCTGCCCAACGCTTCCAAAAAGACTGTGGACTGTGGTATTCATGAATTAGTCGAGCAATTGGCAGTTTTAATATGATCTTGTTACATACTTGCAATAACGGGATGATCAAGTCAGACCATTAAACTGTAAGCTGGACTGTAGCCTATGTCCAACATGGGAAGAGGAAGAGTAATTCCCAGTAAGAAACAGTTACATTTCCAAACAAAAAATTCAATATTCGATGAGCTTTCTGACAAAGATTAAGTGTATTTTTAATACTATGCTAATGATTATAGCGGAGTGGGCTATCATATATCAAAATGTAGCAGAATGGAAGTCCTGCAGGTTGGTATAATGAGAACTATTATTGTCACTTAGAAGATTGAACTGTTTCATTTAAGCAGTTCTGAATGCCAAAATGCTGAAAGTAAAATATCAGTAGTTGTTAACTGTAACGATTTTTAAATCAGGATCATTAAACAGAAGGATTACTGCAGGAGCTGGTGATGAAAGCTGTAGCAATAATGCATCCATTTAGCAGGCGTTCAAGATGTAGCAAAGAACATGACTGTTAAAGTTAACAGTTCATGATTTAGAAAATTTTACTTCAGTCTTAAGCATTTTCCCATAAAACAAACAGATTTCAAGTAATGTTTTGTGTATGTTGCTGTTGAGACTGCAAGCAGTCTTTATTGGTGATGTGTGCTTAATATATCATGAAGGGGTGTAAACTACTATGCAGAGGGGAGGAAATTTTGTGTTCTTGCCTGTCCACCTTTTTTCTGCAGTGAACTAAAAATGAAAAAAATCTCCATTGTTGTATTGCTCTAACTTTGTTATAAGTTTATGGAGTTGTCAAAATGAGACAATGTACATAAGGTTTACAGTTTGTTGCCATTTGGCCCTGTTGTACTGAGTTTTGCCTCTGCTTGCTAAGACTTGAGGTATTAAACTCTAATGCTTAGAGTTGCTTTTCTAATTAAAGGAAAGCTTGGTTTTTTGATAAGGAAGTGCTACTTTTGGCTGTCGTGCTTCCTGGACATTTCCATGCCACAGACCATATAGTTCCCAGTCACTCTGTGGGAGGAAAGTAGTAAAAGGAAGATGCAGCCTGCATAATCAATGACATAAAAGGTTGGTTTTAAAAGGATTGCATTCTAGAAGGCTCTTGAGGTTGTGCTGAGCTTCCTTAATAAAGTAATTTCTCCATCCTTTCTCCTTTCTCTTCCCTCTGCCTCTCATTTTTGAAATATTTATTCTTGGAATACAGGAAATAGTCTAATGTACAGTGAAAGCATTACACTGGGTTCAGGACATTCATGCTTTCTAGTATTGTCCTGGTTAGAGGTAAAATGGAACCAATTTCCTGTTCAGTAATTTTACTTTGCAGCTAAGCCACTTCTAACTAAATGAAACTCTGAAATTAACAGCATATTCTGGAGACATTGTTCGTTCTCAGAATGATAAGAGCTAATTAGCTGTAATTTATGCCCAGGCATGGTATGCAGAGAGGCTCTTGCTCATACTTATTGCTATAACACCCAAGGCCAGCTCACTTCATTACTTGCCTGTTGGAGGGTTGGAAGCGGAAAAGCGCAGTGGGGTCCCACCTGCGGGGAGGAGTGGACAGGGCAGGTGACCCAAAACTGACCAACGGGGTATTCCACCCCCTCTGCCTCATGCTCAGTATAAAAGCTGAGGGATCAAAGGGTCAGGGCTCTTTCTTCAGTGGCCGACATCCAAGGAGGACTCTGTCTGTTCGTCTGCCTTTGGTCCTGATCCTGAATGCAGATCTGGAATCCAGTTCTCATCTGTCACTGAGTGCAGTCTGGGATTTCTCCAGTGCCAGCCGGTGATGTGATGGTCATTCTGGGAGCTTGATACGGTTTTGTATATATTTCATTATTTTCTTTTTTTTATTAATATTTCATTGAAGTTCCTTCTAAACTCATAAGTCTCTTCTTCTCTCTCCCTTCTCTCCTTGAAGAGAGAGGTGGGGGAGAGCATCTGTCACTCACCTCAGTGGCCAGTCCAGCCCAAACCACACCAATTATACTAGGGCTTACGATATTTGAAGGAGGCATGAAAGTGCAACAGAAACATCATGTATATTAGAAACTTCTTGTATAGGAAGCAAGATGTGATCTTAAGAGTCAGAATGAAAAAAAAAAAAAAGTGAAAAAAAGTAAAAAAAAGCTGATAGTGATACAATAAGATAGTAAAAGATCCATAACAAGTTATTAGGAATACCAAGATAAATAAAAATAGAAGGAAAGGAGTCATAATGATTCATTTGGGAAGTTTGGTGCATATTCTCAGGTGACTTAACAGCCTGTCTCTAATTAAGACTTACTTTGGTGTATTATAGAAGCATCTAGGTGTTCCAGGACTCTCTTATACAGCATGCCGTAAGCAAAGAACAAAAATCTGTAGAGCTTGCCATCTGGTTAGATGGCCAGAAAACTTCCCCTGAACTGGTTCAAAAAAAATGAAAGGAACCACTCAAGTTTGCTGTTGGCACTATTACAACCTATAAAAGGAAAATTTCCTGTGAAGTAGTAAATTTCAAGCAATGCATGCAGTGCACGGATATGAATCTTGCAAGGGTGAGGTAGAGTGGGTGGTTGGAAGTAAAAATTACTCTGCTATCTTTAGTATTTACTTTTACTTAGAACACTTTTTTTAGGATAATTATACATAACATATGTAAATCAAATGTTGTTAAATGTACATAGACTCCACAAGCAAACAAGCACATTTTCAAGTGAGGTTTCAACTTCCCTTCTTCTTATCCAATTGAGAACATTTATAGAGTTTTGAGCATATAAAACATCTAAAACTCTGGAAAGTGAAGTACAGGCATAGTCTGTACCATATAATTTCTTTCTTTTTTCATTAAAAGAATGAAGTGCCATTTATAACTTTATTTAAGAATGTGCATCTGGTGCTTTTGAGAAGAATATCCAAATGATGGATTCTTTACCGGTTCAGTATTTAGTAAATAGAGACTGCTACAGCATCATCCTATTCGATGCTGCTGAAAGGAACTAATCAAATAATCTATAAATATCTTCAGTGTCCTTTTCCCTCTGAGAAGCAAGTCACTTTCTGTGAAATTCATTTCCATATTGTGTGTGCTAAACAAGAGTGAGTGACAGTTCTTTCAAATACATGGTGTGTGGTGGAGAAATACTTGCATTGTAAACCTTGTCATCATCTAGCTAACAATTTTTGCATTATCGTAATTTAACATGGGTATAAATTTATAAATAGTGAGGTCAGTGGCCATCTGATAAATCAGTTCTTGATCATGACAATTAAGTATTCTGCTTCTTATCCTAATGGAACACCTAGGATGAAGGGAGGTGAGGACCTGAAAAGTAGCCAGTCTGTATGGTTCACCCTGCTTCCGTTCCTGTAAATTTCTGGATCTGTCTTCCTCTTTTGCAGAATGATATTCCTGGAATATCCATGGGCACAAGTCCCAAGAAATCACGTGGCTTAAAATATGACCAACTGTCTTCAGCTCAGCAGGCAAACAAGGCAACTTCCGTTACTGTTTAGTTTCTTACAGATGTGTTGGTTAGAGAACAATGGATCTGATACTATCAGCTGTCCAAGAGGCAGGAAAGAACAGGTCTGTTTTTAGCTACTGTGCTTTCTACCCTGGATTCCTAGATATTCTGGAAGTTTTTATTTGATTGGAAAAGGCACATGAGTCTCTTAAGGTTTTTTCGACTGAACATTTTAGTGCTTAAATACATTCTGTGTCATGTACTCGCATTGACTTTTTTCATCAGTAAGAGCACTGATGATACTTTTTCTTCTTTCCTATTTTCACAAAAGTTTTAGCACGAAAAGTCTGAGTTGTCTGTTTCTCCTGACACATTTTTCTGAAATTGAGTAAAGCTTCAAGAACTTTGGAGAAAGGCATATTCACAGATCACGTAAACCTCAGTATCTTAGAAAATCACATTTAAAAATTATTATAATGTGTGAGCTGTGGTTTGAGGCAGAGAACGCAGATCTAATATATGATTGAAAAATGGAATGAACCAACCAAAACCCAACTCTGAATAGTTTTTCTCATATTATGTCCTGTTGGAAGGATAGCATCTTTGAACAATGCTGACTGAAGCCTAACTCTAAAGTAACCTCAGGGGCTGAGCCGCCTACTTGATAGCAGCAGTCCCTAAAGAGAACAGTTAGGGAAAATACATTCTTGCACTGATTTCCAGGTCTTTAACTTCGCTCACTTTGGATTCCCGGTAGCCACTGGATTATCTTATTCTGGACTATGTACATAAACCTACAAATTCATTCCCTTGACATTTGGGTTGCCGGTAATACTATTTTACTTTTCAGTCCAAGTTGAACCAGCTTGAACTGACTGCAAAAGATAATTTATTCCCATACCATCTATGTTCTAAGTGTTCGGATGTATGACTCATTTTAAAAATCTGAAGAGAGAGTTCATTTTGTTCTAATTTAAACCTACATTTTTTATGAATTCTCTTTTACACCTCTGTTCTTTCACGGGAAATTATCCTATTATAGAACAAAAACTTACAAATTATTAGAAAGATTAGACTTCAGAAATGTAAAGTTGACAACCAGTCTATGGATAAAATTCTCTAAATGTTTAATATTGTTATGCAGTGTCTTATTGTTTATATCTTTGATAGGTAGCATGGCCTTTCCAATGATTTTCCCAAGATATCTTCTGCAAATTTCCCATCTTACCTTTTAAAGGCAGTTTATTGTCATTTAGGTGTAAGTTATGTGCCTGCTCAACTAAAACATGGTTGTAGTTTAATTCTAGCAGTGATGAATTGCTGGAGTGAATACATGCAAACAGGGAAACTGAAATTAAATTCATCACACTAAGAAAACCATTCCTCCCCATGTAAATTAGTAGCTTTTCTGCTAAAATCAATTTGTTTTGGTAAATTATGCAAAAATTCTCAAAGGACTTAGGTAGATGATTTATTATACTCTTGGCTGTTTCATAATATTAGAAAATTAAATTTATTCACACAATATTAGATGGCATAAGCTGAGAGCTTTAGTGACAATTTCTGTTTATTACAATTAATCTAGGTTGTCTATGGTGACAGAATTCCCACAATATGTAGGACATAATCTTTATGAGAGATGCTTTTTATTAAACTGTACACAAGTGTTCTTCATTTGAATAGAACAGGTCAATTACTTCTGTATTGCAAGACCTTTCAATTGTCCTTATAATCTCTAATGAAATTCAGTATTTCCATGAAAACTGGTTGTATTCTGAATTCTTGAAATACCAGAACTAAAAAATCCCCTCAGAAAATAAACAGCTCCTCAGATCTTTTAAACATCGTAAGTGGGAGTTATTTAAAATTACTTTAGACATCTTGTTCGGGGTTCTAAAACTCAGTTTTGTGGTTTGTGCACGCCAGAAGAGTCCTGAAATCATCAGTGTTCATGTTAAATGCACGTTGGTATCATTTGATGGGATCTAAACCCCTAAAGAAATACAAAAATAGTGTGGTAGAGATACTGGGGGGAGGGGGTAGGATAGGATTCAATGATGTAATTAATGTCTAGGCAATAAAGCACACAGGCAAGGAAATACAGTAAAGATAATAAATATACATTTATATTTGTTACTGCACAATTATGGAGTGTTTGGCTTGGCAATATAAATTGTACATATGTACAATTTATGTACATAGATACCCGCATGGGAGTTAACCAGTTTTAGTAAGTAGCAGGTTTGTCTTCTGGCAATTGCGTCTGCCCATTTTGCTACACAGGTTTAATTGTATAATGTGGTACCAAACAGAAAAGCTGTTACCCCAAAGGGAGAAAGCAACAAACAGCATAGAACTCAGTTTAACCAGAGTGTAATTACAAAAGACAACAGAAGGGCACCTTTCTGAAACAAAATGCTGCTGCTTGCCGTATTTGAAAGATCTATTGTGAAGAGAGATCTTTGTTACTTTCACCTAGTAAGTCATAATCCTAATGAATTGTGATAACTTTTTATAGAAGGAAGCGTAAAACAACTTTAAAAGTTGCTACCGGCTCCCCCTTTAATAATTTCTTTTCAGAAGATAAAATAATTTTTGACATGAAATAAAATATATCATGCAAAATATTGTGAACTTGAACTTTCATATCACTTTTAAGCATCAGACAGCTTGCCGTGTTACCTCAGAAGTCTCTAAATATCTTTATGCGAAGTCCAATTAAATAAGCATTTTCAGACAAAATTTAAATATTTGTTTTAACCAAGAGTATCATTTGAAAAAATTAATCTTCTATCACAGAGCTATTTTACATTCACTAACTTGCGTCTATGCATGCTGCTTACACCCTGAGTCAGTGAAATGTAGCAGCAGGTCTGAAGGGCAAGTGAAGCTTTGTGAATATTAATTACAATGTCAATGGGCTAGCAAGAGCTCCAAACCCCCAAGGAGAATGTTATATAGTGCCAGGTGACAAAATGTGGTGACCTTATAGATGGCCACAGTAATTGACCATTGAATCTGGCAGTTTACAGTATGGTTTACAAGTGTATTCCTAAACCTTGAGCTTCAGCAACTTTATTATGTGAGGCTTAGGAGATCAGAAGTTTGTGACCATGATTTCTTTATGGATGGAAAGCAGGTCAGTTTGCATTTGCTTTGTAAATTTTTATACCTTTTTTTTAACCTTCTTTTTTTAACTCAGTGCCCAGCTTTGTATCTGTTGTACGTTTTCAGGTACCCTCTCTATCAGGAACCTTTCAAATCCATGAGTGCAATGTTTAAATTAAGTTAGACTAGGGCAGAAATATGAACTATTCCATATGGCATGAATAATTACTGGAGAGCTTTATGTAACAAGTATGGAAGTGATCCAGTCAATTACCACATCACTTGCCCACCTTCTTTGCATCTCCCTCTGTTCAAATGTGGAAGCACATTTGAGAGGTTCCTGACACTTAGCAAAATTTTAAATACTCTCATTCTGACAGCAGTGTTGTGGTATACTTTCCAAATAAACAGAGGCTTTTTGTTGACTTAACAGGATTTTATATCAGCCCTCCTTTCTGTGAACAGTGATTTGCAAGCTCACAGAGTTTGTGTAGATTGGCACTGACCAATCATGTACTCGCAGTTTGAAATGTAGAAATGGTTGTGTGGGGAAAACCATACGGAAAAAACTACATTTGTAATTTATTTTTAATGATGGAAACTTTTCAATATAATCAGAAAAGGGCTGACAAAGTATGTAATCTGACTGCTTAAAGGAGGTTGTCTGATTTTTTTTCCTTGAGGTTTTTCTAAAGTCAGATTTTTTGTCCATTGAGTCTTTTCGTTGGCTTATTTCTGCCGGGCGGTGGCTTAAGCATTTATAAAAGCTGCTCTATTGTAATGTCACCTTTCTTTTTGTACCAGTTGGGTCCACCTTGACAAAGGACATGTTTTGCTCTGAAGTCAAAATTCTGCTGTGGTGTGAAAATGAAAGTCTTGTTATCATAACTATCATTTTGTGCAACTATATTGTTTATAAGAAACCCAAAACCTAGGGAAAACTGACCGAAGGAGTATTTTTTTCAATGGAATATGATTTTTTTTCCTGTTATAAAACCTGGGACTTGCTTTCTAAACAAGCAGGCAAACTATGCTGAATCCAGCTAGAAACTCTCTTCAAAAATCTTTACACACATCTTACATTGAAGTGATGCTGAAAATACATTTTAAGGAAAAAAAATATTTTTAATACACTCTGTATAGATGCCATATATGTATGAAGGGGCCATTGGGATGTGGATGTGAGATTTTCACTGGTAGACATATAATCATGCTTACCTGAAAAACATGTAGCTGCAACAGTGTAACAGGATGTTTAAGCATACTTAACACAGTGCCAAAGTAAGCACAGCTTCCACTGCGGGGCCGAAGCAACTTGCAAAGCAGTTGGAATAAAGCGGGCAGAATGCATTGGTATCTGCTTGTAAAAGACTGTGCAATGGTATCTGTGATATTTCTATTGCAGTTCTTGTCACAGTGGGAGAGTGAAATGCTGTGTTCTAAAGACTGATTTGCCATTAGTTAAATCCTTGTTTTTAGTTCTAGGCTTGAGAAATGGAACCTGAAAGCAAAATCTTTGACATCTTAAGCATACAAATCTTTTTAAACTTGGGAATTCCATAATTATTTCACATATTCCCTTGCCTTTGGGACTCTTATTTCTGGGGGGGAGGGAAGTCCGGCTATATTTCATTTTTATAGGAATATTATATGTGAGAACAAAAATAATAGGTACACAATATTGCTGGAAAGCTTTTTTCTATTATATGGCTCCTATGATCAGATACCATGGTATCTGAGTTTTACACAATCTGTTATACATTTATATTTAAAACTATTATCTTCAAGGCTTTGTGACATTGAATAGTTATGTGATTTACATAAGCCTTATGCCTTAAACAATAGATCATTCTTCTTCAGAAAAATTCAATCCCCTAATAAAAAAGGGAATTATACAAATGTAATTAAAGCCACTTTTATGGCACAGTTGCTGTTTTTTACAATGCAGTTCACGTACTGGTAGTGTTCAGTGTCTTACTTGGAAAAAGTAGCTCATCATTTATTGAAACAAGTTTATTTTTCTTTAATTGATTCATTGAAATGAATGAGGACAATTCTTTTGACTTAAAAGAACTTTCTTTTATAACTTTCAGGTAATGGATTGCCATGGCAATCTGGAGTATCAGAAAACATTTCTCCACAAGGCAGGAGGAGAGATGCAAAATAAGCAGTATCATGCTGCAGGTCATCCACAAGATGGCAATAGCAGGATAATTTCATAATAGTTCAAGCCTTTATGAAACTGTCCTCTTTGCTTCTGATACCTATTTGGAAATTTAATTTGGATCAGAGAGAAGCTGAGACAGAAGTTGGTTGCTTTGTCGTCTTCTTGTTCCCAGAAATATAATACGATTATAAAATTTAGAGCATAAATTTGCATTCAAACCTCACTGACCTCATTTAAAACTTTTTTTTCTTTAAGCTGGTCATTGATACAGCAGAATTTCTGCTACATAAAATACTGTGAATGACATTTATCTTGTTTCCCTCCATCCCAATTCTATTGTCCATGAAGGGATCAAACTCAAATATTTTGAGCATTTGTATTTGTCAGAGGTCTGTAAGAATGTTTGGAATTAAGCACTTGAATAAATGTCCTAGTTTTCAGTGATGCTAAACATCTCCCAGTACCTGTACTTGAATGAGATCTGATTGCAAATAGGAGTTTCTCGAAAGATTTAAGTTCTGAATTTGAAAAGGTATTTAATACCTCTCACCTGTAAAAATATGTTTCTGACAGCTTATTCCTGTACGCTGCTACATTGTGAGGCATTTCACTTGCCTCAAAAGCAAAACAAAACCAAATGAAACAAAACAAAACAAAAAAAAAAGAAGAGGGGGAACTGAACATTCCTTTAGCATTTGTTTTGTTAGAAATGCTCTCTAGTTAAAATTCTTTCTCAAATTTAGTAACTAAGTGAATGAATCGATGGTAGTCCTTCCTTTCTTGACATGGATAGGGCTGGTAGATTCGTGTTCCCAAGGTTTAGATGCCTGTCATGCCTAATGTGGAGCTAAATCACTCTGTGTTTTCTATAGACCAAACGATGAATTTCTGCATCTTAATCATCAGCAGTCTCTGGACTGTCTCCATTTGACAAAATTGGATGGAGAGAAAAAACCTATTTCAATGTGTTCAAATATAAAGTTGGTAAAATGAAAATGCTTGAACACAACAGCTACCGTAGTCAATATACCTTATGGTGTTAATGAGTTGAATCATCCCTTGAAGTTGCCTTTCTCCACTGTCCATATAGGAAGCCTACAATGACTAGGTAAATTGGGTAGATGTCTTTAGCAAAGGCAGTCCTCCACTAGATGAAAAGATTTCCTTACACAAGACTCAAATCCTGTAACTGAGTGCTTTCATGCAATAGTTTGGTTCTGGAGATGCTGTTTTTGCTTCTTTTTCTGACATGCAGAATGTGTGCATATGTTATGCTTATTTGTGAATTTCCCACAAAACCTTAGTCTTTTACACAGTAAGTTCACATAGTAAAGGCAGATGAAGTATGTATCTCATACTTTTTAAATGTATTGCTGATACTTCATAAAGTCTACTTTTCTACATACTAGGAAGGGGAAATATGGAGCTCAATATTTTTGTTTCCTTTAACATCTTGCTGGTAGTGAATTTATTTCAGATTTGCATAGAGAACAGAGCAGTTACCTTATTTATGTGGAAACAGAAGTTACAGACAAAATTAATATTTTATCTGAATGCTTATTTCAGAGATTTTTATAAACACAAAGTGTCATTTGGATTTACACCTTTTTTTGAGGAGGCAAGCGTATGATGTGAATAGTTACACATATGAATGAGTTGCACTTGTATCAGCTGACTAAAAAAAAATGTTGTTCTTTTGCTCTTGTTCCTACCCAGTTCGGTAATGGTCTAAAAGGTGATCATCCAAATGATTTTCTAGCAACGAATACCAAAATTCTTTCATCTATTCACAAACTTTGAGTGAAAGTATTTCTTGACCTACAATTCCAGATTTCACAAATTATCTTTTGCATATATTTTGGTAAATCCAGCAATATCCAGCAAAGGTACTCTAGTACAAAAGAAGACATAGAAATCTCAAGAGACATAGGTCTTATCTTTAATAAGAATTGCCAAAAGCTTATTAAAAAGTCTCCCAAACAGGCAAAGTACTAAGACATGAGAAAACTTATCTCAAAATGTGTACTACAAAAATATATTGTGTATCTTTGTCTGTGTATTTGTATATATTTTCATGGACTTTCCCCTGAGACTGAGAGAGGCCAAAGGAAAGAACTAAAAATGGGTTACCCATAACACCCTCCATTTAAATCTGTAGTCGTTTGTGAAGTTTTTGAAAGTAGTAATTTCCAAATCATGTGTACTAGTTTGCCACTTCCTGTTCAGTCCACTCTTCTGTTGGACTTTTTGTTTGTAACAGAAGATAATGTGGCAACATAGGCACTACTTGCATGTTGTATTTTTTTTTACTATTCCGGCTCGAGAGCAGGACAAGCATGTCCATTGACTATGCAGATGTTTTGAATCTATAATGCCTTTTGGTACGACATGAGGGTAGAAATGATCCATCATTTTGCCTGAAAAAAGCAGAATGAGTGACAGTGATTAGCCTACTTTGCTTGCTTTCTTCTTACTGGTTATTTATAGCTCGTTAGCACTGGTTAACTGCTTTCTTTCTCTTGATTTTCATTAGATGAATTCAGAGAGGAGGGAGCAGGAGTTAAGATGTGATCTGATCAGACTAAGTCTCAAATCCTGTTTTTCTATAATCAAGAGCTCCATTCAAGTCTAGGACATTGCCAGAGAATTAGACCTTTTGATTATAGATGTTTGTTAAAGCCAGACTCGTATTTTCATTGTTATCCTTGCTGAGTTGTACAATTTGTGACTCACATTTACTGAGTTTGTGGGATGATGTGTCACCTTCTGAATTTATGTTGTCTTACCCCTACCTTCTAAATTCATACAAAGTTTCTCCATAAGCTATTGGCATGAATGGCTTTTGGGTTTTAGGTTTCTATTTAACCTCATCTCAGTTCAGAAACCTAGTCTAAACTAGTTATTTAAACTCCTGTTCCCATTAAACTGGTGTAGATACTTAGCTTTAGCAATCTAAACGCTAGGTGAGATGACTCCTAGGTGTGATCCTGCTATCACATTTACTAAAGAATGTACATCATGGTTTAAAAGGACTGAGTCTTTAAATTAGGATGCAACTTTCAGGATTGCTAGTAAAATGCTTATATTTTTTATTTATATATAAGTATCTATTCTTAGATCTGCTGTCATCTTTAACTGATGGAAACCTTCAAAAATTATGTATCGTTCCAGTGCAATGTACAATTTTTTTTCCTCTTGTATTTTTATCTTGGCAGAGAATGTAGAAACAACAGACTCCCAGGTGAGTAAAGACAATTAACTATTAATCAAATCTCCAGTATATTCTAATTTGACACTAATTACTTTGTTATAATTCATTAATAAATATTTAATTTGGCCTTGAGCATGTACTGCTTGTTTGTTCCTGTAAAGACCTAGCATGAAATCATTGCTTCTTGTAATGTTAGATCTGCAACTGATTCAGCAGCAGGATTAGAATCTAAGGAGCACAGGTTAATGGAAAAGTTTCATGATGGCCTAATACTAACACGAACAACAGGTTTAAAGAGCCTGTGATGCTGGTAACTTTTCATTTGGCTTAGAATTGCCTCTACTGCATATGTTATTGTCAAACAATAAGGAACAGTCTATTTCCATGTACCCATCTCTTTAAAAAAGTATGCTATGTTTTGACCTCAATTTACCAAAGAGAAATATGAGTTTCCCCAAGAACTTCCTTTACCAAGTAATTTAGCATAATTATTTTCATGTTTACATATAGATAACCCAAGAAACTAATTTAAAGTGTGACACTTCTGTTCACTCTGCTACCTTCAGGCCTTTTGGTACTGTTAGACATTATAAGTACTTCTTCTGAAACTGGGTACATTGTTTGTCACAGTTGATGTTCACAATTTAAGGAACTCACTACCACCACTCACTTCAGAACATGCTTCTTTTGGACTTACTGGATGTTACAGAGTATGTGACGTACATGCAAACACAGTCGCAGGTCTCTCGCTCCAGTTAATCACCATTGTGTTAAAAAGACTGATTTTCTTCTGCAAAAGTGCCGAATGCTTTTGCTTGTCAGTTAAAAGATCCTGAAGAGAGAGAAGGAGATGAAATCTCTGGGTTCTGTGGAGGATGAAAAGGGAAAAGAGTGAGGGATTGTTCTTGCCAACTGAAACCTTGATTTTGCATGTTTCAAAGCAATTCTATGAAGTTTTTTCAGCTGCACTGTTTTTAAATTAATTTCTTCTTTTGCTAGAAGATGCGTTAGTATATAGCTATATATATCTCCAATATGTATTTGTAATTTATGTTGCACATTATGTATGCATATGTGTTTTATTCTTATACCCTAAAAAAGGCATCATTTTTTAAAGTCACTGTTCTCAAGTAGTATGAGGAAACATTTGAACCTGTTTCCACGTCTGTTTTACTTTTCATCTACACTGAAACAGGGTAAAAGTTTCCATAAAATGTAGAAAGAAGTACATAGTCAGCAGAGACAGTAAAAACCAGAAGATGTCATAAGTTTTGCAGTGTCATAAAACCTTCACTTTTAGAAAAGCTTTAGCAGCTGGGTAGTAATCAATCTGAATTTAGAAGACACTGGTTTGGGACTTATTCTGAAATGTAAACAGACACCCCTGAAAAGGCTTAAATTTTGAACTCGACTTGTTGGAATCAATGAGAGTTTCTTAGGCTGAATGTTGTCTTTATCTAGAAAACTTCCATTGAATTTAAAACCAGTGGAAGCTTGTAGTTAAAGTTTGTCAGCATTCATTATTGTGAAATACATAACGTTTATCATATAGAATACTTGCATATATTGCTATTGCAAATTTTCAGCAGTCAGGACTTCTTCACAGGATGATCTAGGAAAACGTTTTGAAGGATAGAGTCATAGAATGGGGGTATCTACAGACAGCTTAAATTTTATCTTAAACTGATTGATTGTCTTTATGTAGATTTTAGCAGATGCGTATATGTCAAGGTAAATGATCCCTCTTTGGATTCTTTCTGCTCATAAGTATTTGAATGAATTAATGCTAAGAGGCAAAGAAAGAAATGGATGAAATTTTGTTTTGTGCATGCAAATGTGGAAGACTGACAACTTCTTTTAATCCTAAGCAGTCAGTGCAAGGACTGACAATCTCTGTAAAGTTGTGCAGACAGGTTGGACAGGAAGGTTTCCATGTGTAGTTGCTCAAATACTACGTTCTATAGCAATCGACACATGGAAGCTTTTATTATGGCCTTTCTTATAAAGTTCCATTTTTAATACCAGAATACGAGTCCAGGTGGGAACAAGCATTTCTGAATCAGAGAATGAGGCTGCATTGCTGTCAAAGACCATCATTTTTAGACTTGGCTACAGGCCCTAGATTTTGAAAGTATCTTAAGTTCCATCATCTAAATACTGTTGAAGATTTGCATATTTCTTGCCAGGAGAGCTGTTCTACCTGATACAGTGATGACTGCCGCTGTAGATATGTGCCCAGTGGAGATTTCTGCTCTTTTGGTGCCCTCACACCATTTTCTTTTTTCAGCAGAGAAGTGTAATTTGATTCCCACAGTATCACCACCATTCAGATAGACTAGCAGCCATGAATAGGGATCATGAAAAACATACAGGGGAGGTAAAAACGGACAGTAGTAATCTAGAAATGCAGGAAATTCTGCGTATGATTTCATCTCGTAGACCCGTATCGGTTGTTGGCATTTCTGATGAGTGTTCCTAACCTTTAAAATCAGAAGACTGGCCTGTACAAGTTCTTTAACTGGTGCACATTTCTCCTGGATATTGAGTATCATTCTAAATGGCCATCCAAATATATCTGAATTTTCAAAACAGCTATTTTTGTCCTGTATTTATGGTTACGGACTACCTTTTAACTCTTAGTGCCCTTGATATTAATAGCATATGTGTGCATAGATTAAAGAAAGGTGTTCCTTTTTTCCTTCTCTTCCCTACCGCTAACATCTGAAAGCCTGATTCACCTCCTCTCTATCTAATGAT
Source organism: Pluvialis apricaria (assembly GCA_017639485.1). Classification (NCBI taxonomy): domain Eukaryota; kingdom Metazoa; phylum Chordata; class Aves; order Charadriiformes; family Charadriidae; genus Pluvialis; species Pluvialis apricaria. Next base: position 3,295,099 of record CM030018.1, on the reverse strand, counting down.
TAGATATTAAAATCATATAAGCTCACTAAGCTTTCATACTGACTTGAAAGGAATAAAAGAAGTGAATTCAATAATATGTGGCTTTAAACTGAATTCCTTTGAGAATTAATTTTTTTCACATATTCTTTAATATGGAGGTGGGGTGGAGTTTCTGTAATTACTGAAGCTGTAACTGGAATAATTTTCTAATCTAACACATTGACTATAATCCCTGCTGGTTTTCACTAGTGGCAAATACAAGAAAAATCTGGAAATAATGACTTAACCAAACAACGTGGGTTATGTATCCGTTCATGAGCAGTGCTGTTACTTTAATGGTGTAGTAGTCATACATAAAAATGCTAACTTTTTTCCCAGAGTCCCAAGTGCATTTGCACCCTACCTCCTATGGCCTGCTATGTGTGTGTTTAGAAAAAAAAAAAGGCCAAAGGGAAAATTGTAAATAGATGAATGAGCAGAAAGCATTCTCATAATCTATGCTCTATGCCCTTATATCAAGGGAGGAGAAATTACTCTTGTACAGAGATGCAAGCATTAAATTGAAGCTTCTCGGTTCTGCGTGAGGCAGTTTGACATTTGTGGATAATTGACATCCTATATCCAATATCCAGTTCTGTGTTATTTTTCCTATTTCGTTTTGCCCTAGCTATAGGATCAATAGCAATAGTCAAATTTAAATAGCACAGGGTCCACGTATGCTACCCTAGTTGATCAAAGCTTTGTGTAAACAGGGCAGAAGGAGCCTCATTCCATTGTGCTGCCCTACCAGGGTGAAATAAATCACCTGCTAGTATAATTATAGTTTAGGTTGAAAGGGATCTCTGAAGGTGATTTGATCTGACACCCTGCTCAGAACAGGTTGAGTAACACATTCTAGTACTTCATAGAGGGTTTATAAAGAAAGGAAAACTTTAAAAATCTTTTTTTGAGAGGGTTTGTGTAAAAAGATTGAGGGAGACTTGAGCATTTCTTTCCTATAACTTATTATTTCACCAAAAAAAAGAATGAAGAGTTGCTTTATAAATAAAGCTTCAATTGAACGACATCGAGAAAATCAGTGAAAGCTGCTGCGTATGTATGCTAATTGCCATATTAGGAGATCATCTCTGCTGCTTCTGTTTGTCTCTGGGGAGGCAAATTTTGCATTTTGATATTGCGGCGTAGTTTCAGTGGGAGGATTTTGTGGGGAATTTTTTGGACAGCAGTTAGAATAGATGCACAGGATGTACGTCGTGATTGGGGTGAGATTTAAAACATACAGTTAGAATAGATGCACAGGATGTACATCGTGATTGGGGTGGGATTTAAAACATACTGGACTACTCTGTTTATTTTGAGAGTCAGTACGTATTCCCAGGATGGCTTATCCGTAACAGGAATCAAAATTAATTAATTTTCAAACACTGCCTGTGCAAAAAGTTTTCCATGGACGTCAGTGCAGAATTTTGTCCTGAATGTTTGATAACATTTATTTGTCTGAAATATGATTTCTTAGTTTTCTATAGCAATAGTTCACACTGAATTACTCTAATGTCCTTCCGGCTTCTCAGAATAAGTCAGGTTTTCCTTTCTTTTGTGGCAGGAGGAGCAAATCAGAGCTGCTCAAAGTTTGGTGAAGACAAGGCCCAGGTTCTCTCTGTAGTCTTGTATAATAGTTTTCTTACAATAGGGTTCAGAAACTTTTCTGGGTTGTTAGGGTTGTTTTTCCCCTTGTATCTGTGGGGGAAGGGGAGAGCACTAGCAGACATTGTCTATATTTAAACGACTCTGAGAGAAGACTTTCATTTCAGATACCTCTGGTAGGGAAGGGCACCAATCCCAGTTCCAGACTGGAAAGGAGTGAGAGTTCTGCATTCAAATGCATTGTATGAATACCACACGGTAGCTTGTACTGTGAGAAGCTGAGGCCGCTGCGACCAAATACTGGAAGTAGGTAAGTCAGTGGATAAGCAATGCCTTACTAAAACTTATTGAAAACAACTAACCTGGGAAAAGGTGTAGTGTGCTTAATATCACCTTCAAATAATTGTTTTATTAACTGATTTCTAGAATTAAAAATACAAATGTAATAATGCCTCATTTGCTTATCGGAACATCTATCTTGTATGGGAAAACAGGCAGTGAAAAACAACTTCAAAAGACTGGAAAAAATGTCATGCAGAATACACAACCCCACAAGAGCAGAACTACATGCAACATATTTTAGGCTAAGGTTTAAAAAAAAGTGTTAATAGGAGCCTAAAGCTGGAACTCTAGCTTTGTATTCAAGCTCTTAATTGGGTGAGTTTTCCCATCAACATCCTGACTGTATTCAGTGGGGGCTAGTTATCTCGGAAAGCCAGTGAACTGAGTTTGGGATTTACCTCTAGACTGCAGAGGCTTTTTTTGAAGTGTTGACCTTAAGGTCTATGTACAAGTATTGTAGATTTGTATCAAAGGACTCAAAAACGTCGTCTTTTTTTTTTTTTTTTTCAATTCTGCAGAAAAATATATACATATACCCTACAATTCTGGGTTTCGGTCTGGCACGTAGCCTAGTTTAAGCAGTGCTTTACTGAAATGTTGGGCCTCCAGGACAGAAAGAGGGGTTATTATCTGGTTTTTATCTGTAACTGTATTTTTATGTTAACTGTGAAAGTGATTTAAATGACCTTCTTATGTGATGAAAATGATCCCAGAGACATTCAGACACGACAGCGAGAGGTCTGCAGGAGCAGTCTCCGGGTAGCAAGCCAGTCAGAGGGCCGGTCACTCAGGTGGTGAGTGAGATACTTAGATGGTCTTCCATGCCTGGAAAACATACCGCTCAGTTGCAGAGGTCTTCCTCTGCAACCTTCAGTCTTCCCAAATACTGGGATAGGAAAGAGCATTTCATTGTGCTTTTTTATGATGAAGTATAGACATAAGCTCATCTTTGGAAATGCTAACTGACGCCATTGACCTACCTCCCTTTAAAGACTGTTTCTTCATTTATCTACCAATTTAGTTGAGAAATCATTCTAGTCTTGCCAGTATATCCCAGGCATATTTACTATACCTGACAGAGTATGTACTTGGAGCCAGGCTGTCTGCTCTGCTAATGGCTGTAGGTATCCCTTCAAACAATTTGCTTTTGGGCTGTCTTCTGTGTTTGATTCATGACTTCTGGGTCTTCATCAGCAAGCAGACTAAATCTGTGAGGATCACTATTGAAACTTTGCAGAGGGGCTACACTGCTGAGCGAGGGAATCGGTCATCTAGACAGTCTGGTGCACCCAGCAGAGCAGCGGTTCTTGCAGAACAGACGCTGTTTTGCTACCAAGTTATAAGCAAGCCTCAAGGCCAGTGTGTGTTGGGCCAAACAGAAGCAATAAACCGTTAATCCAAACACAAGCCATAGAATTAACAACAAAATGGAAGATCAAACACAAGCAGTAGAAATGTATTTCCCTTCAATGACAACAAAATGCTTGCATGTGTTTTGAATGCGACAGTAATCGGTTCTGCCTCCCCTATTCTGAACTGTGGTGCCAACACAACCGGTGCTTTTGTTGTAGATTTATATATACAAATAAAATGCAGCTATTGTCTATTCTATGAGCAATTTTCATAGGTACCTTCACAGTTATAGATGCAGTGAAATTTTGCTAAGGAGTAAACACTGAGGCTCTGACCACAGCTTTTTCAACTTGACTTTGTATCTGCTTCAGGTCTGGTACATGTATCCCTGCTGTAGCCCAATTTCTTCCCTTGTTTCTACTCTGTCATCATTTTCCTACACCCACACATTCCACCAGCTCTTCTGTCTGCACACAAGCATTGCATCATCCACTTGCTTCAGACTCTGTGCATCACAGTTAAGTTCTTACCTGCTGCCCATTCACCCCTCTGCCACTCTGATATTTTTAGTCTTTCTGCCTCAATTTGTTACTCACCACTCCTACAAGTGTAAGAGCACTGTGTTTTGGGCCATTCAGGCAGATTTTAAGCAATGTTTAGGTGTCTGTCTTAGGGAAACATTGATTACTCTGGAGTTTAGAAGGGGAATAGGTGCATCTGCACTTAAATGTTTGAGAAGCTTAGGTAAATTTAAAGCTCATTATGGAAGTACTAGTGAATTTAGGCCCCTACCAAGCTTCAGTGGTGCTATAAACAAGGCTAACTGGATCAGAGACTGTGACTTCGGTCGATTCTATGTGCCTAAAATCCCATTTAGGGAGTTTGCATCCTAACCTAGTTTTCTGTCTCTTGTGGCTGCTTTGGGCATCACATATACATAATCAGCCATATTTTGGAAATACACCAACTGCAGTCATTGTATTTAACACCTGTAGGTATGTGTGCCTGATTTGGCAGGGGAGGGTGGAGGAAGGGAAGACAGATTGCTGCATCCTTTCCTAGCAAATAAAAGTATAGATTACTGAATATGGAATCAATTTCCCCTGCTGATGCCCAGGTGACAAATTGCAACTCAAATGCCAGAGCTGAATAGAAGGGCATCTCTGTGTTTCATTCATTCCTCCTAATCAATTATGCAGCTCTCAGCCAGAAGAGAGATATTCTTATCCCACCGCAGACTTTGCTCCAAATATTACTTTATTACCTGATTGTCAGACAAACATGCCAAGTAATAAATTGATTTTCACAGAAAACACAGTGGGTGAGACCAGTGTGTCAGCAGACAGCCTTCTGAAAGCCAGATGACAAACAAAAGCACAGATTGAGTTAGCGAGGTAGAATACAGTCCCTCTGACTTGCTAGGAGACTAGGTAAAGAGGGGCAGGAAATGCCAGTCAGCTTGATAAAGCATCTCTTTTGTTTAAGACATAAAAATCTGGCTTTAAAATAACTCAATATAACAATAACAATATAAGTGGTTGGTTGAATCAACCCTCCTTGTAAAAAATAAATATATATGTATTCATCAAAGCTCATATTTGTGCTTCTTGACTTTGATAATGTGAACAAGTTGAAATGGTTTTGGTTAATGAGCCAATTATATTCAGACCAGATCACAGTCATGCAGCATGTTCTGCTTAGCTAAATTGCTATGTAAATAGCTACTAGCTTTCTATGCGTCTCATACTGCTGACAATACAGCAAAGAGTCAGCATCACCTGTCAGCCTGAATTCCTGATTTTTCTCTCCTAGTCTTCCAGCTTTTTCACCCTTAATGTAAAGTACTAATGCTGAAATGCAGCCAAGTCTTCCACATCTGAATTTGGGATAATTTGTAAAAAGGAGACCAAGCAAAATACAGGAGTGTTAAAAATGATTCATTTCTGTGAAAGCTGTGTTAAGAGCTTTCAGTGGAGTTTATCTAGGGAACATGAAAAACATGGGCTTACTTGAGAGAGTTTTGAGCCAGAATGTTTGAGCCAGCTGCTCAGGGGTACACGGTGTGTTCCTGGGTTTACTTTCTGCGGTGATGCCATCCATTGAGTGAGAACATGTCCCCTTGGCTATATTTATGCTATGTACTTGACTGAATATGAAATTATTGGCAGAAAATTCACCTATGCTAAAGGACATTTTCTTTTGTGTTTGCCTTTGTGTTTGAAAGAAAGCAAAGTGAATGTATCTGATAAAGTATTTTTATTCTATTAAGGATTAGAACCAATACAAGGATTTGAAATAATCAAATTCAAACATATTATGGCTGATGAAATGTAGGTCTGACTATTTAGTCCTTCAAATATTTCATTCTCTATCCTTGTCAAATAGCTTAAAGCATTAGTTTATCAAAACAGCATTCTTAAATGGAATAAAAATAACTTACAAATTTAATTTACATTACTCATTTATTGTGAGATTTATGGAATAAAGTATATCCTAGGAAAAAAGAATTCCAAATAAAAGTAAAAAAAAAAAAAAAAAGAAAGATAGCATAGAGACCTGATAGCATGGTTGTTTCTGCTTTCTCAGAAGAAAGTCATAGAATCATAGACTGGTTTGGGTTGGAAGGGACCGTTAAAGGTCATCTAGTCCAACCCCCCTGCCATGCACAGGGACATCTTCAACTTGAGCAAGTTGCTCAGAGCCCCGTCCAACCTGGCCTTGAACACCTCCAGGGATGAGGCTTCCACAACTTCTCTGGGCAGCCTGCGTCAGTATTTCACCACTCTCGTTGTAAAAAATGGATTCTAATAAAGTAGAACCAGCAGAAACAGTATCAGGGAAGTAACAGAAGGTCTCTTACTTTGGCTGTATGATAAATAGGCAGTGTGGTACCATCTCCAGTTCATGACCTTTTTGCATATTATACGACACTCAAATGAAAAAGCAAAATAATTTAAGTTACAGAACAAGAAACATAGTATTGGTGAAATGTTTTTTTCACCACTAAATAAAACAGTTCCACATCCACTAAATATTATTATTTTAGAGGGTATGCTGTTCCTTCTTTTCTCCCTTCATCCCTGGTTAACCAAAACTGAGTAATCTGTTGGTTGTTTATGAGGGAGAGATACTTGATTGAGAAAAGAAGCAAGTATATCTTTTAATGGTTTCCTGTCTATTGATAAGTAAAATGCAAAATCTACTGAATTTAAACTAAGCAAAGTTTTGGCTTAAGAATCTAACTAAACTATTTTCAAGGTCAGAGCTCTATTGCTTATTCAAGTTGTGTCCTTGGTTTTCTGCCCTTTCTCTCTAGAATTTCTTTTTCATTCCTGCCTCACACAGAGGCTTCTTGTCTCTCTACTTCTCTCACAGATATGCATCACTTCACAAATTAATAACTAATGAAACCTCTATGCCTTCACACGTGTTCCCTATGCCTTTATTCTGGCTGGTGACGTATGACTATTTTCTGTGAAGATTTCTTTCGTTTTAAGAATTGCCTTTCTAAAGCCCGATTATTATTTATAACAGTTATCCTGAGTAAATAGCAACTGTTTAAATTATCAAAAATGATAGGTATAAGGCCATTCATACAAAAGTATTTTGAAATGTCTATCTGTATCCTAATTATGATGATACTTTTATTTAGATAATATTAATTCTTTTTTTTGGCAATGGAGTATATAGATATTTTAATTTGAAAAAAAAAAAATCTATATAACAGCAATGTCCAATACCTTGGTTGGTTTTCTTAGCTTTACCTTAAAGCAATTTTATATAAAGAAGGAAATTAAGTTTAAATCAATAATTAAAAACTAAGCTGAAGCCCTACTTTGTTTTCATCTTTCTCAAAATAATCTTCTGAAATATGCCCAAAACCATGTTTCTTCTTCTTTTCATTTCACTTTCTGTGCAGTGACCCTCTGCTGCAACGTATCTTTTAAAAACATAATTATTTTCAGCGTTAACAATCCAGAGTCCTTAAGGCTGAATATGTAAATGTAAAGTGCTGCAAGCAATGTGGGTTTTTTTTAAGAGAGTTCGAGAGCTTGGTGAGACAGATCCTTGGCTTTTAAAATACTACGTTTTCGGAGGTGGTATCCAGTGATTTACACTACCTAAAGACCTTGTCCTCTGCCTTCAGGGCATGCTCAGTACTTCAAGACATTTTCATATGTAATGATCTGCAAAGTGAGAATGAGCTGATAGTGTAACTGAAACTGTTATAAAGGGGCTCACAATGTAGGCAGAAATTTTTTTTTGCATCTGTCCGGTTCTTGAAGGATTTAGGGGAATCCTTGTATAAAGGTTTCTCATAAGGCTTTATAGAAACATGTTGTGATCTTGTGTTGCTCCTTCACTATTGTAATGAATTCTAAAACACAGTTCTTGAGGTTCCAAATAACCTTAATGGTCACTGAATCTGTAATTAATTTTATCTTCTTCCCTTGTAGTAGAGATATAACTACTATATTATACAGCAGTTGCCTTATAATTAACACTGTTTAGGCATACTTTATCAGGCACAAAGTCTGGTCAGGACTTTTTCCAAAAATGGGAAGTGTTGGTTCTAGAAAACGTTCCCTGCTGTTCTCCACGGGAACTGTTATTCAAGTGCTTGGGATCACAGTGTCTCTTAGCCCACGTTTACTGGCTGGAGCCTCAGGAAGGTGCACGTGTGGGAGCAGCATGATGACTGTGCTGTATCGTAGAGAGGAAGGATGACTAAAAAGCTCTAACCATGGTCATACAGAAGCCGGGAGATAGGAGATACTGTGGTAGAACAGCCTATTTGTCCCCTTTTGGCAAAACCCTATATTCAGACAATATTACTCATTTTCCTAAGGAAAATATATAATGTAGAGTGTTTTGGTTTTTTTTTTTTGAGAATAAAAATACAAACCATGTATTTCTGAATTGAAGACAATTTTCTTGGAAAGTTCTATATTTATTGGGTACTGGAAATACTGTGGCCTTATATATGACAACAACATCAGCTGGTCTAGTGGATACTTGTTTAATTGTGTCATGTTTGGCACTGAATTTGAAAACGATATAGCTTTTGGTGGTGCCTGAGACCATTAATTTAGGAGTGTTATGCCATTTTATTCTATGATTCTATGATTCTATGATTTTAGAAGGTAATTAAGTTTTGTGAAAGAAGAGCCAAAATGGAAATCAGTCGGGTTTTTTTTATCAGATGAATGATTTAAGCTTAAAAATAAAGTCCCTGCTTCATGTAGCATAGCCACACCCCTATTATACGTGCTAAATATCTGTGAAAGATACATTCAGGACCTGTGAATTGCACTGACAAGCTGAAGGCATGAAGTATAGAGTCTGTTTTCCTACTGTTTGTGTAACAAATTCCTGTGGACATGTAGATATGGAGATGTTTAATTATTTACAGTTCAAGTTAATTTTCCTACCAAAGCTCATTAATTTTTGTAATGCTGGAAACTCAGTGTTGTTGCAGTGAAGATATTAAATTAAAATATCAGATTTTGGTAATTATATATTATTCTCATGAGACAGCTGGAGTGTAACTAAATATTGTTATTTACTTTGCAAATTCATAATTACACCTATTATAGTTTTGATCCTGAAACATGATTAGAGCAAATCTTTAACCACCGAAGGTCTAACAACAGGGCCTTTTTTAGGAAGCTAGGAATAAATTAAAAAGAGAAAACAAAATTAACTGCAAATTACACTTTTTAAGAAACATTAAGCATGTCACATGAACTCCTGGAAAGGGACTATCAGTGAAAAACAGAGTACGTTCTAACATTCAGTTAAAAGATACCATTGTAAACCTGGGTATGATGTAGGCTAGCCTTGGCTGGGGAGACCTCGGCAGAGCTGAGGGGACCTGCTCACCTGCGCCTCGTGGGGACTGCTCTGTGTCTTATGGTGAATTATAAATGCGTTGTAACTGGGGAAGGGCTGGAAAGTTAGCTTACTGCTAGTGTACAGTGCCTCCACAGCTGTAAGTGGAGGCACACGCGCAGAGCGAGTAGTTCTGCCTACTGCTAATTGTTCAGACTGCTTTAAGTAGATGTCTTATTACTACTCTTTCCCTGTTCCACCCAATTACATCCTGTTTAAACCCATTTAGCTTACTGCTTGGAAGTGAAGAAGCATTGCTCATTCTTGCATAACTTTCACTAGGTCTTCTGGTGGGTACTTGAGATGTTACTGTTAAATTTCATCAGTTACCTCTGGGGAGAACTCCAGTTACTGTTGAATGCGGGCTGGGAAAAGGATTACATGTTATATTATGGCCTTCTAGAATCTCTTTCACTGAAAGGAATGAAAGCAAGTTACATTTACTGAAATGTCAAAATCTGCCATGTGATCACACCATTATAATCTTAGCTGGATGAGGAAGCTGTGTTTCTGGGTACTGAATTATTTAGACTTGCATAAATGTGTTTCAGGGCATGGTGTGATATCACTCTTCCACATTTTCAGCTTTTTCTTGAGAATTGTATGAAGAACTGGTACATAAATAACTGACAATGACCAGTCCATCAGCTTGAATGTGCCGGGATGGTTCTACTGCTGTTCAGTTCTTAATGCCTGCAAATGGGATACGTGTAGTTATACCCGGTATGTTGAAGTGCCGTATCTGTGTACGCAAATGTGCATTCATTGATAAAGCAAGCTAGTGCTATGTGTGTAGAGCCATTAGTGCCTCCCAGAGCTTGGCCTGTACTGGCACTTGCAGAAGAGGGCTTTGCAAGCATGACTGTGCCACAGCACTTGCATTTTAGGGAAACAGGCTACAAGTAAGCTTTCCCTGCTGTGGGTTATAATTAATTTCTCTTTGACTTTCATGAGAGGAAAAAACATTTCCTTGTCATCTTAAAACTCTCTTCGAAGCTTGTTGGAGTCAAAGGGAGTTGCCAACAGGCTTGGTGTGATCAGTGCTCAGATCTGCAAGCAAAGGTGAATCTTCTGCAAAAGAGTTCAACTTCAAGCGCACCCAATGTCAGAGAAATACGTAAAATCACATAGGTTTTTTAGCTGGTAATTGTTGATTAGATTTCATCCAGGCTAATGGAGATTGTCTGTATATTCTCTTGGGGGTCTATTATTATATTATCAGTTAAGTGTCTCTTACATATTAGTGTGTGAGTGGCACTTGTGGTAGTAATTACTTGTCGTTTCAAGGGCAATGTCACATGTGTTTAGTGTCTCTGTCTTTGGTGGCATTTTCATCCAGTAAAGTTAAATAGCTTTTTTTACTCAAGGGAATAGTTAAAATCTCCATCTCTGTGGCTGAATTCTCTAGAGTCCTTAAATCAGAACAGTGACATATACCGGTAACAACAATCTTAGGTGTGGTAAGTGGAGTGACAAGAGAATTAAAACATATCAGCAAGGTGAAGAAACCTGTCTTAAAAGCCTCTCTTTGCCAGGCACTCTCTATGGAGAATTTAATCAATGTTATGTTGAAAAGTCAAATATATATTTCAGAGCCTCCTGTAAGTTGGAAGTCAGTTAGTCCTGTGTGGAATCTATTGACAGTCGATATCTTTTTTTAATTATTATTTTGTTTCAGTGCATCACAGTAGTATTTTTAATAGGGAAGAAAGGCTTTGTGATAATATAGTCACTAAAACAACCTGTTGTTTTGTTCTGTTTCGGTCAGAACATTTAAGTAACAGATAGAAATCAATGGTGGCACTGGATTTATATACTGAGCCTTACTCTGCATGAATGGTGTTGAATGTGAGGACTTCTTCACGCTCGACATCTATCCTTCCATAATAACAGCAGCCACTGTGAATCTGAGCCTCTCTGCCTTCTCTAGGCAAAAAAAAGAGTTGTGCTGCTTGTGCAGTGCCTTCATCCAGCAGGCAGTTAGCAATGCCACTAATAGAAACAAATCTCTTGCCAGTTTTTTTAGCTTAATTTACACCTTTTGGGGCCTCTTTCTCTGGCTGACCCCATTAAAGTCAATGAGAACCATTAACTGATTTTATTTTTTTTTTTTTTGGCTTCCGAGTACAAGCAAGATACATAAGATCATGTGTAACTTTAAGCGAGTGACGTAACTAGTCTTAGTGAGTCATTGGTATGGGATGGGAGAAAACTTTCCGTTTAGATCCTTTCACTGAAGAATGTAGGTTCAAGTAAGATAAAGTATTTTAACTAACTCGCATTACCATTAATAGGTACTTTCAGGTTTTACAAAAACTTGTAATTTCAGAAGTGAAGCAGTATTTCTTGGGTGCTGGGTTGACCGTGGCTGGATGCCAGTTGCAAACCAAGCAGCTCCATCACCCCCCTCCTCAGCAGGATGGGGGGAGAAAGAAAGATAGCAAAAAACCTCGTGGATCAAGATAAAGGCAGTTTAATAAAGCATCATGTGTGGAAGCAAAAGAAGGCAAAAGATTTATTCTCTACTTCCCATCAGCAGATGATGTCCAGCCGCTTTCCGGGAAGCGGGGCTTCAGTATGCTTAGCGGTTGCTCCGGAAGACCAATGTCATAAATAACGAATGCCCCCCTTCCTTCTCCTCTCTCTTAGCTTTTCTTGCTGAGCAGATGTCATGTGGTATGGAATATCCCTTCGGGCAGTTTGGGCCAGCTGTCCTGGCTCTGTCCCCTCCCAAGATCTTGCCCACCCCCAGCCTACTGGTGAGGGAGGGAATGTTGGAGAGACAGCCTTGATGCTGTGAGCACTGCTCGGCAGTAGCCACAACACTGGTGTGTTACCAACACCTTCTAGCTACCGAAACGCAGCACTATGGGGGCTGCTATGGGGAAAATTACCTCTGCCTCAGCCAGACCCAATGCGTCTTGAAATAGGACTGCCTTTAAGAACTCAAAAGACAGAAATTTAGCCTGTTAGTACAGTTCATTTTGAATTAGTGGAAAACACTGGTTTCTTGATCAAGTAAAGCTTAATGATCTAAAAACTTGGTAATTTAGCTCTATGCTTGTGACTGGACCTGTTAAAGAAATAATTACGTAATTGATGCAAAGAACCTGTGGACATGCTTGAAGTTAGGTATAATCACAAGTGTGTTTCCTTACTGTTTGCTACATGGAAAAATGAGTAAGAACTGTGTAGTGCTGGAACCCTTGATACGAATACTTCAGCTGTGGGTGATTTTACTTAACACTGGTTACAATGTAAGCTTATATTTGGTTAAGCTGAAGTTTCGCTTAAAGAAATTTCTACCTGTTTAAGCAAAAAACCACAAACCATTAAATGTATTTAAGATTATCATTGTATACAATTTGCCAAATAACCGCAACGTGCAGGTTTTAACAGGAATGGTATGTGCTGTACACAGTCCTTGACTGAACTCACAAAATCTAAGGTCATTTCTTAAGTTTTGCTTTTTTGCAGGAAGAACCTTGCAAAATCTAAATCCACTGCAGTAGAATCTACACTACGGTGTGAACCTCTCCCACACACATAACCATGATGAAAGCTGATCTTACAAATGAACATAAAAAATGCAAGAACATGAAAATGTGCAATTTGTAACAACTGAAATTTGACCCATGCTCTATAAATGTAACAGATTGATTCTTCTGCTGGACTGCAACAAACATGTCAGGAGAACAGGTTTTTAAGCAAAACACTTCCAAAGTGCTACTGTATATCTGCAGATGAGGGATTAGGGTACCTCAGATTTTGGAACAGCTTCAAATAGTTTGGTTAAAGTATCTAAACTATTAGCGAAGTTAAACACAGTCTGATACTCCTCACTTTAGAGGAACATTATTATTGCTATTAAAGCGTGAATAGTTTCTTCCCTTAAATGATCAGTATTCACCACTGTGTGAACTGAGCAATTGCTATGATTATTTAAAGCACTAGTATCTTGAAACAGGACTTACAACAGGAAGCAAGCATCCAGCTGCCCTAAGCTGCTCAACAAACTCTACCGAGCAAATGTCTTCACTCTGGAAAGAAAAGTTTTTAAAATAAATCATGACAAATGCACCTTTGTGTAAAATTTGCCCTGTCCAGCTGTAGGGCTTTCTGTATAACATTAGTGATGATATCACAAATGACATCTTAGACAGGAGATGTAGGAGAACTTCCCTCAGTGTCAGTAAAGTAATCTCATGTGTCAAAACAAAAAAAAAAAAAAAACCCAAACCAAACCTGTCTTATTTTAAGGTGGCTATGAGAAATGCTTGGCCTCTTCATGAACTCCTGAAGTTATGATGACAACCCTCTAGTAGTCAGGATAAGATTTTCCCATATGACTCTCCTTTTAGGCATCTTCATGACTGCCAAGGAATTAAAAGCATCTTTTGATGCTTTGTTCTCTCTGAGATGCATCACTGATGTCACAGGGAAGAGGGAAGGATAAATGTGCATTCTGTAGTTCCTCTGTCTCAGAGCCTTGGGATGTGCAGGAGTAAATTGCTGTATATCTGCTGGGTGCAGCTTGCATGGTCTGATGCCTTTGAGGTGAAGGCAGAACCACGTGTGCTTTTATTTAAGGCTGAACTGTTGCAGTACTCTTGTCACTGTCAGTGTTCATCTGTGATCACTTCCTCAGGTGCTGACACTTGGTATTTTCCGCAGCTTTGCTCTTCTCAGTGGAATTTATTAGTGTAGGCCATCTTACAGGCATGGACACTAACTGCGTTCATGATCATATATTGATTCAAGAGGACAGTACGAGGAAGCTTCTCATTTGTCAGTTGGTTCTTGCATACTGTCTCTTGACATCTGGTACTTCTTTCTCACCTTCATCAGTCTGTAGTTATATGGGACAAAATCCCATTTCTTCTGTGCACACTTCACCTGTAACCCAAAGGGTGAAAATCTGACAAATTTAATACTTTAGTGTATCAGTGGAGTAGGGACTATTTCTTACAGTTTTCAGCATTATTTCATAGCAAATGAGTAGGGAAAGGATTCTGTCACTTGTTCCCAAGCAAACTAGGCTTACAGCATAAACAGATTTGAACCTGTGCATTACAAAACCAGCATTTTGTACTTTATTAGGAAGTTTGGATTTTTGTATTATTGCTCAGCATATTTCTTAAGTTCAAAACTTAAATATTGTCTTGTTTACTTACAGGTACTTGCATTTATAGATAACCCTCATTGGTGATGGCTTTATATACAAACCAGTTCCAATGACTTTGTCTAGAATCATGATGAAATTTGCAGTAAACGATAGAAGTTTAGTTGTACTTCATTTCAAGTGGTGAATTACCTGATCATGGTCTATCTCTTCATTAAACAAGGTGGAAGTTTATTTTTTTCATCTTTTTTAATAGCATTTCTGCAGTACATAAAGCATCAGTTTTGTTGTGGCATTTTTTCAGACCCAAGTGAGTACAGTATTTCCTTTACAACTTTCTTGGGATTGAAATAGACAAGGTTCATAGGTTCTTGCCCGGAAAATACCCAGGAGACTTCAAAAGGCAGATTTTCTTGCTATGCAAGTAGAAAATTAAGTCCTGAGATCAGTTTCTTTGAGCACATAAGCTTTTCACAATTGCTTTTCTATGACTGTCAAACATAGTAATGCCAATTTAATTGCATAATGTGAGTAATCAGCATTTCTAGAAAACCTTCCCCTAGCCCCTTGTACCTTTTATTTGCTGTTAAAATGAGTTTATTGCTGGTTTATTTTTCACTGCCTATCAAACAGATGTTGCTCACTCTCTGAGGGATTTTTCAGCTTTTCCCAGTCACTCTGGCTTTGTGACTTGCCAGATGTTTAGTTTCTCTGCTGCATTTCAATAAAAGTACTGGAGATATGGAAGAGCTTGCAGAAGTAACAGGAACACAGATAAGCGTTCTTGCTTAGAAGATGCTTCAAAGATGAAAACATGAAGAAACCTTGAGAAGAGCATAATGCATTCATAAATTTCTACTGCCTACAGATGTGCATTTCCATTCTTTCATCAGGCCTGCATGGTATGATCTCAGTTGTTTCAGACTCTAAGCTCACTTCTCTCACAGTCAGGAACACAGGTCAGATGTTTTTCAAACTGAATTAATAACTCAAAACAAACAATCATAAGTTGGACCAGTCATACATTCATTAGTATTCAGCAATCAAAGTCATTCCCACTGGATGAAGAAGAAAAGAGACAGAAGGAGAAATAGGCAATCCATATGGAGGATATTAAAAAGAGAATTTTTGTAAATATTAAAAGATCAGGTACCACTATCTCAATTTTAATGGATTTTCCCGAACTTCCTACTAGTTAGTCAGAAAATAGTACTTGCGGTTTTGTTAAGGACTCTTATTGATAAGAAACAAAAGAGGAAAAAAATAACCTGAGAGAATCTCTTAGGTAACACTTTAGCTATTAGTTATGATAGGTGAATAACTGAAAATGAACTGTACTACGACTTTCTGAAATGACTTCACTGCTGTCGGCTTAAATTGAATACAGAGGCAGGCACAACCTCCCCAGCCCAGAAAAAAAAACAACCAAAAACCCCAAAAAACCCCAAACAACCAAACAACCCCCCCCCCTAAGACTAAGTTGTTGCAGTTTTTTTTACTTTTTTTTTTTTTTTTCTCTAATGTAGCATTTAAAGCTAGCTGAATAAATTTGTTAGGAAGAGGATGTTTGAAACAGAAATGCTGATGGACAGCACTGGTCTGTCCATATGTGCTGAGTGACTGGACACTGACAAGGACTGCTGCCAAATCTTGTGTCCTGCAAGCCTTAGTTAAGTGGCAAGGAAAGGTTTAGAAGAAAATTAATTGTGCTTTTAATTGGTTTTAATTCATTTTTGCACTTCCCAGAGGTGAATCTGAAGTGGGGACAAATTAAATCACTTCTGCTGGAAACAATTTGTTTGGTAAATTGGGTGGTATAACCTGGTGACAAAATCAAAATTGGGCTGAATTGCAGGGTTCTGTTTTAATAAAGAACAGATGTAGGGACAGGCACTTGAAAGAAGGAACTACAGACAAATTGGCTACTCAGCTACTTGTGGACTGTGACTTTTAGGCATCTTAATAAAAAATGAATAATGGAACTGACTGGAAAGTATTAGGAATTATCGATCTCTAATAAGAAAATAATTCAAAATGATGGAGCAGTGGTATCCTGAAAATACTAATACCTGGGTTGAGTACACTAGGTCTGATCACTGTCAAACAGGGGAAAAAAAGCCTAAGAAATCTTCTGAAAATTACATTTAACAGATTAATGGAAGATACTGTAAGTTATGGATTTGTTTGATTTCTGGAAAAGGCATGTATTATTTGTATTGATGCTTTTTTTTAAAATGAAGTAAAAAACTCACTGAGTCTGTTGCTTTTATGAATAATTCTTTTGGTTGTCACTTCTGTCTGTTAGAAATCCCTCTATAATTGTAGGATATTTCATCAGTATGTAGAATATCTTTGTACATGTCTGCTTTTAAAAAACTCCTGAAAGCTTGTAAATGTGAAAGACCTTGGCAAAGTCCTATATTACATATTAGTCAAACCCTTTTCTAGCAAGGTTGCAGGTGTTACGTGTGGCAAGGATTAGAGCAGGTACTGTAGTTCCTTTTTAATACAGTCGTATGTTTGGGTGCTTTGTTTTTGTCAATTTTGTCACTGTCACCTTGCTTTATTACAAAACATTATCTTAATCAATGTAATAAAGCTATTTTCCCCACTCTTTGGTGCATCTAAAGATCTTCCAGAGAAAAAAAAAATTGGATCTGAAAAGCAAATGGCACTATTCCATTTACAACCTTGCCAAACGTACTTTTGTAGAGATTAGGCTGAATAAAACAAGTCTGTGACTCCTTCGAAATTCCAACCTAATCTCTTTAAGTCTTTGAATTATATTCCCTATACATGGCAGGGGATAATTCCAAAAGCTCCACTCTGACCAACCTACATGCCATCAATTTAAATCAAATCTCATAATTAAATTACAGATCAAAAATTATTACAGTGGGTTTTCAGACTTTTTTGTAAAGACTTTGTGGCAAATTGAAATATTAAAGACCAAAGACATCTCTGCATAGAGGGTAAAAGAACTTCTGAAAATGTGATGGCATAAAAAATGGGCATGGTAGAAGTGTTTTGGACTGTTCTATGTACTTTTATAACATACTTCCATCAACAATGAAACATCTATATATGGATTTCCTATGAAAGCATCAATATCTATTATGATGTAAATATCCCATATAGCTTGACAGAGGTGTCCAATATATGTGAAAAAGGGCTGGGAGAATAAAACTGGAATGGATATCCTGTCAGAAGCTCTGTGTGGGTGCTTGAACATTGCATCTGTGTAAAGACAGCGCGGGAGAAATGCTTCCGTTTTCCTCCCATGTCCTTCATAACAGGGGTGACTCCTATGTTCTAGTCCATGCATAAGGGCTGGATTTCTGTGCTATGCTTGCTCTCATTTCATCCATGCGAGCTCTCAGATATACTGGCAGTTTGTAACTGGAATGACTTATGAGAGAGGTTTTACAGACTTACCCGTGCGTTAGGCCATATTCGGGAGGGGGATGGACCTTCCTGTTTGCTATGTGCTACTCAGATATCCTGAGCATGCACACTCTTAGTATTATCATAGCCCTCTGTTCTTCATACTCACTATTAAGAAAGCTCCTGCTAGAATTTAGCGTCATAGTACTTAAGATGGTTTTAGTACCGTCTTAGAATAAGCGCTGTAAGGGTACTACACCTGCTTACCATGTCGAGGTTTTAGCATCCAGCAGAGATGTGCTGCGGCTGTACAACTGTTGTACAGGTGTTCAAGCTACCTGAAAAACTTGACCATGTTTTAGAATATTACATATTACTGCAGATGAGAAATACCAAAGGTTATGTTTAAAAATATAAAAATAATGATTGTACGTTAAAATAAATTATATAGAAACAGCAAGTACGTTTAAATATATTTCGGAATGTATTAAGTTCAGATCCTTTCCAAGGAAACATCTCTATTGTATTTTTGTCTTAGTAGTTATTCAAATACTCAAATTCCTGCTATTATTTCCACCATATACATTCCTGAGCATATGAAATGCTGTTTGCCAAAATACAATTTTTAAATAAAGCCATGCACAGATATAAAGGTTTTTATGTCTAATATGGTAGTCAGAAGATACTTGTATTAATTTTGGAGATCATGTAGCCCTGTCCAATTACCTGCCTAAACAACAGGGAGGTCAAGCCACTTGTCCCGTATTACCTACACAAAGTTTGAAACAGAGCAAAGCTAGCTATATTTCTAGTACTTTACATTGATTTGTAATCAATTTAAATAGAAGGTAAAAAAATATGTATAGAAACATTTCAAAGACCAAATGTGATGTCTTGAAGGTTAATAAATTTAACAAATTTGGCTCAACATATTGTACAAAAGGATAGATTCTTTCTCTCCAGATTTCTGTATCCCTCAGTAATACAAATTTCTTCATATCCAAGCCATCTGACTATTTCTAAGTTAAGCCAAATAATAAAATTAGACTTCTGCTATGGAGAATCAGATTCCCTAATTGCAAATGTAAATGTTGCCAGATGTACTGCTCCCCTGTTCCAATTAATAAATCATTAGAAAACACAATTAATAAGGGCCTGGATATATAGTGGTTCAGACTGCTTCTAGAAGGAAGGAGAGAGATGAAGAGAAGGTAGCTACAATGGCAGCACCAGTGTGAATTTGGGGATTTTTTTGAAGGGAGCTGGAAAGGAAGGATTCAACTCTGCTGTGTTGTCACATACGGAAGTGGAAAAGTGAAATAAAGGTAATCAGATTAAAGACAGAGCAGGAAAACAAGTCAAGTGATTTCTATTCCTGTGATGAAAGGGACATGTTGTATCTGAAGTGGGCCAGAAACTTCTTTTGATCAGAAAAATCACTGTTCTCTGCTCACAAACTATGGGTCAGTCCTAAAGTCTATTTGAAATTGTCTACTAGTTGCAATGACTGTTTGTGACTGTTTAGCAACATCCCACTTGTAACACCATGGAGACCTCGCTATGTAGCCTAAATGAAACTCTGAAATTTTTTAACATAATCTGTCAGCATTATATGCAAGTGACAGTTGCTTTCATAACACCTTTAAAAATCTGAGATTATTCTGAGGTTTTTATCTGGTAGCATTAATGCTTTCTCCCTAAAGCTTTCAGAATTAATCAGTTTAAATCTCAAAATATCAAGAAATTGTGTGGAAGAAAACACTGATCAAAATCTGTAACATATCAAAATACAGAATTTTTTAAATCGTCAAGAAGTAGTTAGAATTGCACGTATATGGTGAGTGTCCTCCATTCTACTGACCACGTTCACATCATTCCCCTTCCCCTCAAGTGCTAAGAACTGGCAATGTTTTGTTCCCATTATCTTCTTTTGGCACAATGTGAGCTGCAATTTTAATCGATTTGGGTACAGCCAAACTCTGTTGCTTTTGAAGCAATACATTCTGAGTTGTGTAACTTCCCGGTAGAACTGGTACAGGTACCAAGTCCAGTAGGAAAAGAACTTGTTTTCTGTACGTTGCTTGTTAGCTGCGTAAAGGACCAGCATCTCTATTGCTGCATAGTGCAAGTTGGAAGGGGCAGGAAAATGCTTGTAATAACTAAGGGAAGGAGATGAGAGGTGATGAAGGGCTGGGAAAGGATGTAGATAGAGAGTGATCTTTCTCAGAAATCCAGCAGGAGCCTGGGGCATGGACAGGGGTGATTTAGGCCTCTTCCCTGCAGTAACATGATGAGCACGTGGGCAGACAGCTGTTTTTTTTGTTTGTTCCAAGCTGGAAGAGGATGGCTATTTCAGTTGGATCGATGCCCAACACCAGTGGGGCATCGTAGTCAGCTCGCTGGTCCTGAGGATACTCTCAGGAGAGCTGTTGGGGAAGTAGAACCAGTCTGTGGCAGCCGTCCAGCAGTGGGACTGGATTAACTCCTCCTCTTGCAGAAGCCCGTATCACTCTTTTATCTTTGACTGAGAAAGATAGCTTTTACACTTTTTTTCTATGAAGCGTTCATGAGAATAATACATGCCATAGGAGAGGGAGAAAATAAGGATTGGCCTTAGTCCAGTACAATGTAACTCATTGTGTTTAGTGGCGAAATGTTTGTTCACATGCGAAGAGAAAGGCGAACAAAGTAGTGAATTCTGTATCTGATCCAATGTTGGTTCTTATTTGAAAGTAAGGGCTGTGTCTAATACGAACAGAAAGCATCTGTTCACATTAGAGAATTCTGAAAAGTATAAAAATCCCAATTGGAGGAGTAGACATGATAGACAGTAGACAGGCATTACTTCCCAAGAAATCAATATAGACAGAACTGCCTGAGCAACATGATTGCATTTGACTTGGATAAAAATTGTTGCTTTTTATAATCCAGATTTTAAAAACATTGGTATTCGCAAATAAATTAAAGAAAAAAAAGAGATACTCAGATTTTTAAGGAGAGGTGGTAGTGAGAGTGAAAAATTACAATGTGATGTTAAACATAATTGTAGTTGCTAATGCAGCCTAGATCTTTATAAGGCATTAGTTTCTTCCTGGCCTCCACCCTTGCCAAAACAGAAAATGAAAAAATAAAGAGGAAAGAGGTAGAAAAGAACACAGGCCAGATCCTCAGGGTCGGCAGACATGGATTTCCAGTATATCCTTCGGAAGCTTTAGCTCTGTCAGGGGAGGAGGTGTTGCAGTGCGTGCTGTAAGAGCGTGCCGGGAGTTGAGCGTGGTGTTTCCCCCTGGCCTTGGGTGCTTGGAGGCTGCTAATCCCAGCACTTCTTCCCTCTATCTTTTTGCTCCCCGGAGCCATTCTTAACTCTGTTACATCAGGTAGCAGTACCCAGCAAGCTTGGGAGAACGGGTTATTTCAGGCAAACAGCAGTCAGCCTGCTGCTGGTGAGTGAAAATGAGCAAATGAACGTTTAAGACTTTTATCCACAACTGAAAGAATAAAACCTGAAGAGAACTTAGCTCATCACGCTGTGGTAATTAATAGTAAGTGTAAGATTTTTCTCCTAGCATGATTCAGAAAATATTTCTGAATGTCTTTCAAACTGTGCAGACTGATGACCTCTAAATATCGATTCCGTGACTGGAAGATTTTAATTTTCTTAAATCCTTAATAAATGACAGGGGCATGCTATTATGCCTAACTGTCCTATTGCAAAAGCCAAGCCGTTAAAGATCTCTGAGGTCACTGGTGCTAAACTGGTATCTTTGTGTTAATAAATTATCAGACTAACACAGAAAAGTGTAAGGAGTGGAAACAGCTGATACTTGTCTCGTGCAACTGTGTATCACAGAATGGGGGAGGGGGAAGGAGCAATATGAAAATGGCAGGAGAGCAAAGAAATAAACCTGAACATGTCAAAGATGGGGGCAGCGTCTGATTTGACTCTCCTGTTCACAAGGAATATGGACATTTAGGGTTCAGCTCCTTTGAAGCCAATGAACTCTCTTAAGGGTGAGCGTGAGGAGGGGTATTTGAATCTCCGCACTGTTCACTCAGGCTGGAGAAAGTTCTTGAAGTCTAATAGTGGGAAGTAGCTACATGTAAGTATGGAAGAACTGCGCTCAGAAGTATCTTAAGTACACTTTAAGGGTAATTTGAGCAACTACTGTAACAAAATGTTCTGTCTAATTTATAGACTGTGAGGTGCTAAAAATCATTAGTTTAAAAAAAGAAAAGAAAAATTATCCGGTGTCAGCCTAAAGCCTAGGTCCTCAAACTTAACAATGTAGCAAAAAATGATCAAGGAAACAAGTCAAAACGATTTAAAAATAATTGCTGCTTCATGTGCCCGGCGATGCTGCACAGCCTGATTATGCTGATGCCCGGGCTGGCTGGATGGGCTGAAGGTCAGTCCAGCCATGCCTCAAGTTTCAACAAGTCATAGCGAGCTTAAGTGATGGGGAAGACAAAGCCCTTTAAGACTTCAGAGTTGTTGAAGACTGACATAAAGAAAATATTCTGTAATTATATATAGTGAACCATTTTAGTAGTATTAACGCTATGCAAGCTGCACCGCCTGCATCTCACAGCTCGTTTCAAGGTGAATGACGCCACACTTCGTTCCTGCTCTCCCACACTGAATTCTCTCTCTCTTCATAAAAGAGGAAATTTTATGGCCCTGTCATGCAAAGATCCTCTGTGTCAGAGGAGAAAATCCCCCTTTTAACCTGAATGCCTATAATATCCACACTAGGCTTGACATGTGATAGTTTTTGTGATTAATACCCTGTAAAGACATAAGCTACTGCAGTGTGTATTGTAAAACTCAGGAAAAAATATGGACAGAGTTATAGAAAGTCTGACCCATTTTTAAAGTTTGAGACCTCACTTTTCCATTGTTTAAATAAGCCCTGTATGAAATTTGGCATCAGCAGAAATTGTTCAGATGGATTATTTTCATTTGTCCAAAGCCATATTACGTTTGTCCAAATGTTAAAGGCTGCCAGTGACTACAGAATCCCACAAAGCTTATTAAACACCTCCCAGCGCTAAACTTTGATGCTGGCATTCAGAATATAAATGATGAAAAAAGTTGCTCCATAAATGCTGAGGGGTAAAATCACTTGGTTTTCCTAATCTTCTAGAAGCCACTTTACCATTTTCATCCAGCACTGGCCATCCCAAGTACCAATTCACTGGGAGTGAAAAGAGAGAGGCCAGTAGCATTCTGCTTAACTGAGCCTCTGTAAAAGCAATCAATAAACTTTCATCTCCTCCAGGAGGCCCACGCATTTACATAATTGTACCTACTTCCCTTTCTGTACCTGATCCTCTCTCTTTTCCTAAAGGTTAAGATACAGGGCAGATGTCTATATGCTTGCTGCTGTTATTAGCGTGCTTTGGCCATCTCATTTCTCAGTGGCTTTTATTGTGCTCATCTGTTCAGGAAGACTAGCTTTTCCAAGGCTCATTTGCTGGTTAATTGCATTCTCAGATCCTCTAAGATGTCTGTAGCACCTGCTCTCCACTTCACAGACTCTTTTGATCTCTCTAGAAATATCCAACTTTGATTATGTGAAAATCTTTCCTAACTGTACTACGTGCCTAGAAAGCAAGTTAAAAACTGCCATTGTGACTATTGTGACCTATGTTAGGATTGAAAATATAATTCTGTAATAAAAAAGCCTGAAATTAAAAGTGATCCTATTTGCTATTCTGTTTGTGTGCTTCACTGCTGGCTGTAGTTTTCCTTGCCTTACCAACACTTCGGCAAAACATGGGGTGTAGTGAAATGGTAGATTGCAGCGCTGCAGCTTGCAATTCAATAGCTCTAACAATGTACGGTATCGACCAAATTATCACCTGCTGGCATGAATTTTCCGCTTGCAAATATGCTGAAATGTTGTTTACCTGAAATATCTCAATTTGTTTCTATCCGTGTGTATTTGCAAATGTAAAATGAGTAGTTTCAGACCTAATTGGCTATTCTATTTGTACAGATATCCTTTGGTAGGAACAAAGGTTTGTGTACCTTAAATAGATTGCAACCGTTATTTGTTTTTGATTTGACATTTGTTTCATAATTGGTATGCTCGAGAAGGAGAAATGTGGAATACAACTCTCCTTTGTACCGACTGATTACATGATTACGTTATTTAATTGATGTCAGTATCAGTTTTCACATCTGTCTACCTACTTTATGGGGCTATTTTGGGGGCTGCTTGCTAAGATGTTTTGAATATATACAGTACTGCCTTTCTTTACAATGTAGTGTGGAGTCAGCCTTGTGAACGGATTAGCCCACACCTCTTTCTAATCATCCACAGTACCGCCCATTTTCAGTTGCAATTTTTCATGAGTTTCTCTCCACAGGTGTTTGCAAAGTTTTAGCCAAAACAGTGCAGCTGTTTCTGAGGCTTGGAAAAAAATGTTGTACATCTTAAAATATTCTGATAATCTATGTGGTTAACATAGAATCTGTGTAGTCTAATTCCTCCAATAACTTGAACTCAAAATTTGGGAGGAGTTGGCCTTATGGAAAAATTAGACGTAAGGGCATTAAATTCTAACATCATTACAGAAAGTGTCATAATATGTATTCTCAAGTAGAAGAAATTGAGGCTACACAGCCAACGTTAATTCTAGCATTTCCTAGCGTCTAGTTCTTGACTTTGTAAGCTTAATAGTTGCATGCCCACAGGTGAGTACGTGTGCTTGTCACCTCTCTGTGTTTACCACTAATGTTCTTGTGGTGGATATTCATGAAACGGCATGGCTCCATCTCTGTCTCATACTGAATACACAGCAGTACTGTATACAGTAATGAGTACTGTATAGTACTGTAACAGAATTAGAAGTAGTGATGATGTGTTGGTGAAAATCGTAGGAAGTAATGAGTGAATTCATAAAAAGGGAATACTGCAGGAGATCTAAAAGGCTGAAGGTGATCGCTGCCCTGTGATAAATGAAGGTCAAACTGCCTGTGCTGCTATTAATGTCACGGCTGCCCTGTGTGAGGACAAATCTTTACTCTTGCTGAGGTGCACACTTATGAAGGTGTATTTGCAATTGTACTGCAATTGCTCCAGTGAAGAAAAAGCTTAGACACAGCACTGCTCCACCTCAGAATTCAAATGGAAACACTAACAATACTGTCCACAAGGCTTGCAGAGTGCCCCCAAAAGCACTACAAATGAGAGATTGATATCGAATGCTGTTGGATTTTCTAGCCTTCTCAAAGTTGACAGCTAACTTTGGGTACTTACTGATAATTCAAGGTCTTACGAACAAGCCCTTCAAGCTTACTTGCAAAAACCTTACAAATTTACTGAGGCTCATGATGCAGAGCAAATTTGAAAAAAAAAAAAATCCCACCAGATGCCAGCGAGGCACTGAGTGCCAGAAAATGTAAACTGGTCTGAGCCTGAAATTCATTAAGACTGCAGTGCCTCTGAGCCAGTATGCAGAGGGTGATTAGTTTCCATGGCCCTTATGCTGCAAACAGTTTTGGACAAACCTCACTTTATGCCCACGTGGATAGTCTCCCATTTTGGTGTTGGTATTTATGTGCTTGAAACTGGGCACGTTCCTACTGCGCACTGATTCGGCCTGAGAAGACTAGATAATCCAGTGACTGCAGAGTAAAAGCTGAGAAAAAGTTATTTAGAACGTACTGTTTTTTTCTTTTCTTCTTGAAGTAATTGTATAGGCAGAAAGATGGTATGATATGTAGAAAAAAAAATAATTAAGATTCTGTTCTGACTGCAGCACTTCACCAACATTGTGCAATTTTATCTTCCAAGCCAAGAGTCAACCAAATCTGTTTGATAGGTAATAGGTAAACTAAGCGTGTCTGTCTCTAGCAGTTGAGAGGGTATGAACCTCAACACTTCCTGTGAAAGAAATCTGTTGTAGGTTATGTTCTCTGCGGCGCTGAAGAAATAATTCATTGCAAGTAATCTGTTGGATTTAGCGTTTCTTAATCATGAGCAGACCCTGACTCACTCACATGTAACAGTCGAAGAAATTATTTCACTATCAAAGTCTAAATTTTCATTGCAAACTGTGATGGTTTGTATTAGACACATATTTGAGAAAGAGACATGAACAGAAGTTTAATGTTTTGTGGCACATCACCTTTGTGTGTGATATCACAGCTAGAAAATTATAGCTTGTCATAACATTTATTTGGCATGCGTAGAAACAGATCAGCAAAGAAGAGAGGTAAACAGAAGTTAAGTAAAAGTTAACAGTTGATGGGTGAGACTGCTGAAGTCAATGGGAGTTTTGTGGTAGCTTAGGTTTAAAATTCCGCATATGTTGTTGTAAGACTCTTACGCCACATCCAGAATCAAAATGAGGAGAGGTTTCATTAATAGGCTCAACTCACGTGGGACGGGAAGGGTCAATGGCAGGGAGAGTCTGCTCTATGTTTTCTGAAGTAGTGGAGCAGGCCTTTAGCAAACAATAGTCTTTCTGAATGGATGTGTTGACCCTACTTGTCCTTTTCCTGCCCCTCCATCCAAAAAATAACTTGCTTGTTTGGATGCCAGTGTGATCCAGAAAATAGAGCAAGGATGCACTTGCCATGGGTTGAAATTGGGCCCTCCCACCCACCCCTGCCTCCCTTAACAAATCCTCTCTGCTTTTTGTGATTACATTTGGGCTCAGTAGCAACCAAAAAGCACCCCTTTAAAAATCAGCTGTAGAAATGGTCAACGTCTTTCACATACTGTTAAGTGACAAAATTAAAAAAATAAAACCATGATTTTTTTCTTCTCTACTTTTCCTTGCTTCATTTTCTGATTACGGTACCAGAAAGAGCTTTTGTCTCAACTTTCAATCCATTAATCTGAAGCAAAGACAGTTTACTCTCAGAACACAACTGAAAATCTGTTTCTTTTTACTACTCAGTTTGTGATAGGTTTATTGAACAAATTTGCTTTGATAGTCAGATCAGGTTAGAAAGGGGAATCGTCCTTTCAGACTGTAAAGGGTTGCATCTCGGAGTTTAACTATATTAGAGCTGCACTGAAAGGATCTGTCGCTAAATATGGGACTTCATATGGAAAGTATTACACTATATTATTGTTATTTCATAACTTGAGCTGTTAACAAATTTAATAATCTCAGCTCCTTAAAAATTTATTTTCCTGTTTAAAAACACTGGAGTGCATGTCATACTCGAAGGAAGAAGATATTAATGTGTTTGATAGTGCTGTGGAAGTGTGAATTTGGAGAGTAGTCTAGAATCAAGACTAAACTCATTCTCTAATGAAGCAGCTGTTCCTCATACATATTAGATGTCCAGACTAGCCACTTCTAATAATAACTAAAGCAAGCCTGGATACTCTTACTACTGGTTTTGCATTGGGATATTTTCTCTGTGAAGCCACGTTGCTTCCCTGAGTACTTTATTCTGCCCCTCTCCACCCTGGTACATCTATATACCCTACTTGTGCTTCCTTGGAGGAGGCGTTGTCAGATATGAAAAGATGAAATTTGTTTTAAAGACGCAAAATGCAGCTAACTACATAGGGCAGTAGGGCAATATAATGTTCACAGAGGTGACGTGCCTGAGGCAGCACTGGCATCTGCTGCTGCATGTGCAGCCCTTAGAAAAGAGAGCAGTTGCCCTACACTGCTATTGGATTTCTGCTTTGCGCTGGGGTTACAGGACAAAATGTCTCGTACTGAGCTGAGAAGCTTCTTCATATCTGTATTTTGATCCTTGCTAAGCTATATATATTTAAAAGATTTGAGGTTATGTTCAGGTGTGTGCCTTCAGTCACACTGATCATGAGGTTTCCTGCAGCACAGCGAAAGGTTGGCAGGGATCCCCTGGTTGGAGGGTTTTATGCTCCTGGAATAAGTCCAGTCTGAGTGAATCATAGCTGTGACCTAGCAGGTTCTTTCCTGGCTCAGTCAATCTCTCTAGAGGTTATGGTTGCAAGAGAAGGCAGTGTACCAGCACTTCTGCTGTTCTATGTTTGCTCTTCTGTCCTATCTCTTTATAAACTGCATTTCATAAAAAAAACATGCCCTCTGTGTAAAAAGGTGATTTAGTCCCTGTATAAATTCAGAAGAAAAACAATAGTGTAGGCCTTCTGCAGCTTAGTTTTGTAATAAAGCATGTTTTGTTACGTTTTATTTTTAACAGAATGCATTTCTTTAAAAAAAATGTTGAAATTATCTTGTATTGATTTATGACGGCAGAACGTGTATGCAATGCTGTAGCTATTCATTAGTTACTTTACAGATTAGAGGTTCTAGCTTTTGTAAGGCTGAAAGTTATCCTGTAAGGCAGATGAAGCCATTCCTGTAAAATAAATCAATTCTGGAATCAAAGACAGAGAAATAAGCTCAAAAGAAAGGTATATATTATTTGCTGCATAGCCATAG
The DNA here is from genome assembly GCA_017639485.1 of Pluvialis apricaria. Taxonomy (NCBI): domain Eukaryota; kingdom Metazoa; phylum Chordata; class Aves; order Charadriiformes; family Charadriidae; genus Pluvialis; species Pluvialis apricaria. The sequence continues at coordinate 3,266,982 of CM030018.1, read as the reverse complement.
CTAGAGACCCTGTTGTGATAGATTCCATATATGTACATACATAGAATCAGTACCTAGCCCAGGGATTTGAGAGTTCAAAAAAGCAGACAAAATCGACAGGTTTTAGAAAGCAAGCAAAGGAAGTATTATGCCATTTTGGAGATGCAGCTGTTGTACAGACAGATGAAGTGATTTAACCATGATTTACACAAAGGTTTTCTGGGGAGAAAGTCTGAATCTGCATCTCCCGAGAGCAGTTTCTTGTCCATTAGAACTTTATTTGTTTTGGAGAGTATAATATTATTGAGAAGCCATTCTGCTAGCTAATATTTCCTTTTGAAACTTAAATATATCATTAAAATTGTGACATTAATTATAAGTGCTTATTTTTTCTCATTTTGCAAACCCGAGTTGCTCAGTTATTTTGAGAAGAACAGTTTTGCTAACTAGAGGATAAGAAAGTTATGCTATTTTGTGCCTTATTGTCAAGGCAACTCCTATTAAAGGCTGTATTCTCCTAGCCCCAAAACTGTATGGCTGACGTTGAAAATAATGCTGAATTTCCTCAAAAGCTACATCCCGAATCTCAAAAAACGTCACGTACAGTGTTGCTATAGCACTTCAGCCTGGTGGCAGGGAAACTACAGATTTGTTACTGATGCCTGGATGCCAAAAGCATTGAGTGCTACTTTTAAGTCATAAACAGCCACCGTGATTCTAACCTCCATTTGCCAGCTTTGTGCTAGTGAAGCCAGCATATAACTGAAAACTTTTTCTTAAAAGAACCTGAGAATGCCAATGCACTTGGAAGCCCGGGAAGTAATACAAAGTACTTCCTCTAATTTAGGAATGACTTTTGAATTCTTCAAATTCACAAGGACTACATTAATTTAAAACAAACAACAAGTTTTGAGATAGATCTCAGTTTCGGTTGGTTTTCATTTAAACATTGCATTAAGCTGCTTTATTGTGATCACTGCCGACTGTTACCGGTAATTCAAGTGAGGAGGAAGAGGGCTGAGACATGCTTGAAAAACTACAGCAAGCGCTCCTTACCCACCACCTCATACTAAAACAGCAGCAAATACAGCCATGGTGTAGTGCTTGCATGAGTAGATGGTCTATTAAAAAGCTGTCAAAATCATTATCTTCAAGCAAAACTGAAACACAGAGATGTGAAATAACCTTCCCAAGATCACCCTATACAGTATAGAGGAGAAAACAGAAATAGTTTTTCAAATCTATTTTCTCTTCCTGTCCAGTAGGATACCATATGTAAATACATCTGGGTTTGTTTTCCCTAAAGTTAACTATTTCTTCACAATAATTCGTCAGACCTGGTCTTCATGGTGCATTTTGTTAGTGGAAAAAAAGGTGCAAACTAGTGCAATACTTCAGAGCAATCTTTGAGAACAGGTTGATGATGATAGGTATAGACATGTATGAAATGAATGCTTTACCTATGAATTCATTTGCCCACTAGGGGACACTGGGACATTATATTTTTGTTCAAATGAAAGACATTTCAAAAACAAGGAAGATGGAAAATCCTCTTGTTCTTGCTCTGAAATAATATAAAAATCATGCATATCTAGTTTCTAATCCATGCAGAATGATGTGTAATATGTTTTAAAAAGTTTAATGAGTGGCAAGCTTCTGGGCACGAATGCTACATCTAAGACTTTTTAGCAAGTAGTTTGAACTGGTCCATGATATTACAGATTTTGAATTGCAAAGATAATGGATCATATTTTTGGCATTTCCCACTCATTAAAAACTGTGTCAGAATGATGGATTAATCTGTGAGCATTTTCTGTCCTTGCTATAATCTTTGTCAAAGGAATGAGGTATTGGAATTACAATACCTTTTGTATTCTATGAATTATGAGGGCAGGCTTTAGAACTTTGGCTTCCTTATTTTCATGGCGATTAGATAACCTGCTATTGTACCCCTTTTGCAAGTGAGCAACACCAAATAAAAACATTCGAGTAAAAGCGAAAGCTAAGTTTAGAATGGTAAACTAATATGAATGAGAGTAGGTTAATGGTGTGTAGACTATGTAAAAAAAGCCTTATGTACTTTCCATTAATATATTGTATCGCACAGATACATGGTTACTGCCTTTTCCTCTTGTTGACTTTACTAGAAATGAGCCTGTAATTTATGTAGCTAGGCTGTGAATTGAGCTGTGCTTTCAAGCAGGGAAGGAGGAGCCCTCCTGTGCCTCAAGAGAGATTCTGTTGCATTATTTTACTCCCTTCCCTGGCAGGTCCTAAATATGGGGTTGTTTTCGCTACTGCTTAGCCTGTACAGCTCCTCTCAGGTGGGGTGCTCTAATGTATTGCCGTTATGAGATATAGGCAAATCATGAAGAGAGCTTATGACTTTGAAGTATCTCTCTAAACAAGTGCTTACAAAGATGAAGCACCATCTATGCATCCTTAAAGGTACAATTTAGATCCCAACCTGAGAGTCTAATCAATGAACTTAGCCTGTTTTGTTACTGGATTGTCCAGTGGCTTTTTTCAACTTGTGAGCAGCAAATGCATGATGAGTATTACATGAATCATTCCTTGCCTATAGCTTATCCTGAATGACATACATACATACAAACACACACACATATAGGTATACACACATACATATCTATACTGCAGTTCATTTAATAGATATGAGTGGCACATATGGCACAAATGATGATAGGGCCTACATTATTATTTCAGCCTGGTTTTAATTTTTCTTTCTGCAAAATTCTGTATAAAATTCAAAGTAAAAATACTGTAAGTCTGAGCATCACTGGCAGAACGGAGGGAGAAAATTAGCTATAAATGTACAAAAATCTTCATTTCTGTGCTTTGTACCTTTCACCTTCACCCTTTTAATACATACTAACATGCCCACTTCTTCCAACTTTCTTATTTTATCCTGGATTTGTTTCCCTTTGTTTCTTCTATACCATTCCAGACATTGCTCTTCCAATGAGATGTCTGGCAATTTTTAGCAATTCCAAGTCTGCTCTACTCAGTTGTTCCATCAGTGTCATTGTTTATAACCAGTAAATGACCAGAAGCCTAAGACATAGTCATCTTCAGCTCTGAGCATACCTGCATTGTAAAATGGTGAATTTGATGTGTTTTTTAATTAAAAAAGGGTGGCATGGAGGACTTACTCATATCACGTGCCCCCTAAAGGAAAGACTCACATTCATTTGTTAGTATCGGGCATTTTAAGGAAGCCACAAAAGATGGCAGAATGCAGACAAAAAGGTAAGGTCATTCTCTTGTCTTTCTGCATGTCAGATGTTTCTTAGGCTTTTGAAGACTGTAATTAAGACTTACCCACTTAAGTACACATATGCCTGTTACTCTGAAGGTGACTGTGGTGAAAGAGTAGAGCAGGTCAGATTGGCAGTGAAATTGGCTGTGATAATTCTTAGAATCCTAGAACAGCCCAGGTTTGAAGGGACCTTGGAAGGTCATCTGGTCCAACCTTTCTTGGGAAAGGGAGCCTAGAGAGATTATCTATCACGCTGTCCAGTCACATCTCGAAAACCTCCAGTGATAGGGACTCTACCACGTCCCTTGGAATATTGTTCCAGTGATTGATTGTTCTCACTGTAAAAAATTTCTTTCTTACATCAAGATGAAAGTTAATACACCTTTCCCATAAGTTAAGGAACATGAGGTTCTTATTTTTGCACTATTTTTGCAGTTATATAAAATCATAGAGAAATGCAGAAACTATTCTGAGTTTGCATTTGCTCAGTGTTTTTTGCTTTATATTCATAAGCAGAGTATTATGTATATACTCATTTTCTGAACAAAGGCCTGCATGAATTTTCTGAATGTTGCAAAAAAAGTTGAGTTTACATTTAATACCTTTTATGGATTATTCTGTTTCTAATGATAACATTTGGAACATGATTACTTAAAATAAGTGCTCTGCTCAGCATCCAGTCTCTCAAATGTATCAGCAGCATTGTCTAAAAGTAGTAGTGAATGAAATATTTGTCTGTTTGGAAGTCAGTGACACAGTTGAGCAAAATCAGAATTTCATCACTTGTGTTTTTGAAAAGAACATTCTGATCAAGACAGGCACTCCAGTCTTGCAAGAACAGAAATATTCAAGGAAAAGATCCCTTTATCTAGACATAAAATCTAAAGGGAGGTTATATTGAGGAAAACCATGGCATGCCTGTGAGTAGACCCCCAGCACGCACATCACATATTAATGAAAATGTGAAAAGCTCTTATTAAATGCTCCTGTGTTGTTGTTTCAGTCATAGGAGTTGAAGCTTTCTCTTTGTTTTACACTTCTTATGTCATTTTTGGGTTCCCATTTCTTTTAACAACTTAACTGATTTTTCATATCTAGCCTACACATAACTGACCTCACTCCTTTTTCCTGCAGGAAGTGTACCTCTGTCATTAAACTGACATGAAATGGCCTCACACCACTTACTTTATAGATTTTGCTTGCACTAAATGCTCCTTAAGAGCTCTTTTTCAGTGCTTCATTTTTGGGTAAAGTATCTTAAAAGTGTTTCCTAGATTTCTTGTTCCCTTGTTTGTGGCTTCCTTCTTTTAAAGAAGTGCACAGGATGAAAAAGCTGAAGGACTCTCCAGCGCTCGCACTCTGGTGGGCATCCTGCTGGGAAAGGCAGATCACATTCTTTCAGTCCTTGGTTTCACTTCATGCCTGTGGATGAGAAATGGTTTGTGGGAGAACTTTGGGCTTTGTCTATGGAATAGATACACATTTAGTGTACTTATCTATTGCAAATACTAACTATATTCACACTCTATACATGCTGATAGTTGGCTGTGTACAGGACACATCAAGTGAAAAATGTCGAGTGGGACTAGAAGGGCTATCAGGAATGGAAATGCCACTGCTAAATAACTTGGAACAAAAACCGTATCTAGAATGCAGATGCTGAAGATGCATGTAATCTTGTAAAGCAAACAAACAAAAACCCATAAAAGACAAGTAACTCTTAACAGCAACAGAAGTGACAGGTCCTCAGAGAGAACAGGTCAGGTGTATGATAGCGTCCCTTAAGAGAGAAGCATTTCACTTTGTGACTCTTTCTATGCACAAATGAAAAAGAAAAGAAGAGAAGTGGAATTTGAAAATTTTAGATAACAGTTCCTGAAGGTCTTAGAATGATCTCACTTCTTTTTGTGCATCAGTCTCTTGCAGTGTTTATCTGCTTGTGTGCTGGAGCTCATGCTTGGTAAATGGGGACACGTAAGCCTCGTTTGTAGTCTGTTTCTCCTCAGTTTGTATATAGAGATGACATTCATTTGAAAAATGTTACGTTTTACTGTATCTGTGATAGCATGCTAAAGTATATAAATAGGACTGTGTTTACTATTTAAAAATACATTTCACTTGAGGTACAAAATGTGATTTTGACAACTTTAATTGAGGAGGAAGGAGGAGATTCATGGAAGTAGGAAAAAGGCCATTATACTATACTTGAGTAGAAATAAACAAATAGAATACAAAAAGTACATAAAAATAATCCATTTATATCTGAATCAAAAACACCTGCATGCTTCTTCATGATTCAGAACATTCATGTCAGAAGCTCAGTATGTCCAGCAAAGAGGCAGGAAGAGGGTTTGGAGACTGGGACGGGCACTATATGAGGAGAGGCAAAGAGCGCTGGGGTTCTCCAGCCTGCAGAAGGGAATGCAGACGGTAAAAGGACAGGAGGCAACAACCGCAGGTTGTAGTAAAGGACATTGCAAATTCTCTATCGTGAGAGTTGTGAAGTCCCAGAACAGATTACCCAGGGAGGTTGCTGAGTCTCCATCCATGGAGATTTTCAAAGCTTGATGGAACAAAGTCCTGAGCAACCTGACCTGACTGAAGTTAACCTTGCTTTGAGCAAGAGGCTGGGCTGGAGACATCCTGAGGTCTCTTCCAACCTAAGTTTTTCTGAGATTCAGTGATATTTTTTTCTGAGTTGATTGCAGGTAGGCAGATTTTTTTTATTTTATGATTTATTCGTTCATGTTCTCCTAATAGAAAGCCTTAATTAATAAACAAAGCTATGTTAACATAGACACAGTTTGGTACAGAAAAATGAAGGTGGGTCTAGAAAACAACAGTGTATTTTGAAACACGAGAAATAAGGAAATACAAGCATGTCAGAAAAGGCACTGTGTGTCCCTAGACAGGAGAGACCTTGATGAGGAGAATGACCGTGTGCTTGGTCTTTGAGCCTCTAGTTCATTAATCTCTGAGTTTCAAAAGTGTGAGGAATAATAACATAGTGGGTTTTATAAGCAATCAAAAATCTGTAGGTTTAAGAAAATATGGGACGTTTTAGAAGTCAATAACTTTATCAATTGCAAAAATTAATCTGACAGCTGAAATACTCCATGCATGTGTTCTACATTATTATAAACACACCTGAAAGGAAGAAAAATTGGACTATTCCCTAGTAAAACGCTAAAAATCACCCAGAAAAAAGGAAGAGAGAGTTCACTGTCACTTTACCTGTCTCAATTTGCAAGAAATAGTAGTTACTAGCAGCCTTTATACAATAGTTCAGGCATGTGCTTTAAAAGAGCTCAAGGTCTCACTGGACAGGGAGAGAGTGTATAGTAATTGAGAATCCTTTTTAGTCAGCTACGTTCTGAATCTATGGGAAAAATGATATTTAAAAAGAAATAAACAATCTTTCTTGTTGTTTAACTTTTGTTGTTTTTCTTCACTCATAAGTTAACTATAATACCACTGTAAGTTTGTGTTTGTAACAAATGCTTCATCTGAGTGTATGAAAGCACCTTAACAATATAAGTCACAAGGTTGAATGTGTGAATGCAGTTTATTCGAATACCTACATACAATGGGTTCAGGCTCTGGCACATCATAAATAACTAACTTTTAGTGACTTTGAGACATGAACCATATTTAGCTTCAAGTACATTATTGCCTTACTTTAGTTGCCTGATCAGAAGGCCACTCAATCAGCAACAAGACTTGATGGGTTTAGGTTGTGTATCATGAACAGCAGTAAAAGTTACACTTCTGTGACCAAGTTTAGGCACTGTAACAAGAATGACCTGAAGTACTGCCCCACAGATTTAATCAGTATCAGTAGGTTTTATTTGAGTAAGGATGACAAAATTTAGCTTTCCCAAATTGTAACACAGCATATTTTTCCAGTATGGCATTTTCACTAAAAATTAAGTGTAGTATAAAAATGTCTGCAATGTATTTGATGCCTTTCTGGAGTACAAAGGACAGCGTTTTACAAAACAAAAACTCCTAAAGTATTTCACTTTTTATGCAGAAAAAATAAATAGCTTAAAACACTGTAAAAGATGAGCTAAGCTCTCAGCTTGTGAAAGCATTGCTATACACAGAAGATATAGAGAATATTAGGAGAGCTTGATTTAATGCAGTCTATTAATTACTATTAATTATTTAAAATATTATAAAACTCCCCCATGATCCCCTACTGAGATGCCGGCATGTCAAGCAAGCAATTAAAATACAATACAGTTAACCATAAAATAGAGAGCAAAAGGAAATAAAATATTAAAAAGCTAAACAAAGTGGTGTTAGCAAATCTTTATCACTTCTGAAATTCTGCATTCCCTGAAACTGAATCAACTGCATTAGCTGATCTGTATTTCAACTCATAAAGTCCTATCTACTCCAAAAATATTTCTTCATAAATGTCAAATATCTTTGCTCTTTTTTTAGATAAGTTTATGATCTTTACTATTGGAACTGACTAATTTATGTCAGGAAGAGAAAGCAATGGTCAAAAAACCAGCAAACTCTAAAGAACACTGAATAAAATGGGCTTTTCTTCATTCTCGAAGATATTATGGGAAGCAGAGTGAGGTGGCTGTTAGTTACAAGGTTTTTCTCCTTCACTGCCACCCAAAAAAATGAATGAAAATGTTGAAATTTTTAAAGGGAAGAAAAAACATTAGTATATACACTCTCAAATTGTCAGAAAGTATTATAAATGATAAGCACAATAAATGCCAGACTGTAAACATACAGCTATAGTGCTGTATTTTATCCTATGGAAAAAGCCATAAATATTTTGCCTTTTTACGTATTTATTTCTTTTTAGTATCTCTCAAATCCCTCATAGTCTAAAAATGATAGTTAATACCATTTCTTTATGTTTTGTCTCTAAGCAGCATCACATTGTGGCACTCATTAACTGTGCAGGACACCAATGTGAATAAATGACAGATTTAATGAAAGGATTTAAGTGGTAGGCCACTCTCTCAAATATCACTGAGAAATAGTGAGATATATATGACCCTGCCAACTGCTTCGCAGGAGGCATACAATATATTAAATGTATTGTATAATGTAACCATTCCAATTGGGGTAGACCTTTCACAGCTTACTCCCGACATACTCTTTCCTTGGAAACTGGAATGGAAATTACAGGGTGAAACTGGGGAGCTTTCATCCTGTAAAGATTGCAGGTTTCTGGCATCTATATCCATCAAGTCCTTCAGCAAAATTTATTTCTGGAAATCAGCTGGTTTGCCTCACCTAGATGCCGAATGCAGCACAGGAATGATTTTATCTTCTTGGTATTAAAGCTTTTGAAATTCTGTACCTATTGCAGTTGTGCCTATGTGGCACAGTGAGATGACAAAAGTTCCTTTCTCAAACCCAAAAGAGTTGAATCCTTCATATGCTCATGCTGCATAAGTTTTCTTTCCATATGCATTTTTTAATCATATGTAAAGGTGTCCTTACCAACCCTCATATAAGCCATCAAGGTGCCATTCAGTATAGGCTCCATAGGGTCTTAAACAGGGTTTTCTTGAAACAATCATCTGTGTTGCATTGTCCATTTTTTTGTCCATCAGAGACTTCAGAGGCAGAACTTCTTCCCACATGCCATTACCTAGCATGAGCCTATTTCTGGTTTATGTGTTAACAGCAGAAGGGAGAGCAGGACCTCAAAATTCAGTTTACTATTAGCGGGAGTAATGATAAGTTTTGGAAATAGGTAAGAAGGGGTAGGAATGCAAAAAGCCCCATGTGATACTAAAGCAAAAGCAGACTGCTCCAGGTACCATCCTTCCCCTTCATCCTCCTGTTTTGCCCCCATTCTCTCCAAACATACTGAAATTTCCTTTCCTGCAAAAATTGCTGTTTCTTACTCAAAACTTCTGGCTGCTGAGTATAGTGGAGAAGATGTTAATATAACGTAGCATCAAAGTTTGGTTCTCAATCCTTTGCCATGTCCTTCCTGTATTTCTGTCACTCAACATGCACATTATCTGCATAGCATTCTTTCATCGCCACAAAGTATGCACCCACCTCTGTACTGAAATCTGCATGTCTACTAGCCTTTTCTCTCTGTTACCACACAACTCAGTACACAAGTCTGAAGTCCTAATTTCATGTCAAAAAAAACCCACAAGAAATGAAAACAGGAGTTTTGCAAAGAAAACAAGATAATCATCATGGTTTTGCAGCAAGAACCAGATGAGGTTGGTTTTTTGTTCTGTTTTTTTTGGCATCAGTGTCATGAAGGATTCTGCCCTGGAACAAGAATACAAGAACATTGAATTGCCTTGATGTCACTCTACAACTTTGTGGTTTGATGAATTCCATTCACTATTGAAGAGACTTGTTTCTATCCTGACATTAAACAACTAAATACCTCTTCTGACATACACAAATTTTTATAATGTATTAGTGTAGGGTTCTTTTACCTAATTATTCTATATTTTTGAGTACAAGGTCAAAGTTTACATCATAATGCCATTATTCAACTAGCATTTAAAAAATGTTATCTGCTACCTATTAGAAAAATACAACGTTGTGCTCCTCCCAGCAGCAGCTTTTATTCGGGAGTAAGGGTGTGGGAAAGATCAACACGAACCTTTAAACTGAAGGACTTTAGGGGCTGGGTGTAAAGCAGCGATGCTCACAGCATTGCAACCAACTGGGGAATAAGCCAGGCCAACCAGAACAGTGACAAATGTTCTTTAGCTGCCTCCCAAGATGAGAACCAGAAGACCAACCACCTCAAGTGTATGTATACCAATGCACACAGCCTGGGGAACAAACAGGAGGAACTGGAGCTCCACACCCAGTCAGACGGGTCATTGCGAGGCTGCTTTCCATAGTGGTGGAGATCAGGGGACATCTGGAAGAAGGCTAATGTCACCCCCATCTACAAGAAGGGCTTAAAGGAGGAATCAGGAAAATATAGGCCCGTCAGTCTTACTTCAGTCCCTGGGAAAGTTATGGAGTGAATCATGCCAAGGGCTATCGCAAGTCAAATGAAGCACTTGATTGGGAAAAGCCAGCATGGGTTCACTAAGGGCAAATTGTACTTGACAAACCTGATTGCCTTCTATGACAAAGTAACCTGCTTGGTTAATGTGGGGCAAGCAGTGGACGTTGTCCACCTGGATTTATTTCTCAAAGGCTTTCAACACAGTTCCCCACAGCCTCCTCCTAGAGAAACTGATGTGTTACGGCCTAGACAAGTGGTCTGTGGTGGGTGGGGAACTGGCTGACAGGCCGCACCCGGGGGATGGTGGTCAATAGTTCGTTTTCAAACTGGGGACCTGTCACAAGTGGGGTCCCCCAGGGAACAATACTGGGCCCAGTGCTGCTTAATATCTTCATAAGTGATCTGGATGATGGGATCACATGTACCTGCATGAAGTTTCCTGATGATACCAAACTGAGCAAGGAAGTGGACATTTCAGAAGGGAGAGCCACCCAGCAGGAAGACTCGGATAGGCTGGAAGAGTGGGCTAACAAGAACCTTATGAAGTTCAGCAAGGACAAGTGTAAGGTCTTGCACCTGGGAAAACTTAATTCAGGAGTGCAGCACAGGCTGGGATCAACCTCGCTGGGGAGCAGCTCTGTGGAAAGGGACATGGCAGCAAAGAAAGACAACAGGATGCTGGGTTGCATCAACAAGAGCATCACCAGCAGAGGTAAAGAAGTCATTATCCCACTTTACTAGGTGCTTGTCAGGCCACACCTGGAATACTATGCTCAGTTTTGGTCCCCACTATACAAAAGAGATGTGGACAGGTTGGAGAGGGTCCAGAGAAGGGCCACAAAGATGATCAAAGGACTGGAAATCCTGCCACATGAGGAAAGGCTGAGAGAATTGGTTTTGGTCAGGCTTGAGAAAAGAAGGCTTAGGGGAGACCATATCACCACTTTCCGGTATTTAAAGGGTGACTACAAAGAAGATGGAGACTCCCTTTTTACAAGGGAGTCACATGGAAAAGAGGAGGGGTAAAGGGTACAGGTTACTCCTGGGGAGGTTCTGATTGGGCGCAAGAGGAAAATTTTTCAGGATGAGAACAGTCAGCCGTTTCTATAATCTCCCCAGGGAAGTGGTGGATTCCCCATCATTGGACACTTTTAAGATTCAGCTGGACAGGGTGCTGGGCCATCTTGTCTAGACCGTGCTTTTGCCAAGAAAGGTCGGACCAGGTTGTCCTTGAGGTCCTTTCTGACCTGGTCTTCTATGATTCTGTGATTGATTCTGTGAGCCCTTTGCCTATGGAACCTGTTTAGACATTAGCAAATCCCAATGCAGTTAGCTAGACCAGAGTCTGCCTGGACTAGGAAGTTAGGCGTGCCACTGTAAATAAGATAATTATGATAAAAGTCTTTTATAATGTAATTGAGCTATAGAATTTTCCTTCCCTGTGTCACTGTAGCAAGAGCTACCATTTGCATGCTAAACTGCTGAGAACTATTGACTACTCCTTTTTCACAGGAATTGAATCAGTAGAACTCTGCAACCCTGAAATTTCCCTCACAAGTAACACCTATGCACCAGAAGGTGCCTGCCTTTGACTGTAGTGTCAAATGCTGAGGCCTGAAATTTTGACCCTTCCAAAAAATCCTCAATATATGATATTATATATTTGCCTCTTATTTAAGTCTACCTAAGGCTACGCTGCTTTGACCTTTCTCACCTCAAGGGACCAATGTGATAAGCTTTCTTAAAGCACGTCTAACAGATAAGGACTGTGAAGGGGAAATCGTCCAGTGAAATATATTCCTTTTTAATATCCTATCTTCCCCTGTAATTAAAGGCAATTCTAAAATGCAACAGTTTAATACAAGATAAATGCTGTCTCTCCACTCAGTTGTTAAGCATAAGAAAAACCCTGCAACCATCTGTCACTTATGATTATTAGACATGTCAACGTGCGTTGTGCTGCAGTTCTTTGAAGTACTGTAGGTTATATATGTCAATTTATATTGTGTCATCCATTACCAACTCAGTACATACATTTTGTACATCACCGTGTCAAGGGAAGACTGTTTACTTTAATGGGCATCCCAGCAACTGTTAAAACACAACTGTACTATCAAATGATCAGTGCTTAACTGAAGCAAGCAATAAAACTCCAGAAATTTTCTTACTGATTACATTCTGGTAAATTTGTTTTGTTTGACTGGTTGGTTGGTTTTAATATTTAGGGCACCCACTTGGTAATTTTGATTATCATTGGATGTGATTTGGAAGAGCAGAAACTTGTGCATTTTTACACCTACACAAATGTCTGTCAAAATCCACTCCCAAAAAACATTCCAACATTTACAGAATGATTTGTAGAGCAGAAAAAAATACTGACATACGCTACTCACTGAGGAAATTATTTCTGCTAGGCTCCAGTGATGGTATTTGTTCTCCCTGCCTCTCAGACTGCTCCTGCTGTGATTGTCCATTGTATCATTCCAGATACATCGATTTAGAAAGCCTTGGAATGGGATTGCGCTTTTCCCACTTATTTATGTTTTGTTCAGTGCAGTGAAGGTCTTGCTCAGTGATTGGTCCTAGGTATTCTGCAGTGCTAAAACACTAAGTTTCCTCCTCCCAAAGCCTGGTTCTTGAAGAAATAAACAAAGAAAACATTTGAGAATATTTTTCTCAAGAAAAGATTGAGAACCTCTAGACCTTAATAGCTCAAAATTCAGAAAGCAGGCAGGCTCAAACCTTCTGGTTTAAGGGTGACTGTAATCTTTTAAGAGCCCAAAGATCCTAAGTTTTGAACAGCTGGGATAGGCATTTGTTGCCAAGTATAATCAAGTCCTGACATTGTTTTTTTAGAACATTACAGCAAGGCCATACTTTGAAACATCTTGTCAAAACATACTGCCTTCAATACTGAGAAGTCTTTGACTTTATATACAATTTTATACGTGTAGTAGTGTTACTTCTGTGAAATTAGATGAGTACAGTAGCGCTTACAGAATCCGGTCTATTATGAAAGACACAGTGGTCATAATAGATTCAGTATTTTGGTATATGATAGGTATACAGATACTAAAAAGCCACTATTTGATTAGTTCTGTTCTAAGGTATGTTTTATAAAAATATATATATTTCTGTTTATTTCTGTCAGACCTTTTCTTGTTCTTCTGCATTCTTATATGAGTAGCTCCATGAAACTCCTGCTGGACAAAAAGAGCAATGAACAAAAATCCAACATTTTTTGTTAATTCATAACTATTTTCACTGAGTGTAGAATTTTTTTTTTTTGTCAATTTAAGCTGCACTCTGTTTTTATAAGGGTGTCTTTTTTTCTACTGAAAAATGGATTTTATGGAGTTTTTATTTCGCAAGCACACTTATGTTGTTTCCCAAGCATATATATGTATGTCTGCTTTTAAGCCAAAGCTGTTTTTCTTTAAAGCTGAAACACAATTTCTATAGCTAATAACTGACTATTTCTGTATTTAATCTCATATTTCACTAGCTGAAAATGCAAGCATTTGTCCCCTTCAAGCAGTTCATACCTTTGTTTTAGGATGTTCTTCTTTATTGTTATTACTCTGAGTTGAATACCATAATTCTAAAGCAGGTGCATTAAGTTCATGAAGACTTAATTTGGTGACTATTAAGTCAGGTATAATTATGTTAAAATATAATTGCTACGAATGTTGATCATTCAGGAAAGTCAGAAAATTAGTACAACACATCAAAAATAATCATAATAAAATTTCAGTACAGTTCTCATTGAAAAGTATTACTTGTTTTGTCATAGACATTCTAGTTACCTGCTAACTTAATCATGACGCATTTCTGCAACACGCAATCAAGTATACAATCTTACTCTAGAAATCCGTTGAACACTATGAGACATTGGTTAGGAAGGAAGAGTTACTGCTTTGTATCTTTGAATGCAAAGATCCTTTTGAATTAGATGTATCTGCTATATATTCCTCTTTCCAGTAAAATAAATAATTTGTACTGGCTAGTGTATTAGGGATGGTTTTTCCTTACCATTAGCCAGTAAAGAATTAAGAGATCTGTGTGGACTTGAAGTGCTCCTTATAGGCCTAGGCATCTCCTTTTTTTTTTTAACCTGGAAAATTTGTCCTAGCAGTACTTAAAATTTTTATACAGTTAGGCGGTATTTCAGTCTGCTGGATGTTTGAAAATGTGGGCTGAACCTGTACAGACCAACTCCACAGCGCATGCCTGAGAATGTCAGTTCTCCAACCAAGTATTGAACCGAGTGGGTTTTTTCTATATCCGTTGTGTCTGCCTGGCCAGCCAGTGTAGCAGATCCTTAACGTGTCACCTAGTGCACACGCACGCCTGTGTTGCATAGCACTCCTTTATGGCACTGAGAAGGGGCCCACAGTCACTAAACTGAGGTAGCGCTTCTTTACACTGCAGGCATTGAACTTCTGGATTTTCTTACCACAGGAGATGGTAGAGGCAGAGAGTGCCAACAAGTTCAAAATAGGGTTAGACAAATCTGTGCACAATCTAGTCACAAACAGCTGCAAAAGAAAAAAGGGAAAGGTGTACCTTCTACCATCCCTACTGCAATGACTGCTTGGGGAACAAAAACCAATGGATCGCAGAAAGTAGCTAAGCTTATATGGTTTCAGTAAACAGCATCTTTTAGTGGTGCTGCTGCCAGAGGTACTACCAAGCTAGACTGTTGGCCGGATCCAGTAGTGCATCTCTCGTAAAGTGGGAGAGTGAGATGAGAAAATGCTCCTCCGTATCCCACGAAGAAAAGAACAGGGTGTTGTGAGATTTTGCCCTACTGCTTTGGCTTCAGGGCAGTACAGGGCAGAAGATATCATAAGGAAAGAACCTAGTCATTAAGGGGTAATGTTTTTAATCCTATATTTGAAAAGATCAACAAATTGAGAGGACTGAAGCTGCTGTTGCGAAGTATCTGTGGAGCTTTAGAGACTGCAAAAACCTCAGTGCCTAGAAGATTGATGAGCTGCTGTTACCCTGTAGCTGAGAGGTCCTCTAGCAAGTAGAGAGAAATTGCCTGAGGATGGGTATCTCCTTCTCATTGGCCTTATTTTTCAGGATTAAAGGTACTGGGCACTGCATAGGAGTAGCATGGAATTAATGTAGCCCCCCAAGGTCATCACACTGCAAAGAAGACATGAGATGAATTGGGCCTCAGAAGAGCATATGAAGCACTCTTTTGGATACTGCAGCTGGACTATATCTGATGTCACAGGTGGAGCGATACGTTGTTTTCATTTTGAAAATTGCTGTAATATGGGTCTCAGAGCACTTATGAGTATATCAGCAAAGAATATTGGGATGGGATAAGAGAATATGCGTATCACAGCCATATGCTATCTCATCACAGGCAGAAAGGCTTTTAGGCAGACACTCCTTTTCTGCAAGAGACGATTAGCAATATTTCTACCAGGTTCTTGCCTAATCTGTTTTTACGGGTCTCTCCTAGTGTGGGCTTCATAATCTCCCAGTCCATTCCTCTGTATCACTGCCACTACTGCTTGAAACGTTTATTTCCTTCTCTCTCAGTATTTGACTCAAGTGTTCCTTATTCCTTTGAAGACTTTCTTGCCACCAGCAGGTCTAAATTTATTACACTCTGCTATTGACCTGTTACAACGCAGAGGTAAGGAGCATTGGAATTTTAAAAAGATGTGACTTGAGAAAAGTTTTTTCAGCCTGTAGAGAGTCCACATGAAGAAATCAATGTGAGTAAGAGGAAATACAAATTTTTTTTCTAAGTTTGCTTGCCATGATGTGTAAAGCAATAGAATATTTCCAGAGGTGAGGGAGGAATAGAATAGAATAGAATAGAATAGAATAGAATAGAATAGAATAGAATAGAATAGAATAGAATAGAATAGTTCAGTTGGAAGGAACCTGCAGTGATCATCTGGTCCAACTGCCTGCCCACTTAAGGGCTGACCAAATGTTAAAGTATGTTATTAAGGGCATTGTCCAAATGCCTCTTAAACACTGACAGGCCTGGAGCATCGACCACCTCTCTAGAAAGCCTTGTCCCAGTGCTTGAGAAAACGTGAGAGGTTTCTGTTATATCTAAACAGCAACATGATGTGGAAATAAAAGAAAATCAGTTACATACACAGATTTGTTAGTTTTCCGTAAGAACACAGATGAAAGGGTCCCACTGTACTAAGCCTGAATTAGAAGCATGGATCTGTGGATTTTTTAATGGTCCCTTTAAACACTCACTAATTTTTGTTAATGAATATGGAAATTTGCCTGATTGATCACTAATTACAAATGAACTACACTATTAGATTAGTGATGGTATTTCTTGGACAAAGGAAATTGAATTCTCAAGGTTAGTTTTCTTACAGTAAGCCAAATATTCCCTGGCACTCTGCAGCACCATTTGCATTTCAATTAGATTGTGGCTCTCTGCCACTTGTTACCATACCTTGTTTTCAGTGTAGCCATCCATTGACTGAAAAATGAAAGAGCACTCATTTTTTATTCTAAAAGTTGCATTTCCTACTTGTAATTTTTTTTGTAGTTTAAAGTACAAAATCTGATGCTATAGTTCTGTCTCTAATTTTAAAGGGATAAATCCAACACATTTGAAAGCTTAGTGCCACGCATAATTTGCAGCACACATGTATTATTAATACCCCTTAAGAAAGCTTGTGATGATACTAGCAAATTCATTGCAAGTTCCACTCATCTAAAATGAGAAGAAGCTGACTTAAATTTCCAGAAGAAGCAAACTTTCCAACTTTGTACTTCAGTGGTGTCTTCAACCTGAATGTTTTGCTTCACTGAGTCGTCATTAGCAGGAGCAACTACTTTTTTTAATTACTATATAAATAAATAAACAAACACATCACATAATCATTTGTTCCAGTAGTATCTGGAATTTTTCTCATTTTTCATTGGTTTCCTGCATCCATTTCTCTAAGCAGTTTTTACACTAAAAATCAGTACAGAATGACATACTTAATTCTGATGAGGGATAGATACAATAAATAGAGGTTACCTGTATTTAAATTTTTTTATTTGCTATCCTGAATTGACCATGCCATGTAAAGTCAAGTCTTCTTTTGGCAATTTCTGGGTATGTAAAAGTCCTTTTTGCTGACACCTTGCCTCAAACACATATAACTAAAGATCAGTAAAGTGGACTCGCCGTTTGCATGCAGTCTCTGTCCTTCTTGTCTTCCCTCTTGCAGAACTAAGATGTCTAAAGACTGAATGATTTAATGTCCTCTCCAGTTCTGAACTGAGTAATATGCAGTGGGCTAAATCAAGATCATTGATCTAGTACAGAAATATGGAGACCTTTGACAAAAACAATAGAAGCTAACAGAATTCTCACTCTCCAAAATGTCTCTTTTTGTTAAGCTGAATGAATATGAAATTTTATATTATGTATCTTTGGAATGACACTGTAGACTGGGAGTGGGGGTTGGCACCTGTCACCTAAAACAATAGGTAGGAAATAAATGCATTCAAATTACCATTGTACAGATTAGGCAATGTCAAAGACAATGCCATCACTCTATTGTTAGTATTAAGAGCACATGAAAGACAAATCCAATGAGACATTGTGCATAGAGTTCTCAAAAGTGACTGTAAAGAGCAGGAGAGAATTTAGTGTCAGCATGTTTTAGTGCTGATACCAAATACTTTCCATCTCAGGCTCTACCTGATGAATGTTCAGTGAGTCCTGTTGTTACATGTTAACGCCCTCTTTTCTGTTCCTGCATTTTAGTTTCCTGCTTGTTACTGTATTGTATGAAGTTCCATTTTCATTAATTTGAAGTGGTAGGCTGCTTTCAGCACTGCTTTAACCACAGCACGACCAACTCTGGTTACGTTCTCGTTAGATCTCAAACTAAGCAGGCCTATGTGAATCATCTTTTTAATGAGAAACCTTCCAAATAAACTTCTTGTTGCAGCAATGTGGGTGAGTCGTGACTCAATAGACAGAACTGTGGGGTACAAGTCAGAATTTAAGTTTCCTCACCTTAATTGCTCTGTGTTGGTAAAGATGTTGACTTTCATATGTGAAGAAAAATCATTTCCACTTAGAATAATTTAAGAATGAACAAACAAACCTGAGGCTTTTTTGTGTGTATGTGCAAATGCAGCATATTTATCACAGTTTGCAGTAGCTTGTTTACTGGTTTGTTTTATGTTCCCTTCCTAATGTCATCAGAGTGCTCCTGGGGAAAAACCTAAAACAGCAAACATCAAACTGACAATAGGCAGGATAAGTATTCCCAGACCTTGCATCATCTGAAACAACCACAATAAATAATTAAGTGCAGCCATAGCATCAAGCAAATGTTTGACCAAGAAGTGATGTCTCACACTGCATTTTAAATGTCAGCAAAGTCAGGTTCTGGGGAACAACTGCATGGAGCAAATTTAACAGCAAGGAATCTGAAAATGTCCCATTTCTGTACCAAGTGGCAATACGAGTTAGTATCACTGAAGCACAGATGTGCTCATGGGAGAGCAGTTGACTGTGATTATCCACGTGGAGATTCTGTATGCGTAGGACCGTGAGGCTACAATGGAACTGTGCTAAAAGCCATAGCTTCTTTTCAGACCTCTCTTCAAGGAAATCACAGTGTCAAACCTATGTAAAAAGAAACTACAAGCGTCTCTGAGCAGTCACTCTTCCTGTCCCTCTGTCTCTGCATACGAGCATGCTCTTTCAAGTCTTTTCATGGTGTCCTCTGTGTCCCAGGGCCTATGGAGTGGGCTTCGTGAAGTCTTGCAGAAAGACTTTCATTCTGAGGGAATGCTATGAACTACGGATTCCCTTTTCCAGCTGTTCTGGAGGCTAACGGGTAGTTTCATGCAGTTGGTAATGCTTCTGGCCCCATCTTTTCTATGTTGTTGCTCTTCCTTTTGCCAGTCCAAACAGCTGATGCTAATGGATGTTGGAGGCAGTCTGCCTCGCTAATAGTGCTACTAGTAGATCCCCAAGTAATACTTTTTCAGAATCAATACACGTTAGAAATTCTTTTGTTTAGTCTGCAGAGAAGCATGACTGGTATGAATTGTAAGAATATTACGGTGTTTCAGTACATTAAAAGAATGTATAGTATTCAGTATAGTCTTTGAGATAGGCACTTAAGTGCTCAAGTGGGGGCAGGTGGGCATCCAAGTACTCACTTTGCGAATGAAGAAGCTGAACCTCACCCGTTAACTGCGTGTGGAAGAAGTTTGCAGTACTCTTAAAGTACATTTTTAAAATGACAGCTGCTTCTGGGATTTTAATTTGTTCAAGGAGATCACTTCAATTATGAAGTGAATATTCTATTACAGTTTAAAGCTACACTAATGTCCTTAAATCTTTCTCAGTTTAAAGCTGTTGTCACAAGGGGATTTAAAACAAGGCTTTCTGCTTTGATCGGTTTGACTCAGATACTATAGTGTCTACTGTGAAGATACATAAAGGCCTAGTTAGATTGCATGGGTATACGAGCAAATTCTTGGCTACTGTAAATCAGCACAGCTTTATTGAAGTCAATAGAACTATATGGAACCTCCTATGAACTGGAATCTCCTACTGTTCCAGTTTGCAGTATGAATTTATCTTTTGGAGCTTCTTCATTGTGTGCTTCCAGCTGTATCTTTAAAAAAAAAAAAACTCCATAGGATGCCATGGATACACCAGCTTTGAGGCTCGGCAAATGAGCGTGTATTTTAACAAAGAATAGATAAATGAAAAAAGATGAAAATCAAACATTATTTTAATACCTTTATAAAGTACAAAGAAGGAAGTGATCTTTTCTTCTTACAAATTTGCACTAGACATTAGGAGACTACTGGAAACCCCAAGGAATTTGTATCAAAACTTGGAATGCTGCAGCGAATCTGTTCCTGCTGCAGGTGAATGCTGCTCTTTCAGGGTATTTTTCTGTTCCTGTGTTAGTTATGTCAGAAAAGTCCTGGAATCTGTCTTGGGCACTTTACTGTAATATTACCTGAGAACAGACAGCTCTGTTCTCTTGATGTGATATTTAAGGAACAATTTTGTGATATGTCTTAGAGTTTTACTGCTTTAGATGTTTAGCCTTCAAGGATTCCCTAGCAGGCAAACAG
This sequence comes from Pluvialis apricaria, assembly GCA_017639485.1. Taxonomy (NCBI): domain Eukaryota; kingdom Metazoa; phylum Chordata; class Aves; order Charadriiformes; family Charadriidae; genus Pluvialis; species Pluvialis apricaria. The sequence continues at coordinate 3,246,640 of CM030018.1, read as the reverse complement.
TAGTTGAAATAGTTTTGTGACTAAGCTTGGGTACATAGGATTCTTGGTGAAATTGCAAATTTAGGATCCGTTGGTGCATATCTTAAATAAAGTTACCTTTGTCAGTCGGCGTATTGCACTGTAAGAACAGTTTATTAGGTGGAATGTAAGTAGTACAGAGATCTACTGCTGTATTATCTCTACTATATGTATTATTATATTGGGGTGCTTCCATCTTTAGCGATGTGTGTTTGTACTAAACTCAAGAATTATGGATAGTTGATTGTTATTACACGAGTGTCTTAATATTTAGTTATCAATAACAATAATAAAAAGGCACTCTAGATGTTACTTTGCCTGCTGGTGTGGATTTGGCCCTAAGGATACACTGAAAATCTTATTGTCTAAATTACTTTTGTAAGATTTACCTTATTGTACTTTAAAAATGTATTAGTGGCTGTAAGTTATGGCTGGGTTATGGTCCATGACAATTACAAGTAAAAATACATCTTTTGGGGAGAAGTGGTTACCTTCCCCAAACATCTTTAAATGATCAGTGGATTATTTCTATATTTGCTTATGCGTCTGTCTGCCCAGGAGGTCAGAATCTACCTGGATGTAGAAGGTCTCCTTTTTCATACGAAGTTACTCCCTTTTTTTTAACCAAGAAAATAATAAGAATTTTAAAAGCAAATTATCCGGATGATGATTGGGTTCAGATATCTCTTTACATATTTCATGGAGAAATCTGTTTTATACAAAATTTGCTCTTTATGATGCGTGATGAGCAGTTGTTTATATATCTGAATAAGAAAGAAATGGGTCTACAATATTTAATAATAATTTCTGTATTGTAATTATAATGTAAAATATAAAATTGTTCTTGACCCTTATCTTCTCTTGCTAGTCTTAGGATATCTATTCCTGAGCTAGTAATTAAACATTAAATGCCACATTTCAGAGGTCGTGAACATGTACAATGATTGCAATACTGTATTAATAGACTTCTAGAGATAGGTATTTTAAGTTTTAAAGCAGGCATAGGAAAACTTAATCAAAGAATCAGCCAATTCAGTCTCTTATGCAGTAGTAAACCCTGAGATTTTCATATGCTTCTGCATTTTCTGCTTCTAAGATGGTATGCCAAGAATCAAATTGTAGAAGGATATTCCTACTCTATAAAAAAGGATGAAACTGATAATTTACCAAAAAATAATCCCCTTCCTGAAAATGTCAACTGAATTTTGCAAATACATGTGCTTGACTAGTTCAAGATTTAAGCACATCCTTTTTCGGAAAGCAGTATGTACATTGCTGTCTCAGTATGAATAAAACAGAATTAAATAGTTGGGTACCTCTTAAACTTTTAATGTTTCATGTATTTTTACTGATTACTACATAAACCTTCAGAGAGATGACAGCTGAATGCTTTTTATTTGTTACTACTTTTCATAAGCTTCTCCTTTAAGTTTTCTGGAAATATGCTTTCTGTAAATATTACTACAGAGTGTCTGTTACTTACAACCACTGCATGGGCAATGATGGCTGAGGAAATTAATAAAATATAGGCATAACTTGATGCATTTCTATGATTTCCACAACTTGGACCATGTTCCTCAGGGCCTGACATGCTCAGACAGTCTTCCTGAACTCCATTCCAGCTAGTGAAATATCCCTTAGCGTAACATAATTGGTTCTGCAACATCCTGCCTGCCAGAATGAGAGTCCTGGGAAATGATGTTAAGCCGGGACTTCCTCATGCTCTAGCAACTCCTGGAAGCCACAGGCTTCTATTCAGTCACGCTCCTCTTAAAAATGGCATACAGCCAAAGATTATGCATTCGTATCCTTCCTCCCCAAGTGCCCTCTGCCCCCAACTACAGCTGAGTATCTGTTCCATTATCGGTCATAAATGTCGTTGATGATCTACTGCCATTTCAGACAAAATCAGTGGCTGTCATGCCAAAATCAGAAATAAACTTTGCTTTTATTATTGCTGCTGGCAATGGCTGGGGTGAGCGGTGGGAGTTATCCACGTGAAGTCTTCTCTCCTGGCCACTTATATCGGACTACATGACTACTCCAAGCTTATTTACGCCCCCAGTCTTTCATAGCATGTGGACTTCTGTGTTTCTTGTCTAACAGTTACTGTAGTTCAAAGAGGTGCTTTACCGATTTTTGAATCTTAACATGTTTGAGAAGATATTGGGATAATGCCATTTGGCATTTAGGAACATTAGTCTGTTCAGCACAGAGAAGACTAATTTTTTTTGTTTATCACCTTCACCAACTTGTGTCTTACTGCCAGTTTGGGAGCCATCCATCATCTCTCTGACATGGTTATTCAGCAAGTCAGGACTGATAAATCTGAATTATCTGGTCTCACTTGTCAGCATGCATGTCATCCTTGAACAAATGCAAAATCAATTCCAAACCAAAGGGTATGCTCCTGCCAACTGTTAACTATTGACTGCAGAATAAGTTACGTGTTTCCTAGTGATTAGCAAATGTTGGCAAACTTCTTGACTCACAGCTTAGTTTGGGAATTAGGATCACACGTATACTTTGAGGAGGCAGTGGGGTAAAGCATATAATGGCTCTTGTATTGTGTTCTGAAACATAATTTCTCAGCTAATTCAGTTTCTCTGCATCCTTCTCCCTTTTTTCCATGGTGAAAAAAATGAAGTTATAAGAGTCTGCTTGACGACTAATCAGGAAGTTCCTTTAAAGTACAAAATGGACAGAGGAGGGAAGATAACTAAAAATGACAATTAATGCTTCCCTGAGTGCACGTCGATGGTGCATGGCCAGGCACAGCCCTGCCTCAGCAAGCCTTCTCTCCACATAGCCAGCTCACCGCCCACGGGCTAACCAAGCAAGAGCCACTTCTTTACTGGGTGGCAGCAACTTTCAGCTGAGGGGAGGTAGGATCAGCTTGTTAAAATGAGCTGAAGCTAACCTTTTGGAGCCTGTACCAAAAAGAACTTGAGGTGGTTTAAAACGCTTGCTGTGGCCAGATGTGGGTTTCCATTTCTCAGGTGGAACATATGCTTAGTCTGCCATTAAGTCACCCAGAGTGCACACGCCGCCTCTCCCATAAGGTCATCCAGAAGGGCTAGTTGTCTGCTGAGCGTAAACTTCGTGAGCATTTCCATTCATAAGGGAAGGAGAGACACAGCTTATTTATAAGCTGTTAACGTAATAGGCAGTTGGGCTGAGTTACAGAGTGAGCGTCAGAAGTAACTAAACTTACATATGTACCTGCCAACACCCGAGGTTGCTGCTGTGCTTTCTTACTACCAGTTGTTGATGCAATTTAACACGTAGAAAGCTCGAACCTCAGACTGGCTGTTAACTGCACGTTACTAAACATGCACACTGAATGCTGCTGTGCCAATGTTTTTATAGCTCAGAAAATGTGTGAGAATAGGGCTTCCGAACCAGAGCAGATCTAGCTGCATAGGTGGGCTTCGCCATTGAATGTTTTTAGATGCACTCTTCTCAGGTATCTACATAGCAAAGTAAAACCTCAAAAAAATTTACTCTATACCCCTGCCCCAGTGATCCTGGCACCTCAAGTTATTTAAAAAAAAAAAAAAAAGCTAAGATAAATACTGTGGTATTGTATGAAGAAATAAAGGTTCTGTTAAAGTCTTAATGTTGACTCATCTAATTAATTTTGGGAGATTTTTAATATAGAGACACCATAGGATAAACATAAATTAAAAAATAACTTCTACTGAAGTCTTTTTACAGTGAATTATTTTATGCCTACTGTGTCTGGTTTTATATCTTTAATTTGCTGAATAAAAAAAAAAGATGATTCCTCTTCTCTGTTTTGTGGAAAACCCCTGGAGTTAAAAGCCTGAATATAAGCGTACATACATTTTCGTGTAACTGATCCTTACTGCAATCTAGAAAGCAATATCAAAATCCATTAGCCAGCTATCTCCTATAGCTGTGTCCAGCATAACAAACAATGCAATATGGTACGGAGATTTTAATTTTTATTCTTGAGCTTTAGAGATTTCCAAACATTAAAATTAAGTATTACATTTAAAAATGTGAAAACACCTATTGAATTCTCCTTCAGTAATATCTTAAGATCAGTTTACCTTCATCAAATGAGAGATTTTGAGAGCCAAAGAACAAGAAGTTGATAGAACTTACTATATTCAGTTTTAATACTTCACTAAATTTCTCATTGATTGACACTCAGTGAGTGATTACAAATATTCACTCAGCATCTAATTCATGACTCAAAAATACGAATTTTTACAAGGTTTCTAAGAGTTGGTGATGGCAACTATAAAATAATGTTTCTGATATTGTCAGTCAGTGGATCTTCCGCGGCTCTGAAACAAGGTCTTACGGGTTTTTGCCTCTGTGTCTACGTGCTAACTTTACTTACTCGTTTGTAACAGCAGACCTGCATCCAAACTGCAGAGCTGTATTTGCTTTGGTCACATCTGAACAGGATAGAGTACACGCAAAGCTAGTAAAGTACAAAGGGAATATGCTTACACAATCTCAGAAGAAAAAAATATGTCTAAAATGTAAAACCACTTAAGACAGTGGATGTTCTGAAATTAGGAGATATCCATACTTTATCCCGCTCACCAGGTTGGTTGCAGCCATTTACTTCACCCGCGTGAGCACTCGAGTCACACTTGCTTAGCAATTCTCCACATTTGATTGATTATGCAAAAAGTTTGTGTGTTAATTTCTTATCATAATATATAATTCAGAGGACAATATTTTGTACTCTGCATGTTAGTTTTCATGCTATATCAAATAACAATTACACAGATATTTTAATCTTCTAAAGCACTAGAAATTCTTTGCTAACTTAAATGAATAGGTTAGTTCCTTGCCTTCTAATACAAAAATCTTTTCATAGATTATTTCACTCATTAATTCTTCTTGTTGGCATGCTTATTAATAATTGGTCTAGCCTAACAATTTGTCTTCTTTGAGGTTAGTACATGAAAACATTCTCCTCTTATATGACAATACTCTTCTTTCTAGTGTTGTTTGCTTTTTTACCATTTATTGTTTCTTTAGGGCAACTCTGAAAGAGAACTAATTAAGCTTTTTTCAAGAGATTCTGAAAAATTAGCTATTTTATGCAAAGAGGAAAAAGCTAATCAAGTCTCAGGTACTAAAAATTTGGATTTTGTTGTAGACTTAGCTATTCCTAATGAGTTTTCTTTTTGATATCTTATGTGATGGTTGCTTCTGAAAAACACTTCATTGTTTGTACCATATAATGCTGTTTTATACTGCATGATGGACAGTGTGTCCTTGTCAACCTTGTCCTATCTCCAGTTCACCTCCCCTAGAAATTACCTGTCCTTTATGGTGCTCTTTGAAAAAATAAGTCAAGATAAGAAAAAAAAAAAAAGATATTATACGGTTAGTTCCACTAAGGATATTTTAAAAAATAAAAAATTTTCAGCATACATATTTCTGACATTGATCTTGATTAAGTCATTCATTCATTATTTTTATGCTACTGATAATATGTGAAAACTCTTTTTTGAACTTATAGCAATACATAATATTTCTTGAAAAAAGTTCCTAGATTGCAAGTTCAGTCTGGGAAGAATTTTTAACCAAACCATAGAGACTGTTGCATCTTCAGCATTTATTTTGCAAGATTTGAAAGGAGAATGTGGTAACTGCAAAGATGAAGAGCACTGGTTAAACTTGCCACTGGATGTCAGTTTATTAAGCATCTCCTAAAGTCTTTTTTTGTAAAGTGCATTCTCAGTTGGTCCTAACAGACTTCTCAGACTTTTGCAAATAGCCAAGAATCACTGTATATTGTTGTTACTCACTGACGGTGTGTTCCCATCAGAATTATGGAAGTTAAGTTCTCTTTCATGTGATCCTCAGACTTATGTTTCACAGCCAAGTTCTTAGCATGGGGCTTTGCTAAACCTCTTTTTGGACATATAAAACCATGTGCAAAATGAGTAGCATGTGAACACACAGCTACAGTTACAGATGAGTGGCTGAGGAGACCATTTTCCTCTCTGCTTTGGAGCTTTCAAACTCTGAGTTTCGCACCCCATGTTAAGAGAATGATGTCTATCACATTGTGGCCTTTGGAATTTTTTATATTTTTAAGACTTCAGTTGTAGCTCAGTATTCAAAGATGGCATAGATATGTCCTTAGATGTGCTGTATACATAGTATTACTAAGACCTAGGTAATTTCTTGCTTTCTGCGTATACTGTAAAAACTAAAATCAGTTCTAGAAAAAGATTAAATCAGCAATTGGCATAAAGTTACAAAACTGTAACAAAAACGCTATTGCAGAACTCTTCTGCCTATTGTATGTGCAGCTCTTCAGCAGCCTATCCACGCTAAAGTCCTGATGGTGCCAGGAATATCCAGCTATACTCCACACTGGAAAGCAGGACTCCACCTGATCCCATATAGAGAAGTCCTTCTTGCAACAGCAGAAAGGGAATATGGCTTTTCTTTAAGCAATGCATTTGAGAAGATTTTTTTTAAATTTATCTTTTCATAGAAAGATAAAGAGGGTCAGCTTCTCCCCCCCTAGATAGCAGTTCTACCAGAAAGGATTACTTTTCAGTAGTTCCTTCTATTACCCAGAAGAAGAGAGGAAGAATCCATTGAAAACTGTCTGGCAGATTAAGAAACCCAGTACAATTTGGGGGTCACGCTTCTTCCATCTGTTTATCTTCTTTCCCATTTCTTCATCAGCTTTATCAGCAGGAGACACAATACATCATATCTGTGAGATTGTGATCTTTTTGCATTCATGGAATATTTCAGTAAAATTAAGTTTTACTTCAAACTGCCTCTGTATTAAAAAAGTATGTATTTTTCCATGATTGAATCATAGCAAGCTTTGGTGATAAGGTCATTAAAAACATATACATTCAGATAATACTACAGTTTACTATGTTGGTAGTATTAATGCAACTGTACCAGTGCTAAAAAATAATTATGTTTCAAGCTGCAGAAAAGTAGAAGGCTCACCTTTTATACCTCTTAGCTATCATCAGATTGTTACTGTTCCCTTTCTTTTTTGTTCTGTTATTATGTAGTTCTTTGAATTGCCTAAGCAGTCAACGGGAGAACTACTTAGCTGCTATCCACAGTTCTTGACATCAGCTAAACAATGCATGAAAGTGTTTTATAGAAAGAGACAGACAGGGGAAGAGATACGGAGAAGCTAGAGGTATAAAGTGATATTACACATTTGATGAAATTACAAAAGAAAACACGCTGAAAGTCAAAAACTTCCAACAGTAGCAGCATTTTTAGTAGATCCAGTATCACAGTAAATAAGATTGTTTGGAGTCTTTTGGTAAAGGGAATAAGGTTTTGTCATTGTTCCCTATTGGTAAATTATCCTTGAAAAAAAGAAAGGTGCTCCTAGCAAAGAATAACTAATGATAAGAAAATTTACTCCTAGCAAATAACTAATGCTTTTATAATAGAATCCTATCCCAAGGAAAAGTTTATGGCACAGTTATGGTGCATAAACATCTTTGAAAATTGCACACTCCCATTCTATTCACTGTAGTGAGAACTTATTAATTCATTTTGTGTGCTGTTGAAATCTTTCCTTACATAGGTGTTGCGGTTCCTTTCTTATTTTTCATTGTTGTTGTTGTTATTAGTATTATTATTATTTGGTATACTGCTCTGGCAGAATTCTAACTTAGCACTGCATATTGGCAGTAATCGGAAAAATTACAGGATTGCTCATATTTGGGATAGGAATGACAGGATTTCAAGGAATTTAATTGATTCCACATTGTTTTTCAGCTGTTACAGTAATCTGCTAATTTAGGGATTTGATATTTTACCTTTATTTACCTAGTGAACAGTTTCAGTTCTCTTTCAGGTTGACCACGTTGGGGCTGTTGGTGTGATTATTCACTGATTGAGGTAAGGTTGTACTATTCAGACCTTAATTCCCAAGTGTGAAGTAGCAATCTAGCTATACGTTCCAGTAATTTTAAGAGTAACATTATTTGACATTATCAAACTAAATAATACTTAGAAGATATATGTAAATGGTAAATCATTTAGCATTATATTGAAGGCTTTTTGTGTCAGATTTCATACAATTGCCAATAGAGTATGGTATTCATGCAAATTTTTATTTCATTCAATGTATTGAATACAATGGACAAATACTGACACAAACTCTTGTCAAAGATAATGAAGGGTGTGTCTGCTTACCTAAGGTCGTAACTGGTGTTATAGGGGGAAGGTGGGAAAAAAATGTAATTTAATGGTGAGAAACGAGCAGCAGGAACCAGAACTCCTAAATTCTACATTCTCTTCCTGGTTGTGCTGCTGCCTTGCTGTGTGCCCTTTGGCCACGAGCGTAGCTTCCTCAGTTCTTACTTCAGCTGCTTTAAAGAGCAAGTATAATGCTCCTTCCAGGTCCCTTCCTCTTAGGGATGATGTGAATCTGAATTAATGCTTAAAAAGCATTTTAAGATCCTGTAACTGAGGCACCGTGTAAGTGCAGTGTATTAATATTTTACTGAATACAGTAATTCCTGAATTTTAAGCAGGAAACCCGCTGTTAAATGGTATAGTTGGCATGAGTGTAAATATTAAATTGTTGCATCCAAATTAGACTTTAAATCACGTTTCCTCATGGAAAAGCTACCATAGTGATACTCCATTTTCAGCTGGAATCTGCCTGGGTAGAATTCAATACAAAGTCATTTCTTAATATACTGATACCTCTTAAACTTCAACAATACAGACAGCGTTTTGTTAGATTTTTACGTGACAGATACAGATGACAATCAAATTATTTTTGTAATGAGGCATCCAGAAATACACAGAACAGAGGGGCAACAAATGTTGCTTTGAATTAATATTTAAATCTCATTGTTTGAAACAGTCCTCTTGAAAGAAAATCATGACTGATTTTTAATAGCATGGAAGCCCCCAGAGTCCTTCAACTCTATCAGCTCTGTAGTGTCAGTCTCTTTTAATCAGTCCTTCTTTTATCACTAAGCCCTAGATGACAGCCTGAAGTTTCACCCTGAGGTGTAAAGCATCGAAATATATATGTGACTTATCTGACTTCGACTTTAAAAGAATTGTATGGAAACAGAAGGACAAACGCTGTCCTGATCACATCCAGCTTTCTGGATGTCATTGAAAATAGCATTGGCAAAATGGAGAGACCTAAGAAGCAGGAAATAGCAATTTTCTAAATAATTATATTTTATTTTACATTATAATTGTCAAAGTCAGTAGTCATATAAACCTCCACATTGATTTATAAAATCTTAACACTGATAAGAAGTGTCTAATTCACATAAAACCAAAAGCAGCATTCTCAGTTGATGTGAAGGGAACTCAAATTTAATAACTCATATCACATTTTGACTTGTGAAAATTGAATGGCAAATACCCCAGAGTTGCATCTCAACAGAGGTTTTTCTTGTTCTCTCTCATATAGTATTGCTTGAACTATGTTGCCTTTCCTCATTCAACGAAGTACTGTCTTTAATTGAAATTTATTTAATGATACCTGATAGAGTTCATAGGGAATTTGAAGACATCTCAGTACAAAAGTACTGCTATGAACACAAAAAAAACGAGTAAGAACCGAACCAATTTGCTTGTTGTTGAAATGCAATGGATCTCTAGAGTGAATACACTTTGTTCGCCCATCTTCTTATATTTATCTCTACCTCTCTCTCTGTACCAAGATGGCTTTTTTAAGTGGAATGAGGCGTGAATTTGGTGAAATGAATGAAAAATTCCACCTTTACAACTGAACCTTAGATCAGGTTTCAAGAGCAAACTCTGGTCCAATTGGTCTGTAAATCCTTTGAGTAGTAAACAGCTGTTGTGACCAATACTAGTATGCAATTAATAGCTGTCTTGCAAAGCCCTTTTCTATCATATTTAATGTTAATACCTAAAAACGTGACCAAATAGTGATGGTTAGTACTATTAACTTTGGTTTTTTTATGCTGTTTGCACTTTAAAGTGTTTACAGTCATGATAACTACTTCATGTTCTTTTTGGTATGCGTTCAGAGGATGTCAATAGTTTTACCTTAATGTGGTCTGTGAATAACAGCCTACAACAGTTGAGACATTATATTTTTAATTTAATTGTTAGTTACAGTTTTGCTATCTTAAGACAATTATATTAATACAGTCCTGGGATATCTAGTTTCTGCTAATGAAATACCAAAATCTAATCCAACATATCTGATAATTTTCAGTATCCTCGTGATCTCTGACATTTTGGGGGTTCTATTTTGTATTTTTTGTGGTTTCAAAGATGATTAAAATGCCCTGGAGGGCATTTAAACTTTCCAGAGTATATAAACCCAACAAAAATCCATCACTTGATGGGATGGCCAATTAAAATAGCTGTCGCACTGGAACAAACAAAAGACATTTCTGAATTTGTAATGAAATGGCAGGAAGTAGAACAAAATCTCAGATTATGAATTGGGGTAATTGAAGTAATGGCTAATCCTAGCTTGGAGCTATCTACCTAATTTTTATTGAGGTCCCTTTTATTAGGAAGCAGTTTTGGGCCACTTAGGAACTGCATATAATTTTTCTGGCTAAGAATTGCAGTGGCCTGTTACAACAGCTTCTTTTGAGGATGGGAGAAGGGCAAGAAATGCAGTGTCTTCTGGAGGAATGTGGAATACATTGTACATATGAGAACTTAAACTTTATATAAAATGGACATATTGACTGGAGTGGTCCTCCATTTGAGTAACATTGCTCTGTTATCAATAATTAAAAAACTGAAAACAAGAAAAACTGTAGTGGGCTCATCAGCTGAAAATCCTGGCAGTGATATTATGAGCTTTTGTGGACCTTAGCTCCTTGAAAATCACCTTCTTTTGTATGTAATAAGTTCCTCTTTAAATAAACAATAAGTTAAAATGGATGGTAATTGACTGCATAGAAGAGCTGTATGGGTACTTTGACGTGAAACACCTTATTTCCCTAAGACAAGACACATTATTCATCGTGTAATCTTACCTTAAAATTCTGTTGAGTTCTGAATGGAAACAAAAATAAATCTTGAGGCGTATCACCTCCTACAGTCCAAATCCTCGTAGCCCTCATGATGAGTAAACCTAGTGTTTGCTGGATGAAGCTGAGCCAACAAAGACTGGATGTATGATCCAGCTGAGTAACAGTTGGTGAGCAAAGTTGGGCTGATCCTCCTTAATTAACATGCTTTTCAAAAGTACCTTAAAAACTCTGTAGCCTACCCATACTAGCTTTTTGTTCTTTTTAAGATACCACAAGTGAAATTGCTAAAAAGATGCCCAAATTTTAATAAACTGAAGAGGGTGCACATTGAGCAATCTTCCGACAAAGCTTCTTAGAACCTGTACCTTTTTGCTAAGAGGCCAAATCCAGCGTAATACAGCTACACAGTTTCTACTGACCTCTCAAACCTGATGTGTCTCACAAATAAGACAAACCTCTAGAATTACTTTATCAAAGCAGAGATAATTTTTTTCTTAATTCTATTGGTGAATCGCAAGTATGAAATACGAATGCAGTAATATATTTATGTCAATCAATAATGCCTATATTAGGTGTGTTTTACACTAAGTGATGACTTTTGTTCTTCTGTGTAATAAAGAAAATGAAAACACTCGATGTATATGTAATCCAAATGTATTTGGGTGTAGTACACTTGCCCAAGCCAGAAAGCTTGGCAAGCTGAAAAATACCAGTAGAGGGAGCTCCTACCGCATTTTTTGAAAAAGATGTTTCTAACCTTAGATGGACAAGCCATTTTGCAGTTGTTATGAAGACGCTGCCCGTTGTGATATGCTCTCTGACTCTTTAGCAGCATATTTGAGGCAAACTACATAATAATGCAAAAGGAAAATGGCTTACTATCCATCCGGCTTGTCATCTTTTGTATATTAGGGATGTATTGCAGGTTGCAGACTGCATGTAGCATCATTGCTCTGCTTCTCTTTTTTTCTTGAGGATCTCACATTGAACCTTTTCAGTCACCTCAAATGTCAAGCAAAGATTGAAAAAAATCAATACTCAAAAAAAAATTTGGTGTGACATGGTAGAATTTAATTTGTCTAAGTGAAAGGGAAGGAGAACAAAACAACATTTTTTTCCCCAAGATCCCATGTCTTCTTGATCAATAGGATATACTATTTGTTTGTTTCAAAGTCTAATACTGACTTTCCAATGTTTTTGAAAATCTTAAGGGTGTCATTTACTCATTTTCTCATGTGCCTTTTCTAATAACAAAGAAAGCAGCTTGATGAGATCAAGCGCCAGTGACCTTCTCTGTGCGGAGTTCCCCAGAAACTTCTCTCCTGTGGTTTGATTACTTTGACAGAAAGAAATTCATGGTTACTGTTAATAACGACAACTAGCAGTAGCATATGAAAAAAGCCTCTGGCATTGCTGACAAAGGTCAGATAGCAGCACACGTTGCATTTCTGCTGCTACGTTTAGTCATTTTCCATCACAAACTCAATTACATGCCTTGCACGTCTGAGCAGGCTCTATGACTCAACACTATGAACTGTTACTAAAACAAAGGATGGTGAGGCTGTAGTTACAACTGAAATGGTGCATTTAACATACCGCTAAATTCAGCTGTGATTTGCTCACAAATTTGCCCAATATTTTCAGCTGAGGGATCTGCCCAAAATATAATCTCTTGCCTTAAAGCTTCCTTCTGCTTATTTCTCAATTAAAGGTGTTGTTTGAGTGGTCATGCAAATGTCCATCTTCATGTTTGGGGGAGGAAAACAACAGAATTTTTCTGTTTTCTTTTGTGTTAAAAGAAAATCCAGGCTTTAAAATATCTTGGAATATGCATGCTTACACTTCCCTTATATTATTTTAAAAAAAATAAGTAAATTTAAACCCGACAGTCTTGGTTCCTTTCTCAAGACATTTAGGTATGTGGATACACACAAATGTGTTTAATAAGGTTTCTAGAATCATTGAAATTCCTTTCAGGTTTTAAAGCCTACATTTCTTGACGTGTAACGCTTTTAAAATCCTAGGCTTAAGTTACTAACATGGCTAAGTGTCATTCTTAAAGTATCAAAACCCGTATTTGGTTCATTGGTTGGTTAAAATTGAGGTTGCCTTCATCACTGGCTTTACTGAGTATCTCATGGTTAACTGGCACACCGAATTCATGTCTCCTACAAAGTGGGGCTCAACCAGAAAGAGGTGTTTAACCTGAAAGCTGTCCATTTTTTGCAATGACTTAATAGATATTCAAGGATTTTTTTAATAGAATCAATATACTGAATGATCCTTAATTCCTTTCTCCACACAGTTTAGAGTATTCATTATGAAACCTCTTACTGAAAAGATAAACGGCCAAAAATTTATTTTGATAAACTAATGAGAAATATTAGCAAGTATTTATTTTATTTTGTTCTTAATTATTTCCCTTGGGAAAATGGAGGAATCTTTAAAATCTGATGATTGTTTGTTGTATAATGTTTATAAACCATCAGAAGATTTTAAAATCTGTGTGGTAATTGATAATAAAGTATTCAGTTACATCAAAAGTCTAGATCCTTGAGGGAATTTGTAATTTGCCGTACATATTTGTTGTTACAACTTTTCAGGAAACAGTACATATCACTACTTAATTGCATAAGTTATTCTTTCCTCATTTTAAAATGTTTTTCTGCATAGTTGTGTTCCAGATACCAATGAGGTGAAGTACACCTTTGTTATAGGCTCAGTCAGAAGTGTGTGTAATGCAGAAATGTTGATGCGAGTCTTCTGAGTATAGTCCCATTGAAAAAAGTTTAGTGGTAGTGATGGAAGAAACGCCAGCTTATGGATTGATGCTATAGTCTGAACACATTCGATAAATACTGTGTACTACTCCAAATAGTATCATCTTTATGGCGCAAATTATAACAGTTTTGAAGAACTGGTACATAATGCATATAAAATTGACACTTTGAACTGTTGGATGACTAACCTATCCGAAGGAACAAGCGTGCGGTCCAGTAGCCGCCAGCTTTGCAGGTAGCACAGAAGCACGGCTGTCCATGCCTTTAAAAAGCCCGAGAAGCCTGACTGTTAATGGCCAGCTGCCGCGCGTTACCTGGAGCCAGTGCATTATGTTCTGGGCCAGCTCTGCACAGTCATAGAAATGTTTCACTGCAGATGTGCAATTTTGTTTTTAGAGAGAAAAGGAGATGGATAATTATGCTTAGATTATGGGTATTTTTATGCTCCCTGTAGATATATTGATGATAATCCCCTGGCCTGAGACATTTTATTCCATTCTTCAGTAAAGGCTTTCATATTTTATCAAGGCTTTTCCTGGAGCCAGCCTTAAGCACTAACAAGAAAAATGACTGCTTCAGGCTCTGATTTAGCCTTAGCAACTTAGCCCAGCGACTCAAAGGCACTTGGGTGTCGTGACACAGAGCTTTGCAACACCTAACTTTAGGCATCTGACCACCGTACCAAAACCCTTTTCACTGAATACTGAGCTGAGACTACTCATATGATCTACAGGCAGAATCGTGCGCTTCAGGATGAGGTATATGCCGATCAGCATGAAGAACAAAGAGACAAGGCAAACCAGTAGGAAATTTAAAAAACAGGAGGGATGTTCTCTTTCTTCTGCTTTCTTTGGCTTTTCACCTAACTGAGACACCCAAGTTCATCGGAGGACACAACTTTTTTCATCTCCCCTGTATAAATCATGCAGAAAGACAGACACATTGAGAAGGCAAATAAACCTCAAATGAAAGGGATCCTTCAGTGCTGACAGAGCAGGGAGTTCGTATCAACCACCTTGCTCTCTTAGAGGCCTCGGGTGGGTACGTAGGGTTCATGAAGATGGATCTGGTCTTTGTATCCACTGGGTATCTTTCCTCAGTGGTAGTTCACAACTCACAGTCTCTCATGAAGGTAGATACCTAATTCCCTTTAAAAAATAACAGAGGATTAACTGCTCACCGGAGATAGGTGAGAGGCAATTCCTGTCTTGTTGTCCCTCCCTCTCTCCCTCCCAGCATTATCCAGTCTGTTGGAAATTAGAGCTCTCAGTTAGGAATATGGATTCAAGGGTTATGGTTTGCACCTGTGAATGCAATCCCCATTACACGCTTCTTGGGAGAGTTCCTTAAATCCCAGGCTACACAGCTTTGCTCACTCTTTTTTCCCCCTGTTCAGATCAGCCCCTTTCAGTCAGTTGTGCGATGCAGAACAGCTCAGCAAACAGGAGGGAGGGAGAGCAACTCCTCTCCCGCAGCATAGCTCAGAACTGTAAAAATTGGCCATTTCCGCTTTGAGGGACCCTAGGAATTTCTAACATTTGCCTTGAATTTAGGTGTCAGTAAATGTTAAAATCAAACTGGTATACCATATTTCTCATTAATTCAATGAAACATCATGCACAGCGCAGCCTCCTTTGAAGTTAATTGAAGAGACTTGGCCCCCATTCACTCTGGTTTAAGTTTTGGTTTGGCAATAAAACTTCAAACTGAATGAGTTGTGGCTGCTGTAGTTCTTACTTCGTTTCTATGGAAAGTTCTTATTGTACCCACAAGCATATAATAAGTGCTGAAAAATGCCTCATTCCCAGCTCATATTTTGCTGACAGAGAAGATAATTTGCACATGTATCAGTACTTTCTGCGGGTAAAGTTAGAATTCCTCAGCTTTGGCTTTCTCCCAGTTGAAGTCATGAAACTGGCCATAAAACCAGACAGCAGAGTTAGAATCAGGACATATTTGCTGACAGTTTTAAGACATCTAATTAAGGACAAGAAGGTAATTGGGAGTAGTCAACGTGAATTTATGATGGGGAAGTCATGTTTGACCAGTGTGATGGCCTCTGACAATGAAATGCCTGGCTCGGTGGATGATGCTTGTCTTGACTTTGGCAAGGTCTTTGCCACTGTCTCCCATAACATAATAGACAAACTGTTGAAATACAGACTAGAGAAATCAACAGTGAGGTGGATTGAAAATTGGTGGAACTGCCAGGCTCAAACAGGTTGTGATCAGTGACGCAAGGTCCAGCTGGAGGCTAATCATGAGTTATGTACCCCAGGTGTCAATATTGTGCCCAGTACTGTTTAACATTTTTCTTAATGACCTGGGTGATGGGACTGAGTGCACCCTCAGCAATTTACAGATGACACAAAGTTGGGAGAACTAGTTGATGCACCAGGTGGATGTGCGACCGTTCAGAGTCACCTGAATGATGCAGGTCAGAGAATCAAGCTGACAGAACCTCATGAAGTTTAACAAAGGGAAATGCCAAGTCTTGCATTTGGGGAGGAAAAAGTTGGATGGGGGCCAACCAGCTGGAAAGCAGCTTTACAAAGAAGGACCTGGCGGTCCTGGTGCACAAGTTGCACATGAGAAAGCAAAGCCTTTTTTGTGACAAAAAAAGGCCAGTAGGCAGTAGAGCTTTGCCAGCAGGCTGAGGGACATGATCCTTCCTCTCCGCTCAGCACTGGTGAGACACACTTGCAGTGCTGTTTCCAGTTGTGTGTTCCCCAGTACAGACATGGACATACTGGAGCAAGTCCAGTGAAAGACCACAAAGATGATTAAGGGGTTGGAGTGTCTGATAAATGCGAAGAGGCTGAGACAACTGGGACTGTTCAGCCTGGAGAAGAGAAGGCTCAGGGGACCTTATCAATGTATATAAATTGCTGATGGGTGAAGTAAAGATCGATAGAGCCAGACTCTTCTCGGTTGTAACCAGTAACAGAACAAGAGACAGTGGACACACAGTGAAATACAGAATATTCCGTTTAAACATAAGAAAAAGGTATTTTACTGTAATGGTGGTCAAACAGTGGAGCAGGTTGCCTAGAGAGGTTGTGGAGGCTTAGTCTGTGGAGATACTCGAAACCCAACTGGACATGGTCCAGGGCAACCTGCTGTAACTACTCCTACTCTGGGCGGAGGGCAGGGCAGGCAGTTGTTACCGGTCCCTTCCAGCCTTATCCATTCTGTGATTCTGTGATCTTTCTGTCTTCAGATTTTTGGATTGGCAAGCTTTCACAACTCCTTGCTGTTGCACTTGTGTTTTGTGCAGACCAGTCTGAGAAGTGGCACCGCAGTCCACATTGCTTACAGTTTAAAAAAGAAGTATGTGTGCTAAAGCACAACGTCCTTTTTTATAAGTCCTAAATCACAGGTTTTTGATTCTGACGTACAGTTTTGTGTTATGTTCTTTGATGGGTTCGTTCTGGTTCAGTCTGTATGTATGTGGGTGCTTTCCTCATACACTGCTTTTTAATTTTGGTCTCTTCTGTTATTGCAATGTCTAGCCTTTTTTCCTCTTTAAACAGTATAAGCCTGTAAAATGTTTTGTAGACATTAAATTGACTGTAAATTTTACCAATGTAAAATTCAGATAAACCAAAGGATATGGAAACTATTTACAGAACAAACACATGCTGAATGTATAGAAACAGTGTGTTTGGTAAAAAAAGGTCATGTTCAAAATTCCTTAAATGATAAGTTTAAGACCTTGAGATTGGTAAAAGGGAAAAAGCGTTGGAGTACAGGGACCATGCGTGTGCAATACCTTTATCTACCAAAACAGCAGGAAAACATTTTCAGTCAGAGTACAAGTGAAGATGCGCTACTTGTTACACTTAGAGTTTAAAAATCAAGGTTGGGAAAAATACAGCTTTCTTCTTTTTCATGAAGCAAAAAGAATCCTAATTTGAAGCTGAAAGTTATTTTATATGGTATTGTTGAGAAATGATGAGTGAACAGAGGTTATATGGTGATACTCAATAGGTTCATATGTTTATAGAAGAACCCAAGGTTAAGTACAGACTGAAGAGAAAATTTGGGTAGGAGTATGTATTGCAAGGTATGTAAATTTATTCATAGATGAAATTCTGAAGAACATGATACATTTGACACTGTGATTCTGAAGGCGGAGGTTTGCTGAAGTTCTTCTTAAACTTGAAGTGAGTCTTAAGTCAGATAGACTGTTTGGGAGTAATAACAACACTAAACAAGGCTAAAACAGTAGCTCTGAAGGATTGAGTTCATCCATGACATTCATATATATTTAGTTTTTTACTCAATAGCTAATATAAAAAGTATGGGCAAACTTGTGTGGAGATCAGGTAGTATATAGCCTAAATATTTCAGGCAAGCTTCTGGAATGTAAGGTATGATTTTTAATGGCTAAGATAATAATGAAAAAAGGAATATCCTTTCCTTTTCTTGCTGTATTTATAAATGAAAATAGTCTGGCAAGTACTCTACTCAGTTGGAAGGTTACTGGCATTTGTGTGGTATTTTCAGAATTTGTCTAGATCTCAAATCGCTCGAGAAGCTTCCCTGGGTTTCTGGCTCCCATTCTGAGCTGGGGCATGAGCTCTGGCACGATGCACAGTGTTGGAGCCTGAGAGAAACTCCAGGTGCAAAGCGCAGTGGAAGCCCGGCTACCCAAAGTACTCCAAAGGCAAACCGTGAGGTGTCAGCGGAGATTACGAATCTGCATACTTGGGTATACGCTGAACTGGAGTTTTCAGCATCACATATGTGTGTACTTAAAATTGCTTTGCTGGATCTTGCCTGAGCTGTGACCATTTTCTGGGATATTTCACTCCTCAGGGAGTCTGCACGAATTCCTCAGAACATGAGGCGATGCGTGCATAGCCTTAATAGTTTGAGTTTAGTGAGCAATCAAGCACGGCCTGATGTAAGTTTTGCTGGTGTAAAGGAGAATTCCGTTGCAATATGAAAATAAGACCAACGCTGGATCTCTGAAACTGTGTTAATGCGTCCTTGCAGAAGCAGAGTGAATTTAACTCAAATCTTTTTTTTTTATTTATTTTAATGGGATGTAGTATGCTGAACAGCATAAAGAATATAATGGGATGAATTCTGATTGATAATCAATGGATGCTCTAGTGAACTTATTACATGAAATCACAACAGACGACCTGACACTTCAATGCATATCCTTCCTTTTTGAAGTATTCTGCCTTACGGGCTAGCATTCTCCTTGTCTGCGCTTCATCCCCCAGGGGACTGGGAGATTGAATTTAATGGTTAGCTAAGCAAGGATGAGCTTAACTCTGCTCATGTTAAGTTAATCATTGTTCTCAATGAGAAAACTTATTTTGGAAGTGGTTATGCACCTTTTTTAGTCCAGTAACTGCAAATGTAATATGCAAAACAGAAATTGTTTTGAGACCCTTTACTGGTCACGTAAAAGTTTAATTAAGTGTAAAAGTCACTGATTAAGGATTTGTGGAGTTTTTGATGAGTTGACTTGAGATTTTGAATCACTTGAAATCATGTGAGAAATTTAAGATTTCTTATGTAATAGATGCATCTGCTTTTTAATTGGCATGATTTTCAGTAGCACAATTGTTTACGTGATAAATTCCTGAAAGTTAAATATATTTAATTGTAACGAAGCGTAGGATTTAATGATTAATTCTTTGTGTGAATTCTGTTGAACCAGTGGATCAGGCTGTGATATCATTACGAAGGACATGCTAGGACATAGCATGAGTAGGTGTCATCCTTTAGTCAAAACCCAAACCTCAGTGATGAAGTTTTACCAAAGCTAACAGAAATGCCAATTTTAACAGGTGCTGTGGAGACAAGAAGCACAAGTAACTTAAAACTAAGGACAGAAGTGTTGCCACTGCTGAGCTAAGGGTTTTGCCTAAGCAAACCCTTTGCCTTCCCTGTTTTTCAGTCATTACTCTGACCAGTGCTCGTCTAATTCCACAGTGAGATGATTCAAATCACTAGTCAGATGCACCAGTTTTCTCATTTTTCTTCTTCCTATTCTCTTCCCTGTCGTGCTGAGGAGGGGGAGCGAGCAAGTGGCTCTGTAGCTTAGCTCCTGACTGGGGTTACCACACCACACCACACCACCAGTAAGAAACAGAAATGAAGCAAAATAAATTTTACTTTCCTGTGGGCTTTAAATGAGTCCAAGTTATTTCCTGAGTCAAGCTATATCAGTAACTGACACTTCCCAAAATGTAATTTTAGCAGACTCTAATAACGCATGGTTAAACCAGCAGTTACCCATTTAGTGTAACCTTTGCTGCTGGTAATTGAGAGTATGCATCGCTTAGACAGCTTTGAATTAGAATTAGTCATAGGGACCTTTCAAAGAAAACATGTAAAAAGCTTCATTCTGAGTCCAATTAGAGCTAAGGTCAGTCTTCTTTAGCCCATCTCATTAGTGCACTCTGGCAGCAAAACTTACTTCAAGTCTCCAAATATTTGATTCCTGGATATTTGTTTTGAATGGATAAGTCAGCTAATAGGGGAGGTGTCATCAAAATGTAAAAAGTTACTTAAACTAATTATTGTCCGAATAACATGTTTATGTGTACATCGTTTTTCCCCCCTTGTCTAATGGATCTAATCCTTCATGAAGGCAGTCACATTTTGTCAGGTGCAAGTAGCCTCACTGCCCTTCGCTCTAATGGGAGTTGATGCATTACAGTTAAGCTTCATGACGATCCTGTTTCCAAAGGCAGAACGCCTGAAATTAACTGGGAAAAATAAATGGGAAAAAAGTCAGGCAAACATCCGCACTTTGAGAAAAGACAGTAGCAGTTGTATTCAGGATTACTACACATATACAACCATAAGTTTGACTGAAACCTTGTAAAATCTAACTTCATGTGTGGCTTTGTTATTGTAGCTACATAACAGAAACTAATGCAGTCGCAGTTCATATTTGGTAAGGATACAGGGAGATAAAATCTGTTTCCCTTCCTAGGTATATCTAGAATATATCATAGGATATATATCTGCGTATTCATTTATTTCCTTTACGTATTTTTTATATGTTTCCAGGTGTTAAATTCTTTAAACACCTTGAATTCCAGACAAGAATCTCTACACCAGAGTGAGTAGCCAAGAGCAATTGCTTGCCGTGGAGCTGGTTCCCAACCTGCCCAGTCCTGACCTACTGCGTGCTCAGGGTGCAGCCTAGAACTGTTGGTACACCCGAGTTACCTAAAAATCAACTCACTTGCAGATCCTTGGTCCCATCCCATCCTCAGCCCAGACGTTTTCACAAAAAATGCATTTTCTTCCACAGATCTCAAAAGGCTCAGACCCATCCTAGATTAGATGTGAAGGTTCGTTCTTTAAAAGTTGTAACAAAAATCAGGTGGTTGTAATAACTCTCACTCCTAAAGTCACTTGAGGGTTTCCAGTCATCATAGGACATTTTTCATTATGTTTATTAAAGACATTTCAGGTGCAGAGCTGTTTTTTTGTCTGTTTGTTTTTGAAAAGACAATTTCAGCAATTAGAGGGAAACAATTTGTAAGTGGCTTGTAATGAAAACGCCGAGTTAAAGCTTATGAATCTTTTAAACTGGTAGTTTGATATGCATTAGAGTAAAAGGCTTGTGAGGAAGCGACAAGCAGGTCCCATTTGGCTGCTAATGCAATGTAAGAACAGTCAACCAGATTGTTCTAGGTGCTTCATGCCCCTTTAAACACAGCTGTCCTTACAAAGAGGACAGCATAGGGAGGAGCTGCTGGTAGAACAGATTTGTCTGAGGATCAGATCGAGCAGACGTAACAGAACATGGTTTAGCTCTTCTACAAAAAATGCCTTTGCATTAAAGTTAAAAGCTTTCAAAATCTCGTCTTCTATCTTTACATCTCATTTCATGATTGGGTCTGCATTTCCTGTCCCTAGGCATGCCAAATTACTGTTTCTAAGATGCAGGGATGATACAATTATCTCCGAGTTAAATTAAGTTTCTCAAGCAGTCCTTTATTTGACTTTCTTATCTTTATCTTATTTCCTTTCTCACTCGTTTCATGTATAAAAATGACATGTTGTAAATTTTGATGGAGGAAGCCACCCAAACCAATTTCTAGCTACAGGTCACAGCTGGGGATATTTTTATGTGTATTTAGAGTTTTATTAGTAATTTTAACTCATTTCCTTTGTTTTTGTAGAAGGAAAATTGAAGAGACTATGTTAGTGGATATTAAAAAGTAAAATACAATGAACCCCATATATCCAATTTAAGTGTCCCAGATAAGAAAACTAGATAGATATGAAAAGCAAGAAGTGCCTTTCATGAATGCTTCATGGCTCACATATTTTATTTCTGTGATTCAGGACACAGCAAAACTGAGGTATGCCTTCCAGAAAGTATTACTATATTGGTAAAACAGATGATTTTCAATGGATCATACTACTAATTGCAGTAAACTAGTATGATATGTAATAACTCATAAATGTAAAACTATATTTAATCCAAGGGAAAATCATGCTTACATGGTGACATTTCAAAGCAGTTGCAGTTAAAAGGGAGAAAAGTCTTAAGTATGTAAGTGAAAAAAAGTCCAAATGACATAAAGACAGTTTACAGAAGGGAGGCATAATTATGAATCAGATGCTGATTAAGTAGTAACTAGAAATAAATGTTTATAAGTGTCTCTTTGAATGTTCTCTAATAATTCCTAAGAAAAGAAAGTGGTGGTTAAGACACAGATTAGTTCAGATAAAACATTAGGTTAGATGTTGTTTTACTAAAGGAAGAAGGAACTGTTATGGCGAGTAATGACAGGCAGAAATTGTAACTGTTGGAAGTAATGTATGTTGGGAGACTGCATGTAAGAGGACAAAAGTTTTTACATGGGCTCGTAGATGGCAGCAGAGCTAATTTGTGGGCAGGCCTGTGGCTGTGCAAGGAAGTCATTAGGAAATGTCAGGATTTGCACTCCTCGATCACGTTTGTTATCTGTACTGGAATCAGAAAAAGGAATGGTGGCTCAGAGAAGTTACTTAGTGGTTGTTTCTTCTTCAGTTACTTAGTGGTTGTTTCTTCTTCAGTTACTTAGTGGTTGTTTTTTCTTCATTGTACAAGCAAGGTTTACAGTGCTTTTTCTGTTTTTTCTCATTGTAAAAGCCAAAGGGGAAAAAACCTAAATTATATGCTTGGTGTTGGATTTTCCACAAAATTCTAGTGTGTTTCCATATGCACAGTTTTCATTCCGATCTCTCTAAGAAAATTGTTGAGTGTATTTTGAAAGAAAGAAATGCTGTGTTTTTCTTGAGTTAATTAGTAGACAGCTGAAGGACAGACTTTAAGCAAGATGCAACCTTATATGTCATACAGAGAGTATTTTTATTGTTTCTCTCAGGCATAAAAATAATATTCTATTGAAGAGGCATAAGTACCTCTTCACACTCAGTTATAGTTGAAAATGAACTAGTGAAGTAAATATTAATTCTTAAGGTATTTAAAGTTGTAAATGTGTTACCATTTTGCCCTTGAAAGTGGATACAGACCTTTGAATTCCATTTGGTCAGGAGCGGAGAGCATCGCAAGAATTTTGTACCATTCTTCAGTTTGAATTCTGTGTAGTATATGCACAATTTTTTCTTCTAAGAGATATCAGGCTTGTATGTCAGGTGGGTCATTCAAGCTTTATTAATAGAAATCAGTATAATATGTTACTGATATGAGTATAGTTTGGTGCTTACGTATATTCATGAGCTCTCAAAAATCATAAGCAATCTTGCTTTCAGAAGTGTTAGCATGTTTGGCCAATTTCTCAATGGCCAAAATGTCCTGTTCTCTATGTGTGGTCTATATCATGAATATACCTCATCCTCAAAAGTATTTTGAACACATAGAAGTAATAAATTTTGAATTCTATCAGGTGCTCCCTTTATCTTTTTAACAAAGATATTGGACTATGAATACTAAACTGCTTGAATTCATGAGAAAAAATATAAGAATAATTTGTAATATTTTCATTTCTAGTGGGATCTTGGTGAATGAAAATAAAAATAATCTACTATTGGATGTCATAGAGACGTGAAGTGAGGATTCTTTACTTACATCCTCAGTTCTTCTTCTGAAGAAAGAAGTTCTGAAACAGTTCCCTCTGTTTTTTATACCTAGATATTCTGTTGTTCTCTTTTCTATATATTCTATATGTTCTGTTTTTCTACACCTATATATTTAGGTAACAAAGCAAATCACTTGCCCTGTCTGTGGGCCTGTTATCCTAACTATCCAATGAAAATCATAATCACTAAGTTTTTAAAGTGTTTCTTAAATCACTATCTAAAGCATACTGGAAAATTAGAAGCTGATCTTATTCAACCTGTACAAACTGTTAAAGTGAGAATTATACAATAATAAAGCCATTTGCTTCAACGATTTTAGGTCTAAATGTAAGATTCGAAATGCAAAAAAACCTATATCTTATTAAGTGAAAATGCATAAAAAAAAGATAAAACATTTTAGCATAACTACCTTCTGACTCCCGTGTTCAAGGACATAAGAAATGCCTCACAGAAAAAGTTCTTTCAAGGGACTCTTGCTCTATTCTACACGATGTCAAGATTAATTAAGTTGACTGTACAGGCAAACCGCAACCTCCCCTATTCTTTGACTAACCTCTCCCAGCATGCCCCAGCCAAGTCATCACTATGACAACTAATCATTCCCAAATACAGCAGTACTACAGTGACATGCATGATCCATCTTATGTTATTATTTATAATTAATCCCCATGGAAACATTAGTTATATTTATGCTACACAGAAGTTTGAGAATACAGGTATATTTGAAGCTGCATATGAGGGTGTCATGAGAGATTCAGAGTGCCCATAATGTTTCCATGATACAGCACTATTTGCTGTTTCAACAGCTCGTCTACCTGTGTAAAGCAATAGTGAACATTGGAAGGTTGATATTGGCACTCTGAACAAAATACAGAACAAACTACGACACAGCGTGAATTATGGGACGGCAGGTGTAATATGGTCCCCACACTAACACATCCCTGGCAACTGCACCGCTTCTTGCTAGGCTGAAATTTGCTGAACAGTCTTTCTATGATTCTTATCACCTAGAAACCATAACTTACAGTCAGTTATAAATGCATAGAGCCCCTATTAGATTGCCTTCTAATAAGAAAATTTGGAAGCAGCAAAACCAGAAATGGCTGAAGTGTGTTTCACATCGCTTCTTGCCTTAACCCTCCTGGAAAAAAGCAATTTTGATTACTCAAAATTGCCAAGAACATCTCACTTACGCTGTTCATTACTAAAAATCTCATAAATCCCTTCTACAGAGGGAATTAGTAATAACTGGACTATCTTTCAGTATTTTCCCTCATCAGCTGGTAGCAATCTTTTGTTCTGTCTTGTAGAGACCAATATTGAGCCAGTTAGTCTTCCTTCGGCATTGCTGTAGTGTTCTCCCACGAGTCTTAAAAAGCAGATCTGAAGCCTGACCTGCCACAGAAGGTGACTGTCTGCTGTGAGTGAATGTGAGTCTGTACGTGGGCTGCAAGGTATGTTAGGAATTGCCATGGCTTTTCTGAGGTTCAACATTTAAATGTGCAAATATTCTGGAAGTGGGGGTGAGGGGAGGGATGTCCATTTATTACAACGCTCTGCTTATACATCTGTTGTGGTCCTCTTCTGTGATGGGGCACATTATTCCATTTTGGTGGCTCTTGGGAATTTGCCACAACCTCAGGCTTTGTTTTGCTTTGCTTACTTTGCATCTTCAGGGTATTTGTATGAGTGTGGACTATTTCTGGGTAGCTGCAGTGGTGAATCAGCGTGTCAGAGAAGTAGCAGTTGGTCATACCTGGTGCCTATACCTCCCTATTATAAGCGTCTTAAATGAACCGATCATTATATGCAGTTTGTGTAGTGAGCCCACATGCCATAGAGGCAACGGTATGAAAATAGCAAACAAGCAAAAATTAGTGTTCCTGCTATACCAACAGGAGCCATAGTTTGAGGTAAAACATATGTTGGATATTCAGTAACACAATTTAGAGGAATATATGAGTATACTTCCAACAGAAACCAGAGTAGCATTTTTAAAATCCAGCTGACAATCCTTATGAAAATGAAAGGAGAAGAAAATGCGTAAGTCTGATTTTTTTGGCTATAGACAGGTAATCTAATCTTCTGGATGAAGAGTATGCAAAGGTTGGAAGTTTTTGTTTGATTCCTGTGAACATCGTGAATACCGTAGATTAAGCAATGGATTGTAAATGTGAATTCTGTACTTGACAAACTCTTGCAACCAACACAGAAATGGCTGTGTGCTTTCCTCTGCCTCAACTATAGGAAAGAAGGAGTTGGATATGCTCCTTTGAATAAGAGGCTGGTTTTTATCAATATGAGGATTAGACATTGGGAGGAGACAGAATAAGATGCTTCATTTTTAAAGTAGTCAGGGCTATGTAAGCGCAGAACAAATTTGTAATGCATTTTAAGACTGCATTTTAAGACTGAAGCCAGCTACATTTTGGACCCAGCTAGACAGCTCTGGATTGTGTCTGTAGAATCTTATGGTTTAGCATGTGTAAATGGCAAGCTACACATTACATCTTCTTTAATGTACACCTTGGGGAATTGATTTTGCTATCATCTCTCTCGATAAGAGATTACATGAACCTGTTTCTTAGGTTATAACCTCAAATTGTGCAAACTATGTTAAACTGACAGGCCTCAATGAGTTGGGCCAGTGACTTCAGCTTTTCCTCTGGGACACTGTGGCAGTGGGTCAGACTGGTAAATAATCGGGTTCTTCAGGAAAAATAAAAAGGACTATTTACCTGTACACTCAGAAATACGTAGTGCAAGACAAAGAGGTATAATGAAAACGTTAATATATGTATTTCCTAATCTGCCTGCTAAAGGTAGTATGAATACCTTTTATGAAAAGTGGGAAAACAGCATGTTCGCTGAAGTGTCTGTGTGGTTTTATTATTTTGTTTCTAATGGCATCCTCGTTCTGAGGAGCTTCTGAGAACCCATTCACCTTCTTCCCTAGACTACCCCCTTTGAATTTTCATGTTCCCTTTTATCCTGGTCTCATAAAGGGGAGGATAAATCCATGTGTCTTTTGTGCGTTTGAGAGCATGTAAGCTTTGAGAGCTCTTTGGCTTCTTCAGACTCCTTTATCGCTCCTGATCTCTTTTAATTTAACTCCTCACTGTAAGGTAAACCAGTATCAAATAGGTGAACTGCCGTGCATATGAAATGCATAAACAAAATATACACAGTTCCCTTTTCCCTTACAAGATAAACTGGAGGGTACAATCTAATAATTTACTGGAATGTAATTAAGTGGCAAGGTATTTGCTACCGTAAGAGCTTCCCCTAAGGAGCTAAGATAACATGCATGGTAGAATTGCTTGAAAGGTGATGAATTTGAACGAACAAGACAAAGCAGTAATAAAGAGCTAGAGAGAAGATTACATTAATAGTGCTTACATAGGGCTTCGAAGGGTCAAATGCAATGAAGTCAGTTGCAATAGGAACAAATCTTGTATGTCTAACAGACAATATAGACATTATTTCATCAATTAATTAATCATTAATAAATGAACAAATGTTTAATCACTGTACAGAATGAAAAGAACATGTTCTTTGATACAGGTCAGAAACTGTTATCAAAATGAAGAAAAAAGAAGTAGTAGGAGATTGTAAGTTAAAGACAAAATATAAATTCTGTAGTAAGAATCAGTAGCTACCTGGATGTATAATGAGGAAACAATACAAATTCAATGCATAAATCTCTGAGACAGAAGGGGTGTTGGTATTACCACACCTGAAAATGGCTGGTTTCTGAGCAGAATACTACAGCCTTATATTAAAGTCCAATAAAGCTGATAAGAAATATTTACAAAATTAGCATAAAATATTTTAAGTGGCATTTTCTACTTCCACATATTCTTCTGTTAAATCCTCTTGTCTGCACAGAGCTTTACTCATGGAAGCGTTAAGTCACCATTTCTAGTTGCATAGGCCTACACCTCTAGGATTCTTTTAGACTGGCAACCTGCACAATTATTTAAATATTTTCACTCAGGCTTCCTCTTTTTCTTTTTCTTTCCTAGTTAGCCTTTATTATTTTTAGATGCTCATCTTTTCCTTCTGTTCTTCAGTTTATATTTAACCTGTGGCTGATGTTTATTTGTGGGCTCACTGTCAATCCCATCACAACTGTTATTGTGAGGGCTCACTGTGAGTTTTTTACTTGAAACCGTGTGTCTAAGACAGCATTTCAACTCTAGTAAATTTTGAGGTTCAGCAAGTATCTCATCTGAGGTAAAATTCATACACATAAATTTCAAGAACGTGTAGTCTGAGCACTTCCTGTGAGTATGTAGTTCAGTTCAGTCATCCCTGCCAGAGCTCATTGGTATGTTCAAATGCTGGTGACGCTATTTAATTACTTCCTTGAGGTTTCCCAAGTTCCTTCTATCCCATTCTGCTGTCACTTCTAATAAATAAAGGCCTTACTGGGTAATTAACTGATTGGATTAATGGTGACAGAGGATGTTTTTCAAACACTTGATATAAAATCAGATACTTTACTTTTGGCTTCTTAACTGGACCATGTTCTAAGTTTAAATGTGTTTTTAAAAGTGTTATTTAACTTCAATGTTCTCTTCATTATATTAGGGTGTTAGATTATTTTCCTTGCTTAGTATTTTGAGTTTATTTATTGGGAGTGAGTCTCATTTGCACTCATGAAAACCAATAACAATTTTATTTAAATTTAGATAGCCCAATGTTTTTGACAAAATAAATATTCCCCTGTTCAGGGACTACTGATGTATCTCATCAGGTCCCATGGGTTTGTGCACCTTCAAGCTTCCTCAGATGGTCTTGAACCCAATCTTCTCCTATGGTGGACAGTACCTCATTCTCCCAGTCCCCTGCCTTTGCCTACGTCATCTACAGCACTTAGACAATAAGGGTCTGATATCAGTATTTGCTGATAATCAAGCTTGCAATGACACCAAACTGGGGGAAACAGCCCCCCAGGATAGAGCTACCCTTCAGTGGATCTTAGATAGGCTGGAGGAATGGTCTAGGTGGCTTCCTGTTGTCCCTTCCAACCTGAATTATTCCATGATTCTGTGATTCTGTGTTTCTGTGATGCTCATCTGTAAACCTCTGAGAGTTTTCAGACAGAGTTTTCAGAACAGCTTCTAAGATCAGGGGACATTATCGTTCATCATGAATAGATGAAGGCATGAGGCATTCAGAGACTGAAGTCAGCCTGGTCCGTTTTGGAAGTCTAATCTAAAATGCTACTGTATTCAGATCTTCAGATTTAGCCCATAACATTTTTGCATTTCAGTTTTTTTTGTTGACATCCACTGCTTTTGGTTGCAGTTCTAAGGCCTCTAGTTTGGCTTCTAGGCTGTGAGAAACAACTAGCGATCCTCTGGACAAACCACGGATAGGACTTATGTGGCAAAGGTGACTTAGCTCTGTCAGATGACATTCAGTTTGTGTAACCCTAATATAGACTGATACTTGAATCTCCTGCCTCATTCATTATTCATTTTTCACCTCCTACAACAAGTGAAGCAGAAGTCCTATGAGCAGCATCCTTCAGTGCACTTTAATTAAGCAAGTCAACAAAATATGTCATGAGTCCTGTGGGGAAAAACAGTGGGAAAAATAGGCAGTGTAGTGTGCTACAATCCTAAATGTAGATCAGTTCCTAGCTATCAGTTGCACAGATTTTAATGATGACATTTCTATGTTAAGTCTGTTAATTGTATTGGAGTACAGATTTTCAGGGTTTATATTCTTTGTGTATGAAAAATGAGCTGGAATGTGACAACACATTGACTCCAGGGGTATTATCAGTAAGATAATGTATTTGATTCCCTACGTCCGTGGTGGCCATCTAGGCAATGGACAACTCCTGAGCAACCAGCACAATAAGATGTCATCCAATGTACTACTGATGTGGTACGCAACTCTCTGATAATAGGTTTCACAGGCAGCACAGTGAAAGTAATTAATGGATTATTTTCCAGGCTCTGGTATGGAAAATTTTTATTAACAAATTAAGGTTGTTTTTTTGTTGTTGTTTTTTTAACTTCCTATCTTATGCTTCCTGCCCTCTAATCTGCTACCATTGTATTTTCTCCGCTCTTGCTTCTCTCTCCCCTTCTTTTAACCTTACACAGAGCCTTATCCTCTTCGTAAGTATAGACTTTTCCTACCCCAAGTTCCGTTCTCATTTCCATATAGCTTTTGATCTGCTGTGTTTCTCCACCATAGTCCTTTTCCTCAACTTACAGGGTTTAATTCCTATTGATTGGTTCCCATTTCCAGTCTTTTTACGTTGCTGCTTTTTGATATATACCTGTCTTGTAATCGTCTTTTCATTCATCAGCCGCAGTATGTTGTACAGATCTCCTTGTGGAAATATTCCAGTCTCCATTTGTCTTTGTTCAAAGTCCTTGCCTCTCTCCAGC
This sequence comes from Pluvialis apricaria, assembly GCA_017639485.1. Classification (NCBI taxonomy): domain Eukaryota; kingdom Metazoa; phylum Chordata; class Aves; order Charadriiformes; family Charadriidae; genus Pluvialis; species Pluvialis apricaria. The sequence continues at coordinate 3,216,364 of CM030018.1, read as the reverse complement.
ACCCCGAGACTGCCCATTTCAAAGAACTTTGTGCCATTTTTTACTGTTCCATACCTACCATACTTGGCTCCATACCTGTGATACTTATGATACTTTGATACTTTGATCTTATCCCCTCCATATTTCATTTTTTTTCTTGCTGGGAGAAGTTGAAAAGCACGTTGCTTCTCCTTAGTTAAAATACCCAACTTGACCTACAGTTATCCAGAGTTGTAATGTTTGAATTGTTAAAGAAATTTAGGTTTGGGGACCTAGTAATTATCTGTTGAGCATAGGCAAGCTGCAATTTTCAAAAGCTATAACTCTCAAACTTAGGTGACTTTCAAATGGATGGCAAAAGGTCCACCCTTGACATGCACAGTAACCTCTGCCAAATTTCCAAATTATAAATGACACAAATGATGGAAGAAAAGGTCACCGTAAGTTTTTTAACAAGGGGAAAAGTTATTTTCCTTGCTCTTATTTTCAGAAACAGATGAAGCAGTTTTGATATACTTTTTTCAAATAAGAAAATGGAATATTTCAGCCCAAATTGAGTAGTACTATAAACAACTCAAACTGTTAGTAGTAATGTTGGGCAATTTACCCGTACTGTATATACTGTGGCTATAATCCTCTATGCTTTCCTTAAACAAACATCCATTGAAGTCAGTCCAAGGCAATTAGCTCTATGGGATTATATGCTTATGGCTATGAACAATAGCATCTCATTAGGAAATCATTTAACCTGTTTTTGGATATGCTTTTGCATTTAAACCGGATGAAATTATGTTATAGCATGTCACTTTTAAGCTGTTTAATTTAACCAAGTGATTAAGTCAAAAGAATTTTGCCTCCCTAAAAACCACTCTCTTAAAATATCAGTTTTCACAAAACCAAATAGCTGTTAAAGAAATAACTTTGAATTTAATCCAACATTATATACCAAGTGTATCACTTTCATGCTGTCATAATATTAATGAAATAGATGTTCAAAGAATTCTGCTGAGGAAAAACCATCATAAATGTGAGTTTAACTCTTACTTAAGAATCACAAAGTAATTTGTAATTTAACGAGCTTTATAAACTCAAGAAAAGTTTAGGGAGCACGAGTCCTAAACCCCAAATTTTATGCTATTTCTGAACTGTAATTCAGGTTATGTATTTCAAAAAGGGAAATTCTCCAGTGTGAACAAGGAAGGGAATTGTCTTTCATCTCAGGACGAGATAGGTCTCTTTGATTTAACAAATAATGGCTAGAGAAATTCAAAGTCTTCTTGTGTTTGTCCAGGTGAAAGAATAAATGGACAGATTGATCATCAGTTAGCAAGTGGTACTGATTAGAAGTAACTTAGTCTTTGATGTTGATTAGCATAACAAAGGAAAAATACAGATGATACTTCAAATTTCTTTTGTAGCAAAATTAGTGCATCAGGTTTTGGATAATAATCAGGAGCGATTAATAAGATCACTTTTATTTAGGAGTACAATTTTAGGTACACGTGATTGAAAACATGACTGCATTGTCAGAATTTTTCCCTATGGACCTCCATCATGATGCTATTGTTCTCCAGTTTTCCTCTGGTGTGTTGACTTCTAAACAAAAGCCTTTTCCCCATGTGAGCAGACAGAGCTTCAAAATGTCTATTAGTGGGTGGCTTACAATACAGCTTTTAAGCAATAAATCTAACCATCCATCCAATATGTCTTTAAAGGTCTTTGGTTTTATTTGAAGGCATATCTATTCTGTTACATTCCTTTGGTTCAGTAGTTATACAACAAGGTCAAAAGTACGCCAAATCATCAGAGAAAAAGAAACAAATCTGTTTGAAGCCTGTAAAGTTTTGTGTCTTAGCTTCATGACTGTTACTAAACCATTTAGGATTCTCATTCTACTTTATATAGGCAGCCAGGGAGACTTTCTCCCAAGTCTCAATTAATGTAAGGTTTTTAATCATTAAAACTGATTCATAGGTGTTATTGTATATAGATTACTAAAAGCACAAAGAATATACTGATGCTTATAATATTGGTACCTATTGAACTGAGTTGTATTCAAAAGAATGCTGTTCAAAAGAAACATAAAATTATATAAGAAAAAAAAAAATCAAATCTACCAGAGGAAGGTTAGGGCCTGATAAGAACAGGTACTTAAGTAATTTTCTTCTTTTTGTATTTAAAATCAAAGTATTATATATATAGTATTATACTAAGTAAGTAAACGTGATTGGATAATTAAAATAATTTTTACAGTTCACTTTTATTTAAAGGATGGTTATCTCTTTAGAGTAATCTCTCTAAGTGACTGTGTGCATTTTACAGCTGACATTTCCCCCTATTGTTATATCTTTCACATAACAAGAATAATTTTTCTTTAATGATTCCCTGAATCATTCCTCAGACAAGGAGTGCTGGATTGGCCCAGCATTGTCACCTCTTCCAGCACAGCCAATTTAATGGTAATGAGAGCAGCTGCTGCTGAGCGTAGCAGGATGCAGGAGGTAACGGATTAATTCTTTGCCTATGGCTGGGGAGTGGGAACAGCACTCACCATCCTGCCTCTACTCCTGAGAAAAAAGAAGTGAAACCTCCCAAAAATCTCCAGGGACATCCTCTAGTGTCCCCTCCAACCATTTTCCCCAACAAGAGGCTACGGCATGATGAACTGGAAGAAAGAAAACTTAATTCTTTCAGCATCCTAAAGGAAGCTGCCTGAGAGGGCTGGCTGCACTGTGGAGTGGGACGAGAGGGGCTCAGGGATGGAAGCTGTATGGGAAAACTGGGAGAGAGAGAGGAAAAGAAATCCCCGGTGCTGCCTGCAGATCTGCTGTCATCTTATGGCCTCCCACAGCCCCTTTCAGCTACTCTTACAGATCTGGAACCCAATATTGTTGAGCAAGCCTACTCTGCCTTTGTCTCCCACTAGATCCCTGCCACACTTCCCTGCTTCCCTAGTCAATGCCACAAATTGAAAATGGTTCATGATTATTTGTGATAAAGAGTTGCAGTTCTGGAGTAGATAATGTTTACAAGAAGTGGGTGGTGACATTGAACTTTGAGTTCAGAGGCTGAGGTATGAGATTATAATGCCCATGCAGAAATGCGGCTATTCTTTCTTACAGTATAGTAGCTTTATTTCTGTTACAGATCTCCCTGCTCTTGTATGCAAAGTTATAAAAAACAAGTGTCAGATCTTAAATTACTTCACTACTTTAGATGCCTCTTGAGATTTAGAAGTCAGTTCTGAGAGATATTGAATACCCTCATTTTCAGATACAAACTAGTGCAAATGGGTGGAACACAACACTTGACGGGGTCGGGTTTTTATTATTCTGTTTGTATAATGTTTAACATTATACATACATAATGTAAATCAAGATGAAGTGATTGGTAAACTAACTGAAAGAACAGTCTCTGCATTATTACTGGCTAGAACTACTGATTACTGAGGTGTTTGATCCATCCTGAAAGCTGAAATCATCACAGAGTTTGTTGCTCAACTTTTATGTAGATTTTGTTCTTGGCATAATTTTTATGTGACAAGACTGAATGGTGAAAAAGTTAACACGTAAAAATTCACTGTGGGGCGTAAGAAAGCTCGCCAAATAAGATACACAATAACTAGAAAAATTAAAGCCTTATAAAATATTTTGTGTCAGCTTGACACATTTCGTAAAACTACTTACACATCTTTGACAATCCAAACAGTAGGCTGTAATACCAGAAAAAGAGAACAACAAAGAGAAGCAAGAGGAGTATACGTTTTTGCTATATTCTAATTTTTAATCTTGAATGTAGTGGGATTAAAATGTCCCCTGTCCTAAATTTTCCCTTTAAAATGCTCTTGAAATTATATAAACACACTCACGAATTTTGTTGTCGCAAGATAACTTGGTATTTCTTGCTTCATGTTGTAAATCATTTTTACCATCCAAAAAGATGACAAAGTATTAGAAAGCCATCATTCCAGTCAATTAATATCCTCATCTCACAGCCTCGGAGGCATTGTTCTTTGTGTAACATGACTTTAAGCATTCGTTTCCCTTCCTAGACTGAACTTTCAGATGGATTTTGAAAAAATCTTCTCTGAAAGTGATGAAGTTGAAATAATATTCAAACAGAAATATTCCTAATGATCCAGCAGTGGGATGATGGCAGAAGAGATCAATATTTCTGCCATTGCTGCAGCTAAGTCTCCTATAAGAGTTTTCCACATGGTAGTAAAATGTCCTTATAAATGATATCATGTCCACAAGATCCAGAAGCCAGTTCTAGCCAATATGAAGAACATTGTAAGATACATTTGAATTTATATCCCTATGGAAAGCTTTTAATTGCCTAATGTAAAATTCCTGTCCAGCCAACTGATTTATTTCCATATCCAGTGGATATTGTGTCACCTTTATACAGAGGCTACCTATGTCCAAAGGTCTCTGAGAAATTATGTCCCCTCTTCCCATTGTATTCATGTCTGAGATAAATACACCTTCAGTGGGGAACTCTTTTTCAAGTCAAGATCATATAAATGCAGAGAGAGTTGGGGGTGTTCAGCCTGGAGAAGAGAAGGCTCCGGGGACACCTTAGAGCCCCTTTCAGTCCCTAAAGGGGCTCCAGGAGAGCTGGGGAGGGACTCTTGGTCAGGGAGGGGAGCCATAGGATGAGAGGGAACGGTTTTAAACTGGAAGAGGGGAGATTTAGATCAGATATTAGGAAGAAATTCTTTACTCTGAGGGTGGTGAGCCCCTGGCCCAGGTTGCTCAGATAAGCTGTTGCTGCCCCATCCCTGGAGGTGTTCAAGGCCGGGTTGGATGGGGCTTGGAGCACCCTGGGCTGGGGGGAGGTGTCCCTGCCCAGGGCAGGGGGGTTGGAACGAGAGGTCCCTTCCAACCCAAACCATTCTATGATTCTATGGTAACGATGTTAGACAGTAGACGCTATGGTTGGCTATGGTGATTACTAAAGGTATGGTTGTAACCTCATTGTTGAGATGAATACTCATCAGAACACACATCTTGGCTTGGCTTAATAAGGTTCTTAGATGAAGTTTAAGAAAGTAAGAAAGAGAACTTACTATTTCTCAAAAGTTCTGATTAAAAAAACCCCAACAAACAACCTTCGCTTTTTTTTTATTTTCATAATTAAAAGACAGGAGTCTTCCTGTCATGGTAGATGCTTTACAGATGGACAAAGCTCCTGTTTCTCTTTTCTTATAACCAAATGCCACCAATGTATTTGTTAAGATATGAATAATTATGCTAATGTAAAGAGTAGGCAGGTGCAGGAGCAAAATATTTTGCTATCATTTATGCAGAAAACTATATAAAACTTCCAAATCATTACTTTTATAGCATTTTAAACACTTTTGTTTGAGATTTCTGAATAACACCTGCTGTAGGCAAAAAATAAATTTGTTCTTGCTACTCTAAGAGAAATATTTTCAGTGGGAACAGTGGTTTAACTCCCTTCTCCAGCACTAATAAACCAATAATAAAAACTATGGGAAGTTTGCTTCTTTACGGAGTTTGGGAATGGGAGCTGCAGTTTATGAAAGGACAGATGCAGCCAAGCAGCAGGCACTTTGGCTGGAAGGATGTCATGGCTTGGCTACCTGGAATCTCTTCCTTGGCACACGAGGCTGTTGAATTACTACCTCAAGAGAGAGGAAATTGCCCAAGAAGGTTTTTTTCCCTTCTGGCCTCGCACTCTGAGGTTTGCATATCCTTTTGTCAGCTAGTAAATCACATTGCATGGATTGAGTGGATTTATTTTCTAATTTTCATATCATTCAGCATCTGCATCACATGTTATACACGATGATTACCAAACTTTCCTTCCCAGTTAATTGTTGCTGCAAGCAACATTCATCTAAGCCAAAGACTCTATAAATTTAGGAACATTGCGCCATTAGCATTCACTGAAATTTTACTGATAATTTCTTAGGATTACTTTATCAGTGCCAAGAGCTATGCAAGGGTAGAATTCTAGCTGTGATTTACAATATGTAATAAAACGTTCCCTAACAAATGAAATGAAAGAGCACTTCTATTTGTAGCACAATATATGGTATGAAGCTCCTGTCAAGAATGTGGTTTACAGGAGCCAATGATCTGAAGCGTTTGCTTGCTTGTGATAATTAGCTCAGACCAAATTTAGTGTTTAAATGGACTCCTCAGCAGTGGCAAAGGAATATCCTCTAGGTGATTTTTGGGTGTTTGTGTTTTTCCTAACGAACAGTAATAATCTCTTGATACTGTTTGTCTTTTCTTCTGATTAATTGCAGTGTTCCTTGGACCACTTCTGGTATGTTCTGCTGAGTGGGGAACAGGAGCTGACCCCTTTTTACTGGCAGCTAGTAACACTGAACTCCTGTGTTAGGCATTTGGATTCAAGTTTGGAGAGTTTGCACAAGTTAAGAATTATGAAGAAATGAACATGTGTTCAGTTTATTCTATCAATAATAAATACAGGAGAGTTTATGAATTTGCAAATCCAGAATGCCATAAATAAATGACTTCTTACTGTAATAGATAATGTAATAAGGGAGAAAGTGTGTTTGCTTTGACAATGCAAGAAATATTCGGAACTGGGGAGCCTGATGCCTTAGGGAACGCTCAGCACACTATATGACTGTGCTACTATGAGGCAGCAGAAGATATCTCATTGATTAACTCAGTTTGACATTGTTAGTCGTGTCCTGTTTTCTGTTCTAACCTGAGAGTAGACAGAAGCCCAATTAGATACTTTTATCCTGCTTTGATATCAGGATGACTTAATGATGACTTTTGGAGAGTTTCTGCCATAGTTTCTTGCAGCCTTCAGGTTTGTGAAGCTAGTAGGAGAAACATGAAGCAAAATTCTGTGGTGAAATCAGTGTTCCTTTTTTGGTCGCAACCACCATTCACTGAAGCTCAGTGGCCTGTGTGGATGTAGAAGATGGTTGCAGAAGGTTGTAAAGCAACCCTTCTCCTTTACTTGCCATTACAAAGTCTCTGGAGAAAGCAACGAGTACTGGGCTTCAGTATACAGAAGGAACAGTGGGTTTGATCCCTGAGTATCTTTTCAAGATGGTGAAAAAATGAAATAAATCGCAAGTATTAAGTCTTTCTAGGAGCTTATTCATTCAGTAAAAACCGATTCCTATTTGGTTATTTTTCAGCACAGAATTACCAGTCAGTTAGTTGGTCAGCTGACTTGTTGGTTAGAATGACATTTGTTATGTTTATGATTTCTTTTTTTACATTCTGATATTAGTTGTTTGTTTTAAAATATATGTCATGATAATGTGTGTAGTCAGTCCCTAGAAAATGAACAGCTTGGGGTTTAACATTTATAACAAACATATTATCTATAGTGGCTGCTGAAATATATGAGCTTTTTACAAGCCATGGTAAGACAAAACAAATAAAAGATGCATAAGATGATTAGCTTAAAATAATTCATTCATAGCTTTGTGAATTATGCTACTTGAGGTTTGGGATTACTTTGTTTTCCTTTAATTTACATACTGACAAATTTTTTAACAGCATTAGTTAACATCTATCCTTCAGTTTTCATACTCTCTTGTTTCTCCTCTCAGATTCTTTTCTTGCTTTTTACCATTTTATGAACATTCACTCTGCTGTATCAAAATTGACATCTGAGAACAGTAATACTCTGTTCTTCCGTAGCCCTTTCCTTCCTGAATTTAAACCGCATTTTGAACTAACTGAACACTACAGTTGCAGTCTGTGATAGAAGTAAGGACCACAGACTGGAATGTGTTTGTAAGTCTCCCAAGAAAGCAGCAGTAATGACAGAACTTTGAAAGTGGTCTTAAAATTCAGCGGGCAAAACCGTACAGTGCATTAAGGGTAAATAAACATGATTAGCCACTTCAGTAAACAGTATACTAAATATACTATCTATATATACTGTCTAATCATGATATATCTAAATATACTAAATATAATATGATTTTTATACTAAAAAATTTCAGTATTTCAGGGCCGTGAAAATGTTAGTTATTTGGTTGTTTGGTTGTTACAATTTAATCTGGGAAACCTAAGGAAGAATTGATGGTGCATTTTTTTGGTCGTTGTTGAACAAGTGGTGTGAAGGAAACTTTTTCAGAGAATGCAGTAAGTGAAATGTTCTTTTGCAGCAATGTGGGCTAAACCACTCCCTGTTTGGCATGCCAGTATGATTATATTTTGAAATAACGTTCACAGTGAGACATATGTGAACCCTTATGTTAACCTCATGCCAACAATGGTGAGCTGTACGATAAACAGTCATTTCACGCTGCTGCTTATCTATTGCCATTCAAATAACAAAGAACAAAATGAGTGGGAAGCTGTAGAAGTTCTCTAGCAGTTCAGCATTTTGGCAGATATATTTTCCAGTGTTCTGTGATATATTTTCCCTGTTTTTTTTTATAAGGTCCGCATATTTTATATAGTATTTGTTCTTTTATTCTAATTATGCGGCCAGTTTATTCACCCATTTGATCTTCTTCTCTTTTAAAACAACTTGTCTGTATTTTACAGATTTCGTTTACTTTTCCTTTCCTTGAGATTTGAAAAAGCAAAATTGATCCCAGGATATGTTCCAGATAATCAGTTAAGCCACTTAGTAAATTTCCCACACAAATTTCTGTATGGATATTATTTTTGGGTAGTATCACCTCCAAAATATTTTGTCTTCCAATTCATTTAGTGTGATATGTTTGTAGGGAACGATTTTTTCTTTGGTAAGGATCTCCAAAATGTATGAAAGAATGTTGTGGTTTTTTTCTGGTTATTGTGTTATTCTTCTATGTGAGATGGAATTTTTAATACAGGTTGTATAGAATGTATAGAAACTAAAGAGAGACTGAGATGTTTTACCTCAGCCAAACTTAGGAAATTAGAGGGCTGAAAACTAAGCCATTTTTCCTGTTAATTATACTTGTGCCTCAGATTCTTTAAGAGTGGGAAAGAAAAAAACTACATATTACTGGGTTTGCTACTGGGGTAATTCTCAAACGTGAATTACACATATCAAACCATGGGATATGTCAGGTTGGTTGAAGTTATTAGCGAGCATATAGGGCTTTACTTAGCTTTTCTCTACATAAGAATCTTTACATGCAGGAGACTTATTCAAAGAGAGACTCGAGTTACATCCACTCTGAATAGATTTTATGTGATTATAATTCACTAAAGTAACCCTGAACAGTATAGATGCGGAGTGGGGACTCAGTGCTGTTAGCTTCCAGGGCAGACACAGAGTTTATTGTCATGTGTTATACTGTATTTCACTTGCTTTTCTCTGTTTTAAGTGTGAAGCTTCCACTGAATTGCGTAGGATTTATTTCTTTGAGACTTCTAGATAAAAGCACAAACTTTAAAACAAACTCATGACTTTCACTGAGATACAAGAAACATCCACCCTTTGTCCACTACCGCTAATGTTCTTAAATAAAAAGTGCTATTATAGTTACTATGTAATGCTAAAACATTTCATAAAAAAAAAAAACCCAAACAAAACAAAATCATAATTGCTGCCTTCTCACATTTCCTCTGTTTTGTTGGTACTTGCTCTTTTAGTGCCCTCCTGTCTTGAGTTCTTAACATTTCTGTTTAATGATCTTATTTATAAAATCCCCACTCTGGCAATTTGAAAACAGGTTTTAGTGATAAATTCTTTTTAAAGAGTATGTGTTCAATTAAATTTGTAACCAGATGTTATTGGTATGCCTTCTTAAGTAGCAGCCTTTGTTTTACTTCAGCCACTGGGGATATTTTATTTCCCATCTCACTTTTACTCAATTCTATCAACTATTCAGGTTTTACAGCCAATACTTTAACTTCTTCCTGTGCTAAGTTTCTTGTATCCTTATGCATCTGAATATTCCTCATAAGGCCTTGCCACAATCAGAATAAAAATTACTATTAGTATATTAAAATTCTGGTAATACAACTATTGCAGTAACTAGTAATATAATTTTTTACTATCTGTTCAGCATACTTAAACTGAAATAGTTGTAAGAAATAAGTCCAGCTACAAGCATGTCATCTGTACTAGCACTCATACAGATTTAATTCCTTTCTTCCTGTACTGTTCTGCAGCTGTGTGGAGGGTAGTGGCCAGCTGAGGTCTTTTTCCACACAGCAGGTGTAGCTAGGAACAAGAAGATGTATCTCCATTAAATGATGTTCTTGCTAATCTTTCCTCTGCTTCTTACACTGAAGAAGTCAAGTTTGTGACTGTTGATATTACTTAAATATTAGTCAAAAAAAAAGCAAAAAAACCCCCAAAATAATGTGGGAAAGGTAGCTATTGGAACCTTTGGGTGACCCTTGCATCATAGAATCATAGAATCGTCATGGCTGGAAAAGACCTTTAAGATCATCAAGTCCAACCGTTATCTAACGCTACCAGTCCCACTTCTAAACCATGTCCCCAGGCACCATATCTGGACGGCTTTTGAGTACATCCAAGCATCCTGTCCTTGCTGTGTTTCATAGCACTGTTTCAAAGCAAATGCACCAGTGCATCAGTTTGCAGGATCTGGTAACCGATCTGACGCCTGCCTCGGAGTTCTGAGAGCCCTGATGTGAAGAAACGTGCACCTGTGTGCACCACGGACAGGTTCAAATTAGATATTGGTTTTTCCCTTTGGGAGGGGAGGGGCAGCTCATCTTTTCCAAAAATATTTGAATGAGCATGGAAGAAGTGCAGACTTTTTTCAGCCTGGGTAAAGGAAATACAATCTGCAGCATTTAACAGAAATCTCGTTCAAGAGAAGTCAATAAAAGGTTAACTTCTAAATTCATTTCAACTCATGAACAAAAGTGAAGAGCCTTTTCTGTTAATCCCCTTACTGCAACATAGGTGCTTGCTGATAACCGGAGGAATTTTCGTCCAGATGTTACACAATATCCTGGAGTAAAGCAAGCTTTGAATCATTTTCTCTTCCCACGTGGGGCTGGTTTTATGGTTTTAGGAACAGCTTGAATATGTTTTGTAAAAGTGCAATAACACCTGAAAAGCTGTATCATCATGATTTAGAGGTTTTAAAAATATCCCTGTTGTTAATTTATCATAAAACATCATAACAACATTTTAGTGTGCAATTTCAATGTTATGTTGGTTTTCACGAAACTTTTCTTGTCCTTTTAGGAGACTTTTATAGATCTTATAAGAGAATGGAGGCATCTGCCTTGAGCCTGTCAGTGTTACTTTCAGAGACTGAGGATAATTAAAATAATATTTCTTTTCAGTCATTTTAAACTGAAAGAGGGGAGGTTTAGATTACATATTAGGAAGAAATTCTTTACTCTGAGGGTGGTGAGCCCCTGGCGCAGGCTGCCCAGGGAAGCTGTGGCTGCCCCATCCCTGGAGGTGTTCAAGGCCAGGTTGGACGGGGCTGGGAGCACCCTGGGCTGGTGGGGGGTGTCCCTGCCCAGGGCAGGGGGGTGGGACTCGATGATCTTCAAGGTCCCTTCCAGCCCAAACCATTCTATGATTCTGTGATATAGTAGAGTACAGAAATTAGGATTTTCAGTTTAAAACACAAAGACCTATTAAAGATGAAATACTGTTTGAATGTCAGTTGGAAGATATCTGCTGGTATACCAAAAAAGGGGTTTTTTTTGATAAAAACATCCTAAAAATAAGCATTCGAAAAATTCTCAGGAATAACTGAAGGAACAATCTAGAAGGGTTTACTGAAATATTACTTTTAACTATTGTTTTTACTGTAATAGGATTCAAATATTTCTTTCAAGGACCAGTCTTCCCATAGAATAAGAGATATAATATATCTCTCATATAATAAGAGCAGAGAAGAAATAGCTTCTCCTGCTTCCTTTTAGCACACGCTGTTTTCCTGCAAGGGTCTTATCTTCCTTTGAGAAAGACACAGCAAGCTGCACTAATGTGTGGCAAAAATGGTCACTTAAAAATTATTCTGGGTAGATCTAATCACACACTCTTAAAGGAATGCCAATGTGCTCTATTTTATAGAGTCTGTTATTCCAGAGCCCTTATACATCACAGCCACATTGATATGTGTTGCCTTATTCCTTAGTGTAAATGAAGAGATCTGGTTATATAATTGCAACTTTGAATTTTCTGTTCTGTGTAAGTGCAACTTGCAGAGCGGCATTCTGTACTTATTTCTGAAAGTTACATAAACTACAATTCATGGGGCCTGGAAATCTAGAATGTTCTGTGGCATCTTCTGCTTTTGTCATCTAAGTTAGCTTTAACTCCTCTTCACTGAAAATGGAAACATTTGGTCTAGAATTGTGACAGATTCGATGCAAAAGTTATAAAATTTTGGCTTAACTTCTTATCTCTTGACCTAGAAGGAAAAAATCCTTTGATTGTAGTGATCAATCACGCACATCTTCGTTAGACTTTGGAAACTTTCAGAATCAAATAAGTTCAAATTTTTACAAGGGCTTGTATTTCAATCTTAAAAATAATACATTCCCATAAGGGAGACATCTGTTCAAATGCGTCATTTTCCAGAATGCAGAATTTCTCAGAGTTCTTGAGTTGATAACGTGTGGTAAATTCCTCCATGTATAATATATGAATCAGGGTATGATCCTGAAGTTTGTGGGAGGTTTCCTAAAGTTGAAGGTTAATGCAAGTGGGAACGAGCACCTAATTGTTTTGCTGAGCTTTTTTAATTGCTGAAGTTTTGAATAAAACATAACATAAAGACCCAAACCACACAGCTGAGTGATCCTTTCAGCACTGTTGGGGCAAAGAAGTTATATTAGTAAGGATTAAATATGAATAAATACACCATATCATAAATTGTTACATTTAAACATTTAATGTAACAGCTTTACAATACAATGAAAAATCAACTGGAAACTTCCTCTTGAAAGGCGTGCAGCTGAAAATACCAAACCCAAATCCCCCAGCGTTAGTGGGAATGCTAGGGAATGTCTGCCAAAAGGGGGACCTTTGCTGAGTACACACTGTTCAGATCACAGCAGGGCCTGTTATTTATACTAGTTAAGTGGCATGGTTGCTTGCTTGAAAATGCAAGCTCTTTAATGTATTATAGTTTGGAATACGAAATACCAACTATTAGTGTAGTCCTACAGTGATGACTCTAATCAACCTGCCAAACGAGCAATAGAATGTAGAAATACAGTGTTCATTGAACATGAAATATGACTGGGGAGGAACGGGAATGGTGGATGTTGATCTGAAATGTTTCAAAAATGTAGGTTTTTTTAAATAAGCAAGGCACAAGAGTCCTACTGCTCTCAGCTGCATCATTTCTGGCCCAGAACAGTTGCCTTGAAAAATGGCAACTGTCAATTCACTTTAAAAATCATGAAATCATGAAAGTCGGCTTTGACAAAAGAAGTTGAGATTGTGCACAACTCTACTGCTAAAAAACATAAATATAAACCCAAGTCATGATACCTGAGTCTTTATTTCTCAGCAAATTCATCCTTACCACAAAGATGGTTTGCAAGAGGTGAGAAGAAAATAGAGGAACTCTGCTAGCTTTTCCTGAAATAACATAAAATATCTATGTCTTATTGGACTCATCCTTAATATAAAGAAATCAAAAATGGTAAAAACGTCTACCTTTTGCCTCAAATTTGTATCTACTTTATCTGTAATCATATTCTTCCTTTTGGTGCAGAAAAATGAAGGAAATACATAGAAAAGTTTAAAAATCTATCCTACGTAAAAAGTCAGAAAAGTTCAAAATCTTGAATACGGATAATGTAAAAAATAGATTGACTACAGGTGCTTTACTGTACTGTAGCGGTAAACTATAGACTAAACTAACTCAGTAAATTCAGTGGATTAACTCAGTAAACTAGCAGTAAACTGGGAAATTCTAGGTACAAACTCTGTTTCAAGAAATATAATAGCCTACTTCAAGTTTTTTTCCTTTTGACCACATTTTACATTACAGACTCCCCTATATGAAAATGAAGTTCAGAGAAAATTTATATAAATATATATAGGCGTTAATTTTAACTTTATCATTTAATTTTTATATTTATTGAGCTTAGATAACCGTCATTAGTAGTATTTGAAATAGGTAAGTAAGGACAAATTGCATTTATTCATACTGCAGGTGAGCAATATTGTAGAAAGGGTCAAGGTCCTTAGTTTTTCTAGCCACAAATTGACCGTGGTAGAGCCCTGACTGCACCAGGAGGCCTTCATGATCCCACCCAACCCCACCTGAGGCTCCAGCCACACGCTGCCCACTTAAGCTCAGCCCTAGGCTATCAGTCTCCTCCCTGAGCTGTGATGGAGAAGAAGCAGTCTCTGACTCAGTCCAGAACCTGTTGTTCCTGACCTCTCATTTGACTTCTTGACTGGACCTCAGACCTGCCTTGTCACCCTAGAGGTGCCTCATGACCTGGACTCTGGGCAGACTCTGTCTGCTCCCTCTCTGGCCAGCCTGCTCATGCTGGGATGAACTCTGGGCGGTGAGGCTCCCTGCCCTGCCAGGTGGGTTATCACTCCAAGTCCCACAGAGAGCTGCCAGCCCTTGCTGCTCCCGGCTAGCCTGTCACTGGTATTGGAGTCATCTCAAAACCCATAAGCTACATGAAGTAGTCACTATTGTCCCTCTCCCATGAATGAGAGACTTCTCTTAGGGGAAAAGGCTAACGTTCGCAGAATCACAGAATGGTTGAGGTTGGAAGGGGCCTTTGGAGGTCATCTTTTCCAAATCTCCTGCACAAGCAGGCTACCTAGACCAGGTTGCTCAGGACCATGTCCATCTGGCGTTGGAATAGCTCCAAGGATGGACAATCCATACCTTCTCTGGGCAACCTATTCCTGTGCTTAGTAAAAACTGACTCATTCACTTTATTAATGCATTTTTAAAAATTTTTCATTTAGTTTAAATCCAGATATTGTTGTGTTTAGAGCTTTGATGCCATGGTTACAGCTGCTTGTTGACTTCTGTGTTGATATTTTGGAGATTATTAGTTATAATTGTAAGAATGTCAATTAGTCATTGGTATGATCATGTTTGAACATACAGCAATTAGAATAGTATTAAAATAATTTAACCTTTCAGAACATTTATAAGGTGACCAGGAAAATACTAATTTGTAATGCTTATGTATTGTGGTTTGCTGTAATTTTTTCTGTTGTTCTGTGTAAAGTAAGTAAGTTTTGGATCATTTTTTATCAAAAATTGTCTGGTAGGCACTATCAAAATAAAGACAGTATTTTAGGATTCTTTATTCTGAAGCAATGAATTTGTTCTTATGAACTTCTTAATGAAGTTGTTCTTATTTTTTAATGTATGCAAATGTATGTTTAGGGGCAAAAAATGACAAATTGCATGGAACACCACAAAACCCAAGGTTGGAAGTTTTTTTCCTTCCAGCATTACTTCCAACAGGTGCCTGATAGTTTCCAGGGTTGAAATTTTGAAACAGGAGCGAAGAGAAGCGCTAAAGAGAGGCAAATCATAGATTGAAATATCGTCACAAAGAATTCCTCCAGGATGATAGGGTAGCTATGGGACTGAATGTGCAGCTGAGATAATTATTCACCTATTCTAGAATATCGGATTTGTATTTTTATTTTGGTTCTATGGAATTTAGTATTATGTGTGGTCATTCTGTCCGTATCTATAGGTTCTTTCTCTTCTCACCCTCTTCTCATCCTAACTGATGACACATGAACCCTTGGGCCAAGTTCAAGTACCTTAGAAATTGGAAGGAATTTTGAGCTTCCCTACATTTTGTATTAGTAAAAGAAAAGTAGGGTCATCAAAGCAAAAGACTGTAAATTGCTTTTTGTAGAATCACTTATTCCTGCTAAAGAAACACTTTAAAAATAACAATGTGTAAGTATAAACAAAATTAAGTGCAAACAGGCAGTTGAATTTCTGTCATTTGTGCTTCTGCTCCTGCTGACCGTTGGCAGCATAACTTGCATTAAAATTTAGCCTTCCAGAAGGGATTTGTTCAGATTGCTAATTTGAAGACTACTATAGCTGATAGGTGCAGAATCTTTTCCCTTTTAAAAGAATACTCTTAAAATTTGAAAAATAATCTTAAAGTCATATGACTTTCATTTGTGGGAAGATTTTCTTCTGGTAAGGTAACACTTAAATAATTTCTCTTAGAGATATGTACACTTTAAATTTTGTCTACTAACAGTTACATTAATGAGGTTAAAAGCAACGGGCGCATTGCTTTGTTGGTAAAAACTGTTGGTAGCACAGAACAGATTTTTAAGCTGTGAAATGGAGAATGTGAAGCCTGTTTAGCCAGGATGAGGCAACTAGTGGTTAGCTAGCAGGAAGGAAGCATCTATAGCTGATTTCTGAAACGCGGGAGTGTAGGAGCTTGACTTTTAGTATGTTTTGTTTTCATCCTTTCTCATAGACTTTGGTAGCGCATGAAGAAGATTTCATTGCAAAACTACTTCAGAGGGAAAGATTTTTACGTTTTAGAGGCAGTGAAAACTAGCTTTTTTTCTGTTTGCTTATGTATAAAAACTGAGAGTAAAATAGTGTTTAACTTGACTGTTTGGCTTTCCATATATCAATATAAGTTTTCTTTGGTTATGATCTGTTGGTTCCACCCCTAAATTCAACTTTGAGTTCTTTGTCTATTCTGTGGTTTAGTCTGCTGCTTCTTCAGATTAAAAGATATTATTCAGTGTGATTTTAAAAACAAATAATTAAAAAAGTAGTTATTTCCCTAGTTGAATTATATTTTCATGAGCGCACTGAAGGGTGCTAACTTATAATATTCAAATTCTGCCTAATTTTTTACGTGTTGATGTGATAGCATGTGACTACTTATGTACTACTGTTCATTACAATGAAAGAAGCCAACACGATTTTCCACCCTCGCTATTTTCCATGAAACAGCATCAAAAAGACTAGAAAAAAAACACAGGAGATGGAGCAAATGAAGACCTAATAACAGAAATAAAACAAACTAATTAACCTCCTGGACATACAGAAATTACTTTTCAGTAGTTATTCTTATTGATCCTTTAAAAACAACTACATCTGAGAAGAAACTGATAACCAGAAATACTTGGGCTTTTTCGCCCTTTTTTTTTTTCGTAAGAATGACTTACCTCAGAGGTGACATCATGTGGATTGCTTTTAGTTTTAAAAAGTTGGCTGCTGGCTGACTAATACCCTGATATAGAAAATGCTTGAAGGAATTTGAGGCGCAGCAGCTTTGGTTAGGAGTAGAGTTCTGGTTTTAAACAAATCCTTCAATATTCTCTCCAGTTTCCTGAATTGGGGTGATTTTGCCCTCCAATGTACTTACTTGTTTTGTATGAACCCTGTTGTTAGAGCTAAGTGGGAAAATTGATATTCTGTCTGCCCAAATAGTACAGTATTTCAGCATTTATTTTTACCCGAAATTTTAACAAATGTTGCAGTTACAATATTTTTATGAATGAAGAGAGTTAAAAGTCATTTGGAAGATGTTAGATTTGTTGAACTGATAAACATACTTCATTAAAAATAAATCTTGTCTGATATAATTATAACTTTGGTTATTACATGGCATTACTCTTTTTACTTTATTATTTTGCCAAACGTAACTATTTGTGAAAGAATGAATGGTGGTTTCAGTTTTAATTGAGAGAGAGCTGCCATGACCCTCCTCTGACAAAAGGCAGACCTGTAAGCAGTCAAGATTATTTCGTTCTTGCAAATCAGCAGTACCTGACTCTTTGAGCACCTGACCTTTGCGACATGCCTGGGAATGCTCAAGTAGCCATATGGTGCCATTTTATGTAATTGGCTCTGAGCAGGTTGAAACAGTGTCCAGCCGTTTAATTTACCATACTTGAATAATTTAGAAGAAACTTCAAGCAGCTCTAGAGTTCTAGGTGGTTTTTGATCAACAGTGCCTTAGAATTTGAGCCTTTTTGGTGGAAAATTGTCTGAATTCAATTCTTGTACTGTAGGCAGTTGTGGATGAGAGTTTTGTCATTGCAACAGTTCCTGTCTTATTTATAATGGTGTTTTTAAACAATATTTCTTCTAGGTACTATTATAGCTGATGGCCTGGTATTGATCAGTGATTGACATTTACTTTGAGCCATATATTCACAGATTCAGTACTACTCTACAAACATAAATAACGATGTTTGTGCAGCCAAGTATTTAAAGATACAGTGCAGTGACCTGATGAAAAAGCCATTTCAGGGATCACCCTGAAAGGATGTAAATTGGTTAGTGGATGAGCTGAGATGCTGCTGAGGAGGCATTCCAAAATTCTGCACTTCAAGTAAAAATGGAAACCCATTGAAATAGGTGCTGCTGTAAAAATACTGCAAAGTACAACCAAATGTTACTGCGTTGTGTTCTTAAAT
This sequence comes from Pluvialis apricaria, assembly GCA_017639485.1. NCBI lineage: Eukaryota > Metazoa > Chordata > Aves > Charadriiformes > Charadriidae > Pluvialis > Pluvialis apricaria. The sequence goes on along the minus strand of CM030018.1, from coordinate 3,198,052 downwards.
GGGGTATTACAAGTCCTAAACCTGCTGAGATTAGGAGCAATAGTAAAAAACACCGAGCAGATTTTGTCCTTCTGGAGTCACCGCTTCATCTAACGGTGGGGCTTTCTCTTTAGATTCTTCTGCTCTCTCTTGTGTTTTAGATGCGTGAATTGGTGACAGTTCCTGGAGACCAAATTATATTGTCTTTTGTTCTTCTCCCAGTATATCTGTGATGCTGGAGAGACTTTGACATAAGTTTATAATATCATGGTGGTTTTGTTTTCACAGTCCTGCCACAAACAGTGTCAAAAGGTGGCAGTCTGTTGGTAGTGCAGTCTAACGTAATCACATCTTTAGTCGTTTGGACTACCAGGTCCGTGCTCGGGCTGCGTGCTTGCGAGGCCTCCTCTGGCGAGTGCTGTGCGCTGCCTTTCAGACAGCGGTTGGGTCCTCTTGCGTGCAGTCAGGCCGCTCTGCACACCTCTGACTGAAGCGACAAATCTTTCTGCCCTCTCCTTCTTAACTGGGAGTCACGTGAATTATCTGTATGCTGACTTTACCTTTTCTCCATTATATATTATTTTTGTAGAGTTCTTTGTTGTCCATATGAATATTTCTTTTGAATCAGTGCTGCTACCGTTACCACCTTTGCTGCGCTTGCTCTACGGGTGCTCTTGAAAACGGGGCTAAAACTGCAACAGAACAGCTGTTCCTAAATGTCAGATTGGTAATGTCTGCTGCACTGTAGCTTCCATAGGATCAAAGGATTGGTTACGCTTAAGCTGCATTCTGAAATCAGTAACTTCATTTATTTATAAATTTCTGATTGTTTTGTCAAGGATTTGTTCTGAGGCTTGTAGTTGTCTGGTGTTTTGTCATACATCTCGCTTATGAGTTAGCCTCTTATGAATGCCCAGTATTCAAGAGATGAACTAATTGATTATTTTTTTATTGTAAGTATCTCCCTACCTTTTTTAGATTGTGACTGAAACTTATTTTTTTATGTTTATGCCACTTGGGCATTTATAACATGGTTTCATAATTATCCTGCTCTGCTCCAGTTTATTCAGAAGTGAGGGCCATAGTATCCGCTGTTGTCAGCGAGGAGGAGCTGCTTTGGCAATCTTACCTTTCTTTCCTGGTGTTTACTCCTTCTGGATACAGTGTAAAGCTTCTTTCAGTTGTTCAGTGGGCTAGAGTTTCAAGTCAGGTATAATTTTTTGTGTAATGCCTTTCTTGTGGTTGGTTGTGTTTTAATTTATTTGATAGTATCTTGCGGTACAGCATGGCTCGGCGCCGCTCAGAGCTATGGAGTCAGAGCTTTGCACTTTGCCTAACGTCATTATGTTATATAGAGTCTCAGGAGTTTTCCTCAACAAAGAAAAGTTTTTGGGTTTGTTATTTTTCTATAGAATATTCACATCTAACTGAAATACGGATTTCTCATTTCAAAGCTATGTAAACTGCAGTATGTGCACCTATAGCTACATTTTATTTGCAATCACATGATGAGTTTTGTGCCAAAAGAAGTGAGTTGTGTAAGATGCAGCCATTTTCCTCTATCAGGTACTCCGTGCAGAAGAGTAGAAGAAAATTGAATGCCTGTTGGGGAGGGGGTGTGTGGAAATACTGGAACCATTTTAATCCTAATTGCTTCCTAGCAGCACTAGCACATCTCTAATGATAGATCTAACACAATTGGATACAACAACAATAAAACAAGTAATTCCAATCATATAAGGCTGGCAGTAGTTTTGAGGTCATTTTCTGCAAGTTGATCAATAAGAAGTTCACATCATATAATCCACATTGAATTTATTCCTGTAATACATCTTAACTTCAAGTGAAGCAGTGGTTAATTGCTAATCCATATTCATTGAACAGAACAAATGAGGACAGCAAGAGTAGATACTTCATGTACCATCACATCAAATGTGTAACTTCTGAGCTCAGTTTTTCATCCGGATCACTTGTGTTTGTCTATCTTCTGTCCCCATGACTTCAGAAAGTCTTTAGAGATTATCACAGAATTTGACTGACCACAGTTGGTGCTTTTATTGACAATGCCTAGTATTCGCATAGACATTAATTAGACACTTTGAGTTGTATGTATCTTCTTGATTGTAGTTATTGTTGATCATCAGAATGTGCTTGCATTTTGAAAGATTGATTGTATTTTAGTAATTACTCCTGCAGAGCACCCCTTTAAATCAGTATGTCTTTCATCTGTAACGTATTAAACTTCCAGTTGAAGCTCCTGCGTTGTTCTTGGCATAGCATACGCTTCATTTTAAGGTTCACCTTTGAGCACAGCATGTGAGGGTTTTCATACAGTTTTTAGGGCTTAATCGAAAGCCCATTGAGGTTGACAAAAAGAAATAAAATCTCTTTGACTAGTCAGCTTTGGATAATGTTCCTGGTCTTCTCCCTTATGTGTATTACTCGCAGATTGATCCCAGTTGGGTACAGTTTTATCAAGTATTTACTAAGTAGTTTATGTATTTCAGCAAATAGATGACTCGCCACATATAGGGATACACGAATCCCTTTCTGAATTATTTTTTGTTCGCTATTGCTGTTGCTTGTTTTGTAGCTGAAAGAGAATTATTTTAGTTTTCTACTTGATAATGATGTGAGCTTTTAATACATGAGGAACAAGAAATCAAACTTAGTAAGCCATAAGCAAATAATGAATATTCTTATCCTTGTAGAAATATTTTTCCTATGAAGAAAAGACACGTATTTATATGAAGAACTGCGTTCTCCAGAATTGATTTTAAAAAAAAAACCAAACCACAAAACCCAAACTGATTTACATGAAGTAATGTTGATTTCCAATACTGATTGTGTTTGCTATCCATGTCTTACACTATTTAGCTTCCATTTTACCAGTACTTTTTTCATTAATAGAAATGAAATTAGATTGAATACTTTTAATGGAATTAAATCCATTAAATAGATGTAAAATTAATCCATTAAAATATATTTACAATAAAATATGACATAAACTGGTATTTACATTTAAAATTCAAGACTAGATTCCCCAAAACCCAGTAGGAAGAGAGACTTCTTATTTGGACAAAGAGATGAAGAGGAGCTGATTTGGGGCCAGATAAATAAGAAAATGGAATGTTTTGGCTGGGGGATTAGCAGAGGCTTTAAGGATGAGATTTTTAAATAAAACAATGCATTCCCTTCTGAGTTTGAAAGAGCAAACATTTTTCTGGTGGAAATGTTTCTCAGATGGTCCCTCTTCTGATACTCTGCATTGCTCAAAGTTTCAGAAAGTTTTCTTTCTTTGCATGACAGAAAGTATCTAACGGTTTTAATGATCGCAGTATATCTGTATAGTCTGATTAAGGATTAATATTTACCACTACACACTGTCATCGCAAGGGAAATTGCCATGTCCAAACTCGAATTTAGTACCTAATTTGGTATGCAGTATAATTCTATAAATATGCTAGCACACGCCTAAATTGCAATCTTGTTTATGAATCACATGTAATATCTTCCCTGAGCTGGATAGAAAGCAAATCTGGAAACAAAAAATAACCAGACTTCATTTTACTGTGTGCTTGGACTAATGTAATAGGAAGTATAATGACATAATATGTCATCCGCATCTGTGACAAGATACACATGAGTGGGCAGGCGCCAACAGGCTCGACGACAGCAGTGGTCTTTGGGGGCAGAGTGCAAGGGGCCAGGTTCTGCTGGAAAAAGTCTCCTGCAGAAGGCAATCTTGGCTCTGAAAGTCGGCAAAAGAGCTTGGAGAAGTAAGAGGAGGCCCACAGGCACTTTGTCAGGGAATATTTTAGAACAGCTTTTAGAAGGTTTTAGAATGGAATTTTGAAAATATTGATTCGATGCGTCAAATATAAGATTCCCTCATTTGCATAAGAATCGATTTAACAAAATGGAAAATCTACAGTTTGTGCCTGTTTGCAGTACCACATAAATTGCATGGCCTCCACGTCTTCGTGCTCGCTTTCTGCATCAGCAGAAGCATATACTTTTTCCTGCGAAGTTATCCTGTATTTTTCATTTGAAATATTGGTTCTGAGTAAATTTTCCATGAATCACTTGGATTGCAATTAGGGTGGCTACATTCCTTTTTTCCTTTTCTTGTAGTACAAATTTTTAAATAATTCATTAGCTCAAGGAAGATTTCTCAAGTTTCAAGGCTAGCTGGGTATCTAAGCATGTGCTGTAGTTCAGTCGATAAGCAGTACCACAGAAGAAACCACAGAAATCAAACTACATTATTAAAATGGTTCCTTTGTCTTCAAATCTGTAAAAAGGTTACTGACTGTGTAATAATACAGTGTTCTGACTGGACTTCAGTTGGCATAACTTGAATTTAGCAAGGTCTTGGGAAGACCTAACATCCATCTTTCATTGGAGCGGTGAGTCGTTGCTCACATTGTGCGCTTTGCCTTGAGACTGTGCACATGAATACTCTGTGAACATAAAATCTACATTGTCGAAGGATGGAGTGTTGGATAGAACAATATTTCTCTTTAAAATCTAAGTGTATGTGTAGTGGATGTAAGTGTTTAGCATCGTTATGATCAAGTGGAATCACTGTATAACAAGTTTTAACTTCTATTTATTGTAATTCCCTCCTTCTTGGGGCGTGTGAACCCTGCCAATATTTATAATTATGTAGCCTGTCTTGAAAAATTGGTTTTAAATGAATGGTACTTTTAATACTTCACAGAATTTAAAATTTACTTTACTTTCTTTTGACAAGCATTCAGGAATTCCCTGAAGCAGATAAAATAATACAGAGAGAAGGTGTGGTTTTTGGAGCTCAATACAAGAGTTGGTTTGTTGGTTTGGGTTTTTTTTTTGGGTTCTGCCCTGTTGTGAAGCAAATTATTGTTAACTTCAAAAATTATAACCTAGACTTCTCAAAATTCCAATGAATTTTGACTTGACTGTGTTTGGTTTTGAGCAAAGAGTTGGAAACACGTTTTATGATTTGAAAACACAACAAATATGTTGCTAAATTTAAGTAGAAGTAATTTTGGGGGCAGGAGACTGATGATATGCAGGATTCATAATAAGATGCATCTCTTTCACTTCTTTTTGTGTTTGAAAAGGACACTGAATTTACACTTACACTATAGTGCACGAAATGAGACTCTCACACGGTTATTCATTCAAATATTCCTTGTTTTTTAATGACTATCCATATTGTTAGAAGATACTGAGCATACAAACAAAGAAAATGGAAATGACAAGAGAAATTACTGAACACTAAAAATGTCATTATAAGACAGTTTGCTGTTAACTTTCTCCGAATATATGAAGCATGTATTGCCTTATCTGATTTGTTGTGCTCTGCACTAGCTATGAACTTTACCACAGGAAACACTATGTAAATTGATTCTTATGGAAATGCTAATGAGAATAGAATGTCTTATAAAACTTACCCATATTTCCATAAAACTACTATCTAGGGTGACTATAGTTGACAGAATAATATTTTGTTATAGTCTATCAAAAGGTTTGCTCTACATCTTCTGAGTGACTGTATTTGCAAAAATACTGTTATTAGATTAGATACTTTTATTACCGCTGTTAGTAGGATTCCCTTGAAAACTGCCTGTAGTACCTACTCTTCTTGATACTTCCCTGGGGATTTAGTTTTCATATGACACTGCATTTTACACAAAATAAGCAAAACTTTGAACTTTGAAATTGCAAACCCTGCCACGTCCTCTTGTCCTTTTCTTCTTGCATTGAGATGTAACCCGTGGTTTCAGTGCAGCCGAGTGATGGGCTTTGATGCCAGGCTCTGCCCTTGAAACATTCTGGTAGCTTTGCTTCGGAATGTAGCCTGTGCTATGTGCTCCAGGGAGCAGTGAAAACCACCAGAGCTCTGCTTTTATAATACCTTTCGTGATGTGATAATAATATGGTAGTGAAGGTCCATGTGTTTGGCCTTGTCCTTTTGTGCATTCATCAGTTCCAAAATTACATATTTTTTTTTTCCTTTCCCAGTAGCTTTCTGTTTGTTTCTAATGTGTTCTTTCAAACTAAAGATAAAAATTGATTACTGGACATATCAGACTTTGTTTATACCTACCAAAGTGGAATATATTCTCGGCTCATGTCTTTCTCGGAAGACACTTTCATAATGGCATTAAACCCAGCACGCACAACAAAGCATGTGACCTGCATGTAAATTATCCAATGTGAATTAAGAATACAATCAACACTTTGGCGGCTCTGCAAATTAAAAAGTGTAAACTGTCTTCAGACCTTGGCAAAACATTTGTAATGAATTGGGCCCTTGACTTTACTTTCAGACATTTCTGCATTAAAAGAGGTTGCATTTTTATTTATAGCTACTCAGTGGAGCACAGTGAGGTGATGAGCTAAAATTCTGCTAAGGAAAAAAAAGGGTTTAATGGGTTACTAAATATTTACGATGAGCTTTGAAAACAAGTATTTGCCTGATTAATTCTGTGGGCAGGAACAAGTATTTCAGTATTTTTTTGGTCTGAACCTGCATCTCTGGTGGATGCAATTAAAAACAATGGGCAAAATGGTGTTATAAGTGGTGTAAAGAGCAGCTTTTATGAATTTGGGAAGTCTGCTTGAAAAGAAAGTCTTTATATCAGGTCTGCATGTTAAGCAAAATAAGTTTAAGTTTTTTCATTTTGTCAAGAAAAAAATGCACAGTGAATTTAGTACTACTCCAGTATTTCTCTTTCCTTTTTCCAGTGGGCCAACTGAACAAACATGCACCTTTAATGGTAACTACAGTAGCTCCGTTAGCTTCAGTGACATCTTTGAGTAACATACTAATTCCTACAGCAGAGTAAGAAAGATATTTAGGGTGCAAAGCTTGTGAGAAAACCAACATCAGTCAGAAAATAGGATGTTAGGATCTAATGCTGGATCCTGAAAATGCCTTACTCAAAAGGATTTTTGCTGATCTCGTGCTCTTCCTGTACAGTATATACAGTACAGGATATGAGGAATGAGCTTTTGCAGTAGGTTTTATATTACAGTGACTGTGGTTGGTTGAGGTGATTGCCTATGTTGTGTTCTTTCCCAGGTCTGCCTTGTTTTATAATAGCTGGATCTTGCTGAAGAAGGAGAGGAACAATCGATGGGCTATTCTTAGTCTTCTGTGGAAACCTAAGGACACTTGAATTGTTGACACACCAGAAAATATGAAACTGGGAATACAGCTGGCACACTTCGAACTATGGTTACTCAGAGGTAAATATTTCTTCAGCTTGTTTGGAACTATAATGCTCAATAGAAACAATTTCTAAAACATATTATCTCGGTGTATTAGAAACAAAAGTTTTGGTGATTCTTCATGAGGAAAATTATTTGCCAGCTCTCATTCTAGGTATATAAGAGACTGTATACCACTAGCTGTGTTACACCAAGATTTGACATTTCAGCCCCTATCTTGCATAGAGGATTTTTGTGGCATAACTAAAAAACTTTCTTTTTCTTCCACTGAAAATGACGACAAATGTGATGCTCTAGCAGAATGTAATGGATTATAGGAATTATTAGTGTACAGAGAGACCAAGATCTCATTTCCCACTGGCAGTGAGCCCTAAGTTCCTATTTAGACCGGTTTCCAATGGAGAAATCCTGCAAAAGGCAATGCAATTGTAAGCATGTGTGCGTTTTAAACCGCTAATGGAATGACGTACCTGAATGTGCCCATGTATGCATCTGCAACTTGACATGTGTTCTTTTCAAAATTCTTTGTATGTTTTCAGGGAAATCAATTCTTCTTAGGAAAAAAAAAAAAAACAACATAAAAAATGAGTCTAGGCGTAAGTAGAAAAAGAATCTGCTGCAGCAGCAAAGGCTAATCCTAACCAGTGTATTTACTTAGTGAAATAAATATTAAATGTACATGGGTGGAAGAAAGTGCATAAATTATGTCATCATTAAAATGCACAGATTTTCAACATCTTCCCCTTAGTTTTTAAGGGGAAAATATATACACTGGCCAATTCTTTGGGGCTCTTTTTTCCTTATCAATTAAAGGATGTCCTGAATGACCTTTCTGTGATAAAAGAACTTTTGCTCAGATTCTTGTGTTGTCCAGCTTTTTATGAGCTAGTTTAATGCAAGCCAGTGTCTCTGTTTTTCTTTATTAGATATTAGCATGAAATTCTTTGACATACAATTTTCTTTTCACTGAAGAATTTCATATACTTTTTATCTACTGTTTTCTAAACAGAAGGCTCATTTAATTAGAGCTTTTTAATCCCGCCTGACCTTGCTTCACTCTTTCTAAATATTTGACGTACTTTTTATAATAATCTTCAAAATGTTCTTGATAGAGCACTAATTCTGAGTAGTAATATAATTTCCTTTGATTTATATTTGCTTTTTTCATTTACTGTAAATATTTTAGACAGTCATGCTTTTGTACACTATAATGCTTTTACTGCTGTCAAGATCTCAGTCAAGGGTCTTTGGTTGTTTCTCTACCAGCGTAAGAAGTAGGACTCAAAGGAACTTCATTACTTGATTTAGCAGATCTTCTATCCCTCACGGCAGGATCAGCTATACTCACACCATTGCTGACAGGTGTTTGTACCAGTCTGTTCCAAAAGGTGCGGATAATCTCCGCAAGCTGTCTGCTCTAGTACTGCATTAAATATGAGAATGCATTGTCTATTACTTCATTATTAGAAAACTTATTCATTTAAAAAAAAAATGCCTTTCTTGCTGCAACTTGTTTTTTGCATAAGCGATGAAGGAGCATGTACCCTTTCCCATCTGCAGAAACATCTTCTGTTCGTGAACGCTGTTGCTCTCCTCCGTACCTTGGGTCCCTCTTTGTTTGATACAGTCAAAACTACAATAAGAAGCTACAATAGTCACAAACCTGCAGAATGGAAGGACTACATCAATCTCTCTATCGTATGATTGAAATCAATGGTTTAGAAATAGCCCATTTCTCGGTTTGGATGCCCAGGATTTGTAGTTGTGAATTCCTTGCCCGTACTGGTTTTGTCTCAGGGACGTGTGCTGAGCTTTCGCTGCCTCTCGGAGCAGGCGGCTCCACCACCTCCCGCGCAGCCGCAGCCCACCCTGTGCCTCTGCCCGACCCCTCTTCTCTACAATCAGCAGATTTTCTTTCTCCTTGCGTGTTGTTTCTCTGGGGTCACTGATTAAATAAATCAAACAAAAGTGGTCTGGTATTGATCTTTATAGCACGCTGCTAGTGTTTTCCCTCTGCTCTGAAGTGAATTCTTTTATAAGCACTTGTCTTTAATAACTGAGCCAGTCCATTATCCACTCAAGCAGCTCAGCAGCGCCAATATCATCATCATTCTCCTTACACACAACACTGTATCAGATTACTGAAAGATCAAGTGAAACATGCCTATGACTTTATCTCGCTTAGTGCTTTTGTCCTTGTTGCACGACCCAGAGAAAAGCCCCTCCTCAAACGAGTCCTTTAAGTCACTGCACTGTGGCTTCTTTGGGGGTTTGTTTTTAAATTCAGAATAAGATAAACAGGCGTTTATTCCTTTTACTTTGCATTGGTTACGGTTTTCTTCTGTTTCTTGCAAGTGCTATTTTGCTTAATGCAGAGAAAGAAAAAGGAAAGGATTTGTTTACTTATTCTTTGAAAGAGTCAGAATATCAGGGAAGGAGCAGCAGTTTCACCGTATATCTCTTTTTTTCGTGTAATGGCTTAAAGGCAGTAGGTAAGAAAGGGAAGCTACTGATGTGGAATTCACATTTGCGCTGCAAAGCTAAACCCACACCTTTTGGGGACGTAGTTCTTCTGCCAGTAGGAAAAGCAATAGGAAACTTGGAGAAATTCCTCTTTATGACTATACTAGACTTAGGTTTGGTCTTCGCAATACCAACGGTAGTCTGTTATATTTCTGTGTGTGGAACAGATGTGTAACCACAAAGCTGTAACTGTAGGCTATGCATTTAGGTGGAAACACTGTAGCTTCATATCTGATAAACTGCCCACTCTAATTAATTAATTCCTTAATCAGTCCAAGAGCATAATTAAGCCTGACGTTCCCATAATAAAAGCAAGCAACTACTAAAACCAAGAGATTAAACAAAATGCTCTTCAGCTAGTACCACTTCAATGCATGCATAGGTGTGGATAATGTTGCGAGGGAAAATTTTCTTTGGATTCACCTTAAAGTGTAGTCTAAATTTTCAGGTGATATTAATGACTAAAAGATATTCCAGTTTGAGATGTCTTGAAGAAGGCAGATTTCTAAGAAATGGCCTTACTTTAAGGAGTATTTGTCCTTACTTTCTGAAATCAAGCCCTTTTGAAATGACTTCAGTTGGAGGACAGAAAGCAGAGCACTGATCCTCACTCATAGTCACCTGCTTAAATTGTGGTACGTTTACTGGTAAATTTGCAGGGGTGGAAAAAGGATTTGGCTTCAAGCGTGTTGTAGGATACTACAATATACCTGGTGAACAGAATATTCTGATGATATCTTTTAACATATTTTTTTCTTTGATTGTTGTATGGCTCTACAGTGAACTGGATTACAATGAACTGACTGGGGAACAAAAATTGTATGCCAGTATGTTAATGGTTGTTGAGCATTAATATTGCTAACACAATTTAACGGTGCAAATTTAGTTTATTAAAAGACTAAGGGTAGTATAATATTGGCTAGAATAGTCTTAAATTATTTTCTATAGCCTGTCTTCTCTGTTCCTTTTCTTTCACTGCAATTGATTCTATGAAATGAAGACATTTTCTGCGTACTGTACCAAACCAAATCATATTACAGAAAGCAGAATGCAGTTAAATGAGAGTTAAATTACTCTCAAATGACAAAGAAACGTTCAGCTATAAAAAGTGCTGTGAGACTAATGCATTCTTCCAAGTCAGAATGCTGAAGAAAAAAAAAATTAAAAAATTGGGCCTGTAAAATAGAAATGCAATTGTAATTTCCAGAGAGGTGGATTCTCAGAGAATCTGGGAGGAGGGCTTTAGTGGGCAGCATTTGGTCACGTGAGGTTCTAATGGAAGCAATCAGAATAATTGAATAAACAAAGAGTTGTTGGTCAGACTTTTGAATTCATGATCTTCCGTGTCCCGTGCCCTGGTGTTGGCCCGAGGCGCTGCTCCCGGGAGCCCCTCGCTCACAACGGCCTCTTTGGGAGTGAGCTCTGTGCAGAACACTGCTGTGGCCTGTGCGTGCGGTGTGAGCAGGGCTTTGGAAAACTTGGCAGGTTTGACATGTTGCCAAAATCAAGTTTTATAATTGAAATCTCAGATGGGAAATCATGACTTTCTGTAGTTTATAACTGCTGAATCTAAATGGCATTTCATGGGACCAGCAAAATATATTTGTTCAGTAACCCCAAAATTACCTTTAAGCCAAAGTCCAAAGCTTTGTTGGAAACATTCCGTTTTAAAAATCCTAATGCGTAAAATAAAAAAAAAAAAAATCTATAACGTGAAGCATGATGTGGCTGTCATTTGAGCTGCTACCACTTGCATCTTCATTCTTCTCAGCACAAGTTTGCCATCCTAAGCATCATAAAACAGGTCAGTATTAAGAAAAAATTTTGTGTATTGGAGATGCTTTGCAGAATCTTCCTATTGCATTTCACGATAGCTGGAGGAAGTCCCAGGTCGGAAAGGGTGATTTGGAAGCAAGTGCAGAGACGTGTGAAAAAGCTGCTAAATGCTTTGTCCCTGCCAGGCTTACTGGTAGGGCAAAGGCTTTGCAGCAGCGCTGTGAAAGAGAAGGCAGATTAGTGAGCAGGCGGACTACTGTGTTTGCCTTGGAAGAACTGATTCCTGCTGCTGAAGTGGAAAAAGGCAGGTCAGGAGAATTACTAAAAGACAGAGGTTGATGAAACTAGGCAGGCGTGTTGATCTGCTTGAGGGTAGGCTGGCCCTGCAGAGGGACCTGGACAGGCTGGACCGATGGGCTGTGGCCAATGGTATGAGGTTCAACAAGGCCAAGTGCCGCGTCCTGCACTTGGGTCACACCAACCCCATGCAGCGCTACAGGCTTAGGGAAGAGTGGCTGGAAAGCTGCCTGGCAGAAAGGGACCTGGGGGTGTTGGTGGACAGCCGGCTGAGTATGAGCCAGCAGTGTGCCCAGGTGGCCAAGAAGGCCAACAGCATCCTGGCCTGTATCAGGAATAGTGTGGTGAGCCGGACTAGGGAAGCGATCATCCCCCTGTACTCGGCACTGGTGAGGCCCCACCTCGAGTACTGCGTTCAGTTTTGGGCCCCTCACTACAAGAAGGACATTGAGGTGTTGGAGCGTGTCCAGAGAAGGGCTACAAAGCTGGTGAGGGGTCTGGAGGACAAATCTTATGAGGAACGACTGAGGGAACTGGGATTGTTTAGCCTGGAGAAGAGGGGGCTGAGGGGAGACCTTATCACCCTCTACAGCTCCCTGAAAGGAGGGTGTAGAGAGGTGGGGGCTGACCTCTTCTCCCGGGTGACAAGTGATAGGACAAGAGGGAATGGGTTTAAGTTATGTCAGGGCAGGTTTAGACTGGATATTAGGAAACATTTTTTCACTGAAAGGGTTATCAAACATTGGAATGGGCTGCCCAGGGAGGTGGTGGATTCACCATCTCTGGAGGTGTTTAAAAAAAGGGCAGACGTGGTACTTAGGGACATGGTTTAGACGTGGGTTTTGTCAGGGTAGGTTAATGGTTGGACTTGATGATCTTAAAGGTCCCTTCCAACCTCAGCAATTCTATGATTCTGTGAAAGCCTTGAGGACAGGAATCAAGCATGAACCTGGACATCATATCCTTTCACGTTTTCACATGGTCATTAATGAATCCATCAGAGAAGGAAACTTAAAGCGGCAAACAACATGACTTTTGAGAACTTTACCTGAGAAATTTTGTTGGGAGAAAGCATCAAAACTGAGTCAAACCCTAGTTGTATGGGGGGAGACAGGGATGGATCGGATGGTATAGTCTCAGGTATCAAACTTAAGTGATAATGAAAAGCTATGATAGTGGTAAAGTGTGGGAAGGGAGAGGAGCCTTGGTTTGTTCTGTAATTCAGTTCCACTGATGTTTTAAGTTGATGGAAAGACGTGCAAGAGCAGTATATGGTATATCTGTACAATATAACTGTAATTTTACATCTTTCTGTTAATGTATTAATGTTTATTTTTCTTATCAAAGCAATATGCATATTCTTTCCCTTGAAACCACTATAAACTTTAATAAGATTGATCTCTGATTAGCAAAATACGAGTCTCATAAATCAATAGTACAGGTCTATTCTAGCAGTTTTTCTTAAAAATCAATAGAGTTACCATTTGATGTTTTATGAGCTGGAAGTCACATCTTTTTATAGAAAATCTTTTTATGTTACAAAGTTGAAACAGTTACCCAGGAAAACAGTAGCTTTTGTAGTAATCAGAAGCAAAAGGAATTAGTTCTTTGGAGGAACATATTTCTTATCCCTAAAATAACTGCGTTTGAATTTCTCTTGAAACTTTGGTTCAACCTTTGACAGCTACTGTCAATCAACATCCATCATCTTGTGGCCAACCTAGCTGGCAAGCAGTTGTGCTTGCATCTGACACAGATGCTACCCACTTCTATTTGGCTTATGCAAAAGAATACATTAGACATCTGCTACAACATTTGATTGATTTATCATGCAGTGTAAAACTGCTTTAAAAACATGCTGAAATCCTTGGTAATGTTCTAGGAAGTTAAACTTAGATCCTCATTGTTCTTACTTTTCTGAATTATTGAAAATAAAACAAACTGATTCAGAAGATAAATTTTATATATCCTGCAAATGAATTATTTTATTATTCATTATTAATTAATAAGGGTTCAAATAACTTCATGGTGAAAGCTGTGAAACGAGGTGTAGGCACAGAACCATTTGGCTTTTGAGGCAGGATTATAAAAGAGATGACCTACCCTATTAATTCTTTTTTAAGAGAGGATTCAGGATTTGGAGTCAATAGGAGTTCTTTGGTGTTGGCTGGATAAGACAAGCAGTTACTTCTTTGTATTGCGATCAGAAGAAATAAAGGAATGAATTCTTTAGAGAAGCACGTGTTTCTTATCTCAGGAGAAGCAGTGGCACAAACCCCTTCCATTAAACGTTAATGCAATCTTTCCACACCCTCAGCATTGATGTAAATCACTGAAATTATGCAATGTACTTCAGTGGCAATTGCTGAACATTCTGAGGTTCTAGGTGTTATTACGTGTATGCTAACAGAAACACAGTTTAAATGAAGTCTAGTCATGCACTTTTACAAACTTTTGATTACATGCATGTTGAAATCCTGTCTAGTACCCTAAGATTTATGCATGCATTTTATTCCTGATGAAGTGACAGGCTTTCCATAAATTCTGGAAAATCTCAGTACCTAAACCTATTGGTTGCATTTTGGCCCAGTGAAAACCAATCCACTGATTTCTTGCTAGACAATTCCACTAACACTGTTAGGCTGGGGGGGGGGGAAGAACAACACAGAAAGATATGTCCTAAATCAGTAGCCTGAGTTTTCAGCAAGTAGTATCTGTTCACTTTGCGCTTCTGAAAATTAGACATGTAGAAAGCTAAATTAGGTCCAACATTATAATTTTTATACAGTTTTTAACTGTCAGTGCAACAAATGAAAGGCATTAAAATACTTTATTTTTCCAGACTGATGAAAAACCAAGCAAATAAAAGAACCTTTTTTTTAACGATCTGTTAAAATGAATAATGAATCTGTTTTTCAAGGGTTTTTTTGGCATGGTTTTGGTGTTGCAAAGCAATTTGCTCTCCTACTATTTCTACTGTAAGTATTTCATCAATGATGCGATATTAAAGCAATAGAAAATTTGGAAGAGCATTAGTACTCTTCTCTAAGAAAATTATTCAGATGCTAATACTTTTGCCAAATGGCTGCTTCTGTGTTGATGCTTTACAGAATTCACTAAAAATAACAGTAATTAACTTGTCCCTGAAACTATTTCCTATAAATATTTTCATATGCTTTTTTCTAACTAATCAGCAATAGAACTACCCCTGGGGTTCTTTTGTCACCACAGATGGGATGCTAGGATTTGGTCTAGCCAAGGGAGCACAACCCTAACAATACTACAGTTTTCCAGCACTTAAGGGAGAATGTGTAGATGTCTTTGACTAGACACACACTGGTGTAGTAATGCATTGGTTTTTTCCTAGATTTGGAGTGAGGAACTGTGCTCCTGATCATTTTGGGGGGGCCAACTCTGACCATCAACTTTTTTCCAATGGGGGATTTAAAAGATTTGTCTGGTGGCTAATTATTTTTTAAGAGATTTCAGTTTAAAACCTTTGCCAGAATTCACTAGTAATAAGATTTTGCTAAAAGATAGTTAAGATAGTCTTGGTGTTTTTAAATGCTTTGTCCTGTGTTTCTCCAGTGATGTTAAATGAGAATATGTGTTATCACTTTTAATCACTGGGAATATTTGGGTGACCTAGGAGTACATTTATAATCCAGCGCATTGGCGGGAAGCTGAGAGTCTGCCCTTACAGTTGGTTCCGTGGCAGGAACAGGGAGATGCTTGTGCAGAATTTCACACTGTTGGGGCGCACAGATAGTGTGACACAGTACATAAATCAGAACCTTCAGATGAAACATTGGCCAGCTTTTACACCTGACTGTTGGTGATATATTTCATCTAAAAGACCTTTTTGACATATTGGAAGACAGTGAGTTGTTGAGAATTTTAAGTGGAAGAAATGGAAGCCAAGATAGCTCTGTCACGTTCTGAAGAGGTGGTGGAACTTGCTGCAAGTGCTCTCTGTGGTGGAAGAAAAATAGGAGAGAAATATATTAGATAAAGGATGTGGCACATAAACTCTATTTCTTAGCTGCAGTTTGGTCTTTTGTGCTGATTAATGTCATCTGTGCTATACTTGCTTTGCACTTTATTCGCGTATCCTAGCCTCCTCTTCTTTAAATGCTGACACTGTGCTGCTTCTGTATCTGCATGGGCTGCTGCTGTTTGGAGAAAGGGCCTATTTTTGTCATCTGCTTTTAAAAGCCGTTACAGTCCCAGCAGATTGTCCTGACAGTAACTCCATCTTTTGTCATTTGCTGTGGAGAGAAACACAAAGCTCTTCCTTCGCTTACACAGTCCTCACAGGTCATTGTGGAATATAGGTGGCCTACAATCACTGAAGCAAGGGATGTTATTCAGTGCAGTCTCATTTAAATGGTTGTTATATTTCCTTCATTTCATGTTGGCCGGTAATTAATTTTTGATGTGGCTCTTGGCACTATCAAGTGTATCAGCTGCTTTGGGTTCACTGGTCTTCCTTGAACTTTATGCTGGTTTCAGATGTACAACTGCTTCCAAGTGTGTTTTGAAAATACTTTGTAAGGAGCCTTTGCCGTTGCAGTTCACTCCCTACCTGGGTTTTCCGTAGCTCAGCCGTGGAGGTATTTTGGCGGGTGTGCAGAGGCGAGAGGTGTGCATGCCTCTGTGTTCCTGTAGCGTGGGAGGGGTTGGGCTCGCCGGGCTGTGCCTGTAAGGGATAGGAAGACATTTGTTTGATTTCTGTTATGTTTTATTGACCAGTGGTTGATGTGCACGTGGTGCAGAAGGGGGAAATGTGTGACGTAAATTGATTTTGCAATGATTTTTCCTTTTATTTAAAGTGATAGCAAGTGCACTTAGATACAGAGTTTTTCTTTTCTGTATATAAAGTCTAGGTATGTAAATACTTATGGAGAACTTTATTAAGTGAAGAGTACTGAGATTTAAAACAAACAAAACCACAAACTGCCCCCCGCCCCCGATCCCACCAAACTTTAGTGTTCTGTTGCAGTTTCAATCTACATCAAATGGTGAATCTTGAAGACTGCATCCAAACCCAACAGCAAATAAATAGCTGGCCGCTGCTGCTGTCCTGCTGTCTTCTCACATCCTTCATCTCCTGTAACCAGGACAGGCTGATACCTGACGCTTGCCCCAGCCTTATTTCAGCAGCAAGCTTTACAAATGTTGCCAGAGCACACCTGACATACACCCTTTAAAAAATAAAAATAAATGAAAAAAAAAAAAAAAGCACATACTTAACCAAATCACACTGCATCGAGTATAATGGTGGTTTGGCTATTAAGCCAGTGAAAGGATATTCCTGACCGGGAGTGGGGGAGATGGAAACAGTGGCCCAAATAAATATGCCATCTTTTATTGCTTTGTACTACAGACTTTCTTTCTATAAGAGTGAATATTCATGAAATGTTCATGAATATTTGAAGGGATGGTTTCATATTATGTTTTAAGATCTCCTTAAAAAACTCATTTGTTTCCTTCAAATAAATTGTAATGAAGACATTCGCTTCAAATGAATTTAAGTAATACGTGACTGTGTTACTATATTATTCCTGCTTTCTTTTGCAGAAATTTTAGGGAGCGCAGTAAAATACTGAGGTAGTACAATAAATCATTTCTTTAAGCATTTCTGAAAAATTTCTGGACAGAGACTTTTATTTAACTATTTGGCTTACACCCATCTGCATTAGCAATAGTAACGTGGCATTTTGTTACTTATAACAAGCTGTTATATGTGTGACATACGTATGTGTAAATGCACACAGTAGGAACAGGGAAGCTCATTCTATTGTAATCTCCTACTTAGCGTTCTGGTCCTAGTTTATGTGTCTACAGTGTCATTTTAAGGGCTGCTACACTACACCCAAAGTTTTGCATTTTTATGTAATTCCTTCTTGTATAATTCTTTCTTGTATCACAGTTTTTAAGGAGTACTGAGGAATAAAAATAACAGATCATGTTAACCATCTTGTAGCCATTGACATGAAGTAATACATATAATTTTAGGCTACCTGGAGAACTGACATAGTGTCTTCTTCTGTTGTGTGTATTCCAGTGTCCCAGTTAAATTCGGATACACAAACCCTCCAGAACACAGAAACCTATAGACCCCCTTATAGAATTGGCCTCACTCACACCACTTCTGTCAAGGGATGTTATCACCATGTGGCAATGCATCAGAAGTGTTTTAAAAAAAAACTCTAATAATTTAATAATTTCTCCATAAAATGAAAGTGTAATAGAAGTTGTGAGAAATAAGCAAGATTTTTTTTTTTCAGGATTTTTTTATTAGAGTGGTTTTTTTTTTATTGGAGATTACAGACAAAAACCTGAGACCTATGAACCAGATTCCCTGTTTTCCAAGTCATAGGTTGGGCAACAGCCCACCTTCCATTAAGACATACGTTGATGAAACAGTGTCAGATCAAGAGGGAGGTAAAGAGAGATGCTGCTTGTCTGATGAACAGGTGATTTTTAGTCAGGTTAAAAACACTTATCTAACCTCTGTGCATATATCACTTTCATTTACAATTTTCTGGATAATAAAATGATAGGAATTTGCATCTAGTCTACAAGAAAAGCCATGAAACACTCTTGACTGAGGTACTATAGCTATGACTGGTTTTGAACTTGTTTCCATTTTTTTCAGGCACCAATATAACAAAGAGCTAAAAATTGTACTAAAAACTTTATTGAGCTATAATGGAGTATAAAAAAAATACATGTAGAAAATTACTTATAATATTTAATAGGAGTGCCAGCAAGCACCACAATATCATCGCAAATGTGAACAAAGAGCCAGTGCTAAAATTTTTCTGACGTGATATTTGTCTGTAGGATATGCAAATTATGGGGTGTTTTTAAATTTGCAGTTGCAATATCTTGAACTTTATCCACATCCTCAAGGCTGAGGAAGGTGACTCCAACTGCAGAAAAAAACTAACAAGTTCTTTAATTCCTTGTGCTTGAGGTATAATTTGGATTTAGACTTGTATTCAGAATAAAGCTAATTGAGATCGCTGTCCCTGAAATGCACTCAGATGCAATATTAAAGGAAGATTATTTAGGAGTAAACACTGAGACAGCGTAGAGAAGGTTACGGAAGTGAGGGCATGGAAAGCTAATTAGTTTCCTTCAATCCAGTCCCCAAATGAGCCCTTCAGCCTTGCAGATTGGCTGATGAGGAAGAAGAAAGGGTTATGAAACTACACCAGAAGAACTGGGAGAGCTAACAGTGTATTAACAGGTTCTGTACCATCCTGCCTGCGAACCGGATAAGGCTGCTGCATTTCAAAAGCTTCTGGGATAATTACGGTTTTGTGCTAGTTTGCCATATTCAAGAGACTTTCAGAATCCACCTATTTACAAATGTACCCTGAGATAGTTATTTTATCTATGGTTCTTCTAACTTTGTCATTCTATACTTGAAGAGATAGCTCTTAATAGGTAAACACCGCCAGCGATCAGTAAATGGGAAAAAGTAAACAAAAGCACTGAATGATAAAATTGCAAAGCTGCGTTCCAAAAGCGTGTCAGGGAACACAATTAAACATTGGCAATTATCCTACATCTCAGCTTATGTTTCTTTTACAATACAGATTATCACTTGTAGGAATATCAAAAACTGAAGCCAAAATATACAGAGGTTCATATCTGTGTATGGAAGACAGGAATTTTCCTATGTACAGCACTACACTCAATACCACTGCGGTAAAAGCTTTTTCAAAGGCTTTTCGTATTTCCAGTTACGAATTAATTTCTTCTTTCCTCCAAATGCAGGCAAAGCAGTAGGATGCATATCTCTATAGCTGATGCTCCCTGATGATTCTTTTCCTTGACAAGACTATCCTTTTGGTTCTTTAGCACTCACTGATTTTTGACTTTCATCTTCAGTTATGCAATTACAAAAGGTATTTTATCACTGACCCTACATCATACGAAGAGTGTTGTAGGAAGCTGCTGAGCTACTGAGCATCAGAGACCTGTCCTTTACGTGCGTTTGTTGAGTCATTGTAATCTGAGCAATAGGCATTATCCAGGGAAGGTATTAAAAGTACTAAAGTATTTTGAGCTCTGGCTGACCTGAAAATCTCAGAAGAGATTTGGAAGGGAAAATGCAGGTTGGTCTTAGGTCTAAATAATGAAGAATTTGCATGGAAGAAAAGCCTCTGAGAATGTGTTAATATTACCTGCCCATTCAACAAATATTTATTTGTAAGATATACACGTTGCTAGTGTGTTAATTGGCGTTAGCAGAGAAAACCAGGTGCTCCCATGCGGTGGGTTTTGTGCCCCTTTTTAGGTCCTGTTCTTCGTTCATCTTTACCTCTGGGGAGACTTTTTGAATATTTGTGTCTTCATAACTTTCCTTTCGTACCAAGGACATTCAACACATTCTCTTGACTGTTTCAGTGCCGTTTAACTAAAATGTCTTTATTCCATCTATAGCTTTAGCAGTAGCATTGCCAGGATGCTTGGTTGTCCCTGAAGTTGGCTGTAAGCAAAGTTAAGGCCATCTCAATTTATTGTTTCCTATTAATGTTATATTTCCACCCTCTGTAAGATATGTTTCAGAATTATAAAATATCTCCTTTTTGATGCTTCTGAGGCTCGAGATGGCCCATTTGAATTTAGAGTGTATGCAATGTACACAGTTCAGGAAAAGAATTTTACTGGTAACATAACTAGTATCTGCACGTAAACCTTATCTTAATATACACTTATGCTATATGAGAAGAAAAGATATTTGCAAATTCATCAGTTCAGATTTTATAGACAAACTAGAATATTGTCCTTCTGTTGCCATTAAAATCACTCATAAAAAGCAGTAATTTAAACACAGTGCTTATTTTCCTTTATTAAATATTTGAAAGACAGCATGTATTTACTTTCTTACTATCCTGCTTAACAATGGTGAGTTCTAGGTCAATGTGAAGATTCCCAAGGACAAGGAGACTGTAATTGTATAAGCTAGCTGTTTCTGGGCAGCTTTTCAAATAGATTCCCTCCCTCCCACCCGCCCAAGAATATTTTTTTCTTACCTTGAAGTTTTAGTGCTTCTGCTAATCTGTCTCTTTTTGATTTGAAAGCCTCTGAGCTGCCCAACAGACAAGACATTTCTGTGGCAATCAGACATTAGGGATTGGCAGCTCATTTCGGGATTCCAGAGTGTTCAGACAGACTCCTTATTTAGGAGGGCGTTTAGTATGAAAAGTTAGTGGCTCTTCAAAGCAGAAGTCAAGTATGTTTAGGTTGAAGCATAAAGTTAAGCATACATGATCCTAAAGAGCAACCAGTATCTGGCAACAGAGGAATTGTGCCACTAAGAGGTATCTAAATAAACTACATTTTGTGATTGTTTCAATAAGAATCTATTTGACAAAAAAAAAAAAAAAAACAAAGAACAAAAACCAACACCCCCCCAAAAAAAACCCCAAACCCAACCAAAAACACACACAGGAAAGAAAAAGGAAAAAAACCCAAACAAAAACTACACCAACAAAAAACCAACAACCTTGCAAACCAAAAAACCCCAACAGACGGGCTCTAAAATGCAGAAACCCTTTGACCTTGCAACTGAGCAAGTATATGAGATATATGAGGTTTAAGAAAAATCTTCTGCAAATGGAAATGCAGATCTAGTTGAGCACATAAAGATGATACAAGTTTTACCCACCATAGTTTAAAAGCTGGGAATTAGGAGGGCTCTGATGGAATTATTTCAGAGAAGCAGTTAATAAGAAATTAAATATTTCAGACACATGCAGTCTGTGAGGGAGCTGCTGGGTCACTGGGCCCACCAAAGAGTGAAGGGAGCGCTTAAGGTGAATAAGGTTTATGCTGAAAAGCTAAGTGATTTGTAACTCTTTTCAAAAAACGTAAATTAAAATGTCAGAGGAGGTACTTGAAAAATATTTAGCAGAAATAGAAGAGGTCCAGAGAAGGGTGACAATATAATTATAGACCTGGGATGACTTTGTAAGAGGATAGATGTGGAACAATTAGAACCCTCTTTGTGGAGCAGAGAGGAATGAAATGGGACATAAGCAGCATGAAAATAATGAATAAAAACCCCATTTTTATTCCTTTTATAACTGAGTATGTACTTTTTCACAAAAACCTGAAAATAGTCTAGGGCAACTCGCTGCCACAAGCTGTAGAATATTGGATGGTTTCTGTTTTGGGGGTACTATCTAACGTTGCTCTTTGCAATAGGTAGAGTCAAAGAGCTGTAGAAGTTTCAGTGCATCAAACATAAGGCAGCAACACATTAAGCAGAATAATGATGAAATTTATTTTAAAAGTTGGTTATTTTATTAGAGAATTTCTAGAAATTTCCCTGAAGTACCTACTAGAAACCTAGACATAGGAACAGATTAGAAGCAATATTAGTTCTAGCCAATGTACAAGTTCCCTGTGGGAATCCATAATTCAACATACAAGAAGCTGGCAATTCTGTTTCAGTTCAGAAAATCGCTTTAAGAATGTATATATATATGTAGTTTGCTAATATGTTTTCAGAAATTGGCTTTCAACATTTTATTATGTACTTCTTTTTGTCTATGATGTGGTTCTGCACCAAACAACAAAATGAAATCCATTCTTTTACTTGAGCTTTTTATATATGTGCTATATTGCATATAAATTTATATATATACATTATTAAAGAAGAAAACGGTTGTCATCTGCATGACTGAATCTTTAGTATTCTTCTGCTGTTGCTTTCCTGTGCATTCTTGGTTTGTAGCCAAGTTTCATTAACTCATTTTTGCATTCCATTAAAGTCTGAATTCTAAAGGCCAATGCTTTCCCCTCCTATGGAGCACAAGTTAAAATGGAGGCAGAAATGACTAAACGTAATGACTTGTGTGAAAAGTCACTCCTTGGGAATGTACAGGAATGGGAAAGACAGTGTACAGAAACAGCGTGACTCTGCACAGTCTGAGGTGTGGAGGAGAAAATACTAACGCCTTACTGTTTTTGCCTTCATCGCAAGTAATGAAACAATTGCTGTGAATTTACCTTGTGGAAATCAAAATATCTGGGAGGCATCTGGTTAGAATTTGTTCATAAACAGGGCTTTTTCCAATCTGGTTTGTGCTCTATAAGCATTTTAGCATCCTGCTGCAAACACATGTTGACAGTGCAATTAAAGTAGATTATTTATTTTTCCTTACAGCAAATCACCTGTTGTCTATATCCAATATGCTTCCTGAATCTAGGTTTTAGGAAAAAAATGTATATGAAATAAAATTAAGATAGGAGCATTCAGGAATAGATAAGGAGCCAGTTTGGTTAAATGAATTAAGTAACCTTGTCTATCTCTGAATTTTAATACAGACAGTTAATTTATGATAATTTTGATCCTCATTCTGTTCTGCATCCCATGGAGAGACTGATTAACCAAAACCTTATTTATCTCTGGGTATTGGGTTTTTTTACTTTCTGCATGTTATTTACAAGAGTTATTGTCTTAAGATTGAGCACTGGATTGTTTTGTGAGTAAATGTGCAAATACAACAGTTTAGTTCTGAGCTGGTGACATGGTTCGCTTAATTCCTTGCAGAGAGAGATATTCTTTAGAATAAACCCTTTAGACATTCTCTTAAGCAAGCACAATATTATTAACAGTTTACCCATCCAAAATAGAATTGGTTAAAACATGGAAAATAAGTTTTAATATGAAAGCAGAAAAAGCCAGTGAAACTGAAAGCTAAAGTTACATACTATGTCTAATCTACGTGAAATTAGGTGAAGTCCCTTGGATGACGGTTCTTCTAAATGTAGTTCTAAATTGTTCTGGGTAAGGTCATATAATGATTTCTTCCTTAGAATAAACTACCAAAGACACAATTATGTAGAATTCTATTTTCTTGATACTGGTGGTGTTCTGCTTCCTCAAAGACATGATGCAGGAGTTATTGATATAAATAATGTTGTTAAATAATTCATCTTCCTTAAAGGTTTACTTGCTAGAGACAGGGAATAGAGAAACTTGCAGCTTGTGGTTTCTACCTTTTTGTATTTGGAATAAAATCAGACTTGAACCTAAAGCCTTGTGGCTTCTGGTATGATGAGAGCTTTTAATCTAACATCTATATTTCGGCTGCTATGTGCACTTTGTACAGCTGGCTGAGGATTTAGGCAGGGGATTCCATTTGTATATATCAGCAGTTTCATATAAAAGCCACCAACTTTTCCATCAGATGTTTCTGCCAAACTTTGTGTTCAATGGCTACTATCCATGTTCTTCTGTTTCAAATTTAGTGCTAACTCTAGTGAGCATAAAATAGATTTGAAGACAATGAAAAGTGTACTGCTTTATTTCCCTAAGGTATGTGCTGTATATAACTTCAGCTCAAACTAGTTTTGTAAGGAGAGATAAACAAAAAGTTAATCTTCAAATGCAACTATTTCTTTGTTGTTCAATTATTTGTCTAAGTATTGATTTCCTGCATTTTGATAGGTGTCATCCATATATATGTATATCAGGGCCATTGTGTTTTTAATGAAGACCTCGTAGAATAAAAAGGCAACATCAGGTCCAGTAGGTATAAATGACCGCTTAGTTAAAATAATTCCTGGATAAACAATTTTATGTCCCTTATTTTAGAAGTCAAGACTTGCAGTATCACGTGATACCTTTAGGTTCTTACAGCTTTTCATAAACTCCACTGTAAGCACCCAATCTAGAAAATATCCACTTGCATGTACACATTTACCTCTAAATATTGTCATGTTTTGATGCTTGGCTGTAAGCAGGCATGTGCGCATGATACAGGGCACAAGTGGCAAATCACTGCACGTAATCTAATTGAACTATGCACATACAGAGGTACCCGTACCCTTGACACCTCCAGTGTATCTGAGTATACCTCAAGTGATCCTCAATGGTTTATTGACCACGTATCATTCTTTCCTTTCTCTGTTCCTTTGAAATCCCATATTTTCCTATAGCTTCCTGGGCAACATACACACATCTCAAGACAGATGCTGTCTTACGGCAGGATCCCGATTCTGGCATTAGTGGAAGACTCCAAGATCTGCTTTGCAAATAGTCATGCTGAACATCAGTGTTCTCTATCCTGCAGTGCACCTGTCCTCCTACTCTTTCATACTCAAATGCAAGGATGGAGCTGAACATTAAAGTGACACTTTATAAATTTACCATGCACTAAATTTTATATCATTTTATGCAGAAGAATTTTGTCTATTTTCTTTCCAAAATATTCAGATTAGTTCCTTTTTTCCCCACCAGAGCTTTAATACCAGTTATGAATAGGAAAAAAAACCAAACAACCCTATTGTGCTGCAGAAATATCATGGTTTACATTTAATCAGACAGAAGAGAAAATAGACCTTTCTAAGGATATTGATGATGTACTTGACAAGTTGTCTTATTTCAGAAGTGTGAGGCGGGAGGAACAGTCCATCTGTATCTGGAAAAGGTAGGAATTTCACCCAGCTCATGAACTACGACTGTGAGTTCTTGAGCTCATTGTGTAAGTATGTCGTTGTTCACCCATAGTTTGCTTTAGGACCATCAGAAATGTCTTGCTGCTTCAATGTATATTCTACCAAGAAGAAAGTGCGGCAGTTTCATGGACTTTGTGAAGAGTTGAAGTGGTGGGTAGGGCTCTATATAGCATGTGAAAATCGTGGTTTTGAATGTTAGACCTTTATATGCGTATTTCTTCCTTTAAATTGCTCCACTTACTACGAAAGCTTTTTTAAATGTACATATTTCCTCCAGCTTATTTCATATCCGTTTTATAAAACAGTCGTAACCTAACAGAAGTAGTAAGACAGTTTTGATTAGACTTGTTAGACTTCTCGCTGCAGACTTACAGAGCTGCATTTCTGTATTACTGGCTTAAGAAAAGGTGCTCTCACTTTGCTTCTGCTTGATCATCTCCTGAAGTAAATGAATAGCTCAAATAGAAGGGAAATAAAGAACTCCTTGGTGACTGTTCGACAAATATACCTTTATTAGCTCTATAGTCAAACTCTTCCCTCAGTATAAACGTAAACATAAATACATGTGAACTTCTTCCCTGTTACTAATATCCTTGAGATAGAACAAGCATTTAAACAAGTAGTGTTAGGCTAAGTTAAATGAAAATCCTCAAAGCATTCTCCATGTCTCGTGCCACATTAAACCAGTGAAATCGTTTTTAAACACACTGCTGTTCTGCATAAAAGGCCATATCTGAAATATGATATTTTTTTTTGAGGGGGTTAGAATTCATCTTTATAATGGGTGACAAATTTGGGGAAGAAAATCTTGAATGTCCTCAACTATTTCTTTGCTTTCCTAAATCTAAAACTTCTGTCTTTGAATAGGTAACTCACAAAACAGATAACGTTATTTCTATATGATCCTGCAATTAGCCTCACCCTGGAAAACAACCATATTTACGAAACTTTATTTTTGCCATTGGGCAAATGAAATAACACAGGTGTAGGCATATTCTGCTTTAGGGCCAGTCTCCAGTGGGTGCTAGAGTGCAGCTGCCAGCTGCCCTTAGAGCTGAGAATTTTCTTTCCAAAGCCTGTATTATCTTTGGTTTATGACTGACCCCAGCTCAGCTGTTAATGAGTAGAGTTGTATTTTTTTTCTTTTTCTTTTCATACAAAAGGTAAGTTCAGCCAGCTTGTCTTCCAGGTCAGTTCGTCCTCTTCCTTTTCTTCAAGCTAAATAGCACTGACTAATTCCTCTTAACTAAACTATTCAATTTTCCAAATCAGTGCCAGTCCTTTCTTGTTTCTTTGTCTCATGTATTTTGTACATTTTTAATCACACATAATGCGCAATGAAGGTTCATGTTCTTAAGCTGCACTTACATATCTTTCTACTTCCATGGATTAGCAAGTACAGCTCTAAGTGTCACGGGGGCTTTTTCCCCATGTCCTGCTCTGGTTCTGAGATCATTTCATGGCCCACAATGAAAGAATGGTTGACGCTGGGTTCACAACATTATGAATTCTTTTAATGGTCTTCTTCTTGTGTCCCAGTCCCCTCACAATCTGAGGGAAACAAAACCCTGAGGTGGAAGGGCTGGGAGCTAAGGAGTGCCAACGTCATGGAATGTGTTTTCTTTCTCTTGCTGCCCCTGTGCCTGATTGAGGGACTCCTAAGAGGAGACTCTCGAGGGCAGGTATCTCATTTCTTCTTACTGAAATGATGCATATAAAGATATTCAAATCAAAACTGTCCTCGTTCTGAAAGTCTTAGGAGTACTCATAAAAAGAGGCACAAAGGAGAATGATCACATACTACTTCAGGAAGTATTTCAATCTCTGAAAATTATTATATTTCTTTGAAGGAAACCCAAACAACATCGGTTCTTTAAAATTATCTATTTCCTGAGAAATAAAAATTGAAAGACCCCTTCTCATGAATTAATTTTTCTTCAAACAGTCTGGAATCTTAAATGCTTTGTGGCTTATTTGGAAGCAACTTCTTTTATGTGTCACTTATGGATTTGCACTTAAAATTTATGCAGGGCTAGTGAAAAAGTACTTCTTTCTGTCAGATTGTAGTCTGACTATGTTTCTTCTGGCTTTTGTATTTATTGCGCTACTGTTTTCTTTTGTGATTTCATGATTAATCAAATGAGAGGGCAGAACAAATACTAGCTAGTCAAAATGGTTTTTCTGTCTCATAGTTCTGAGAATCTAATTTTGACTTTGAAATTAATATTTCTCCAGAACATAGGGCCAGGATGCTACTTGGCCTTGGTTTTCACTCAAGTGCTTGACATAAGCAACTCTTTGACCAAGAAAGATACTAAAACCATGATAAGTTGGTTTTGTGTTTTGTGTTTGGATTTTTTTGTCTGTCTAATGAATCCTTCAGTGGTCTATTAGAACACCCTCACATTGCTCCAGCACCAGATATTTTCTGGATGTTACTTACTTTCTTGCCATATATTTTTCTTATTTTGTTACTTGATTCTTCTTTTTATCTCTTGTAAATCTCTGCTGCTTTTACTTGATGAGATCTTCTTGCTGCTGCTTCTTCTCTTGGCTTAAGATGCCTAGTATATAACCTTTTTTAATCTTGTTTCGAGTCGGTTTAGACCTTAACTTTTGTCAGGTAGTATTGCTGGGTTTCTACACTACTGTAACTTTAGAAATCAGGTAGCTTTATTTCTTCCTCACACAATATTTATGTTAATCAAGCTTCAAATTATTGGAGTCTTTATTTGTAAGAACTTTTTCCAGTTTTATTTAATCTGGTGCACTGGGCATTCTTGTGACCATACCCATTATGACAAAAATCAGGCCTCTCTGCTATGTCCTGCCTTTCCTAACACCACATGCGAAGAAAGGAGACAACGAAGGGCATCGTTCCGGAGAGCTCAAAGGGAATGTGGCATGATCTGAATTAGCTGATCACTTCCAGTTTAGATAAAGCAACCTGCTTCCTGGAAGTCACAGCATATTCAGTCTGTTTGCCCTTTAGTACTAAATTAATGCACTGTATCTCAAAAAGTGGACCATAATTCCTTGACGCAATCCAGCCTAAAGAATCCACTTTGCTGTGAATTCTCCTGAGTTCTTTGTCTCAGCTTTCACTTGAGTTTCCCCTCAATTACCAGCTGGTGTTCAAGCACTGTTGAGGTTGTCATCAGTTTGATCTTCTTTGAAGTATCCTAGGTATGGACTGTGAACCATGCTGTGTTCTTTACTCTAGAGATACAGTACAAAATGAAAATTTAAGACCCAAAGAATGAAAGGAGGATTACACGTTTTGTACGATAGACGGGAAACTAAGTATAGCAGCAACCTTGCTGAGGACACTGCATTCATTAAGGCAGCAACTAAAAATAAGTTTTAAAAAGGCATGAGCTTTTCACATTGATGTGAGGGATGTCTGTTTTTTAAGAAAGAAAATCCCAGTGTGTTGAATTAATTTTTCACTCACGCTGAGAGTGGGAGATCTGTACAAGGTTAGCAGCAGAAGAAACACAGTGTTTGAAAATCACACTGCAGTGTGGAGCCTAAAGCTGGTTCATGCCACAGTATAGGATACTTCCATGTTTACTCAGGGTAAGATGCTACCGCAGGCTCTAACGGGTCGTGTCTGAAAGTGTTCCAGGGAGAGCAAGAACAGATAACCCAATTGAGGTTCCAGAAGATCTGCGCTTTGCCCAGGTTCTGCAGAGTCTTGCATAGAGCTTAAGCTGACAGCACCTGCAGAACTGGAGCCTTTGGGAAATTTGACAGCTGTTATAATAATTCCTTTATCTAGGAGTTAGAAGCCTCTCTTGAGAAAAATTGTAGTTAACGGTCCCTTCATGTCCAAAGGAATGGGTAGGATTTAGGATTTACAGTGTCAGGCAGAACATGTGGCACCAGTTTGTTTATCTGCACTGAAATTGGGCAATGTCAAATACTTGTTAGAACTTTATTTATTTAAGTGTATCATCTTACGGATGCTATGTGTATATAGCTTTAGTCTCTGCTTAACTAAAAAGGGAGGATAGCTTGCTTTGGCAGGACAGTACATGTACTACGTTTCCTGCTTAAAATAATGAAAAAAGAGTGACGTGAGTGTGTCCTAGTAACTGAAAACAAAATGAAAACCAGAATGAACTAAAGGAAAAAGTATGGATTTTATTTAGCTTCTACTTTTAATATTTCTTGATAGATGTTTAAATTATATAGAAGAGAGAGAAAAGCCATTAAATTAATCAAGCAAATATAAATTAATCAGCAAATATAAATTTGATAAATCAACTAATTATTCTAAAAATATATATTAAGTGGTAAACATTGTTAAATGAAAAGATATTTCTGTTTTAATTGGAGTGCAGTTATTTCAACATCTAGCATAGTACTAATTTGGGGACATGAATAACCTCAACATAACAGAATATATTGCAACATTCTTCAGCTGCTCCAGTTTCCATACAGTCTGTGTTCTGCAAAGGAGTGACCTTGTTGCTAGGGGAATTCATGGTACGTGGTGAAAATGGTTGGAGCCATAGATGATTTACTCTGATTTTAAGCCTGCTCAAATCAAAGATTTTCCTCCTTACTTCAGTGAATTTAGGACCCGCTAGGATTTTAGGAATCATAGTGATACTTTTTCAGTACATGTGATGCTTTTCAGTCTTATTTTCTATGAGAATGCATTTCTGAACTTGAGCTAAATTCTACCTGTAGCTGCATTTGCATTCTGCCATTAGACTGATGAGTCGTGAAGATCTGAGAGGCAATATGCTAATAAAAATAAGATGCTTTCTTTAACGGAATGCATATTGGAGCCTTAATATCTAAAGACATAGAAAGACAAAATATGCTCCCAAAGAATGAAAAACAATATGCCGTAATGTTAAATTAGGATTATAGATTTAATGAAATAGAAAAGGGAAAAATCAGTAACAGGCAAGTGTTCTAAAATTACTTTGATTCTAGTTAAATATATATGATGCAGTTCTCAAGAGATGCCACTAAGCTGAGACAGATTCACATCTTTGGCACTTGGGGAACACATACAAAGCTGACTAACTGGGTCAGTGAACGCGGCTTATGGAAAGTGACTGCAACAGATGCTGCGTTTCTAAGGGTGGTATGTAGATAGCTATGGTAGTTAATGGCTTAATTCTCTCAATTTAAACTGCAGGTCTCCAAAGTATTTTAATCGGATGAACTTCATCCTACTATTCTTAACAAAGAGGTGGAGGAGAGAGAGAAGTTGTGGGGACTTGGTTCAATTGACAGATACAGGAGAAAGAAACGACTCCTCCTGGCAGCCCTTTACACTGACTTCTGCGGTCCTCTTTTACAGTCCCCGTCGCACATTCCTCAGACCTTTTCTCAACAGAAACCTTTGGTACAGTGTATCTTGGCTTTCCAATGCACAAACTGTGGTCTTTTCTCATCATTCATTACTTAAACGATATTGGCTGAAAATTAAAAATGTAATACATCCAAGTACAGTTTACTTCAGTTAAAATTATTGAAACCAGCAACTTCTAAGGGCTAGAACTATATTAAAGTTGCTGTTTATTTAGTATTCTGCTGTACAAAGGAAATGGTGTGACCTACAGGAGAAGTCACCGTGAACAAAGTCAGAAAGAAAGGCTCTAAGCTTGCAGTATATGTCAAAGTTATCCTCATTTACCCCTAAAGAAACTTGGAGACAGTATTTCTGTCTAATAATGCGTACTTATTCTTCATGCTTACTGATCGGGTTTCTTTGTATAAGCCACTTGAACTTTTTTTGGTGAATGAAAGATTTCTTAACATATGACGGTTGAGAATTGTCTTCTAGATCCCAGTGCTAACACTAGTGTGCTTGTCTGAAATACTGAATGCTATCATTGCATTTTTTTAATTTCCAGAAATTGCACTTGGAAGTAGTGCAGTTAGGATGTTTTGCACCACGTCCTCACCTGCTATTGGTTAATTATTGTCGGAAAGACTGGTTATTGTGCTAACTCCCAAGGAGGATGTAGCCTTTCAATTCTGGCAGCAGCATTCTCAGAACGGTGTCACCATACTTCTCTGTAATGGATCCTCAGACGACAGAACCTGCCCTACAGTCATACAGCCATGGCTTGCTTATTGGGCATCAGTGTACGTGTACCTAATCCAAGCCATTCTTGGATAGAAGTATACTGAAAGTAGTATTTGGATCTTGAGATCTAAATGTCAGCTGTGCTGAAACTTGTCTTCAAACAGGTAGATTTTGACAGCACATTAAAGGAGAAGGGGAAAAAAGTGAAGACGTGAGACTTCTTTTGTCCTCAAGGGTGGAGGGATAGAGCACTTTTAGATAAGCCAATTATTTTCTTTTTCTTTTCTTACAGTTAATTTTTTTGCCTAAATTCATATTTAAGTAGGAATTCTTCTTCTGTCCGCACGGTGATAAATGGCAGGTTGTTCAACATGAATAGCAACTTTGGCTTAATGAAAACAAACATTAACAGAAATAGGGAAATCTCTGGACTGCAACAAATGTGCTCCTTCCTAATCAGTTTCCCTTGTCTATAAAATACACCCACATACCAGAAAAAGTTCATAAAGCGAGAGCTGCAAGGCATCAATGATAATGCATTTTAGTTGCAGAATTCACTGCAGAGTGAATGTCATACACAGCTTTCGTTGTTATCTGAAACCATTAAGCCTACTCATAATCTGCATGCTGATGCCAGAGCAATCAGACCGCAGTATTTCACTAAGACCACTTATGACATCTGTCATATTACTCAGTTGCTGTGAAGATGCCTCAGGTTTCCCCCCTGCAGAACAAACTCTTGATGTGTCCAGCTTTTGCTGGCAAGTAAGTTGATTTTTTTTTCATCTCCCAATTGTCTGAAATGGTTCATAATACGTAACATTAGTGAATGTAAGCAATGGTCAAAGTGTGAATGGATTGTTCTTAAGCAACAATCAAAACTGCTTGGAGGATGAAACCAAAGCACACTG
Source organism: Pluvialis apricaria (assembly GCA_017639485.1). Lineage (NCBI taxonomy): Eukaryota > Metazoa > Chordata > Aves > Charadriiformes > Charadriidae > Pluvialis > Pluvialis apricaria. The sequence continues at coordinate 3,165,799 of CM030018.1, read as the reverse complement.
GCTCTTAGGGATATTCTCTTCATAGTACCTGGTTGGTATTTTCATCTCTTTAAAAGAGTACCAGAGACAATTGGCAGTGAGTTACTCATAGATAAATAATAATATAAACCAAAGTAAACATTGTGGCACCCACAGGTGGCACAGTACTTTTGCTTTTGTACTTTGATGTTGGAAGTTGAATCCTCCCCCTATAATATATGGAATTGATGTTAATTCTACTTCTGCAAATTAAGTGCAGAAATACACATTTGAATAAAAAGAGAAACTTTCCTTACACACATCTCAATGATGACAAGTGATTTTAAGATGGAAATTCGTGGCGGATGCCCACTAAAGAGTTAAGAAACTCCGTCTTTCTGGTTATTATGAAATTAAACCATCTGCTCTGCTTAGAAGTCCACGCAAGATCCTTTGCTGCCTAAAGCCAGCATCTGTTGAGAGCATGCTGTATGTGTATAGTTAAATCCAGGGGTTAAGAGGAGCGGTAGCTGCTCTCTCAGCCCATAGATGGGTAACAGTTGCTAAGATACCGTGTGGGCTGTGGGGTGAGGAAGGGTCTCTCTCTCCTACCTCCTGGCTTGGGCTTGGGTACAGAGAGCAGTAAATTTCACTCATAGTGGGCGGATTGAATAAATCCTTCCTTGATGAATCCTTGCCAAAAATAGGGCCTAAGTCATCTCTCCCAAAGTTCATTATTCCTCTTCTCCGTATTCGACAAGGTCCTTTGTCTTGTGGCACTTCATTTGCCTTTCATTTCCCCACTGGCATTGAACCTTCTGTTTGTAACCATGTTGTTTTTCCCTCCTGCTCTCAGCTTCAGATTTCTTCTCGCTTGTTGTACCCGGGAAGCGCAGATCTGTGGGAGATGCACCATCTGGAAGCGCCAGCGTGGTGTTTTTCTTTCAGTAGCATGTCTCGCTGCAATTTCTGCCACTTGATGTTTCCAGATGACAAGTGCCTTCCAAATTAATCCCCTTCTGTTCCCAAGGCGTAAGTAAAGAGGAGCTCCTTCCCAAGTTCTACACGCGCCCTAGCACTTCCTTCTGACAATGGTTTTGGGAGGTGTAATAGCTCCATGCTCAGGAGCTCTGACTCCTAATTGAGCGGCTGATGAAAGGAGATCCCATTATGTGTAACTGTTGGAGTGAGGGGAATATCCTATTATCCTTGTCTGGGGAAAGGGGGAGGAAAAAAAAGAGTAGCTGGATCTCTTTGTGAAATCAGTTTCTTGGAGCCATAAAAGTTAATCCACCATCATATAGTAGGGGAAAAAAACCCTCAATTTTTATTTCTGAAATAAAAAATCTCTGGTCCAGTGATAATCATTACTAATCAGGTCCGTATTCCTTCTGCATTTTTCTGAGGAAAAAAAGTCAGTCAGACTTACCACTAACATGGGCTAATCCCTTGGACTTTTTTCTGCTTATATTAAATGTAAATCTAGCCTGTCTTGCAGGGAACTGGCAGATGGAAATGACCTTGTATCTTGTTCTGTGCGTGCGTTACTCAATGGTCATTTGGTAATCAGTAATAAAGAAGGGGCAAATTATTCTCATTCCTGTCTATGTGAAGTTTGTCCAAATAAGAGAATTTTTCTTGAAGGAACTGCATGATCATGATCAACTTAAAGAGTTATGAGAATATGGATGAGGAGAGAATGGAAAAGACCTTCTTAAAATTCTTCATCACAGGGGAATATTATGCCCAGTTGCTTTCATAGAATCATAGAATGGTTGAGGTTGGAAGGGGCCTAGAAGATCATCGAGTTCCAACCCCCCTGCCACAGGCAGGGACACCTCTCACTAGACCAGGTTGCCCAAGGCCACGTCCAGCCTGGCCTTGAACACCTCCAGGGATGGGGCTTCAACAACTTCTCTGGGCAACCTGTTCCAGTGCCTCACCACCCATCAAAACGGCATCATGGACGCGCACATCTGAGCAAATAGCGAGTTGACTTAAACTTGCTGTGAAGAGAGCGAGTCTTTTGTAGTGTATTGTCAAGCTTAGTATAAGTTAACAGTTCATTTTGTTTTAATGATTAATATTTTAATGTAAAATATAGACACCTACGTTTCAAGCGTGCTGATAAAGGAAAAGTACCAATGCAGTATCACAGGATCAATCTTTTAGTTCAGGTATGGGTGAGTTTTCAGTGTTGTGAATAATTAATGGTTTTTAAGATTCAAAAACCAGAGAGACAACCCTTGCCCTCATTTTCCATATGCATATTAAGGAACCCTTTTGAGGAGATTTGGCTGGCTAATGTGGCTTCGAGCTAAATGTTTGCACAATGCAAGGTCAGCAGTCAGTCAGTCATAAATCATAAATCCGTTGTAATGTTAGATATGTAAGTTAAAAGGTTGTTACTAGACTTCATTTTTATGTATTTACGTATGGTCTGTTCCCTCTTTACTACCTTGTTTGCTTTTTATTCCTCTAAAACATTGTCTAATAATCCACTCTTCCCTTTTTTTCTGAACAAAAAGGAATTGAATAATTTTCACATAGCCATAAAAAGGTTTCAAAGGAAATGGCCCCAACAATCTCAGAATGTAGGTTGATCTGATATTTTAAATACAACATTGTACAAGTTGACATTTTCAGTATGTTGTGCTGTATTAATGTATTGAAGAAACAAAGCATGATCATGAAAAGTGGTTAATTTGGGGTAAAATGGGATCTTGGCAAGAGGCTTGAAGCAGTATAGACAATTAATTCAGACAAATCAGGGTGCTTTTAAATCCTAAAAAAAATTGAATAAATAAGAACTTCTTTCTTATTAAGGTGGTTATTAATTTGTAGAACTGAACATTAGAAGTTCACTCCAAAAGCTATTCTAACACATCTAATTACAACTTGATTAAATTTTCTTAAAGTTCTAATTAACTTGAATTAAATGAACTTGGATGTTTTTAAAGAAATACAAGGCTAAAATCAATGCAAGCATGTACTAAAACAGTTTAGAAATTTAGTTTAAAAATTTTGGAGTGAGATGACGACTTCTAATACAAGCAGGGTCACACAAGGAATATTTTCACTGGGTGATTGTGAAATTGTAGTTTTCTTGTAATATATTTGCAGTATTATTTCCAAAGCTCACCCCTAAAACCACAACTGAGATTATACGGTTGTTAATGACAGGTATATGTCCTGGATAGTAATTGTCTGACTAAAAAAGCCTCAGCAAACCTGAAGCTGTCTCATTAACAAGTGGAGCTTCTCTGAACCATTTTCCTTATTCTCAGCCTGAGGAAAGCTGTCTACCGTGCAAGAAAGGAAATTTTAAAGAAAGAATACTCTTCCCACCTAACCAAACACTTTCAAGTGAAAAGAATATTTGTAATTTAAAAGTTATATAAATTTTGAGATTATTTTTATCATTTATTGGAAACATTTTTCAAGAAAATTAAAATTCCAGGGTCATTCTACAATAAAAATCAAAGCAAACATTCCTTGGTATTAAAACCAGACATATTTAGAGACTGAGAATTATTTATTTTTTTGTTACAGTTATTAAAATATTTACCATTTTATTGTAGCAGAGGTATTCCTGATTTTTTAAAACCAATACATTCAGGGCTGAAAATATTTTCAAAAGGGAAGTTAAGGGGGTTTGTGGTCATCTCACTCTTCATGCACTGTCCCATCTGCCAAGAAACTTACCCCTAAAATGGTGTATTTCCTTCCCACTATTTGCTGCACAGCTGTCTGATGACCATTGTCATAGGGAGGGTGGAAGTCTCCTTTTTTTTTAATGAGTACAGTGAGATGCATTTCGTGTCAGAAACTTTGCTTTGTCTGCTTTTGGCTATGGGTAAATAGTAGAACTAAAGCTCTTGGAAGTACTGCGGCAGTTTTTCAAACTGGGGGGAAATGGCAGTAGGGATAGGGATAGCTGGGCTCCCCTTCTGTAATTTTTATCATAAACAGAAGTATTTTCCTTTTGTTGATTAAGCGTACAATTTCAGTTGTGTGGCTCTATCTCACGGCAGTTTATTAATCCGTGTTACACACATGCGGGTTTTGCACTGGTATGATAGGGGAGAAAACCTGCTGAAGCTAATACCTTCAGCGACAGTCCATTCAAAATTATTGAGAGTTGAGGATGGACTACTAAATTAGGCAGCAAAGCTTATAGAAAAAGAATTTAGAGGGGAAAAAAAGGCCACCCTAATTATTGGAATGGATCTCGGGAGAGTCCAGCTGCTTGTGTGATTTTTGGCCCAGTTTTCTCCCTTTCTGTGCTCTGGTTCCTCCTGCAGAATTAGAACAGAATGTTTTGCTGCTTCAGACTTGTAAAGATTAGTGTATGCTAATCCTTATGGGTTTGGGGACCTTCGCAGGTCTGGGAATATGCTTATAATCATTCCTTTCTCTTGAAGTATTAGAAGTGGCTATTTCAGCCAGACAGTAAAGAGTTGCATTAGATTTTTGATAATTTCTGAATTGCTCATTGTTGGAATAGACGCTGACTGTTAATTTTTGTATTTAGTGTAGAATGACAGTCAATAGTTTGGCCAGCCACCAAAGCAGGTGATGGTATTTCTAAGACTCCCGTAGCACCTAAATATCCTCCAAGACAGATTATTTAATTCTTGTGATACATCCATTAGGAATATCAACAAAATTGGTAAAAATTAATTAGTTGGTACTGTTACGTAAAATCTGCGTTTCCATTCAATGCTATTATTATAAAGCTATGTCAAATGATAGTTCCCTTGCAAAATAACTCCTCTGCAGATGTTTGTCACCTTTTAATTGATACTTTTACAGCATTATTTCTCCTTATAGATCAGATTGCTAAGATTGATGTTTCTACAATGCAATTGCTGAATACTTTTTTTAAAAAAAAAGATTGAAACCCTCCAGTATATTGATTTGGAGTCAAAACATCCCTCAAAAATATCAACAAACTACATATTGGTAATTTCTATTCATAAATAAGTTTTAGGAATGCAACTGAGCTTACAACTCCCTAGCAGCTATGATATGAACCCAGTAAGGGAGCACTAGGACATGGTAAGAATTAGCTCTGCAACAGCAAATAGCAGCGTCCTGCGATGCTGCTGTCTGCAACAGTGCCATCAATAAATACGTACCAGCATAGCATATGCTTGTATACATTAGCATAGATTGGAAATGATGGTTCCACGTCATCAAAACACTGGCTATGCTTGACAGTGGCTGCCAGGGCTACCTGTGCCTATCTTTTGCGGGTTTGGGTAGCTGGATTCTTTTTTTTCCTTCTGACAAAACCATAAAACTACACTGTGGTCAGTCCCTCAGGCCCTCCATTGATCACGTATCCGGGGAAAACAGTCTTGTTTTTCTTGAGTTGCTTCTTGTTCAAATTATGAGCGCTCAGTGGATTGGGACTCTTGTTTCGCCTTTTGTGCTCCCTGCAGAAGGGGGCTCAGCCAGGGAGCGGTGGTGAGGAACAGCCAGCGGGCCCATCAATGGTGCGCAGATCCGTGATCTCTCCGGTAGGTTGCTGGCAGTTTCTAATAACCTCTTTCACAGTAATATTCACAAAACTGTAGCGGGATGAGAATGTCACCAGGAGTTTCAGTTTAAGGTAGAATCACTTTATTTGTCTAACTTCGCCTAACGTTTTCCCTGCCTTCGGGCTTTTTCTGCCCCCTTTAATGCTTTGCTGCGCTCCCAAAGTCTCGGTGGAGAAATTCCTGCGCATAATTGATAGAGCGCCAGAGACTGTGGGTTCCTATCAATGAGATTATAAAATACAAACCTCAGTAACAAGGAGAAAGCATGTGGATAGCAGATGAAGCTCTAATTTTCACAATTATGTTTACCTGTGTATTTTTTAAACTTTAAGGCCAAAAAGAGCTCCAAATGGGAACCGGGGGCGGAGGGGGAATGGACACGACAACCAAACAAAAAAACAGAAAAGTTGGAGTTTTTTTCTGCTGACTTACAGCTCCTGTACCCTGACAGGTTGTTTTGCTTTTCTCCTTCAGTCATCTGAGATATCAACAGCAATTGCTAGTTCCGTGGCTATCATCTGTTAAGGCGTACCTCATAAAAGGGGTACTGGACATCATTCCAGATGAAGTGGCTCTACCTGCGGACCCTAAGTAGCAGGACATAAAGAGCTAGCCATTAAGGTTTTGACAGTACTGCTCTACCATGTATGCCTTTTGTGGGGGACAGTTCGTTATTGCAGACTTATTCTGTACTGCACGGAAGATGTTGATGTAGAAAACACTGACGTCTTGTAGCATATTCTGTGCTGCTGTTTCGGGTAAGACAGGTTATTGTCATATGTCGCTGATGGTAGATTTATATGGTAGAGGAACTAAGATTTGTCCAGCAGGGAGGTGAAGAACATCAACTGTATAAGCAAGTTGTCATCCTTGGGCATCTTTTTCCTAAAATTAAAGGCGGGGTGGGGGGGAGAAGATTTTGCTAATGGCATGAACTGACTTGTGGAAAGCAGTTGACAACATGAAGTTGGCAATTCTTGGTTAACAAACTCGCAATACAGCTGAAAGCACATTCAGAAGCCTTGGGTGCCAAAGGGAACAGACGTGGAGAAAGATGAAATGAAATGTAAGTCCCCATGAACTCCAGTTACCAGGGCTGCTGTCTCATCGCCCTCAAGAAAAGTGACACTTTCAACATTTTACAGAAAATTTGGTTTTCTCAGGAATTAGTCTGGATAATTGGCGGGGGGGGGGAGTTTACTCTAGCTCAGGCACAGAAAGGGGAAGCTTAGCAATGGAAAAGACACCTTAGGTTACCTTGTCTTTCCTCCTCATCGGGGCAGCACAATTATTTACGCTGTAGCTGAGCATTTGCCTAGGTTCTTTTAAATCTCCTGTAACACCGCATTGCTCCAAGAACAGTGTATATTTGTAAGGCTCTTTCTCTCTCTCCCTTCTCCATTTCTCTGCCTACATCAGATTTTATATGAAGGCCAATAACCCAAAACATCTCCCTGAGTTCTGAATTCCTACCTCAAATACCTTTTATACAGATGTTTCCTGCATTTTTTCAAGTTTTCCTACCAGTGCTAAACAAAGTAGCACTTAACATGTATAAAAACAGAGGCAAAGAAAAATTATTAACTTGAGTTGATGTTATTTCAACATTGTTTAGTTCAAATTCTGTTCAGAGTCGAACTCCATCAGAGATTCAACCCAGCGGTTATCAAATGCAATACCTGTCACAAGACTAATTGTTCATTCACTTAAGATTGGAACTGTTCTGTTTGTTCTTACTGAGCACATTTGAAATTTGAATAACTTATGCAAAATATTGTAGTCTTAAAACTCTGTTTGGATTATTGAAAATGATTTGAACAAATAGCTGAAGTTGTTTATTTGTTAGATTTTTACTTTTAGCCTGTAATGCTTGTCACATTCACAAACCAAACATCTTTTCTCCAGATCACCTATTTTTTAATTACATATTTCCAGCAACATAAAATGTTTCTTTTGATTTAGAAGAGGAATTTGATGAATTTATAGGAAATGCATAGAGACACTAAATCAACCACCTGTGGGACTAAAATTTGTTCCCTTTTGTGCATGCAGATTAAAATGCTGAGTTTAGACAGCTGTGCCCTTGGTGATCTGTCTGCAGTAGTTTAAGAAATTAAATTGCAACAACTCTTTGTTTCCATCTTCATTCTCCATTTACATGTTCCCTTTTCTTGTCAGATCGAAGTGGAATAGATTAGTGTAAACCCACCCCCAAATAACAACTGTGTTGGAGTGGAAATGCTCACATGGTTAAAAATGACATTATTTTTGTACCTCTTTTCTTATATAAGAGGAAGAGAAATTGGCTTACAACTAAGAAAGTTTCCAGCAGGTGTATGTGTAAAAGGAATAGGACATTGTGTTTCCATTGCTGCACTGTTAGAAAGAAATAATTTTGCAGGTACAATTTGTCAGCCTGATGCTGATATAATGTAATAGAAAAAGTAAAAAGAAAAAACAGTATAGCAAAATGGACAGTTTATGCTGACTTCATCATCCCAACGAGAATCTGCAGTTCAGATCTTATTTACAGTGAAATGTAAGGAGTTCAAAGTCGGTATTTAATCATGAATTTGACTTGCTACAGAGAGGGGAGAAATCTGTAAAGCACAGGGAGGATGAGTTTATTTGTCGACTTGATTCATGTACTTGTTTCACTTTTAAAGCTCTTTAAGTTCAACAGAGATAAACAATCGGATTTATTAACTACGAAAACATTAAGCTTTTTAATGGTGTTCAGCAGCCTCATAGAGTATAAAATAGCTTAGATCTCCAAACAGCTTTTGCTGCAAAGCTCCGGCAGAATCCTGAAGGTTAATATCTTTGGTCACCTTACAAGGGGGAAAGCACAGAAAGCAGGTGACTTGTGCGAGATCACCTGCTTCTCTCTGGCTGCAGGGCCATTGACATTGGCTAGTCTATTTTTACTTTGTATTTTAATCTCTGTCTGCCATTATCAAGGGCAAAAGGCTGAGTGTACCAACTTGAGACGACAGCTAAACCCAGTCAAATTCAGCTACTGTCTTTTTGTGTCCTTAAGCTTTGTTTTGAATTAGGCAGTACATGCATTATGTCAGAGATCAGAAATCGGACAGCAGCGAAACAGTACGTTCTGGGACAGCACTACCAGCACAGATAGCCCTTTTTTCATTCTCTGGCAAGCATCCAGTTGCTCGCTATAGCCCTGAAAGCCAGGTTTCTGAGCCAGAAAGGAGGACTTAAGTGAAATGCAGCCCAAGCTTATGATTTCACATCTTGAGACAATGTGTGCTGAAGCGGAATAAAATAGCAAATTTGGTAACTGTCATCTCATTCAGGTAGAAGAAAAGTGCTGAAATGATTTAGAAAAGAAAAAAAACCAACCCCAAACCTCACATTGCTGAAGAAAATGTGCTTGACTGTACTTGAAAACAAGTTACGGTGCAAGTTACCTGTATCTTACAGTTCAAAGGTTTGGTTTGCCAAACAGAAAGGTTGGTTTGGTTTGTGTTGCTTTGAAGAGGACACTATGCACAGCGTGACAAACAGTACAAGTCCAGGTGGCATCTATTTGTCTAATTTGGGTTCACCACACCTATGCTTATTTGGGCGTGCATGCCTAGTTGCATTAGTTGTCTGTAAACTGCCACAATTTGTCTGGAACATGCAGGTACTTCAGGATTTGTGAGCAGAAAGCAAAAGTGTGCTGCATATTTTCTAACTGGAGTGCACAGCATCATAGAGAATGCAATTTCCAAACCTGAATCTGAAAAAATGGTTTGCAGTTTCCTGAACTGAAGGAAATTCAATAGGGCGTACTTTATTAGACTCTGCTGACATCAGCCAACATTAAATTACATGTTTAAATTTTTTACTTTGTCTTTCTTGAGGTGAAATTAGGGGAAAAAGAATAATATGCGTTCTTTTTAGTTCTGAAAACATTATATTGGGAGGCACATTTAGAAAATGAGCAGCATTTTGTAGGAAGAGCTTAAGATAGTATGACCTGACCTATGTTTTAAAGAGACAAAAAAAAATTCTTCTTTTTATCTTATATACATTTATCAAGGAAGCCTTTACCTATGCTTTTTTTTAAAAAAAAAAAAACGGATATTTCAAGCTTTACTGTTGAGTGACTATTGTGTCTTTGTGTGTTACAAAGTACCCAGATGATACTGATGTTTTTCATGTCAGTCTCTGCAGAGTTAATCCCTCTTCTTTTTCCCGTGATCTAGGATTTCAGCCAATTTTTAAGATTTTGAGATAAAAATCCTCCACTGTACCATATTTAGATGTCATGATCATAAATCGTAACGTGCCCATGTAATCCTCCTGTGTCAGTGTTACAGAAGTGGTTCTATGTTAGCTTTATTACATAATGAAACTTTTATAGGGCATAGGCTTAGAAAGCTTCCTCATAAACAGTCTGATTTTGGCCTCATTTAGAAGGGTTGTCCGCCAGTTAAATTAGTATTAAATGCATTAGACAAAGTGGAATTATCATAAAACTTATGTTTTACGACAGCTTCTCTGTCATCCTCTTAAGTTTGGGGGTTTTTTGAGTACAGGAGGGCATCTCTATTGGTCACTTCACCATTATCCAAACAATTGTAGATTTCAACCTTTTAGGGTTTTTTTTCTCTTTTAGAACCACAGGATAGTTTAAAAAACAAACAAAAAAAACATTGGCAATACACGGAAAGGTGATTAAGTCCCTTCCTTTGCTCAGGACTAATATTTATAACTCTGGCAGATGTTTGTTTCACGAAATTACATATTTGTTTTAGCAACCTCTGTGGGTTTTTATTAAAAGACACCAATGGTGAGGATTCCACACCTTCACATATGAACAATATTGCCAATATTCAGCTATCCTGATTCTTATGACTTTTTTCCCCTAATGTACACTCTTATTCTTCCTTATTGTAATTTATGAATATTGCTACTTCTCTTAAATCTGTGTGAATTAAAAAATCAGGTTTTTATCTTTGTTTTTTTGCAGCGGCCTTCTACATATATAAAGATTTTTTTAACATCTGATATCAGTATTTGTTACTCTGCATTAACAGAGCTACTATTTCAGTACTTCCCTGAGATTAACAAATGATTATTTTCTAGACCTCCAATCATTCTTATTGTCTCCTCTATATTCTTTCCAGTTGATTAACTTGTCTTTTCACAGGATGTTGAGAGTGCTGAATAAAGTGAAAGGTTTGCTTCAAGTGACTTGCATAAAATCTTACTGATCTAGTAAGATACCACCCGATTTAAAAAAAAAATGGCATAATGCTGATTCTTATTTAGTTTGTGGATTGCTGTAAACCCCGATATTATTCAGTGCTGCTTAAACAGTTGTTCCTGGTGCTCTGTGTAGCAGATTATTCCTACCTGAATTCAATCCTTCATCCATTCCCGTATAACATTGTACCTTATTGGTTTATGTCTGTCTCTTCAATTTATCAAGATCATCTTGCCCTCTGAAATGTTTGCGATCCTATATCATCTTATCATGTTTTAGCAGTAAGTAGTGTATTATTTTTTTTATACTTGTTCCAAACACTCTACACATCCTTCATTCCAGTGTTTATAGGTGCACTTGAAAACATGTCCACTACGTGAAGTTGCTCACTGGGGAAGTATTTCATATTTGACAAATGCTCCTGCCATTTTGCACTCCTCTGTTGATGTGTAGGTGGTGTTTTGCACAGTGGGTTCTATAATGTAGCTTCCAATGATTTGTAGTCTGTTTCTTTACTCGCCAATTTTGGCTTTTCTGTATTCATGAAAGTACTCAAAAGTTTTCAGCATTTCTTTTTCAGCCGGAACACAGTTTCTTGGGCTTCAGTCAGCCCTTAAATATACCACTGGTTTATTGTCTTGCAGAAACATGATTTTCAAAGTATTTTATGATTAATCAACAAAGTCCTTAGATTCTTTTTTAATGTTTCCAGTGTCAGGTCCTAAAAACTTTCTGGGAAGTGTTCCAGTGCTATTATATATTCTCCATAAAAACCACCCAAACCTAAGCTGATGGTTTGGTTATGACAAACTACAGTATGTTCCTGCACGTGTAAATACGGCCATGAATTTTTGTAAGAATCCTCCTAACAATTCTTCCTTCCTCACTACTTCAAACTTTTTAAACTTTCACTAGTTTTTCCCATTGAATATACATTCTACGCCGCTAACTATCATATTCAGCTGTCCTGCCTTGAGCATGCAGTTGTGTCAATGTTGGAATTAGACAACCTCTAATTAGAAAGCTGAACATTTTCATATCATGTCAGCAAATCATTAAAAAATATTGCTTTTACAGCTATGTTTCCAAAGATCTAGGACACAGTATTGAGACAATCCTAAACAGTATTTCACAATAAGGGAGATGGATGTGCATAACTTCCTTTTTTATGACAAAAAAGCGATACTTAAAAAGCAGCCAAGCATCATAGCCATCAACAGAAATACTTGATTTGCAATGAAAATCAGGATACTTCTTTGTTTTAAAACCTATCTCTTCTAAAATGCACATAAATATATTTTAAGAATAGAAGTAATGTGCATGGAGCAGTTTGTAATATCTTTATCTGTCAATTTCAGTATTTTTATGATTTTATAACACATTAATTTCGTTGCAAATTGTATCTTTACGTCTACAGCGTAATATATCTGACTGGCCAATGGATATTTACTGATGGGTGGATAGACTGATTTTTATTTGTGTGTGTGTTTCTTAATTCTTAGTCGTTCTCTAGTGTTACATTCTCAATGGTTTATTTTTAGAGCAATTAAGGACTGACCAACATGATAGTTGATTTGAGAGGCACGGACATAATTGTTCTAGAGAAAGCTGGAGATTTACTTCCTCGGTTCAGTGACATATGTGGTCGTGCCATTTTAATGCAGAATGCAGGGTGAACAAGGATACCAGTTTTGTAGATGATGAGCTGTTTGTATGCATAGGAAAGATTCAGAGAGGGGAGATACGTAGTGGAATAGCTGACAGCTTGGTAGAAATGAGTACTGTGTAGACAATAACTTTCATTGGCAGTGCTTTACTTTTAGGAACCTACATGGAAATATATTTCCCATCTTTTAAGGTACTTGAGGTGTGTTGGTATAATAATGCATTATGTAAGCATAGTCCATGGATCTAAAGCCAATGGTTAAACAGGAATAAAGAAACAGAATGTATGTTTTCCATGTATAAAAGAGCATAAGAAGGAAATCACTTGTTTCCAGGCTTTCATTATTTTCTTAAAAACAGTTTGATAGTAATATCTTTGTTTTAAGTTCCCTGAGGCCTTGTTTCAATTATTTTTTTTTTCTGTATTCCCATAATCTTCTATCGAGGCTTCATTTATTTGAAGACACAAATGCAACCATCATTGCAAATACAAATCCCATTATGCCAGCTCAGTGGTGCTCAGTCCAAAACCACTTAGCACTGGAAGATACAGAGAACTGATAATCACCTGGCATTCCTACTGATTCATAATGAGTTAAATCTCTCTAAGTCAATGATAATAATCAAAAGACTGCTAATACATATCTTTTTTTATGTTGAATGATGACTTAGGCAGTTTAAAAGAGTTGTCCTTATTATTGAATAAGCTTGAAAGGTTGCGTTGGAGTGGCAGAAATCCCACTCATACAAAACATTTCTGAAATGCTCCACTCAATCTTGCCCTTGTGATCTTTTACAGTGCCATGATTACCTAGGGAGTAATTCATAGGGAAGTTTTATGTCGTGGTAGCTTTGTTGTGGTGTCTGTGCAGTGATTGCTGGTGGTAGTTATTGTACCCAAAGGCACAGTCTTTTGACAAAATTCTTCACAGAAAGAAGGGACATGGTTTTGGCAGTGTTAGGTTGATGGTTGGACTCTATGGTCACTTCCAACCTAGATGATTCTATGATTCTATGAAAATCTTTCCAAAAAAACCCCCAGGTTTGGAAATGGACAGGCTGTTTAAATGACTCACTGGAGGAGGAATACCGTCTCGCCCCTCCTGCTTTTCCACTTCCAGCTGTAATTCTTCACTCTTTCTGCAACTGAAAGCCCATTTGACATCTGTGACTGAGTCAGTGCTGTGTATGTGGCAAGTGTCCCCGCTGCAGGGAACAGACCTCAGCCCGACCCGCTAATCACAGTGTCGCTTAGGGCTGCCAGCCGCCCGGGGGCCCACTCAACCTGCGCAAAATTGGGCAGTCCTCAGGTTTTTCAGAAGAAAGCAATACTTTTTCTCGGGGGCAAGGGAGTGGGGTGTGTGGAGAGGGAAGAGGAAGGGGAGAACGAAATCATGATGTGGTGAACAGTTTAACATACAATGGGAGAAGTAATGGCCACTAGAGCTGGCTCCTGATTCCAAGCTGAGTTCACAATCTCCTCAGTCCTGATTACAATTTGCCTTTTTAAAACCTTAAATCCTTTCAAATTAGGCAATTAAACCCAAGGTGCTACAGAGCTCCTGGGCTCAAATAGGATTGCAAATAAATATTTATCATTTTTTTAAAAATCAAGTAAATGTATCATTTGTCATCAGGGACACCGGTCTCCCAAATACTCACTCATATTCCACGATTTTGGAATATGTTTTTGAGAATTGAGTTTGTGCCAGGACAGGCGAAGGCTGTAAAGAATGAATAGTTTATAAACTCTCGTGTTGTATTCTGATTTATTATAATGATAGTTGTCAGTTCTACATTGTCACATATTGCTGTGTTAAGCATAATACTACATCCAAGTTATGAAAATCAAAACAGTTCTGCAGTTAAAACAGCCAAATAGGAACATGCAATTTTGGTAATAAAGCTGCGTAGTACAGAAGGTACAGTCTCTTAATTGTATAGAAAATTGATTGAAATATACCTTGCAAGTATGTATATGGGATCTCGGGAAGGTTGACATAAATATATGAGTTTATTCTTTTGACTGGAAGAGCCTTCACAAAAAAACCCAAAGAATGTAGTTTTAAGGTGAACCATTCTGCCTATAATACTCTGCCTTCCTTTAACAAAGTATTTGTTTTCCTGTCCACCCAGCTGTTATTTTACAATTTGTTTTGTGTTCTGTCAAAAATAAAAAATATAATACATTTAATAAAGCAAAACAACCTTGAAAAATTTGGCAAGCAAATGTGGCTTGCAGCAAATCATTTAATCCTGTTTTGTTCAACATAAAATCAATTGGCTATATGTTTTTCTGAGTACATTTAAAAGCTACCACACCTCTTGAGAAATAGAATAGGAGGAGGACGAAGGTAATGCTGGAGAATTTTAAGAATTCTATTTATATTCATCTTAGTATGCATGTTGCTTGTGGTGAATAGACCATATCGCGTAACAGCAAATAATTAGAAAGAGCCCAGCTCACTGCAAGCATTGCAAATAAGAATTATAGTTAACCTTCATCTAGAGGAGAGAAGTGGAAACAATAGAACACAAAGCAAATGTTTTCAGGAGAACCAGCATCTACATGAGGAGAATCTGCAGCTGGAGTTTGCTTCACTGTGGCGTTATCCCATTATGCATGGTACCTTCCGTAGTTTCCCATTACTTTTATTCTCTGCTGCTGTAACAACACGTCCAAAAGAGGAAATGTTGCCGCGCCAAATGGGATCCATATCCTAGGAGGCAGTGGTCGGAGCACACCAAAGCAATACACTGAAAGCTCTGTATTACCACAGGCTCTCCATCTGAGGTTACAAATGAAGCAAAGCTGAGTGGGAGAGACTGCTTTATTGCAGCAGTGCCTGAGAACTTAATTAATCATTGCTGGCCCAACTGCTCAGTCAGGGAGACTGAGTATCCACAGATGTCATTAGGAGTTTTTTAGATTAGTCAAGAAATTGTATTGTCTGCTCACTCCCTCATAAAATGGTTAGGCCATATTCTTTTGAAATAAAATGTTAATATTGACTCCTTGTTTTCTTGCAAACAGTTATGCATCAACTTAAGGTCCATCAAGTTGTCGGATTTTTAGAGCCTGTCCAGACTACAGGGCAAATATTGATCAGGAGAATTGTAGGTATATTGCCACCAAGACAGTTTTATAGTCATCTGCTTATCTTCTGTTGACTGGAGTAAATTGTAGAGGGCAGTCGGGGACCTATAGATGTCTATGCGAGTTATTTCCTTACTTTTTGTTAAAATAAGAGATTTTTAAAGGACAGTTTGCATGGGTCATACCTGAGAATATTTCATGCTATCCCTAGTAACCTGAGGATAAACCATAGGCAGATTGTATGTGTTCTCTTGACATTGAAATAAATTTTCAGTTCTACTGAAATTCATGGCACTGAGATCTATTGTACTGCAGGTATTTGGGTGCTGTGATAATTGGTTTTGGATTAAAATGTGTAACATATTTCAGGTTTTTAGAAAGAGTTGTGACTTGGAAAACAGTGCAAAGGGAGATGCTCTGGAGGCACAGGAAAGGTGAATAGCTGTGCGGACAGGGAAGAAATATGGCTAAAGACAGAGAATAAGGGAGTTTTCTTGCTAGATAGGGAGGCATGACACGGTTCAATATCCATGTAGCCAACTCACCGCCATGGGACAGCGGTGTGGGGCACTGGGTAATCCCTGTGAAACTCCCGTGTGGGAATGCTGCTGGGGGGGGGGAGGGGGCACAAAAAGATGACCGTGGGGGTCTGAGCTTTCTTTAACCTCTTCCTGATTCTAGTAACGCTTAGAGGCTTCCTCTCCTGAGGCAAGGAGTACAAACACCGCCTGATGGAATTGGCTGAACCCCTCCTGCAGCGGGTGTTCCTCCCAGAGATACGCACCCAATTTTACCCTCTACAAAATCCCCAAGAATACCTAAAATCTTGTGTATATGTAACAACTGACAGAAGTTTGTCGCTCTGCTATTTGTTTGGAAAGGAATGAGGGCAGTATGAGACTGCAGCCTGTCCTGCAGAGCTGCGGGGCCTGTCCTGCTCCTGCTGCACCTCCCTCCTCTGGCGGCAGGTCGGGCCTGAGGCACGGCCCCTGAATAAAGGGCCACGTAAACCAAGCAGACAGTGGAAAGAAGGTGAAGGTGACGATTGTTGTATTGGTGGGGCTCCGTGTCAGGCTCCCTTAGTCAGTGGCTGAGGAGGAGGAAGGTGCCTCTCTCCTGAGGGAACTCCTGCGGCGCAGAGCGGGCCGGGGGCCAGCATGCAGCCGGGCCGGGGGCAGAGTGTGGAGAGCAGGGGGTGTGTAAGTAAGTGTGAGCATGTGCAAGAGTGTAAAAGAGCTTCCTGGCACCTGAAAAGACTTTCTGATAATTGGAGAAATAAGCGCGTCACCAGTGAGGGGCCCCAGACCTGGGATCGTGCTGCAGGGACATGGTGAGTGGAGTTGTGTATAAATCCCCTTCTAGCTGAGCTTCCCTGGTTGCCCTGAGTTTCTTTTTTAAATATTCCACTTCATGCCGCTGTCCAGGCGGGCTTCCCAGAGCTGGGAAGGGTCTTTGTGGGGGAAATCATGGTGGGAGGAGGTGTGGATGGCCTCCCCTCAGGGCGGCGAGGCAGCCGGGGCCGCCTCAGGCCCCAGCACCCGGGCACAGGCCTCCAGCTCTTCCAGCTTCTCCCCCGTGGCCTGAGTTTGTGTTTAAAACAGTGCTGTGTTTTCAGAGTTGTTGGAAGTGCTGGGTATTTTTCAAAGTCTTCTTGAAAGGTCCCCCTTTATAGGAAAACTAGCATTTATGTATTACAGGAAAATCTTAAAGGGCTCTTCACTGGGTGAAAATGTGCTAGCATGATGGACAACTTACATGAGGAATACAGGAAACCACAGATGTTGTTATGTTAAAAATTATTGGGATAAAAGCACCAAATAAGATCTGGTTATAATCAAATTTGATTGGTAACTGTATTTTCACACTGATAAACACTTAATAAGAAATAAATTCCTTTCAAGACCCTTTCTCTGTCGCAAAATGGACAATAACATGCTCTTTATAGTATAAAAAGTATGGCAGGCTTAGTTTTGGTTTTGAAAATCTATTAGCAATCTAATGTAAATGCTCAGAACTTAAATTCTTAATTTTTTTTCTAAACTATTAATTTCTGACAAAAAGTAGTAATATGTTGTTTAAAGCTGAGCTTTAAAAAATATGCAAACTAGAACAGTGATTCTTTTAAATCCAGTTATGGTATCTGCTTAAAATTAAACTCTTAGCCCATCCCACCTATTACTTGCCAAAAGATAAGGATTAGACTATTGAATAGTAGAAGAAATTGCTTGATAGTGCCTGGATGGCTTGGAAGAAAATGAAATACAAAATAAGAAAGATGGTTTTCTTTTCCTCCCTTTGACATCCAGAGATAACAGGGATAACAGGCATTGGCACTAATGTTCGTAGGACTCTGTGATTCCACATAACCAAACGAGTTGAATTTGCACTTGTTTCAGTGGGTCTAGCTATAGAGCATATTGCATATTGAAAGCTGACAGTTGGGCATTTGGCAGCTACCAGACTTAGGCCTGTGCATAATGTGGGACTGATTATATGATGTATTCAGTTATACAGCACAATTATATGATTAAATTTCACAAGGCGATAATGTTTGTATCTGAGCATTGTAACATGACAGAAATGTTCAGTGAGCCACAGATACTCTAAACCTTACCATCCTCCACTATGGGTGAGTAGCTCTACGTAAATAAAAATAAATAAATATTCCCTGTGCCTCATGATGTGGGAGTCCAATTGTATTTTCTTCTAAATGACCATCAGGCAGCATTGACTGAAATTGTGCAAGACACCTGAGAGAAGTACTTCTTACGGCAGCTTTGGAAGGCGCACTCTTTGTATTATAATGCAAATCTGTTAATATCTGCAGTCTTACTTTAGTGTACATGGCCACTTAGGAAGTCTCCCAGGTGTGCTGATTAATAATGCAGCTGATTCTCCACGTAATTAAACGTTGTCTAATTGTTTTCTGTGGTGCTAGTTCTCTTTTCCTTGTAGTAGCTATGGCAAGGAAAGTAACATGTTTGAGAGGGTTTTGTTTATCTTTAAACAAGATGATGACTAAAACCTGTCTGCACTTAAAGGTATCTGTTTGGATTCCATTCTTCAGCCTTTACTCAAGCAAAAACCTCTGACTGGCATTGTTGTGTGGGAACTTTGCCTGGGTGGGGAATGTTGGACGTGGCCCTTTATGAGCCCTGGAGTTTTGCACACATTTGCACAATATGAGAAATACCCATGTGCCCATTTATGTAGTCTGAATCTTAATTTGTGTTTTTAGTTTGTATGGCTTTATAAAAACAGGCAGGGGAGAAACCAAACCAATCAACAGTGGTTACTGATTAAGGCTTGCTGAATTTGACTGCTCAGATTCCTCAGCATCTTTGAAATGGATTGAAAAGTGTACAAAATACCAAACCCTGTGAGGGGGAGCAGCCAATTTTTTAAAAAAATCATGCTGTTGTGGGAATTCAGAATATTTGGAACTTCCAAGGATTTTTTTTTTTTTTTCAGGGCAATCTAACTGTACTGCACAGCTTTTCTTTCAAAATAGAAATCAAAGAAATATAATTAATAGTTTCTAGTTTCTAGCTTCGTATCATTAGCTGTGTTACTACATCAGAGATCTTACAATACCAAGCAAGCTGGATGCTCACTTAGTGTAGTTTAACACCAACCTACCAGACCCATCTGCTGCCTAGAATGCTTGATCTGGAGCATCTAGCCTGATTATCTTCATCATGAAACTCTGGAAATATCTTTGGTTCTGGCTTTCTGAGCTATCGCTTCATGGAAATGAAACTGCATGGCCTCTGACGTTCATTGCCAATTGTGATACGTATCTCAGGAGTGGCATAATTTAGTCTGGAACCAAGCTACCGTTAAAGGGAGTTGTTGTCATGGGCAAGAGGGAGCAGAACGTGGAGCAGGTGCTACTGTTTGTGGGGTTGGTGAGTGCGTCCTAAAGACTCAGTTTCACACTATACTTAATTCAGCATAACTCTGGATTGCAGCTCTCTCCACCTCCCTTGTTTCCACCACTGCTTCACGTTGGGTTAAGTGATTGTGCAGCAAAAGGTTAAGTTGCATCAGTTGGCTGGTACAACTGAAACTAACCTACCAAAAAAATGGGAATGGCTTGCTGTCATGTCAGCAAATCTGATTGTGGCTGTGAAACCTAAATGGAATGGGAGGGAAGAAGCAGAAGAAAGGAGGGATGGACAACAAAAAGGATAAGCAGATTTTCCTTCTCAGTAGCAGCCTGTCCTTGCACCAAAGTAGGTACAGACTGCATTGGAAGACTGCCTAGAGTTTCAGATATGTTCATTACTGGAGCACCACACTTCTGGTGAAACAGCCCACATCTCCTAGGGCTTACATCCCCATATCCTGGCACACTCTGTTTGACTGAATCTTGTCTCGAAGGGCCAGAGCTAAACAACAGCTCAGTGCTCTACATGCAAATGGTGCCAGCAAGGAAACTGAGTGGAGGTAGGAAATAATGGGAAGGGATGTGGTAAATCTGTGCTTACAAATGACTCATAGAATGCATTTAAGGATAGTCAGTGTGCTGCACCAGGTGGCGTGTAGCTTTGTAAATTCATTTCTGAGACTTCAGAGCTGGGGAGAAAAAAAAAGGATTTCCCTGTAATAACTGTCTTTGAGAAGCCTACTGCATGAGTAGAGGGTTGTGGAAGTTTATCATCACGATTTCTGTCCCTCCTTTGGAATTAATCTAAAACTATGGTTAAAAAAAGTAAACCGACACAATTAGAGAAGAAAATTTTGCTGCCTGACTTAAATAAATGAGGTTCCTAATATCAGCCAGAAGTCATTAGCTGTGTAGATCACAGAAATCACTACAGATCCATTATTACAGTTTAGCAGGACAGAACATAAGTATACTGACAACCTAAAAGCTGCACCAAACACTTACAGCCATTGCTACTAGGCAACCAAATACTGTCCCCCTGTGAAGACATTTAAAAGCTGTTGTAATTGACATCTTTAACCTCAAAACATCAGGGTAGAAAATGAAACCCAGGTCACCAAAATGATAAGCTTTCCAGTATTTTCTAATGCTTGTGTAGTCATGCTACAGAAAAAGGACTGAATGTTGAAACCACCTAGTAATGTCAAAGCATACTTGAATACACCCAAGAATGTACAAAGATTATATGTGGGGGAAAAAAAATGAGGCTAAGGAAGAGAACAGTCATTTGGAGGCAGCCCTATTTATTTATCTCCCATGTGTCTTCGAGCATAAAAGAACATTTGAGTGGACTATATCCACAGTGAATAGAGCGAGCTGTGATTCTCCTTTGAAAGTACTGCTCACTCAGAGGGTAAATATTGTTTTAACTTTTTCTTTTTAGTATTTGAATAACGTTATCTATGCCAGATTTACTGAGGTTTTCATATATATATTTTTTTAATATTAAGATAATATCCTGTACTATATAAATGTTTTAATCTAGCTCTTACAGAACAGAAAAGAAAACCCCCCCAAACCCTGAGGCTAATCTTTCTGTAAAGTACGTTTGGTGTTTTTGTGGCCCTTTTTGCTTTTAATTGACCTGTTAATTACCTTCAACTCATGGATTTCATGCACTGCTCCCTCTCTCTCATGGTCATCTGTGAACACACTGATTCTCCCTTTCCTGTGGAGTGGAGGTGGGACTATTCTGATATGATTCCTGTTCCTGGAACAATATGTGGACTGCAAATGAAGGCTCTTGTTCATTTTCACATTTTCATTGATCTAACATAATCTTGCCCTTTATTTTGACTTTAAAGATTACTAAAATGCAGAACAATAATCCTGGCATATGTATCATTCTGTACTAAGCTGGGAGTAAAGATCTGAAATCACCGAAGGGCTTCTTCCTGTTCTCATTCAGATCAGTAGTAGAAATAACATAAATGTTGTTGAAAACAGAACAATGTGTGAACTGAAAATATATAGAGTAACAAAGCTATGTGTATGTTCCAGAAGAGATGAGGTACTTTGGTTTGCTTAATTAAGCTGTAAGGCAATGTGCAAACTTGCTGCAAAATAATACTGTACTGAAACATGGAGGCTATTTCTACAATTTAAGGGCTGAATCTTGTGGCTATATGTAGGCAAGACATGAGTGCTTTCCGTCTACCCACGTGCTGCGGTTTCCACAGGAAGAAGACCTGGGTGCACAGTGTGGAGGGAGCCTGCTTGCTTTCTAATGAGATCTCTGGAGATGTGCCATGACATGCACCTGCCCTGCAGCCTGCGAGTCTGCAAGACTGGTAAGTTTGAAAGATGGAATTAGTTGGATTTGATCACTTACATCAAGTATCAAAACTATACCTGTTTACTTTTTTCTACAGTATCTTTGTATGGCCAGAGGTAAGTTTTACTATGCTACCAGATGGGTGGTTCTGTCTGCAACCTTTTACTTTGTTCAGATTCATCTAAATATTAACTTCACATTGGAACCCACACTTTCTGTTGTGTCCTGCAGTTAAGGTTGTGGGTTTTGTTTTTTCATTACTCTTGTGCTTTTTGAAGGATGGTGAACAGACAGTGAAAGGTCAGATGGTGTCTAGATTGAACTGTATAGTCGTTATATCTTTGGTCTACTGGTGACTCTTCAAAAGTGTTTAGAAGAAGCAGGGAAGTACAGGTGGATGAAATAAGCCCCTTGATGTCTTAATTCAGCTGTGACCTGACCCCTAACATCCTTCGTGTATCATAATCAACAGGGCTGACAAACAATAGACTGTAGAAACATTGTGGCATTGGGTTTTGTCTATTCCATAAAAAGTAGCTATAGTCTGGTTAAAAAAAGGGGTAGCAAAAAGTGGATTTCAGTCCAAAGTAGTGAGAATTTGGTCTACAGAGTAACTGAGAAAGTTACAGTAGACTAGCTGAAATAACTGCTAGATACAAGTAACACTGAAGGAGCAGAAAATGGAATAGCAATCAAAGTGGAAGCTAGCTTGTAAGGTCTGGTTGCAATTCCAGTATATACAACTGATGATCACTGGTCACTGATCATTGATTTAGTTCTGTTTTCTTTGTGGATGATCTGTTTCTTTAGAAAATTAACAGAATCTTTAAATATACCCAAGGAGGATCACTTTTTCCCCGTTTTTGAGAAAATCAGTGAATCAAGACCAAAACAGTGTCTCAGTTTAATAAATGTATTTATATTTTTTTGTTTCACACAGTGTTTCATCACAGTACTAAAATATTCTTTGGTTTTCTTTCCTGCTGCTGTATGTATAATTAAATGAACGGTGGGGTTATGTATTCAGTGGCAATAGAGAGATTTCTGCAAGCTGATTTAAATTCACTGGAGAGGGAGAGAGTGACAAAGATATAAAATGATATTTATTTGAATCATGTATTGGACTATGGTGGGTTTAAACAGTTCTTACAACTAGCACAAACAAGCGGGTTCTGTGAATACCATTTTAAATTGAAGAGCACATTCTTGCAGCCTTCGTTGTAGAATTTCTTCCTAAATTACTGGTAATTTTCTGCACTCAGAGCTATGTAATCATACGTGGTCAAAACATTGTACTGGGAAGCCTAATAGAAAATGAATTCAACAAAACCATGTCTCCCTGAACCCAAAACTGTAGCATGAGGTCAAGAATGAAAATGGCAAATTTATGAGATCATATTTGGCTGATTTTAGAAGAAGGGAAGGTTTTTCCGTGGTGGTGAATAGTAAACTGTTTTGTTTAATGTCTTGTAGGTGCTTGTTTTGCCACAGAGATTAAGATCTTAATCTCCTGGTTAGCTGCTTATTCCTATTATATAAAAAACCCAGCCCTAGTTCCAAATAAAGAATGAACTCTTGTGAGCAGAAGGGGGGGTGAATTTGCATATGACTTCTGCAGCGCTCTCTCCATTTTGAACAGGTGATTTCCTAAATAATTCCTTATCAGGAGGCTTCTTTGTAATCTTTTGCTGGCTGTGCAAAGGATAAGCTATCTTTAAGTTTCCTTTTTGTCATCGTCATTATATCTGAGAGAGAGAAATAGACATTTTGGTATATTTCTGAGGCTTTTGTCGATGCAAGAAGGGTTTATTGTTTCCTTTTTTTTCATACAGGAAATAATTATAGCTTATTAAAAATCAGTGAAGGATCTTAAGATGTAAAGACATTTTCTAAGTGTTTTTCATTCTCTGATACTGATGTGCACACGGCATTTTGTAGAATTACGGTACAATGCTTTAAGCTGACAAAAGTTACTGAAAATGTAATTTTAACGAAGCTAAAAAATCTGAAAAATCACCTGCAAGAAACCCAGGATCTACCAACAGGGGTTTTCTGTATTTTTTCTTTCAGAGTAATATTTTATTTCAAAGGCATTTACTGCTTCTAAAGGCTTGTAAAGTAAAGGACAATTTTTGTATAGCTATTGTATTTTGCTTTTTTGAAATATAGAATATCTTAGCTCTAAATATTTTTTAATGTAAAATTTAGTCCTGTTGTGACTTAGTTTGGTTTGTAGCAGTTATAATTGAAACATTTGTCCCCTTATCTTTTGAGTTTGAAACTTGAAAATATTAGTGATTGATTGTGAAACCAAACAAAAGAAATTCAATGATCCTGCAGCAACACTAGTTTCGTTTTAGGATGCCTAATTTTCAGTTAAAGAATGGCATCTTAAGCATTAAAGGCAATCTAAATGGGGAACTTCTGCTTTAAGCATGCTTTGTATTTCATGAAAGGGTTGTTCTGCACCTAGTAAACTGCATCGTCTAAGCATTTTTTTTTTTTAGTGAATCAAACCAGATTAAAGCAACATATTGAGAAGTAGCTGTTCGTTAATCTGCTGTGCTATTGTACTCTTATATGGAATGAGTCATAAGCTATTGAGGAAAAATCACAAACTATTTCACCTTATTAAAATATTAGAAGCTAATTTATTCTAGTGCTATTTGGCTGCAGATTCAGAAAAGTCCTTCAGAAATCAATGTTTTTCATTTTCCTCCTAGCTTGTCAAGGTGTCATTAACATGAGAGCAATGATAGCCATGTTGAAGAAGATTTTGATTGCTTTTAGCTGGATAAAAAACTTGGAAACTCATAATTCACACAGTCATTTAAAATTTGGTACCTTTTATGTCTTCTGCTGTGACTTTTAGGTAAACACAAAACCTGGCTTTTAAAAAATATTTTTAAACTTTTAAGTTGTAAAGTTTCAAAGAAAAAAGTAGACGTATGTAGATGAGTGAGATTAAAAGAAAATGTAATAAGCATGCAGCAAGTTTTCTACAGATGCAGAAAATGAAATAGCATCCCACGATCTGTGAACATAAAGTCGACATGAGTCATCATGGGAAAGATGTCATTCCAGTACACTCAATTTGTGTGTCTCTCTAACCTGTCAGTTTATCTCTAACCATTCAGCTTGATGCATTTTCCCATTTTCTTTGTCCTACCTGAAGAAATCTGTGGTTTGACTTTCTAAATTCGCATACTAGGCTGACGCACGTTTTTCAGAGTATTTCAGAAGGTCTCTCAGATTGCATTACACATTTTATGGTCCACTCTTCATGGAAGTCTAAACCTATCCGGTCCTGAAGTAGATCATAAACACTTGTTTAAATTACAGTGACATAGGTCCTTTCATGAATTTTATTCCATTTCAGCACTCCAGTGTTTCCGCTAATATAAAGTATGGTCTGGACTGGTCTTTTTCCAAATAAGGTAATTTTAAAATAATCTTTCCAAGTTTTTAGTTAATGTTCTTTCTTAATCCCTAATCCCAAGCTTCACAGAGAGCAGGAAGTTTAACGACATACAGGGTGTACACAGGTTTTGTTAACTGTTATTTCATTGAAGCTTTTCAGAGAATAAATGTAAGTTTAATTTGGAGAAAGAAAAATTAGAAACTCAGGAGGACTTTGCAACATTTTAAGGTGATATTTTGCAAATCCTTGTCTTTGACTAAGCTTTACTTACTTATTTTTGCAATTCCTGGGATTCTACGTATTTGCAAGTATTCTTTATTGGGCAGGCACATGTTGTTGTCCCTAGTGGCAATATGCTTGTTTTGAGTATAACAGTGTCATCAAGAAAGGCAGACTAGAAAGGGCAAATTTTCAACTATGCAAAGTATAAAGCTTATGAAATTTTATTGAAAAAGAGTGGAGAGCAATAGTCTGAATGCAAGGGAGACTTTTAAAATAATTGAACTTTTTGACCTTGAAAGTACTCCTGTATGAGGCTGAATTCTTGCATAGATAATATAAAAAATAGGAGTATTCAGATGTAATACTTCTATACTACCTTTTCAAGGAGGAACAAGTAAAGATTTAGGAGATTAATTCTCCTGTCGTCTTCTAAAATCCTTGAGGATTCATGATCTTCCATAAAACTCATATGGAAATGGATTTAGCTTTGCTCCTGTCTAAAGCAAAAGACTCCTTTAGAACAACTGAAATATCGATTTTTTAATTTTTTCTTTTGCCAGCTTTTTTCAATAGCATCTATTTAGTGAGTGGGAAAAGTAGACTGAACATTACATGCTCCAAAAGGTTCTACCCTGATCAGTTTGAAGCAGCATCAGTCAAGCTTGAATCTGTTGTATTATTAGTGTTATTTAAATATACATGAAAATATTTGCAATAGGAGTAGTTCAT
This sequence comes from Pluvialis apricaria, assembly GCA_017639485.1. NCBI lineage: Eukaryota > Metazoa > Chordata > Aves > Charadriiformes > Charadriidae > Pluvialis > Pluvialis apricaria. The sequence goes on along the minus strand of CM030018.1, from coordinate 3,139,719 downwards.
TTTTGTAGTGGCATGTCCAGTCTTTGTCACTGATAGTGTGTGGAAAATGTTTTACTGTCACTGCAGTTTAAAGAGATAACCTTATCTTAGAGAATGATTAAAATTGAGAAGTAACATGATGGCCTAAGTTCTGCTATACTATTAAATATTGCTTGCCTTGTTGCTAGTAAATGCTATCAAAAACCATTGCTGCAGTTTCAAGGAATGGAATTAGAATAATATGCATGAGGTTCATACAGTAATAAAGTTCTTTTATCATTCATGGTTTTTTGTTTGTTTTTTTTAGTTATTTTACCTTTCATATTGCTTAACATTTTAGGTTTTACTGAAAAGGGGGTTTATATGTGTTTGTTCAATAAAGATCTGCTTTTCACCAAAATCTGGAAAGAATTATATATCTTTAATAAGAGCCCAGAATTGTCTAAGAAATATTAATAGATAAGTAGTTTAGAAGTTGCCCTGAGAACTATTCTATTAATGTTCCCTATTGTTCTATGCAGAAGTCTTCCTGCTGCTTGCGGTTTGTGATGTAGTATAGTAGGCGAAGTCCTCAAAGGAAAACGAAGGCCAAAGCAACAAAGATGTATCTTTGTGACACAAAATCATAGATACTACGGTCAGGCCATGGTGAATGGTTCTGGCTACAAGAGGAGCGACAAAAATATCCCACCCAAAATTATGAAAGCTTGTACAAAAACAAGTCATGTGAAATAAAATGATAACATTCAGAATATTTAATCATCAAGATTAGGACTGCTACCTTTCTGTGGGGCAGGGACATCTGGCACTGCAGAGTTTCTTGCTTTGACAGCCAGGAGGGGGGCATCGGATTAGTGGTCTAATCATTAGTAACTTCTACTGCCAATAAAAGTGAGAGTGAAAGTCTTTAAAGTTATTACTTCTTTACCTAGGAAAGACACTGATAGGGAAGGACATAAAGCTTCTAATGTTAATTCTGATCGCAAAATTATGAAATGGGGCAAGGACAAATAGGTAAAGTAGTGTGGCAGCCAAAATCACTTAAGGTCTAAACAAGAAAAGACATATGTAGTTCAATGTGTGTTAATGGTTTTTCTTTCATCACATATAGCTGTAATTAACGCGCTGTATTTGCAGGTACATTTCTTATGCTTAGGGCTGTTTGACAGTGAGGCTGTTGATGTTGTTTAATGTAACTGTCTCCTAATTGTCATTGGATGAACAGTAGCTTTGATCAATGAGCAGTTCAGGTGTGCTGGGACTCATTACTGAGCAGCCTGTCTCGTCTAGTTCCTTAAAGATTGGTCTTGCAGAATAACTGAGCAATATAACTTGGGATATATTCTGAATATTAGTCGTATAATAGGATAGTGTAACACATTCCACATGGTGGAACCGGCCAAGCTATTTGAAGCTGTGAGCATCTGAATTAGGATGTCTCCTTACCTCTGCCCCTTCTTCTTTAGACGTGTGTGGGATGATTTGTATACAAGCTGTGTCCCATGCACAGTATCTCTGTCTTACACAAAGTCATTTAATAAGTGGATGCTGTTCTCTTAATCTTTTTCTCTCCTGATGTATTTATTCAGGATGCAGAAAATGCTTGTGAGTGACTTGGGTTTTGTAAAACCTCTCCAGCTCTCTCTTCTATTTATCCAAGTTTGAGAAGTGGTTGGTGGCTGGAGAAATTGCTTTAGCTGGGTCTAGAATGATGCTTTTGACCTTGAATTCATGAATCTCAACTCATCTCAACTTTTTGTGACTTTCTTTGAACTAACTAACATGTCGTTGTATGTTATTGGCTTATTAGTACTGAGACTGGTTTATTTATCTTATCAAAATTCTTTGGAAACAAATATGAAAACTGCATTTGAACTGCAGAAAAATCCAATTGATTAGATGCCTGATGACCTGGTTTCAAACTAGCACGCTGCTGTGCCCAAAGAACTTCTAGTAAGGCTGTAAAATTAATTAGCAAGTTTGATTAACCCTTTTCTTTTGATTTTAAACTTGAGACCATTTGTATTGAAAGATGTCTACAGAAGGGAAAATGTTACTACTCTTTGTTATGGCAGAAACCAACAAAATTCATTTCTCCATTTAAATAAAACAGCTTTTAAAACTTGATGTCAAACAGCAAATATATAAGGAAAAGGGCCAGATGAACATAGTAAATGCAGAGGATAAATGTAGTAAATACCAATTTAGTAGTTATCACAACGGCAAAATATTGTCTTTCAGCGTGTTGTGACTTATTGTGGGAGGAAAAGAATAAAGAGTTTTACAAATTTGAAATATCAAAGCATTGTTAGAAATTGAAGACATCACCTGAATTTTTATTTTTATAAGCGACGCATGTATATTAAGAGCACTCATACTAAAGCATAAATACTTTCTTGAACTAGCTTGGAAGTGTGGGATGTTCTTTTAATGTTTCAAGTCAAATCTAAAACATTCATCAAGTAACAATTTCAATGTGGAATTCTAATAAACAGTCACAGGCATTCTAACTCATGAAATCTGTGGAAAGACTTCATTACTATTTTCATATAACATTTTGTTTTAAGAGATGACAGTAGGGTCTGTTGAGAACACCTACAGTAGTTGCTATTTTGTATCAGGAGTTTACTTTTGAGTCAAATGTCATGACTGTCCCTGTTTGCTGCACTTTGATTCACATTGCAAAGCCCGACCTGAGCTCCCTTCAGATGAAACGAAACTGAAAGATGTGTTCCAGCAGCACATCCAAGGTGTTCTAGTCACTGATGGGCAGTTTGTCCACAAGACTTGAGCTACTTGGAATAAAAGGCAAAAAAAGCATGTAGTTCACTGTTTCAGACTATAGATTTTCCTCTGCTGGTCTAGACATAGAGGTTTTAATTTGTTGTCTATTATTTCTCCATTTGCATGAACTGGCATTTTGTGTCCGGAATAATAACTTTTGCACAGGCTTTGGTTTTAGAAACTCCTGAATTTTCACTGCAAAGGCAGGTACTTCTGAAATTACTGTGAAGCAGTACTTCACCAGGCAGGGTGTGCCGGTGAGGGGGTGACAGAAGGCATTGTCCCCTGAAATATGTATCAGAGCTCCTGCATAGGCCTTAAGAGTTGACTTTTTCTACCAAAGTGTCCCCCTCCCCTCCCACAACTGTTAGTGATTCCAGGCTGAAACCATCAGTCTCTGGACATAGGCATTCCAGCATTTGCTGCAATTCTTGCCGATATTGCAGATAACTTTCATATAGACTCATTTCAAGATTGGATTTACATTTTTGGAACACTTTTCGTGCTCATTTTTCATGCTAAGTGCATTTTTTTGTCACTCGTACGAATACCAAAGACTAGGAATCCAACGTCTAGTTTGATGCTGATTTGCACTGTGTAATTAGCTACACATATGATCTGAACTTGACAGAGAACAAAACAAAACAAAAAAGTAAAATACATAGAAAACAGGTTAAGCTATGATTTACCTTTAATTTTTTATTATGTTTAAAAAAAAAATGCAGAGTTGCCCAGATACGGGCAATTTTTTATTGGAGAGCAGAATAAATTGAAATAAATAGATATGTGAGAAAAAGCACCTTCCAAAGCAGTAACACTGAAAACAAAGAAAAATATCTCCTAGGGGCAAGGAAGGTGACCTGAATGCTTTTGTATTGATCTTGATTAAGTTTTTAAACTTGTGGTCATAGTTACAGCAGTGAAGACCATTTTCAAAATGACCCAAAGCTCTTGGAAAAGAAGTGGAAGATTGGACCATCACTCATCTTTAATAGCAGACAGACAATAAGTTGAGTTTGGTTTCCCTTAAGCCGTACATTTTTCCTTTGCATTTTATTTTAAGCTTTAATATTTTAGCTTTCAGTTTACACCTATAATCTGGAAAATGGTTTTGGTTAGTACTTTTATTAGACTGAGTGAGATAAAATGGCTGTTTGTACACCAAAAAGAAAAAATCCACAGTGGTGAAGGTGTCTCCTGAGCTATGTGAAACAAAAAGGTTAAAGTTGACATAATAAATACAGGTCACGGTGCTGATGAGATCTGCTGCTTCTCAGCTGGATTCTTCTCTCCATTTTAATACGGCTATTGCCAAGTTACTGCTATTGAGTAAGGAATGAAGCCCACAGAATCTTTCAAAAGATAGTTTAACATTTTAAATTGTTAATGGGTCAGCTTCATGCCATCTTCCTTCTGTAAGAAGAGCAGAGCATGTTAATGTTAATATTTAATATTAATCATTTCTATTAGTCATCTTTTCTGACCATTTAAGACACGTGACCATCATAGTGTGGCAACATAGTGGCTATGTATATCTTTGTGTATAAAAATTTTCTATTATTTCCTTTGGTGTATAGACATCTAATAAAATTAAATAATTGGACTTATGTTTAAGAAAGTAAGTTCAGGGTACTTACTAACTCAAGGCATGAATCTAGGTACTAACAGAATAATTACTTGCTAATTGCTATGTGATTACACTTACATTGGCCTGTCACAACTATAAAAGATATCCTAATTGCATCTCAGAGTAACAGTGTTACTCCATCATATTACCTTCTGCTTAACTGAATGGGAAACAAAAATTTTTAATTACTTTGAAATATGATCTTCAGATTCTGGACATTAAAGAAGTTGTTTGGGGTTTTTTTGGAATGGCAATTTTTGAAGAAACTATTCCATTCAAAACTTAGTTTGAAGAAAAACCTTACAGTGTAATGGGAGTCTGAAATTAAGCTCCTAATTGCAGGATATTTCTGAACTCTTTATTGTATACCATCAGACTATTAAGGGTAATATCTTTTACATAATGATAGCAATTTAGTGAACATTTATCATTGAATATTTCAACTTACAATGTTTTAAGCTACACTGCTAGTCAATTTTGGAAGCTAAAAATGGTGCTTCATTGCCCCAGGGAAACCACTTAAGTTAACCTAATGGCATACGGTAGCACCTTGGGGAGGTTGCAAAGTGTACACGAAGCGGTTTCTCCCTAGGTCCCACTTGTGTTCTCCACCCAAAGACGCAAGTTGGAAGGCTAGGCAATTCTCTGAGGAGATGCTCTCACGCCCAAAATCTAACCTTCACAGTTGCTTTCATCGGAAGACTCAAGACTAATGGACTTTTGAATTCCAAACACCGTTGGGGAATACCTGTTTTGCAAAAATGTAGATGTAGTGATGTATACAGTTTTTAAAGCTGAAGCTTAGAAATTTTAAAAGCTCCTGAATGCCCACATGTGGAAATGACGGTTTTGTTTCCAACACCAAACTGTGGGCGACATTCACATGGCGTATAGAAACCTCCTTAAAGTAATAGCATAGACCGATTAAAAAAATTGGAATAACTTGAGTCAGAGAAAAGAAAAAAGTTTCTTTGTATTCTTATGATACATAAAAATGTAGAAATAAGTAACTGGACTTTCATGTTACTAAACCCAATATAGGCTGCCAGGCTGAAAATAGATCACAGAGATCGTTGAAGAAAAGCTAAAATAGATGGGGGAGATGGAGTAACATCTGCTAGATCCAAAAAATTTTGCAGAGGCATGGAATCAGTGCTGCTGTTTTAATAATCTTTTAGTCCTCACGGTTGAAAGCAAACATGGAAAGAAGAAAAATGCCATTTTAATTTCTTTCAAATAATTCACTTACAGCCTGGTAGCTGCTTCACGCACATTGTATTTGTGAATAGCCTTGCTTGGAGCAATATAGTTTATATGTTTGATTAATCTCAGTAACTGAGGAAGCACAAAAGGATTATTACTATGTGTCCTCTTATTTCTGCTTCATCCATTAGTTCATAAATTACACTGAGAGTTAGTGTTTATACAAACTTTACAAATTCTTAGGAATTGCTCAGAAACCAGTGGTTTTAAAATCCATTTAGTTCAACAGAGAAGGAACAACAGTGTGTTCCAGTTAAAAATATATTCAAAATCTGATTTTCATTCATCTGGGTCAGCTCTTATTTAGACAGGATGTGTGTTATGAGATTTTTATAGGTAAGGCTATTGGCTTGATTAGTGTCAGCAGCGCTTATAAGATATAGCAGTTCTTTTCCTCTGAGATAGCAAGAAGCAATTGTTTTTTCCATGCCAGTGTATTACAGAGAAACATACACCTCATCATAAAAATCTCCTTCCATTGGAATGAAGGCAGAATAATTTAATGGGTATTGCTGCAAGATATTGGGCTGATAACGAAGGCTAACCATATGCTCAATGGTGCTTAGAAGAGGCACAAGTTCATTAGTATTTTTGCTGCTGCCAGTGGTGTCAACAAAAGTATTTCTGTAAACAGTTGCCCTTACGCTGTGTGTACACTCTAGCTGCCTGGGAATCAAGTGTGTGCAGAAGGATGAAAGGAGCGCTAGAAGGCTAGAAAGTAATACTACGGAACTTGACGGAATAGCAGACGCTGAGGTCTTCCAAAATCTGGACTCCATCCGTAAGCGTAGCATGTTCCACTGTGGTATCATTACTTGCAATTGCAAGCAAGTGTTGCAAACAGGTTGCTGCGCTGTGAACCGCCTTGCTGTCATCTAGCACGCATTCCCAATACAAGATCACTGAACAATTTTCCTAAGTGACTCCTCCTGTCAGTTAACTTCATCCTCATTTCTCTCTCTGCTGCATCTCTGTGTTCATCCAAGGCTCTTCAGACACTTTATCCCTCATTATCTGCAAACACATGGGGAAAATTTTTCACCAGAGAAATTGTTTCACCTTGCAGGGTATTTGCAGCTTCTTCGGCCAGTTTGCGGTAGGGTATGGGAAAGTCATCTTTATTTTTCACTCCTTTCCCACTGAAATTCTCCACCTTTATTTGTGATTAAAAAACGCTTAATTGAGACATTATGCTCTAGTGTGTCATTTGTTGTTACAGAGGGTATGTTACTGCACATCTTGGTTCTAAACATCAGTTAATAGCTTAAAATAGGTGCAGTAAAAAGCATATGAAACCTTAAGCTTATCACTATGAAGTCTTACTCGTACAAAAATGTTAGACTTGCTGAATCTGATGCTTAATTCAAGCCTTACTATATAGAGGAACCTTTTTGAACAATTTTAACTTTTTTTTAGATAATAGCTTTAGAAGTTTTCAGTCTTCTTCCGTTTCTAAAGCTGCTGCTGAAACACATATTTCTCTCTCATCTGTTCTGACTCACCTCTTTCCAATCCCTAATGGATTCCCCCTGCCTGCCCTTGAGTTATAGACCATTTCTGAAATGCTGTATGACAGCACTTTCTTGCAGTGTTTTCAGAAAAGAAAAATTGGCTGTTTATCTCTCAAAGTCCTGAAAAAGAACTTTTGCTCTTAGCATTTTCACAAGTTAGAGGGCCAAGGTTGGTTTCTCATTCTACAATATCAGATGGGAAGACAGTATAGGGAAGAGTAATATAGATAACTCTTAATCAAGGTCCCAGTCTTGCAAAGCACGTCTTTTCTTAAGGGTACTAAGTGTTCTCGGTTCCCAGAGAAGGCAGTGTACGCCAACCACACTCAGCAGTATCCTCAGGGTCTGACATTTAATGGTGTTTAGTCTGAACTGGTATGTATACGCTAAAAAAGATTCACCCTATGGAAATCAAGACATCAGGAGGCAGGTGATCTAGATTGGGGACTTACACTAATAATTAATAGCTTCCCTTGTTTCTTACATGGGCAATAACCAGCAGTAGTTCTTGTGCATTTTCACTGCTGATTGGGGAAAGTCTTTAGTAATGTATAACTTTTCTCTGTGAATGGAAAGAATTAAATCAGTGCAACCAAATCACCTTTGATCTTCTCAGTGTAAGCTCAACATGATGACCTGGCTAAGTCCATCACTATTAAGAAAATTTCTGTCTTGAATATATACATTTTTACTGCCTTTGACACATGATCTTTTCCAATAGGTTAAAAATATTTTAAATATTTTTAATGTTTTTAAAATATGGGCATTAGAAAATGCTATGTTGTTGTAACAGTGACTTTGACAGCATTACGCAAGCTGTTTACCTACCCTTCCAGAATGATTTAGTTTGAAAAGCCAAGGAGTTTGATTTTGTTTATTTACTGAGCCACAATAATATTAATTAGGAGGATATCTGCTGAATTGCTGACTGATTGTTACAGCTTTGCCTTTTATGTACCATTTGTCGTAAAAGTTTAAGGGGATTCCATATTTCTTAAACATCTTATTGGGAGGACCGTTCAGAGGTACTGCCTCTGAAGGTACCACTCAAAACATATCCAAAAAGTCTAGTTACCTGTTGTTTCTTCTCCACATTCTTCCTGCACCCATCCTTTGCTCTGCCGTTCAGCTTTTTAGGATTCCTCGATGGTAATTCTGGTGCCCACCTTTTGTCATCGCAGGGAATTTTGGCCTTGGCTTGCGCTGAAACTCACCCTCTAGGATACGGCTAGTGCCAGAGTGTAACACTGTACAAACAGCGTTCGTTCTGAATTAGCTTGGCCTTCCATATAAGGCTTTTTTTTTTTTTTAATTGCACTATACTAAACTGAATTTTTAGTAGTTCTGTATTAATTTGTAATTGTTCATCTACAAGGAATGACCCATAACGGTTACCTCTTTCATTTTTCTCTTGAAATTTGACATCACAGGATTACCGTAGTCTTTCTGGGGGAAGACACTTCAGAATGAAACTTGCACTCATTTAGACTCTTTTGGGTGTTTCAATACTTGCATCCTTTTTCTTGTTTCCTCCCAATTAAATTTTTTCATTAGCAAGTCCTTGACTGAACCATTTTGAGCAGAAAAGATGAAAAAGCATGTAAATAATGAAGTGATACATACTTACAGAGTGGGTACAGGTGGGTTGTTTGCAGCAGATTTTGGTGTTTAATGATGCTTAAGGCAATTTGATATCACAGAAGAAAGCTACCTCCCCTCCTTCAGCCGAACAAAAACAAAGTACAGTTGTGGTTCTTTTAACTCTGACAGAGCACTACGTGCCGTATTTTATCACTATTTTCTCACCCCTTCAGGCGAATGCCATAGGCTAGTTCTGTCTCGTGACTGATTCTCTCTCAGATCCTTATAAAAGACGTTCTTAATCTGAGAGCGGAGAAGGGCAAACTGTATTTTACTGAGTGAGAGTTGAAGTGGTAAAAGGAAGCCCAGTTAGGGAGAAAAAAGGTGAATATGAAGAGGATGAGAAAAACGCTCCTTTAGTGCTTCTTAATCAGTGATCCCCAAACGCTCTGCAAAGCCTCACAGTGCTCTGTGTTGGTAGAGAAATGTTACTCACTGGAAAGCTGAGACACGACGAGGAACTCTGAGTGTGGGCTGCTAGTGAAGACAGCAACCAGTCCGTGGCAGAGTCAAAACCAGTCGCTCCACTAGAACAGTCTGCCAGTGCTATTTTTGTGTTTTATATCTCTGGTTTCTGAATTCTCTTTATACATGAAGACCCACTGAGAAAATAGAGATGAGAAAGGGAAGCTGTGTAAAGGGCATGAAATTTAAGGTAAAAACTACTACGTTCTCATGAGCTGTGAGCTCCTCTCAAGCAGCACTGGCAAAAGCAGAGGTCTCTTGCTGCCTTATATTAAAAGCTGAGAAAGTACATCTCGTGTACTAATTCCTTTTCCACAGATCCAAGTGATAAAGCTGCCATTTGAGTCCAGCCAAGACCGAGTGCGTCACTGGTGGGGGTGATTCATTAACCAACTAGTGAGCAAGGATCCTGTCAGCGTTCCAGCCCTTCCTCTAAGGTGCTAAACGGAGAACTCCACTGCTCACTGTCTTTTCCTGTAACAACCGAAATTTCTAAGGGAGAGAATACAGTTCTCTGCAGGAGCAAAACACGATGGTTTCCTTCAGGAGCTTTGGCTGAAGTAGAACTGCGGTGTTTGGCGTTAGCCAAATTAAGTAAGGCCTCGAAGAGCCACGTGTAACAATGAAGAGAGAGGAATATGGAGTAGCTCTGCTTCCAGATTGTACGAATCTCTTCTTTTTTGGTGACCTAATAAAAATGGAGATTCAGTATTTATAAAACATAAAATGAAATTTTGAAGAAAATATTGAAGTGTTTTCTAGAAGAAAGATACAGCTGTGCCTAGTCTGAGCATAAAATAAAGTCTTCTGTGATACATAGTGGAAGACCTTGAGAATGTACCTCCCCATAGGCATTGCTCCTAAACATGATATAACTGCGTATTACTTCAGAAGTAAATATTTAAAAATAAGATAGACAGAAATCTTAGACCTTTTTTTTATTATATATACCTAGACTTTCAACAAAAGATTCTTGATCGTTGAGGAGCTGCCCATATTTGTTGTTCGATCGCTGACCAAATGATTTCTTGCTCTCAAATGTATTCCTGGTACTTCATCTCCAACTTGCAGTTTAAGCATCTATTAAATATTTGATGTGCATCACAAATAACCACAGCTAATGCTTATGCATACATTTTCCAAAATATACCTTTAAGACACAGTATAGTAAATTTAAAGTGGAACAGAACCATAAAAGCTGCATTCTACTCTGAGTGTGCAGTTGGGTATTTTATGACTAAAGCTGTTACTTCTGTAACACTTGATGTTTATCTTGGATAAGGGGCGGGGGGGGGACGACCCAAACGCAATAGAAGCACCTGGACTTTCTGTAACTAATCTAAACACCTCAATTTTAAAACATATATATATACATGAAAGGGATATTAAATAGGACAGCCACTATGGAAATAAAGATTATTGTTGGTATATCTGAAAATTCTGTAAAAGTACAAATAAGTTTGCAATAAATAAATGAATTGGAACAAGTTTATTGATAGCTATTTTTATTTTAGTATTGAAATTTTCCTGCTGCAATCTCAAACGAGTACTGATACAGGGGAAGACACCTTTATAAAGTACTTTATGAAGCTTTATTTACAATCTGCTAGAGAAATAACACTTAAATTGAAACATTTATGTGGACATATAAGTTCTTGAATATGAATTTTAGCAGTCACTCTGGACTTGTGTTTCTATAGTATAGAGCAAATTCTATCCCTTCCCCTCCTCAGATGAGAGTCCAGATGCCAAACTTCTGTCATAAACTTATTTTTATACCTTAGTAAAAGCTTGGTAGATCCAGAGAGCTTGTTCTCCTGGGACTATGTTTTTCTTGGGGGAGGGAGAATTTTTCTTAGTTCTCACTTTGTCAAACTCAAAAAGACAATGAAGGCAAACACAAAGTTAAAGCGACTGAGTATAAATAATAAATGCACAGATATGAGGGTGGGTTTTTTCCCATACTGCGGCTTTGTATTATTTCAGTACTATCAATGTGCTAAAGATGGTTTATCTTAAGGATCAATTTGTATTAAAACTTCCAATTTTTTTATGATGTAGCGATGACAGATGTGTCAACGTAGGGAAGAAAAACATTACAGTAAACTGGTATTTGAAAATATCCACCTGTTCTTGTTTGTGAATTGTATAATGCAATCAACTAAAAATTCTTTATTGTAGGATATACCATAGCTTATATCACTGTTTTTAAATAATAATAAATCACTTTCTTTTTTCACTGAACAAATATTCCTAGATTTGAACTTTATTTACTGAAGATAATCTAATGCTATTCTGTCTTACTGTGTTCTTATGACAACTTTGGATGCTTACGTGTGTCTTCCTCAAAGGTGAACAAATTTCTCACATGGTCTTTCTGACTTAGACATTAGTGTTGCCTGGATACAGCTGGTGCTATTCAGATCGTCTGCTGCAATGCTGTCAGCATAGCCATTTTGTTACATTGATTTATAAAGGCATTATCTGTAAAAGCAGCTCAGCCTTTTACATGAGCGAAGGATAGGAGCCAATAGAATGTAATTTAGTTAGCTTTTTACGAGGTGTTGGTTTCCCAGTGTCTGACAGAAAAGGCAGATACTTCACCGCAGATGAAGGTTGAATGCTAACAGTGTTTATGTACCTTTTAACATTACTGTCCTAGGAGGCATCTTTCAAGTATCTGTATCATTCACTAATTTAAAATCTGCAAGTTGGAAAGTTAAAAATGCCAATGGTAATTGTCAAATCAGCTGAGAGATGTTGGCATTTTACAGCTAGCATTTTTGCAACTCTTCTTTAAGTTTTCCTAGTTCCTTTCATATATACCATATTTTCTGTCTTTATCATGACAACACCCTAAGAGCTTTGGAGATTTACACTTATAGTGCACATTACTGTAATAACCTAAATCACAGTGATCCAGATTGTCTTCATATACCAGTTTAATATCTCTGGGAGAGCTGCAAATTAAAACCTTACAATAGTTAATTTCACTTATACAAAATATGACTTTGTCAGTTGTTCCACAGTTCAACTCCTGCACTTCGACAAAGAGCAACTCTCTTAGTAGCATCCCTGTCGGAACCCTCAATGAGTGGCAATGCCTGGGTGGGTGAACACCTAGAGGAGGAGGTTATCCTAAGCTGAGCGTGCTGCAGGACTCTGCAGTGAAAAATAAGTCAAAAATTTTAGTGGCAGTCAGAGCAAACCTTGCAGCAGTACAGATGAGCTGCACTATACAATTTTAAACAGGATGTAATTAACATATGAAAGTCACTGTTGAAAAGAATTTTTGGAGCTGAGAAGCAGATTTTTATAAATCTTAGTGTTTCATGATTTGTTCTCTGAAGCGTCTGGTACTCATCATTGTTTGAGGCAGGATTTTAGTAATACCTTAGTCTGCTTTATAATAGCCTGGATGTAATTAATAATTTACCATTGAATTTCTTAACATAGCGCACACTATGCTCCACTGCAAACACTGCATTATTTACACAGCCTACAGGAAGGGCCTCGGACCAGGGACATGGTGTTTAAGCGGCTTTGCAGGTGTCACGATGGTCATTTACAAGTAGGAATCGGTTAAGGCACCTCTGAGGCTGTTCTCTATTCGGATAAGAGGCCGTGTTGACTCTCTACCTACCCAGCACTAGGGGAGCATCTTGATGATTTTGGATCAGTTTTTCCCTGGGTTTGTACTGTAGAACTGAGATACTGCAATCCAGTAGACTCTATGGCCAAAACTATAATTTTACTATGAGTTTTTCTTGAATTAAAGAAACTGTTCCATTAATTCATTAAGGGAATATGGCCTCGTAGGGGCAGATCCTGTAGACAAGTGCTAGGACTGTAGTGTTCACTGGTGTTTCTAAAAATAGCAGCTGGGTATTTGGAACCTCTCTTCAAAAAGACAAGATTCTTCATAATGAAGATGAATGCCAGCAAGGTGAACAAATTTTCAGAGACAAAGCCATGCTGCTGGAATGTAGTAAGAGGTTACTTGAAAAGAGAGAAGGTTGTTAATGCCACTTATTTTATTGAATAGTAGTGACACCTAGTATTTATCAAACGCATGCCGCTTTCCTGACATAGCGTCTAATAATGCATTGCATGTTAACAAAATGGAGATTGTTTGTTCTCGTGTTGGTCTGGCGAGCTGGGTCTTACTTAGTCGTTGTAGCTGACCAGAATAGACAAGTACTGGTTTCTGTAGTGCAAGAACGTTGGATACAACTGCACATTGTGTATAGGTCTTTATTTTAGCACAACATACCACATTTTGTAACTAATCGTGCTAAACTCTACACTTAAATCTACAGTACTTTGAAAACAAGCCGCATTTAAATTCTCTGTAGACCTTTGCAGGTGAGTGATTTGGGGAAGGGGCTGTATTTGTGTTCTATGTGCTCAATTCATACCGCAGTGGGGCCCTCAACTCCCAGATTGATCATCTAGGTGCTATTGCAATAAAAAAGTAATAATGATAATAATAAAATTAACAGCTATAGTTAGCTGTGACAAGCTGAGCATTTTTTTTTTCACCTCCAGCTGGTAGGAAATTGCAGTACATATTTTTCTCCAGACGTAGTCTTGTACTTGGGCTTTTCTTTACGTAGAAAAATATCCCTGCATTTTCTTGGTCGCTTTATCTGTTCATCTGCTTCAGTGACCTTACTGTTATGAAACCTTGTAAAGTAGTGAACTAACACTGACAGACACAGGAGGTCAGACACATGTATTTGCTGTAATGAGTGATGCTTATATGCTTACATTAGCATCCGTGTTACTTCCAGACTGTTAGATAAACAGGTATCAAGGTTGAGTTTGCCATCATTATTGGAACTGCTTGCACGTCTCTGCTTTTTCTGGCTTTATCACTGCAGAAAAGTCGAACAATTTTTGTATTTTTTTAAAGTCTGGATCTTAGATTGAAGCAAAGCACGAATTCTCTAGATGTCTTGCTCCGATGAAAATGTTTACTTGTCTGACTCCTCCTGAGACATGCTGCTGCAGTACGACTGTGCTGAGGGCTCTGGCTGTTGCCATTCATGGAGCTGTAAGTCTTTTCTTCACAGACATAGCAAACCGTTATGTATGCTACTGCTGTCACGTGTTCATTTAAAAAGAAAAACAAGTATCTTTGCTTGCAAAATCAAAATTCAAATCTTTGACATTTGGTAGTTGCTCTATTTAGAAATGTGAGAAGGATGTTTGTAACACTCAGACAAGAGGCCTACGTTGCCCATCAGCTATATAAAGACAGCTCAAAGGAGGGGCAACATGAATCTCCTGAGGACTGAAGAAGGGACATGCCAACAGCGGGGGTCAACAACTATTTATGAAGGAAAGAGTAAAAGCCCTGGAACAAGTATGAATTGTTCATTTCTGTTGTACAACAGCCCATATTCTAAAAACTGGCAATTAAGGGGCACAGCTAGGAGCTGCTTCATCAGCGTATATATATTTTATCTAACACCTTCTTCCATCCATTTGTATTGGTCTCTATGGCTTCTTGTGACATGATGTTCCAGACTTACGTGTGTTTCGGAAAAAAAAACCCTCATTTATTTAAAAATTGCACTGGCTCATTTTAGTTGTTGATTTCTAGTTCATATAGTGTAAGAAATTTTAAATAATCTTAAGATTTCTATGTATCATTCATTCTTTATAGACCGCTGTCTTACCCTCTTACAGTCATTTATTTTCCAAACTGAAGGGACTTAGTGCAACTCATCTCATCTTGTATGAAAGCCATACT
The DNA here is from genome assembly GCA_017639485.1 of Pluvialis apricaria. Classification (NCBI taxonomy): domain Eukaryota; kingdom Metazoa; phylum Chordata; class Aves; order Charadriiformes; family Charadriidae; genus Pluvialis; species Pluvialis apricaria. The sequence goes on along the minus strand of CM030018.1, from coordinate 3,124,691 downwards.
ATAGCTCTTATGATTCTTGTTGTCCTTTGTGTCATTTACTGTTCTACCACATCCTGTATTGAGATGGCATAAATATAACTTCAGGTAGTTTTCAAGTGCTGGGGTTACTGTTCTGTAACGGAGAGTTCCACACATCTGTAGGGGAATAGCACTGGGGCCCTTATTTTTGAAATCAGAATATTTATACTCAAAAGCTTCCTTTCTGCCTTCTGTGTGTGTCTTCACATAACTGGTGTGAGTGGTGTGACTTGTCAATATTACGACGACTGAGTATTTTGGCATTATTATTTTTTGGGTTTATGTCGTCGCATCCATTGCATACCCCCTCTGCTATATTTCATAATCCTTCTCAATAGGCACTAACTATTGAACTGGCATTTTCAGAGATTATCTGTAGTGTTTCCAAAATGTCATTCCTGCACATTTATTAGGAATTTAGATTATTCCCCTCTGAGCTTAATTTTGTCTTCCATTGCATGTGTCATGTGTCATTCTATATTGTACATTCTTTATTCATTGTTCTTTGCAATTTATTTTTATATTGTTAAATCTGTTTCTATCACCTAAAAGCACTGTCATCTCATTATTCTTTGCCAGGTCATTTCTGAACTTTCATGAAGATTTTCTGGTAATACTTTCTCTTACTCTAAGACATCAACTTGATGTGATTTGATAATTCTCCGTATTAGGACTAAACTCTTCATAAAACTAAAACATTAGAATTCTGTGGAAAGGGCACTTGAAATGGTAGTTCTAAGTAAAATGGAGCAACTTCTGCAGCCAGAAAGTTTGTAGAAGGAAGGATTTTGATTACGTTGGTTGCAAAGCAGTCAATAAAATGGTCTTCCATCCAGTGAAAGTTGTAGGTTACCAATTACATGTAGAGGTGTGATTTTCTTAGATTTTTTCAAAGTCCTCCTCATCTTATAAAGAGTAGACACAGTACAAAAAACGGCTAGCACAGTGTAAGAATGGGAAACCAAGTAACAGCGTAACAAAAATGTAAAGAAAAGAAGGTGAAGGTAAGTATACCAGAGCTACCGTGTATTTATGTATCCTAAACTGTGAAAAGAAGACAAGAGTTATTGTGTGGTGATGTCTAAGTCAAGGTGTAGGCAGAAAAAAGGCATATTAGAGTTTACATCAATGAGTTTCCTAGACACATCTAGGAATTTAACAGGAAAAACAGTAAATGTTTCCTATATGTTACAGTATTTTAGGTAATGTTTTCCAGGCCTGACATGTAGCTATGTAATTCAACATGAAAACAAATACAGAGCACAAGAAATTAAAAGGTACTGAAATTCAGAAAAAAAACCCCAAAACTATTTTTAAGTTACAATCTTCAAGCCTTGAAAGGCTAGAATAAAATAAAGGGGATATAGGGTCAACCGCTCAGTATTATGCAAGATTTAATTAAAAACTACCCTACTGCTAGCAAGACTATTTTGTTTTCATTTCACCGTCTTCAGGAAAAAATGAAATAACTTTCAGTTATCTCCTAGTATTTAAGGATTTTTTTTTTTTATGCTTTAAAAAAAAAAGGATAAATGGAATATAATTGTTCTGAAATTAGTAATAACTTCTTAAATATTATAAGCATATATTGAAAAAAATTAGATTTTTATCTGTTAGAGATTTAGTATCTTTAGTGTAAATAGTAAGGACAAACTAATATCTAATAGTATCAGAATGCTATGTGTTTGCAGCAATATTTGCCTATGTGCCAGAAGTGGTTAGCGGGACCGTTATAAACATGGCTGTCCCATTTCAGTGGTGTCTTAACCCCCCTCCAAATCTTTAGCTTAATGTCCTACTTACACTACTCCTGGTATTGCCTCATCCACAGTTTGAACTGGCTCACACTGAGAACTTAAGAGTGCCACAAACCATTTGCCCAAGTTAATGAGGGGTTTCGGCAGCTTTGTGTGTCCTCTTTTGGCTGGAGTTGAGCCGGCGAAGCAGATTCGCACCCCGCTCTGCTCATCGTGGCACTCCTGCCCGGGGACAGCGGTGCCTTCAGTGGCTGCCTGAGCTGCTGTTGTGGTCACTCACTAATTCATACCCGTCTCATTGGAGTGAGTTGATTAAAACAGTGTGTCAAGGAGTGATTAAGCAAGGAGTTCAGCTGCCAGTAATGTGGTTGCAGTAAACTCCAGCAGGGAGACTGTAACAAGTAGCTGGGGACAGTATTCTCTTCAGCAGCGTATTTGTAGCCAGAAGAGGACAGATGTCTCCAGCCTAATTCACTCTGAAATCTCCCTCAGACTATAATAAGTAGTTGATATATACTTGCTTTTCCTCTGGCCTCTCAGCTTGAGCTGAGCTTTCACAAACTACCTGAGTTGCTTTCAAGTACTTTTCTTTTTTTTTCGTGCTCAGAACAATCACATCCTTGCCTGTATTAGGTCTGTGTTTGCAGAATCACCTCATTTCACAGCTCTTAATTAGTTGCAAAGCCGGTGGCAGCCCTACCGCTGTGCCACCTAACCCTCTCACTTATGTTGCTTTCTTCTCCAGACAACACGCAACAACAGCTCTAATCCCATCTGTGAGCTACTGTCATTTCTGAGGTTTTTTATAGCATCATGTATATTTTTTTTATTTTTTTTTTGCTTCACACTTAGATGAGAGGTGTTAATTTGTAAATAAAAAAAATAAAATTAAAACAGTGAAAGCAAGAGGGAGAAGGCACTGCCAACTGAAAAGAAGATGAGGGAATTAGAGAACCAGCTCAGCTTGCTGCAGTGCTTGCTGGCCGCATTGATTCCTTGATTGATCCGGTTAGTGGCTCTGGCTCCAGAGTCACGTATTACTAACTGGCTTCTTTTAATGTTATCACTTACACCGTCCACGTCTCTTGGTACTAAGTTCATCAATACTGCATTACTTGAAGAGGAGGAGGTAGAAATAAGGTGTTTTCAGTCATGATGACCATCTCAGATGGGATAACGGAGATCCATCTTACTTGCAACCTCAGTTTTGATTGTGAACTCTGTTAGATTAGAAAACATCGTTGAGTTTTTCTCTTACTTATTTGATTCTTTGGAGCCTTACAGAGTTTTGCTGAAATCTCTTCAGCTCAGTTCATCTCACTAATCCAAACATTGTCTGCAAGTCCAGCTAATTTTAGGGACTTTGCAGTTATGGGTATATTTTAGGGTAGCTCTTACTTGGTAAAGCTCTACCTCACTCGACATAAAAAGTGTCATATTGAATTTGATAAATAAAACAAATGACAGCGCAGTGTGTAACCCCAAATGATTTATTAATCCATATAAATAATCTATCTATAGAGACTCTTCCATTAAAAACCTGCGTAGGCAGCCTGAGACTGAGGTCTGAGTCCATCAGTACGAGTTTGTGAGTACTTTTCTAATCTGGTTTGTATTTTCTAGTAAAATAATGCTACTCTAATATGCTACAAAACTTGAACTTTCTTAAACTTAAAAATACTTTATAATATGCAAAGTTAATCTATTTTGAACTGAATCTATAATTCATTTCTGCAAAACTCCAATGGTTTAAGGAATTTAATGCCTGTATGACTGAGAGTATTGGTATAACATATGATTAGAAAAATAATAGAGATAGATACATGACCAAAAGAAAAGAAAATTAAGATTAGAAAAACACACCGGTTATACCTTGTATAACTTGGTTTATATATGCTTACCACTGCCATCTGATTCTGTTTTATGTAAACCAAAGAGTTGAAACTTTCCTAACACCTCTGCTGTGCGAGCCCCAACAACCCATAATCTGTGTGTGCATGTGCATTCACATAGGTGGGCATATAATTTCCGGCACGTATATGTACATAATATAATATGTGTTGCTGTGGTAACTATTCTTTTTTGAATAGGAAATAATAAAGTTTAAATATGATTTGAATATTGGTGTTGAAATGCTTTCAATAGTTCTCTTTTAACGGTACTTCTAGATTTGTACAATGCATAGTTTTACAGTCTAGATTTAACGATGTTGCAGAGTTAATTTCAAATGAAACTTTCCCTCTACTTTATGGTAGGGAAAAAAAGTTTCACATGAGGCTGGTGTTCAGCAGAGGATTCAAGAACTTCGCTTCTGATTTGGGTTACAAAGTGAGATCTGAAATCAGGTGTGTTTCAAGTGGTTTGGGGCTTCCTTTACAAATCCCTGGTGCTAAGCAGTTTCACCTTAGAACTCTGGCAAGGGATTTGCGCATATTGTCTGACAGAAATATCAGCATCTAAAGACACTGAAAGTTTCTGAGGTCAGTCAGCATTTAGCAAACCTTGCATGAGGACACCCCTATGGATTACGCTGGCTATTGTCTTGCATTATTCATCGGTGTACTTGAAACAGTATGAATCTAGATGCAACGGAGACATGTAATTTGAGGTGAAACCTTCATAGTCATGTATTTAATATTTTATACACGTTTGCAATAATTTAGTTTATCCATATGCGAAAAATCTAAAGAAGGTTTTAAAGAAAGTTATCGAGTAAGTTTAGGAAATTGTTCAAGTCACAGACCGAATAGTTCTCTTCACCTCGACAGAACTGCTGAAGTATTTACATTTAAAATACCACTGTATTTTTTCTGAGCTTATTTGTACTTTCTTAGTATTTAAGCTCGTTGATAGTATTTTGGCTGAAACATTGCATTGGGATACATCTCACATGAGTAAAGACAGATTGTTGTTTTAAAGAACAGCTTCACCTCTGAGAAGGGAAGCAGTGCGCAAAGACAAGTAAGGTCTGAGTTTTGTTCCCATTTGCACCCCCGCTTGCTCAAGTGTTGTGAAAATCGCTGCTTCTCCCTGACTGAGCTTTACCAGTAATAAAATTGTGATTCTGATATATATATATTCTTTGAAGTGTTTTGAGAACTGCTGATTAAATGTACCGTGTAAGAAATGCCTGTTATTGTCACTGTTCTGATTCTTTTGAGAAATATTCCTTGATGTTTGCATATTCAGTTTTATATCCAAACAGAACAGGTTGTTGATTGATTCTGGTGGATTTGGAGTTTCTGTTGTTTACGAGATGTACTCCACGCACCAGAACATTTACTACCTCATGGCAAATACAATGGGATTGCTGCCTTTTGCTCTTCAAGTATGAGAAGAAATGGTTGTCATGTCTCCTGTAATCCTTTAATTCTGCGGGGTTTTGTATGCTTCAGCAGATGTGTGCCTCAGTGCTTGGTATTCCCGTTTTGCAGTTGAACCCTCTATATGTATTTTATGTACTATTTTGTTAAATTCTACTTGTATTTAAAATAATTAGTATGTAGAATGCAGTACCGGAAACATCTCAGCTGTTACATTAATATTTCATTTGCTAGTTTGTTTTAGTATTGGTGTTACCAACATTGAAAGAAACAGTGAAGACATTGTAGATAAACAGACGTAAATGCAATAGGAGATATTTTTTTTATCCTGTCTATTTCTTCGACCATTTCTTTCGAGTACATAGGTCTTTAACAAATCAGAGCAGTGAGCCTATCGTATCAAAAAGAAAAAAAAAATGTCTCTAGGCTCTAGAAAATGGAAACTTGTTTAAAGGCTTGCAGCTTCTATTTTCAGGTATAATCTTATCCGGAAATGAGAAAAAGAAAGCAACCAAAAAGTCCTTGCCAATAGCTAGACAAGCTGAAAACGGAGGATTTAATGAAATAAAAGTGATAATTCTAGATCTGTATTACATGCAATTTTAATAAAAGACCATGTTGTGGAGAGCCTGAGGCTGCAGCACAGCACGGGTCTCAGTGTTTTATGTAAAGAATCCACATAGATATCTAAGTTACCCAAGACAGGCGAGCTAGGAGAACTGATTCCTACCTCCACTAAAAGCTCTTTACATTGCATGTGGTCGTTGGAAGGGGACATAATTATATTTGCGTGTATTTTAAGTCCTGTTTTTCTGAGAACACTTGCTATGTATTTATATTTTCGTGGAACATAAAGTCCCACCAATATTTCACACAAGTGAAAGGACAGAACAAGAAAAGAAATGCCAAACATTTACAGAACATTCTCTTTACATAATCAATTTACACTCCAAATGTGTGCCCACATTTTTTCATGCAGCTACAGCTCTGTGTGCTTGACATTAGAAAGTTCAGCTGCTTACTCTTCTCTTGATGAATCTTCCTGCTTGTGGAAAAAAGCAGAATGTTGCAGAGGCACAATGGGCCTTCCCCATTATAGACCACGCTTCACTGTAGAAGAAAAAAGATTCCAAATCCTTAAATATAGTTGTTTAACTTTCTATTTGTGAGTTTATTTCCATTTATAAATATAACTAAAGAAATCGAATAGGAAATGCCAGTTCAGAAGAATTATAATTAAATTATAATTAAAGCCTATAATTAAATTAGGAAATGGGGCAAAACCAAATTCACCAATTTTCTAGCAAAAGAATATCATTGGAGAGAATGGAATCATCTCACAGAGAATGGAACTCATTTTCTATGTAATTGTAGAACCATCTGATTGCTCTCATTTGATATCATAGCTTGCAAAAGATGATCTATATCTATATTGCATTGTGAGAAAGATATCTCTGGAGAAACCACGGATGACAGCAGTCTGGGATCAGGGATAACATGATTAAAAATTCTTTATATCGTTCTTTATTATTTTGATTAAACTGCTTGTGAATATAAGAACTCAGATTATACTAATAAAATATTGGTTGTTTTTCTGTTTGGTTGTTTCAGGAACCTTGTTCTCAGAAAACCAGTTCAGGAGAGCATTCATTCTCGTCTCTATTGAGATGCACACAGCCTTTTTGTCTGCAGCAGTTTCCTGGGCCTGCTATTGGGTTACACGTTTCCCCGACTCGGCAGTGCGTTGGAGAGGTACGGGTGAGCCTGTTTCTTCTCATGTATACTCTATGGTAGGCAAAGAATACTTCTCTGTCATTGAAGGTGACAATGCAGTTGAAGTAAAAATCAGAGAGTAGGTCAGGCTGGAAGGGAGCTTTGGAGATCTGTCCAGTGCAACACCGCTGCGCTCAAAGCAGGGTCAGCGTGCTGCTCAGCGCTGTGTCCAGTTGGATTTTTAATAGCTTTAAACATGGAGACTCCACAACTTTTCTGGGAAACCTATTCCGGGGTTTGACCATCCCCACAGTAAAAAAGTTTTTCCTCGTGTTTAGGTGGAATTTCCTGCATTTCAGTTTGTATCTGCTGCTTATTGTCCTGGCACTGGGCATCACCAAGAACAGTCTGGCTCCATCCCACCCCCCTATTGGATATTTTCACACGTTGATAAGATTGTTTTACACCTGAGCCTTTTCTTCTCTAGGCTAAGTAATCCCAGCTCTTTCACTGCCAGGTAATGTAACCTGGTTACCTTTTAAAGAAAGAAAATGAAAGCACAGGGAGAAAATGTGAAACCATGACAAAAATTTGGCATCAATTGTTGGGTTTTTTTACATCGGCTCTTTGTTCTGTACTACTCATGCTTATGTGTATTTGTAATTTTTCAATCAACATTGAAATAGGGAAATCACCCTCTGTTCTCACAATTGTAGGCACTGAAAATACACAAGAAACATGAACGCATGAGAGACAAGCATGGTTTTACTTATGTGTTTTCACAGTTTTGAAATGTTTCATGTATCTTTAAGACTCTTCATGTCACATTTTGCCGCACAGGTCTTGATACCCCCTGTGACTTAAAAGCAGTCTATTACCGAAAAGGAAATATATCTGATCAGCATTCTGTCTTATTAGAGATCTTCTGGCTTTTCTGGATTTACTGAAACTGAAATATGTTTCAAAAATCTTGTTAGATGGAAGTAGTATTATTTTACAAAGTTTTATTACTTTGTAAATCAAGATTCAATATGCTTGCATTTCAAACAAATTTTGTAATATGTATCTTTAAAGATACTAAAATATGTTCAAAATACCACTAAAATGTGCAATCCCTCCAAATAAATTTAAGCAATAAATGGCTTAATTTGGAAAATAAATTTTCAGAATTCTTTATAAAATCAACTATGGGCACAGTCATTTCTCCCAATACCTCAGTATTGACCTATAGCTGTATATCTATATCCATTTGTAGTTTAAAGGAAATATTTTCCCCCTTTTAACAGCGACTATCTCTAATAATTATTTTTAAACATAGTTATAAATATATTTCGTACGGCTCAATTGTAAGACTTCCTAGTTTTTCATTGGTTAGAAATGCACAAAACCAGAAAGTCAGCCTTATTGACTCTGTAAGCGATCTTAGTCCGTCACCTTGGCTGATTTTGTCAGAGAACAACTGACAAAGAGATACTCTTTCTTCTGGGGGTTTATTAACCATATGTTATTGATTTCTTTAATTCCTTGAAGCTTTTCTGCATATATACGCCCTTAAATGTTGGTATGAAAGGGCTAGAAATGTTCAATATTCATACTAATGAGGAAAGTTTGTTAAATACTACAGTACTGAAAAACAGTGTAGGAAGACAGGAAAGATTGTGCAATTGATTCATACTTTTGGCTGAAAAGCCGAGAGTATTGTAATTTCTTATGACAGAGCATCACGGTGGGATACAATAGAGTGAATTGAAACGCACTTTGCAGGCAGAGGTGAAATCCTGGTCCCCACTTCAATTATTCAAAGCTCATTGGAGCAAGTTTTTATTGAAGATGTCTGGTATTATCAGATATCATTGTATTCATTTGCATTGACTTTTAAAAGACCGAGCTAAATGTTTGAAGACATCACAAGCTCTTTCAATCCAAAGATTTGCGCCAGGGGAGACTTAGATCGGATATTACAAAAAAATGTCTTCACCAAAAGGGTTGTCAAGCACTGGAACAGGCTGCCCAGGGAAGTGGTTGGGGCACCATCCCTGGAGGGATTTGAGAGTTGTGTAGACGTGGTGCTGAGGGACGTGGTTTAGTGGTGGGCCTGGCAGTGTTAGGTTAACGGTTGGACCCGTGATCTTAAAGGCCTTTTCCAACCAAACCAATTCTATGATTCCCTGAAAGGATGTATGAAAACAGATCAGGCAGAAGAAGATCACACTGCATGCCACTGCTATCTTTTAAGCAACTGCACTGATGAATCCAACCCCAAATACCTAGTGTCGCCTCAGAAAAGAGATTATATACTGCTTCTGGTGTGAAAGCCAGTTTCAACTCGATGCTTGAGCTCCCCTAAAGAATGAGACCTACTCTTGAAAGGCTAAGATGCTAAAAACAAGGGTATGCTTCATATTGCTGAGTAGAACAGTCTTTTTTAAACATCCTGGTGACCGAGGAACCTTTAATCCTTCTGACTGGGCGGTATCTTGACAAATGAATCTTTTTAATTATGGGAATTCAAGAATAAATTGTTAATGAGACAACAACAATGACACTGCTTATGTAATTGCTTAACAAGAAATTGCAGAGAGAAATGCGTGCTGAAGATTCCAGCTTCAGAGTCTGACTCCCATGAGATAAGAAATCTTCTCCATTGCCATGTATTTCTTCTGACTGTGAGCCTCTGAATGATTTAAACCAGAAGCAATGATGTTTCTGAAAGGACACTGTGAACCCTCTTGAATTACACTGAGCAGATTTATGAAAAAATGGAAGAGTTGTGGTGCTGCAAATTACTAAAACTCAGATCCTTTCTCATAAATGTTGCTTGCACTACTTTTCACCATAAAAAGAATTAATGTGCCCTCCAGTAGTAGTCTTACTAAAGCACGCTTGTGCAATAATAATCATCTCATTAATAATGTTTTCATTTCTTTCACTTTTTATATTGCTACAACAGCACAGGTTATATAATTCATTGGTAATTATTCTGAAATAGAAAATATGTATAGGCTTAATTTACATAGTCTTTAAACTGTCATTCTCTGAACTAACTTGTAAAATGAAATAAAAAAGGTAGAGATGACATTTACAGTTGATTTGTAAAATGGGGTAGATCTTTAATGAAATGCACTTTGAATAACCGCGGTCTTTGCACCTGTTAGGAACGTGGGTTCTGCGTGAAACGGTGGTAAGTTATTCTGTGTAGCCTGGGCATCAGCGCTCGACGTATTGACGGCCTTTTGAAAGGGAGAACAATTCAGTAGCGTAAGTAACAGGGCATCTGCGGAAAGAAATGAAACCTAATTGAGATGACAAATTTTACTGTAGTAGCAGAACAACAGGTATGCTGGTGGAGAAGAGTGCGACGAGGACGCGGGCTACACTGCGTGCTTTGGGGGGCACCTGGTTGTCGTTCCGCTCGTCTGCTGCAGGCAGGGTAGGGGCAGTTTTCAGTGGATTCTCACAGGCTCTGAAGGTGTTGCATGCACCATTTTTACACGCTTATTTTAACACATCACCAGCTTGCGTCAACAATTTCAGGAGTTATTACAATAAAGCCAGATCTATTGCGTAACTGTGCACATTCTCACTGCACTGTGTATCCAATGGCTGCAAAAAGTGAAACTTCATGATGTCCTCAGTCTCTTTGTGTAAGAAGCACAAATGTAACCCTCCAGTCAGGGTTCTCCTGGGACACTGGGTTTGTCCCTTCCTCTTGAAAAGACTATGACTTTGAGCTCCTTACCCTCTCCCAGGATTTTATGGATGATGATATCTGTGAGCTGCAGGAAACTGTCTTATCAAGAGCATTTAAAAGCGTGTATGTGATTCTTGATCCAGATATCGGTCTCCACACCCCCATCCCTTTTAACCCTCCAAATTTAACTGTGCAGTTTCAGGGCTGAAGCCATAGAAGCATAGAGTCATTTCGGTTGGAAAAGACCTAACCTTGATAAGGCATAGTTCAGCTCATCTTCATTAAACTGAAAAAGTGAGTCCTTTGGCAACGGAGGAGGGGAGATTATGCCATTCATCTGCCTCTGGGTTTGCTCTCTCCGTGCCTTTCTCTTGCTAAATGTCTTTTACTACAAAACACTTTCAAAAATACAATCAGTTTACTTGAATTACGTTTTCAAGTACCTGACTTAAAATTTTGCTTGACACTTTGATATGTGTTTATATGTGTGTTAAAAATCTGTGAGGGAATTACAGAAGATAAGGAAGGGTTAATTTGGCTGCAGGCATTCTTGTTTAAATTATACTCCCTAAAAGAAAGGTAATAAAACTCTACTGTCACAGTAATCGGATGGGAATATAGAGGTGGCAGTGACATATTTATTGCCTCTAAAATGACCTTTGTGTCAAACCTCATGCATTGATTAGTTTTTAGACAAAATTATTTGGTTTTATTTACTAATTCACCCAAGAGCTCCACTTATACCATGCCACTCATTTTCTCTTCTGCTCAGTTAAACCGACAATCGAAGAGTTGTTTTAGTTCTGCGGGGCTTTTACCTTTTGAACATAAATATGAAGTAAAACCTAGCAGACTTCAAAAGCTGTGGTAGCAGATGGACTTATCAACATCCCTTTGCCTTTTTTCATTTGAACTGCGGCAACAACCATCTAAATTGAGGCTAATTAAATACAATATTTCTACATAATTATATGATAAAGATTTCTAGTGCCAGAGTCTGTGCAGTTTTGTATGGTTGTCTGTAATTTCTTGGTTAAGAGAGTCATTTATTCTCAATGCTAATTGATGAGCAGATTATTAAAGTTGGATTGTATGACACTTCTTTCTGCATTCTCTTTCATTTTAAATAAGATCGGAGTGATTCTAAATAGGAAGTTGGTTGGTGCCAGCATTATAAAAGGATGGTGTATAAAACTGCAGCCCTTTTCTTACACTGTTGATTGATAACCACTGACGAAATTACAGCAGTGCCATAAACATTTTAGTGTGCGTCATAAAGATTTTTCGTGTATAGCATTAGCTACATGGTATAGCTAGTTTAAGGTTGTAGTTTCACAAGCAGTCACCAGAAATTAACTTTAATAATAAGTTCTAAGTGTTTTAAAAACTAAAACTAATGAAAGTTACATTATCCATTTATATTCTTTAAGAAATTCTTTTAAGATTTTCTGTGACTTGACCTTTATTTTATGACAAGATATCTGAAAGGTTGATTTGTATGAGTCATAGCTATAATTATTATACTGTATGAAAAAAAGGAAGTTAATGGATTTTCAGAGCTATTTTGTTTAAAAAAAAAAAAGAAATGAAGAATACTTTAAAAAACCTTTATATTTCCCTATCTAAAATACTTCTTGCCAGATCAGCCACTCTATCGATCTATACTTTAAAATGAATTAAAAAAAAAATGTAAAATAAATGTATCTTTGCTGAGGATACTGCAAGTATAAACCTCAAGCTGCAACTCAACGTGTGTAGTTACTTAGGTGCACAGTGGAGATCCGTAATAACTGTATGAATTGAGCCCATTTAAGTATGAAACATAGATACATACGTTACTGTTAAAAAGTTGACATTAATGGAATTTCTGGTTGTCTATACAAAATGCGCCTGCATTACTCTAATCCTAAAGTGCAGAGACCCTTATTCGGGACTTGTGCATGATGTAGAATTCCAGGCGTTTGATGGATGAAAGAGCTCCGATAAAGAAACGTTACTATTTATGCTATGTTCTCCTCTTGAGAATTCTGGTTTGGATTTTCAAAGGAACCCAACTAAGTTACTCTTTCTCCCGCTGAAAGCTTAACGATTTTATTCTTATTTCCACTAAAAGACTACGGACTGTCCTTGCAGTAGAAATGAACATTAATTTATATGTGAATCTTACCCAGTAGGTTTTGTATCCCTGCGTTACTTCGGCTCCTTTGAAAAGTCAGCCCAATGCAAGCAATCTTATTTACCCAAAGAGAATTCCCATTGCGGAAGGCAAGGCTGCGAAATAAACTAGGTCTGTTCATGTAGAATCAGCTTCTGTCCCTCTTGGTTTATAATTTACAGACTTTTAGCTCTTAGCTTTGAGGACTAAATGTCTTGCTCTTCTCATTTTCTTCTCAATATACTTAACAGTTGAGATAATTTGTTGAATTGGATTCAAGCACAAAGGAGGAAAGCTGATGTACAGATGAATCGGGATGGTTCCTACCTGCTGTTATTTCTAGAAGCCCCGTTGTTTGGCTAAGTTTATAGGAGAGTTGCAGTTACTCCTCCATGAACTGCTGCCATTCAGTGCTCTCCTAAGGTAGGGGCCTGCTCGGAGGGGAAACTGTCCCTGTGCGGTACGTCTGCTCTCAGGCTGCTTGCACTTCTGCCACTGGTCTGTGCACGTGAAGAAAGTCCTCTGCGCACGCGTGCGTGCTGGTTACGTGGGGCTGAGATGGCCCTGATGCGTAATGATGTGTCTTGAGTGATAATGCTGAGTTTACTTATTCCATTACTTTCTGTGAAGAAATTGCTAAAGCAAGGAAAATACAGGGCAAACAAGTTAGGGTCTGCCTTGCATTTGGTGAGTTGTAAAGAAGGTTTTTTTAAAAAGAAAAGTAATTGGTTACATATTTATTAATACAGACTCAACAGATTCCCTTTAGAAATAATGATCTTTCTTATTTATGTCATGATTCCTAAAAGGTTGTAAGCATGTGTTTGCATTAGGGATGTATTTCTGACTGAGAAATTGGGACCTTTTGGGATGACCATATACATGTGTGGGTATTTACTTCTGTTCAATTTCCAGGTGCCCAAATGTTTAGAGAACTGCTATTAACTATTCATGCTTTGGCTCTGTTACAGTTTAAACAAGACCAAGACTAGCAGCAGTGGTTTTCTTATTTTATAAAATCATTTTGTGAAATAAATCACTCAAGGCTTGAGGTTTTTTTGTATACTGAGTTTCGTCCCTTAGGGAACCTTTCATACACACTTTAGAACTTCCTGAAAATAGGGAGATTATACACAGAATAAATAGCAGACAGCTGTGAGCTATGAGTCTATAATGCCAGTAGAGGGATTTGGTGATCTCATAAACCAGAAAAGCAAAGTTTGAGCATCTTGAACACTATTCAGACCCTCAAAATGGAACGAGTATTCTGTAATTCAACTCAATTTTTATTTGGTATAACATATGGATCTGAGTAAATGATTCATACTGACAGGATGGAGCACTGTGATCTCACAACAGCTCCCATATCATCTCTAGGCTAGCAGCACTAACCATTTCATTTCTATTTTCCCCGTCATTCTCTCTCCTCTTTTCCGTGCCCTTCATGCTGTAGTACTGCTCTGTCACACAGCCCTTACCTTATTTCTTTCTCAAATGCGCATCCGATGCTGGTGCTGAACTGCAGCCAAAAAGCCCCCCACCGCGCTTGGCAGCACTCTGGGTTCTAGGGGGGCACGATGGCTGCAGAGCGCACGCAGCTAGCTTGGCCTGAACGAGTGATCTAGCTGAATTCAGAAACTCTCGCGGGATGCAGAGTGCTTTGGAGCATGGCACAGAGACGCTTTCACAGCCCCGCTAGGCCCAGCCGACAGCCGCTTGCACTTATTAGCACCAGCTCAGCCCTCTCCTGTGGACTCATGCCGGAACCGGGTTTTTCTGCACTATGCTTCCAAAATAGTCAGGTTTTCCCGTTTTCTGAAGTTCCAGAGTCTCTTAAGTGTCACTTAAGCAGCTAAAATGATGGATAGCCCATTTCTCAAAAAAAATCCAAAACCAAATCCCTGCTGTATGTTAGTTTTAATAAGCCTAGAAATGATAAAAGTTATGTGGTGTTGCAGTAATACTCCATTTCCCAAACGTAAATTATTTTGATCTGAATTTCTGTTTGTATCTTCATGTTGTAAATGTTTGGGAAATTATATTAAGAGTTAAGGAACTGTAAATAAGTATTATGGAAATGGTGAAGAGAATAGGCTTTTTAATCTTTTGAATAAGTTAATAAAGACTTTGCTACTAAAAGGCATAAATAAATACCAAATTGTAATTCCCGCGAGTTGCAATTCAGACAGATAGCTACTTGATATGATGGTAAGTAGTGTCTGGGCTATAAATTGCTATCTTGGGTGAGGTATTTGCATAGAATTGTTTCATGCTTGTAAAACGAAAATTGCTTCTAACTGTGAGAACTTATTCATTGTAATGCTGCAACGGTACTTGTCATTTCAGGTGAGTGCACAGAGGTTCTTTTTCTCCAGAGCTTTCCCAAATTTCTCTGAAGTTTAGTGTGTTCAGCTGGAATTCTAAGATAAGAAAGGTATTTTTTACCTAAAATGTCTTGGTGCACTGCGCATCTTAGTCAGTTTATCCTTATTATGGGTATGATCTGGAATATCCAACTGACCTAGCCAAACCAAACACGCTCACCTTCAGGCAGAATTATGATTTTCAGAGAGGAACTCGGTAATCTAAGCTCATTTTTATGAATCTGAAATGTCAATGTAATATGCTAGTTTAGGGTAACATTGGATCAGCATTTAATAAATTTCTATCAAATGTGTGCAGTATGGTTTCTCACACAAAACACTTTTTGTCAGCTGGGCTCTTGGAAAAAGACAATTGCTTATTGAACCATTATAGTAAAAACTGTTCTTCTGACAGCTGTACAGGGAAATCGTGTTCTGCTCTTAAAACAGTTATAAGTAGTACTGGTTGGAGATTTTCCAAGAGAACAGGTTTTTTCATCTCAAAATACTGATTCTATAAGCATGCATGTTCATTTCTGACAAGCAGAACAGCAAAGCACTAGAATTGTGCTTGTCAGGAAGATCTCAGTCAACTGTCTGGTTGGTTCAATAACGCTAGTGGGTTTGGGAAGAGTCATGAAACTACTGAGAATGTTCTTAATTTCAGCTAACAGCCACCAGCTATTCCCAGGAGCATATTCTAAATAAAAACACTATTATCTTTCAGTGTTTCCAAAACAAAATAATGTAGAATTTCATTTTGGCAGTTTAGAGAAGACCATCTTAATTAGGAGTGATTTCTTTTTATACCTTCATGCCAGCAAAAAAAGGATCACTGAGCAAAAATACCTTTTCTTGGAAGCTTTCGTCATCAGTCTTTTCATGTCTAAAACTACAATTTTGGGTGCTACATCCTTTGAAAAAGCTATAGTAATAATAATAATCTCCCTAATCCTCTCAGCGTAAACAAGGATAAGGCAAATACATCCTTGACTTTATTCTGGAATTCTTTTTTTCTGATCAAGGTATTGTGTGTATCACGTTGTGTTGGTGTCGACACCAATTGCAGCGTTCCCCCGGGCATCTCAGGATTCTGACTATAACACGTGAGCTTTGGAGAGCAGCAGGCTGCCCAGGTTATAGCGTGGGTGCTGTAATGACCCCGGAGGTGAGCATCGTGTCCTCAACTTCATATTCTCTCAGGCATGAGGGAAAGACTCTGCTGCCCCAAAGCATCAGCAGATCATGGAAGGGAGAAGGCTTTAAAATGTCGGTGTATAAGAAGGGAGATCTGATCTTGCACATGCTCTGATGGCATAGCTCCAGTGAAGTCAGTGATCGCAAGCGCCGTAGTGAAATACCTCCAGATCTGTCAGGAAAGAGTCATTCATCCAAACACTTGATTGGGAAAGGTTTATTTCTTGTATGGGGTAGGGGAGAGCTCAACTCATGAGACATGGGATTCTGAATCTGGGAATTATTTCTGGGTTGTAAGCTGGAAGATCCTTCCAACTTGTTAAGGGTATAGAAAACATGGAGCTACGTTATTTAAAGCAGACTGCGCCAATACGGGAAAGATGAAATTATGCTAATCTTCCAGTTACAGTGTATAAAATTATATACTATTTGAGAAACATTGAGTTCTCAGTAGGGGTTTCAGCAAGTTGGTGGCCAAAAGCTATCTTAATGAGACAGCTGGTTTGAAAAATACAGTAAAAATGACAAGGGAAATAAATGAACGATTAAATAAAATGAAACTTGGATGAAAGCATAAAATGAACTTGTACAAACCAAATCCTGAAGACATTGTTAAACCCCATTTTAAAGGCACAAAGTGAAGAGAGCTATAATTTTTTACAGAACCCTTAGCTGTGTCCTTTCTGGCATCTGTTATCGGTCGTTAAAAGACCTAGAACACCATACAAATTAACTAGATTACTAGTGAAATATTTTGAGCTAAGGTAGCAAGGCTAACTATTTTGAAATAAATTGAGCTAAGAGAAATCTTGATTGAAAAAGATACATAACAATTTACTGCTTAGCTTCACTCTGTCCTTATTCATAAATATGATGGAGCCATCACAGAATAAGGTGCTTAGTTCCTATTAAAACTCTATACAACTTTTTAGCTAATTAAAGAAAAATTATCTGGGAATGAAATTTGAAACTTAGTTACTGGATTATGTCTAGATGAGAATTATGCCTGAAATACACCTGTCTCTTGCATGTGTGTATTTTGGCTGGGACAGAGCAGTTTGTTGCTGTCCATGTGGTGGAATTTCTTTGTCCTATTATTTTTAAAATTTTACAGACAAATACGCTGCTCAAAACATTAGGGCTTTGGAAGAGCATGCTCACAAGCAAGTAAATTTAAGTCTCACCATAGGTATTTTTTGTCTGTGAGTATAATCATAGCACCTTTACTTCACTTTACATACCTGCACCCATGTGTGTATGGATAGAAATTTTCCTTACATAAATTCAGGGTCAGATCCAAGATTTCTGTTGATTTCAGTGAACTTTGACTCAATTTGTTGATTAACAGCTGTTGGCATTACTTATGGCATGTAGTAAATGACAAAGGTGAGTGAGATGGCGGGCTGGTGTTTGTCACACACATACCCGTATTTCTACTCATTCCATTTACAAAGAAGTCTGTTTCCCTGAGTCTGACTCAACGTAAGGTAAGAACTTCAGTAAATGGCGTGGACCAAAAGAATGACACTAGAATTATTTTAAAGGAAAACGTAAAACCTGTCTTTTATCTGTTCAGTTCAACTGTCAGTGATGAGGTTTTGTATTTTGTTACTGTATCAGTTCATCGATAGCTGCACATCGGTATAAATATTCAAGGATAATAATTAAGGTATGCAAGCAAATTGAAGACAGTGGGAGCAGATTTTTAAAATAGGTCATACCCTTTATAGTGCAAAAATGTAATTGCAGTGTGGAAATAGTTGAGTAGTCAGACATCCTTATTGCAAATTGCTGCTGCAAAAAAGTATGAAACATGATAACAAAAATAAAATAGGAGAGACATTTTAGGCACTGAGCCATTCTGACTTCAAAATATGATAAAGAAGTCATGGAGAAAAAAAATGTATAGTGGTACTCTCAAGAAGTTGCAAATTAGGACATGCACTGAACCTTAGGAAGATCTGACTGAAGAGCTGCACTCTTTATAAATAATGTTACTACGTAGAGACATATTTGTGGCAGACCTGAGTCCTTCCTGCTCGCTCACCGCAAAGCAATGGCATTCTCTGGGCACATGGATATCATGGCCAGCCATCTTTGATCTGACGAGCGTACCGTACTAGATACTGATATTGGGAAAAAAAATCTGTATCAGGGAAGTCTGCTAATAATGAATTACAGCATGGAATCGTAGTAACAGCAGGCATAAAATTCTGGACTGTGCCAGTGAGGCAGCATGAATCACAGTGTAAAAAGCTTTGAAATGGTAGGAGGACAGGTTCACCATCTGATTTATTTGAACCTTTAAACGAAGCTCATGGGCAAAAATGACAGGCCAAATTCAGAAGTGACTTGTACATTAATGTAACTCACATGACAAAGGAGCAAAATTTAGAGCAGTTCAAAAACACTAACTGGACAAAGCAGAATTTTTCTGCTTTCTGACAATCTTCTATCAGTTGCTGCTTTTTAAACACAGAAAACCTGTGTCCTCCATCATTCAAGTTACATTTATTTTGCAGTGTCGCACTGTTTCACATCTTTGATGGCTGCAAAGGGAAGAAAATAGAAAAATGCATAAAAGAATAGGAAACCCAGCTATTGTAAAGAGAAACCACAATAAAGGAGAAAGAGAGGGGAAAAAAGACAGACTCAGCAAGAAATTATACTCTTATAAAATAATAATGTTTTGCCTGAATTTGTGGAGCTTTTTTTCTTTCAAAGTACCTTTAATTCAAAGGTATTTTGCTAACCTTTGTATTACAGTTGGAGAAATTAAAAATCCAAGAGAGAATGCAGCCATAGTCTTTAAAATGTAGAGATTATATTTTTTAATGCATCAATCGTGGTGTTCCAGTTGGAAGGAACGCCTGATTTTCAGCAGGATTTTAGATACTTGATTTCAGTTCATAGTCAAGTACATTTATTGTTACTGAGTTTCAAAATACTGGGTGTTGATCAGTAAATCTAAAGGCTTTCCTCAAGTACAAGAATGGCATGCACTTGAAAACAAAAGATGACCAAAAAAAATTTTACAAGGCAATTTACATTGGTTGGTGTTGCAGAAAACCTGGACAGAGGGAATTGTAGGGGTTGAATTTATTTTCTAACTCTGCTGTGGTCTGAGAGAGGAATTTGTACATGCAAAAGTGAAACTCCACAGTCTGTTATTCTACAGAGAATTAGAAACATTAAGATAAAAGATAAAATCTTCCTTCTAATCCAAAGTGGATCTGTACAGCACATCTATTACATATTCGGTACTTGTCCCAAATACAGAGTTCTTTTAGGAGGAAAGATACAGCTTGGACTTTCAAAACTGGAACAAGTACTCATTTGGGACTTAGAAGGATATGGAGCAGTGTCTCACTTGAGACACCAGTGGAAGTTCTGTGTTTGAAAAAGCTCAAACGCCGCAGACACAGATGTGCATTCTGGAGTCACAGCGGAGTGATTGTAAAATCAAGAGAAAACGGTCTCGGCTGAGAAAGTGTTTGCTTGGTTTTAAAGACTGACTCCTAAGCTTGTTATTACACAAACTGTCCCCATTCTGACATGTTCTAAATTTTCATTGAGAAGTGCATTCTGCGCACAAATGTTTATGTTTTGGTTTGTAATCCAGTATTTTATGAAATCATTAATGTGGGTATTAGAATCGAGCAGTTGGATATGTAAGCAGGTTTTTAGCATAATTATTTTTAAATGTATCGCTCAACAGTAAAAATACATTAAATTAAAACAAAAGTGTGAGTACAGGGTTTACCAGTGACTTAATTTAATGCATTAATAGTTTATATTAAAATGATGTCGTTTGTGTGTGAAAAGACACCCAATACCAGAATGTAGGACCTTAGAATACTACATTCCATCGGCTTTAATTAGTTCATCATACACGCACCCTTTCAGAACCTGAATCCTAGTTGCCAGCTAATAGATAAATAAGGTTAATAAGAAGCGCTAGAACTGAAAAGATACTGGTATGAAATGCATTTTTCAGCTTCGCTGTGGGGGTGCAGTTGAGGGGTAGATGGTAGGGGCATCTCAGTATATTTCTCCACAGTGAGGATCCAGAAGTGGAGAGTCATTGTTCTCATAGCCAGAGGATCTTAAGTGCAACATATTCCCTCTCACTATCAACCTATGTAACATAAATATTTTAGACTAATGAATTAAATATATTAGATGCTACATAAGAATAGCCCCTAAATTTGCTCATCTGAAGATGAATCTTTTGAATTATTTGTTCTTTTCAGTGATACTTCTGTGTCAAAATCTATCAATTTTTTATAGTTGCAGATTCATCTAGGGTTTGACCTTCAGTACTTGAATGCCTTTAAGTATCAGAGTTATAGTGCATCTGGCATCATAAAATAAGTGATATTAAATCAAAAGGAAGAGTTGTGCACAATGAAATGTATCTCAAATTGCTAAAAGCTACTTATTTAATTATGCATTCCTCTAATGCCTTGAAAACAAGTCCATACCTTTTAAGTATCTATCCCAAAATGGCCAAGGTAAAGAGCAAGTTAGACGGGGCTTTTTCATGGGTTTAATTTCCTTAGACAAACCCAGATTTCCCGTACACAGTAAGAATGAGGGCAGGTTTTTTTAGTAGGTCAGTGATATTAGAATGAAATGCAAATGCACAACTAAACTACATAACACAAATCCTGTTGTTTACTCTCTTGGGCATTACTCTGTGTTGGTGTAATGTTTTTCTAACATTTTATGAAGTTTTCCAATTAAATATTAATGCAACTTCTTCAAAGAGAAACAAAGATTTATAACCCTGAAGTGAAAGAGAGGATGAGAGAATTGATAGCGCAGTTGGGCAGGATAATTCTGCATGAGCTCTGAACACTCTTTTCTCATTTATTTGAGAAGCTAAATATCCCACATAAACCCAAATCTGTATACATATAAGCTGTGCTCTAATTGCATGTGGTGCATGATCATATGTGGTAAATTAGGATCTTTCCACTCCAGCAACAAACCATGTGCTGTATCACTGTTTTATTTTTAAATACTTCTTCAATGTTCTTTTCGATTTCTTACATTTTAAATACCTTAAACATTTAGGGAAAAAAAAATACAATTAAATTAGAATCTAAAGTTGAGGGAACCAGTATATTTTTGTATTTTAAAATTCAATTGAACTTGTAATAAATAATTTACTTAAGCAGCGCGAAAAGGAAGTGATAACCACTCTTGCCTTTTGGCAAGAGCGGGTATGTGGTATGCCTGATTCATCAGCACTAGACGGCAGTAACTCATGTATATGCAACAGACTCTAACGTTTTCCAGCTTACTTGAGGGAATGAGAAATGTTTAAGATTCTGCATACTCCTAGATATTCTTCAAGGTTACCAGAAGGCATAAAGACATGTTCTGAACCTGAGGTCAAATTCATGGGAAAAAAAATGCAGAGAGAAAGACCTATTATTTGTAAACTCCTCAGGTATTCCATTGCAAAGAGAGGAAGGGCAGGATTCTGTGATTGCATCAGTCTGGACTTCTTAAATATTTTGCTTTTTCTGCCCTCTTAAGAAATATCTAGCTAGGAAGAATATGTCAGGACAACACAAAGGAATTCATCAGCAGGACTGTTGCTTAAGATGCAGCAGTGTGAAAAATGCCTCGTCGCTGTGGGTCAGATTGAGGCGTTGCATAGGGAAGTCACAGAAGCTTTGCTAATGAGCAGCACTTCCGTTTGTCTTCTTGGATTTCTTCATGTTTATCATCATTATCTATTTATGCACATTTCTCATAATCTACAGTTCTCCTGTCAGACACCACGATGAACACAGAAGTGAAATTGTATTCATTCACAACCACGCATTGCCTACTCCACCTTCCAGGTGACAAGAGAAGTGTCAGCCCTTGCCTGTCTTGCATCTCTTTGATCGTGATTTACTTTCACTTATTTAATGTTGACCTGGACAGGAATGATTAATGAGAAGTGGTGTTTGCTCCTTGAGATGTACGTACCACAGAAGGACAGAACCTGAACTAATCTGGCACACAACCATCAAATCCATTTCAATGGGCAACTGCTTATGCCTGAATCAGCACATTCCCACTGCTTGTAAGAAGAAAATGCCAGAAGTAAAAAATTTCCAATAAATGTTGGCAGTCATCAGATTTGTGTATTTTGTTATTCTGTTTGCAAAAGTTTTAATATTAAATTAGTTATTTCCTTGAGGAAAACCACAGGAGGAAAAGAATGGCTGATGACAGGCTGAAGAAGGCTACCTTCTTTCTATCCCCAAAAAAGAAGAAACCATCTGAAAAGTAGAGAATATAAAACTGCTAATTAAAGTGTCAGGAGAATACTGCTGTATGCTCAATTCAGGTACAAGGCAGAGGGGGGGAATTATATGCTGAGTCCATGCAGAAAGTTATCATTAAATGGAATGGAATCCATCGATAGAACAGGCCTATACTCAAAACCATAAGAAGAATGGCAGCAGAAAACATCACTGTTTCTCCATCCAGTGATTTTTCTGTACAGTCTTTTAATGAGGATGGCAAAGCAAAACTTATTAAAGACTTATTAAAAGTAAGTCATCGTGAAATAGCCAAGCGCTTCTCTCAGAGCAGAACGTCAGGAAGAAGAGCTGGCAGTCTGGCACCTAGTGACACAGGCAGCAGCAGTTTCTGACACAGTAGAAAAAACATTCACTCCTCTGCCTTTGCGGAAAAATATCAGAGGAGCATCAGCCACACCACATGTTAGGGAGTCATGCCCAGATCCAGTCCAAGGCTTGGAATGGAAACAAGACTGCTTCCAGGGATGAGGAGATGGTTCACTTGTGAGTATCTCTTTAACATTATGACCTTTATGGGCAAAGCCTATTATTGTAAAGGTTATTTTTACTTTGGTAGGGGAGAAGAAAATTGGTTGAGCAGCATTGCTGACAGCAAGACTGTCATTTTAAAAATTAGGTTATAATGAATATGAGTTTCAGAAGAAGACTGCAGAGTAGGTCCCATCTGCTTCCCTCTGGACTGCGGCATGAAAGGGAACAGATGGGCATGAATTATGCCAAAACTGGCTGGGAGAGACCAGACAGCTCCATATTCTTATTCCATGTTATCATCAGCCATTCTGAGATCCCACCCCTATAGACATCTCACAGTGCACTGCTGCTCCTGGGGGCGTGGGGGAAGGGTGGATATGACTGGAAGGAGAGAGAACTTGGAACAGGCCATGCTACAAATAGGATTCTGCAACGTTCAGCTATAGCTCAGGTGCTAATTTGGTTGCTAATTCTCATTTTCCCTCTTGTTTTGTCCTGGAGTTCACATGAGCCCCCTTATATTCTTACATAGTCATGAGAAAGAGATACCTTTTTTTCCCCGCACAGCTATGCAAAAGGTAGGTGCTCTGGAATAAGGTCTTAGCTTCCAAAATCAATGTCATCAGATTAAGTCAGGATTTTACTCTCTGCAGATGCCTTCTAATACAGAGGGTTTAGCATACCCAGTTCTGGCACGGCGGGAAACAGCAGACTCGAGAGGGTGTCCCCTCTCAAAAGCCCTTGCAGATGAGGAGCACAATTCAGTTGCTTGCCCACTCTGACACAGACACAGGTTTTGCTTGTGTTTCTCCAATTAAAAATCCCACTTAGATACTGGGCATCGCGTACTTTAAAAAGCTCTATTATAGTACTGTTGTGGAATATTATCAAGTGTCTATGCCTGAGGTTTCGCTATTGAAATGTGGTTTGGGGAAGCAGAAAGATTGGAACTCCCATTAAAACTCTGCTTAGATTTAAATACACTCTTCTTTACAGTTGATGGCTGCTAATCTATTTGAACTTGCAGTGTTGAGCCGTTCTTAACAATGCTTGGTGATTGGCAGCCACTTCTTACAGTGTCAGAGACGGCCTTCCGCAGTGGTCACACCTTCCTTTTGAAACCAGGCATTTACTCTTTTCTAATATCATTTTATAGTCCGTAATGTACCAAAGGCAACGCATGCAATCAATTGTTATTATTTTAACATATTTTTTCTGCCTTTTAAAAACATCTCATAAATCTCTTGCATCTCTAGTTCTTTTCTGGCTGTGTACGGCGCAAAGTGGCTGAAGCACTGCTTTCAGTGAGATTGTTTAGTAATGGCAAGCCTGGCTACAGCACAATGGTGTTCAGGCTGGGGTTTTTACCCTATTCTTCAATGTTTGTTGTACTCCAGTTAGTATTTCGCTCAATACCTGATCTAAAGCTAACAATTTGAACTGTTGGTACTGTTGATTACAGTGTGGGCAAACTCCTCGTTAGCCACTGCAAGCCAAGCCTGATACATTAAAGGCCATTCCAAGGCTTCGAAGTATGGGGTTTTTTTTTTCCTCTATGTTTGCTTTCTTATTATCTTTACATTGAGAATTTCATGGTAAGACTATTTGTCTACATGGTAAAAGACCACGGTGGTGTTTGCATGATAAGTGTTGTAGATGTGTCAGAAAACTCCCTCTATCTTCCATTTTTTAAAATAAAAAGACTGTTCTGTCTTTTGACAGAACATGTGGGTACATACTGTATTGATTTCAATACTCAGTAAAACAATAGTTTGAGATATAATTTATTCTACAAAAGAAGGAGGGAAATCATCAATGTTTCATGTAATGCTTTGCTGGTTGTTTCACAATGCTTATTTTCAAAAAACCCATTGTACTTTCAGGTGTCTTAGGGAAAGCAAAACCAGAGCGGGGACAGAAATCTTCTGTAACACTTACCAAGTGAGGTCTGTGTTCTATATTTCCATATCTATATATGTGAGAAGTTGTTTACTTACTGAAAAGATTAGTATTGTATCAGTCTACCTTACCATCTGGAAAAAATGTAAATGGGAGACTATATTCTAGGAACCAACAGGCAGCTACAATCATTAATCAGTGTTTTTACTTCTTGTCTTTGCTTTGCTGTGAAGTCAATGTTTTACACTTTGGCTGCCTCAAGGTCTACATATACTTCAGGGCTTCATTGAACGAGCAGTACACTAGTGTAGAAAAATAACCCATTTGGGTTTTTGCTATGAAAAATGTGAAGTCAGTCTTTGACCATTGACTAAAACCTCATTACTTTGGTGGCAAATGAGGCATGAAACATATTGTCAAAAATATAGAGCCCAAAATATAGTGGCACTAAATATTTTATCTTCATGGAATGTACTACAAAAGGTTTGAACTCTAAATCAGACAGTGCACTTAAGCACACAGCATCATTCATCAAGCGCACAGTCTTCGTTGCAAAATTTGTCCATGATGGCAGCTTTAATGAAGTTCCATAATTTCTCTCAACCTCAGAAAACTATTATTTCAGCTGTATGAAGGCATAAATCTACCACCAACACTTCAACTCCGGCCTTGTTCAAGGCTTACACTATTGACTTTACGGTGAGAATTCCATGGTAATCTTTCATGTCCTCCTCATTCCTGTCTAAATGTTAGAGGTGTAATATCAACTTGCTGTTCACAGACATGGGCGATTGGGAGGAAGTCCAATTGCAGAAGTGGAAATGAAAAGACAGTCTTGGTTATTTGACGCGGCTTTCTGAAGTATACCTGAAGTATCTGCACTTGTGTTCCCTTTGATCTCCATAGTAGAACTGTTACTACGTGGCTGAACCAACTTAACAGGACAGCTTTATTTGTTATATCAAATATTTAAGCGTTGTGGATGTGAGAAACAAGTAGTAGTTAGACAATGAAAGGGCCGACTGATCGATATAAACAATGGTAAAAAATTCATTATCTGTGGATGCTGCACTTTGAAGAATACTGTTTGATTTATACAGAGCACCCCTCACCTTTGTAGGTGACTGGTAAGACTTACTTCAGCCATACACATGCAGCACCAGCATATGGCAGTTCACAGAAAATCATACCATCTCAGAAGCATAGTATTGATTTTTTTTTCACTGTGTTGAAATTAGGTATGCTGTGTCATGGGAACCAGAACTCAGTGTAAAATATGTATGCTTTGGAGAGGGGAAAAATGACATTCTGAACTTCCTGAATGATAATGAATGTACAACGCATAAAGCCATTTTGCTGTCATGATAAGGAAATAATCTCTTTAACTGTCTTGAAATATACGTGTTGTTATTTCTCTGTGCTGTTTGTACTCTTCATACTGTACAGGTACTTGTCTTCAACCATCATGCATTAAATTTTAAGGGGAAAGAGTCTAGATAGCAGGCAAAGTGCTTGCAGCCAGCATATGTTGAAATGATTTACTAAAACCACAAAATCAACTGCAAATGGATTGAATAAGAGGATTTTGATATGAATAGAAAGTCGCAACTTTGAAAAACTTTTTATTGCAAAAATTGCAAAATTTGACAGCTGTGTACAATGGATAAGTGAACCCACCATTGTTTAATATTCAAAACTAAACTTAAAAAAAAAGTCCAATTTATATGGTATAGGACAGGCTTCATGCCCCATAATTTAAGGAGTGCTTAATTAAAATATATCTGCTTCCATTTCAAATAAGGACTGATCTACAAGCTTTAAAAAAGATTAAACAAATCATCATAACCTAAATAAAGAACCTGCACTATTTGTATAACAGTACAGCTTTGTATAGGACTTTGTTATGCTTTTAAGAACTGGTGGTGTCAGAGTGCTAGATTTTTTCCATTTCTCCTTATCTGTGTAAAGACTCAGGATCATCATTTAGACCATGTGTTTTACAAAGCTATTCTATATATATTCGTAGTACCTCATAGGCAGCAGTATCGTTGGGCTCGCTTACACTCAGATTCAGAACCGTCGATGAAGAGTTGAGCCAAATCTAACGCTTCTTATGTTAGATGACTGGCTAACTCATTTGGTTTCTCCTCCAGTTTCCAGCATGATGTCCTCCTGTGTCATTCAAGTATGAGGGACAAACGTTAATTTGAAATGTGAACTGGTGCAAGTAATTTGGAATTGTTCATTTGTCCACGGGAAGCAAGAATGTTGAGAGACAGAATTAACTTCTTTGTATTTGTGTGAATTCTTGCATGGAATACTTGGATTTACTCCACTCTTCTGGTATAAGTCAAAGCTGCCCTGAGTAATCCAGACAAACGTGCTCAGGTTCATTCCATCTACTGAAGCCTCTCTGTGGAGAATCCCAAGATAAAAGCTTACTCAACTTGTGACATTTTCTTAGGCAACGAAGAAGTATTAGCACCTCCAGAGAACATTCACAGTTTGTGTGGGCTGACAGAGTTTTTACGGATAGCTGTGTTACTCCGTTGGCTGTGAAGAGAGGCTATCCAAGTGGCTATGTTGAGACTTCAGTAATCTAAAGTTGGGGGGATAAATTTGATCAAATGGAGCCATTTATACCAATAACAGTTAACCAGCTGTGTGGTTAGGCCTTACATGTTCACTCTTTACAGCAAAACAAATGTGTTTGCCTTTCCGCATCTAAAAATGTAGCTTCAAGTTTCCAAATACAAAAACACAGGCAATGTGGAAAGGTTGTTCTTGAATCGAAGAGCACTTCATTTATATGTTGTCCAACATTGTTTTCAGTAAAGGTGTATGCAGCTGTCTTGTTTTGTTCCAGCTAATTCAAATCTATGTAGGGAATAAAAAGAAACAAGAGAATAAAAAAATAAAAAATCACAAAAGTGATTTTCTTCAGTCCCAACAGAGGGGAAAAGTTGTTGCTGTTTTGGAAAGATAAATTTAATTTATACAATAAATTGCTGCTGAGATTTCCCAGTACCTGTTGTAAAAGAGATAAATCTGTTCAAATGGTACATGTTGTGTCCAGTATTAGCTGAATGAAAAAGATAACAGGGTAAACAGAAATCAGAAATTAATATCACACTGAAACATTCCCAGTTGAAAGCAAGCCCTGCCATTTACATTCTCCTCAGAAGGTAACGGGACGATCCAAGTAATCCGAGTGGCCTGGTATGATTCCCAAAAAGGTAGGATAGTTTTAACTGACTCTGAGTCCCATCTTCTGTGATTTATGTGTTCATACCATGACAAGAGTAGTTGATGTGCATCAAAAAAGGCACTTTATGCATGAAGTAGAGCCCCCTTTCGCGGGTAAGGGTTTCAGTTGATCCCATTTTTTTGTGTTAAAGTTGTGCACCTAGTTCCACTACATATTCCTTAAATGCAAACTCAAGTAAAAGTAAATATAAACGCTGTCTTATAAATTAAATATTGAAGGCCATATTTTTTAAAGGATGCCTTAAAACCAGTTACTCCAGAATTGCAGTTTTGTATTGCTAAATTGTACGCTGGAATACATAGTGTGATATCTTCTTGGATGTGTGAGCGTCTGTGTAAGAAGGAGAAAGAAGGAGCTTTTGTACACAATTTTCTCCTATTCATTGAAAACATTCCATGTCTACTGCTAGAATATAAATGTAAAAATGGCCTGAGAAGGTTAGAACGGCACAAGCTGGAGTTCTTGACCCTCCTCAATCCAGTCTTTCATGCCTGCTGGTACCTCTTAGGGTGTAAAAGCCCAGAAGAATGAAAGTTCTTTTTCTGGCATTTGTAGTGGTTGTACTGTTCATGTTCCCTTCTGCCATGACAGTTATTAATTATTTTAAAGCTTAAATAGTTGTAAACAAGTTCTGTTATTGCCTTTTTTCTTGCTTTTTCAAATTCTGGAAAAATACTTTAAATACTTTATCAGGTAATGCACTGTTTTGAACTCTGAACAATTAATTATGAATGTCTGAGAAATGTACAGGATGAAAGAATTTCGTGACACAAATAACCTGGTACAGGTCATAGATCAACTCTTGACAAACAGTAATACCTTGTTAAGCCCTAATGTAGCACCATTTAAATTAGACATCTCAGTAAACGTTAAATGGCCTCACTTTTCAAACACAAATAATTTGAAGGCAAGTCTATTTTTCAGACTAAAACTTTATGAGAAAGATATTTTTTTCCCTTCTGAACAATCTAAAATAACAGTATAGGGCATGTGAATATAAATATTGTATTTAATTATAAGCGTAGGCAAGGATCTGCGTGTGATACAAACTTTAACTCTTCTTTTTAATTTGCTATTATCTCTGCCTAATTAATATAGTAAAAAGGTTGTTGCATAAATCAATGTATGACCCCAATGCAGTCTTGCTAATATCCCTATATCCAATAGATCTTGTTTGGTAATTCCCCTGGAAGAAGTGGGGCATGTCAGATAAATTAAATGAAAAGAACAGATGTAGATTAAGAGTGATGTAAATTTCAAGCCTGCACTTTTAATTTCGCTAAATATTATTTTCCATCTTCATGATCACATTACATTGAAATGTGGAACTTCAATTTCCTCTACTATTTCATTTAATAAAACCTTTGTCTCATCTGAGTTCTTGAAGAGATGTTAGCTTTAAATCACATTGACTTCGCCCTATCCAATTTACATATGCTGAAGAAATAAAAGTCTTTTCAAGAGTTGCCATGGGGCTTCAGAAGCCTCAAAGGAGTATTAAGACCTTGAGTTTAATGTGAACTGCCTCCAACACAAAACACAAATCTTCCCAACAGAATACTAATGGTTTAGTGTACAGTTACATTTTCTGTGCAAGTTTGTAAAGTAAATAAACAATCCACATATAGGGAAAAAATAACTAAATTCTGTCTGAGCGTTTGAATGTAGAAGTATGCCAGCTGGAAATAAAAAATGCTTTCTATAGGGCTGCATTACATAAGAAATGTTATGTGGTGTGACAGATGTACAAAATAGAGCACAGGATAGATTAAAGGGGGAATTCAGAGCTCCTCCATTCTTTCTCCAAGGACTGTATACCTGCAGAATAGCATTAGGAGTTTCTCGAAGTCACTGCGAATATACATAGAAAGTGTTTTGCCTTAGATCTATAGAAACAGAAATGCTTCCACACTAGATTTACTTTGGTTTACTTGCATAAACATTTTAGATTTATTTTGTTTTTTAGAAATCTTACTGTGTTTTAAAAGATCAGTGGACTTTATTGCGTACAATAACAAAGGGGGGAAGTGTTTTCCTAATATGACCTCAATCTCGTCTCTATAATGGATTTCTCATTATAATAATTATATCCCATTAAAATGTCAGAACTGGTTTAAAAGATATCTAAGAAGACACGTCTGTTTGAGCAAACTAGCAGGCAGAAACCTTGATGTTAATTTACTTGGCATCATTTCAGGGAAATGGAGAAGTACAGTACATAAAATGAGAATCCTTGTGTGACACAAAATGCAAGCAGATTGACTATATATAGTATTAACTTAACACTTAAATAATTGGTCAGTCATAAGTAATTAGGGAGCATTACAATTACACAAAGAGAAGGTTTGTTTCAAGTGGAGAGGGGAGTGAATGATTCCGAGTGAATACTCCTACATGACAAACCTAGCCCTGTTTTCTGCTCAGGAATTATCGGCAAGCAGGCAGACCTCTATTCATTTGTTTGGGTGAGACTGCAAACCCCCTCCTCCTACTGGAGTCCTGTTCCCGGCGTGCCGGTGCTTCCGAGAGCGGTTGCTCAGTGTGCACGGGAGGCGCTCAGTCTCGCCCTTCGTTAAGAAAGAGTGTCTGAACTATTTGGGCCAGAGTCTGACAACCTCTTCACACAAAGAATCGGCTTCTACCACAAATGATCCCAGTTGTTTCAGTTCACTAAGCTCATCCTGGGCTGGCTCTTTATTTAGAATGATTTCTATTCCTCGGGTGTCCACGAACAAGTCACTGTGACAGAGTTTCCTGCCCTTTGTTATCCATTATGTTTTGTGTGCAGTCAGACCCTGATTCAGCAAGTGATTTCAGGATGAATTGAAAGCAGCCCTGTGAGCTGAGTTGGGAAAGATAGGCAGAGGGATTGCGTTCTCGTGCAATCTCCCTTTCCTCACCGGTGCTGCTCTACTGTCCACTCAGGTGTTCTCTGGTGGAGTGTCCTTTAGAGACAGAGAGCACTTTATAAATGCTAAACTGAAGCAAACCACAATAACCAGAAAATGTCAGATTATTTTATACATTGATCATCAACAAGTCAAGTTTTTTAATTCTTCTCTGCACCTCATCAATTTAAAAATACAAATTAAAAGTATTTATGCATATTTTTGTCGTAAATTCATAAATAATGGTAGAATGAAAATAGTACAATTTCCTATCAATATCATTCTGGATTTTATATTAAAAAACAAACAAACAAACAAACAAACAAACCCCTCATTTGGACCCCAGTCTTAGAGTTCTCACAAAATATCACTGCTCCTGTGTGTGTACTGTGCAAGTGGACTATTAGAAAGTAACTTTAGTTTCAAAATAAATTGCACATGAGCTGACTTCCAAAGATTAATTGGCAATAGAGACAGAACTCATACTTCTCATGCAGGCAAACCTACCATTGACTTAAAGTGCATTTCCTGAATGAATGGCATGTTGAAACTCCTGGAAGGAAGCCATGCTACAAAGAATTGAATTGAATGGGGTCAGAAACAGTCCCAGAAAGCCCTTTTAAGCTTGGAAAGCACCCTACTGAATTCCTTGCCAAATGCAGTATTTGCTATCCCATTCTGTAAAGAGTAGGCTGCGCTCCTTCAGAACGGGCTTATTAGTATCTGCCGGTCTGCAGGGCGCAGGCGGTGTCACCAGCATCCCTGACCCATCCATCTTGCACAGGCAAACCCTGCCCAGGTTGTCCCAGTGTCCTGGCCGTGCTGGATGCTGCTGATCTGTACAAAGTGCTGTTTACTTGGACTGGACCACAGACTCTTCCCTGCCAATGTTTTCATCTTGACACACATCTAATTCTTTTCTTTATTATGGCTTCAGCATCATACAGTGGAGCATGGTGGTAAATGTATTTGCTGTCTTTATGTATTTCCTGATAGCGGAAATCTTTCGCCTTCTTAGAATGCCAGATAAAGTTAATAGGGCAAACCTCAGTAAACAAGGCTAATTACCTTGGCAATTTAGATTAAGTCCTTGAAATGGATTGTCAGAAATTAGTTTATTTATGTTACCAGATTAAGGATCCATTTCTCTGTCAAACGTTTCAGCTGCCGTGAAGTAATCTTTCTGCTGATAAGCACAAAGAGCCGGTCACGTTTGTTTCTCATTCCTGTGCGTACGCCTAAATAGACTTTTAAATTGCTCTCAATTAATGCATTGAATTTGAAATATTTAACTTAATGTTTCTTATTAATTCTTCTGTTGTGTTTGCTAGTTTTTCTAATTAGCTTCAGTTCTGTTCTCTACATGATGGGGTTTTTACACCTAAACAGATAACCAATAGGTGGTGACAGCAGTACACTTCTTGATTTAACCTAGTTATGCATGGCTTAGCAGCCTGGGCTTTCTTTTAATGGTCACATTTCTTACAGCATGAACCTTACTGATCTTACTAGAAAGAAAGAAAATACATTTGCTTTTAAAATTCAGAGGTACTTATGCTGGTGTAAGTCCGGAATGGCTCAGAATGTGGGGTAATACACATAAGAAAGTAACACAGTAGAGATTAAGACAGCCCAAGATTTAAAGTCTCAGAGTAATTATCTGAGAACAAACTCTTCAGAACAATGGTACGATGGCTTTTAAATCAATCATTCTTCCAGTGCAAGAATCTGCATCTGCAAAACTCAGATTGGTATTTCTTCATTTACAAATTACAAATATCAGAAAAGCCATTTTGGTATTGTAATAGGAGAATCTTGTTGTGAAGCAGTGTAATGATGGTCTGAGTGTTTGGCATATATGGGCTAAGGTAGATAAACCTTTTGTGAAAATTAAAGATTTATTCATATTTAAAATATAATCTAGGTCTGTGATACTGTACAGGCAGTGCGTGAGTTAACTCTCACTATACTTTAACTCCACTTGCTTTGCATTTTCCTTACCCAGAGTTAGAATTTTGTCTTAATTTCGGAAGTACAACATGATAAAATTGTCATGATAAAATCAATAGTTTCTATTTGATGTAACAACCCTCTTCTAGAGCTTTGTTAACAAAGGACAAAATTCCAGCCCCAGATGAAGTTAGTAGGAAATTTGCCATGTACTTTAATGGGCCACAGTATTAAATTCTTCATTAATATTTCACTGTAGGTCATTTTTCATTACCGGAAATAATTTTTACAGCTATTTGCTAAGAAGCAGAGTAATTAAAAAAAAAAAATCCTTTGTATTTTAAGTGTTAAATTTTAGTTACTTCCTTACTTAAGATGTCAGAAATGTTTTATTGATATACCCCCTTGATCCTATTTTTTTTACATTTTGAAATGTAAATTTGCATGAAGATTGTGAAATGTGTGCTTTATCATGATCCATTTATAGTGCTGTACGCTTTATTTGAAAATATGAAGAAGTTTAGAAAGTGTGATGATGTCTCATTACTCCACTTTGCAGAACTCTGTATGTCAGCAAAGAGTAAACACATTTCCCACATTCTAGAATATCACCAAAAAAAAGCCACAAGTAGTCATTAGATCTACAGGATGAACTGAAGAAAGTAGATTCTTGGAGTTCCGCTTCTGTGTTTGGTTATAAGGAGAAATTTCAGGAACCTTATAACACAGAAAGAAAGCAAAAATAAAGACACAGACATACATAATGCCAGATGACAAAAATCAGTCCAGTATTTCAGCAGGTGAGAAGCAACGTTTAAACTGCTGTAAAATGTTACGGAATACTCATCAGGATTGGTGTTAAGCTATGGGTTTGAGATCAGGCATTTATACACACTGGAAATCTGTTCCAAGAGGTGTCCTTTTATATAATATAAAAGATTTCTGGCATACGCTTTGAAATACAGGTTTGTTTTTTGGGGTTTTTTTGGTTTTTTTTTAATCTCAGAGGAGGTAATATCTGCCCTTCTGTGTTCAGTACTCATGATCTTTCCAAAAGTCCACTCGTATGATCCTGATAAATATGAAGCACCTCCTGTTTTAAAGCCATAAATGCAAACTCAAAGTACTAATAATTTGGGAGCAACACTACAATTAACACTGCAGTGCCTGAAGATTTAGCATGGGTACTTGCCAGATGTTGTTTCTTAATATATTACTAGAGTGTTATTCCTGCTGGCCAGTACATTGTTAATTCATCATGTGAGCAATAATCCCGCTGGCCATTACTGTGTTAGTGCATCATTTAGTGTCATTCACATGAGTCATTAAAATAGCAGCAACTACCAGGAACCTCTTAAAAAGCTTCAAAGCGTGTATGTTTTAATCCAAACAACTGTGCATTTCTTAAAAGAATGATTTGGAGGGCATGGAAGAAAAAGGCAATCTAATGAATAGGACTGGATGGGTTATGGCCCCCATCCAGCACCTGTTGAATGAGA
Source organism: Pluvialis apricaria (assembly GCA_017639485.1). Classification (NCBI taxonomy): domain Eukaryota; kingdom Metazoa; phylum Chordata; class Aves; order Charadriiformes; family Charadriidae; genus Pluvialis; species Pluvialis apricaria. The sequence continues at coordinate 3,090,170 of CM030018.1, read as the reverse complement.
GTCCTTTCATTGACATCAGTGGACTTCAAAATTGGACTATGTGTCTTAATTAACAGAAATGTCACAGTATTATTTTTGTTAGCCTTTGGAAGCCAGATTAAATGCTGGAGACTTCTGGAAACTATGGGATTCTTTCATTTTTAAAGTGATAGCAAGAAATTAAGGCTAACGCATCACCGAGAAGTAAGTCAGGCACTTTTCTGTAAAACTATACATGTACATAAACATGTTCAGGTACAGAGTTCTAGTAATTGCATCTGAATACTCATGTGAGCAAAATTTTATATACAAAGCTTGCACGATTATGTTCAAAACTGACAGAAACACAGTCCTTCTGGATTTTATGTTTTTGTGGAATTTGGGGGGAAAGTATTTTTGGAAAATCAAATATTATAAATTACATATCTTTTATAGCAGTAGGATATTTTGACAAATGAAGACTCAAAAATGTTAGACAATATTTGTTTTTACAAACCAACACCTTGTAAATCATATCAGAGCAATCCTCTTAAACATGGAAATGAAGGGGGCGGAGATTATTACAGTCAGATGTAGTAAATTATAGTATGAAATTACATCACCTTTAACAGCACCAGGACGGCAAGACTGAATTCTTATTTTTGTTTGTTGGGTTGCTTTTACGTATGGTTTTCCTGCTACTTAGCCATAGATTTTGATCTCTGAAATATTTGTGTCTGTAGACAATCTTACTCCAAAATCTGGCTCAGAGGCTGGTAGGTGTTAGAGGATGGGAATCTGAGGTAACTTGGAGCAAATATAGTCACCTTGCCTAATGAGTTTAAAACTGATTTGGAAACATACAAACCCAGTGTTAAGTCCCACGGGGATTAAGAAAATGGGAGTCGACCAGTGCTTGCTAGGCATATTGAAAATAATGTTATTTTCAGGAGAAAACAGTTGAATAGGACTGTAATTAAAGTCAAGCTCTCAGAAAACTATGCAAACCTGCAAAGGTCAAATTGACTTTTACCAGACCAATATGTTTTGATAGCATCTTTCAGAGAATTTTTAGGTGTAAAATTGATTCACAGTCTTAATGTAGCAGCTCAGAAGAAACCTTTCCAGGAGGAACTGTGAAAGGACGGTATTGAGACTCTACCAGGGATTGATATATTATAAATCATTATGTCTTAACCATGTCTCTGGCAGTGCTTTCGTAACCTTGGGAAATTGTGATTGACTGAAGCGATGGTTAATGCTCCTGCTGCTGACTGAGCATTTAGGAAGCTCATATGTAACCTTAAGAGCGAGATTGCACTTTTAAGGCTCTGCTCTGCACTGTGTTCATCTCACGGGAACTTCTACTTTGCAGGCTTTGCCTAGACATTAACAGGAATATGGGCTTTGCAACCTGAGGTTGACACTTGGCATACTCTCTTTCTCTATTTGTAGACTGATCCGTAAGGGATAGCTAAGCTGTCATTTGATCTCCTGCCACCTTTCACTGTCTGAGGAGTGGATTTCACCATCTGGTCAAGACTGTGCGAGGAGACTGCATTTATGCAGAGAGAGGAGAGGGTATGGGAAAACGAAGGTCTCTGTGCTCTTTCTGTTCTTGCACGTGAACATGGAGGCCAGTAATAGTCTCTCCTTCAACATCAATAATCTGGGTAACTGCACTGCTCCCCCTGACCCCACAGAGGTTTTCATACGTAAGGAAAGTAACTGTATCAATAAAGCCATTGGAGGAAAACACAAATAAAGATCTAGACTGGTCTGCGCTCAGGCTGCATGCATTCACCTGAAATCCTCAGACAGCAAGTAGCTGAATTTGGGCAATAATAAACAAGCAAACTGTGTAAGTATTAACTCTGCAGGGAAGAAAACAAATGTGCGGTATATTTATAAATGCTGCTAGGACATACTTTTTGTGATATGGATTGTGTTTTTTGTGATAGATTTCAGAACTGCTCAGCTTTTCTTTGTATATTCTCACGCATATCTGAAAATGAAGATCAATTTTCTCATGAAATAACAAAATACTTTGTATTTATACTTTTCAGTTATTTTCAGTCAGTGAAATGCATATTGCCTCACAAATATTAATACATAAGCTTGACAAATGGTCTTACTGGACAGCTAGTGTAAATTTTTCAAACTGGAACTGAAGCAGAGAAAGGCTGTCCCAGTGGAAAAAGAACTGGCCTGTGAAATCAACCTTTCTCTCAAAAATGCACCTAAAGACCAGAAATACAATTAGAAATCCTTGAGATTGCATCAAGAGTTAGGAAACTTCAGAACATAGTAATCACCAGTAGCTAATTCATCCAATAAATAAGGTAGGCAAATAGCTTAAAATTATGCCTGCTACTTGCTGACCGTCTTTTACCCAGTCTTAATTTACCCAGTCAGTGAAAGGGCTGCGCTAAATAATCTCTAACAATAGTGAGTGTCTGGAGGTGGTAATTCTGAGACACAGGAATATGAAACTCTGAGGGGTCATTCTTTTGGTATGTAAAGTGTCTCTCATATCTTGATATAAATATGGATATGTAATGAAGACAGTCCAGTTACTGCTCTAGACTGCTTGCCTCATTTCTGTCAGTAACTGTGTAAGTTAACCTCTGTAAAACATGCATTACTCTGGTAGCCTTTTCTTGCATGAAGCACGAGGGAGCTGAGGGGCTGAACAAAAGGACCCATAACCCAGGAGTCACTTTGTGGTAGTTCTTATGATTTCTAGGAAAATGTGGAAGCAGCAACAAACTCAGTGGCCTTCATTTAGGCCAAGGAAATATTTCATTTTCAGAACATAAAAAACCCTGTGTTTTTTTCTCTACCTGTCACTGGTCGTAGCAGAGGTCAAAAAAGATGTTCCCTGTGGTAAAAAAAAAAAAAGGCTCAATCAGTTTTATCTACCTTCATAACTTCCGTGAAACAGAAGCTGTGCTGTAAGAGGAACTCCCTGGGTGGCGCAGGGTGAACAGAGGGATTTAGAGCATCTCTGCAGAACACGTTCTGAAGCCCTCCGTAAGCCTTCCCTCTTCCTCTTTCAGCGTGACTGCCCTTCTCCCTGCTCTTCTGTGAGCAACTCTGGCTGACAATGCCGCATTTCTCCTTGACCTTAACTAACGCCCTGAACCCTCTCCCCCAAGATCCATCCTCCAGAAGATGCCCAAGTGCAGGATGATGGACCTTGGCCTTCTGACAGGGAACGGATTACTTCAGATCTGACCTCCTAATTTTGAGTCTGGCACACAGTTCCACAATAAATCAAAGGATTTTGGTATCCCTTATTTGTGGATCATAGGAACTGCATGTTCAGTGGACACAGCCTGGGCTTCATTATGAATATACATGTGTATCATAATGTGTTGTTCCTGCTTTACATTTTAGTGCCATATCTATTGTATACACTTACATGTATATATAGAAAACCTTCCTGTGTAAATAACACTGCATAATTAACAGCTGAAAATTATCTAGCCATGAGACAGTGCATCTCAGATATATTCTAGCTTTGATAATAAATTACCATTAACATTTTTGTTAGAACAAAATCTGAGCCTTTAAACCAATGAAACAGCTCCTGTTAGCCTCCTTTTCTTTTTAACAAAAAGCAAAAAAGAATTTTATTGCACGATATTAATCGTGCACATTCTGGCAATGCACTTGAACAGGGCAAACTGCAAATGGGACTGATTCTACAGACCCTTATAACGAGTAATCCCACTTCCTTCACACTGCATAAATTGTGTTTGTTTGATATATGACTATTTTCATTGCTTGCTGGAGCTTCATGTATTTGGTTACAAGAAGTTATGCTTTATCCACTTGTATCTCTACATAAATACACCTGACGCTTCTGGGATGACAAATTCTTTTGTACCTCCTAAGATTGGTTTCAATTAATACGCAGAGAAGTCAAATAGATTCATTTTTTTCTCTTTAAAATCAGTAGCACCACCTCTTTGGGCAAGGTCTCAATTTTATTTCTTCTTAGAACATGAAAACAGAAGTGCTTCATCATAATCTTATCCTTATATTTTGCAAATATGCGAGATCTTTGTTAAAACAGTAGAAGTGAACAATAGATCTCTATAGATTTATTTGTTCTGAACAGCATGTTAGAAATTATGGTGGAACACTAATTCTTTTTGCTTGCTTTTTTAATTAACGACTTAATTTAGTATTTCAAGGAAGCACAGTCTATGGATAACAAGAATGTGGTGATTCCTTAACTATAAGAAAGTCTAGTTGGTTAGTAATAAATCTTTAATTTCTTGCATGTTTATTTAATGTGGATTAATGGCTCATGTCTCATTGAGCTTCACAGTCTTTATTAAAAAAATTTAGCTATAGAAAAATAAGAAATCTACACATTTCATATTATACTAGTATATAATCTAGAGTAATAGATTCAAGAATGTGTGTTTATAGGATAAAGAAATAAGTCAATGTGTTTTTAAGTAGATTATTATGCATCAGTACGTTGCAAAGCCTACCATATATAGCATAAAAAGAATATGATGTCTGAAGTATTTATGTAGCATGTTTAGTATTTTACAATTCAGTATGTCTGTATGTTAAGCTAAGAACACTGGTCTGTACAGCAGGGTAAAATGTTTTTCTGAGATTCAGTTTATGCAATCCAAAGGGACACTCATAAATTAACATTTTAAATGAGAACATAAATTGGTTTAGTAAAAAAATTATGATACTCTATCACCAAAGGTAGACCATACATGGGATGCACAGTCATAAGGGTAAATAATTCTATGCTTTCAATCATACAGTGTTACTTAAACAGCAGGGTTAAACAATAATGTTTGTTATGATTATGTTGCCATTAACCACCCACTGATGGCCCCAGACGGGTCTTCATAAAATCGGAGTCACTACTGTATGCGGAGATCTGTTGACAAGTGACTAACCCTTCACTCTAGGTATGCCATAAGTATCTGTGTTCCCACGGCAACCTCTTCATTCTGATGATGTTCGCAGTATTTCTAATATTCTACTATTTCTAATATTCTAATACTTTACAGGCTCCTGAATTTATAGAGATGCTTTATTATGGAAAAATCTTGGAGATTTACTTGGTGAATAAGTATCAACCAGAACAGCAAGCTACCTAACAAACCTCTAACTTCATGGTTGGTGGTACTAATTTTAAATGTTACACATCATAACAACAGAAAAAGGAGTCTGTAGAATCCAGATTTGAGATTTGCATACCAGCCATTTTGCATGCAAAGGAACTGTGAATTCAAAGGACTTTAGCACATGCTTTGCAACATCACTGCCAAAACCCCCATAACTATCAATATTTGCTTGTGCAAATTTATGATTTGTGACTCTTTCCTCTTAAGGGCTCAGAATTTCCGGAGTTTAAATTAGTTTTGCATGCAGACGGGTCTCCATACACTCTTGGTATCCTGTGAGTGCCACGGTTCACCCAACAGTTCCGATAGCAGATTTTAAGACTGAAATGCTATACCCGCTACTGGGAGACCTGCTTATGAAAAATACAGTTTCTCTGTGATCTTCTCCTGAACTCAAGAAAAGATAAAGATTGATTTCTTCTACAGTGGATTACATACACGGAGTTTAATAGCTAATTAATTATCCACTTTTCCAGGTGAGGGATAATGTGTAATAAACTGAATCATTCTTATCAAATAACATGTTCATTTTCAAAGGCAACATTGGGGCATTCACTCTTTAAGAAGCGATATATCTTGTGCCTACTGCACTGCAAGGTTGAAGGTCAGTCAGTTTATTAACCCCAAATGGCTTTATAACCTATTAAACATAAATGATATTTGAATTATTAATTAATATCACTACATTATAGTGTGCCCTGTCCTCTTATGTCTTTCTAGCCTTTGTCATTCCTACTCCCCCCCAAGCCCAGTGGGGCTCTTTATGGTAGTTTACAAACCCTCATCCCAATAAATAACTAACACTCAATTTGATTTGTTTTTAAAGAGATGACATTGGGAATGTATATGTTGTAAATGTGAGTTTCTGCATTTCTTCTCTGAGCCTAGTATGGACTTACTGGGTGAATGACTGTCATCTTTCCTTTCGTTCATCATCTGTACAGTACAGATGGTAACAGGCCTGTTTTTCAGAGTTGTTTCAATGGCCAATTAATTATAATCTTTTGATCGTAAGCTGCTCTATTATTAGTCCCTGGGTAAATGCTTCACCTACTGAGTAATGTACCTGGCATTCTCCGGAGTAGGTGACAGTGGCATCAAAATATTATCTGTAAGAATTATAGTATTTTATCAATTGTCATGCCACTGAAGCTGTGCATAAATTCTTCTGCAGAGGAAAATTACAGGCATATCAGTCAGTGATCCCATAAAATTGAAATGTGCTACAACTGTCAGAGGATACCCAAGAAACAATGAATCACTAAAAAGTAAAACTAAAGAATTTGTAGTGTGTTTTGATAACATTTTAGAGTATTTAAGTCATCTTTCTCAAGGTATGGAAAGTATTCAGGCCGCCTCCAGTGAGTGGAAGGATAGTTTATATATTATTTTTTTGACTGTATGTGGTTTTAATATTTTTAATTTTACCCGTTCCACAAATATTCCAGTCATAGCAAGGATGTTGTCTGATATCTGTGACCTGGTGAGATACTATGATAGTGAACTCTCCTACCTTAATACTATTGGTTTACACTTTCATATTGCATCATTTGTTACATGTTCACATTGCTGCTGGTAAAAATATAATATACAAAAGTTTTACCTTTAGGGCTGAGATTTTTAATGTAAGTTATTTAGGCCTGGTAAATGTTGCCAATTCTGTAGATTACTGCTGTTGTTTATTACTAAAGAAGTTTATCATTCCCCCATCGAACATTTCATGCGAAGAAATTATGATGCCTAAAATATTCTTTTTATGAATAAAAAGCCATTTGAGGCCAAACTCTTCATCAGGCTCCTCTTCTTTAAAGTGAACTTGCCAAAAGCCCAGTATTTAAAATTGCTCTTGATTAGAATTCTAAGACAGTACATTAGTTTAAAATACCTTGGGAAATTCTGGGTAAAACAGAAGATCTGAAAGGTTAAAAACTAGATCTCCACCTTGTCCAAAGGATCCTGGCAGAATGACAACTGTTCCAGTCCTGCTGAGCAGTCTGGCAGCTTGGGTTGGGAGAAGGGATTGCTGAATTATGCAAACTCCAAATGCTTTTCTTGGTGAGGAATGATTCTTCCTTTCCATCCGTTTTAAAGGTTGGGTTTAGGTCTGTTCCTTGAGATACACAAGCTCTTCACTCTCCTTTTGAAGGTTCATCCTCACACCTCAAGTCACAAGAGAGACAGCCTTTCTCCTTGCTTTCTACTACACTCTTTTCCCTCAAACATATATAGTAAGTTAAGAAATAAATGGAAGAAATGCTTCTCATCTATAATAGCCTTTTAGATACACATCCAGACTGCCATCATCAACTTCTCTCTTTCCTGGTCTTGATTTGGAGAACTAAATACCTCCAGGTTTACCAAAGAAAAGTCGTATGCTATTTGCTTTTAGCGTTCCTTGTTCTTTGTACAGTATTTTTGCTATAATCTGGCTTTACGTTTTTATTTTGGATTTGATTGTTCTATAGGCTTATTGACTTCTATCAATATTTATCCAATTACTATTTATATTTAAAAGAATGTACTTGATATTATTTTTATCATTTTAGTTGCTTTCCCTTCTTATTTTTTCCCTTTATTTCATTGAATCCATGGCCAAAGTTACACCTTTCTATAAGGGAAGCACTGATTATTTTTTATGTCATCCAAATTTCCATGAATTGCCAATCACAATTCACCTTTTTCTGTTTATATTTCTCCCTGTTGTCACTTTTGCCTGTAATTTTCCTTTGCTTTCTCTCATCAGAGGTTTCTACCATACAGTCAAATTTAGAGTCGCTGAAATTTCTTTTGATTACTTCTCATCTCTTATTATCTGAAATACCCAGTTTGAAATACTTGGGCTCCCTGAAGATGTGTGTTCAATCCTACCACAACCATAGCAGACAGTTATGCTTCTGAGATTAATAAATTGCATGCTATGAAGTACACAGTGTGTTGCAGAGAGGGTTTAGCTGAAACTTTCAAGAAGCAAATCCTGTCTGCTCTGTTTAATTACTGAAATAACATAATCTTTCTGTAGGATTTGAGATTTATTCCTGTGACTTGATTCTTTTCTCCTCAGCATTCCGGACTTTGCTATCCAATTAGTCACCACATTTCAGCAATGTCATATGTAAGAGAGCAGCTTGGTTGGTGCAGTTTGCAGTAGAAATGTAAGTGGAGTAATTCAAAAATAACTTTCTCATGTGTTGTCCTTAATGACAATTTTTAAGAATTCATGCATATTCAACATTGTATTTGTTTTTAAATTCAAATAAAACTAGCAAATAAAAAGTAATATTAGAACAGACACTACCATCAAACTTCTGTGCCTGTCATGTTGCGTTGCATATTTGAATGCAGAGAGGTGTATAATACAGCAGGTAACGTTTATGTGCTGCAACTGAGGTCAGTAATTAATCCTACTTTAAACTCTGTCACTATTGCAGTGTCATTTAAATTCTGCTACTAAGAAGTCTTAATAAAGGCAGGACAGTTAAGTGTTTTAATGATACACACTAAAGCAGTGCCACTGATTAGATTCTTTGCTAGATTACCTTCTGCTACTTCTGTTGGCTATATTTCAACAGAGCAGATATACTTATTTACAAATAGCATTGCTTTTTAAGATGCCCCTCATTGCTAAATTCCTATAAGCTGAAGACACAACAAAAGTTTTTGAAACATTGTTTTAGATACTTCCAGGAACACAAAGCCAATCATTTTTGTCAGAATATCAGAGGATTTATAATCACTAGAAATTTCCCTTCTCTTCCGGTAACTTGCTTATACTTTATTCCCAGTAATTATACTGAGGTTATGTAAGAAGCACTATGATATGGTGGTGTTTTTCAGAAGCTTAGTAGCTGCTGAAGTGAAGGTCTCTGAAAGATCGTCATCCTTAGGCCTACAGCCTGATTTTACTTTAAAGTACCCCATATTGCCTTGACTTGGATCCAGACTGCATTTAGCTTTTCTAGGAGAGAATTTGTATGTCCTTTTAACTGGGAAGGAACCGTGGGCATCTCCCCAGCTGACAGAGGTTATTCTGTAGCACAGTGCGTAGGTGATACCCAAACCATTCTGGAAAACACAACTGAAGGCAAAGGAGATTCTCTAAGTGCAGAGGAACAGGCCTACATGTATGATTATTAGGAGTATAGCTATGTATTTTTAATTAGTATAACACCAACTCTTATCTGAAAATTTCAAAGCATGAAGATAATTTTTAAAAAAAACTGCCAGGAAGTTGCTTACTGACTGAGCTGATGCAGTTCTGAGTCATTGGATAGATGCGGAAAATCAAGAAGCACATCTCTGCATGTGTGAGGAGAGATATCTATCTATGTGTCTAAAATATATATATATATATATATATACACACTGTTGCCCTACTTTGCTGCTTTTATCCTCACCCAATTGCTAGGCAAATACCTTTAACATGATGTGCAGTCCTCTGTTCTTAACCTAACCCAATATGCTCCAGTCATGCCTTTCAAATTTCTTTGCTAGCAAAGGCTTTGACCCAGAAATTCTCTCCCAAGAGAAAATGATGTTCATATGCTCGTTCTCTCACATACTGGATCTCAGCTGGAATAGTTGAGATAGAAATGTCTCACCTGTTAAAAGTGCTTCTCTCCCTGGTGTAACAAAAGTGTAGAATAATAAACTGGTGGGAAGTAATCCAAGTATTATGAACACAGGATAATTGCATAACTCATAAGAGACCAAGGAATGTCCACTTCATAAAAAAAACCCCAACAAAACAGTCCAGATTGGTAAAACACCCTTTGGGTTTACACCCACAGGGTTTTGCTGGGTAAATACGTGTGTGGGAGATTTATTACTGTTTTTCCACTGAATTAGATCCTTCATCATGAATCAGTCATTCATAGTATGATGTTCCTAATGGAACCAAACGCCAAAATATAACAAAGCTTTTAACTTTGCAAAAGGCACATCTCTCTTCTTTCCAGGGTTTGTTAGTCATGATTAGGAACTAAAGAAATCTTCAGTATCATTTTTCATTATTGTTCTTTTCTTTTCTGCGGTTCATAGTCTTCCTACAAGTTGTACAATACTGTGTTGATAAAAAGATGTTTGTTCTTTAATAACTAGCGGAGTTGGCAATTTTGTGGTGGATGGGCAAGATCTTTGTTCAGTAGATGAGATCCTAGAAGCCTTAAAAATATGATAATATACGTAATACAAAAATATATGTAATATGTGTCATTTTTTTGGCAGCTCAGTACTTCCTGTCAGTACTAGCTGTAAGTTAGAAGGGTGAAGAATTTGAAATGAAAAGAATTGCATAATTATAGAGGAGGAGGATTCTGTTCTCTTTACATGATTGCTCTCATGACCTAGTAAAAATATGAACAGAAAAAGGACAGAACTGCAAAGATGATACATTCACAGATAATATTGCTTATGGTCACCTTGAAATCAGGGTTAATTTAATCCTGAGGCCTCAGCTTTCATTACAAGAACGGACCATGGCAGAGACTGTGATACTTTTCTGGAGTTCACCAGACCAATGGACAGGGAAGAAGTGGCTTTTGGCTCTTTGGGAGTGAGCATTTTTCATGAATACTCAGAAGCTTTTATACCTCAAGACTAACTGAATCTGATTACACGCAAACTTCAAATTGATTAGTTTTTCAATTTATAGTATTACCTGATAATCTAAATTCCAGTGATCTTAATAGAAGATGAGAGAAGATTGCAGAAAACCTAGTATTCAATTTAAAAATAAATCAAAGTACAAGAAAGAAGAGAGAAAATATTTTCTTATGGAAATTCAGCATAAAATGCAATAAAATTACTATAGTAGATAGGAAAAGAAATCTTTTTCCTTTGGAAAGTGTCCTGTTGATATTTATGCATATATAATATGTAGTTTTTTCCTCATGTTTTAATATAGTGCTCATCACATATGATTACAAACAATATCTTTTTTCTTTTTTGTATGTATTTTTAATTCATTAATCACAAGTTTCTTTGTAAAGACTTTAATTCTCTCTTACTTCCTAGATCAGAGTTTCTATCAGTGAGGCAGTTTTAACACTCAAGAAGAAGAGATTAGCACTCAGTGTACTAATTAGAAGACCGGCTGTTTTCAGTACCCTTTGATTTTCCAACCGGATTGATTAGGTACTAGTTAGACTTGTGTCAGCAAATAGTAGCCTTTGCTCTGAGACTAGGGTAATGATCTGTGTATCATGCTTTTCTAGCAGTTTTGTTGCATCTTTTGTGTTGACCTCTACAACAGGGCAAGGGTAGCACAAATATAAATGATAAAGTAAATACTTCTAAATGAAAGTGCAGTTACCCGCGAGTTTTAAAACTGAAATTTTATCCAAATTAAAAATACATATTATCATTTCTTTTTTGATTTTTCAGATTAGGAGTTTCCTAAGGATATGTTTTTTTATTTCTGAGGAAAAGCAGATTTTGAAATGTGAACATACTTAGAAAAACTGAAACACTGAGTTTTTACTAAGTCAATTCTTGGGTTCCCATCCCACAGACTATGAAAAGTTTCAGTCATTAATGCAAGAAATGTGGTTTCTTTTTCTAACATTCACTTAGTTCTATTTTATTTCCTAGATTTTTGCTTCTGACATCTTGAAATCCATAGGGTGATATCAAGGCCTCCTGGATTTTAGGAAGAAGACAAGGAACAGGCTGGGAGAAAAGGACAAAGAAAATAGGCATCTCTGAACAAATGACTTTTGAATGTCATTTGACATGTGACATTCTGACCGCTAATGTCATATTAGTTCCTAACTGAGTGTGTGAAATGAGGGGTGCTGGTATTGCATCTTTGGTTTTGCTTAGCTTGTGGATGGTGATTCTCAAAGGTCTCAATAATAGCAAATGGCTTTCTATTGTGACCCATCTTGGTGGTCTGCCCAATTTCCTGGATGAGTAACAGTCAGAGATGTCACTGGGCTGGATCAGACTGTGTTTTTGAAGATCTCAGCATGCTTCAGGACGCATCAGTTCTTCCTAATACAAGGAAAGAGTCACCTTACCTGCTTTCCCATACACTGAAGTCTTCCCCGAGGACTGCCTGGAGTGATATAAACATAAGGCATTTTTCCACTTTTTTGTCCCTGAAAAGTATGGGGGACAAGGTGGACATAATAGCTGTTAGTCAGGCAAAACTTTGCATCATCTGTAGGTGGACAGAAGTGAATAGTGTGCATGCCCGGATGCATCTTTCTATGTATTTAGTGTTCTTACAGCCTTTTCCTAAGTGTGTCTCACCAGCCACTGTTTGAAAAAGGATATTGGGATGGCAGGACTGCTGGGTTAACCCAGTATGTTTATTTTTAGGGTCACTGAAGCCTTTTTGTGAAGAAGACGGTCAAGTGTTTTGTTGAGTCAGAGCCCTCTCTGAGAAAAAGAGTAAAAGTGTGTGAGCATTTGGCAAGCATGAGGAACCCAGACTATTTAAGAAAAAAAAAAAAAAAGTTTCTCACCAAGCTCTCTCTTGAGTGCATTAACATCAAGTCTTTTATCCTCATGTTCTATGCTGATACAGTCATAAACTACAAACACGCTCCTTGACCTGCACATTTGTGACTCTTCTTCTAAATAAAGCTTATCATTCCTTGGATAAATTACCAAATAATCTAAATTTGTCCATGTGAGAAGCTTTTTCCTTCTAGCTCTTTTATAGCTTAGTACAATACATGCTGAACTGTAACAGTTTATCAAAGAGCAAACATGTCATGTGGTCATATAGTGATTGACAGACAGGAGTTCGGTTAATTTACTGTAACCTTCCTTAAAAAAGTTTTGTTGAGTAAGTAAAAGCCATTATCACACAACTGACCTTTGCCAACAAAATATTAATCTTTCACCAACTCTGTTTTGTTAGTCCATGTATATCAAACCAACTGTTCTCAGAAATGTCAGCAATCTAAAATAAGCATGCAACATGCTGCACATCAGAAACACTACCAAGTGGCAAGGAGTGTGTCTTACTGAAGAGGCAAAGGGAACTAAAGATTGAAAACGCATCCATATGGACACAAATTTAATAGGCATCTATACAGGTTTCCCTCTGTACCATCTTATTATTCTCAGTTATCTGTTTAATTAAATAGTTCTTACATAAAATAATTACAATAATTAGTTGCCACCAAGACAGATGAGGTATTTTAAGATTACCATGAGTCATAAAGAGGGCTGGTTTTACAGAGTCCCACATTGCAGCTAAGTAAATTAAAAGGGGAATTAAGATATTTATTTTGAGCAGAAACAATGTGTTGTTTTGTTTGTTGTTAGTTTTTTCTTCTTTTGGCTAGTGCCATGGGTGGGATATTGAGCTATTTGGTTATGAGACGCTTATTTCAGTATAGTTCTTCAGACTTTTTGTTTCATTCATGTGTCCTTCACGTGCTAAAATCTCTTAGAACCATTAGAAGATATCCGTCTGCAAGGCTTAGAAACTGTGAAAGAGGGTAAGTAACCCTATAAAAATAATGAAAGGTTTTTTTGGGATGATGGGTCTGATTTGCACATCATTTGACATTGTCTCTTTGCTAAAGAAACAATGCAAATGCATTGGCTAAATGCAAAATTTGTCTTTCCATTCAAGCTTTCTCCACTTGTCTGCCATTATGTTTATTTTTAAATTAAACAATAAACACTTCTATGAGTTCAAGAACTGCCTGCATATCTAAAGTCCAAATGATGTAGCTTATCTGAAGATTTTGCCAGCTTTGATATAGGTGCAGAAGGGCAAGGTAAGCAGGGTCATCTTAAACTGATGTAGCAAAAATGTCAGAGCTCAATTGCTCATATTCCTCAACCGACATTTGTCAAAGCTGTAAGTTCAGGTAACAGGAGGAAAACAAAGGTAAGAAGTTTTGTGTGATCACTATTATAGGGAATCTGAATTTTATTCTAGAAGGCAGATTTTAGTAAACATAAATTATACTTTAATCAAACATAAGACTCAATATAGAATTCTGATAATCAGAAGTTCACATTAGATTGCCTGTGGCTCTCTTACTTAAACTCTCTGGAAAAATCAAAGATGATTTAATCGTTGAACAGAATTTTCTGAGCTCAGATATAACTAGCAGTCATTATAGCCTATTTGGGCTAATGAAAACCCTCAAAAGTGTATGAAATGAAGTTTATCTATTGTGTGAGAAATAATAAAGTCCCAAGATTAAATTTTTTTCTTACCAGGAAAAAATAATCTGCAGAACTGTAGATAGATTTTTTTAAAAGGGCTTTAATTAACAAACCCATTTGTGTTAACAGCTAAGTTACAAATATGGTTAAGTTCCTCTGCTGTGTATATGCATATCTACTCATGCTGGCTTGTCAGGTGGGCATGATATGCCACCTTGCATGGTGCAGGTGGAAAGTTGGTTCTGGAGGTGCATACACTGTTATAACTTCCCTCTAAAGAATGTCTCTTGCACACAAACTGAAAACATTGCTGCCAGCCATGCAGGGTGGTATCTGAAAGAACATGGTTCTGTTTTAAAGTCATGAAATATACAGCTATTAGGAACATCTTGACATCAAGGCCAATAGAGAGAGATCTTTTGATCCAGGATCAGCAGACCAGATTTAAAACTGCATTAAACTTTTATTATAACATATCCATACTGGAATATATCAAATAGAATTCTCTATGAGTTGCTTCATAAAAAACAGAATATTTGAAAATGTCGTGGCTTGCTATTATTTCAAAGTTACAAGAAGCTGTTCTAGAAATGTCACTGTGCTGAACATTGTTGTTGGGGGATTTGTGGTTTGGATTTGGTTGCAGTTTTTTGCGGGGGTAGGGATGGGGTGGGGGTTGTTGTTTTCCAGAATTGTGATACTTTTCTGTAGGAAAAGCAAGATGTGAGGGGGAGGAGGTTGATCCTTGTCTCCAGAAGCTCTTGAGCAAGCTTACTGTAGAAAAGGCTGTACAGATCACATTATGGAGTTGGGATACTGCCATGAGAAAACAGGGAGCTACAGAGGAGGTGAAAAGACTTTCCTGGAGACCAGAGGAGAATGCACAGTTTGCTTTTGTTTTTAGTCTCTGAGTGGAACAAAATGAAGACTGAAAATGAAAGGCATGCAAGCTCACAATGGATAGGGGAGATTGGTGTATGAAGTCCTCTTACTCCTTTTGGCACCTCTGTTTGCTATTATGTGTTTATTATAATAAAAAGCTAAAGGGTTTGTTTCTTAAGTTGAAGACTCAGAAATTTTAGTCTTCTTTAGCGTACTAATGCTTGAAGATCGAGATAGCTTTGGCACAGAACTCTTGCCAACATAGGGTCTTGTCACAGTTACCAGCGTATACAAACCCATGCTGTGCAGTGGCACAAAGGACGTTTTTTTCTGTAAAAGTGATATCTGGAAAGTTAGAAGGAACAGTCTGAAAGACTCCCTGAAAACAAGTTTTTATCAAAAGATGAAACAAATCAGATTATTAATTAAGTGTAACCTATATGTGAAGTTTAAGAAAGTGAAAATAGTTCCAATGTTCATGTGTCTCATTCTTCCAAGGAGCCACTTCTCATTGTGGGCTCTCATCATTCTCGTACTTCTGGCATGGAAGGGATTGAAATTAAAGAAGTCAACATTTGGGGAAAAAGTTTTGTAAGTATGTGTCAGTTAAAAATTCTTCAGCAGAATGCAAGAATGCTGACTTTCATTTTAAAAATTATTGCATATTCTTTTCACATACAGTTTGGGGAGAACAGGAATGCCTATTGTGAAGGTGCAGGATGGAAATACATACCCCAGAAAAGCTCTTGCATAAAAACCATAGACACAGCTGCAGCAAAGACAGACATTCATGAATTTCCACAGGTACTTCCACCTGCCCAGTCCTTACTTCTTGTTCCAAAAGCCACAAATGAAATGACAAAACAACGCTAAATTTGCACTAGGATACAAACATTGAATTGGCAGTGGATATGTATGTATTTTTTTCCTCTGCATTCTTCTCACTGTTTAGAGGAGACGGATCTGTGCAGGTGAAAAGCTATGGTTAGACATTAAACTTTGTGATTTCACCTGGGCAACCTTAATATAACTTTCACATGTTTTAATTTATTTTTGAAACAAAATAAGATGCTTAAAAACATAAATGAATGGATGGGAATGAGCTAATGTTCCTTTAGATCTAAGCCAAATTAACTACGTAAGAACTGTAAGGGCAGAGTGGAGGGTCTACGTATCTCTGCTCAGAGAAACAGATGAACCCTTCTTTTTTGTTAGTCCAACACATTTTTGTGTGTGTATGTAGATATTATAAAGCATAAAAGATTTTTCTTTTTTGAGAACTCGTTTCTTCCTAGAGTTGATCATCACAGCCATGGTTCTGTTCTTAATGGAAGACTATGTGAGGACAAATGCAGGTATCCAAGGTACATTTTAATTTATTTGAGTGTAGTACACGATGGAAAATACTGCAACTGCCTGTGTGAGTGCATTAGTGCAAAGATGGAAATATTTAATGAGTTAAATTCATCTAAACATTTTGTATCCTGTCTGTTCTAACATAATTATTATGTTAATTTTTGTATGCTTTGCATATTAAGCTGAGTACATCCTAAGATGCTAATGACCAATGTGTCAGCTTTTTATTAAACAGGAAATAAACACGCAAAATCCTGCTACAGCATCTAATTAGTTTGCTATTCATATCAAAGAAAGTGAGACTGTTTCTCTGGTTTATAATTGAATGTATTTGTATTATTTGCCAAGCTGCCATTTGTTCAATAAAGCAGGTGACTCTGGTTGGGGGAAAAGACGGACGCTGCAGTTTTCTTGGAAAGACTTGTGGCTTATAATATATTGTATTAATATGCAACAATCACTAAATAATAAGGCATGAATATCTTGCCAATACTGGGAAATGTTGTTCAGTTCAGAGGTCTTTCTACTTATTTTGAACTCTGGTCCTAAACCCTTCCTTGTTCCAGTTAATAGTGTTCATAGTCTGATGTGTATATTCTTAAGTCATGAAGTTCTTTTTGGAGACATGCTTTGCCCTTGTCCAGTCTTTGTACCTGCTGTTGCCCTGAGATCACCTATCAACCCACTTACAAATCTGTGAAAGCTTTATTGTCTTTTAAGCCTTGATATCCTGCCGTTCAAAATCAATTTAGTGTCACTAGATAGTAAAAGCTAATAAAATACTACATTTAGTTATTGATGACATCTGATCATTATGCCGGGTGAAATGAAAGACTGAGTCACTATGGTATGTCAGATATTGCACTAGAGTTAAGTAACTGGCAGACACCCTCCCTGGATCTGAGATACTACCAATTACCCTCGTATTTTTGGTTATACAGGACAATGGCTGTAAATTTAAAACTCCTCCAAAGGATCATCAAATCAACCACAAAGTACTCTAGCTGATACATGAATCATCGTCCTAAAGCTGGGAGCTGGGGGGGAGGTAATGAGCTCATTTGGGTGGAAATAAGCTTATTACTATGCCAGTTTGTGATAGTCTCTGTCACAGTCCTTGCCAACAAACAATCTCTGGCGGTCCACCTACAGCCTGCAGCCAGTAGATTCAACAGCCCCACTCCAAAGACTGAGTGTCAGTCATTTTAACCCGCATCCGTAACGACAAACAGCGGTAATGAGGAACATGCAAAATCTATAGGAGCATGTAGAGAAAAAACCTTGGAAATGTTTATTTTCTTAAATCATATAAAACTTGAGAGGGATTCTAGTGGGAAGGAATGCAGGATGGAATGAAATAGAACTAGTGAAGAAGTTGGGGGTGTGTGTTTTGTAATGCAATGAAAGAAAAAGTAATTAAGGGAAAGGCTGTAAATAATTGCAGCAGTCCACAGGGGTAAGATCAATACTGAAAGCAGTGCTTCATGATAATAGCATGTGATAGCTATTGTTCTGTCCAGAAATCACAAAATCCTCAGAAGAGTGATTAGAATTATGTCTATGTGTAGTTTCAGCAACAGTAATAGTATGAGAATGATAAAGTTCAGGTCCCATATTTCAATGTATCTACCTACATACCTACCAATAAATCCAAGCAACATGTATTTTCATAGTTCATCTAAATTTTATTACATAGATTAACTGGTTCTCTGGTATTCAGGGCACTGGGAACCTGTGCTGCAGTTCTATTTCTATCCGGGGTCAAAAGTATTTATAATAGTAAATCTAACAGCATTCTTCCATCAGGTGAATTTTGTCAATATCAAACAAACTTATGAGCACTGTTTCTGTTTGAAAATTTTAGAATATCAAAATGTGCCAGAATAAAGCATTTTTCTCTGTTTCCCAACAATAACATAAAGACACAAATTAAATAAAATTACTCACACAACTGACAGGCGAGAGTATCACTGAGGGTTATCGAAACAGACTTCTGAGAGACTGAGGACTGAAGAAAAGAATGAAAACAGCACTGAATGCACTGAACACAGCTTGATCAGTTGTTGGTTTAGACTGTTTACTTACAATCATTAGATCTGATCGCTGATTCATAAGTCATAGTAGAGAGGCCTTGCCTTATGTTTTATTAAACATGGTTAATTTCTACTCCATGGTCACCAATTTTAAGGACTTTAAATGTTATCTCATTGGACTGGAAAAGTTTAATTTTCATAATGCATTACGTACTACGCGTATCATCAGTTTTCACCTGTTATTAACAGCATTCACACTACTGTCTGCTTCCAGGATCATGAAATTATTTTTTTCTGGTACATGACAATTTCTTTCTCATCCTTATTAACTAATGAAAATCAGAAAAACAAACAAACAAGCTATTTGTTTCAATGATTTTTGTTCTTATTTTGCTTATCATATGTTCTTAGTATGTGATGATATTTATTAAAATCTCCGTTGAGCACAACAGTTATTTAACCACCAAATAGTCTAAATGGCATCTAGGCTACTACATTATTCCTGGATTTTGTCTGTTTTGCGAGCCTGTATTATCAGGACAAATAGCTACATCCATCAGTTCACAGGTCCCAGAACACAAGCTGGTGTCTGAAAACGTGGCTTACTAAACACAAGGTTTCTCTGCCATCAGCCACTAGAAAATAATCCTCAAAGGAATAGATGTGAACTAACATTTTCCAGTGGATCTTTGCAGCTCATTGAGTTGGATGACAGAGACTGTCCTTTCGGGGGAGGGTGGGGGAGGAAAAAAACTAGAGGAGGAAGAAAATGGAGATTATTCAGTCTCTCTAAATGTTGTACCTAAAATAATCTTATTTATGACTATTCTGTTTCCATGGCCCGTTCAAAGGCATCACCTACAGTTAAGTATAATATTGCATTGTCATAGACTCTAACTGATTAAGAAAGAATATGCTTCTGGAGGTTAAAACCTGACCCATGTTGTGGTTATGAGAATAACATGATATCGATATAAGAGAAAATTAGTAATTTTTACAGGCTCAGTCTTGTAAGATCTGGAGCTGTGCCCTGTACCACAGCCTCCTGCTGTTAATTCTTTCCTTCCTTTCATCACCAATCCCCACTGGAGTCATAGGCCAATTAGTGGGAGCAATAACAGATATATGAATTTTTTACTATATTGGATACTCCAAATTAAAAAAGCAAAAAACAAAAAAAGTGTGGCAGAAGTATACATAAAGGTTATGAAGCAGTATTAGAGTAAATGTGTAAAGATTACATTGTATATCAAGTGCAGAATGAAAATGCCTAGCAACTCTCAAGGTTAATAACTTCTTTATTTAGCTGCGCCATCCTTTATGCTTGGATAGTGCTGAGGAATTTCTCAGTGGAATCATTGGGAATTTTTCCATTGACATTCATAGGAGGTCAATGGGGTCAATATTATTTAGTGGCAACTACTGAAATCTACTGCTTAACAAATGTATTCTTTAGTAAAATACCAGTTCATGAGCTGGGATTTTGCAGGCATAAATAATCACAGATTAAAGTACTTCTCCTGGGACGTAAATGCAATGACCTCATCAGCATTCTGTGCCCTTCACTGTATCTAGGTAGCTGCATTCAGCATAAGGGATTGTGATTCTTTTTCCCTCTTTTTTTTTTTTTTTTAACTATTCTGGTTTAAAAACTTATTTTTTTTCTGTGTTATTTTCAGTGACACTCTACAGATGTTTCACAGAGAGGTATGAATAATATTTGTTTACCTACTTCACAATGTGAGAAAGGTTAGCTTAAAACACCTTCATTTTAGCATGCATGCGTAGGTCTCAGGTGTTCTTCAGCAGGATTTTGAAAGGAACAGCAGTTAAGTTAGAGGAAAATCAAGTTTAAATATTCTGTTGTACAGCATAATTTACAATGTACAGCATAAGTGAACCAACTACTATTGCATGGTCTTCTCAATTTTTATGTTGCTTTCTCGTGTTCCCTGCCTTTTTACAAAAAGCTGCACAGACATTTACAGCTCTGAAGCTACGTACCTCTTAGAAAGATTTAACAGTTTTATTATAGGCTCATTATTTATTTAAATGATTAACTAATGCTTTATATAAATATTTTTATTATCGCTTTTTATTTTGCCAGTCTACTTTGATTTTTTTTGTGCATAAAATCTGAGTTAAAGCACGTATGCACACTTCGCAAAGATATGTGCAAGAAAACAGACAATTTTAATGAGGGGTGCATGCGAACATACTGGAGAAACTCTTGTCCTTCATGGTAGATGCTGCTCACTGACACAAATGCCTAAGTTTTTCTTCCTGCATTTTCAATTGCTGAAATGCACAGTAAAGTGAAATATTTGCACTAGTGGCAGCTCTGGCCAAGATCAAGGAATCAGATGCATAGTGATAAGTGCTTGAGCATGAGTGCAGACCTGCTGAAATCGGTAGCAGCTCTTTGGGATCCACCTGCTGTGGTAAGTGATTGCCAAATCTGACTGAAAACTGAAAGAAAAAAGATTTGAAGGCGGAGCTTTCCTGCAGGCTTTTACTCATTTACTTACGACATCGCAGGCAGAAATTGCCTTTTTGTATGTGACGTGTTCAGACCAACTGAATTATGAGTATCATTTTTACATTTTAGACCAATTTATTTTGTGACTCAGTAGGATCTGTCCAGACTGGGAGCTGGACTCATAAATCAGTTGTTCTAAACACATCGTACAAAAAATAAATAAATTTCTCCAACACAGAAAACTGGGAAAACAGGAGTGGTTACCTACTTGTATTTACAGTATGTCGTTGCTTACCTATGTCAACAATTAGAGGTGGGATTTTTTTCATTTTATTACTTGGTTTTCTTAATTTGAAGTAGCAATATAATCCAAAAGCTGTCTGGGTTTTTTTACCATAACCTTATGTTCTTTCTCAGATATAAAAATTCAGAGGTTTTTTTCCAGCATTTTATTTTTTAATACTCTTATGCTAAACACAAAATGAAGGGCAACAATTAGTAGTGGGTATGATCAATGTAGCTATTGCAGTAGATAATTTAAAAAGAACTCATTAACTTAAGTAGAACTTGGCCCCAGACCCAATTTGTAAGATATGCTACAGATTTTAAAAAGAGCCGAGACACTCAACACAAGAGTGTTTGGCATCTTTCTGAACATACGTTCCAGTGAGAAAAGACAAGAAGAAAACCTATCTGGACTGATTTTTTTTTTTTTTCTCTCAGACAGGTTACCATTCTGGCACTCCATTCTGCTGTTTCCCTCGTCATGTCATTACAATGAGAAAGAATTAAGTCCTCTAATAGTATACATCATGGCCAGTAATGGCAGATTGGTAGATAGGCAGTCTTAGTTAATGAGATGATCATAAAGATGGTACTTTTTTTTCCTTTTTCCTGACAAGTGCTGAATTCTTCTAATGAATGTAAGAGTCACTTAACCATGCAAAAAAATCACCCAGATAGTAAATCTAAAGTTGAAATTTGAAAAAATACCTGTTGGGTATTTCCAGTTGACAAGGAAGGAAGCATAGAAGACAGGCTTTCAAAACTGCAAAAAGTTAGAAGCTAAATATGTTTAGTTAAACCTCTCTTATTTAGAGGCTTCTTAGAAGTTGGACTCAACCTTACAAAACATTAATACATCCTGAATATAATGCACAGGGTGCTGTAAATGCCATATTCAATTTTCCTGTCCTGTGTTGGAGCTAGACTGGTTAGAATTTGGAAAGCTCAAACCTTCTTGGTATGTCCTATGTCCCCCTTAGGTCTCATTCTGTATTTTGGTGGGGGAGGGGAAGATACTTACAATTTTTAATTAGCTTTGGATTTAGAAAAAAGAATCAAAATAAAAACTCACTGTAGAGGAACTAGAAATTTTTTAGGCTGCATCCTCACCTGGAGTAAATACTTCTAAGTAACAACAGTAGGAAGTCTGAGCTGTTAGAATATCTGCATCCTTCATCTTTGCTTAAGGTTAGCCTGTTACATTTACTATTCTGTAATATGCCAAATATAAAACTTTTTATTATACTTTATTGAAATTTCTGGATGTCCTCATAAAAGTCTAAATGTTAAAGGAACAATATTAATAAGTCATCGAGTTCTTTTTGCGTTCACACATATTTCTTGGCAGTAAAAGAATATTACATTGCACCAGCTGTGCAGAACAGAATTTTGATTCTTGTTCTGGGTCAGTTAAAATGTGCATATAACAAAATTTGAGTCTGGCATATGACGCTGGATCTTATTATATACTGTATAGACTTGGGAAGGGTTGTTGTTGGGTTTTGGTTGGTTTTGTTTTTTTTTTTTCTTTTAAATCTGTGCCCCTCATTTAGCAAACACAGGAAGACTTCCGATAAAAAAAATGGTCATTCATGGCTCTCTTTCAGCTGAAGTGTATAAAAGGATACAGCAATCATATATTCCAATGAACTAATTTTATATAGCTCATGTTAATGCAGTAAAACTTGGTTTCATCTGTATTCTTATAAATGCATTACATTGTTAAGATAAAAGTGATGTTTGATAAATAAGTATAGTTTGAAATCTTTAGTACTTATTTCACTCACAGAGAGAACAAATATTGTCCAGTTTTACAGCACTGCTTAACATTCCATCATCTTCAGCCGTAAACATTTTCAGTGCTATGCAGATACTTTTATAATATGATTCATAATTTTAATGGTCTTTTGAAACCACATCCAGAAATACTCTCTAAATGTATCTGTTTTGTACACTGTTCTCAGGCAGACTAATTCCAGTGCAGATAGATCAGTGTGATTTTCTTTCCTTCTCGAATCAGAAGAGAATCGCACTAGTGTGTAGGTACACCATACAGCTTTGTTTAGCTGATACCAGTTTGGTCCGTAATACATCTAATTGCAATAGCGGGAATCAATGTAATGGGAGTGAGGATGAAAAAAATTTATGTCCTTCGCTTCCAGCTTGCCATACCTTTGATAATTTCATTACGGTTACAAGTTTTGCTGTCTAATTGTTAAAGAGAAATGTCTTTATGAAAGATCCATCAAAGTAAACTCAGGCTTATTTTCAGTGCTGCAAAATTCCAATAGCCTCAGGCAGCTTCAAGGGATTCCAGTTCACTGTTCCAGAAAGTTAGAGGAAAATAAAATGTAACTAGTGTTAGGCTGTCTTCCAATGTCCTCTGAACTACGGGAACAATCAGTTTACACTTAAAACTCCATCTCCATCTCTCCATGAAACTTCAGCAGACTCTACAGTCTCTAACCTCTATGTGGTTGGTCACTAGTTTTTAAAACTTCAGAAATGGAACTAAGTTTGAGTACATGATATTAAAGAACTGCAACTTTAATAGCATAGGATGATAATATTTTAAAAATTCTAGTTTTTTGAAATTTCCTTCTTCATTGATCATCTTGCTATTGCATTTTGAGAGGTTTCTTTGTGAATTCTTATCTAATCTAATCTAAATGGTTATCTGGTCTTATATCCATTTCTACTCTCTGATATCCTTCAATCAGGTTTGCCTTTCAGACTTACACTTCATATTGGTTTTTCATCACACACAGTAAATACTGGATTTATAAGGTGTGGGTCCCTTTTGTCAACCTTAAAATGAAACTCTATTTTAAGTGTGTATTCTTTATGGGGGAAGTCTCCTATCAGTGAAACGTACCAAGTTTCATCATTTTGAGGAGACTGTGCCCAAACTGGCGTGTCTAAAATTCCTGATTCTGCAAAGCAGGTATGAGCTATCCCACTTCTACCCAGAAAAACCTTAGGCACATATTTCAGCCCGCTGCAAGCAATGTTGGTTTCCAGGGCTTAACTGCGTTGTTAAATCAGGGCTGTAATGTCTTAAAGTTCCTCAAATTCTGGTTGCCTATGAATGTGAATTCTCTGAATCTAGAATATAACTTTGTTTCGCTGCATCGACTGTCTTAAATCAATTCATGTCCTTAATGCATAGAATGATCTTCCAGATTCTAAGGATGTCATTGTCATCTAATCTGTTGTGCTCCCTCAGTATTACATACATTAAAATCATTCTTTTAAATAATTGCTATTGAAAGCAGGTAAGAGACTTAACCATTCATATGGTCTTAAATTTAGTATGTTCTTATCTTAACAAGGGAATTCTTATAATGTAGCAATCAAAACATTTTTCATATGCTAATGAACACGAACATTTTTTTCTCACTTGTGGGAGGCAAGCACATCTTATTTTTCAATTTAATATTTTAATTATTTCACTTGTCTTGATTTTCAATAGACGTATTCTTAACAAACAGAAAACTACATTATTTAGTTGGTTAAATTAGACCCTACTGTGCTTTTTTCCTCATAACTTGTTAGCCTAGAATATCAACAACTTCTATGTGTATTTACTCATAAACCACTTCTGAAAACAGTAAGTTTTAAACTGGTGTTATCTGGGGTGTTTAAAAGCTCTCGATAATCACACTGCCTTATCTTAATCGTTAGGCATGTAAATAACTTGGTAATTTTGCCTGTGGGGGATTTGCACAGACAGAACATCCTCACTGGAGCTGAGCAGAGCTGCTGGCGTCCTCTGGGAGCACCTTTAGAACCGAACTCCTGTCCCACAGCTGAACTAATATATCGGTTAAAATGCCAAAAGTCATTACTTCGTCTTGATGAGAGCGTAGGATTTGGGAGCACTGTACGGGGCTTACCTGGCGAGGTGCCGGCGGCGGGGGCGGCTGCCGGGCGGGCTCTGTGAGGAGAGACCGGCGCTGCCCTCAGCCGGTTCCCGCCGGTTCCCGCCACGGCGCCTGCGCAGGAGGCAGCAGAGTCTGTCCGCCAAACTCGCCGCTCCCTCGGTGAAAGCATTTCAAAAAGGGCGAAACACCGCACAGGCAGTGAGGTGTGAGGGGGAAAAAGGCGTATGAGGAGTGAGGCGGTGAAGACGAGGGCCGGAGGAGGTGGAGGGAGAGGAGGAGCTCCCGGCGCCGGAGCGGGCGTTCCTGTGGAGAGATGGCGCCAGAGCAGGTGTCCACACTGCAGCCCGTGGCGGGCCCGTGCCAGAGCAGGCTGCTGTTTCCTGAAGGAACTGTGGCCTCTGGAGAGCCCAGGAGGGAGCAGGGGGAAGATGTGAGGAGGAAGGAGCGGGAGAGAGGGACTCTTACGGACTGAGCAGCCCCCCTGTGCCCACCGCCCTGTGCCGCTGGGGGGAGAGCGGTTGGGAGTGCAGGCGGGAGTGTGAGCCTGAGGAAAACGCACAGGGAAGGTATTTCAGTTTTCGTCTTTGTTTCTCACCGCCCAAATCTAGTTTAACTAGCAATAAATTAAATTAATATTCCCTAAGTTGAGTCTGGTTTTCCTGCGATGGTAACTGCTGATGTCCACGTATTTATTGTGCTCCACAAAGCCTTTTCATCTTCGTTTCATCCCCGCCTTGATGAGGAGGGTGAGGGAGAGAGTGGCTGGTGGGGGGTTGGCAGCTGGTCAAGGTCAACACCACAAACTTCATTTTAATTGTTAGCAGGTGGATTATTGATGTTCATTGACACACACACAAACTGCCTACTATTCCAGGTAGTGTAGAGCTACAGTTTTTTTTTTAATTTCTGAAACACTAAAAGTTGTTTGGGTGTTTTAATTAACGACAGTTGCAATTCTGAGACCATAAATCCTTTTAACATAACAAATACTGGGTTCCTTGAAAGAGTAGTTCATAACAGTTTTGCCTTTGGAGTAAATATGGTACATCAAAAACATCTTTAAATTCACTACATAAAAAATACTTTTCCTAATCTCACCTCTCTCCATGTGACAGAACCTTTGCTGACCTTTGGTTTAGTCACTGGAACCCACTGCAACTCTTGAGGGATCTGGGGCTCTTTTAACGGGATGTAAATAAATGCTTTCATAAAAATGGTTAAATTCTGATTCAGCATTTGGAGAGTCTAGCATCAATAATAGATCCAGCAACGGTGATAAATCCAGGTCAGTGGATAATTAGTCACCAAATGTCTCATAGAAGAGCAGCTAATCGTAAATTTATGTTATTGTAAATAAGCACCTTTTCTAATTAATGATGAGGCTGTGATTATTCTTAATCCCTTCTTAAGTCCGGAAGTTCATGCGGTGGATTTTATCGTTGTGTGGTTGTTTTTTTTAATGAAGTCATTAATTTCCATTCACATCACAAAGTGATGCCATCTTTTGGAGAACAGGAGGGAAATGCTGGAGAAGGGATAGACTCTTCCATAGCTGTGCCTCGTAAAGAGAGATGAAATGAGCGATGTCTGCTGGCCTACGGCCTGTGTAGGCACTTCACTGATAGGAGGTAGTAAGGATCAATATACAGTGCCTTGCAGAATGTGTGGTGGCTACCGATCCTGACGTGTGACTTACCTGTGAATAGGCAGATGAGTAGTTCTTTTCTCTAGATACAGATTCTCTTGTTGAAAGAATTTTCACGGACTTTGTACACTACCTTGTTTATGACTGATCTTAAGACTATTTTAGGGCAATATCACACTGATAATTTATTCTTCGCTGTTTTGTACCTTGACTATTTGAACATGAACTCTTAAACTATGGTAGAAAAGAAAAATGG
This sequence comes from Pluvialis apricaria, assembly GCA_017639485.1. Lineage (NCBI taxonomy): Eukaryota > Metazoa > Chordata > Aves > Charadriiformes > Charadriidae > Pluvialis > Pluvialis apricaria. The sequence continues at coordinate 3,063,089 of CM030018.1, read as the reverse complement.
AGATTTTTTTTTTTCTTAAGTATCCTTATTTGTCAAGTAAGGCTATTCAGCTGTTAGGGTTTTTAGTCATTATATTTAATGGCAATAACATTCATCACTATGTTAATCAGATTAGATAGGTGTGGTGATAATTGGAGATCTGAGTATAATCAAAATGAATGAACTGCTCTACTTTAAGACAAATATTTGCAGAGACGTTAGGGAAAACACACACCCTGTACTATGAACAAAAAGAGTCTGTAAGTGAAATATAAACAAAAAGGAAAATCTCATTTTTACTTTATTCAAAGCAGCTTTCTTGCACTTGTTTTGGAAAATTGTATGATACAGAATACACAATAGAGTGGTAAGTTTCAGAGGAGGGTGGCCAAATTAGGATACCTCTACATTTTCCTGTAGTACATTGTCTAGCTCACACAGAGCTTGACTTACACAAATAAGCTCAACACAAATAACAGCTATGGAACATTTGCACTTTTTACCACTTTGGAGGAAAGAGGAAATGCATACATTCAGAGATCAGGGGAAATAATCCACAATCAGCGCCCTTTCAAAGCAGGCACTGTAGTAGCTAAGGTAGCAAGGCTGAGTAGTTCTGCTTTCCTCTCTGGCAGACACTCAGTTCTCTTCAATACACCTTGTTAGCTGATTTACCTGCTAGTGTGGTGTTTTAAATCCTTTCCTACATCTTCTGTGAAAGATCCAAAATGACTTGCTCCAGGCTGTGGGTTTCACTGTCTCAATTATCAGTTTGTATGGATACAACACTGCACCTTTTCTGTAATGGTGATCTCCTTCTCATACCTCACTGTAGGATTTCAGGACTCTTTACATTACTAGTTGGTTGTTTTTCAGGTAAAATGGTTTGGTCTTAAGTATATGCTTAGTTTATAACATTTGTTGATTCAGAAGATGTTACTGAATTTTGATAATTTGTAGGCGTAGATTTAAGTAATTGTATCTTTGAGCTAAGGATGAAGAAAGTCAGTAGAACATAACATTCATGCTTCAGAAGCAGCTGAGGAAATGAGTTTGTAGAGGATAACAAAAGTTTTGTCTTGGGAATTGTAAATGGTTTTCAGAATATATGCATGCAGTTATTATAAAGCGTGTGTATTTCTGACAATGGGTAGATTAAGACAATTATTCTTTCAGTTGTCACCAGTACTAAGAGAGTGCTAATCTACATTGTTTTCTACCCAGCTTTGTTGCCTATTGCAATGATCATGGCTACAACATCTAGACAAAGAGAAGAAACAATAACAATGTAATTCTCATAGCACAGCATTTGCAGGGCTTGGAAGGCATAGTGTGGAAATGGACCTCAGCACAGATAAACTCCATGGCTTCTGATTTTCCTTCTCTTCAGTGTATTTGAAGCTAACATTTCATGATGTGCATTATATCAGTAGACAGGAAAGGTGGCAGAGAGGAAATAAAGACTAAGTGATAGAAGAACAAAGTTTTGACCATCCTTAGAGAGGAGCAGTGACTGAAATGAGAAAAGTCCTGGCTAGGATTACATAGTGTTTGCCTGTTAAAGAAGCTGTAGAAAATAGGCAAGATTAAATCCAACTCTACAAAAGAGGTAGAAGGAGAATAATGCTGCTTCTCTGCGTCCTCTGACAGCATTTAAACAGGATTTCAGCTTCTGCACTTCCTGGAGCCAAGAAGAATGTAGACCACCTACTACTGCTGTATGGCAATCAAGAAAGATTGTCAGATGTGTTGCAAGTACCTCTCCAAATGGGCACGCAAACTCCACTGTGCAGTGGGTAGCTGCATGTAAATTTATTTTTGAAAGATAAAGAATTCTTTCTAATGTAGCCAGCACTTGGAATATTTATAACATGCAGCAGAAATGCGAAAAGTTCTCCCTTAGTGGTTCCCCCCTCTACCTTTTTATTTTTAAGGGAAAGAATTGGTAAGTAATCATTCCAAACTTGGTGGTGGCCATGATCTGTTCATCTAAGGTATTGGAAAAACATGCAGAAATAGATTAAAATTGGATGCCAAACTAGGCTAAATTGGATGGCAGCAGTTGTTCCCAGCCCAGCTGTCTGCCTTTCTCTCCTGATGAATGGTCAGTTTCCCTCCTCAAATGGGTGTGAGATTATTTCATGACCCAGTTCCTGAACTAGCATAGATTTTACCCTTTTATATTAAGCGAGTGGAAAGGAGTCTTACAATTACCATTACCTTTTAATCTAGGGGTTTAAACTAGCGGGGAGTGAAGACAGGGAAAACTTGTTTGAAAGTTCATTCTAAAGTAGGTGAAAGATGGGGAAACGTACTGTATGTCCAAGGTGCCTTAGGAGAAACAAGCAGCCATCTATTTTCATATTTTCAGTATTTGTTATTTGAGGAATTAGAGGCTATATTTGCTCCCAGGTAAGGAATAATTAAAAAGAAATCATGATCACAGATGTTCTTGAAATGGCAGTTCCGGAACAGGCAGAGAGGTTCCTTTAGGATAAGTCGGTAGGAGCCGCTATTCCACTTTGGGCCATGGTGAGACTGTTTCTAAAGATGGCTGTTTCACAACTATGCTTCCTGGGGACTCTATTGTGTACAAGAGAGGTTCACAGGGTATTTCACAGGGGTGCCATTGCTATCGTACACAAAGAGGATGCAGAGCAAGATAAATTGACTTCTACAAAAATCTTTGTTTGTGCTAAATCACTTCACTGGCAACCATTGTATATCAGGTACATGAAGGTGCAGTGCAGTTAGCAAATGCTTCTTCTGTTCAATGGAACATTAGCAGCTAGTATTTAACAAAGCTTCAGCAAGTACATGGAAAGTAGCAACGTACTGTATTACCGGTAACTTCCCACCCCGCGCCCCCAAGACTGACTGTAGGCAAGCCAGGGGCAACAGTTGCCACTTATTTCTGATAAGTCTTAGGTAAAATGTGGTTGGTTGCATTTCTACTTTGTTATAAAGACTGTCATTATGCATAATACTACTGACTCCTAATTTACTTATTTTATTTATTCAAGGAAGACCAGCCAGCCTTACAAAGAAAACATTTTGATTTCAATATGGTTTTCTTGGTTCCTCAACTAACAAGGAGAAAAGAGAAAATTGCGATCAACTTTGAAATAGATGAACATTCACTTGTAAGTATGGCACACAATTCTGTATCAGTAAATGTTTGTCATTGCTCAACTAAGATTCTGCTAGAGCAAAAGCAGAGATTTTTATTCATGTGAGCATCTACTAACAGACTGCAGTGATTTGTTAAAGTCAAGTCAGCAAAAGGAACACCTGGAAGAAGACAATAATGAGATTTGTGTAGAAGACAAATATGAGAGAGTTTTGGTCCCTCATATAGTCCTGCATCTGTGCTTCTTTCTTTTATTGAACGCTTTGTGTATTTGCTGGATGAGTTACTGTACCTCAAATCGACAGACCAGTTAGTTGCCAGTGATCTTGGAACTAACTAGTTGCATTATGCTGCTGCTGTATTTGGCCAAAAAACCTGAGGGTCTAACATGGTTTGAGGAGATAGCAAAAAAAAAATGAAACATTGGCTTCTTGTTTCTTACGTTAAAAAAACCCCAAACCTAGTACTGCCACTTATTATAAAATTTACATATCAGCCAATAAAGGAGGAATATATCAGAAATTATTTTCTATGTCACAGTACATTCTTATTTTTATCCTGCTTACTTGTGTTGGCTTTTTTGTTGCCTTTTTTTCCATGACTATTTTTTGTACTAGATATAAGCTTGTAAACGGCTTTAGTCTTTCCTTCAGAAATAATTTAATCTTGGGGAATATGTTCTCCAACATCATTCATGACTTTTTAATGTTCTTGGTCAGCCCATGAAATAGCCTTGGCATTTAGAAGATCTTTATGTTGTTAATTATTGTGTTTCAAGATTCCTCCATGAATGTAATCTGTATAATATATCACATACCATAAAACTGCAGAAAACTTATTGTCAAATTAGAAGTTTTAATATACCAGTAAATTTTGACAATGCTGTAAAAAGCAAAACTTTCCTTTGCAATAACTTCTTTCACATGTGCCTTACTGCGCTGCTTATGGTACAGCTTCAAAAGAATAATGATAGTATATCAGATTCAAGTAGCCTAGAATACTCCTGAACAAAAGGTTCTCTCAGCTACTGTATCTTGACTGTTTGTAATCTTGTTCTGTGCACAAAAAAGTAACAGGCATTGAAAATATTAATGATGATACACTCCTTTCCTGGATGGTCAAACAGTACCATCATCTGGAGAATGCGGTTTGTTTTTTCTAGTAAAGAAACATTAACTTTCTGATTTTATTATTGTTATTTTATACATTTACAGTATTAATTAGCGCATCATGCTGGCAGAAAAAAAGAGCTCAAATACTGTAACGTATTTATACCTGTAATCAAAAGACATAGCTACAGATCCGCTCTTTTGTACAGCTATAAAGTGCTTCAGTCTTCAAATTGTTATCAGTCCAATGTCTTTCTCTGAAAGGTGAAAATCATTGATCTGGATCACAAGAAGATTTTGATTTTTTGGAACTGGAGTAATTTCGTGTAACTGGAGATGTTCATAAAGTAGATGTCGCTTGAGAAATAGGTGTCATTTGAGCTAGTCCTTTAGGCTACCTTTATAGTTGAGAAGTAGGAACTTTTGTAGCATGATTTGTCTTACCCTAAGATACTCGCTTCAGGATGACAAGAATCATGCTATAGAAGGTGCCTATTTCTCTTCTTTGACTTTAAAGCAATGGAGGAGACTTGCTGAGCCATAGACACGTGTATCTTAACAGTTAAATCCCAGCTGTATTGTTTTGGTATTTTATAGAACTTAACTTTTCTGTTTTACCTGCCTGTGAAAGTTGCTTGCGTGAAGATTAAAATCTCTTGGAAAACAGAGGTATATTGTTCCTCCAGTCCGGAGTTACCCTGGCTCTCTGGCAGCCTGGCTCCATTTAGGGTGCAATAGCAGAACAGGAAGTGGGGAAAAAGGGACTTCAGAACACGAAACAACTTGTGGTGGTTGTATTGATCCTGGCTGCGGAATGTCAGTTCACTGAAGAGGTTTTGCAGGAGTGGCAGCGCAAGATACGAGCCAAGTTAAAGAACAGGAGATCTGAACAGGTATCTCCAGATATAATAGGCATAGGTACTTCAGAGTAAGAACTGATATCGGGACTTCTCTATGTATAATAGAATTAAATAATGGAAGGGCTAATGGCTGTTCATGAATTTACATCCTCAAAACACTCGTTAAGGTGTTTGAGCCCTGTCTAAAAATGATTGCAGTGGCTCTGTTTCACAACCTCTGCCTATCTGAGTAGCACAAAGGCACTGTAATTGCAGCTCTTTAAATTTTCAGCACCATGATTTGTTTTAGTTAGGGCTCTCTTTTGAGTACTTAAGCCTTGCATATACATTTTTAATTTCAATTGCTTCAGTGAATTGTATTATATACCTCCTAAAGATGCAATATAACAAAGTATCACAGTTTTGTGCATCAGTTACAGATGCACAAAGTATAATTACACATTACCTAGCACTTTCTTTTACTATAAAATTACTGAACTTGGAGAAAATGGTGTTAGCGACAACAGAAAGAAATTTTATGAGGATTTATTTTAACTTTTTCTGTGCATGTTTTAGTTGTGCTTTCTATTGACTGTAAGTTAATTGCTATTAATCACTCATGTTCTAATTCTGCATTTTAAACAGAATTTACTTTATCCTTAGGTCCAGTTCTGATACTTGTATTCATGAAGTAATGATAAATAAAATGTAGAGGTTTCTCAGGAGGAGCACTGAGGAGCATAGAGGTTAAAATTTATCCAGAACAGTGAAGTTTAAAACCTCCTCCAAAATATTTTCTGGAATGAACATTGATCTTCACCTCTAAAGTCAAATATTAGCTAGTTGGTATTGCAGAGTATTCATAGAGAACAAATTATGCCATATCAGTTTATATAGGATATGCAGCACTTTTCTTTGAAAAACGTGTTTTCATTCCCTCTGGGATATAATACCAGAACAAATAACTCGATGGACTTGATTCAATGTGTTGACTCTTTAAACAGTCAAAACCAATACATTTACTACAAAGACTGCCCTGAAGTAAATGATATGGGTCTGACATACATAGATAATGATGTAAAATCACTGAATATTTAAAGTTCTGAGACATACACAGGTGCTTTATACGTGGAACAGGATGTAATCCTTGCTGTTTCTGCTTTTGCAATATCTGAATGAAAATCCTTTTTTGTATTTAGAAAAGATGGTTTAGAAAAAAGTATTTTAGCTAGAAGTAATGTTTACTGAGTATCAGCAGCAAAATATTATAGGTGTAGCTGTTTTCTGAAAACAGTAAAACTATACAAATAATGAGAGATAAAGCACTTCAAGAGACGAAATAGCACAATGTGAACTTCTAACTGGCAGCCCACTGACTTTATAAATTTAACCTTGAGTTAAATAACTCCAGAATACTGAAAGTTTTGCGTTACAGAAAAATAGGAATTTTCACACTTTCTGTCATGAGAAAGAAGAAATTAAAATTAAATGAGAATTCTAATATGTAAATAATTTATCAGTTTATAATTGCAGGTTGTTCATGGCAGTACAAAGATAAAAGACTATTCAGGTTATGCTGTTGTTTGATATATGCTCCCTGATATTTGAGTCATTCAGTTCTTAAAGTCAAGAATTCTGACTGGCTCTTTGGAATAGGACAATGTGTTGTTATAAACAATTTCATTTGAATATGTAGAGCTCTAAACTTTATTTTAAATGTAGCCATATGCAGCTTCAAATAAAATATTTCTTTTTTTCTCCCAGATCTGGTCAATAATAAATGAGTGTTAGAATTTAAATCAAGACACAGTGGAGTTCTTGTGGTACATTATTGATAAAGCACACTTATTGTAATAATATTTTCCAAGGGAAAATACATTATTTGTTGGCTATGTTAATGCAAACTCTAACATAAGTCTATATTAAGCTTTTAAAAATAATTTTGAGTATGTTGGAGGAAGTTTTGTAAGGAGCCTTTTAAATAATTAGATGAGAAAATGCAACTTATTACCTTAATGAATAAAATATTATTCCACAGTAGGTCTTCAAATTCACTTTCCCATATGGCTCAAAAAATCCATAATGATGATAATGTATTCCAGAATATAAAAATCAGAAATACTTCATGGACATTTTAAAAAACTATTTTCTCCCGTTCATATCTGCATACAGGAAATAAGAACCTCCAGCTAGGAAAAACATAAAGGAGTTTTTTGTAATTTCCCAAAGTTGCACAACAATTGATAATTCTGAAGATTTTGATTTACTGCTTAGGTCAACTTAACTGTCTTCCTATTTCTATCACTACTGAAATTCAAAAGTGCTTTCAAAACTCCCACCCTGGATGTCTGAATATCAGCAGATGTCTGTTCTTGTGTGTTTCCTGTACTCTTATAACCTGCACCACTTCTATTTTGAAACATTACATTCCATCTGCTCGCTTCCAGATAATTTCCACTTGTAATTTATCCAAGGGAGTGTGATAATATATATTTCATGAATAGTGCAATAGTCATGATACTATCCATGTTGTGGAGCTTTGACAAGGATGATATGGCCTTGAGTTTAGAGGTATGATAGCACCAAAATTCTAAAGTGGTACCATCTCAGCAAGTAACTACATGTAAGCAGCAAGTGATGCTCTACTTTTCTCCTGAATGTTCTAACCTTTTAATCTTAAACCACTTCTTGCTTGAGAATGTATATATTTTTAAAATACACAAACCTCAATGTTGTTTGGGAAATACAGTTTGGTAACAGCCCTTCAGGAGTAATAGCGTTCTGGTTTACTAAGTTTCAACATGATGTTACTTTGGGAGTAGTTATTACTGTGTTAACAGATTTGTGTTTTTTAATTTGTCTTGGCTTGGGCAATGCTGACAATCTAAGCTCTTAACTGAGAGCACTGTTTGAAATTGGGAGTTCATATCTTTGAGAGAGAATCAGGAGCAAGATGCGAGTATGTTAATTGACTATACCTGGTTCTTGAAGGTTAAGTCAAGAGGAACAGCCAAAAGGTAGATGAAAGGATGAACCAAGACACTTTTACTTTCCATGGACAGTTTGAAAATAGGGAAGGCAACTAATATTTCAGACTCAATTCAGGAAAAAAGATATTTAATTATGTTATGACAGGCTGTGGGCATTGGCATTCACAGTTCTGATCATGCATAGATTTATATAAATGAGTATCCCAAAGAAATGAAGAAAATAATGCAAAACAAAATGATACTTGTGGGTATAGGGTTAGGCATTAAAAATTCCTTGTAGCTGGTAGGAACAGTGGAATTTTTTTGTCCTTCCTTTTTTTTTTTTCCTTCCCCCCCCCTTTAAATAGGTCTTTATTTTCTGCCTTTGTGGACAAGCAATTCATCTTTTAACCTATACTAAGTTTTGTTGGGTAACTTGTAAAATAACTTTTTCCTGTGTGGTGAGTGATTAGTTTTAATAGTCTACCTGTGCACAGAGAGAGCTATAGAGAATCTTCAGGTTGGGTGAACTGGGAGCTCCATTGAGGGCTCCAATAGGTTGATACCATTTGGCTTGTTTCACCAGCCAGATTCTTTCTATGGTTTGCATTTTATATGTACATGTAACTATAAAATACATGTCTCTAAAAAAAAAAAAAATGCTGGGACTGCTCTGTTAGTCTAGCAAGCTGATGCTACGTAGGCAGGACTGTACATGGAGTAGGGAAAACCACAGGATGTCACTTGTTGGCCTTAGAATTTTTAAACATTGACAGTAATTTAAATGTGCTTGGAAAGAGTTTCCTTGCCTGTTAATTTTAAGTTGACCTTTTTTAACCACTTACTTACATTGCTAGATAGTTTAATTCTTTATGGCTATATGTGTGAGGGATACTGCTAGCAAGAAGAAGCAATGTTTTCAGTCTTAATCAAAACACTAAGTGTTTTCAAATGTCATGTTTTTAAGTTGTGAAGTTATCTTTAAAATATCCATGTTCCTCTTATTTACGTTGGTGCGACCTTATTGAAGTCAATGGGCATGTTTCCAGCTAGCTGGTGCTGCAGCGAGAGTTGCATTTCCAATCTAAATAGATAAATCTGTGGCTGTTAATATCAAATCATATCTCATTATATTTACAGGGATAATAAGACATGGATGGATGGCTAGTACAGCCTAAGAAGTATGTTAGCTTTCAATATGCTTGGTGATGGTTAAAATGTTAATGAACAGCATTAGAAAGGGAATTTTGCACTACTCAGGAAATCTTCTTGACGTGAAGAAAAAAGTTAATTTCAGCCCTGCCTCATTAATCAGATCTGCCTACAGCTAAGAAAGTGTCACCTAAGTATGTTTTGCTTTCTGCTGTGTGTTGCTGATGAAGATACTGACATACAAAACAGAAGTAATTGGATTTGAGCTAGAAGGCAATGGCAAAAGTAAAAAGCAATGAATTGGAATGTGCTTTGTGACTGACCTTTGTAAAGAACGCCTTAGGCACCTCCATGTGGTGGCTGTCATTATTAATGGTGACTATAGATTCAAGTTTGTTTAAGCAGTCATACACATGAATTGTTTTGCATGTGTCTTATCTGCCATAGATCATACACATAATCTTTGCATGAAAGCAGGGAGCAATAGCCTTCAGGTTTAGATAATTATCCAAGGGGACCTCTGGCCTCCTGTGTGTTCATCATTGCTGTTGTATTTCCTGGAGGTGCAAAGCAAAAGAAACTTCTTAATCTGCTGTCCCGAGACTAGGCAATGAACTGAAATGAAGACCTTCCACATGAGGGAATGCATCATACCTTGGCCATTGCTTTGGTTGTGTTCTGGGATTGTTCTAGAACAAGGAGAAGCTGTCCTATGAACTGGCTACCCTGGGAGGCAATCCAAGGGCAACCCAAAGTCTGTCTTGCTTTTATTATACTGTGTAACCTAATAAAGCTTGAACAGGTCAGACACTAAGGTTTTGGGTAATCAGTAAACCTAGAGTTTATGGTAGGTTCTACTGTGACAATGGGATGGGAAAGCATACTCATATCCGTGTTATTGCATTAAGTACCAAATCAAGGAGAATAGGCTTGTTATAACCTTATGTAACACCTACGAGCTTAGGACTGTGGACAGAAACACTCCTCTTCCTTCGTTTAGCTCCTGCTTACTGCTCACTGAAGCCTCCAAGAGTCCCTGGACTCGAACTAACTCTTTTCAGGTCATTCCCAACAGTACATGACTGTCCTGGAAAAAGTATATATCTTTCTAGCCTTTCGCTGAAGAAATTTCGTTGTTTTATGTAAAATCCTTTTAAGGCCATTTATTTTTATAATGACCCAGCTGTCTTTGTCAGACAAAATTGTGATAGTACCATATAAGCACATAAAACTTTTTAAGGGACAAAAGTGGAGTGGCAAATTCAAGGAAGCAAAGGGATTGAGCATGTTGGTGGTATAAGTAGTTCTGATGAAAATTAAAAAGAAAAGAAGAAAATGGCAGCAATCTGTGTATTTACCATTTTCAGTAAGCATAATGGATGATGATTAAATGACAGTCAAGACAGGGAGTGCTTGTCTGCTGTCTAATTAAAAAAAAAATAAATTAAGGGCTACTTATGTGTATGACCAAAAGTTTTGCTATTCATTTATCTTCAGATATTTAGAGTCATATTGTGAGCTCACTGCGACACGTGGCTCTAAAGGAGATCTCAGTACTTAGAAAATCTGTGGTATGCCTGGTGTCGTGTAGGAAGTCTGTGTTTACTTCCACTTTCTTTAGGAATCCACAGAAGTACTTACAGTGTAGAATTTTTTCTGTGTTCTTGCAGTTCTTGAAAAGAATGGTATTGTTCAGCTGAATTTCATCACTGATAGCATTTTTTTTTCTGGCAAAATACATAAATAGTGACTTATAGACAGCAACGCCCTCTCTTACTTTTCAATACTATGTTATATCTAATAAATATCTCCAAATAAAAATGAAGTCTTGACTACCCAAGTGTATGTTTGGCCATAGAAGGTCACACTATGAACAGAAATTTGGGAGAATCGCAGTTTTTATGAATAGGAATTTGCAGAAAGGGGTGGAAATGTACACATAGATCCAATGCACATACCAAAACACACCATTTTGCAGGGCACTAAAAACAAACCCCAAAAGGAAAAGTTGTAGCTTCTCTTCCTTTAGAATCAAACATTGTTGAAGAAGTTGAATACTCTACTAGTGCAGGTGTAGTTGGCCAGACCTCAGCGGAATAAGATCAGCTTTTCAGCATATAGAGAAAGAATGAGACAAAGTTGTTATGTGCTGGTGAAAGCAATGCCTGGTGGTTTGGATAAACTAAAGTTGGAAAGACTGTTAATTATCAAGGGAGCAAATGTAATTTAGGCTTTGAAAAGATGAGAAATCAGGGAAATTTATTTAAAAAAATCCCAAAACAAAACCCAAACAAGTATGGTAACAGAATATCTGAGAACCAGTTTAAACTGGTTATCACTCAGCTGTGCAGAATAGATGTCTAATCTCTGTCACTGCCACAGCTGATGATTTAGAGGATTTTCCAGAAATCTTTTCTTGAGGCTGTAAATATCTCTTCTTTAGTGAATGGTAAAGTATTTGTGGCAGGAGGAAAGTAAATCTTTTTAACCAAGTTTACCAAATTGGGGGCAATGGTTGATATATACTGCAGGACAGGACTGTTGGAACAGATCTTGCTTCCTCTCTTCACCCCAATTGCTTCACTCAATGCCTAATGAAGTTGAACAAAGACAAATGCCAAGTCTTGCATGTGGGATAGAGTAACCTCCTAAAACATTGCTGGCTGGTGACTGGTTGGTTAGATCAATCAATGGCATTGATTGTCTTGGTGAACGTGAGTTAGCAGTACACCTTTGTGGTAGGCTAATTGCATACAGGGCTGCGTTACAAAGCAGTTCTGCAAAAAGAAGTGATTCTTCTCTTCTACATGGCATCTGTGGGGCTGCATCTGAAATTTTGCATCCAGTGCTGGGACCCTCAGTACTAGGGAGAGGTTGAGAAACTGTTAGGAGTCCAGCAGAAAGCCTCTGAGGTGGGTGAGGGGCTAGCACATGTGGTGTGTTGAGGGGAGCAGAAGTGAGGAATGCATGATAGGAAGAAAAGCGGACATGATGAGCACGTGTATGAGGAGAGGCTGAAAGGAGTTGGTGTTTTCTTCTAGTGTGGAGAATAGGAGGCTAGTGAGGGCTTTATAAGCTTCTGCAGCCTAACAGGGTGCCTTGTAGAGAAGACAGAGCCAAACTTTTCTTAGAAGTGCACAGCAAAACCAAGGTTGGCAATCATTTAAAGTTTCAGCAAAGGAGATTCCAGTTGGTCACAGAAAAAAACTTGTCACCATGAGAGCTGCCTGGCCCTGGAGCAAAGCCCAGAGAGTTTGTGTAATCTCCATCTCTGGAGGTTTGCAAAACTTGTCTGGACAAGGCCCTGGACAACATGATCTTGCTTTGAAGCTACTTCTGCTTTGAGTGGGAGATTGGACTGGACGATTTCTAGAGTTTTCTTCCAGCATAAATTTTCATATGGTTCTAAGTGAGAAATGTCAACGACTCGCTGGGCTTCATTTTCAAAAGTGGTCTTAATGTTTAGAGACTGCGAAGGATTGGTTTGATCCTTCTGTCTCTCAGCAGATACGCAACTAAGTTTGTAGTAAATCTCCTCATTTAAATTAGGAGTTGCATGTACCTCAGCATGGTACATGCTGTTAAATCTAAGTAGTGTAATTTTTCTGGGTAGTTCTAAGAGAGCACGGCAAAAGATTTTTTTCAAATACCCTCTAGAAATCTCACGTTCATTTCCACCATGGTTTAGGTTATAAAAAGCAACAGGTACTGAAAGTGAAATAAGCGTTATTTTTCAGTGCATCAGCTGATCCAGGCTTATTTGTGGTTTACTATACTTTTATTATTGTTGTTTGCCTTTTTGAAATCTCCCCATAAGCTTGTATCTAGGGCTGCTTTTTCTCTTCCCTATGACTCTGTAAAACTGTCTTTACCTCTGTCTATTCATGTTGTTGTTTTGACAACTTTAGGCATCCCTAATCTTTTCCCCATTTTTTCAGAATTGTCAGTACTATTTTATTTATCTACTTTGGAGATACTGGGAATGTCAGTCTTCCCTTAAATTCTTTATTTTTCTTCTCCATAGATGGATTTTCTTCCTGTAATTCAGCTTGTAATACTGCTTATGTACTGTTCAGTTTCCCCCAAGCTTTACTTGCAAGATCAACAAATTCAGGTTTTCTAAATGAGGTCAAGATTTTAATTTCTGCCAGCTTTCTATAAATTTTCTAGTTTATATTGCAGGAAGTAAAGTTCATGACAGGATTTTAATCCGCATGCATACTCTACAAATATGAATGTACTTGAAAACTTCAGTTCTGTAAGACTGATATCTGATGTTCCCTGTCCTCTTTCCCCTTTCCTCAGCAAAGCAGAGCCCATACATAAAGAATGAATCCTTTGGAAAATTTTTGGTTTATATATTTTGTTGCTCTTTGCTTCCTAATATTATTTCATATATCTCTCTAAATTTATTCACAAAATGAAGTACAGCCAGTAATTTGTAAGAATAAAAAAAAATTGCTGTAGTTGTAGTCCTCTCTGGTTTAGGTTTTAGTTGTAGATTGTTGTAGTCCTCTCTGTGCTTATGCCAAAGAAGCTGTTTAGATGGACTTTCAGGGAACATTTCTGAAGCAAGTAGCAATTATTTGAAATGTTTTGAATGATGCCAAGACTAGCATGTTTTGCATGTGCTATGATAGAACTCTAAGCAACCATGGTAATATTTCTTTTGTGCTCAGCTGCTGCTTTTTTGCGTTTTTTGCATTGACAGTTTTTAAATGGGGAACCAATGGACTAGTGTTCTTACATTAAGTAGGTGCAATGCCCAACAGATACTGAAATGAGGTAGTCCACAATAAAAGAGTAGCATTCCTTTTTTTTTTGCCACAGCTTACTTTTCTGATTAATATTCTGCTAGTATCTCTCTAAACTATTCCAGCTCGGTGTCCAAATGCCAGACATTCTTTTTAGTTCATTTTGAATAAGCTAGCAGGTAAACTTCACTTCTATAACTGGTGGCGAGAAAAAAAAGGAGAGTTCTTCTATCTGTAAATCAGTCCCAGACACAATAGCCCAATAACACTACTGATCTAACATTAGAAAAGATCTGGTAAATTCTTACTTTTTTCAGTCGCTGTGCAGCACACTGTTCAGAAGAGCAACCATTTCTGTTGATGTTGTACAAAAAATTGTATTTGTTTTCTGTATTCAGAATGTGAAGACGATCTTTCTCTTGCTGTGTCTGATGTGCATGCATATTTTACGTACAGATTTTTCAAGAAAAGTAGAATAATACAGTTGCAAGAGAAGCTCCTTTCCTTACTACATTAAAAAAAAACCCAAACAAACCATATCTAACTTCAAGACTTGTGACTAGAATCAAACTTAACTTACATTATTGTGATCTCTATCAAAATAAATATTTAATAAGTAAAGTTAAGTCAAGCATTTCTAATTATATCTTTGGGCTTTATGTTTCCTCTGGGAAAAGTGAAAAGTGTTTGGCAAGAGTTCTCAAAAGGATAGCTAAGCAGTTTCTTCTTTTAATGCCAATAGCACCCTAAAAGTCTTGACCAGAATGATTGAAACAGATCTTGGAGGAGCCAGAGGATAGATAGGTCATCTCTTCTTTTCCCGTGCTTTTAAGTGGGAGTTTTCCTTCACGACTTAGAAGAAGAGTAACAGTGATAAAAACACTATTGTGTTTTTTTTTCTTTTTTTTTTTCTTCCTAGTGTTCCAGTTGTTGGAATCCACAAAGTGCATGTGAATCTCAACTTGCACTGGGGTTGGGGGTGGGGGGGAGAGAGAAAAGGAGAAAAAAGGGGAAATTTTGTAAATGTGTGAAATATTTATTTTTACTTTTTTTACACAGTAGGAAATTCAATATTTCCTTTTTACATTTCAAGTTTAATTCCAGTGTAATGATGAGGGTGGAAGTGAATTTATAATGTTTGAATTCATAGAAACAGTGATAGTAAAATAGATCATAACTCCATTGGCTTGAATGATGTCCTTGTCTGCGTACATCGTCAGTGATGAAAAGCAAGTACAAGATTCTTTTGAGTAAGCTTTACAAAGTTCACAACGAAAACCCTTTTAAAAAACACACCACTCTGGATACTAAAGTGTTGGCTACTTCTTTTCTGTAAGTTTTCATCTGAGAGATGGGCAGTATTTATAGATCAATGCAAAACGAAGCATTTTTGTGAGACTATGATGTAATAGTAGGCTTTTGCATGAAGGCGGAGGACTGTGTGAAAAAAGATTGTATAACTCCTTAGAGTTCAGCTGTCTTACAGAAAGCAGTTGCTAATAGCCACAAAGTCTTCTTGAAACACTTTAACTTATGAAGAACTGTTTTATTTGTGTTCAGATTCAGCTAGGTTTCTACCTGTGCAACAGAAATACTTTAAGATATGTTGTGGAAGTAGATATTTTGAAACACTGGGAAATCAGAACAACGTGACATGCACCTATTATTTTTTGGCAGGATGCACCTTCACTTTCTTTTGTTTCTTCACTCATGGTAATAAATGGAGAAGAAAAAAACCCTTTAAGAGTGACAAGACTGCATGGAAATTAGGATTAATATAGTTGATTTACATAATGTTAGCTTTTTAAAGCAAATGTGGGCTGTGTGTTCCTTTGCTAGAAAGCAGTCAAAAATAGAAGCCTTTCTACTGTACCTTTCTTACTAAGTTAATTATGTGGCTACTTCGAAATGAATTGGTTGCCCCACTATTTAATATGTCAAGGAGTATTTCTATCTGAAATCCCTTATTGGATCTTTGCAGTTAAGAAGTCCCTATTAAAAAAAAAAAAAAAGTAGTATTATTTACTAAATTTGATTTGGGATCACTTACAGTGCTGCGTACCCCCCTTTTAGGTCTCTCAGTGTAGATTCTTATTGTCTAGACTTAGATGTAAAGAGGAACTTGAAGTAATTTGGATGTAAAGAGATCGTTGCCTAGTCATACTGTATGCTGTGACAGGGGGGAGCCATTGTTCTGATGCTCTCCTGTTTTCTTTGGATTGACTTATACTTGGAGGAAGTATTCCTCAGTTCACAGAATAAATCAAGGGTAGAGTAGTATTGCGGCACCTTTTCTTTAGCAGTTGTCTCTCAAGCATTTAACCCAAAAGTTCATCTCAACTGGTTTCTCAAAGGCTTATCCATCAGCACAATGCTAATGTATAACTTCAAGGTTAAAACAAGGAGGAAATCTTTTGTTTTAAATTTTAATATTCATCTAAGGGAAGAACTAATGACACTGAAGACATATATAATGCAGACAGAAATTGGAAAAGCTTCCTTGCATGTGTCCATTAATGCACTACTTTATGACTGTGGAAGAAATTTGTCACAGAATTATTGCTATAGAGACAAAAACCTTCACCATCCTTTTATTCTTGTTTCAAAGACCATAGCTCCTTACCTCAATAAGGAATAATATCTGGCAATTTTTACATGGTGGATCAACATGTTTAACACATGAATAATCTTAGAATGATTACAAATATTGCAGAATGAATATTGCATGATTTCTTTTTTTTTTTATATGTCTATTCAGACTTGTCCAAGGAATTTCTCTGGTGGTTTTAAAAATTCATTTGTGTTGGACTTATGTAGACTTTTGAGCAAGTGAGGGCACAGTCCAAGAATGGTTGCAGGAACAGCAATTTCACGTAAAAACTGAGAATGTAAGTAAGTGGAATAAAAAATTTAAGTTGTAGCGAGCAGAGGGGGAAATTAGATATCCTCAGCAGAAACAAGATTCTAATTGATACAGAGATAGAAATATAATACGAACAAATGCTGAATCGAATTAGCTCACATTTGTAACTTCAAATATGAAATAATAACAAGGACTCTTTAAATAACACTGGCTTAAGGACCACAAATTTTCTGCAGAAGGAAGGCAGATTAAGAGAAAATAAATTTGAGAATACCGTGATATAATCATGTGTATTCTGCACGTGTGGTGAAATTTGTCACCTAAACTTTCTTTAAAAGTAATTCACTTGTGCATATTTGCAATAAGAGAGCAGGGAACAATGAGGAAAAATGCGTGTAGGCATGTTTGCATTCACTTGAGGTAATTAAAGATTTCATTTATTTTATCAATCATACTTACAGAAAACAACGTAATTGATAGGATGATTGGTTTGAGTTGGCTCCAGTCAAGAATAGGAATTTGACCTGTGTGAGGCTATTCAATTATGCTTTCAATTTGGACTTGAAGCCAAGTTTCACAGGATTGTAGCTTGGGTTACCCTGTCAGAAAATAAAACCAATGTGATCATAAAAAGTATAAAAGAAGATCATGTTACTGAAGTTATCTAAACTTTCTCCTGTTGGCTATATCATTTTTCCAATCATTTTACTAAAGACAGAAATTTTAAGAATTTTTGAATGAGTACCTTATTTAGCTAACCACAAGGAAAACATTTCCACAGTATCTGCCTTACTATAAAATTAGAAGCCAGCTACTGAAGTGACAGCGCCTTTTTTTCATATAACTCTGCTGTTGATATTGATTGTAATGTTAACTGTTCGCATTGAAATAAAAACCCAGTCTTCTCCTAGCCCCAGGTGAGGCTAAGCAATGTTTATTGCTTGTCTGTGTAGCTGTCAGTACTGTATTAATTAACATTCTATTAACTTCTTTATGAAATTTGTCTTATTTTCAGATTTGCTGCAGAACTGAGTATCATCTAAATAATTTATTAATATGAAAGCATAGGAAAACTCATTTTGTCCAAAATCACAGTGCCTAAATTCTTGCTGTTGGCAGCAGAGAATAGAAAAACAATTCAGTGTCTTTTTAAGACTACCTATTATATTACATTTTATCTTACAAGTTAGAATTGAAAGCAAAGCATTTCTGTAACCCTACTTTTTGTATATAAAATCTGTAGTATCTATTTGTCTACATGTATGTTATGTATATTATTTTATATATATATAGCAGTATATAAATATAAGGTGACAGATTCCGTTGGAGTACATTAAGTTTATAGCATTTCACATTCTCATTACAATTACTGTCAAAATAATAGGTTCACATTTCTGTTATGTTCTCATTACAGCCTTCAGTGAGATACTGGAATTTTAAAGCCTCATATATTCAAAGAATTAGGGGAATATACTATATTGCTGTGACCTTTTCAATATTCTATAAACGGATTGCTGAAAATTTTACTTTTCTTCCTTGTTTACTGCCCTTCTCTTTTCCTCATTGTTAATTGTGTGGGGAAGAGTTGAAATGCATGACCTTTCCAGTGTGTTGGTTTTCAATTGACCAAAAGATGTGTGAAACTTGCATAGTACTGTATACTTAATAACATATTATATTATGCTCTTTTATTAAGCTATTTAATATATATAACTTTTTCCACTTACATGAAACATGTAATATCTGAGGCATTTTGTTTCAAAAATGTTCCCATTGATGATGAAGATCCGCAATATATGATTTTCAGAAGGTCCTACTTCCTGAACTCGAAGGTATTTATAGACATTTCTGACACTGAAGTTGGATGTTTTTAGACACCAAACCTCTTTTGTATTCATGTGTGTATTGCTGCCTGGGTAACACTTCTATTTAGTAGTACTTGTAATGTCTTTTTTTTTTCTTTTTTAACGTTGAAATGAGAATGGAGAATCTTCAATACACATCTCTTATTCAGCGAGGCAGTGTTGAGAGAAGGGTAATATTTTCTGTTCCAGTAAACTTTTAGCATTACTGACTTGGAAGCATTCTGTAAATGCTAGAGGTCTGTTAGCCTTACTTCTGTGAAAGAATTGCATTTCATCTGCTTTTTCTTCCTAGTGCTGTGCACGCTAACTGCCGCTTAGTATGTGAAACCTCCGTCCAGACTGGTGGGGTTTGTGTTTGTTTTTTATTTTAATTTTTCAGTGTTAAAAGAAGGAGTGAGAAGGGTATGGAGGAAAAAGAGACTTTCAGAAAAGGGATCAGAGGAGGACTTAAAATGTCTGCATAGCCTTGAAAGGGAGCAGGGAATGTTTCGGTCTGAGTCTACATGAGTAATGGCAAACTAAGCAAGCTTCCCTGAACCACTGGTTTTGGTAACCTTATGTGGTGGTGTAGTCTCTATTACAAATGTAATATAACTAGTGTAAAGAAATGATATATTTATGATATCATTATTGGTGTGTTTCACTGCCCCCAAAACGCATAATTTTATTTCTAATTTATGTCCAGCTTCTAATGGTGGCGTACTGGTGCAAAAGCATAAAAGTGTCATTTAATTCAGAGGCATTGGTTTCAAGGAACAGTCATAAGAGGCAGAGAAGTTAAGAATGTGTCTTACATTTTGGATTCTTTCTTATTGACATTTTATATGTAAATAATGACATAGAATCGTGAATTTAAAATTATATTACTGCATTGTTGCTGTAAGGGTCATGCCACACCACTTGTGAGGTGCATTTGGTGCAGCAGCAAGGGGGCTACTGATAAAAGTGGGAAAGATGAGCTAAGACTGGGATGGCACTGAGTTGCCTTTTCTCCTAATGTCTGAGAATAGTCCCAGGTTTGTTGAAATTAGTAACATACGTGGCTACTGTGTTCAGTTACTAGAAGAAAGGATACTGGTAAACAAGCATGCTGTCAAGTCTGGTTTTTATCAAGAGTTCTTTTGTCACTGTTTTTGCCGACGAAAAGCTTAGCATTTTAGACATGATTTTTAAATGGCTTCTACATGATTCATAACAATTCAAAAGGTTTTGGTTTGGTTTTGTTTTGTTTTTAAGAATAAACCCAGATAATGGAAAAAATATCTGCCAGCTATACAGTATAGCTAGGAAAAAATTAAAGAACTCTAGATAACAGGCTGGCTTCTTACAACCTGTTCTTGCTTCAGCTGTGGTGAGATACAGCCTTGCTCTCAGTGACTATGCCTATATCATTCCTGGAGCTGCCATCGTAGTAACTGCAATGTGAAATGTCTCATGCTCTCTCTGCCGCCCATCCATATAACCTGAGTTTCCAGGCTGTGTCAGACACTCTTTATGCATACTTAGGGCAGCGCCTGCAGCCTTTGTGTGTGTAAAGACAATAAATTGGGTATTTAGAACGGGCAGCAGTTCTGGGAATCCATCAAGATGGGAGATTCTGTAATCTCTCCCATTGCCCATGGTGAAAATTGTATTTGAACTTTTGAAAGTCATTCTCTAGAGCCAAACTCTAGCAGTTCCTTTTGTTAGAACTTTGATACATTTATTTCCAAGCATCACCTGGGATACACGTGTGTATATACTACAAAAAGTTAAACAGATTCCATATTTTAATACTGATTTTAAAAGACTATAATTTCATGCATCTTCTTTGTGATTTTTTGAGGGCTTAATTGCTATGTCATGGTAATGCTTATCAGAAGGCACTGAAAAGCTTTAATTACTTTGTACTTTGGTTAGTTATGAATGCATGCAAAATTTAACTATTTCCCCAGAAGCAAATAAAGTCCACATTTATTATGTTACATAAAAGTTATGGAATGATTTAGAATAATTAAGCTAAAGGCTGTCTTACTTGGGATTTAGCTCATCTAAATGATGCATAAAATTAATCTCAGAAAATTATTTCATATTAAACTACTGCATGAGAAAGAAGTGTTAGGATCTTCTCAGAAAGTTTTGTTACAGGAAATGTATCTTATGGCAGTAAACTACAGATATATTATGTAAAGCAACAGAATTGTAGTGTTGTCAATTTCTCAAATGAAGCTAATCAAATAAAACCATCAGGGAAAAGAAAGAGAAATTAAGAAGTGTAAAAGAAGACAGAATTTAAAAGCAATAAACCGGAGGAGGACAGAGTGATGGAAATGTCAGGCAATTTGAATAGAAAGTTGGGAAAATAGAGAGAAATGCAGGTAACAAGAAAGGGTGAGGGGAAAAATCAGAAAGAACCAACCAGTTCTCAAAGTTAGCCTTGGTATATTTACAATCAAGTTTTACTATTGCAACCATATTTAATATTGCCTTTTAAAAGCAACTTAAGTTCCTTCTGACCTGTCTTAGTATTGTAATATTGACTGTCAGAGGATCAAATACTGCCTCCTTTTCTCAAGAGAATTGACTTACTATCAAGACTGAGACTTGCTTACATGAATGATGTAAGATTAGAGGAATTATTCTACGTGACAAAGCTATGTTAGGAATTCCACTGCTTAGTAGTTAAACCAAAGCCACACACTAAATGCTATGATCAGTTTTATGGACAACAACACGGAATTTGATGAGTGAAGAATACAGGAAATGAATGGGATCAAATTAGGGTCAGGATTATGCGGTGTGAATGAATGACTGGTAAGTGTAGGCACATTAATGACTTAGTGAATCTATGTATTTTTCGGCTTTTTACATATTCAAATAACAGTACAAGATATGGCTGTTGAGGGTATCTCACTGCGGTGGTGTTACAGGGGTGGTCTGTGAAGCTCAGGTGACAATGACAGGCACACTGAAAGCTGTGACGGTTGTTAATATTATATAGAGCCCCAGGAGTGTGATTGTGCCGAGGAGTAGGTGGGTTTTCTGTATGTAAGGAATAGATTTGTATTCCAGGTTTTTCTAAAGATAGGTTTAGGTGTGGGATGCTGGAATAACTTTCTAATGGAACTGCAGTTTTCAGTCTAAAATACAGCTCAGGATTATAAAGTAGTTGGGGAGACTATAAAAAAAAAAAAGGGGCGGGAGGGAGTCAGGAAGAAGCAGAAGAGCTGCTTTTGTGAGGGTTGGTCTTCCTGACACTATTTGACAGTTAGAAAACAGTTTCTAACTTGAAGTGGACACTCTGCGCTCAATTACTAGAAGGAATGAGCTTTGCAATCCATGAAACAACTTCCTATAAATCACAAATGTGTATAGATGCAAAACTTCTACCTAGCATATTCCTACTCATTCTAATGCCAAGGTAAGTCAATCAAGTTATAATTGGCTCTAACTGACTTGGCACTCCCACAAGCTGCTTCATTCTTCATCTGAAGCTCAAATGCAAATTTCATTCTTGCCTTTGAAAACGCTAAAGAGAGAATTTGCTACTAGTTCTGACAGAAGAAAGATTGTCTGACAGTGTAAAACATAGGAAACAATTAACTATATCAGAAAAAATACGCATATTTAAATGATCAAGACAGACTGCATGCAGGACTCGCCATTGAATTCAGAGGGATGAAGTTCTATGAAGTTTCACAAACTAACAGCTGAAGATTTGATAAACTACACAAAGCAAAAGGATCCTTAATATATGCAATTCCACGGTCACAAGAGAGCGCATTTGCCATCTATTCTTGGCCAAGCATCCTCCTCTATGTATATCTGAGTGTTGTACCTGCCATGATGCAAGACTGATCAATAGGGAGTGCTCGCTCTGTCTGTGAAACCCTCCTTTTAATTTCTCCATCCATTCACTTTGTCCGTGCAGGAAGATGGGTGAGTTTGAGCAAGCCTAGTGTGGTGGGATTTTTTTAAAGAAGCAAACAAACAAAAAAGTAAGGAAAAGCTGCACGTGTTACACTGTATCAGAACAACACGTCATTAAGAACACAAAAAAGAGTTCTTGGTAAACCCAGATAATTCACTGACGATGCTAAAGCTTAACTTGAGATTACTTTTGCTGCACTGTGCTAACTGGCAGACAGTATCTCATTATAATACCTTACTAGCTTCCTGAATGCCTTTTTCTCAATCTAGTGTGATTTCTTTGGCATGTAAGAGGAGACAAAGCCTATCATGCTCTAGAAAGGATAAGTTCCCACTCATCATTTCTACATAAGGGAAAATAATACCTTGAGTCACAATACCTACCCATGCAGGAAGTAAAAATTATTTTCAGTTTTTTCTATCCTTTCTGTTAAAACAGATGACACATCCTAATTTCTGTTGAAGGAAAAACTACAAATTTTTAAGCCCAGGCCCCATGAGTACATCTTCCCTGGATGGCAAATGGAGAGGGTTCGATTTTAAGAAGAATTCAATTTCAGAATTCTGCCTGAGATTTGGACTGTGTTTTCAGAAATGCCACCTCATATCCCACTGTAACAGTTTTTGAAGGCTTGGGAGAAATCCAGAATTTTTTGTTTAAAGCTTTAATGGCAACTGGCCAACTCTGAAAATTTGCTCCATCGTGTGGTATAAACATTAATTCAGAAAGTTCAGAGTATTTCTTGGAGGAAATCTTTAGTGACACAGTATGTGCTCTTACTTCATATAAATGACAATGCTGTATGAAAAACAAGCAAATATTAGTATACTTAGCCGTTCTGATTTTATCTACATTCTATTACTGTTTACAAAAAGGCAATATTAAATGATAACATTATTTAGTTAATGAAAGCTCCACAAAGAAACTGTAGAGTTCTCTATTGTAACGTCAGTATAGTGGCGGTAAGGAAACCTCTGCTTTCTCAGCTGGATGTTAGTAATTAATATCTTGCTGTCTAATTAGATTCTTTCCTTCTCATTTGAATGTTGATTTCTGAAGCAAATGTCCGTGTTGCCGGTACGCGCTGTGTTCTGGTAGAGCAGAACATCTGGCTGCCCGCTAATTAATGTAATATAGGAAGGCAGGCCTTTCTAGGGAGAAACTCCGAGTTTATTATGAACAACAGAAACTCTATGAGATACAAGCAGTAAATAGATGTTGGTATATCATTATCTTTGAAATGCAAAGAGATCAAAGTTGCCCTCTCTGAAATGTCTGTAGACCTCAGAGGGACAGTGACTTATTTCAACGCTTTTAAAAAGTCATAATAATGTTAAAGTTAGATTTTTCTAGGAAATTTTAAAATAAAAATATTTTCATCTGAGAAATTGGGCTATATCTGCAATCAAAAGAAAATTCTTGAGAACACACAATAAAACTAATGCTTTGCTGGAATATAGTTAAGTTTGAGAAGACTTTTCTTATGGGGCAGAGGTAACCCCAGGCCATATTCAAACAAGTTGGGATTCATTTGAGGAAGGAGGGACTAGAGTTCATACAGGTACTGCAATTCTTTAGAAATTACTGTAGTTCTCTTCTTGCACTTTTCTTTGTCCAGTCCTCAAGGTATCTGTGTTTCAGAGCATAGCTCTGCTCCCCTAGTTCTCTCTCCTTGTTCCATGCAGGAGTGGAGAGATGAGCATGGAAACACCAACTCTGTATATACGGTAATCAGCTTTACCAACTTTTCTGTCTAGCTTTTCCCCTTTTTAATGCAGGTGTCTTGAATGGATGTAGTTGGAAGACAACTGGTTAATCTGTGGAAGTTATCCTTAGTTGCAACAAGTCTAGGTATGAGTGCAGTTTCTAGCCCTGAAGGTTTTCAGTGGTTGTGAGTATTGCTCATCTCAGCATTTGGGAAGTGGTAACAATGCTGAGTAGCCCTTTTTACAAACTGAAACAAATAATTGGTTCCTTAAAAATCCTGAAATCACTTCTTTCAGGAATGCCAAGATCATCTCTTATGTTAGGATCATCTCATGTGTTAGATTCTGCCCAGTCTGAGAAGCCAGCAATGGAAACGCTCGGTTTGATCTAAAGGTGAAGGGTTGTTCTGTAAAAAAACTTCATCTTCATGCCTGAAGAATTGATCTTGGATGAAGCTTGTCAGTGCTTCTGAGGACAATGTGCAGAACACAAAAGTGCAGTGTACTAAAACTTATTAAAACTGCAATTTATTTCTTTTTTTTTCATAGAAATTGCCAGGTTCTCAAAATGCTGTTGTAAATATCACTTTACATAAGCACATTAATGATCAAATATTAGATTACCCTTTTGTGATATTTTCTCAGCTTTAATTTTTATTTAATTGAAACTATTAGTAGTGCTGTAACATTTAGAAGAATGGCTGTTGTAAGGTCAGGTGCTGTTTATCCAAAAGTACATATTTGTCCAGCAAGCTGATATTTTTAAGACATTGTAATATTAGCCATATTATATACATTTTTTCAGAGATTTTTCTGGGATGGGTCTGTAAGGTTTTGAAAAATATTGCAAAGAATGATAACAAATACTTTTTTTAATAATGAAATTTGCATTGCCATAATGTTCTCTGATATAATTTTGTCAGCTTTCCAGCTGGAAGACAAGACTTGAATAATTTTTCATGTGAAGTTAGGGAGTTCTGTAAATATTTTGTGCGTCGTTTTTCTTTTCCTCATCAAATGTGCAGTTCTTATGTAGTTACTGACTTTTTCTTTCTCTTCTTCTGACTACAGACTTTTTTTATTTAAAAAAGTGTGGAGTTAATTTCAAAATGTTTAAAGCAGTCATTCTAAGAGCTATCAGTCTTTAATGATATAGAGTACGGTGCTGTTAAAGCATTTTGTGCTAATCCTCCACATGTAAGCACGTGTGTTAGAAGAAAAGATATATGTGAAATGCAGTTTTGAATTGTGTACAGTAAAGTTTTCTGCACAGGATAGACTTTATAGATGGTTGGCATTTTTTTGTTTGTTTGTTTTGTTTTGGCAATACATATAAGATCCAGCCATGTTTTTCATTTTATAAGGTCGATGCACATCCTGAGCTTTGTAAAATCTGCTAGATCAGAAGAATTAATCGGTGGTCCTACTGTTTCTTCAGCTAGTTATGTTAAGCTCCTTGTTGAGCTCCTAGAGGATGACTTTTCTTCTACCATATTGAGAACACTGTGAACAGTATTTTTTTAAAAAGAAATACTTCTGTACAAATATTATCATAGCTGGAAAATGATTTATTAGGTTATTTTGACTTTATCCTGACAGTAGAGGATTATTCTTTCAAATATATCATCTAGTATAGCCCATTAACCTTGTCATTTTTCTATTTTTTTCATCTTAATGTCAGATATTTCAAATCCTGTTTATTTTTCTGTTGCTCATGAACCACTTTCCTCAGACACTTATAAAGAGTACATTACATGATATCAGGAGGGAAACTATTCCTTATGAATGAGTGTAGTAAGGTTCATGTAAATCTGAAAGATTCTCCCAGCATTCTTTCTATTGTTGGGAATATTGAGTGAACTGTGAATGTGTCTTTTCTCTTCCCTTTTTTCATTTAGTGCGGGAATACAGAGCATCTTCTGCCCATACAGTGATTCAGAAATTCATTGTTGATAACAGGCAGCCTCTGAGATCCTTTTCTGAAGACTCAGTCTGAACTATTTTACTAAAACCAAGGGTGGTTCTCTTTTTCCAGACTTCTCAATTTAAACTCTTCAATGGCATTCCTGCGGTAAACATCTCTGTGGGTTTTCTTCCTTTTCCTAGACTTTCTCCTGGATTACATTGTCTGCTGATCCAGCAGTGTGTACATGGCACCTTTTGTCTAAGCAGACCAAGAGTAATCTTGGAGATTTCCACTTAGACCTTATCTTTGGCTGTAATGTTACATAAAAGCATCTGATTCGCCTTCACTGTACCACCATTGTGTGATGAAGCTTTCTTCCCATTTTATTAATCTCCTCCTTAATTTCCTCTCAGTCACTTCTCACTTGAAGACGTTTCATGCCATCTCATTTTCCTCTTCCTCCTGGGTCAGATAGACTTCCTTTCAGTATGTATGCAGCGACATGTTGTCTGTATGCATATGTAGATATATTTGTAATTTTACTCTGTGTAATTGCTGCCATTACAGTAGAAAAAGCCTGTTGCTTCCAAAAGTAAGAGACTTGTGAAACAATATAAATTCAGTTAAAACAATAAAATTTATCAGACATTAGAGAGTCCTTTAAACTTCCTTTTTATTCCAGTTTGTCTCTTCAGTTATTCAGGAAATCTTGTACATACATCTTTGCTAGAGATCCGTTAGCTGTAAGTTGTCTGATTTTGGTCCCTCCTCCTTGTGGGATATTTTGCTATGGGATTCCCGTGGAGAATCTATGGTAAATGTAGCTTTTAGAAGGACTGTCTTACATACATTTTTTCCTTAATTTAAATAATTCCTTGCGTAAGAAGATTGGTCTCTTGAGTAAAGCGTACAAACTTCCAGTCCCAGATATTTCTGCTTCCCGCTGAAATGAGCTGTTGCATTTGCTTTTAAGCATGTACCAATAATTTGAGTAAAATTAGCTCCTACGGGCGCATACTTTACATATCATAATAACGTTTCCTCTGCTGCTCAATTCATTTATGCAAAATGAGATGGAAGATCTTTTTTCTTTTACTTCTTTACTCTGTCTACTAGATTACTTATACCAAGATAAGTCTTTAAAGACTGTGAAAAACATGGAAACAACCGTTCATTTATCTTTTTTGTAATGCTCCTCTAAAACAATTAATTTCTCTTTTTAGTTGGAGTGCTTTGAATCTAAGCAGCTACTGAGATTTATGTGGAACTTTGATATTATAATCAAAATTCTTCTCTGAAGGCTGATTTTCATGATTATAAAATTCCTAGATTGTATTCATTCTTGTAGAACCACGAAAACCTTGAACTACAAGATACGCTTTTATGTTGAAAAGTACTTGTTATGTTGTAAGTAATTGTTGAAGATATGTGTGTTAATATTGTTAAAAATTAAGGAAATTGGAAAGAAAACTTTTTTTCTCCCAAGAGGCTGTTTTAAAGTTCTTTTTATCTACAAGAAATGTATTGATAAACAGTAATGATGACTAGAAATAGTCTTCACAAGTGATCATCTGAAATATCATGGATACAGTCAGGTTAATTATGATTCTAAATGAGTAAGATGAAATCAAGAGGAGATTGTATTTTGGGGTTTGGGGAGTGGAGGATTCAGGACCTTTGATTGACATACGAAACAAGAAACCACTGGTTGCTGGTTTCAAAATTCTTTCATCTGACCCTGTAGACCCTGGTTGATTGGTGTTATTCAGTTAAAGGTCTTCCCAGACTGTCACAAAAACCAGAGCCTGCTGAAAGTTGTTCTATACTGATTTTTTTGAAAGTTTCTTTAAATTTTTTTTTTTTTGACCTCAAACAGTCAACATTGCAGCAAGCAGTAGTTTGGGATTCTTTTTCCCTCAATTTGTGATACTTTTGATGTAATTAGAGACAAAATAGAAATATGTAGATACGTTGTAAGGACTTTATAGCTTAATTTTTTAAGCTTGAATAAAACAATTCCCCGTATGCTTATATGTTCTCACACGTGATGAGCCAGCCCTTAGCACACCAGCTTGTGACTTTCAGCCTTCTGATCTATGGAAGTCTGAACTTCATTTTCTGTGCTCAGCAACCCCTATAGCTCAGCCAGCACTGCGGGAGCAAGTATACGCGTGTTTCAGTTTTCAACAGAAGAGGCAGCAAAGAGGGATTGTGATAAAAAGGGTGTTGGTGCACATGCACGTTTCGTTGAGAGAATATTATGGTGGCTAGTGTCATGTAACTTCTTGCTTAAAATCTGCTTAATTACCTGAGAAATGAAGGGTGGCAAATGTGATGCTAATTTTTTAAAAGGTAAGATCTGTGGAACTTTGAACTTCTAAATCTGGTATTTTTACCAGGCGAGTTAATTTAAGGCTTAGTAAAGGATAAAAGTAGTGGAACACGGGTAAGTATGATGTACCTTGGAAGAACCAGCATAGATCTGTAAAGAGAGTCTCTGCCTCGTAAGTTAGTTAAGACACTCGAGATACTAAAAATCAAGGCCAGCTCTGAAAAATTACAGAAAACCTTGATGAGACCAACCAACTACACAATAAATTCAGCATAGATGAACGTAAAGATTTGCATACAGGGATTAATGTAAGAGTCCCAACGTTGTACATTTTCCTCTGTTACACGTTACCTCAGTTAGCCTGCCTTTCTCGTTTCCTCCTTCAGTTAGCACGTGGGTTTGCTTGTGTGAGAGGAGACTGCTGGTCAGAGGGGTATCTCTGTGGAGGGTAAGAATAGTTTTCACTTTAAATAAATAAATAAGAAATTAAATCAGCTTTAGTTCAGGGTAGGTGAACTCTAGAGGCTGCTTCTGATATTTGTGATTCTAGGACTATTTCCTTTCCTTTTTATGTATTTTACAGGCAAGCTTTAGATCAGAAAAGGGACAGTATTTTCTGGAGAGAAAAGCAACCTCAGTTTTAATGCAAAGTGTGTTGATATTTGTAGTTACTTCACCTTTACTGAGAAATACCAATCATTTTAAATGTTTTGAGGTTGGTTGTTAATTGGCGTATAAGCAACACAGAAATTGCCAGGTACCAATTTGAGTGTTGTTTTGATGCAGAGAGCGGAATATGGGAGGATTCCAGCTGTTTTTTGCTGCTTTTTATTAATGATTTCAGTCATTTTCAAGCACTAATTGTTATTAATGTTGTCATCTGGAAATTTTTAAGAACACGCAGTAGTAAATTTGTTGGTAGAGGTAACGTACAGTTGTATAAGTTACTTTTTCAGGGACAGATTTTGAGCCAGGTAGACCATATAAACCTGTTGTACTTGTAACATGTTCCTTAATCATTACTGACATGGAAGAAATTAGAATATGGGTTTGTATATTGTACTTGTCAACTGGTGGGAAATCAAGAACTGGTAGTACCTGGATAGAGATGACAGAATAACAGCATGTGTCATAATTTGAAGTTCACTAGTATAATTTTTTACCAGTTTCTGTGCTATGAGGTTTATGTTCATCCGACAGCATAACTGGATACAGTCTCCATTAAAGCTAAATGGCATTCACGCTCACTTTTAGTGACTTTTAGTTCATTGCTTTTACCTTTCATATAGTCCTGGCATTCTTGCTATGATTACTCTTTTGCTCTGTGTGGGGTTGCTATTTTTATTCCTTTGCTCTCTGTGCATGTGTATAAAGAGAAGTAATTTGTTCTTTCTGGTGGGGGCTAACTCCTTTTACTCCTATTAAAGCATTAAAGATGAAACTAACACAATGATGATTTGCTGTGATGGCTTAAATTTATAGGCAGGATGAGATTTACAAGCAGAGCTAATATTCAGCTGTTACAGCTAGAAAAACAGCAGAGTAATTGTACTCAATTTCTGTTTATCTATGAAATATTCTGTTACTGTTTCAGAAGACAACTTGCTGTGCATTAAGTCCTAACTACTCTGGAGGATCTAATAATATGTTGCATCTCTCAACGTATTCATTGTGACTGGGAAGTATTTATGTACTAGGACCCAACCTGCATGTGGTTTTGCTAAGTCTATCTGGGTTTTTTTCGGCCAGCCTTAATGTCTTTCTGTTAAGATCAATGGAATTACTCCTAATGCATAAGAAGCAATGGCAAGAAGGTCAGATCGAGTTATGATGGATAGCATGTGTTCCAGTTTTGTTTGATAGTTTATTATGTAATGTAGTTTTCTTATGTAGTGTATTATGTATTAGGTTATTATGTAATGCATTATGAAAAGGAACATGCTCATTTTCCTTTAAAAAAAGTCTGTGGCTGAGAAGCAAGGAAGAAGGCAGCGTTTTGCCTTCAGAGGAAATCGTTCCTTCATTTTTACCTTGTAGTCATGTTAAAAAGTCTTATTTTCTCATCAGCTGTAATAAGATTAAGGGAAATGAATTCATTTTGCATATAACTGTGCAAGGTGCTGAGTCTGTTATGTGGCCGCTTACAGAAAGGACACAGATGAATTACAGTGGGTGAGCTCGGCAGAGATCTCATTCCACATCAGCTGCTTGGCAGTAACTACCTGTTTTTTCCCTGCAGTCAGTGTTGAGTAATTTATGATAGTTTATCCCCTTGGTGAAAGCAGGATGGCTCACCTCCTGTATTTACCACTCCTCTCACGTACAAGGAACACGTTTGCAAGTTTGTGACATGTTGAGTTACTGGTGGAGCTGGAGAGAGCCCTCTGGCTGATGCTGGTCCATCTCTTGACCCTTTAAATCAGTTCTGCTTCCAGGTACATTGATGTTTGCCCATTGATCTTCCCCTCAGCTTCCTCCTGCACTACACAAAACTCCTTTTGGACTTCTTACAGGTAATTATTGATCATGTCTTTTCCTCCAAGGTGGTAAATTTAAGATGCTTTAGGCAAAAACAAAGTACACTTTATGCGTTCGAGACTTATGAAATTCCATTAGTTTATGTTTTACCGTGGTTGCTTCATAATGCAGAGCACAGAGCAAACTTGTCCCTTAACAGAACATTCCCAAATTAATTCTGTGTGATTGCAGTGAACCGAAGAGATTTGCTGGTTTTGTTTTAATTACCACAGTTCTTTACCTGTGGGAAAGTACATATGCATCTGTGCCTAAGTCACATATACCAAGGCACGTAAAAGTAACTTCCCAAATTTTGAAGTTGTATTGTAGAACTGAAGGGACTCTGTAGCATATAATTTTTTTTTTTGAGTTGATTTTTATCTCACTATTTTGTACAGTATTTTAGTGGAATTCAGCATTGATAATTTCAGTTGTCGTTTCTAAAATACTTATTTCCCAAGATGAAAGGTTTCATCCCTGCAAATTTGCTCAGTCGTTTGATGGGAAACAGCAACATACCTCGGGTTGTTCTCCTTTTCGGATACCTGCATTCTTATCAGCTCTTGAGAAAAATTAAGCAGCACAGAAAGAAAATACAGAATGAAAATGTTAAGATTTCTTATAGGAATTATCTTGGTTAAGAATATATTTTTGAGACGGTTGTAAAATATATGCTCTGATTTTTTTTTTTTTTAAAAGAAGCTTATGAGTTGTTAGTGAAATACTTGATGTTCAGAAAATACATGGACTGCACAACTGCATACTGTCTTTTTTTATTTATTTTTCTTTAAGCTGCCTGGATGCAAGGTCTGACCGACACCTTTGGGTGGCTGAGGTTCTTAGGAGAAAGAGTAACGCAGATTGCTGGCTCATTTTTGTTAGTGTAGTGAAAATTGTGTTAGGTCAGTACCTCTAACGCACCCGTCAGCTGCTAGCAGCATTTGTACACCTTGCCTTTTTCCATGCACACAGTATTTTCACTCTGTCTGGACATACTTCTGAGAAACTTTCGGTAATGATTGTAATACTAAGAATGGAAACAGCTTTGTATGCATTTCTGTCTAGGTAGCAAATGTCCCAATTTTCAAGAAGGGTAAGAAGGAAGACCGTGGTAATTAGAGGCCTGTCAGTCTCACTTCAGTGCCTGGTAAAATTATGGAGAAGCTTATGCTGGGAGTTACTGAAAAACGCTGGAGAGACAATGCAGTCATGGGTCATAGCCAGCACAGGTTCACGAGGGGAAAGTCCTGGTTAACCAACTTAATTTCCTTTTATGACAAGGTCACCCATCTAATTGACCAAGGGAAGCCAGTAGATGTGGTGGTTTTGGATTTTAGCAAAGCTTTTGGTACTGTGTCTCACTGGATAAACTGTCCAGCACACAGCTAGACAAGTCCATAATATGTTGGGTGAGCAATTGACTGACAGGTCCGGCTCAAAGAGTTATGGTAAACGGTGTTACATCAGGCTGGTGGCCAGTCACCAGTGGGGTTCCCCAGGGCTCAGCTGTACGTCTTTAATGTTTTTGTAAATGATCTGGATGCAGGAATTGAATGCACATTAAGTAAGTTTGCCGATGATACTAAACTAGGAGGATCTGTGGATTCCCTTGAGGTTAGAGAGGCCTTAGAGAGAGATCTGGATAGACGGGGGAGCTGAGCAATCACCAACCATATGAAATTTAAGAAGAGCAAGTGGTGGATTCTCTATGTGGGACCAGGTAATCCTGGTTACATCTACAAACTGGGGGATGAGAGGCTGGAGAGCAGCCCCGAGGAAAGCAATCTGGGGGTGTGGGTTGATGGCAAGTTGAATATGAGCCAACAGTGTGCCCTGGCAGCCCAAAGAGCCAGCCATGCCCTGGGGTGCATCAAGCACACAGCATGGCTAGCTGGCCGAGGGAGGTAATTGTCCCACTCTGCACTGGTGCGGCCCCATATTGAGTGCTGGGTGCAGTTTTGGGTGCCTCAGTATAAGAAGGACAGCAAACTACTAGAGTGTGTCCAGAGGAGGGTGATGAAGATGGTGAAAGGCCTTGAGGGCAAGACTTACGAGGAGCAGCTGAGGTCACTTGGTTTGTTCAGTTTGGAGAAGAGAAGGCTCAGGGTGCCCTCATTGCAGTCTACAACCTTCTCAAGGAGGGCAGTGGACGAGGAGGTGCTGATCTCCTCTCTCCAGGAGGAAATGGAATGAAGTTGCATCATGGGAAGTTCAGATTGGACATTAGGAAAAGGTTCTTCACTGGGGCGGTCGGTCACTGGAACAGGCTCCCCAGGGAAGTGGTCACAGCACCAACCCTGTCAGAATTCAAGGGGCATCTGGACGATGCTCGTAGTCATATGGTTTAGTTTTAATTAGTTCTGCGAGGAGCAGGGAGTTGGACTCGATGCTTATGGGTGCCTTCCAACTTGAGATATTCTATGATTCTGTGATTCTGTGACTGTTGTTAGGAAAATTATAGCATACTTTGAGTAAATTTAATTAGAGTGCTTTTTCTTATGGGCCACTACAGTAAAAGAAATCTTCACTTTACAGCTTATCTTATGATATAGGACAGTCACTTTTTTGTTGATAAAGTAGCTTTTCTAATAGGTCAGAGCTTTCTGAAAAGTTATAAATACATTGCTGAGCCTTTACCCTTTTTTTCTTTTTTTAAAAAAAGATATCACCTCACAGGCTACAATAAAGTTTAAAAATTAGATTATATTATTCTTCCACTTAGCGCTACAGACAATTTTAGTCTACTGGGCTGAATAGTCCATTTTAGATACACAATTAAGTATATTATATAAAACACAAGTTTCACTAAATATTGTGATATCTGTTTGAAATACAATAGACAGAAATCTTGCAGAGAGAAAATTAGAACAAAATAGAAATTCTAAAGGACGTTTTTTGGTGTCTGGAAATATGGTGGACAGTTTTATAACAAAACATGCACGTTCTTTTAAAAGCTGACTCATGCCTACATGATATCGAACAAAACTAACCTCAAATTTATTAGCTTGAACATCCAATTTAATAAAATAAATAATAATTTAAAATTCTGTTATATTCTCCAAGCAGCCTAATTATGAAAACAATATTTCTTAAATTTTAATTAAGATTAAGGCAACTTTGTAATAACATAATAGTGCAAGAATACACTATGACATTGTTAATAAAAACATTTGCATGAGTATTGAGACTATCTCATATGGACTTTGAGAGAAAATTTGTTTACCTGATTAAAAAGCCAAGAAATGTACATGTGTTAATCTATCTCCTGCCCCTTGTGAATGTGCATCTTTAATTTCCTCCTCTTCCTTCTCTGCCTATCATTTTTTAATAAGCGCTGGTCGCTGTGTCTTAGCAGAATTCAATAGTGTCTGTGTGCGTGAGGCATAAAGTTGAATGTGCTTATTGAATTTGGCATATGAGATGGGTTCCGAGGAAGTTTAAGAAATCTAAGTCAGGATTGCCATGGTCGCGTCCTCTGGATAGACTTGTGTTTCTTTTCTCTCCCTTGAACCAGCCTGAATGCTTACTCTGTCATGCCAGTTCAAGGCATTAGTGTAAAACTAATCGCTTTGTTGGATTAGTTTTGAAAGGGATCAGCTGAGGAGCACTAACCTCAGCCCTGCGAAGCTTGAGTGTGGGTAGATGCAGCACAACAGGGCACCCTCAACCTTTTCGAGAGAAATCTTGCGCGCTCATGGTCTTGCAAATGTTCCTGTGATGGGGAATGGTCTGTAAATCACACTGTCAGTCTCACAAACCGTCAGAATCTTGCTACAGGCCTTAGTCCTTTCACAGACCTGGGGCCAGGTTAAGACACTCCAGCCTGAGACGTGCAGAACTTGAGAAGCTACAGCCAGTTTAAGTACAAAACAATGATGTGGATGTTTCTCGGTTTGCTGAATGACAGATGAACTTTCAGTTGATTAGGTTTATTTAATGAAGTTTCTGAGTATGGTATACCAGGAAGGCAAATTAGTGGAGAATGTCTGCCATTGAAAATGCTGTCAGTTTTCTTTAAAGATTTCTTTGATTTTCATCATCTGTTGTAGTTCTCTTTTCTCCTTTTTCCTGAAAAGCATTTTTCTTCTCCATCTGTATTAAAACCAGAATATTAAAGCGCACTTCAGAAATGTCTTGATAGAGCTATATAATTAATTTCCAATTTCCTCTATAATGCAGCGTTACATTTTCATTCTGCCTTTTCTTTATCCAAAACATATTACAAAACATGCAGTATGCATATGCTTTCCAGCCATTTCTTTACGTTATGTAAAGTACTCTGGAATTCTTCCAGAAAAAGCTTTATAGACCTCACAACTGTGTTACAATTGTACTGTTTATCTATACGGACTTAATAAAAAACATCTACCTCTGTAGTAAGTAATCACCTTAAGATTAAAATTCCACAGTATATATGTAGTTAGTACATGAAGTGTTACTTTTCTGAATTGAACATGTGTGTACATAAGTATATTTTATTTATATCCCCCTTATATATGTTATTTATATGCTTCTAAAATGTATGTGTGTATTAATTAACAAGTTTACTTCAGCCTCCTATATGATCGGTGATGACACAGATGACATACCCTGGAGAGCTAAGGCGGGGGAGC
The DNA here is from genome assembly GCA_017639485.1 of Pluvialis apricaria. Lineage (NCBI taxonomy): Eukaryota > Metazoa > Chordata > Aves > Charadriiformes > Charadriidae > Pluvialis > Pluvialis apricaria. The sequence continues at coordinate 3,027,445 of CM030018.1, read as the reverse complement.
GGTTCAGGAGGGGTGACAGTGGTATGACAGGTTAACTGTCCGTCTCCTCTGGCCTGGTGGGGTATGAGTATGCAGCTGGGCCAAAGCTGTTGGGTTACACTATCCTCAGCAATTCCAAGTTTGTTTTCTCTCACAGATGAGTATTCAAATTACTTGACTATCCCTGTACCAACCCAATTTTGCTGCAATGTAGCTGCAAGCACTGGAAGCTACACACTTTGTGAACTTTAACTGATTCAGTTGCCTGCCTGTGGGAGACAATATTCACAGCAGGAGTGGTTCAATATACCCAGCTTATAGCTATTTGAAGTAGACTATTTATGCCCCTTCAAAGACGGACTGCTTCACTCTGGGCTGTGTATGCCTAAGCTCTCCTTACATTTTATATGTGGAAATCGGAAGAAATTTCATATTGAACAAATCACACCTACGCTTTTTCCATTTTTTTTCCCCTCCTGCGCAGAACCTCTTGTTTTCCCAAGTTTTTTTCTGAGTATTTTTAGTCAACATTACAGCAGAGTGATTGTTCAGTAAATAAGTGTTTGTCAGTTTATGCTGGCATTCTTTTATGTGCATACACCCATAAAGATCCCTGGCTAGAATATCTCGCGTTTTCCAAAAGGCATGGTCCAGCAAGGTTGATTGATCAACCCTGATAAATCCATCTCAGCGAGAGTCTAAAATTTTAATACAGTAGTTCATAATGTTCTCAGAATGAAACTAAGAAATAGAAAACAGTGCTCATGGCACAAATCTTCAGCAGGCTTTTCATCTTTTTAAATAACTTTTTCATCGTCTACTACTGCATTCTGCTCAGTTTCCAAGCATTTGGACCCCTACTGAACTAAGTATTCAACCATTTTAGGCAGAGCAAAGTTCCATCAACCAAAAACGTCTATGACTGGAATGTCTGATTATCTTCTTTCTTAGCCTTAGCTTCACATCAGTCTATATAACACAAACTGTTTTTAATCCATCCTGAATACAGCTAACAGTTCTTTGCCTAAAGTAGAATCTTGTAGCATTTCTTTCAGTTCACCTTTCAATGTTCCCTCTGTGACTATGAATATTGGTAATAACCATGAAAACTATATCCAGACTGAAAGAAATAATGTATATTGTCTTCACATATGTGGTGCCCTGCTTCTGTTCATACTCCAAGAGGTATGCTGTAGCTCTCATGGGGAAAACTGGGATTTGTACCTATTCTCTATTACTTGAAATATACTGCTTCTCTGCGGTTTGGAAGGTTAGGGCTTCAGCCTTACTTCACCTTCTGGATTTTGGTTTTCAGTTGCTATTGGGCTGAGATCTGGTATGCCAAGTTTCAGCCTGAAGCAAAATTGTATATCTGAGTTAAAAATACACAGATAAATCCAACTGGAATTCTCTCACATAATATAATATGCAGAAAAGGATCTTTGTCATAGATAGACAGTCTTCTTAAGATGAGCTTAAAGTCAGCCAGCTTTTACTTTTTATTTTTGTGCTGCTGTATACTCTTCCTTGAAGGAGTGGGAGTGATGCCTGAAGGTCAAACAGGGGCAGCACAGATCTATACTCTTTATATTTCCATTTATCTTTCTGTTTTTCTTCTATTAAATGTTTCAGCTCTACTGCTTAGATTTTGGGGGCTTATAATGGGAGTTGTTTGCTATGTTTTTAGTTTAGGGAAGGTCTTGTAGTAATTCTGATATTTATGAGGAATGTGAAGAATACATGCTGACACTGCATAAATATTTTCAGTCTCTGGCTCATTCGGGAAGAACGCTTAATTTTTCCCGTGTGTTAGCATTACCCTCAATGCAATGTGTAACCTTATGGATACATGACAGAAGTCATTACACCAGAGTGATTTTGAACCATTGAAACACTGTGGAGCGCACACTCTCTTTTTTTCCCCTCCATCTTTTTTCTCCCCCTCCCTCCCCCCTTTAGAATTTGCAGATGGTGCCACCATTGCCGTTATCAGTAGAGATATTTGTGTTACAAGCATTGTTAAAATGAGAGTCCAGTCTTCTAGATTATGCTTGACCTATAGTCCTGAAATGGTAACTGGACTAATGGTAAATAGTATTAAAGTTCAGGATTATTGATCCACGGAAATGTAAGAAGTTCATGTTTGTAGTTTTTAATAAGGTGGTACGACTCTGTGGTAAATCAGGCTTTCAGAAGAACTCTTAGTTAATGATATACGGTGTTCCTGAAAAGCTGTTTGTTAGTTGTTGTCCTGACGAAGGGCAGGTCGTACACTGGGACTAGTGGGGTCAGTGCCCAACGGGAACTTTTAACTTACTTGTGAGTTATACGCCGTGCACGCCGTATGGCAACGGTGTACATGCTCCCCCAAGCCTGGCACCATTGCACACCAGACAAGGAGGGATAAACCGGGAGGTGAAGCATGCTACACTTGTGCATTAGCCTTCAGCGAAAGCGGAGGGCTCCACTGAAAGACAATGATGTTGCTACTAGTTTTAACTACTGGAGGAAGAGATTTTAGATATCTTGCTAACTTGCGCTGCCTTTCAGCAGAAGTTGTACAATTAGACATGAAATTATCTCATATATGAATCCTAGTGTCTTGAAAAAGTTTAGCCTGATACCAGATTGTGTCTCACTGTGTCAAAACTGGTCAATCTGTTCACAGCATGGTAATCTCTGAAGAATTCCAGTGCTGCTCTCATTGAACTAGAGGGCAAAACTCTTACAGACAATAGCAGGAGTAGTTACAGACCCACAGTCTCTGTCTAAAATGAACTTGCATTGGCCTTGGAGAACTATGATCTAACTGATTTCTGTGGCTTCAAAATACCTAAAAAAATAATTGCAGAAAACTATTTTGCTAATGAATTCACTTTGTGGAGTACTTCTAACGATTTTCTATCAATTGAAGTCCATTATCTGATGAAAAACAGTGCAGTTTTGGGGTCAAATAATTCTAATTTCCCCATGCAAAGTGAGACGGGGGGAGTAATGTGTTTTCATAACTTTGCACTGCACTTGCTAATTCTAAAATGCTGGAGGACTTGATGGTTCACGGGATTGGCAAGGGAAAAAAAAAAAGACCATTTCTTTCTGACGATCTTTAAGATGTGGTGCAAAAAACACCCTTCTTACCGGTCCAAAAGCTCTTAGTGCCACCTGATCATGGTTGATGGATTATCAGCACAGTAAGGCAATGGTTTCAGTCCTGTTCCTCCTAAGTCAGCATTTATATCACAAAATCTATAGCTGGAGACACCTGGCACTATTTCTGGTTGTTTATTTAGGGAGATGGGGAACTGAACTGGCAAAAGAATCAAGATGAACTCTGTCTCCGCTCTCATAGTGTGAAAGATTTGAGCACGTTTGACAAAGCTGGCATTGCTCTTTTCCATGTTAGAGTGTTCTGTGCATTAAAATTGCAGTTCTGTGGCTCTTTCCATCTAATGAATTCAAGATACTTTGGAGATGTGAACAAATTGTGCCTTGCAGTCTGCCTGGAAGAAAGAATGGATGGTGTTTATCTCGTATTTCCAAAGATAAGGGAAAAAGCAACACAGTAGTTCAGATTCTCAAAACTGCTGAGTGCCTAACTTTCATTTAATTAATTAAAGTTTGGCAGCTGAATATCACTGATTGGATCATTGCAAAGAAAAGGTTCCTAGTAGATTTGTGAGGTTTTCTTGGGCTTTCTTTGTAAGAATCCCTTCCATATTAGCTCAACAACCATGAAGCTGGTACTATTCGTAAAAAATAGGAATAAAGTAAAATAGCTTTGAACATAGAAAAATATTTCAGTTCAGAAATAGTAGAAATGGAGAAAATAAGGAAAAGTATAATTCAGAGATAAAATGTTGCATTCCAATTAGTGCAAGTTTGCAATTAATAAGCCAATATACTGGAGTGTGAGACATTTTTATGAACAGTATCTGGCCTGTTGCTTTGCAAAGAAATTAGTGTATAAAAATAAATAGGAAAATAGGAACAGTTTGTCCATCCCTACCCAATCGTACTTTGATAGGATGTAAAAATTGTTGCTATTTACATAAACATACTATAGAAGCCTACGCTAGCATTAAGAGTCTTAATTACTCAGTATTCTCTTTTGATAACTAATTAAAAAATTATCTTCCAGGAAATTTTTGCCAAAGTTGGTCAATGTGTTTTTTATAAAGGTCAATGGGCCCTATTAGCATTCAGAACACAACACACCTTTAATATCTGTAGGTCTGAGCACACTCATCCAGTGTGAGTGCACCTTACACACTGACTTGTCAGACCATAGGAGCTACTTCTTTTGTTGCTCTGCTTCACCAGATTGATATTACACGTTCAAGACTCCGTATGTAGCTCTGGAAAATGTAGACATCTTTAATCCAAAAAGTGGGAGATAGACTGGAAGGAAAAAAGAAAAGAGTGAAAAGGTGAATGATAATACTATTGTTCAGCTATCCCATCTTCAAAATATTGAGGAAATATTTTTCTTCACCGTCTCTCTTGCACCTTGATGAAGTAAAGAGTGTCTTCTGTCCTTGAAGATTTTCCCTCCTGTTAGAAAGGAGCTTTAAGTTTATTACTAGGACTTCTTTTTTTTAACATTGTTTTTGGTCTTCTGCTCCTTTGCATAACCTGCTTTCTTCTGAAAAATCCTAGGTGTTTGCCATACATTTTTGTGAACTGTCCGTTTTGCCAAATACTGTGATGTTGATTAATGGAGACTGAACTTAATCCATTAAGTTCAAAATGTACTAGAAACAGAAGGTGAAAAGGACAGTTTTACACAGATGAGTCCCAGAGTGATTATTGGTGATAAATATTCTTCACTATTTGCTTTATCATTTTATATTCATAAGAAGTTGGTTATTCTTTCTGTTGTTCAAGAATAAATATTCATGTTCACAGTTTTGCTAAATGTAACATAGCTTTTAACTGCCCTAAGACAATGTTTTCACAGTCATTCCATTAGCTATGTAAATCTTTCATATTTAAAACTAATAATACTTATTTACATTACAAATGAGTCACTAATTTGATAATGCTTGATAACAAAAGTTACACTATATGATAATCATGTTTATCTTATATTAGCAAATACAGAATACCGTTAGGAAAGTCCGAAGTTTGCCTATTAAAATCCTTTCTTGTGTTTCCTGTACTGAACAGGCGTTCTCCCACTAAAAAAGGACCTTTGTGTCATTGTAAAAAAAGTGACGGGCTTTGTCCTCTTGGTACCTTTGATTTTAGTTATTTCAAGTCCTTGTATATAGCATAAGGGCCAAGTTTGAGAACTCTGTTCTACATACAAACCCTCCATTGAAATCTTTACTATGTATGCGTCATTGCCAGCAGAACCAAGTTCTGTTTACAGTCATGAAGATTCAGACACGTAGTTTGTGTTATGCAGGTATTGACTCACAGGCAGCTCAATCCTTTCCTTGGTTCTGCATAGATGTAACTAATTTTCTGATGTCCTAGACCTGGAACATTCCTGCTGCTGATGCATACATGAAACAGACTTGAGTTCTCTCACTGACTGCTTCATGAATTCTGCTTCATTCCTTGGAGTAAAAGGCAGTGAAAAATATTGTAGTCACTAAGGTCATTGGATTTGATTTTTGAATGCACTCGGAGAGCGGTTTTATTTAAAGTAAATAAACAAGTCACTTTTAACATAGTCACTATTCAGAAGAGTATGGTATGTTACAGCCTCAAGAATAACTTTCCATGAGGTGTTCTGGTCAACCAGACTTCGACAAGTTTACTAGGAAAAATTATTCTTACTGATTTGAGGGCTTGGACAAATCGCAAAATTGACAAATTCAGAAGCCACAGTGGTTTATGAGCCCTCTTATTGGTATAAATAGGGAGTAACACAATAAAGATAATGCTATTTAAACCAAAATTTATACTTAAAAGTACTAAGTTGCAGAGCATGAAATGTCTCTGTGTAATAGTTACAGATATTCTTTTTTTCAGCCATCATCCTGGCTTCTTAGGAGAGAAGATGCAGTAACTGAGCTGTGGCAAACTGAGCATTTTCAGTCCTGTTATCTGAGTTGATGGGTCCCGCTGGTCCTGTCTGTGCCTCAGAGGCTCCCAGTGTGTCCCAGAGCACATCTGGATCCCAGGGAATTTTCTTGTTACTCCTTGAAACTTTTGGTGATTTCCATGTCCTTCCACTTTTCATCAGGGTAAAATTTACTTTTCATTATTCTGTGTTTTCTAAGCAGGAAAAGCTTTAGGTTCAATCTTTACCTGATTCAGCTCAGCATAATTTAGAAATAGGATACATCTCCAACCCTCCAATATCAAAGACCTTATTGGCTATTTGCATAGCTCCTTTTCTTTCCTCTTTTGTTTCCTTATTGCACCACAATTAGGCAAATCTTAATTTTCTATGAAATCTTGTTCTAAACCATGTGTTTTACTCTCCCCTTTTCTTGTCTTTTTTATTTTTTCAAGACAATAGGAAACTCTTTCAGTGTGAATTTAAAGAAATATAAAATGAGTATTTGGCAAGTGTTCTGGGACTTTGTAAATAAGTTGCATGTATCAGACATTTTAACGTTTTGACGTGTGCTCATATTGTCCACATATATTTTTAATGACAAGTTGTGTCAAGCTGCATCTGCTTTAATCTCATGTATTTTGGCAGTTTCTTAACTGGAAGACTCTTACTACACCAGGTTGCCACAAAAGCATTTTCTTACTCACTTGACAAAAACATAAGGGTCTTTACATTTTTAATGACAAACAGGGTTTCTTTGTTCAGAAAAAAAGGAAAAAAAACTTTTTGAAAAATGAGACAGCGCAGTACACATTTGTACACTCCTTCTGTCATAAAGAAAGAAAAATTGTACAGACAAGACATCGCTGTAGCTCCTTGAACGTTTGCTACCATCACATAGTTTTGAAAACCTTGTCACAATAAACTTGCATGTACTTGACATTAATGGTTGTTTCTCCATGAGAGGAATATCCTTTTACATGAAAGGGATTATTCCAAACAGCAAATGAAAAATATATGCTCTGAGAATATATACCTCTGAAAGAGGTAAGTATCAGCTATGAAACTTGCTTTGCTTGTTGCCTCCTGTCAAGGGAGTGAGCATTGTGACTGTACAATGCATTTTGATTATTAACCAAAAAAAAAAGTGTGAAAAGGAAGGCTGGATAAGTTCTTAAAGCTAGAAAACATCATTTTAAATGGTACTTTCTAACTATAGCTCCCATACTTCCCTGTATTAGTAAGGAAACACAAATTTAAGCCTGTGGTTGTTAAAGATATTTCAAGTTTGCTTTCCTTTTGCAAAGCATAACAGCTTGCGTGGAAAATAATTGCAATATAGATTATAGCTATGAACACAAACAATTTAATTTAACATTTATTAAGTGAGAATGCAATGTAAAATGTTTTGTGAGTTAATGAAAACTATTCTGTCTTCTGAAAATAAATCCCGTCAAAGACCTTCTGTTTGAATATTTATCACGATGACAGGTTTTTCCTTCTTTTCCCTTGGAAAATTCTTTGCTATGTATTTGTTTTATAATAAAGAAGTAATTTTGAATTTAAGCTTGCAGAATGATTCAAGGAAGTAGAACTCTGCATTTCTTTAACTTTTAAAAATGAAGCTATGGGAAAACAAGCTAAATCATTTTACTCTTTCAACCCTGCCACTGCATCTCCTCTGTTGAAATATTTACTAGCAAGATCTCTCACTCTCCTTTCCAAAACGTTTTTAGCATTTGGAAAAAAACCAACCCTACAACGTAGTATAGAATCATGTATGTGACAGTCATAATCTCTAGTCATGCAGATAAGCATGCAAGTTTCTCCCAAAATGCTTTCTGTGAATGCACTGATGAACAGAGTTATATTTCTGCAGCAAGTTACTTTCCTGGCTGCTAAGTCTTTCTTGACCTCAAACTTACAGTGTAATTGAATGCATCAAGCTTGAGTGATTTTTGAACCTGCTCCAGTCCCTACTGAATTTGACAAGAATCTGTCCCAGCTGTGGACCCAATAATGACTTTTTCTTTAATTAGTCCCACATTGTAGAGGATACATCTTATCACACTCTACCTCTGCAGCTGGTACCCAGCCTTTTTCTGGGACCATATTAGTTTCTGATTATATCGTTGGGGAAAAAGTGCTATAGCTGCTTCCATAGTGTCTAGTCACCTGATAAAACAAAAGTAGAATAACTTGCTGCTTTGACATTTTAGATGCTTAGTATCTGGAACAGCAGCAATTAGGTAGCAATTATGGCTACTGCCATTAGCATCAGGTAGATGCTGGAATAATTAATTGACTATTATCTGCAAGCTGTTATTCAGAGTGACTCCATTTCCACTTGTAGAAACATAGAGTCTTGTCTCCCAGTACATCCAGAAGCTGCTGGATCCAAAAATCATTTTTCATTGGAATGCAAAAATTGTTCAGATGCACATTTCTTGGCTGTCCAAGAGTACAAAAAGGGTATTGGCTGTGCCTGACAGGCTTTCCATGCCAGTTCAGAATCTCTGCTTACTTACTCGTGCATCTCAAGGGGAATTGACTGCTTCCCCAGAGACAAACACAGTATTGTGTCCTTGCATCCAAGCTCCAGTTTTTAGAACTTGCTTTTTACTCCTGGAAACTGAATAAAAATCAAAATTAACAGATTCCCGCTTTGCTCAATAGAGGCCAGCATGTATCTGAATGCCAGTAGCTGACTGTCCTGATTTGCTGGAACTTTGTTCATTGTTATTATACACCCTCCTATCTTCTCAACACGAGTATATTGCTTTCCTGCAGCTGCAGGCCAATCTGATCCTGTCATGTTGCCTCCTCTACCCATCCCCACTTGCCACTCGCTGGCCAAAATATGTGCAAAATGCGTGTTGATGGTGAAGTGTCTTTTTCATAAGTGCCAGTCTGAAATCTCTAAACGGTTGTCTCCCTGCAGAAAGGATGATTGTGGGGCTTTGATCATCCACCCACCTATGTGTGGTGTTAAGGCTGCTTGTTCATTCAGTTAACTTTGTGCTCCAGAAACTGATTCCAAAGAAGGTAAGAACTGCCTGAATGAGACGTGTAGTGTAAATGTGAGTACACTGTGTCCTTTTGCTTATACAGAGGGGGTTGGGCTAGGGGTATGGGGCTCGTATTTATTCTGCATGGACTCTAAAGGCTTTGTGGTCCCCACTGGCCTGGTAGGCCACTCTAGTGATGGTCTTCCTAATAATTTTGGGGCTGGAATGGAGGAGGGAGCAGAGAAGAGCTATTAAAGGAGCTGTGATCTGTTTAAGCTGCATAGGCCTTTCCTGAGGCCTTTAGTTACCTTTCATTAGAGCATATCTATTTTCAAGAAAAATAATACTGAAGAGGTCTAATCATATTTTAACATATTATTTATGAAACTGAAGACTAAGATAGAAAACAGGCAATGGCGTTATTTTCAAACTAACTATACAGCTGCTTGTGTTACTGTAACCAATATGAGGTCAAAACCCAAACAAGCCAGTCTGTTCCCTTCACGCGTGCTGCATTAAGCATGCCAGGGCAAATCCTCCAGTTCTAGACACAGCTTTCCGCTTCTATGTTTTTTCTTACTCGCTATTTCCCTAGAATCCTTAACATGATATAATGCTTCTGTGCGTACTATACATGTACTTTGTCTTGCTTCTCATATTGCTGGTGGTGTTCAGCTCTTCCTTGTGAGTTGTGATAACCCATATTAATCTGCCTTGACAACTAACTATAGCAGTCAATCAAATTTGCCATCTGCCCATCTGGGAATGTCCATGTCAACTCATAGTTCACCTTCAGCTGAGTGTGGTTATTATTATAAATTACTTTTTGTAGTCTAATTTCATTGTTTCATCTCTTATCAATCTCAGCTTCACTTCTGTATCACCTTTCTCCACACAGTGACTATATTCCTTGCCTCCATTAAATTAGTTTCTCCTCTGAATGCTGAATTCATTGTTTTGTAAAAAACTGAAAATAAACTAGGTCCTTTTTTTGGATCTGAAAACTTGGTGCAAGGATAACCTCGCATTTTTGCAAACCAGAAGAGACTACAGAAAGAACTGTAGATGGGCCATAATACATAAAATCTATCTTGTAGGTCTTATCCTTTTGTTAGTAGACAGGAAACTACAGTAAAGAGAAAAGCAACATGGTATTAATTGCATTAGAATATCATTACTAATTTTACGGTGATACAACTAAATACATCTATCAAAATGTCTGTTTCTTTAGCACTGTAATTTATCTTAACACATTTCTTAAGAAAGGAATTGCATGGGGAACTGCAGATATATTAGAATACAAGGCGGCAGCCTTGTGTGTAGGTGTAGCAGTACACATACAGGTTTAATCTAATGTAGTAGTAGACATCTACTCTTTTTTCAATGTAGTCCTGACAGTTTGTTGAGCTCTGTACAGGACTCTAATCATGACAACAGACCATTTTCCAAGAAGCTTTTAGATTCAGGTTGTAGTGAAGACACTGTCAATTCAGTGTGTTAGTTACATATATAAGAATCAATACTGTAGACAACCTATATTTTTCTTTTTTTTTTCTTTTTTTCTTTCTTCAAAGACTAGGGTTAAAAAAAATAAAGATTGTGGGAACTTTTTTCTCCTCCCATTCCTTTTGAGGAAGAAAAAAAAAAAGCAATGTTTAAATTTTCCAGCTGATGCTTTATCCTGTGATATTTTATGTTAGGCTGCCTCGGCCATGTCAAATGATATGAAGTTACGAGATGTAATTATGTGACTTGCATTGAGTTATCTCAATATGACATACCAGGCAGGGAAACCTGCTTTAAAAGACACACTTTCCTGGGAACTGCAGATAATTTTCCGAGAGTGGAAGGCAGTTAGTAGTGGCTGCCCTAGGTAACGACATCAGGCCTGACATTCTTCAGTATATTTATTATTGATTTGGTGGATAGGTTGGTGAACATTGCTGATAACAGAAAATTATTTAGACTGAAGAAAACCGCACAGAATAGCAAGATTTCCCGAAGGATCGAGTCAAACTGGGTGACTGAATAACATGGTGATAACATGATGGTGATAATATGTTGATAAAATGAAATCTATAAGCTTAATACTTTAATGTAGAAGGTAAATAATTCCTTCCAACATGGCTTAACTTTTACATACATCATTGGGTTCAGAATTGAACAATACGGCTGAAATCTTACTGAAAGTGTATCTAAATTTCCCTATGGGTAATGCTTCTGTTCCTGCTGAAATTGATGAATCGTCAGTGATAGCTCAAAATTAAGAAAAACTGGAAATACTGTAAATCAAAAATCAGGGCATGCTGAGCATCCTCTAGGAAGCTTCTTGATGTTTTTTTTTTTCCCCCCAGCGCAAATTGATATGATTTTGCTATGCAGTTACGTGTCACTTGATTCCATGTCATCAGCATTACCCTCAGAAAGGCTCTATACTCTGCTGCCATGTTGTCACTATTCCAGAAAACAAAAGTAATGAACTCTGACAAGAGGGACGCTAGCAAAAATGAATAAACATTTGTAACCTACAGTCTGTTAACCAAGTTGTCACCTTCAACAGCCATTGGAATGCAGAATGATTTCTTCTTTGGGAAATGCTCTCCTCCAGATATGTTCTTCTATATCATCCTGGTAAAAAAGTGTCCTCTCCCCATTTTGTTTGGTGTGTCCAGCCTGGATGAAGGTTTGTTTGTTTGTTTGTTTCGTCGTAAAGCACTGACCATAAGGTATTTTTGCTATTTATTCCCAGTAGGAGAATAGAACAGACAAATAAGCGGTGGGTTGTAGCAGAGCTGCTAGCCTCCTTAAAAAATCCTGAGCAATAGCAAATGTTTACACTCACGCTTACATGTGATCTTTTAATAGTTCATATTCAGTCTTCCTCCTGGCCCTAGTTTGCTGCTGAACATCTATTTCAGCTGATTGTTTCTTTTATTTAATTCTTGTTCCAGCTACCTGCAATCACACAGCTCCAGCTGCTTCAGTTTCTCTATGATCGTTTCCCAGAGCCAGTGGAGAAAGCCATTGCTCTTGCACCATTAAAGGAGAAAGCTTACACCCTCTGCTGCCTGCGCACCTCCCAAACTATGGTGGAAAAGAGTGGAAAAGGAGTAGCAGAAGGAATACATTCATGATGTACACTAGGTCCTCCTTTTTTGAAACATTACATGAAATTGGTCCTACCGTGTAGGGTGTATGTATGGAGACAAAGGTTTTCAGTACAGGTAGCAAAATTACTGAAGAAATTAAACTAGGATTTCTCTGGTCTGTTAAAACAGAACTGTTTAAATATGTCTTCCCCATGTGTCCTGGTTTGAAGTAAAACAGGACCAATTTTGTTCAGTAACTTTGCTTCTTAGCTGGGCCTTTCCTAACTACTGAAATTAATAGCTTATTGTGGAGACACCGTTTGCCCTCTCAGAGTGATCAGACCGATGTTTATAGCCGATGCCCAGGCACGGGATGCAGAGAGGCTGTTGCTTACACTTACTGCTATAGCACCCCAGGGCAGTGAACTTTGTTACTGGCCCCGTTGGAGCGTTAGAAGCTGAAAAGCACAGTGGGGTCCCACCTGCGGGGAGGAGCGGACAGGACAGGTGACCCAAAACTGACCAACGGGGTATTCCATCCCCTCTGCCTCACGCTCAGTATAAAAGCTGAGGGATCAAAGGGTCAGGGCTCTTTCTTCAGTGGCCGACATCCGAGGAGGACTCTGTCTGTTCGTCTGCCTATGGTCCCGATCCTGAATGCAGATCTGGAATCCAGTTCCCGTCCGTCACTGAGTCCAGCCGCCAGTGCCCCAGTGCCAGCCGGTGTCGTGATTGCCATCCTGGGAGCTTGATACGCTTTTGTATGTATTTCATTATTTCCTTTTATTTTATTATCAATATTTCATTGAAGTAGTTTAGTTCCTTCTGAACTCACAAGTCTCTCTTTCCCTCCTCTGCCTCTCTCTTTGAAGAGGGGTAGAGGGGAGCATCTGTTGGTCCCATCTGGGGTCCCACACAGCCCCAGTAACCGATTTGCCCTAAACCATGACACCATGGTTAGTATAAGGCGTTAATCCAGAGGGATTTATTTTAAAGAAACTTCAAACTAGCCTTCCAACAATCTTGTACAAACTTCCAAAAACTTTGTACAAAATCGTCTTCCAGGTTTTGTGTTTAGTCATTTAGGTACCTGCTAGTGACTGTCAGGGCTTTGCAGATCAAGCACGTAAATGTGACTTACTCCGTGTTTAGTTCTATCAGCATTTTTTGCGTTGATCATTAACACAAGTAATTTGCTCCACAAGAATGAAGATTTATTGTACTTTATTGTCTCTTTGATTTAGAAAGAAACAAAATAGTGCTATCCATAGACTGTTAGCAGTGAAGAGGACATCATTGATGGTAATGTATTAAGTAAATTCAAAATACTGCTTTCGATAATCATGTTAAGTTTGCTGTTTGGACTGAAATGAGACAAAATGGAATGAAAGGATGGTTGAATTTCATCTGATCTTATTTTAGTAGAAGGTGAGAAAAATCAATGGAAGGAAGACATAGAAAGGAAATGGAAAGTGTTGAAAGATAAATGAAGGTATTTCATCTAGCAGTGAATATACTATGACAAAAAAAAATGATCCAATGTAGATGAAAAATAAAGGGTCAGAAAGAGACATCTATAAGGTGTAAAATATCCGGACCAAAGGAGAAGTAGAAAGATTAAAGAATAAAGTTAGATAAGTGTAAAAACACCTTATAAGAAATATAAAGGTGAAGAATAAAAAGGAAAGTGCTGGAGGTTAGGATAAATAAAATATGTTTGAAGTGTCTAAAGGAACAAGATGATGTTGAAGGAGACTGTAAGGCACTGTAAAAATAGTTCAGAAGTGCCTTTCATAAGAAACATGTATAGTACACATAAAACCAATATGTATTAATAGTTTAAAAATAAATCCTGGGTTTGTAACTGAACATGTGAAAATAGGAAAATTCATACTCTGCTTTATAAGTGTCTAAGTTCTTCCAGCTGCTAAGGTAGCTGGTATGAGGTCTCTTGAAGTAAACTTTTACAATTTTTTAATTCACCCATTCAGCAGAATGACACTCCCAAAAGAAAGAATTGGAAAGCAGCAGGAATGATCGAGGTGATGCAGTTGGGAAGTAATTTTGTTTGCCTTATCATTTGCAATGAGCGATTAGAATCAGATGTAAGAAGAAATAATTGCTGAATCAACTGAGATGTAATCAGGTCCTTATTTGTGGAACAATTTGTAGTGGTTAAAGCAGTTGGCACCTTTCATCTGACTGTTTTAAAGTTCAACTGCTTTGTTTTGCTCTGATTAGAGCAAGGATTAGAGTTGCTCATACATGTAGCTACCATGTCAGAAACAAGAGACTAGCTCTGTATCTTTAACTGCTCCGGCTTTTTTGTAAGCACATCTGTCTATATTATGGTGCAGTAGACATAATTAAGACATTAAAATACATGAGGGTAGGTAGATAGATCGAAAATAACAGCCACAAAGGAGTCAGCTTCATACAGAAAGTATTTTAAGTGTTCCCTTTTATCTCACCATTTGGAAAATTAATCAGCAAAGTGCAGTTGTTCAAGTTTCTTTTTATTGGTTTCAATAATCCAGGGCAAAATATAGTAGCAAATCATACTTGATAAAATAGCCAAGATAGGACTTTTTTTTTTTCCAAAGGGAAATAGTTCTAACACAAAGGTGCAATCCACTCAGTAAGACTGGATGTGTGATAAAAGAGAGAGAGAACAGAAATTTCAGTAGAATATATGTACAGGGAAAGAGAGAGAGAAAGATTTTTGACCCTCAAGTTCCACAGATTCAAGCAAATCGCTTGAAATTTCTTTGTAAAAGTTTCTTGGAGCCTGTTAGCAAACTAAAACATAAAGATGTAGGCTGATTTGCTGGTGATGCTCAATGCTGTTGCATTTCAACATCTTAATTCAAGGAGTTCACAGAAACTGGGAGTGCAGCAATAGTTCTTGGACTGTAATGCAGGGAACACTAAGCACTTTCCCTTAGGGAAGCATCTTAATAATTCACGTGATAGAATAGATTATAGAATATGATATCTTCTGTGCTGCATTTGTTGTTGAAATGCATAATTTACTGCTTTTTTGGCACAAAACTTTGGTGTAATCCAGGTTGGCAGAATGCTTCCACCATTTTATATAGTTAACAGTGTGAGTTCATAGAATCATAGAATGGTTTAGGTTGGAAGGGACCTTAAAGATCATCGAGTTCCAACCCCCCTGCCCTGGGCAGGGACACCTCCCACCAGCCCAGGGTGCCCAAGGCCACGTCCTGCCTGGCCTTGAACACCTCCAGTGAGTTGTTTAGAATAAAAAAGAAGAGGAGCTACAAGGGAGGATAATAATTGGTAATAGTTTGCAGGAATGAGATAATCCCTTTGTGGTTTTTACAGGCTACACATAAAGCACATCAGAAATAACATTTCTGGGGAAAACCATGGCAACAGACAAATTTTGTATCACCTTTGTTATGAAAAAAATTACGGTCTTTTTTAATTGCAATTTTACATAACTTGTAATTGTTAAATCATTTTTAATGGCTCAAATAGAATAATGCCAAGAAGAGCTGTTGAAATGGCTGAGATTCTCCGTCTGTGATTGTGAATAAGAATATTGTACTAATATAGTTTTTAAGATGGGTGGGGCATTTTTTATTTGTTTCAAAGTAGTCAGCATCAGATTTTCTACTGTAGACTGTATGACATTGTATAAAAGAAAGTCAATTAAGAGCAGCTTTCATTTAAATGTAGAGATGCAAGGAAGGTTTTGAACGTCATTGGTTTTGATTGCTCCTGTTATTTGTTATTAATGAAATTTCACTAGTTGGCACTGAATATAACTTTTCCTTAGACTGAGCAGGTTCATCCAAGTTCAATTCCTGCCCCTGAAATATTTCGGGATACTACTCTATTTAGATTCCGCTAAAATTTATAGCTCAGAATAAGAATACTATTCTATTGAGAGAGATAAGTTTATATCTTTAAGGGAGACAGAAGCATGTCTTCCCAGCAGCCTTCTCTCACCTATTCTACCCATGAACACAAATTTTAAATTTCACTGTCCCGGTGGGATGCCTGGAAGCTATATGTACAGCTGTATGGAATAGCCATTTGCTTTGGTGGGTTTTTTTTCACCTTTCCTTTCTTATTTTCTGCTTCTTAAATCACGCTATCACAGACCAATCCTCTGGCTTCTCCTGTGAGTTTTCCATTACGTTTCAGGAGCCAAGTTAGATGGTATAAGTTGTGGGTAGAAAATGTCAGAAGATTGGATACGTTTCTCTCTTGTTCTGCATGGGATTTGCCGTGTCACTCAGCAGAGACTATATCTAGTATATTTTATTTACTCTTCTGTAGCACATAATAACTAGATTGCTTATATCTGCATCCATGCTTCAATAAAGCTACAGGTGGTGGGAGAGATCTTTACCCGCAGTTTGGCTCCCTCCTTTACAGTAATATGGACTAGCTATGAAGTTTGTCTCTGCATTCACCAGGTCCAGGGATTTGGGTTGTGCCCATGTTACCTGTCTCTTCTCTTTTCCTCTACAATACCTAGACAAGACAGAGATTATTTAGTGAGCCAGATCACCGAAAGCACATTTTAATGTTAAAATCTTTTGAATTAAAAATATTTATTAATACTGTACACGTGTATAATACTCATAATCTGCAAAGCAGTGTAAAGTCACTAACTTACTTAATTCTTTCTTCTTTTCCCTGGTAGTGAATGAAGATTACTTTGACAAGGGACTTCTAATGCCGGTAGGTTGCTTGAAATCAAGAGAAGCGGGTAGATCAACAACCGGGAACTTATGCTGTCACCATAAACAAAGGGACTTGTCCTATTCTTCCCCAAAGTAAAGCTGCTGTAATCAAGAACAAGCGTCTTTTTTGCATACTGTTACAGTTAACGGTGTTTCTCCTTAAGGTACACGAACAATTTGTAAGGGGTGATTCTTCTGCTTTTTGTTTTTTGCAAGTGATCCTTGTAGAAGCTGTGGTGATTTTTCCTTACAGTATTCATTAGGGGTGGAAGAGGAAACAAAAAAACCCCTCAAGTTGTTGCTTGAGAAAAGCCTGATTCCTACCTGAGCGTTTGTACATCTTGCACCATCACTGGTGCTATCTGGAAGTGTTTTCAAACTATGAGGACGTTGGTTATTCATGTTCCTCAGTGACAATTTCTTAGGTTTTTTCCATGCTTTGGTCAAGAAGAAATGATCTTTGACTTCAGTGGATTTGGGAGCTAGACCTTCCACAAACTCCAGTTGCAAAGATCAGGGAATTAATGGACAGAGGAGTAATGACCTCTGTTTGCCAGGAGCCTGTCCTAACTGAGGTGGGCTTGTTGGCAGTTTCAGTTAATCTGTGTCTGCCTCTGCCACATCTGTTCAGTGAAAGAAAGAAGAGTTTAGCCATCTCACGTGGGCAGGCTTCATTAACAGAAAAGTTAAAACCTTGTTTACATGGAAATCTGTATGAATTACGATGTTGGATTCAGTGGGTGTAAGAATTTTTATATAACTTGTAAAGGGACTGAATCGGGTCTTAAATTTAAGCTCGGGAAAAAATGGTATGAGTTTATGCTATAATTAAGATCATCATAAAAGCTAGGCACGTTGTTCTGGTATGTGCAGTTGCTTGATAGACTAGTAGCTTGTTTTGCTTTGAAATCAAATTAATTGTCCTGTGCTATCCCTGTTATGTGATCACTAGATAAGTCAGTTTGTTTTGAATACCGCTCTAAAGGTAATTAAAAGATAATCACTGTCACAAACACAAGTACCCAATCCAGCCAAGTAAGAAGCACAAGAACACATTGAATGATATCTTTATACGTTTGTGTTAACATCTTCCAGAGTCCTGCATTCATCTCAAATTGTATTCTAAACCCCATAAGTTCTTTTGGAATTGGGTGTGTGGTGTAGAAAACTGGGAAGTTTCCAGTTCTCTGCAGATACGAGCTTCCATCTTATGTAAGTGTCGTAATGTAGGTGAAGTATTTTAAAGCTAGTAAATTGGCTGTTTGTGGCAAAGTGGCTACTCTGGAGAGCGTTAATGAAGTGCAAAGGACAAGAAGTAAATAAAGCAGAATAATTCTCTCTCTTTTCTATGCTGCAGGTGGGCTGAGGGCTCCTCCAGGTAGGTAAGGACTTTTCCTCCTTAGGAAGTATTGCAGAACTATGTAGTCTACAGCAAATAAATACATCTAACGGACACTTCCAGCTGACAACAGTTAGGCAGTTGAAAAGACGTAGCTAAAGCTCTCCGTGCATCCATATAGGCTCACTTTACTATAGTGGCATTCTTCCCAATTCCCTGATTAGGTCATTGTTTAATCCACTTTGCAGTATTTTACTGTAACTCTGGCTATAAAATCTTTTGGAAATGGGCAGTTGTTTGAGCACATGCTGTCCATTGAAAGTCCTTTACAGGCCACCGAAAAACAAACACCAGTATGGCCAGATTATTCTCACATGCCAAATTTAATGTGGTGATCTGAAAGAAAAAAATGGAATTACTGTATAAAATGCAACTCCGTAAATCATTAATAACCATATACTGGTAGGGAATTGTCCGCAATGGACTGGGAAACCATAGGTGGATACTTTTTTTATTTTTCTTTTCTATGAAGAAGACTGTGTCTCTGAGAGAGGTAAAGAGCAAGCGGTTAAATAACGTAGAGCATCAAGTAAAGAGGGAAATAGGAAAGTTGCTTACATCAGAAATTACTACTTCCACCTTAGCCTGAAATGATCATTCATTCTACATTTTTAAACACTGAAATTTTTGGGGATAAATAGTACATCTTTCAAAAAGAGCTACCTAAATATAACTGAAGGTTGGGAGGTAACAAACAATCACCAGGTGCCTGAATTTCCCTGGTGAATTGAGTTTATTGAGTTTATTCATGTTGTAATATTGATAGTGTAGCATCGTAGCTCTCCTTTTATGCTTGCAAATGTGCAGGGGATCACAAAGCTTATTATGTTTGCAAGAGTAACTTGAGAAATATGACATGCTTTAACTTAACTCTCGATACTTAAGATTTAATGAAGGCACTGCATTTCTTTTTTCCTGCTGGACCACGGTTTGTGCTGGTGATGTCACATGCTACGTCTATTTCTGTTCCTGTACTTCATTAAGCAGAGACAGAAAAAAATCCCACGTGATTTTAATACATATTTGAAATACTTTAAAAATGTTTGGTTTTACACATAGAATTCTGTCCATCTAACTTTATTATGCTAGTCTTCGTGGCCAATGCAAATTTTAAGAAATGTTTTCCTATCTGCTTCCAGTGCCCTCCTATTACCTCATGAAAACAATTAAGATAGTCTGTCACTCACCACACCAATAAAAGTAATAGATTATTTCAGCTCTTTGATAATAAATTTACTTTGGCCAATATCCAAGTAACTTACTAAAACGTTTTAGAGAGACTAGAAACTCTGCTTTCCAATGCATTAGTACCCCATCACATTTACAGAAGTACTAGAACCTAATTAATGTTAGTGATGTTTCTGTTCCATGTGAGAGGAATGCTGTTACAGGTATAATGTGTGCCGTGAAATTTTTTAATCCAGAATAGTATTTTTCCTGTTTGGTTTATTCCCAAATAGGTCTTTCAGCACACAGAATCATATCAGTGCGATTTTTCTAAAACGGATTAAAATGCGTATCTGAAATGTTCCTGCCAAATTCAGGGTACTCCTTGTTATTGCTCCGCTGACCGATCCCATTAAACAAAAGATAAAAGCTTTCACGTTGGATCTGCCATTCCCTGTTTCTGATTACAGAAATGCTAGTCTCTAAGTGGGAGCGAAGAGCCAGTGCCGTGTTTTGCTATCACGGAACTGTAACATGGAGTGTTAACCAGCTTGCGACCCACACAACAGATGTGATCACCAGCTATGCTCGTGGAAGCTGTGTGATCTAGAAAAAGTCACAAGCAACTCTTTGATTTCACTTGAAATATCACAACCTGGCAGAGCTGCTTTGCTAATTAGTGGTCCATAACTTTGTTGTTCTGGCAGGTTCACGAGGCGCCAGCACTGGAGAATTCGCTCTAGCAGAGACCTTCGCTGGAAAAATTGAATTTGGAAACAGGCTATTATGGCTAAATAATGGGTAAATATCTGCTCCTACTTACTCAAATATATTAGGGAATAATCTGGGCTTGTTTAAGTCATTCATGTTGGAAAATTGATAAAGGGTGTTTTAGCTGCCTGTGACTTTGAGTGTAAAATTTTGTCCTATATGAACTCTAGATACAGATGAATGTAATAATTTCTCATATTATTTCAATGGAAATAAGATTTATACCTCAATAACTTTGCAACACTGCAATATTTAATTAAATGGAGCTGTTGTGGAGTTACATGCATTGTCTATAAAAGGTGAATATAAACTAATTCCAGAGAGCTACTGGCTCAATGGGAGCATTTTCATATACGAGGAGTACATAAAAAGATGACATCTTTGCCCACAATGCATATTATACTACTTGAGTCTTAGAAGATGCTTCGCCCAGGCTCCCACAGCTAAAGGGATTAAATTTCTGATAATTTTCTATACGTGGTAGCGTGAAAGAGAGTTCTCTGCAACTGCTGTAGCTATCTGTACTTTCCTGGCTCTGAACCTGGCTTTGAATCCAGCCTACATAGTGGTCCAAGACAGACTCTTTTATAAGTATCCGCATAAGGAACAGCAGCCTGCAATGCCCTGTACCCGGTCAGCACTGAAGAGATGCCACGGCTCTTCTAGTATCCCCAGAAAATAAACAAACTCATCATCTTCTGCATGTATTGAGTATTTTTGTATGATTACTGAAAACTAAGAGGACACTGAGTGCTTTCTCTCTTCCTCTCTGTCTTGACCTCCGGTTTTGCTTTTCTGCATCTTTTGGCCTTTTGTATTAGAACTAGTAGATTTGTTTTGAGGTTCTGGGGTGTTTGCAGCTTTTGAAATGTGAGAGGAATGCAGCGACTGTTCTTGAGGATGTTTGTAGACTAGCAGTTCTTACAGAATTCTGTTGATAGTTGAGTACCAGACGTAATGACTCTCTGCAGTCTCATGATCCTTTAGACCCATTTACTAGAGGCCATTATTTCCTCTCCTCCTTTTTTCTCTGTCCAAGGCTGCCAAACTTGTTTGGTTTTTTTCATTGCAAGAACATTTCTAAAATTTCTATTATGTTGCTTTCCAGAGCAGCTGGCCTGCAGCCAGCATACCATTTTCTGCCTCACGCCTCTTAACTTCAGTAACTAGCTAAAGTTTCTGTGTAGAGAAAATCTGCCTTTTGTCAGTCCTGTTTTGTGTGCAGCTTGCAGTAAAGGAAAAAGAAAATTTCCACAGCAATGTAAACTGAAGGGAGATTGCGACTACATATCATTATAGTTTCCTTACTTATGTCCTCTACGTGTACCAGTCCATTGGTTACTAATATCCTTCTCAATGCATTGAAAGATGGGAGAACAGTGACTTGTGCAGCTTACAATGCTGCAGGTGCAATATTGGCAGCAGTGCAAAGCTTGATCTTTGTCAATACAGCAGTGACAAAATAACCATCCTGATTTTGACACAAAATTTGATCCTTTAAAGTTCCACAAGTCCTAAATTCTGGATTTGATTTTAAAACCTTCATACGGTCACAGGGACAGACTCTCCTTGCAGCTTCAAAATTACAAAAGGACTAACGATGCAGTAAACAACCTTGATTCTCGCGCTTGCTCTCTCTCTCTTTGTACAACCTTTTAATGACTGTCATTGCTTTAGCTTCAAGAGGTTGTGAGATCTAATTAGGGCAAATTGAATAAGACTGCTTTTATGCTAAAGCGTGAGAAAGTTAATTGAAATCAATCCATGTTCAGTGAAAATGCTGGAGACATCACTGATAATTTAAAGCAATTAAAAGATGTTGTCCTCAAGCAAGGCAGAAACATTAAGTCTAAAAGCCTGTTAAAGAAAACTACCTAAAATATTTAAATGATATTATTCAGCTAAGATGGACTAGGAATAGTTGAAGCAATTAGAAATTGTAAAGCATTAAATCAGTCATATGTAGTCTTCTTTGAGCTATCTCGAGCCATTTGTTTTTTATAAAGTAATAGATCTTTTCAGAAATCCCATTTGTGACATTTAGTGAACAAAGGTGTACTAATGATATGAGGCGGTACACTTGCAAATCTCCAGTTCTCATTTATGGGCCATTGTGCTTTAAGAAAATAGTAAGCATTGAATTTAAATTCAAATGCATTTTCCGGATACATTTTAAATTTCTTGTTCACAGAATGCAAAACACTGCATTTGGTAGATGTGAGTGTTAAAATCCAGTCTTTTGCTTTATCAAATTCCTAAACATAGCAGTGTAAAGAAGATGATGGTTTTCCTTTCTGAAATCCCCATATCCATCACTGTGTACCTGTGCAACTTGCTGAGGAGATGACAATTCAGAGCTTCACAGTTCTGCGGCAGCGTCATTTAGAAGTTTCTTCTAGTACAAGAAATAAGATAAAATGTAAAGAACAGAATCCAAAACCCATTTGAAATATTATCCGCAAAAGGTCATCTTGTTGTCTATATTTAGCCTGTGGAACAGACATGATGGACTTGATTGTCTTACCTCCCAACTCTAGCAGGACTTGTGCTGTTCATTGAGAAAGTTTAACTGCCATGACACAATGGTAATACTGTACAGACATGAAATTGTATGAAAGATTAATTCTATAAAATATACCATAGGCACAGACTGAAGACAGCTAAAATTAATCTGCCAAATACTAGTAATTATCTTTTATGGTCTGTCACAGCTTGTAATTGCAGATTTGTATAAATCTTGGTCTTGGCATTTTCTTTCTTAGCCCTAATTAAACATGTGGAGGTTTAAAAGGACTGATTCTGAGTCAGTAGCACAATGGATATGTCTTGCCAGGGGTTCTTAAAACAAGCATTTAAGATCATTTTGACTTGTTACATGTGTGTTCTACTCCCGGTCCCTGATTATCCGTTCCTGGTTTCAGTCCTGGTTCCTGCATATGGTTTGTAGCATGTCCAATGCTTCCTATCATCTGCGCAGCCCCAAAGGGCTGTGTAGGAACACACTGTGGTTTCCCTCCCTTGAAGGGCATGGTGCATACCTGGCTTTCATCGAAGCATGCAGATGTGGTATGGCCAACGTGTGGCAGCGGCAGGGGTGGATGCGGAAAAGGGTGCCTTCCCTGTAGGGCACCTACAGGCGATGTAGGAAGACCCCACGCATTCATGTGTTTCGATCCCTCAGAACAGGAAGGGAACATAACATTTGAAAGTCTTTGCACTCTTGCTAAGAAATACAGCCCTGGGGTATGTATCAGATAATTTCTATTAAATGTGTCAGCTGCGTTTGCGTTTGGGAGATGTTCCTTCTCTTTATTTATACCAGTGCCCTACTGCAATAAAGAAGGCTTTCACTCTGCCCTGTTAGAGCGAATGATATTGCTAATGCTGATAGTATTGGTATTTGTCTTTTCTCCTTCATAGTCCTTTACCTTGTAGTCTTGTGAAAGGTAAGAATCTTGGGTTGAAGTGGTTCTTTGCCTTTTTTCCTCCTTTTTTTCCTTTTTTGAAAAGAGTATGCTCCCTTTCTTATGACTGCAGAAGGAAAAGCATTAGACGCCTCAAGACTCTAAAACCAGAGCACAATTATATTATTTTTGAACCGATTTCATGATTTTTTTTTTTGTGTTTTGTTGCTTGAATTGTAAATGCTTCGACTGTGTAATAGTGAAAGATGCCTTTCATTACTTTGTTTATCTGCATTCAACTGGAGGTGGTGGGAATAATGTCCTTAGTCAAAAATCTGAAGCAAGTTATTTTCTTTAATATCATTTGTTGATCTTCCATGATCTGTGAGCTGTATTACAACAGAAAATTGTGCCAGCCTTTTGGTCACTCTTTATTGATCATAAATGCTGAAGTTTCTGTGTTTGTTTTCAGACCAAAAAACAATATTCTCCTTCATAATATGAATATTGTGTTATCTCAGAGGATATGTCTGCTGTTCGTCTGTATTATTGTGGTGCCTGCAGGTTCTAACTGAGATTAACATTTCATGTGCAAAAAGACATGATCAGAGACAAAATATATTTGCTGAACAGGGTAGAGAGAAGATAGGAGAAAATAAGTATTTTACTCTGAGAAATGTATTGATTTGTTTGGGTCATTCAGGAATTATGAATATTGTCATGAAATGAGACTGGAAGGCATCTGGTGTTTGATGTCTTAATCATAAAAACTTTCTTCCTCTCAAAATATTTCTGGGAAAAAAGTCCAGAAAGTTGAAGAACCAATTTTACCCACAAAAAATTGTCAGGACTTCTGTGCATATGGCATCTTTTAAAATTCCTGTATTTTTAAATGTGTACCTGCTAATAGCTCCAAAAACTAAACAAACAAAAATTCTGTTTCTAGACCTAATCTGAACATGGAAACTTCAACTAAACTAGCATTCTGCAAGAGCCTTAGCTCACTTCTCTGGATGGAGTATCCTGTATGAATTTTGAACAGCATTCAGTTAGGTCTCAGTTTAGCTGAACTGGTTTTCCCCTGTCACTTTCTGTTAGTTATATATATCACCTCTAACAAGTTTAGTTTTTATGCACTTTCATATTACACTACAAACTCACTATGAAAACGCCATGCCTTATTTCCTCTGCAAGATGTTTAATCAAAAATGACCCACAATTTCAAGCATGAATGCCTAACGTCTCATTATTAACCACTACCTGGGACATTTTATAGTGTTCTAAGCTCAGCTGGGATGTGGTGACAGAATTCAGGAGGCCACCAGTTTAGGTAATCTTGTAACTGTTATTATTATTTGGAATGAAACAGTATGGGGTAGCCTGGTCTAGACAGTCTAGACTGGAGCGCACACCCTTCTCATACTTAAGATTCGAGTAAAGCACCTGGGTTATTTTTGTTTGTTTCTTTAAAGTTCCCTGGGCGATACCTCTTGTTTGATTGGAGAAATTTATATTTTTACATATTGTGCGTAGATTTTTATATCAGCAGTGACATTCTTGATCTATGTGACCTCGGTCTAATTCGAAACGTCAAGAAATCAAGTAGGAGCCAGGCCAAAGAAAGGACTCTTGAGTTAATTCACTTTCCCCGCTTCTTGTCTTCTCAAGGGTTTCACTACAAGGACACTTTCCAGTTAGTTCATGAATTTTTCAGACATCTTTCATCACTGACCTTTCACTTCAATTTGAAGAGAATCACAAGGTCTGGGCAAAATGGCATTGTTACTATTGCCTTTTAATTTGTCTCATTTCAACCAAACACAAACATCCAGCCTTTGTAATCGTGTACGTCTAGCAAGTCTTACTAGTCTGGGAAGAACTGTTCTCCTCATTTTAATCTTTAAAACTGTGGTGTTTCTTTGCGAAATAAAGCTTGAAAACAGGTTGGGAAAAATGATGACTAGAGCTGAAAGGGTTTTTTTTCCCATGGACCAATTTCCTCAAAGTTGTTCAGGTGTTGTTTTCCTTTTTGAAAGCTTATGCTTTTGAGATCCGTTCAGGTTTTGGAGGAATGCAGGTTATAGCTGGGTGCCAATGATACGCAGGCTGTGACGCTGGTCTTTTCTTAGTGGGTTGGACCCCAAACCAGAAGTCTTACAGGAGAACCTGTTGCTGTGAATATGTGCGAGAGTAAGGGCCCAGACTTGTTAAAGTGTTTCTCTAGCTCAACAATAGTGGGGGCATTTCAGAGGGTCTTTCAAGGCATAGTCAGGCATGAAGTGCACCTGGTTTAGGTGCTTCCTTCATAATAAAACCAGAGATGATGCTTCCACTTAACAACAGCATAAGCTGAACTGCTAAGAAGGTGCAAAAGTGTGATGAGTTTGCTTCTGCTTTTCTGCTGGATGAGGGAATGAGGAATACTGCGTAGATAAAACAAAGCAAAAAATGTATGGCCATTCCTCTGAGCTGCAATTTTTTTTACCCTGTTATTTAGTACTGGGGTTTTGTAATACTGCTGCTAATTAACTGAGGCTTCAGTATACATCGTACTGCCATGGCAATAATCATGTTCATTTAAAGGTCATACTAAGTTATTTGGGTTTTAGCTCCATAAGGCTAATTCCAGCAGCGCTATTTCAAGACAATGATATTGTTTAAAAATTGTAACACACTTACAATCTAGCAAGGAAGCATTTGTGTCTATACAGTGAATAGTTTGCTTTTATGAACTTTTTTTTCCCCTACAAATCCCCTCTTTTTTTGCATTTGCAGCAAAAGTGCAGTTAGCTCTTTCAAAAACTGAGTTGTCATTTACAGGTTGCAAAGTGGGATAGTTTGGTAATATACACCAGAAGCCTGTAATGCATAAATTTAAAAAAAAAAAAAAAAAAGGAAAAAAAAAAGAAACAAGAAAATGGAGTCTGATCTGGCTATTGGTTACGATGCACTTAACATTTTGTTGCTGCATTTAACATATCCATATACCATTGATGTGCGAAGGAAAGCTGCTTGGCTGAACTTGTGCTGAATCATAGCTAAAGTTCATTTGATATTTTTATCTGTTCTGGGTATTCAGATCTGCCCCATTATGCTAAATGAACTACAGAAGAAATCCCGCTGCTGCTATCAGAGTCTCCTTTTCGGTTATCTTCTTTTTGTTCCTTTAAAAATATTTTATGTGCGTTTTGAGCATTTTGCAATGCTTACTGCATTTTAAATGGTACAGAGTTTCTCTTTCACTCATTGTCAATCAAGTACATGTCACCTCATTATTTTATCCCTACTTAGTATGTTTTTTGAATCTTCTGGGTCATACTGTTAAAATAATACTGAAATACATGTTGCTGCATGCAGCCCTTGGGATTAAAACCAACTCTACAGCCATCAACACAAATCCTGAGAGAACAGCCTGCCTACTTGGTGATCCAGCTACCGTCTGTCCTGTGGGCATGCCTCGGGGAATTCTGAGGTCAGCTTTCTCTTAGGACTGTCAGTAGAAAATTACGTGTCTAGATACAAGTTGAGGAAAATATTAAACAGAATGTCCTTATCCATTGTAATCTCATGTCCTCAGCTTTTGGAAGCCAAATCTCTAATTCTGTTACACCATATACCAAATATTTTTTCCTATAGAAATCATTTTTCCCTTCATAAATGTAGTGATTTGATATTTGTTATGAGTTTCAATCACTGTTTAAATAGAGAAGAATGTACCTTATAAGTATTTTCAGATTGGACATGAGTTTGAGTTTTGAGTCTGGGTTTGATGCTAAATTTGCACTTTTCTGAGAGATGATAGTCCTAGGAATTGGGGATGATGTGGAGTGCTCTTCAGTATACAGGCAGAGCATCAGAGAACTGTTAAGATTCACTTTTCATGCATGTTTTTTGGAATTTAGAACAGTATAACAGTATTTTTCTTCCAAAGTGTCTGATGTGAGGAGAGGAAGAAATCCTAACCAATGTATATATGTGTATTTTTCTTTTACTTTGGAGTAATGAAAGTTTGAAAGTTTCTAAGCCACTTCACCTGAATATTATATTAGTTTTGAAATGACTAATAAGAAGAAAAAGCATGTTTGCTGGCTACCTAATTTTTTTCAATTGCATTTTTCTTTGCTTTAAATATTGCTTCTGTTTTGCACTATACTGTTTGCTTGCCTAGTGAATTGTTATGGAATTTCTATCTTTCACCACCAAATTTTTGCCCATTAGGTTTAAACAAGATAAAGCCATTCTCTGTTTAAGTCTTTTGGGGAAAAGCTACATGAAAGTGGTAATGGCAATTATGGTAAACGCTGAACCCAGCATTTCTAAGTACTTGCTGCAAAAAATTATATATAAAGTATTTCATGGTAATGTTAATCACATGGTTTATGTTGTTTACCTTTTAGCTCATCGAAGCTCTTTCCATGAAACAAAGCCACACATAACTGAAAAAAAAAAAAGTAAACAGAATCACTGCACTTTAAAAGTTGCTTGACTTCTGTTATATGAAAGACTACAAAACCACATATCTCTTTAAATGAAATGAAAAGATGGTGTTTGGTTGGAGGAGATCACATATGAGAGAAAAGCAATTTGAAACATTGCTTTAGACTGATACTAAAATTTAGTCTCTTTTCACTTGACATAAATTCTAGTTGACTTAAAAGTGCGGCTTTGCACACCAGGCTGTGCGTGAGCATTCTGAAGCATAATTGATTGATGATGCACACAAGCTTTGGCATATCATTATGCATAGTCATTCAGTCCCTCCTGGACTGACACAATAATGCCAATTTTATATATACAATTAGCTTGCTCTTTTCTGCTGGCATCAAAGTGTTCTGGTGATACTGAGCATTTTGATTTGTTTATATGTTATGAAGTGGCTCTTTCTCAATTCCTGGTCACCTGTTACCAGTAGTTTAGTAATAGAGTGTAACCTATACTTTATTTAGAGTTGTCTTTCCACAGTGCCTCATTAATCTCTCAGAAATGAAAATGAAGCACGCTCTGATTTCTCCTGGAACTTATTAATGAACAAAGTGATTGTTTGTGTGTTCTTGTGGAATCTTTAAGTAACTTACACATTCAAATCTGTTACACAGTGGTCAAACAACCAAAGCCTGAAAGGCAGGCAGCTCCTTTAATATGAAAAATTCAATCAGCTTATCCTTGCTTTCTAAAGGAGAAAAATCTCAAGTCACTCTTCTCTAGATTAGCAAAAGGCCTTTTGCTATCAGTTTGTATTGCTTTAGAGTTCATTCCTAACAAGCTTTTGTCCTTGCAGTGTATAGCTACTAGCTGTCAGAAACCATTTCTGTAACTTGTGAATTTAATCAATTCAGTGTGTCCGCCGAAAGTAATAAAACGTTGTTGAAATTCTGTTTTAAGGAAGTTAATACACTAACTGCTGCCCATGTAACTGCAGACAGCTAAACTGTAAGATATGGAGCCTATATTGCAAAGCTTTTAAAAAAAATTGCTCTGATATCCTTGGTTGCACTTTAACTTATAGATTAATAGACCTTTACATTTGAAACCAGCTCATCACCTTGCATTAAATGAAACAGGGCTATTTTAGACAGATTTTAACAAAGGGTCAAGATAATTCTAAAGGCAAATAAATTCAGGCTGGAACAGAAGAAAATGTCTGGATTTGCATTCATGGAGGGCGCAAGGTCTCCATCTCGAGGATTTCCTGTTCTACCATCCTGTTCAACTCCTGGGCAGCAAAGTTTCTGTACAGGTATTGTGTCGCAGTTCTGGACTATGTAATCTGCCTTTTTAAGTTAACCTTGCCATAGGCAACCTGGAGGAGTGTCTCAGCTGGTAGATCACTGATCTTGAAAAAACTTGCAGAAAAATCTGTGCTGTTTCCTTATTGCATATTTGCTTTTCTTTTTTGTTGTCGCTTTATTAGTTGCATCGTACAGCTCATATCATGACATGTGCTGGGAAATTTAGTGACCTAAAGAAGTGTCAGCTCATCTCTTTTTGGGCTGGTAAATATGAGTGGGTTTATTCAACAGGCTTAATTATGCGGACTGCAAGTGTTGAAAGGGGAATTCTGGTAAACTCTAAGGCAAGAGGAAATACTGAATTACTTTTAAGCTCATGCCAAAGTTGGACGAATATCTCCAAAAGGCAATGATTGTTAACAAGCATCTCATTCAGAAAACCAGCGATGAAACAAATGGGTAAATTCTGGGAGGAAGTACTGACCAAGCAGCAATAACATAACCAAAAAGCCTGCAGGAGTGGTTTATGGTGGTTTTCTGGCAATCAGTGGAAAAAACTTTGCAAGGATTTAGTTAGGGAGGTGTGAAAATAAAACACTGAGGCAGTGTCCAGCAAAGTGTGTTGAGCTTCACACCAATACACACGTTGCAAATAACAACAGTATCAGTGGGAAGGGGAGAAGTAGAGGCTAATATACAAAAGGAATGCAAATGCAGGCGATGGAAAGCCATCCACTACAAAGTGCAAGTGGCAATCGATAACTCCTTAACTAGGCAAGAGAGAGAAAATAACTCCACATGGTGTGTTGTCAGAGGCCAGAGGACCTCAGGCACTTTTTCTGAAAGTGAGAACAGTTGCGGTGTGGTAGAGATTTGCTAATAATGAGGTAGGGCATTTAAAACCTCTGTGAGATGAATTTCTGAAAGAGCACAGAAAATAAGGAACGCGGGAGATGGAACTCAGAGATCAGATTCCATCTGCCTTCATCTCCGACTGCCTGGAGTGCAAGGTCAGAATTAGGGGCAGAACCCCTTAGTCTCATTTCAAACCTCTTAGACGAGCCCCTTAAGAGTAGTACCCAGAATGGAAGAAGGAACCATGCAGAGTAAGCCAAAAGGGGTGCTGAGAAACTGCACTTACCACAGCCAGGTTTCTTACTTTTTATGGGGTTTAGGTGGGTTTTTTTTTCCCCTCAGTTTTTTTTCAAAATATGATAGGAAAGAGGTCGGGTAACGTGACCTCATGCCATGAATATACAGCAGATATGTAGCTCTGCTTACACTGGCTCATGTCTCTGTCACTAGTATGAACAATGTCCACCTGTATGAAAAGAAGAGCTTCGCTGAAGCTCAGTCTGAGTAACATGCAAATTAATTAATCTCTAAAATGCAGGTGGACAGAAAAGTGTATGAAAAAGTCTAGAATTAACAAGCACAGACTTTCCTTTGGTTGAAAGTGTCTGTCCACACTCGGTTAGCTCAGGCCATAGCTCAGGAATACTTCTATATTCATCATTAATCCTTGGGTCCAGAAGTATCTGTAGTTTACTGCTTTCTAGCATACATTATGCCTTTGTAGGCTTTATGCTACCTCTGCCT
This sequence comes from Pluvialis apricaria, assembly GCA_017639485.1. Classification (NCBI taxonomy): domain Eukaryota; kingdom Metazoa; phylum Chordata; class Aves; order Charadriiformes; family Charadriidae; genus Pluvialis; species Pluvialis apricaria. The sequence continues at coordinate 2,996,569 of CM030018.1, read as the reverse complement.
CTGAGGTACAAACACTGATGTGTGTTTAGATATACTGAAGCTGTCAGTGCTTAGAAATTGAAGGAATAATGATAATTGGAAAAAAAAAACCTTTGTGTCTTCTCACTAATACCACGGGTATGGGCTGTGCAGCCTTGTCTGAAGCTTTAGTTTTTAACTACTGTTAACTTTGTAATGCACCTTGCATTCTTTTGGCCTAATGGGGTGCTCAAAACAGCTGTAAGGCATATTTATCTCAAAGCCAGACCTTTTTCATATTTTGACCAAGACGGACAGTCAATTGCAGCAGGTTCTAAGGGCTTTGGCAATTCTTGCTTTTTTCGATTTCCTTTGTCTTTGCTTTATCTAACACAATATATAACACAAAATGAAGATCCTTCGTACAGAATGAAAACATAGCACTGTATAAGGTCCTCCTCCTAATAAGTGAATGAGAGAGTAAACAGTTTTGGCATGCTGTGTAATGCAGAGAGCACAGTCAGAGGTGGAAGCGAGGAAATCGGTATAAAAATGGTTTCAAATAGAATCTTACTGTTTGCCTTTCTTTGTGTTTCAGATTTTCATCATAGACAAAAGAGCTGAAAGGGGACCAAGGATCATTGCACTTTTACAAAACAGGGTCAGCCTATTGCTACATAAAGCTGGGAAGAAGCTTGCAGTTGGACGAGTCTTGGGTATGTTGAAATGCATAGCTAAAAAGTAGTGTTGCCTGTGGTCTCAGAAGTTATTGAGGCTGCAGTTCTCTGGAGTTCTCAGCTTGAAGCCTTTCACTAAAACATTTAGAAAATAACATAAAACAAGTAAACAGAAGAAATTGATTTTTTTTTTGTCCTGCACACAAATACTGGGTTTAAAGTAAGTCTAGGTGTAATAACTCCTGAGTGTATTGCCTATAACTTAGCCAATGGTCTTGATCTTTTGTCCTCATCTATGATTTACATGATATACAGTCATTTCAAATAGGATAGTTGTATGTTTGCAGTTTTTTAGCTCTAAGGTACATTATAGTATACATTGGTTTTTTTCCAACTTTATATTTGGCTCACCTACACACTCATGTAGACCTGAAAATGTGCAAAATTTTTAAGGTACTTTATTTACCTTTATGTTGTGATCATTCATACTGAAACATCCATGTTAGTAATAGCTAGGAGAGTTCCAACTGAATTATTTATGAACTCTTCTTGACCTACTGTATAGCTTGTCAGCTTTTCCCTGTGGCTGACATTATGTATGGCTGGATTAGTATCCACCACACATTGTGATGTTGTCTTTGCTCTATAGTAGAATGGTGACATAATCGTTCATATTGCTTTTAGACTTGGGCAGTGTGTGTGTGTGTGTGTGTGTGTACACTTCTGGACCTCTTGCATAGAAAATGCTGGGGCTTTAAGCTATGCTTTTATTTCTTTCAAAAGTATCTTGCTAGATAAAATAGTCAGTTCTGAAGACTGAGGAATAAATTAGGAATCCCCCTCAGACAGTAATATAGCCTAATTAAACCAAGCTAAAGATCACTTAATTAGAGTCATATCATAGAATCATAGAATAGTTTGGGTTGGAAGGGACCTTTAAAGGTCATCTAGTCCAACCCCCCCTGCAATGAGCAGGGACATCATCAACTAGATCAGGTTGCTCTGAGCCCTGTCCAACCTGACCTCGAACGTTTCCAGGGATGGTGCATCCACCGCCTGTCTGGGCAACCTGGGCCAGTGTTTCACCACCCTCATTGTAAAAGATTTCTTCCTTATGCGTAGTCTGAATCTACTCTCTTTTAGTTTAAAACCATTTAAGTACTGGAAGGCCTCAATAAGGTTTCCCTGGAGCTTTCTCTTCTCCAGGCTGAATAACCCCAACTCTCTCAGTCTGTCCTCATAGCAGAGGTGCTCCAGCCCTCGGATCATTTTTGTGGCCCTCCTCTGGACCCACTCCCACAGGTCCATGTCTTTCCTGTGCTGACATCTCCAGAGCTGGATGCAGTACTCCAGGTGGGGTCTCACCAGAGCAGAGTAGAGGGGCAGAATCACCTCACTTGACCTGCTGGCCATGCTTCTTTTGATGCAGCCCAGGATACCGTTGGTTTTCTGGGCTGCAAGAGCATATTGCCAGCTCTGTCCAGCTTTTCATCCACCAGTCTTGCTCATCGGAGGGTGGGTTGCTTTCTTTGACCTTCCTTTTCTGGCTGACATATCTGTAGAAGCCCTTCTTACTATTCTTTGTGTCCCTCACCATGTTCTGCTCCAGCTGTGCCTTGGCCTTCCTGACTCCATCCCTACACAACTGGGCAGCGTCCCTATACTCTCCTCAGGACACCTGTTCCTGCTTCCACTGCCTGTGCATTTCCTTCTTGCCCTTTAGTTTGACCAGCAGGTCTCGACTCAGCCATGCTGGTCTCTTGCCTTCCTTTCCTGATTTCTTACACCTGGGGATCAAGTGCTCTTGCATCCTATGGAAAGTGTCCTTAAAGATCTTTCAGCTCTATTTTGCTCCTGTGTTCCTGAACGCCGTTTCCCAGGGTGTCCTATTGATTAACTTCTTGAAGAGCTGGAATTTTCTGTTCCTGAAGTTCAGGGCCCTAACTTGACTCTTTGCCTGCCCCATATCCCTCAGGACTACAAACTCCACCAGTGCGTGATTGCTGGAGCCCAGGCTGCCTCCAATCTTGACAGCACCAGTTTGCTGTGCTGCACTGGTGACCAACAGGTCCAGTATCACATCCCCTCTGGCAGGACTGTCTATTACCTGGCTTAAGAGGTTATCCTCAATGCACTCCAGGAGTCTCCTGGATTGCCTGGAGATTGCTGTGCTACTTTTCCACCACATGTCGGGGGGGTTGAGGTCTACCAGCAGGACGAGAGCCTGCAGGTGCAATGCCTCCTGTAGCTGGAGTAAGAAGGCTTTGTCAGTAGGCTGCCCTTGATTGGGTGGCTTGTAGTAGACACCAACCACAAGGTTCCCTTTGTTGCCTGGGTCTCTTTTTCTTACCCATAAGCTTTCAACCTGCTCATAGCTATTCTTCAGAGACAGCTCTTCACACTCTGTCCATTTCTCGATGTAGAGGGCAACGCCTCCACCCCTCCTTCCTCGCCTGTCCCATCTGAGCAGCCTGTAGCCATTGATAGCTGCGCTCTGGTTATGGGATTCTTCCCACCAAATTTCAGTAATGGCAACTAGGTCGTAGATTTGTAGCAGCACAGTGGCTTCCAGCTCCTCCTGTTTGTTGCCCGTGCATTGGTGTAGAGGCACTTCAGCTGGGCTGTCGGCCATGTCACCTTCTTAGAAGAGCACCCCTTAATTCCTTTGAGGTATTTCTCTGGTGTTTCCCTCTTGGATCTTAATACCTCAGGAGTCTCTGGCTCACCTCTGTAAGACTTGAAGTGTGCTGCAGTGTAGCCAGCACGTCTCAGAGCAACAGGTTGTGGGCCTGCGCTAGCACCCCATCCCTCTAACCTTGTCCTGTCATCCCACAGCTTGTCATGGGCAAGGCTGATACTGTCCCCCTCCCCTCTCAAGCCTAGTTTAAAGTTCAGTCAATGAACTGCATTAGCTTGTGAGCAAAGACCATCTTCCCCCTTTCAGATAGATGAACCCCGTCTGATGCCACCAGGCCTGGTGCCGTGTAGGCCGTTATCAAAAAACCCAAAATTGTGTGGATGACACCAGCCATGGAGCCATGTATTAATAGACTGGGTCCATCTGTTTCTTCCAGTGTCGCTGCCCACAACTGGAAGGAAAGAGGAAAAAATAACCTGTGCTCCGCACTCCCTTACCAACTGTCCCAAGGCCCTGAAGTCTGTTTTGATTGCCCTTGGACCATGCGTTGTGGCTTCATCGCCACCCACATGGAAGAGCAGCAGTGGGCGACCAAGGGCCGTACAGGCTAGGAAGTTTCCTAGTGATGTCCTTAACCTGGGCCCCAGGGAGGCAGCAGAATTCCTTAAGAGGAGGGTCTGGCCGGCATATTGTGCCCTCTCTTCCCCTCAGAAGGGAGCCACCTGCAAATATAACCCGTCTTTTCTTCCTCGGGGAGGTGGTTGTGATACAGGGGGTAGGCCTTCTGACCTTGGCGTGTCTGGAGTGAAGGTAAGGGAGATAGTGATAGAAGTGAATTCATTCAGTTCAGACTGTGATATAGTTGCTCTAAGATTGAGAATTCTGAAAGGTCGTGGTTTCAAAGTCCCTGGAAATGTAGTTCTTTTTAAAGAGGCCTTGATTTGGGAAGCCTAAAAATTAAACGTACTGAGATAGTGAGTAGTTTTGGAAGACAGCAGCAGCTATTCTCCCATCCTAATCTTTAGACTCTGTAGAATCTTTCTCTGTGCTGTCCGATCCATTGTTTACAGGAGTCATTACTGCCAAACGCTTTCTAATGTAGCTAAATGAACAGCTCCAAATGATTTATGTGAAGGTTTCATGGCAAGTGTTGGGAAAGAGCCAAACTTCACAAAAGAGCTGAGGACCCAACAATTTTTGTTTAGACTTTTGAATAAATGACCAGATTTTGAAGAGGGCACAGTGCCAACTTTCCTCCGTGCCAGCTTCTCTTAATTCTTCTCAGATAGAACTACTGGTTCCAGATAGCTTTCATATATTTTGGATAGGTACATAAATGGCAATGTACATTTTTTAAAATCTTACTCTAAGAAAAAGGAAGACAAAACCACAGTGGAGATTATGACATAAAGAAGAAGAAAACAGGAAGAGAAAATATTCTAGAAGCAGCATCTGACAGGTAGTGCAGTCTTTAAGTATTGTAAATTTGCAGAGTTCTATCTCTTAATTCTGTCGAAGTGCCAGGTCAGTGGTAATATTAATCAAAAATATTCCCCATAAATTGTTTGTTAAAGTTTTATCTATAATCTCCCTTCAGTTCAGCAGAGTGAGGAACTGAATGTAGAGCATTTCAATCTATATACGACCATAAAATATCAAGAATTTTGAAAGCAGTAATGAAGTGCCCAACATGTTAAATGCCCTTGAGGAACTATTATAGCTAGTTATTTTACCGGGTTTGAATAGCTAAGCAAGTTGCTACCTTCTGCAATTGCATATGTGTTGGAATTGCACTCGTAAGTGGTTTGTGAGAAGCGATGTGATATTGTGGGGAGTAATACACAATACTGTTGTTTACTTTTTATTTAGATTTGATACTAAACCTCTAAGGACAGCCAAGTCTTTTTAACTTGCAGTAATACTTGTTTAGTTTAACTCTAAACAGACTTTTCCCAGTGAAAACAGTTACTCTAGCAAGGGGTTTATGTAGGTTCCATTCTAATGCAGAGTGTAGTCGCAGAGAAAAATCCATCTGCATTCAGAGAAACACATGTTCCTTTGGCTTCCTTAAAGAAGAGTTTGGAGAAACAAGCTAGCCATAGAATTAAGGAGGAAAATGATAATATTTGGCATACCTTTATGATGGTTCTGTTTGTTTTCTTGCCCTCTTGTTGTGTGCCTATCTCTTCATTCTGTCCAGGAGCTACAGCTTGATAATGAAGCTGTCAGCTAGGGAAGCTTAACTTGCTTTTAATTTCCCTTTTAGGCTCTGGTAGCCCCACCTGAGTGCAAAGGAGATTCGGAAAGTCCTGGCAGTTGTCTTCCTTTAGCGCGTCACTAGTGCAAGTAACAGCAGCCAAATGTGGACACAGACCTTGTTCCAGTAGTCTTTTGCAAGCCCGTGGTGGAACAGGATATTGTATAATATATCTTATAGGAAAATCTCTGATCTCGGGAGATATAAGGACTTCCTGGAAATTGTATAAATTGAGATGGTTTCAGACTGGGAACATTCTCATTCTTCTCATCATGCGCTGAGGCTGGTGACCTCTGATCTTCTGCTTGGCTGTTATTGCTTCCTTTCATAGATTTTAGGAGAGATTGCTTTTTTACATTTAACATTCACTCTCTGGCTGCCTAGCAATATAGGACTGATCAAGTCATCCAAGAAGACCGGGCAAGATAAATTGCATGCTTAATCTGCACATCAGGAACTGCAGACAGACTAATTTTAAAAGGACATTTTGATAAAGTAAAATAGTACTGTGCACATATTAGTAATTGCCGGTTCCACAAAATTATTAATGATGGATGAGCTCTGGGCTTTGAATCTTTGTTTAAATTAATGTTTGAAGGGTACTCCATGAAATATAGGCAACAAAAGTCATTAGAAAACTTATCACATAATTTTCAATATTAAAACATTTGTAATTTATATTCTTTTCCTCTATCACCATCCATAATCCTAACTGTCCTATATAAAAACAAATATACCAACAACATATATAATGCAGATAGTCACATTGTGAACATTCCTCCCAAAAATAAAAGTTGATTTTAGCAAATCTGAAAACAGAAGTAATGTATTCCTGTACCTGCTACTATATATACTTATAAAGGGATTTAATCTATAAATTAAATGTGAACAGCTCAATCCAGTGTGTACGTCTTTCGCTGGTCCCTATTAGGGCTCCAGGTTCCATTGGCAACCTCACGTCCCTCAGAGACCAGTTTCCCTCTGCCTGCGTAGTCGCGTAGCTGTACTGTGGAACTCTGCCCCATCTGAGCTGCCTGTTACCTATGGGCGTTGCGTTGGCCCTTCGACAGAACCAGGTACCCTGTCTTTTAGCTACTTATCGCTCCCATTCGCATGCTCCTCATTGCTTCAGTACACGATATACTTCAGTACAGTAGGCTCCATATTTCATACCTCTGCCTAACGTTGTTCAGCATCCTTTGAGGCTTCCACACTTTTCTGTGTGGCCTGAACACAGCTGTGTTTAGGGAAGGATCTTTGGTGTGACTGCTTGTTCTTGCGTCTGGTCTCCTTGGAGCAGCAAAGTCCTTTTCTCCCTTGCTAGACAGATGTTGTCTTTCCACACCTTCTATCCTTTATTTGTCTTGGGGAGTAAGGAGAAAGCTAAGCAGAACGACCAAAATCTGTGTATTATGCTGGTGTCTTCATTGTCTATTTTATTTTGATTTGATTTTTCCCTCTCCCACGTATAAATGGATAAGGATCAAGTCTGCTTTCTTCAGACCTGCCTCCAGACTCTGGTCTCCACCTTCTCTCCCAAGTTTTTTTTTTTTTTTTTCCTCCCTCTCTGCTCTGCCCTGGTGAGGCCACATCTGGAGTATTGTGTCAGTTCTGGGCTCCCCGGGTCAGGAAGGACAGGGAACTGCTGGAGAGAGTCCAGCAAAGGGCTACCGGGATGCTGAGGGGATTGGAGCATCTTTCTTCTGAGGAAAGGCTGAGGGACTTGGGTCTCTTTAGTCTGGAGAAGAGAAGGCTGAGCGGGGATCTTATCAACACTTATCAATACTTAAAGGGAGGGTGCCAGGGGGATGGGAACAGTCTTTTTTCAGTGGTGCCCAGTGACAGGACAAGAGGTAATGGGCACAGACTTGACCATAGGAAGTTCCATCTCAACATGAGGAGGGACTTCTTCCCTGTGCGGGTGGCAGAGCAGTGGCACAGCTGCCCAGAGAGGTGGGGGAGTCTCCCACTCTGGAGCCATCCCAAACCCACCTGGACGCTGTCCTGTGCCACTGCTGGAGGTGTCCCTGCTGTGGCAGGGGTTGGACTGGGGGAGCTCCAGAGGGCCCTTCCAACCCTGACCACTCTGGGATTCTGGGATTCTGTGACTGTTGCCAAACATAATTGGGCTCGTGTGTGTGTGTGTATATGTGAATGTAATTCAGAGTTTGTTCAGCTCTTCCAATAACCTTTAGAAAAAGTGTTCTTGTACATGTTTTTTAACAGACAGATTTTCAGACTCTTTTTTTTTTAAAATTTCTCTGTTTGCATATTCTATGATGAATGAAGACAAACCTGTAAAGTTCATATCACTTTGAATTTTAGTATCAATGGAGGTGATTGATAGACTGCCAAATTATTGCTTACTTTGCGTTTCACTTTTTTGTATACCATTCCCATATATTCATTATATGTGTGTATCTGTATATTCTTAGTGATATTACTGATTTTTAAATCTTCTCAAAACTACCTTGAGAACTCTTTAAATCAGATTTTTAAGTGGGATCTCTTGAAATGCTGAGGAAATAAAACATTGGCCATCTATGCAGTTGTGCGCATTCTTTCCTCTGGTTCAAAAGCAGCTTTTATTCTTTGCATCTCATTTATACGTTACTGACATCTGTAACTTGCAAAGGGCAAAATGTGAGCTGGGGAGCATTCTTCAGAGCTTTTGCATGTTACGTGTGTCAGTTTGAATATAAATAAATGTGTGAATTTTCAAGTAAAATAAAAACAATTGAAAAGAGTAATGTAAGAGGAAGTCCTTGTAAATGTTTTAGCTCATTACATAATCTTCATTTCATAACAAATACTCCTTTGTAATGATCCTATTTTTTGTATCTGTCAAATACTTCTAAATTTGCACCAGATTGTGGGGACAGGCAAGAACCACAAGGGCCATTAATCTTGTAGAACTTTGTCTCTGTGAAAAAATGGTGGTTGGATTCAAAAAAATCCACCGTGACATCAGGTGACTCCCGGGAGGTTACATCGCCGAAGTGTGGCTTCCAGGAATGTGCAGTTTTGCTCGTGTTATGCCCCTGCGGGCTGACTGTGCCAGCCCATGGAATTGCCTGAATCCCAGGGCATGAAATGCGCCCTGGGACAGAGCGTAAACGCGAGGGGACCCCGGAGGAGCTGAGGTGACAGGGAAGGCCATTGCCCGCACAAACCTCCTGTGTTCACCATTAAAACTGTTGCTCTGTGAATCTACTTTTGCCTATCTGGTTGGGACGAGTAAGAAATATTTTTTTTTTTTCCCCAATTTCCATTTTGGTGTCACTTGCGCTCTGATAGGGAAGCTGAGATAACCACAATTTAGTTGTTTTTTTTCCTTTCTGCTTCTCCACGTTGCCCTGTCCTATTTTAACTGTCTGCCCGTGGCCCTCCATTAATATTGATACCCAGGGGCAGCATTTGTTTCCTTCTTGGACAGAAACAAAATTCAGTTTTACAAGAGACAGTATCTGTTTGCATCCTCTGTAGATGTAAGGAGGTGCTGCAGATATTTTGGTACCCTAAGGACATCTTTATATAATGATCGCTCTTGGGCAGAAGTGATTTAAAAATCCCACTGCATACACTTGATATTTAGTATAATAAATGAGGGCAAATGCAAAAGAATTGCAATAAATAAGCTAAACACGGGAGAATACTGGATCTAGTATATAATTAATAGAAGTGCAGTTGTCATAGAAAATGCTCATATTTATAAAGTATAGATGTGCTTTGTTCTTTTTACAAATCTTTGGGGCAAGTTTGTCTTGAAACCTGCAGTCCTAAATATGCAAATTGCCTGTTCTCACTTGGATTTCTGCCATCTTAATTAAATACATACTTTTAACTAAATATTTTTAACTTTATGTCTACATAACAAAAGAACAACAATAGGAGTTTGTCTGAACATCTTTTTCCAGGACGTTGTAGATGAACTGTCAACATAAGGTTTGAAGTCTGCAAGAATTAAACCTCTCCTTCATTTTTAGCTATTGTTTGTGTGGTCAACTCCACAGTTCCTCAGCTTGGGTATTTTTTTTTTTCCTCTTTGCATTCTACACTTTACGTTCAGCTCTGCATACTGCTTTTCATAAATTTTCCACTCTTTCTTTTTCCCCCTCTGGTAATCTTGGCTTAAGATGGTGAATAGTTTTACAGTCACATTTTGGTTTTTTGTTCCCTCCACACACATGTTTTTTGAAGTTTGATTTGCAATAACATTGGGCAGTTAGGGATGCCTGTGGGGACTCATTAAAGCCCTTGTGCGAGTTAGATATCTAACCTCCATTACCTCATAGTTTTGTTTAGGCACCTAATTCACCAAAGAGCTTCAGCGAAGCCGACAGGTCTGTCTGTCCTACACTTCGGTAACCCTTACCCTCGATCCATCATCTGCCGTTTCATCACAACGGGGCAGATTCTGCTCATACGTGTTGAATAGATCTTACTCGCAGGAGATTGTATGAAATGTACAGTTACAGAGTCAGGCTGAGAAATCTCCCTTATGAGCATTGTTGGATAACCTTTAGTCTTTCTGTGAATATAAAACCTAATATGAAGATCTACAGCTGATTTCAGTACACCTACGCTAGGCTGTGTCAGGAGAAATTGTATTTTTTTATTAAGACAGTGTGTTGAACATCATTCTACTATAGACTGAGTTTTAATGGCAATTTTTCATATTCTTTAGAAAGAAAACAGACAACTTTAAAAGCAAGAAATTTTTTCTGTAAACTTAAATAGTGGAAGGAGGAAAGCATGTAAATAAGGAGACAGCACATTGCAAATTAATGTAAACCTTATGGTTTCTCAGCAGAGTCTTAGAATTTTAGTACTTTTGAGTTTATTTGTATCCACGGTTACACTGAGATTCCTTGGAATATTTAATGCAGTGCATCATTTATTTATATTTAGACATAATGTTCCTGAGTGGATTAGATTTTTCCTTGTGAGTACACCATTTCAGGGGAAAATAATCAACGTTTACAGGGAAGTTGATATGAGCCATGATTTTTTACAGGAATTTAGATTTACGTATGAAGAAATATTGTACTCATAAAGCAGAATAGGGTAATTATTAACTTAAGGCTGGTTCAATTTTTAAAATCTAATTTGCTCTTCAGAACAAAAAGCTCTTTGCTGTGGGTCACAGGCAAAACAAAATTTTATTTTTCAGTAACCTTCCTGGATAACAGCTTTTAAAGTAAAAGAGGGCAGATTTAGATTGAATAGAAGGAAGAATTTTTTTACAGTGAGAGTGGCGAGACACCAGAACAGGCTGCCCGGAAAAGTCGTGGATGCCCCATCGTTGGAAGTGTTCAAAGTCAGGTCGGACGGGACTTTGAGCAACCTGAACTAATGAAAGATGTCCCGGCCCATGGCAGGGGGGATTGGACAGGGTGGTCATGAAAGGTCCGTTCAAGCCCAAACCATTCTATGATTTTTTTAAAACTAACATCTCTGAGAGATGAATACACCTCCTTCAAGAGCATTATGTGTGGATAATGGCTGTTGTTTTAAGTGGCTTAAGGCTATCACAGCTAATTTAAATTCTTTGCCTTTTGGTCAATGAGGTGCGGGTGAAACTGATTTGTGAAGCTTGTGTGTCCCTTGTAGCTTAGTGAGAAAAAAGAAAATAAAGAAAACCAAGCAGAATCCTATTTCTTGCTGTTTTGCCATTCTTTCAGAAAGTCATGTCATTAAGTATGGTCTACTGGACAGGAGAGCATCCAGTGTATTCATTAAATATCCCCGTATTAATCAGTAAACTTGAAGAAGCTGCTGATCCTTTGTTCAATTTGTTCATTGCTAAACGAGATAATATGATTTTGCTATAGCTGACATGCAGTAGAAAGTCCAGCCTTAACTAATTAGGGTTAGATTTTTAAATGAGCTAAGTGCTCAATGGCTTGTGTTTTGCCCATTCCAGCGGGAGCAGTTCAGTGGTTCTCAGGTATCCTCAACACCCAGTTGTTTCCACTAACATTCATGGGAGTGTGTTTGTAATTTGTTTGGAGGAGGTAGGGGGAGATTGGCCACTTCTGACATCATCTTACAATGTTTGTAAGATCTGAAACACTCTTCCAGATCTTTGGATCAAAGGTGCTGTTGAAGTGTCATTATATGTCCATCTTCAGAACAACGTAATATCATTACTGATGGCAGTTTCAGGTCCCAGTGGACGGTTCCCTAACTGGTGACAGCCAGGGGAGTGGCTAACTGCGCAGTGGAAAGACATTCCCAGTTTATTAATCAGCTTGCGTTGTAAGTGTTGCTTCTTACAAGGGCTTACATAAGTTTGAACCAATTGTTAAAATTTCATACTTCACTGATTAGTTCCTAAGAAAATAGACTTGATAAGCAGGAAGATGTCCGTTGCACAGGTTTTACACAGCCCTTCTCATTAAGAGCCACATCTAAAGCCCATTGAAGTTAGTAGGGAGTCCATTAGTTTTTCATCAGGCCTTAAAGCAAAAAAGACTTGGCTTTCTATAGAGGGGCATTTATCGGAGGAGGGAGGAGGATGCACAGATCCAATGAGCCAAGCAACTTGTGGTGCTGCTCTGTTGGCATTGCATGGGAGCTGAACTTAGTCCCTGAGTTTTAAGTGCAGGAATGTTGCGATGAGGTATTTTTGAGCTTTCTGCTATGAAAGAGAACATGTTTATTTAGCACGTTTGTCCTGGGTTTTGCTGAGGCCAGTCTGTGGGGCATCACTGATGAGGGGGCCTCTAGAAATGCAGAACCAGTATATCGTCTCATACCCGTTGCTGGCACGAAGGACCGTGACTGGGGAAAGTGAAGAAGCTCAGGGAGACGGGATTGACTCACCTATGCATTAATTGGTGGCTCCTATGTAGTCCCCTTTGAGCTCAGCTTTCAGCACGAGGAAAAGCCTGTGCTAAAGTCAGTGTGCTCCGGTTGGTACTGGGAGGGAGCAAGCTGTGGTTTGTATGACTGCAAAAAATCAGTAAAAATAAGTTACACATTTAGCATAAATTAAACTAAAACCTAGACAGGGAGTGACTCAAAGACTGTTATTTCAAATGTGGAATCTCCCTAAAATTCTTTTTGACCTGGATTTAAGAAAAAGAGATTTGAAGTGTTTATTTTGGGATAAATGGTCAGTGCAAAGCAGTGTATTAAGATTTGAATCTCTTTTTTTTTCATATTATATTCATTTATCTAAATCGTGAGTAACTGTTGTGCGTCGCAGTTATGTATTAATACTGACTTATCAGAATTTAATTTGTAATAGAGAAGTCAAAATAATCTATTTTAATCATTAAACCTGAAAATTACTTGGCACATACTAAAAAGTCTTCTGTTCAGCAGACCTCCTATTACTGTTTTTTTCTAAAAGTCAGAATTTATAATTTTATCAAGACCAGATAAAAGATTCGGTGACTAAAAAGAGCAAGTGATTTCATCACATTACAAACAGCCAGACATCGCTTTTCTGCAGTACTGAAAATTGAACAGCATTCTACATGAATACATTGTAGATTAATATGCTCTATGCCGTGTGTTTACTCACTTCCTACCTCTCAAGAGAAATGAAATTGAGACACTGCATCAGATTAGCTTTATGATAAAAGTATATATTTTTTATTAACTGCACAGTTCTTGAATATATTATCTCAGCATCCCTATTCAAGATGTTAATTTAATGGAACCACTTGAATCATGAGTGTGGTCTTTCCATGGGTAAGATAATTAAAGAGTTTGAAAACTAGGATTAATAAATCATTATAGCAAGTTTAGTTTCAATTAACATTATAAATGTTACTGTTTTAGCAAGTAATTGACATCTGATTAGCATGTTGCAGGGTATAGCTGTTTAGATATTAATCAAAGTTCTAAACCTTGCTTACAAAATTACTTAAAGACATGTACATAATTTTCCTTTATTTACATGGTAACTAAGCTTATCTTTTACATGTGTTTGCTCAGGGCCACAACTTGTAGCATATGCTGAGATTATTATTTATTAATTATAGTCAACGTTGCCAATATGATTCGAAAGTCCATGGGGCAACACATCTGCCTTTTTGATGCACACTGTGTAATCTTAACCATTAAGGAGGGTTTTTTAGCTCTGTGTGTGTTTTAGCTCATAGAACTACTCAGTTTTGTGTCTAGATCTGAGCACAACAGCAGCTTTATTTCGAAAAATGAATGAAACTAATTTGGTAGCAGCTTTACTTTGAAAAATGAATGAAACTAATTTGTGAAAAATATAGCGATGAGTCTTTCTGATGAGAAAGGTAATAAAAATGCAATGCATGCAAGCATATTTTCTACTCAGATCCAGTTATTTTGTGCTTGAGCAGTCTAAATTAAATACTATAAATTCTGTCCAAGAAATGTAAATACTATGACTTAAATCTAGCTGCATAAAAATTCAAGCTCAAAAGGAAAAGACACCTTTAAATTTAATCTTTTATATTTGAAAACATTGGGCTTTCCTACATATGATATGAAAGACCTTGCTTTAAAGACTGTTACGGTAATGCGTCAGTAGCAGAAGAAAAGAATATCGTTTCTTATGTTGGATACGAATCAGAAGGAAAAATGTTGATCTAAAGGAAAACGAGGGATTTATCTGATGTGAGGATGAGTGAAAATATAAAATCTCTCTCTTCTGTTAGAGATCCTGCACTCCTGAGACAATCAGTGCAGTAAACGGGGTATATTACCAGTGGCAAATCATGGCACGTGAAGGGCACAGAACCCTTAGTTCCCATGGAAGTGTAACAGTAAGGATCCTGCTGCGTGCAGTCATCAACAATGCATAGTCGGACTTCCAGTTATTCCTAAGGAAGTTCTGCAGGCATCCATGGGGAGGAGTTCACGTAGGCACTTGAAATCTGACATTTTGTTTTATATTTTTCAGTTTTTCTGTTCCTAGTCCTGACTGGCATGAATGGCATCGCACCAGAAGGCTAAGCTTGGGCCTCCTTTGAAGAAGGTAAGGGGACACTTCATCTCTCTGCAAGAATTCCACTCAGGAGACTGATTCGAAGTGCTTTGGCAGCCCTTTGAAGCCACTAAGGAGCTAGAGATCTACATCCAGTGAAGGCAATATGTAGAAGGTATTTGGGAAGAACTTTAGAGTGCATTTAGGATCTTGAGAGTCTCCTCAAGAGTCAACGGGCTTAATTCGGTGTAAAATTAGTCGTATTCAGGTTATGATCTGTGCTGGGCCTGCCAGTGACTTCTCTCAGACGTTGAGGAGCATGGTTCCCCTCAGATTCACCCAGGCAGTGGGTTCCCTGCACCCCGTGGACCCTGTAAGAAGTGAAGATAACCCAGCAGTGTGCCATAAAAGAAACATTCAGCCCCCTTAAGGCAACTAGAGCATACCACAGGCTTATTCCCCAAATTGCAAACTCAGAGCTGGCTGGATGAGGATCATTACCTCCTCCCCCAGCAAAGAAAACCAATTTGTCACATTTGAATGATTTACAGTGCAGTACTTCCCACGTGTCAGCTTTTATAAGCAGCACTTGGAGCAAAACAGAAGAGCCCAGCAGAAGTTCAGTAGTTGAACAAATCTCTCATCTTTACAAAGAATAAACAAAAAATCATTTCAAAATTTGAATGATATGGGAAATGGGGATTAACTAGGCAGTAAGTGAAAGCAAGCTACAGCCTCAAGCAAATTTGTAATTAGGTAAGTTACAAACACTTCAATAATGAGAAGTATAATAGAAATTCTGACAGGTCCTGTACTGGAGAGAGCTTGTGGGCACCATTGTAATAAATGAACAGAGATCTATTTGATTTTTTGTTAAAAGTGAGAAGCCCCAAGAGTTTTGTGTTACTTCATTTAGTGCTTCGTGAGGCTGTTTATATGAGACTTTCCCCTACATTTTAAATCACTTATTGCTGCTTTGGCAGTGTCTGTTAGGTTCCATTAGATTCATTAGCTCTTCTAAAGAGCATTGCTCTGTGGAAATAGCTGAAACAGCTGCCCTGTGTAATTTTGTTATTGCTTTAATTTACTCAGAATTCTGTTTTAACACTCCAGCTGTCAAATATAAAGAGGAAAAACCAATCAGTGTAAAAGCACTTTCTACCTTAGTATTCTTACGTGTACAGTTTGTGGGAAGATGTGTAAGAAAATAAGCAAATGTAGCTTTTTGTTATTTTCCAGGAGATTTCTGGGAGCTGCTAGAAATAGATAGCGCTTCTCAAAATGCCATCTATGGAGCACTTCTCTGTGGGGTGAGTTCTTCTGCTCTGCCAAACTACTTCTCTCACCCGGTGAAACATCTGTCAGTCTCCAAGCTGAGCTGCATTCTGTCCAGTGCCACTTGTTCATTCTTAGGTTTTGGCCAAATAGGGGTCACAAGATCTAGATATGTGCTGTGCTGGTGTCCTTAAAGCTTTTTTTGCAGGAACATGGGATAAGGTTTCATTGATTGTCTCGGTGGAGCTGCAGATACGTTGTTGAAAATGGGTGAATCCATTCTGTAAAGCTCCTCTGATTTGTTAAGAAAACTCTTCATGTGTAAAAATGTGTATTCTTGTTGCTTACGAGAATACAGAAGTGCTTACTTTTTATAGTCCCAACCAGACCATGCAGTGAGAAGATGCAGGAGATCTCCTGTTGTTGTTGAATACTGATTAGAACTACAAAACTGCAGTACAGGGTATAACGATGACAGCCACTCTGGCAGCAGCTCAGGCTCACTCTCTCTCACAGAAGCTATGTGAAGCTGACTGAGTAATGGCAACGTAAAATTTGGTTCCTTGTTACCAGTAACTTACAAATACAGCTACAAAAGGACTAAGTCCATAAAGGAATGGGCTTTTTTTTTTTTTTTTTTGGAAAAAGGAAGAGATGTGTTCTCTTCTGATACGTTTTTAGTGAAACGAGGCAGTCATCTTAAAGGGGACTTTAAGATGAGTCTGAGTCTAGCATTGCTCTGTTCCAGACTTGTGCCTGAAATGGAGGCAAATCATCTGTAGCAGTTCAGGGCTGAGTGAACAGATAAAAGTTTCTCCCAAAACTATTTTGAGTAGGTTGCTAGTAGGAGTCACTGGGGAAGCAAATCCAGGGAATATCTTCAGCTGATTAGAACAGTCTGTGTGTAACTTCTGGAGAGGAGAAATCATGCCTGCTCTTTTTATAAGCTTTACGAGGTTATCTAATGCAAATTGGATATTGGAAAATAATCAGGCAGATGTTTCCCTTCCAAAGGTATCTGGAAGAGGGAGTGAGACTTCCTAAAACTGACAGAGATGAGCCTCTTTTATAAATGTTTCTTGTTCTCAACTGGAGTATGGAGTAAAAATCATAGTGCGTGATCTGAATAAACGGAAGAATCTGATCATATATTTTGAACTTAATTTTTTTCTAAATAATATATGTGGGTTCTTTTATTTTAAGTTGAATGTTCTCTAGGAACTGGTTCAATAAATTGAGCTAATGTTTATATTGTTTAATCACATTCTATGCATTTTCTTGCCTGATACTTTTAAATAAACTGTTGTTCCTCTCTTCTCTCCTTTCCCAAAAAACCGACTTCCACAGAAATAGTTTGCTTAAGATCTGTGAAGACCTTAGAATTAAATAACATCTGTCAATGATGCCAACTTTTGTTTGGTAGCCAAATGATTTTCAGAAGTATAAGCTGTCAGCTTCAGAGAGGGACAATTTGCAGATAGTTATTGAAAATCAATATGTAACCTGCAAGAAGGTGAGATTTATGGACGTGGATAACTCTCTCTTTTAGTGAAACACCTCTAGGTGATGTACCTCGGAAGATGGTATTTGACAGTTGATTGACGTGAGCTTGGCACATGGAGTTGCTGTATTTTAGAGAAGAGGGAGCCACAGCACAGGAGCTATTGCTTTTCTCTTTTTCTTCTCACTGCTCTTCCTGTAGATCTTCCTTTTTTCTTTACCTTCCTTTTCATCTTTTCAGTGCACGCGCTGTGTTGGATGCTGGTATGGCAATACTAGATCCAAAAACAAGTGGCCACTTGGGAATTCCTGGTATTTCTTAGAATTTCCAACCTTTTCACTTTGGAATGCCAGAAATATATTTGTAGCACTATTCTGTTTCCCTGGTGGGGTTACCGCCAGGCTTTCAGGAACATCCAGGTTGGCTGGATGTCTCTGTCTCATTGTCTTTTCTTCTTTGAGTAATATAATTGGGAATAAGGTATTACGTGATTATATTTTGGAACATAAATAACGCCTTATATAAGTTTTTGAAATGAACTGCCCTGGAATATAAGCACAATATGTATGTCTACATTAAATACAACAAAATTATTAATATAAGCACTTCATGAATGATCAGAGAATCATTTCATTCATGTCTCAGTTATATTTGCCCTTATTTATTAAAGCCTGCACCTGTATTTGTTTTGCGTATTTCATGATGGCATTTTGTCTGCCTCTCAGGGCTGTGAGTGGTAGTGAATGCAGGTGGGCAAATTCCAGTCTGTTCTTCTCTGATATAACACATCAGGATCTGGTCAAGTAACTACACTTCCTCTATTTTCTCTTTTTGTTGTATATTAGCATTTCTTTCTCAATATCTGCATGTAATGAATCATATTTTACTCGGCTCTTGTCTGCCAGCTCTTAGCATTTGCTTATAGAGATATGACATTTTTGATCAACGCTTCTGTTGAGCCATAGTGTCTAGGAATACTATTTACATAGGTAACATGAATGGGAAAATACCTTTGTAAAGTTCAACTGTTGATAAACAAATACTAAGGTTACATTAATGTAAAACCCGAAAGCAAATTACTGGAGTAAAAACCATAACTCAGCGTGAAAACTAACACCAAAGGCTGGGATTTGCACTGTTATTAGAGGATGGTAAGTCCAAGTCCAGGATATTCTACAGTAGGGAAAAACTGAAATGCAATTGATTTCTTAAACTCTCTTGAATGTCTTAGTAAGACAGACTTGATAAAGGGCTTGATGGTTTTGATGTTGTCCATGGCAAACTTCCCTGGACTTCTGCGAACACTTATGTTCCATTGCTTCCTTTCCAATAGGCAGACTACCAGCGCTTTCTTGAACAAAATTACCAATTTAAGCACAACCGGTCAGTCATTGTGCTTAAAGTTGTCGTGTAGTCATTCAGGAGATTCGGAAAGTCCTGGAGTGCTAATCTAAAAAAGATACTGAGAAAACACTTTGATAGCAGATATTGCTCTTCCCCAGAGGGCTTTAGTCTCCAGGATGACCATTATCTCCATTACCTGAGTTTCAACCAATCCATTCTCTATTTATTCCTTCAAAATTAATTAGTGGCCTTTTTGGAAGCCATCATGTGATTTCACATCGCGAGGCCAGTGAATTAAGAACGCTACTGTTCTGCCTTCTTATGGGTAAATGCATATTTTCCAAATTATTAAGTTGACTTTAAAAGCTTTTTCCGGTATTACAGTGAAGCAGTCTAGAGAATACAGAGGCAGACCTTTTACTTCTCATCGTTAATGTCTTCAAATGTTAAACTTTATATTTCTGCTGTCAGATGCAAATGTTTATTTACGTCTTCCTCAATATCTGTCATGTTAGTGTCACTCTTTCCTTATTTTTTTCTTTAATTGCCTTTCAACATATAGTCTTGAAGATTAAAGGCCAAATACTTTCTTTCAAAGGTCATGCTTAACTGGCAGTGATGTTCATTACAATTTTCTGAAAGTCAACTCACTTGTCTTAATAGATGAATATGTTGTCATAGCATAAGTATGCAACGCAGCGGTAACTAGTATATTTTGTAATTTTCTACTGTGCAAGTTTCTAACATGTTATCTTTTAACATTACTTCATAGTCAGAAGAGCTACTTTACTACTCAATGCACTGAGAATTAAGGTTAAGGGATTTCTAGTGTGAACAATCCAGAAATGAATATGAACTTTAATCAAGTACTTGCATGGATATAAAACTTTTTTCCCCCAGTTCATTTATTTCTAAACAGACTAAAGGTGCTCAGCCCCTGGCTCAAGACAAAGCCTGCCTTTGGATTCTCTGTTTTGTTGGGGATACAGTATTTTTTCCCCATGCTGCTTGTTTCGCTGCTGCTTGCTGACAGCTAAACAAGCAGGCAATTGTGCAAAAGAAAAGCATGCCACTGAGAATTAGCTGCCTATGCTGTAACATTGTCCAGTCTTTGCTATTAGAATAAATTAGTGGGAAATCAGGTGGTAAACTAAATACTGGTTTCTTCAGAATTGCTGTTGCTGATAATCTCAGTATTCTTTGCAGCATTAGTTAATCACATCCCTTGTTTGCAATAAACTCCTCCAAGATTGTCAGAGGACAAATTCAGTATAGAAAGTTAAGATATTTAACACTGTAAGGGTTCACTGGTCTGCATGAATTGTGGAATTTGGAGAGTGTTAATTATCAATTCATGCTTGCTGCAAACTCATCTGTTCCCAGTCCTTTGGGATTCATGAAGTGTTGATCATAGTATTTTGTCACCATGAGACCAACTGGGGAAAAAATAAAAGCAGGGAACCCTACACGTGATGAACTGTGATTGGCATTTAGCATCTACAGACTCATCCTCTTTGAAAAGGAACTTCTGGACAAAAGGCAGTTGTGTAAGAATGCTATCATTCTGTGAAAATCAGGTAGTATTTTCTGATGAATTTTTGGGCTAAGAGTCTTTACTTACTTTACTACTGCTCAGCAGTCTTGTTTGGGAAGCACGCTGGTGCTTATTTTGTTAAGAAAGACAGTTAGGATTTAAACTATTTCTCAAATCATTTGACACTTTGAATGGACCTGGACATTTTAGTAGCTTTTTCTGGATACAGCCAGAAATGGCTCAACAGAGATATTTTATTTAAAAAGATTTTTGTTTACAATACAATAATTAGATTTAATTCTTTAGAAGGGTTCTTCATAGAAGGTATCACCAAGGAGTCTTCTTAAACATAACAAGCTGTGTTCAGTAAGTTCTTGAGCTTCTGTTTCTGGGACCGTCAGAAAGCTGTAAGGGTGATGCTTGGAGGATACCTTCAAATAGCATTTCTGTATGTCACATGTTCTGTTAAATGCTTTAACCACGCCATTAGTTTTTCCCAAATAACTTCAGCATTATGCCACATAGGGATAAACACTAATTTTGATGTCAAATAGGTCACAAAACTGAAAGGTGAAATTCCCCTTGCTTGCAAGTGTCAGCTTTGTAGACCATTTGTTTGTTATGCTTCCTTAAGAAATGCTGTTATTTAAAAAGAAAAAAACCTTTTGATTTTGAGCTTTTACTGAGGCAGAGCCTTTGTATTGTCCAGTGATTTCTATAATAATATATTTCATTCAACTTTGGTGAAAGAAATGTACATTTAAAATAATACGCTATTCTGAATCGATTTTCCACCTGAATGGGATAGGGCAAGAAAAAAAGTGTCCACTTCAGATGTGTCTTACCATCAATTTATAATACAACCGGCCTCATTGGTCTGCTGGTTTTGTTCATTTGTTGATAAGTAGAAGATAGGTGTCTTTCAGACAACGGAGAGAGACACCCCTAAAGAAATGCATAGACGTGAATATTTCAGAAGTGTCAGAGGTCCAATTCAGTTCCACGCTGGCGGGGTGGTGTATTTTGGAAGGAACACGGCTCTGTAGCACCTTCAGCCTATACCCTGGTACAGCTACACTTGCTGTGGGAAGAATACGTGATGGTCACCCACCTGACATATAATAATCACGCTGTTGTCTGGTTTGGAGGAGGAAGCAACCCGCCCCTTAGAAACACCTCTTCAGTAGCCAACAGTAATGGCATTGCAGCCGCTTCTCAGGTGTGTTCCAAGACCCATAGATAATATTCTGACGGCTTTCTTTAATAGATTTAGTTGTGTTGATCTAAGAGATATATGAAGGAAGTTCAGAGTCGTGGTTGCTGTGGAGCATTTGCTTCCCAGGAATACAGGAATGTGAAAACTTAAGCTGTTGAATGCATAACAAGTACTCTAGGAGAAGCATGAATTCATAGTTTGGACTTTTGGTCCTTATCTTGTGCTGAATCCTCCTGTTATTACATGGGCTGTATGAGCTGTCTATGCTCTGATCATCTCTAGTAAACTTCATAAATTCTTTTGACAGATGAATGCTTTGGTGTATTTATCTTATAGCTGTTATTGTTAATAGCAAGAAGATCTCTCAAAAGTTATGACAGTGTGATCATCATTGATAGTGCATTTTCTGCCATGAATTCATAGCTCTTAAAATCTGAGATGATAATGTTATTTGCTTGTATTATCTGTGACATTTTAGATGGCAATGACTAAGATCAGTGAACATGGGATATATTTCACTCCTGCCTCACTGTCAGTTGCCATCATTACTTTTATGCCCACTCTTTTTCTTTCTGATTTTTGCTCTTGCTGTTCTTAATGGCTCCTCTGGCTTGTATGAACTTGAAGCCAATCAACATTTTATGTGAGTCCAACTTGTCTCTTTTCAGTCATCTATCAGGTCAGTGTTTTAAACTACCTTTTTATTTTTCTTTTCTGCTAAAGTGGCGTATTTCTTCTGAAGAAATTTGGATACTGTATCTAGAAGGAGGAGGAGGAACCTGTTGTTCATGGTAAGCATTCTCAAAAAGGAATAGAAATGTCCTTTTAATGGAAAGATTGAGACAAGTGTTGGAGAAAAGAACTAATCTGAGAACTTATAAGTGATTCTTTCTAATATAACTAAAAGCTGTGTGGAGAACAATTTAGCAGAGGACTGTAATTATTTTGAATAGTGATATTTGGGAGAAAAATACCGAGTCTGGGAAAGATTGAACCCCAACTGAACTACTTAGCAATTTACATAATTTAAGTGATGCGCAGGAGACAACACATGTAGAAACACGTGGATAACTACTTTGTATATTTTTATTTTGTCTTTTTAATGATAAGTTTCTCAAATTAGTATTTAAAATATTTTAAAACGCATGATACTGTATATTCTGAGCATGCAAGATACTCAAGTACTGCATTCTCACTTTTATCATGTTTCAGAATGAGTTTGCAGTTCATCAGATGGCGGTAGTTTGGCACAGAAAACATGGATCTCAAAATTTGTGGTAGATGCAGGTGAAGGAAAAAAAAGACAATTGATATTGACAGTTAAAGTCTTACTCTATGTGACTGTGAAGGAAAGTTAAAAGGTAGATATCAGCAACTTTTTGAACTGTACAAGAAAGATTGTAATTGTACCTGGTTCATTATTCATCAAAGAATGAATCTGACAAAAACCTCAAAGGTAAGTGCATCTAGTCTGTAAAATGTCAAGACTGAAACAGCCATTCTGATAGTTATTGGATAATCTTTCTGCTACACACCTATATTTATTTATTTATACTCTCAATCTTATTTTTCATTTCCAATATACTATTCTTCAAAGAACCGTAACATTTCTTCAGGATGTTAGAGGATACTTGCACGGTGTCTGCAAGATACTCCTCAAAGTTTTTGAAAACCTTGATAAAAGAAGACGGAGCTACCGGATGCAATGGAGAGTTGTTAAATATTCCAGTGACTGTACAGCTGCTATTATTCTGACAGGAATATGTCTGGCTATAGATCTTTATCTCCAGATTATGGTGCTTTCTGTCTTGTGTGTGATACCACTCAGGGCTGCGAGGAGGGATTGTTCAGTCCTTTCACAATAGGTCAAGACACAGATAGGAAACACAATGGGGGAGTCCCAGCTCATAAAACTTTCATTCACAATGACCTGACAGTTGATGATTTATCAGATTTCAGATCAGACACTTTCATATTACTGTGTGACTAAGTCTTTTGTAAACCATGTGTCATGCTGCTGTTTCATCAGAGCTAATCTACAATTTCATATGTTTCTTCTTGTATCTGATTTATTTTTTCTATGTTATATTTCAATAATTTTTCTGTAATTACTTCAGATGGGGAAAAATATAGAAAGGGGAGATTTTATACTTGCTAGAGCACAAATATCTTTGACAGTCTAGAGTCAGGAGATCTAGCATGATTGTGGATGGATGAAAAGTGTGTGACTAGGGGAAGAATGGCTAATGTGTAATTTATTGTTGGTCATACAGTCAGTTGTCTACACTGACTCAAATACTGTTCCCAAATCAGAAAAAGTAACATCAGCAAAGAATTCAAGCTGCTTCGTTTGGATCTCATTTTTCCAAACCTCATAGCTTGAACTGAGGATATTTGGGTTAACCTATAATCAAGTGTGGGTGTCAATCAAGACACCCACAAGGATAAAAATTTGAAATTCTGGGAGCTTGTGGATTCATTGATGAATATAGAATTTAGGTCTGGGATCTCCTCTAGTTTTATGGCATTGTCAGCCATGCTGTACTTTTCAAACTTCAATTCTAGGTTACAGTAGCCTTCATTAATTATTTTAGAACAGTTTTTGTGCTTAGTTGGAAATCTATGTTAAAAATAATTCATTAATTTTCATGTATTTTAAAATCATATACAAGCCAACTCGATGGATAGTAATTACTAATTTAAATGCTTAAATAACTTAAAACACTTTAAAGGAAGAGGTAATAAATTGTAAATTCTGAAGAAAAATGACATATGGATTCTTTGGACATCATTTTTTTCCTTGGCAGAAAATGCAACAATTGCAATCAGCCAAAAGAGAGGGATATAGACTACGAAAGGTTGAGATAGCACAAATCCAACAAGGTGAATTAAAAAGAAAAAAGGAAGCATTTCCAAATTTGCCTGGTTGGATGGTTAAACCGGTATACATAGTACATTGTGCATTAACCACACAGTTTCTTTTGTTTGTATCATGCAGAGCCATGAAAGCCAATTTAGTTTTTAAACTAGATCAATTTTCTTTCCTAAATGAGCTGAGGTAGGGTCACTCATCAGTAAACCTCTGTCAAACAATCTTTTTTTAAACTGTCCAGCTCTGCTCTTTAATGGCACCATTTTGAATTAGACCTTAATGTTATGTCACTTCAAATTAGTGGCTTTAGTTTGAACGTGGCCATAAAGAATATTATCAAGCCAGAGTAAACAGTTTTCTATCAAAACAAATCAGTCTAGGTTAGAAACAGCAATGTCACTGACACTTTTGTCTGCTTGGGTTTTATTGTATTATGGGCTGTATCTTTTTAAACGGAAGAAAAGCAAATGTATGTCTTAATGTTACAAAACTATTGTTGTATATTTAACATAATATATGCAGAAGTGTAAAAAAGTATTGCCTCATATTGCTTTGCATAGTTCTCTTTTTCTGGTTTATCCCGTCATTTCAGAGTTCTTACAAACCGGGTCCGTGCTCTGCCCCTGCAATCAGCAGCTGTTACATAGCCATGCTCCGTAAGCGTATACTCGAGGTAGTTCACTCCTTTTTGCCCCAGTTTCATTCAACCCATCAAGTCGCTCTGTGTTCTGACAGGCAACTCAGTAGCGCTATGCCAGATGTCACATGAATCACTGGGGCTTTCTTAATGTCGTTGTTTAGTTGTAGGAAACCTGGTGACATCTTTCTCTTGCCCAAATAGCATCTCTGTTTATTTTCAGAGACATCCTAAGATTAATGCGTGTATACACACATAATCAGATATTGATTTCTGTGCAAAATGTTTGTAATTTACTTATGGGAGAAATAATTTAAAGCCGTTTTCCCAGGGATAGTTCATTCTAAGGGATGAGTTATTGGTTTTGGAATTCTGTATCTTTATGTAGTGAAATCCAACTGAGAATGGTCGTGGGTGAGTTATTTGCCAGATGGCAAAATTTCGTCTCCTACTCAAAGTCGATGGTTTATGTGCACTTCCTACTACATACTGCAGGGAAAAAAATCTGTAGGACCTGCAGTTGGCAACTGGCAGTCAAGGAAACAAAATCAGCTGAATTGCCATTTGTCCCTCTAAATAGTCGCTGGTAAAATGAACAGAGCCGTTCTGAGCTGTTAGCAAAATAAGGGTTGGAATCAATGGAAATCAAATGAATGTGATTTTGGACTGAACATCTATTCCTTAATAAGGCAGAACTATATGGAACTGGGATGCAATTAAAAATACATATAGCATCTGATCCATCCGAAGAAAACAAAATCGATGTGAAAATCTAGTTCTTAACTGTATAATTACCAATTATGGTACTGCCTTACAGAAGAAGAAGGAGCCAGCTGTTACATCACTCGTCTAGAGCTTCAGTAGCTCAAATCACTCTGTGCTGTATTACTGACTTGAAAATTGAAAAAAATCATAGAATTGTTTGGGTTGGAAAAGACTTTTAAGATCATGGAGTCCAACCATCATCCTAACGCTGCCAAGTCCACCACTAAACCATGTCCCTCAGCACCACACCTACCCATCTTTTAAATCCTTCCAGGGATGGCGACTCCACCACTTCCCTGGGCAGCCTGTTCCAATGTTTGATAACCTTTTCTGTGAAGAAATTTTTCCCAATATCTATCCTAAACCTCTCCTGGCACATCTTGAGACCGTTTCCTCTTGTCCTATTGCCTGTTACTTGGGAGAAGAGACCAACCCCGAGCTGGCTACAACCTCCCTTCAGGGAGCTGTAAAGAGTGATAAGTGGCTGCAGCCTTTTCCCCAGGCTGAACAACCCCAGTTCCCTCAGCTGCTCCTCGAAGACTTGTGCTCCAGACCCCTCACCAGTTTCACTGCCCTTCTCCCAACACCTTCTGCCCAACACCTCAATGTCCTTCTTGTAGTGAGGGGCCCAAAACTGAATGCAGTACTCGAGGTGGGGCCTCACCAGTGCCGAGTACAGGGGGATGATCTCTTCCCTCGTCCGGCTCACCACACTGTTCCTGATACAGGCCAGGATGCCATTGGCCTTCTTGGCCACCTGGGCACACTGCTGGCTCATGTCCAGCCGGCTGTCCACCAACACCCCCAGGGCCTTTTCTGCCGGGCAGCTTTCCAGCCACTCCTCCCCAAGCCTGTAGCGCTGCATGGGGTTGGTGTGACCCATGTGCAGGACCCAATCAGTGGCAAAAATTGCAGAGGAAGAAATGAACTTGTCAACTTTTAAATGGAATTATTTTAAACTTTTTTTTTCTATTTACTTTTGAGCCCTATGGAGGATATAACAGAGGTTCAAGAAAAAACAAACTTTATATGGAAAAAAATAGGGAAGACAGTAGTAAGAAACAGAAATTGTATCTATATCTTGCTGCTGACTCCAGATCTGGAAGCATGGGGGGCAGGGGGACTGCAGTGCGTATGCTCCAGATTTTGCTGTGCAGAGACCATTCACACGTGCAAACGAGGTATTACAGTTGTAAAAGACCGTGTTCTGCTGAGAAGCGTATCAAGAGGTAATGTGTGGGAACTCAGACATACCTACACTTCATTCTAGACCTGAGCAAGCACGGAAAAACACATGGCTCCATGCAATACGAAGTGAACTTTCAGATTACATCCCACCAAATGCCTTGAGGACATCTGCAGTTTGCTCCCTTAAGCCCTAGACATCCTTCTCTCTGTTCCTGCTGGAACTCTCCTGTGATTTGCTGATTCCATAGATTAAACCCTGCAAGACAGTAATGGTTTTTATTTCTGAAGCTGTGATTTATTGTGGCCACATTCAGCAATTCTAATACAAGTAGGTCTGATGTCATTAAATGTCTGGAATTTGTAGATACTTTGAGAATCTGATCCAAATAAACCTTCAAGTGTCGGGATGGTGGAATCAGGGCAAAAATATTACTCATGGTTACACTGGTGAAATCCACAGCAACCTATTGATTAAACTACGATTACACTGTGTAACTTAACAGAATTTGGACAAAGTTGTTTGAGATGGGACCCCGAGTCAACCAGAGCTTTGGGGTGTTTATAATTTGATCTTTTACCACAATGAGCTCTCAAAAAGACCAGAAGAGCTTGTAAAACCAAAATAAATAAATAAATAAATAAATAAAAGAGAGCAGACAGCTTAATGAGAATATGAAGTTAATTGACTGTACAGGGGAAACTCAGCAGGAATAGGTAAGATTGAATACAAACAAAATGGGTTTTAAACCAAACCAAACTAAACATTACCCTGTCTGTGGGGTCTAGCAGATCAGGACAGGTCATGAAACCTCAGCAGCTTTATACACCGCAGCAAGCTTGCAATACCTATTGTTAAGGATCTCCAAGATCCATTTGTTTACCAAAATGTTGGAGAAAATAGACATCCTTTTTTACTATGTGATTTTAGTACCATATGATTCCTCTTAGGAAGTCCGGTGAAAAAGAATAATATGTGATGCCTCCTGGAGAGTTTGGAAAAGAGAGATGTAACACAAAAGTCTGGAAGACGTTCCAGTGATGCAAGAAAGGTACAACCTTACTGTCACTGTTTCTAATTAACAACAACCTAACTGTTACTGTTTCTAATTAACAGAGGAAAATATAGCACAAAACAGTACAAATAGCAGATGGTTATAAAAAGGCATAAAGAAAACATGAGCAGCATGAGACCTGATTTTTCAATAATTCTAATTGTGCTAGAGATATTGGACAGCGCTGCTTTTTCTCTCGGTAAAACTGAAGCGACCAATGAGAGAGTGAGAAAGAGAAGAGTTAGCAAATTAGTTTCACCAATGAACTTTGTGTGGAATATGTTAACATTTTGGAGATGAGATGAATGATTTTATTAAAGATGTGAGGATGCTTAAGAGCATATTTTAGAGCCTAATGTTAATATCTTTTGCTGTCTTGAGTCTTCCATTTATATTGGTGCCGTGCTTTGCTGTTGTGTGCTTGAAAATAACAATAATGTTTCAAATGTTATAAATTGATTAGTCTCTCTCCTTACTCTTTTATTTAATGTATTCTACATCTGGTATGCATATTCTAGGAAAGGGAATGGTGAACTCTTACAAAAAATAACTTTACAATTGCTATGACTTTTATAATTTTCACATAAATAAGATCCAAGATTCATATTTTCCAGACTACGTAAGAAAATGGAAATCCAAACTATGAGAATGCAGTGGAAACGAAATACCAGTTTCTGACATCTTTTCCCGAGTCTGTTATTTACATCACAAACACCAGCATAAAATAACACGAAGAATCATGTGAAATGGTACGTGTGTTCGCAAAGTCTGTTTTCTATAGCAAGGTTGATGTCCTGGTTTGAGGTAACCCAGCCTTGAATTCTGGCTGGTCGGCTGGTTTCAATAGGTCAGACTAACAGCTATTTTTGATGGCTGATATTAAAGCAGTTGGTGGTCTTGGACCTGTTTTGTGTCATACAAAACATTCCCCTAGCACTCAAGATTGGAAAAAAAATCAAAGGATTAGATGGGCAGAAGGTTGCCCTCACTTTTTTCAAAGGCTTTCAGGTGCTGTTGTTGTTAGGTCCATAGTGAGCTGTTGTCAAAGCCGTTGTGCCCGTGATCACGTTTCCCCATCACTGCTTTGGGTTTTTTGCTCCTGTGCTTGGGAAAGATGCTGGGTTTATATTTTTTTTTCTCTATCTCAGAGTTGCTCTGTAGGAATTTGTTGCAAAGGAGTAAAAAGCAGCTCCTTGTGCTTAAGCATTCAGGGTTCTTACATAGAGTTGTTAAATTTAACAGTTATGTGTACATCAAATAAGTACATTAAATAGCGCTTTTAAAGATCAGATTTCAAAGGCTAGGAAACCCATTCGTTTTAGTGCCGTTTGCAACTGATTATGATGTATTGTACTTAGGAATTATAATGGCTATGAAAAGTGGAAAACTTTTTAATAAATACAATCAAGTAAAATTCAGAATATCTATATAATATGAATTTTTCAATTATTTGCATAAAATGTAAAAAAATCAAACTTCTGAAGAAAAATTCTAGGGGAAAAATCAGAAGTGCTTAGTTTTTGTATTTTTTTGATCACAAGGAATATCTCAGTAGTATTCAGACTACACTATTTTGTTACAATCTATTTATTTACATTGCTTTTAAAGTGTCCAACATGAAATTGCTTCTCCCTGGAACCCTTGCCTAATGGGAGCAGCAATTCAGGTGCACCTAAGAAAATTCACGTTACGTGATGGGAGATCCTGTTCGTCAAGGACAGATGCTCATATAAGGTAAAGAGGAATAGAGGTGTACTACAGGTCCGTGTGGCAAGGCTTTGCATTTAGTAATATTGTGCAAAAATAGTGGGAAATTAGGACTTCCCCGATGTTTAAATCACGCACAAGTTGTTTGATATTACCGTCAGTTATTTTGTGAACTACTGTATATGAAACTGTTTCAGAACTACCAGACTTTTCATATGAAATAATTTCACGGAATTTTGACAACTTGAGTAATATTTAAATAGAGAATTTCAAATGGTTATCAGTGGAGAAACTTTCCAGAAAGTGTTATTTTTTTTAGGACTTTTTAGGTTGCCTTATCTCTCTGCCTTGCTTCTTTTCCTGCCAATAGTTCTAAGTATAATGTTCAACTTTAATTCTATGTAGTGGTCAGTGTTCAATTCTACACCTTCATCTCCATCAAGCTATCTGTTATGGTTTTGCTTTTGCAATATTTGTTTCATCAAAATGTATTTTCTGTGCAAGTGAAGAGGTTTTAATTCTTTGCTACAGGCCATTGCATGGTGGAGATGACATAGCTTTCAGATGACATAGCTTCAGCTCTGGTTTTTTACAGGTTTTAACAGAAGAAGGTCAGACCTAATTACATTTCCTCACAAAAAAAAAAAAAAAGCAGAAGTTTTAACTTGAAAGCAGTGGGAAAAGGCTTGCTGGTGCATATTTAGTCATTTAGGGAAGAACTGGTATTTTGTCATGTCAGTTTCAAGATGGATGTTTCCGGTTGGGAATTCCTCAAGTTTAAGGAAATGGTTACTAAAAGATGTTTTGATTTCAGCTGGCATGGAGATAAAGTGCCAGATATAAAATTTATGGTTTAATTTATTGTTTTTAAGCTAACTATCTTAAAGTATTTAATTCATATCTGTGCATTTTACTACATTTCATAGCAGTGTGCTTTTATTGCTGGACATCTTTTGATTTCCCTCTCTTTCTCGGTGTACAAACACAGATGTGAGGTTCTTAGTTAAAACTCCTTAAAATGGTATTAACTAATATACATTAAATATAGTAATGTATATATGAAAAGGTAGTAAAGCAGTAGGCAAATTCTAAGATAAGAAGGCTTCCTGAGATGTGTCATACTCATGTGGAAATACAGAGTATTTGTGCAGTGTCCCTGCTTTCCCAAGTTCCAAAATGCTTTTAAATAACTCATTTAAATGAGTTATCCCAACACCACCATCTGTGAGAACAGAACAGATTTTATTATTCTTGGTGTATCATGTAATGGCTCGTCTTTGCCTTTAAAACTGTCAAAATATTCTGACAGGTGAGGAATCTGGTTCCAGCGGTTTCATGAGTTCATAGAAGAAAATTACTCAGTTGCTCTTGTCAGAAAAGGTCCATTTCTTTACTTTCAGTTGAATATTCTTTGCTATAGTTGATGGAGAAATATATTCCTTTTTTTTATTAATTTCAAGGAAGCTGTATTCTGTTTCATACTTTAACGTTCTGGATCTTTTCTAAGTCGAAGAAAAAATACCACCTGCTTTTCTATATTTATACCACTCTTATAAGCATTAATCTAAGCAAACTTCTGTGGATTTGCTCCCTTTCTGCAATTAGCGACTGTATTCAGGACAGTGCAATCGCAATTAAAAGCACAAATGGTTGTTTTAAAGTGCCTGTTGTCAGGCACAATAGAACCTATCAGCAAGAAAACATGGTTGAGTCTGAAAGCAATCCACCTGGCTGTGTTTCACTTCCCATATGGGATTATTACTTTGCACATGATTGCCATCCCAGTCAATCTGCACAGTATTTGAAAACGTCGGGGGAAAGATGCAATGGTTAATGGTGTTATTAGGACCAAATTGCAGATTTATAAAAAGGCAGTTAATTGTTTATTAGAGTTGAAGAGAAGCAATGTGAATGCTGCAGTACATGCAATGACTTAATAAGAATGTCTTTAAGGCAAGTCGTACAATACAAGATCTTCATATGTATAAATTCATATGTTTCCTTTATTTGCATTATCTTTTCTAAGCAGGAAAAAACTAATTAGGATCACCTACCTGAAGGAGAAACAGGATAGTCAATTAGGAGTCATTCTATCTATCTCATCATTGGCACCTGCAAAACGTAAAGCAAATCAGCTTTTTTAAATGATGAAAGCAGATTATGGACATGAGATTTGTAATTCTCAAGAGCGCACTGGGAAGCAACATCAGGTAAGCAGCAGGACAAATTTATGAGCACTTTCAAGATAGTGTGTACCGTCATTGTAGTGGGTAAAAATATTTCACACGGTTATGACTTAGCAATAATTTAAGATTTATTAATGGTCGGAGGTAGATCGAAAGGTTGAATTGTAGCAGTGTTTAACCATTAACTAATTTAAGGATTAACAAGGTGATTCAGTAGAATACTTAAAATATCGACTTCATTACAGATTCAAAAATGACAAGATTCACACTAACTTACTGCAGGACATCCTAAATCAAAAAATACGTGTGTATATATGTGTAATCACAAACATACCAACCCACCCCATTCAAGGAGTCGCATAGACACACCCGGAGTCCTTAACTGCTAGGACCAAGGTCCCTTCCCAGTGGGTGACTCCAGTGAGCCGATGGGTGCCCCTTTCGACTCCTCGCACACACAGACAGAAAAATTATTTGGATCCAGTGAAATATATAGACACCCACACTCGTGAAGCCTAACTTAAACACATAGATAGGTAGAGAGGTGGATGAGAAAGGCTAGTTTGTAGTTAAAATTTCCCTCTTCTCAAGTTTAGAGTAAATACTCACAGTGTATCGGCATTGCTTAATGGGCGATAGTTGAGCCTTGAGAAGTTTGACTTTACCCTGGTCCTTCGTTATGCCTGAGCTGTGTCCCAACTCAGGGGCGATGCTGGTCACAGCCCGCTGCGAGCCAGGAGAGCTCAAAGGGTCTCGCTTAGGGTTGCTATTTGCAGGGTCTGAGATAATCAGGTACTTTTCTGTTCCGTCGATACTCAGGCAATGAAATATTCTGGTACATTCCACCAGTTACGCAGGCCCAGAACTTGTTAGATCTTGAAGCTCTGGTATCACCCCCTTTGGGCCACGATCCAGGTACAGGCGTAGTAGGCTGTCAGGGGATGAGCGATTGTCATTACCGTTCCCAAGCGACAGGGGACACGGGCCCCAGGTGCATTTAGGGGGGTGCCATGGTGTTCTGGTCCGTCGCCTTTCGCAGTTCATGCCTGACTTAGGTTAGGTGGGTATGTGGGACGGGTGGGGGGACATTGTGCCAAGTACCAGGTGGCCCAAGGGGGGGGTGGAGCGAAGTTGCACCACCACAATCATTAATATGATTTAAAAATGCACGTGAGGGTCTGATAACATGTGAAGAATGTGGTTTTATTATCTGTGTATGTGTAGGTAGTGTCTCCCGCTAAAATCAGAGCTACCCTAGAATGGGTGGTGGTAGCACCGTACAGGCCACCCCTTACACGGACATACTTGTGATTTTATGTCTCCCACTCAATGCATTTGCTGTTTCCATGTGAATATCAGTCGTGTTGCATCTAGAGGGCGAGGGTAGAATGTCACAGTTTGTCATCCATTTCTAGTTACCTTAGTACTATTGTTGTTTGAGAACCTTGGAAGGTCGTGCAAAAATTATATAATAATTATTATTAGGAGATAAGGAAGTCTTTTTGCAGACAACTTGAAGAGGGCTGCTTTTGAAGAGAGGAGTATGCATCATATTGTAAAGTAATAGAACTATTTTCTAAACTAACTCATTATTGTGAACGCATTAACTGTAGCATAGATTTGGTCTCAGTCAGGTTTTTCTACAATTCTCCATATGTCATAAATTGCCTAGTGACATTTTCTGTACAACCTAGAAAATTGCCCAAACTAGTAAAGTTAATGCTACACATCGGGTACACCTACTCCCTTGATCCCTTTTCTACACCTTCTAAATGCAGAGAAGTTTGATGGTTTGCACTCCTGCACAGTTATCTGTCTTTTTCTCCAAATGCTACAGCACTGGCCCCCAAAAAAAGTAGTAACTTTTTTAATGTGCAATATGTTGAGTAGGTGTTTTGCTGAAGTACCAGCACATTAAACAGTCAGCACAGTCCCATTTAAAATAATTAGGATTAATTTTCTCTAGCTCTCATGAAAACAAAAAGAAAATTATGTACAGGTACCTATGCAATGCCAACTTAAGTATGATCGACTAAAGTCATTACAGTTAATTTAATTTAAACAAATATTAGCCAAGCTTTGCCAATGTGACAAGTGACTTTCAGTTCACTATTTTTGCAAGTCCAAGTCAAAACACATCTTTCTCCTCGTAACGAGCTGAGCACTTTTCAAAATGGCTGATGCACGTGGTAAGAGCATTTATCACTGTGAAAAACCTTGATCTGAGAAATTTACAGATAGCTTTTGAGACCCACACAAACCAAACCCTATCCAAAAATAAGACAGGTTTTAAAAATGAATGCTGGTATTTTCAAATATACCTAGGCTATTTATAACATATTGGATGATTATTTAAGAATTCATGTAAGCAAATTAATTGCTGAGTTCAAAATTTAATAAAGTTCAATTGAAATAAGCAGAAATATTGAAATAACGCTTGGAGGGTTTGATTCTTGGTTAACGGAGATCTATGTGGTTCATATATTGTTTTGATAATGTAGTATCTTTGGAATAAAAAAGCTTTAGATAATTTTAAATAATAAACAAAAGTAGTAATTAGGAAGGAGTTGGAGACTTGAATGCGTGCGTCAATCTTTTCAAAATTTAAAATTTGGAGGCTCCTTCTTTCCTTGTCCTTTAAAATAGGAATAAACATCTTCTGAAGGGCTAAGAAAGAGTATTCAGGGATCAGAGGAGCTGATTAAATAAATATCCCTGTACTGTCTCAAAGAGTGAGAAAAAAATCCGTGATCTTTTCTGAAGCACTGATAAAAAGCTTCCTGGCTCCTTGCCCCTAAATTTGAAAGTTGCCCAAATTTTAAATTTAAGGTGCTAGCGCCAATAGTTGGTGCCCATGAGCCCAAAATTGCTCTAAATTTCCATGCGGCATACAGTAGAAAACATGAATGATAAATGATGGTATAAATAGACTAGTTAAAATTGCAAACCAGACTAATTAATTAATAAACTGGCAGCTTAGAGTTTGAGATGTCAGTTACAAAGATGAGAGAGAAAACAAATGTTCTCTTTTCCCCATTGCCTGTACTAGAGCAGTGTCCAATACAACAACTGAAAATCATTCTTAAATGGGAGTCTTCATCTTTTCATAAGCTGCACACAGCATCGCTAGATGTTGTCAAATGTATTAGAAGCCACGATGCCAATTATTTTTTGCGATTCCCCATCTTTTTTATTATAGCAATGTAAAATAGTCTCCCTGAAGCCTGATTTTATTTTCTTAGCCTTTTTCAGCATTAGGGTCAGGGGGACTGGTGACACTCCCTGTAGCGACGTTCCTGGAGAGCAGTCAGTGTCAGCAGTTCTGTTTTCTTGCAGACTGCATCTCCCCTTTGCCTCCCACCATCCTGTTATTCCTCACTACAGCAACAGAAACAAATCTACCGTCTGTCACCAGCGTCTAGTTTGTCTCCTAACAGTGCTTCTTTTTTGCTGTTCTTGTCTCCTTTCCCGCTGCTTCCTTTATAATTTCTCACTGATTTCTATTCCGCCCTAACTTAATACTGTTATGTCAGGAGACACGAGATGGCCCTGTTACTCATAGTTCTACAAGTATTTCTCCGTGTTCAGGTGAGATTTGATTTTTCCCCGAAAGGCTGAAATGTATTGTTAGTCTGCTAACTCAGTAGTCACTGGAGAGAGGCAGTGGTGACTACGCAGAGAATTTTTCTCCCCCTTAATCTCTCTTATTAGAATCAGATCTTGGAGGAAGAATCAGTTCTTGCTGAGAATGAGGCTTTTAGTGATGCAGGATGAGATCTTGGGGTGGAAGGAGCGAGGCAGGTATCTGCTGCGAATGATTTATTTATATTCTAGGCTTGATATATATTTGTAAATAAAAGCAAGCCATTTTTGCCTTAGCTGTCTGCATTTGCCATCTGAGCTTGTGATACACGTACTGCATGTGTGCATCTAAAACGTGTCATTTCTGCTTGTTGGCCACAGCAGCTGAGTCAAATGCACAGAGTCCGACTGGCGACGCAGCTCCTACAGAAGGAGAAGCTTTCAGGGTAATGCCATTAATTGCTGATCTGTGTGTTGCTTAAAGCAGAACTGCCTATTCTGCAGTCCTTCCAAGGAAAGGGGTAGCATCAGTGATGCTGTTGTAACTACCACCGTAAAACACACTTGGCAATTATAGGAGGTCATCTTAAAGGATGTATAAATAACCAACATAAAAATTCCTGGCACAAGAACTCTCGTGCTCATTGTTTGTTTTCTTGACATACATACGTATCTATCCTACGTGTTCATTGCTGTTGTTAAGATCCACGCACTACAAGGACAGTTCTCAAAGGCCAGTTCTTGGCATAGGTAAAATTTGGTAGGAAGGCAGTAGGGCAGGTATACACGTTTCAGCTGTCCGGTGCCATCCATCCAGTGCAGTTCTCTAGAAACCCACTGGGGCAAAGCGTTCCCTAAAACACAGGTTTCATACCAAAAAAAAATCACTCCTAGAGCTGAATTAACATTTTGTCTTTCCTGGAAAAGTTTGCTTTTCAATTCCTTTTTCGACCCTAACCTACTATATAGCACTGACTAATGCCCGAGGTGCAGCAGCGACTTTGACATCAGGACATTTATCTGAACTTGTGTCCGCCTTCAGTTATACCATTCTGCTAGAGGTAATGATACTATGATTAAAGGGCCTTTGTAGATTTCCTGTGTCATCTGAGAAAGGCAAATGTGTATAAAATCCTCCTAGAAGGCCTCGCTGGCGGCAGCTCTAACCTTGCTGGGGATCTGGGCCGGCAGGCAGTGCACGCCTTTGTGTGCTGTGGGGCAGGCTTTGTGCTGGCGTGTGCCCAACATTACCACCTCTGCACGGTGCGAGACGAGAGTAATTTGGGGCAGGACTTCACTCAAATGACCCTTAGCCAAGTTGTGGGGGATGGACCCTTCTGTCCTCAGGGGAAGAGCCTGCCCAGAACCAGAAGCCAAGCACACGGTGCTGAATGCCTTCTTCAGTCTTGCATTCTTTCTTCCCCTCTCTTGTACGGTCATTCAGGCTCATCTCTGCTGTCTATCTGTGAGCAGGGGTCTCAACTTGCACTTTAGCCAAAACTAACAGGAGAAAGCAAATTTACTCACTGACTTGAAGCAAACTTCAGAGCATGTTAAGGAGGGAAAGGTTTGGGCGTTTGCCATCTAATATCCCCACATCCTTGTGCCCTTCCAGCACCTCCTCCAGGATTTTCCAGTGCTTCGGAGGCAGAAGACTGACAGAAGCCATTTTAACACCAGGTCTCGGATGTTCTGCATCTGGACAAACCAGCTTTACTCAGTCGTCCCTTCTCAGCTCTCTGGGCTTTAGGTAACATAGAAAACTATTCTCGGTCCCATCTTAAGGTCCCGTTTTTTTAACGCTGCAGAATAACCTGTACAATTGGAATCAATGTCCAGGTCTGTTGTCTAGCATTTTTCTTTCCTTTTGGAGAGTGGTATAAATATTAATAGCAGTAACCATGGATATTCTCTTTTATCTGACATGGTACAAAAGAAGAAAGCTTCTCCAGATCAAATTGACTATTGATCTTGATGTGTCTATTTGTGCAACTACTGTCACCGTAATTTCAACCCTATAATTAAAAAAAATATTGAAGCAAGGTAATCTTATTCAAACTCAAGAACAGTAAAAAATAGATGAAACATGATGGATGAACTTATTCTTCTGTCTTATGGAACAAGGGTTAACTAGGAGCCAGAGACGTTAGTACAGGGTAAAATCAGTGTTAAAGTAGTGTCAGCCCTTGAATTTGTTGGAAGTGAAAAAAAATCTTATGTATTGTGAGAGGAATTACATTTCTGCTAGGAGCAGGGGCCTAAAATGAACAGACCTGAAACAGGAAAATTATTTGGAAATGAGCAAAGGCTTGAGCAAGACCTAACTGTGGTTATTTTCTCTCCACATCCCTCATGTATAGTGACTATGTTTTGTTTAATAACAAGGACAAACAGTATTTTAACACAGCTGTTCTCTCACTTTCATTTTGCTGCAAATAAAACCATTAAACAGACTTTCTCTTGCTACCAGCTCTTTCCATGGTAAGAAGAAATGATTGCCCCCGTACGTTCTTGTCTCTTTTCATTTCAAAGCATAATGATCTCCCCTGGATGCTGAATGGGTAAAAGATGGAACAGAATGTTTTTAATGCAACTCTGATTGACCTTTATGTTCACCACGCTGTCTGGCTTTAATTCTTCTTAGTATTGCATTAACATTTGTTGAATGCATATACAATTATATTTGTTGAAAATTTTGTATACAAAGAATGCTTTGCTATAGACTCTGGTCTTCAATAGAAATGGAATGTTTTGATGCCAGCCATGAGGATTGCAAATCTCTGATTATGGGATTACATTTGCTGCAATCAGGACTTTTTTGTGACAGAATATTTTTAGTTTTCCTGCGTGTTTTGTCTCCCTGCTCTTCATTTGTGAATATGTTCCTTCTCTAAATTTCCTTCTTTACTGAGTTTACTGCACAAAGAACTTATGAATGGGTGAGACATCCATTCATATCTTTTAGCAGCATGTATTCAGGCTGCGTCTCCTCTCATTCTTTGTAAGGAGAGATTCATTTTCTGCTATTGTGAAAGTGGAATTAATTCTTAGATTTATGGTTTTTAAGCATTTGTTGTTTGAGAGCATAAGCGCATAAAACAGTTGTGCAAACTGAGCACATCTGGCTGCATCTTTTTCTTTGGTCTCCCTTAAAAGGACGTCTTGTTCATAAAGCTCACCCTGTGTTGTTTAGAGACATAACAAAGAACTGAGCAGGATTTAATTTTCCAGCAACACAAACTGTTGTAGTTTTAATAGTCTTATATTCTTATTCTAAGATTAAATGGGGAAAAAAGACAAGAAATACAGTACTCTGGGAGGAAGGGAGAGGATCGACGGTATGGAAATGGAGGCAGGATATTAAGATGTCTGGGTTCGTCTTGTGTCATGGCATGAAGTCACCTACTGAATAAATACATCGGTTTGGGAACTCCTGTGCTGGCTGTGCTTCATAGCTGAGTGTACACTTCCCTGACACTGTCTCACGAAAGGCGTGGAAGATGCACAAAGAGTGCCTGTGGTGTTAGTTGCGGGATTTTTGTTGCTTTTGTTTGTTTGGGAGGTCGCTTGCTTTTCCTGGTGGGAGAATTAAGGTGAAGTTCATGCTCAAAGGGAAGGTCAGAAATCTGACATTGTCAATAGATAAAAAATTGGTCATTATAAGAGAAAAAATGTAAGAAAATAAAAAAAAAAAAAAGAAAGTGTTCATACCTTCTGGTTCCTAGAGGTCCTTAATCCTACATAAACAAGGTAAAATTATCCCAGGAAGCAGCCCAGCCAGAATGGCCTTGAAGGTGAGAGAGAGCTTTTTCTTCTCTAAATTGTCTCAGGGAATGATACATTTTTCGAGAGCACCTGCAGCTTTCTGTGCAGCAGTCAAAATCTGCTCACATGACATCTTTGGCTTCAAACGATGCAGCTGGCAGTAATTCTGGGACTTGCAGCTCAGACCTGGTTTATACTTTAACTACTGATGGTCTGCCCTTCCCAGGCAGGGAGTTTGCTCAATGGTCATAATCACTTCTAAAATTTTCTTTGTTTTGTGAACTCTGAATCCTAACTGCAGCCCCAAGCCCATATGGAGTCTCAGTGTTCTTTGTACACAGAAAATTTGACTTTTATTTTTACTCCAGTCTTGGCTGACCTGTCACTTTTATATTCTAAATAGATGGTCTTTTATCCTGACACCTCCACCTTTGAGTTTCAATAGGATAGACTAGACTAGACTATTCCAGTTGGAGGAGACCTACAACGACCATCTAGTCCCACGGGCTGACCAAACCTTAAAGCAAGTTATGAAGGGCATTGCCCAAATGCCTCTTAAACACTAACAGGCCTGGGGCATTGACCATCTCTCTAGGACGCCTGTTCCAGTGTTTGACCACCCTCTCAGTAAAGAAACGTTTCCTAATGTCCAGGTCTGAACCTCCCCTGGTGCAGCTTTGAGCCATTCTACTTCCCCTCCTCAGGAAGCTACAGAAAGCCATGAGGTCACCCCTCAGCTTCCTTTTCTCCAAAGTAGACAAGCCCAAAGAGCTTAGCTGCTCCTCATAGGACATGCCTTCCAGCCCTTCACCAGCTCTCTTGCCCTCCTCTGGACGCATTTGAGTACCTGAACGTCATTCTGAAATTGTGGAGCCCAGTTTCCTTGGTTTGTGTGTGGTTTTCTGGTGTGCTGGCACTAATGGGGTTCTTTCTTGACCTCTGGTGCCCAAATGTGGTTGCTGTGCCTGCTCTCAGTCACCCCTACCCAGCGGTT
The DNA here is from genome assembly GCA_017639485.1 of Pluvialis apricaria. Classification (NCBI taxonomy): domain Eukaryota; kingdom Metazoa; phylum Chordata; class Aves; order Charadriiformes; family Charadriidae; genus Pluvialis; species Pluvialis apricaria. The sequence goes on along the minus strand of CM030018.1, from coordinate 2,956,504 downwards.
ACGACCACTGTGATGGTAGGTTGGTGATCCATGAACTATCAGGTCACCTAATGATCTGCCCAGAGTCCCTGAGAGACACTGGATGTACCTGAAATTTTCATCAGGCCCATTAACTTCTTATCTTCTTGTGTTTGCAGTTATAAAAGGAAAAGAATTTTAAAAGACTTTTGTGTCTGTGCTTAGTCTTCACCATTACCAACATTCTGCTGGAAATGGAAAGAGAACAAAGAGGTGACTTCTGCGCTAGAAATGTGGTGTGAGGACAGCAACAGTCGCTGCTCTGCAGCAGATCCCCCCCCCCAAATTACTTTAACGTAGCTCAGCGTGACAGTAGGTATTAGACAAGGTCCAGACAACATCTAAAAAGCCCTTGTTTTTCACCAGTTTTGTTTCTTTCATTTTTTGTTGTGTTTTTTTTTCCCCCCAAATATCTGTCATCATGTCTCTCTCTGTGTTAAGGACTCCTGATGAGTCAGTATCTCAAGAATCCGCCACTTTTTTATTTTGTGTTTTCCTTTTTTTTTTTTTTTTCCTGCTGGGTTATGGCTTGAATAAGTGTGCTGTAATGTCAAGATAATCTTTGCTGCTCTTGAGGGCAGCTCATCTCAATATGCTTATTGCTGGAGTTCTTAGAATAAACCTGTCACTGGTAGAACCACAATAAATTATTTTATAATGATCTCCTAAACAGAACTTTTGACTAGTGCTTCTAGACTTATTTTTCTGAAGAAGACACTTACTTACGTATTTCAAGTACCATTATTCCAACGTGAATACATTTCATAGAGGGAAGTTTTCAAATTTAGAGTATATTGAGGAAAATAATAAGAGGCAGCAGACTTGAAAGATTCAAAACTGTAATAGTGACCTCTAGTGACTAGAGAACTAAGTAGGTCTTCCAGAACAAGCTTAAATTTGCTGTAAACCTGGTATTTGATAAAAGTTTAGAATGGCATTATATGTATGAGAGAGAATTTTTGCTTTTCTGCCTTTTTCCGCTGAAATTCATGATCTGTAGCTAAAACTGGTATGTGCTTAAATGTTCATTTCTTAATAATCCTTGAATATATTTTAATACCTTTATTCTAGTCTGAAAGTAATTAAACCTCATTTGAAGCGCATCTGAACTTCTTTGCTGTGTGTTCTCTGGCACACAGAACAGAAAATGAGAATACTCCAAATGACTTCACACCTCATCTCAAACTCTTTATAAGGATTTAATTTTACAGAACGTTGTCTCCTGTGATCTTAGTCCTCAGGTAGCTTTTGCTGAAGACTTCTTACATAACTTTTTTATTAATCTTGAGATAATGTTCATAAAAACACAGAATATTGTCCTTTTAATGTCGTCTTTCTATAAGAGTTAAAATTATACTGCCGGAAATACATTGATTTTGAATGATGCGGCCTTGAGCACAGTGGGCACAGAGCACCTAATGTTTAGTGGTGATATGATCATTGACACCTTTTGTGCTTATCCTTGGATGTCAGGTGTAAGCTTAATTTGATTCCCGCTCTACGTGTACATAGTGTAGAGGGTCATTTATTGCCTAATCACCTTCTAATATTCCCAGTATTCTCCCTTGCATTTAGTGCAACAGCTCCACTTATTTAATATGTAGCTAAATATTTTTTTTTTACTCGTATGCACTGAAAACATCTTTTTTTTTTTTGTTAAATATGCAACTTTACTTAAAGCAACGTTAATTAAGGGGTGTGGGACAATAAAAAGTTGGAAAGAGAGGAAAAGAAATGCAAATTCTGTTTGAAGCTCTTCTCCACCAAGAAAAACTGAAGTAAAACATAACCCAAATGAAAGGAGTAACCTTTACATTTGTCATTCTCAGGGTAATTCAGTAAAATTTGGAAGACTACATTGGGTTAGCTGTGTACGTTGTTTTACTTCTTTAGAGCCAGGAACAGAAGATCTAATATTCAAAGTTCATGAGGTAAACAGAAAACAAGCAAATGAAAATAAGGTTTGAATTTTCATTTCTCCTCCTGGTATGGAAAGTAGGAAAAGCAGCTGAATGTATTACTATAAAATAAAAAAATCTCAGTGTTTCATTTAGATACGACTGAAATGAAAAATTTTAGACTTTTTTTTTTTCAATTTTGAAGAAATTATTCAACTGAATAACACAAGGAGACAGAAAAATGACAAGTCAGAAGGAAACCGTGCCAGAACAACATGTGAAGAAAGCAGTGTGGACTGTCATGAGTAATTTCCATTTGATTTCAAGGAGATGTTACAGACTAAAAAATCTGGCCAAAGGTTATGATAACTTGGTTACGTAATTAAAGACATTTGGCTTTCTGATAGAAGGTTAGGATGCAAATATGCGCTATTCTGATATAACCTCACAGTTACACCCTTTGTAAGTCATACAGATTGTCATACAGTATTGAAGGTAACTACAGCTCCTGTTGTGCAGGGATTTTAATGTTGTTACATGGCTTATGAGTAGGCTTATTCATTATTAACCAGGTCTTTAGTCAGAGGAGATACTGTTTGAAAAATATTTTAAATGAGTCATTTAGAGTAAAAATCAATGAGAGTCTGAGTCCCTTTAACATGGACAACGTGGCCCATAACACAAATCCATGATTTTTGTTCCTTTCATGTTTGGTTTGACAGATCCAATACTTTCCTAGTTTGCTGAGTAGGAGAATTGTCCTTGATGAGTTTTTCAGATCCTTCCTGTGCCTTGATGTAGAAAACTCCAGAGAGATATTGATTCTGGGTGATTTCATTGCCTGGTAGGACAAAAATTTTGATTTATTTACTGTTAGAGTCTCTATGTTTCTGTCATTGCTGAACTGAGGCCAGCTTGCTTGGTCAGTCACGCATGAGAAGAGATGGTTGCTTGATTTAATATTTTGGTTAGGGATTATTTTGCAGGGGAGGTTATTTTGATTGCATGGTAAAGTGATTTACGTCATAGCCTTTGAGGTTATATACCAGAATTTACTATCATCAGCAAAGTCTATTTTTTTTTAAATTTGAGAATTAGAGTAAAAGCAAGACCATATTTTCCAAAGACTAAGTCTTAAACAGAAATTTCACTGCTGCTATGGAGAAAAGCTATGGAAAAGCATATCATGTTGAACTTGCTTGCATCTGTTGAAAACTTAAGATAAGAATTTCAAAAGCTTAATTCTCATTTAGTGAACAGACCTTTCAAAAGTGATCAAGATTGCCCAAATTTCATTGCTGTCAAGCACCTTGAAAATTAAGATCCCTTGTAAGTTCAGTCTTGCAGGCTGTGGAGCGCTGCAGTAAGGTGCTGTGTTCTCACCTTCAGCCACACTTCTCAGGTGGCTGAAAGTAGGTGTTTTAGAAGAATAAGCCTTGATCAGCATTTTTCCATTATTTGGTTTTGATAGTATCTCTTAGATCTTTTTTGGGGGAATAAGATTTAGTAATATCGGTTTCTGTCCATAGTCTTATCTCTGCTGTCATAAAATATTAGTAAAAACTTTTGCAAAAATGTATCAGGGAAAAATACATCTGGAAAATTCTGAAGACATGAAAAATTGGAGTAATTAAAGTGCATATCCTAAAATAAAAGGAAGAAGGAACTTCTTTTAGGAAGAAGTTTTTCACTTTAAGGGTGGTGAGGCACTGGAACAGGTTGCCCAGAGAGGTTGTTGAAGCCCCATCCCTGGAGGTGTTCAAGGCCAGGCTGGACGTGGCCTTGGGCAACCTGGTCTAGTGAGAGGTGTCCCTGCCTGTGGCAGGGGGGTTGGAACTCGATGATCTTCAAGGTCCCTTCCAACCTAAACCATTCTATGATTCTATGATTCTAAAATAATTGTATCAATAAGAAATCTTCAAATGAAATGTTATCAAAAGTTTTTTGGACAAAATAAACATCAGCTGAAATTCAGCTGCCAGGTTTTATTTGGCTTTTGTAACTTTTAACTCTAAAAACTATTAAAGATATATTACAAATCGCTCAAGTGTTGTAAAAAATGGAGCGTCAATCCTCTTCAGCTTCATCTGCCTCTGTGTTGTGTTTTTTTAAATAGCACTCTTCCAAAGCACCAGCCAGAGTCAGTGCTGATAATAGCACTCCCTCCTTTTTTTTTTCTTTTTTTTTTTTTCTCTTCACTTTTTACTTCTACCGAATTCTTTGAGATAGCAAAGCTTGCGGGGAAATGCAGGCTGATGCTTCAGACCTGGAAAATTGCAACGGGCGTTGTTTACCATCCTTCAATGCTATTTACCCCTTCCATTATGAACTTAGTAATACAATTTTGAGGGTGCTTTATAGATGCTGGCGCCAAGCTTACCGGCTTACAGACTCCCAGGCACGTGATTGTGCACTGTAAGGGAGAAGCATCTCCTCTTTGGAGAGTGCTGGAGTTCCTCTGTCACGTGGATGGGCAGAGAGTGAGTCCTCCGTGTTCTGCATGTCCTGCATTTGTGGGTAACGGGTGTAGGCACACCACTTACTGGTAGAACCTGTTTAGGGATCACAACCTCGATAGGCCGGAGTCGAGAAGTCCACCGTGTTGCTCTCTATTTTTTTTTTTTTTGGTAATTCTTTCTCTGAAGTGACATACAGCTCCTGGTACAAGTACTTAGGTTGGAGCCTGTAGGCAGGATCTGGACTAATAAGAAGATGTTGTGCTATGATTATTTCAAACTCTGCTTTGCCAGTCTCCATTACTTTTTTATTTTGCTGCTGTGTGTAAAAGGAAAGCCAGATCTGAAGGTTATATTCACTTACCCAAATGTCAAGTTCTGTGTGAACATCTCAGCTGACATTTTTCTGTGCTTGGTAAAGAATGATCCAAATGTCTGACAGTAGTGCTGTACCAACTGTATCCTACAAGCCATGTTCAGACATGAAAGCTCGATTTGGTCATTGTCTCAGAAAGTTGATAAAGACCTGAAATTGGAAAATGTTAACATAATAGCTTGACATTTTACTTTTTTTTTTTTTCTTTCCCCAGCTTGAATCGAGAGTGATTTCATGTGTTTAAAGTAAGGGAAATACACTGGATGTGAAATATTTAATAGACTGACTACTGCCACTTCAGCCTTTCCTTGCACACGCATCTAGCCCCCCTTATTACCAGTAATTGATGCTTCCAAAATGTGAAAGGTGATTCCATTTCTTTAATACTCAGAAGTTTATGGTGTGTATTTGATGTGAGATTTCCAGAATGACCTAAAAGTCAGTAGTATCTAATTAGACATCTAATCAACGGGCTATGACTTTTTATATCTGAACAAGTAAGCTGAAGACTGACCGGTTCTCACAATTTATCTGTTTTATCTAAGTTACTTCATGTGATGTATTTGAGGCGTTGTGGAAGGGGAGCTTCTTGGCTAGATGCACCATGTTTCAAATATTAGGCAGACACCAAAAAATACCCCCAAATAATGATATCAATGGTCTGAAATATGTCAGCTGTCTAGCGTGGCAGCTTCTGCTCCCGAGAGATTAAAAGGATTTGTGCTGAAATGGAATCCTGTTCTGGATCTGAGCCAGATCTACAGGCATGTGCTCCTGAAAAAGAGGTAAGCGTCGGTCTCCCTCGCTCCAGCTGGACTAAATGGTGGGGAACGCGGGGTGGCTTAGTGACTCGCTGGCCCAGGACAGTGCTATTGCGGGCTGGGATTAGAAGTGAGAAGCAGTGCAAAAGTCAAACACAGGACGCGTTTAACGTGTGGTGTTTTTCAATACCACCAGTGTGTTTCTCTCTCTCTCCCCCTCTCTTCCTTCCCCTCCTCGCACCCTCTCGCAGAGTGTATGTGAGACCAGCACAGCCAAAATGTGGTAGTTTTGTTTAATAGTATGCAGAGTAAAAAACTAGGCTAGGTTAGGGGCCCTGGAGATGATGCTTCATATTCCTTCCATATGAGCCTCTATGACAAGACTGTATGCCAATTCTTGATCTAACCAAATTGCAAAATATTTTAAATTCTTTAAGTTTTTGGAGGTTTTTTTTGCTCCCATTTTCCCAATAATTTTTCGATTCCTCTAGGTTTACTTGAGTTTGTGTTAAAGAAGAGAGTTTTAAGTAATGAAAGACTAAATAATAGTTCTGGAAAAATAAGAGACTGGTAAATGCAAATAAAGACCAAGTGGTGCTTAGCCAAATTCTGCTAACAAGCTAAGCACTGCCTGTGAGAGGTACCACAGCAACACCTCTCACATCCCTTCTCTCTGAGTTTTATTACCCCTTGACAGACGTGGACTGTGTTCACAGCCCTGTGTGGGGATGCTTTCATATTAGAGGTGAAAGCAGAGGGCAATGACTTTCTGTGCCTGTCACTTACTCACAGACCACGATGAAATATCACATCATCTCTGGCATGCTGTGCCCCTCTGATATCTTCCCTTCCCTTCCCGAGTGAGGAGCAAGGAGATGGCATTTGCGTTTCCATTCCTGGTCGTCGTACCCAGGATAATGAAGCAGCTGCCACCAGCTCAAGGTTTTTAGGGCCTTCTCTGTGCTATGTGCAACAAGTAAACATTAGAAACATGATCAATTATATGCAATACAAAGTCTTACTGAGGAAGAAGAAGGATGTCGATACTATTTTGAAAGGAACTTGTCCATGATGCTATTGCACAATAGATGACTGGATGAACTGGAGCTCAGGAACCAATTTATTTTGAGAGCTCTGTTTGGGAGAAGATTCAGTGAATGAAAATCTGCTGTTAAATTAAATTTAAAAAGAAAAAACAAACCCCAACCAAAAAAAAAGATCCACAGTAGATCGTTTGCATTTCTCTTGTTAACCTTGAAAACGCATGTAAATAGGAAAGACTTGGAACAAATTTTGACACTGAACTGAAAGTAGGAATGTGGGCAAATAAATTTTAAATGTTGATTTTTTTAATGGAAAATTTTATAGAAAACTTTCCTAGCCTTTCCTTTTTCCATTTGTGAGACTGACAATGGAAATTCTGCCATCCAAACTATAAGAAGTCGTGTATTGCTGGGATATCAGTCAGAGGATATTCAAATCGTGACTTTCACAAAAGTGGTAGTTAAGCAACCTTTTTTGACATGATCATATTTTGCTGTTTAAAACCTGCTTGTACGTAATTATATACTCAATTCATATGATTGACAATGGTTATTTGCTTACTTTAAAAACTAAGCAAATAGTTTGACAAGGCAAGAAATGAATGAAACTAATTCATACTGTGTGTCATTGTTCATGAAAAACAGGCTGCAAATATATGAAGTGTTCAGACAGCTAATATTTATCTGATATTTCAACTGAGACTTTTGCTCTCTTTTCATGGACTATATTGCTGGAATTAATTGTGCTTCTATTCAGAAGTTACCCACATATAATTCCATTTTTTAGTCTTTTATTTCTTCAGTGAATGTTTTAAAGATAGGTAACAATACCTTTAGATTTCTGAAAGACACGTTCTAGACGTCCTTTTGATTGTCCATATGTTTGGTATTTCTTGTTCTTTCTATAATTCGTTGTCCTAGTTGTTCAGTGCTGTATGAACTTTGATGTTGCGTTTATTAACTTCAATAAATGTGAGAATTTCCATGACAGAAACCCATGCCGTAGCCTGATCAGAGGTGTCTAGTGCCACGCTGGATGTCCTGTGGCATCCAAAACATCAGCGGCAAGGATCTAGCAGGTATGATGCAGGACTGACTTAGAGGAGAGCCATGCCATTTTGGATCACCAGCATGAGGCTAGGCAGGATACCTCAGGGCATCCAAGATGGCAATAGGCGCCTATATTTAAGGAATTAAATCCAGCCTTGACATTCTTCTGAAAGCAAAATGGGAGTGCAAAGGCACAATTTGTGAATGGCCCCAATGCACAGCAACTTGCTGCCTTGCATGGTCTCTTGACCCGGATAGCACAGTTCCGGGGTTGCTCAAGTAGTTAAACTATTGAGAAAATAAACCTGGAGCAAGTCCCATTCTTCTTGTCAAGTCTGTCTTTTCTGCAGGTAATTTCAATATGTTTATATTAAGAGTAATTCGTGCCACCATTTTTCTTCAGTGTTTTTTTCCCAAGCAGATTTTGCCCTCTTTCTTGTATTTTGTGTGCAGCCTTCCGTTTATAAACCCCTTGCTTTGCGTTTGAACCGCAGGCTTGAGTCACCTGTGCTCTGCTCAAAGTTCGGACTTCACAAGAGCCCAAGTAGTTAATTAGGTTGTACTTCTATGAGAAAAGTTCGAGGGATGCATAGCTGAGAGTTTTGTAGACATAAGCAACGGAGCAGCACACTTCCTACAGTATGAACAGCCTTTTTTGTATTTATGCTGCTTCAGCACTTTTTGATTAGCTGGCTTAATTTTGCCAACTAAATCTTAACCCTCCAGGTTGTTTTCTGTAGCCACAGGCACGATTTGATTCGAAATGGTTTTTTTCGGTCTTTCACTCCAAATCAGACAGCCAGAACACTCTTAGAATATGATGCCACAGTCAGGTTACGGAAATTGCTCTCTAATCCACCTAATGTTTTAATATACTGGATGAAATAAGAACTAAATGCATTTTCAACAATTTAGCAGTAATATGCTGTGATACGTGTCTGGAGAGTGAGTGACTCAAAGCCAAAGAGACACCTCCGTGAGAGCTCTGGAGTTTTGCTGCCTGCTGAGCTGAGATGCTGCTGAGGTGCGGTGCTTTTTGAAGGCGCCTCTCATTTCACAGGCGTTAGGCTGTGTATGTCATGGTAGGCAATATTCCCCGGCAGTTCTGATTTTGTTTTCAAAGGGATGCAGGTAAATTCCATCAGACGGGTGCTTTCTCTTGACTTCAGGTTGTTATTTAGGTATAGAAAGGATATTTTATATGAAAGAAGGCTATTTAATAGCAATCTAAACCAACGTTACGCTGTTTTCAGCCTGCTTCCTGTTACAAGTACTTTGCTCTGGACTTTTTTTACGTACAAGTTCGTTCTCAAACTTAGAAAAAAAAATTCCATTCTGGAGAACTGTTCTGACAGTTTACAGAACGAAATAAAATTGGGATCTAAATTACCTGGACTAAATGTTTTAAATGGAGATATTTTATTCACTGACATGTAACACTGCCAATATGTTTGCTTTTATAACTGGGACTGGGATTTCAGTACTGTGGTATATGATAGTCAAGCCTGATCATTTTCAAAAGGATGTATGGGTATCAAAACAAGTTTCCATTGATTTTGACTTGTCTCTGGGATAAAATAGAGAAGTTAGAAAAGCTTTTCCTTCATGGGAGGATATACTTGTCATCATTTTTCACTGTAATTGTAATTGAAGAATTGCTATTGTGCTTGTTCTTTCTGAGCTGTTTATAATTAGTATTCCATAATGCACAGGAAACCAAAATACCTTTGCTAACAGCTGGATAGTGTGTACCTAAATTTCTGCCATCTGGTCCTGCACTCTTGGCTAACACAGTGGGCTGAACTTACCATAAAGTCAATATTCAATAGGAACATGAAGTGGCAGAGAGGATGAGTAGAAGAGGGAAGGGAAAAGAATTAAAGAATACATATAGCGAGAAGGTGTAATTTTACAGTTAACTGTTCACCTAAAATACTATTTCTGTGTGTCTTTATGCATTAGTTGGATCATGTTCAGTATCTCAAAAAAGCGACTAAACTATTTTAATATGCTAATAGATTCAAATGTTAATCAATACTCTATCTTTAGCCCTTTGCCCTTTGCACCCTAGTCACTGCAAATGTGCCAGAAGCCCTACCCTTACATCCCCACCTCTGCTTTTATCTGACTAGCATGGTTCTGTTGCCTGGATACAACTGGAACACGTGAAAGAATGCTACCGAGCTGCTGTCAAGATGGCCATTTTATTACAGTGATTTATAAATGGATTATCTGTGAAAATGGCTCAGCCTTTTATGCAAGCACCCTACAGAGGCAGACATAACTCTAATTGCCTGGTCCCAACAACAGGTCTTGCTTTCCTGTTATTTTACAGCGGTAAGGCTGATGCTTTACTGCAAATGACAGCAATTTAACCAGAAAGAATTAGCCAACTTCTAACAGTGTTAACCTCCAAGTGTATTTATGCATTTTTCCTGTCCTTTGTCTTAGATTCCTTTGAGGTATCTGACCACCCTCAACCCGGAACCATATTTTTTTCCAAATTCTCTTTAACAATAGGAGGCAATGAGGACCAACAGATTGCCAAGACGGAAACTGAAAACCATGCAACTGAAAACTGTGGACCAGAATTTTTCCTTTTGCCTTGCAAAACAAGCACTGTATTGAAGTCAACGTTGAGGGGTCAACATTTATATCACAGGCTGTTGCTTGCTTCATAGTGCGTATTAGCACAACTTTTCAATCATTAATCCCTTTTGGAATGCTCAGCTCTTATTGCCATACAATTTTACCTATTTCTTGTATTTAATCTTTCTGAGTGTTTACAAAACCTGAACTTTTTAGAGAATTTGATTTTCATATAAAGAATTGTTAGGCTAATGTGTCGGTCCTCTTTGTTTCCCTGTAACAACATAACACAGTTTAATAACACAGATACAAGTAGTAAAAAGTATGTTATACATTATGATACTTTAAAAGCTACCGCTGACTCACGTAAGAAAACTAGAAGTTCTATTGTTATTCTATAAAAAGCAGTGTTGTTTAAAATACTTTAGACATTGGAAGCCTTTCTCCCGGAAACTCATTATAGCACAGTGTTAAAAAAATCATGTTTTGCCTTGTAGTCTTTTCTTCTAATTCTCAAAGCAAAGTAGACCACACAATTCTAGACTTGCTTTGTATGATTATGCAGAAAGAGTATTTAAGCATTAGGAACTTTAATTATGCAGAAGCTTTACTGAGGGATTTTAAATAAAAGATTTGTGCACATCATATTATAATGAGCAAAGTAAATATATTTCTTGCAGTTATATGAAATATTACTGTTCTGAGGACAGGGCAATTTAATCAATAGCAACTGCACAGTGACCTATCATTGGCTTTTTTATTTTTTCCCTCAGATATGTTTGTACCAGAATTTTTTAAACTCTGCCAGCTCCATGTAAGTTTTGCGAGTCCCTCAGAAAGGCTGTGTTGTCTTTGTAGTACTGCCTGAGGAGCCCTGACTACACCAGGAATGAGGTGGCAGATAAGTGGCCACATCTGTTTCAGTCTGATTCTCCATCGCTTGCACCCCAAGGTAATGTGCCAGGTGTTCTGTTTAGACAGGTGAGACATGTTTGTTAGCAGTTCAAAACACATTTTGAAGAAAAGAGCAAAAGACACAACAAAAATCTCTTGAATCTCACCTCTTCTGGAAAAGTCCCATGAGGTCAGAACCTCGTATATATCCCACAGGGGTGTTTTCTTTTGCCTTTTCTAGAACTTAAAAGAGTCGTGCCTCCTAGTTGGACTTCTGGCTAAGGCAGTGGTTACAGCTGTTATGAATGGGGTCACAAATCTGACAAAAACATACTGCTTATTTTAGTTTTGGGGATCACAATAAAAATATGATTGTAACTGGAAGCAATTTAGAAACTGATGATTGAAGGCATTGGAGGTGAAGAGAATGTCAGCTTTAAACATCTCACAGTTCACGCAGCGTTCCCGCTAAGCCCCTCTCCTTTGAAACTTAAGCATAGGAAGTATCATGCACGTGCTTTAATCCTAATTCAGCAAAGTGCTTATTTAAATGCTTCTGCATGTCCGTTTGTGAAATGCATTAGGCATTGTTATACTGAAGTAGTATGGGAGAAATCCTGTCTCCGTGAGTTGGAAGAAGAAACTCACTGGTTTTTAGTGAGACTGGGGATTTAACTGTATCTACTAAATGGTGTAAATTTAAACATACAATCTTACCTTTTGCATATAGCCATTTGAAATTTAGGTCTGTGTATAAGTCAAGAATGATTGATCGATAGTTGTGAAATATTATGAACAACTTTAATGAGTTAGCAAGCAACACATTGAAAAATTTTAACCGGTATATTCCAAAAATAGAAATATAGTGTATGACATGTTAAGGCGATCTTATAAGGTATCATAATCAAACATATGATTATAGATTGCCATTTAATAAGCACTGACACGATTTGCCATAATGACTTCCAGACAGTAGTGTTGTGCCACAAATCCGTTGATTTTGCAGATATGTCTAGAGGAACAAGGAGGCACACTTGATTCCTTTATATGCCATGATTATGGCCTAGGAAACTATTTTTGACTAAAGTATTCATTAAGTTGTTTGAATTTTGTCATTCACAGAGAACAACCCCAGCACCACGGTGTGTTCTTGCTTCACACAAAAATATGCCGTAAAAAAAAAAGCAGTATTCTCACTTAAGCTCTGGGCGGTGGACACATGAAATAAAGACACCATTCCAGCCCTCCTGCTCCATATTCGCTTTTTTATAAAACTGTATCTTACAGACCGTAAAAGTTAGGAAAGAAAAAACATATGAGGGCAGAAAATTAGAAGGAAAAACACTGAATTACATAAAAAAGTAAGTACCTTGATCATAGCTCTGGCCTAAATTGGAATGAGACACCCTAATTACACAGAATACACTCTTTTTGCTAAGTGTAGGTTAGTACTGAGTCTTATTACCAAGCGTAGTTGTTCGTTAGGAAAATATAAAATGCTGAAATAATAGTAGTTTCAAAAGAAGAAATCTACTTCTAGCCAGGATCTTGACCACGTGCATAACCTCTGTCCAAGGGAGTCATTCTCCATTTCTGGTTTCTCCTTCTTTACCAGTTATCTGGAGAACTTGGCAAAGAAACCGCAAGTGTAACGTAAAAGTGACCTTGTTTTATCAAATAAGTTGTTTTAATATGGGTAGAGATGAGCGGCATTCCCTAACAACCAGCATTTTGACTTTTGTGTGCTGCTGTTACTGAGCACAGTAACTGCAGAAAATTATGGGCTCTGTTGGTTGATTTTCAAAATGACTGTTTTTATTACCTTCATGGATTATAATTTATGGATTAAGCTAATTACACATAAAGACTTGAATCTCAAGTATCTAATCATTATACTTGAACAACACTAAATATTATAGTTAAAAGCTGAATACCTTTCCTTGAAAACTATATTATTAAGCTATAAGTATGATCATTTCAGCATTTTCAGGTTTTTTCTTTTTCCTGTACTGTGAGAACGACATAATAAGTTATGGGCCCTAAGTGTGTATAGGTGAATCCATTTTGGGGCAGTGGTTCACTGCAGTTTTTAGAAGCCCGTAGGGACAGTGTTGCTGAGGTTTGCTACCTGCAACCTAGGTAGTTAGGCCGCTTCTTTATGGTGTGTACAACACAGGGAACCATTTCCAGGACAAAACCTTTTTTGGGAAAAACTGTGTATTAGATTTTCCATTGTTGGAAATTGTGCAAACAATGTCTGTGGACACTGTGAAAGGTGCATGAGGTGGTGGATACACAGAGCTGATGGGTACACAGTTGTTTTTTCAGCCCTCAAGACCTGAAGAGAGCCCAGGCTTGCTCTTGGCGTGCAAGGGATTACCTATTCTTTCTTCTAGGACTGTGGATCCTTGTTCAGCCTTTGCAGAGCTCCTCCAGCTCCCTACAACATTAAGCAGTTCAGCCCTTGCTTCCTCTGAAGCACTTCTCTTTCACAAATACCAAAACTAGCTATAGAAGAGAAGAATTAGTATGAGGCAAATTGGCAGGGGTGGGGAGATGCTTCCGTAAGAAACATGACGTGTTTAAAAATCCAGTTTATAAATCATAGGCCTGCTTACCAAAAAATAAATTGTCCCATAGTGCCATATTTCTGAAGCAGTTTTAAGTGAATCATTTCAAAATCTAGTCATTACGAAGTGATTTCACAACAGAACCTTCAGGGAAAAGGTTTCTCTCCATAAGGTAATTAAATAGCTCATCATTTACCATTGCAACGTATATCCAAATTTCATTTCTGGGGTTTTGTTTTTTTTGTAAAAGCAATCTTTTATTATTTCCATCCGGAGAATAAAACATTTAGTTTAAAGATCATCCGCCCAGTGTACACTAAATGATGTTACAGCAGTAGTGTCCTTTTTCCTTTGCTGCTTTCTCAGGATCTGCTATTTGATGAGTCACTGTAGATTAGAGCAGCCATGTGCTGAACAAATCAAGGTGGGACACTGCATTTAATAGCATTTGCTAAAGAAAATAAATCCAAACCTCAGATTCTTCTCGAGGTCCACAAACTGAATATGAACAACTGCGATCTGACCTTGAATGTGGGACTAGATAACTGCTTTGGCTTTATTACGATCTTGCGTGTTCTCCATGAGCTGCTACACTATCATTTTTCATTTTTACACTGATGTGTATTTCTCCTTTAGTTACGTGTAAGCGTGAAAGTTAACAAGCTATCTTAACTAATACGGGTATATTACATAACTAGCTTTATTTTAAGAAAGCAACCTATTTAATGCAACAGAGAAACACATGCATAATTTAAGTACTTGCAAAGCGAATATTCAAATGTTTCCCCAAGTCAAAACTACAGTCCTCATGAGAATAAATCAGGTTTGACAGTGTTCTTTCTGTAGTCAAAAAGCAATTTGGGGCTCGATCATGGTATCATATACATAATCATGATACTCTTAATATGCTCTCTCTTTCATACAGATAGGAGGATCTAGTCTGGTCAAGATGACAAAATCAATGTAATCAATGTGGTATTTCCATGAAAATATCTGAGCTAAATTCATACATGCAAATAAGTTAGACTCCGTCTTTGCCCAGTATGTATAAAATGCTGAGAGTAGATGTTAGTATAATGTGTTAACTCTGTACAATCGGAACGCCTGTCTGCATAGAGACCTAAACATTTCTGTGACCCATTTTGTTAGTTAATAGAATTTCCTTTCTTCTCTGGCCACAGTGGCTCACAATGACATAGTTTTCTTCCTTCCTTAGGTCGCGGGACTCTTGCCTGCTGCCATACTGTGCAAGCGCTTCAACTTCAGGCAGGCTCAGAAGCGCTGGCACTAAGTTGGACTCGTCCTGTCACCCTGAACAATTCCACCTCAGGAAAGAGCAGGAAGGAGTTTTCCCTTCAGTGGCAGGTTTGGCTTTTGATTCTGGTTTTGTCTTTTGCTTTCAGCAATAGTGTGAGCAATAGTCGATTTCCTACCTCGCCGCAGCGTTACAGTTTAGCTACCATAGGATTGAAGGCCAAGGACAACATCTTTCATATTCTCTCTTTCTGAATGAGGATGTTTCAGTCGTCGTGGTGTGGTTTTGTGCTGAAGATCTTACGTGTATTAGAAGACTCGTAGAAGTCTTTTGTGGCGTGTGTTGCATGTTCAGAAGAAAAACACCTCCTGACATCAGATGCATATTACATTGTACCTGTGTTATCTCTGCCTGCAACGTTATTGCTTACATAGAAAAATGTAGGAACAGCTGCTTTAAAATCACTATGCAAACTTCTGTCTGCATATATACATTCCTCTGTGTGTGTACATACTTTTTGACTGCTGCTACAAACAGAAGCAGAGGTATAACTGCCTTTGCTCAGTTTGGCTGTCCTCCAAAATGATGCAGAAAGTCACTTCTCAAAGTTGTCCTTAGCTGAACTATAAAAAGATGTCCTGGAGCTGACGTTACAGGAACCGTATGTATAGTTGGGCATATATTGCTATTTTTTCTGCATAGAAAGTATATTGCTGCACGTTTGTGGGAGGAATGCGCAGGAGGCTGTATGAAGAGCTGTATTTCCATAGGTAGGATTACTTTTTTGAAGGAGAAAAACCTGTATGACCATGATTTGTCTCCACAATTTTTTGGCAATGATGTAAAAATAATATATACTGTAGACACCAGAGACATATGATCTCAGAGAGTCTCTGAAAAAGGACATGGGGGAATTACTGATTAGAGAAGCTTGTTTGTCTGTGTAGGGATCAAAGGGGCAAAGCGTAGTCCATAACACTCACCATTTTTTAATTATAAACTCCAATTAAGTGATGCAGAATAATCTTCAGCTTTCCATCTGGCAGCTATGAGGAGAGCGCAAGAATAGCAGTTAACGACATTAATCAAGGCTTGAAGTAGACAGGTTCAAGTACTGCAGGCTTTGTTTGAAAAAAATGAGTGGGGGAGAGGGCTAGCCTTTGAATAACATAGCAGAACCACTGCGTGCAGCCCAAGAGAGAGGAGCAACGTTAACCCTTTACTCTTACATTAACGCTTTGGCTGGTGGCCTTCTCTAGACTACAGCCAGGTGACGGGCAGACTGGCCCTTACTACGTGGCTTCTATCGTACACAGGGTTAATACTGAAGCGTGGGAAAGACCTTCATGGAACTCCAATGGCAGTCACTAGAGGCTGCTTAGGAAAAAAATTTGTTAATTTGGTCCTCGTGGCACAATGGTTTCAAAAAGCAAAACATAATCTTATTTCTTTTAATTTATTTTAACAACTGATACTGGAAATCACAGAGCCATTTTTACGTGTGATATGCTGTATAGGAGACTGTATGATATGTGTCGTTTTCCTTTATGTTTCTGCTTGAAAGAGTAATAGAGAAATGTTTATATTGGCAATGAGAAAATTCTAAACACACCATATATATGCTATCATCATATACAGAGGTACACATTCATGTGTACATGTAGTCAATATGCATATTAAGCGTAATAATTGGCATAATTAACATTTAATGCAGAGGAAAATCCTTGATATAATGTTATAAGAAGGGCTCTGTGCTCTTGTCTTAGTCTGTGGTCAGTCTTTACCAGTACAAAAGAAATCCCACTACTACTCCAACCCAGCGCTGTAGAATTTTCATGGTAATGTGATAATTTTACTAAAAGCTAGGGGATGGGAGCAGGAAAACAAGCTTATTGTAGTATTTTCTGATTCAGAAGGCCTTTTTCTAAAGGTTACAGATAGAGCTAGGAAAGACATGTGATAGCAACTTTCTTGAAAAGTGTAGCTTCAATGTATCAGAAATTTTCTACGTATTTGAGTCCATTTTAGTAAATTGTCTCAGTAAAAAGCTCTGAAAAAATCTAAATACAAGATAGCAAAAAAATCCCTTTTTTTTGTTAGCTTCAGGTTTAAAACAGATTGAAAACTAAATTAAAAAAAAAAAAAAAAAACCAACTAAAAAGATCAGATGCCCCAAACACTTAGTTCAGCTTGATGTCCAATGTGTTGATTGGTTTTTTTCCAGCTTACCATTGAACTGATGGAAAAAGAATCAGGTATTTGCACAGTTAATTATTTTAGATAGTTTTTAATTTATACTAGAAGAAGTCAAGGGAATTTTTCCAGCAGAGTCCTTGATATCAGTAAAGGATGAAGCCGCTTACCATGGAAGAAAACAAGCAGACAAAAATTAGCATGCATTAATTTCATACCTATCTTTACATACCAGCGGCGCTTTGGTATGGTCTAGTTCTAACATACATTTTAAATCACAGTAACTGGCATTAGTTTGAATCCTCAGAAAGAGACTTAATGCTTTCTCTAAGAATACACATACTTCTATGAAATGCTGAGAAAAAAATCAAACAAATAAAAAGGAATTTGGATGGATAAACTTTATTTTCACTACAGAGTTAATAAGATGTGAACGCTTCCATTTATATCACATTAAAGCTTTTGAAAGTTTACTCATTTGGAAGCTACAAATTTATAGTAGAATTCAGAATGAGAGATTCCCCGGCTACGATGGGTAACAGTACCCGGGCCCTTTGCTGGAGAGGGACTATTTTATTCTTTTCTGTGACTCTTGTTCTTCTGTAGATATAAAATCAGATTACTTTCATCAGAAATGCTTATAGATTTAAAGATTTTTGGCCTTGGCCGAACAGCAAGCTTCATCTAAGCTTTTTAGAGTATTTCAAAATTCTCAGAACCTCAGTGTTTAGATAGAAACTTAAAAGTGCCAAATGCCTGCCCAGTAAACATCTAAATTAAGCATTTAAGAATTAAGGCATCAAAAAACTCCTCCGAGAAACTTACTTTTTATATGTTGTTTCCCAGTGTTTACTTAACTGCATTGCCGTTTTCAACTGCATGTGCTACCTCTGCTTTATTGGATATAGTTTTTCATCATACACGAATAAAAGAGAGTCCAAAAGCTGCAGGCACACTTTTATCAAAATGTCATGGGTCTCATCTCTGAAAGCGGTGGTCTCACTGAATGAAGCTATGCAGATAACTTAAAATTCATTTCCACAGATCAATAGTAAAAATAGTTTCATTGTTCTCTTACACTCGGTTGAGAAGATAGGATTGACTAGGAGATACTCAATACCATTTTTCCATAATGGGCAATAATAGATATTTAAATGTCAAGCCTGTCTAAACTATTTAGGTTAGGTTCCATGTGATATTTTTATGCTCTGTGCTGGCACATTGGTTAAGTCTGGTAAAAGTTAACCTGCAGAAGATACAGGACTGTGGTAAGAAATAAGCTTGAGGTCATTGTCTTATTTTGGCTTCTGAAATAGAGTAATTGTATTCATTTAAGCTCTGTTAATGCAACGGTGTGGTTTTAAATACTGCTATGTATTACACGTTTTTACAGTTGCTAAATCAAAAAAAAAAAAAAAAAGAAAGTCACGTTGAAATGTGACCAAGAGAAGCTAGTCGTAACCAATCTTGTTTCTACGGAAGGGAGTAAGGGGGAAAAAGAGATCATTTGGACTTACTGAAATCAATACAGCCTATCTGTTGGTACTAAAGATTAGGGTCAATAGAGCATTACCTCAAACATCTGGATTTTTGAGAATTTTATGGACTAAAAATAAACAATATTAAGCCCCTGAGGAAATTCACAGGCAATTAAGGGGATGACTTGATGCCAGAAAAATGAGAGTTCAGCTGCGGGTGAAATGTCTCTCTTTAATTCCCGTCTTTCTCCTGACTTTTGGCAGGTGAAATCTTTCATTATTTAAAAACTGAAATAGGCAGAAACAATAGCTCCAGTATTTTTGTCCTTAGCTAAATGTATATTATTTCCAAGCTAGGTATAGTCGTTCTAGTTTTATGAATTTTGAGCCATTCTTACAACATGATATAAAGTCAAGCTTTTTCAGCACTTTTGGGAATTTAGCTTTTACTCCAGAGGCACAGGGACTCTGAAAGCTCGGTTCGTTAGTGTGCTATGCCTATTTGTAGTGTCCTCTTCTGGTGGTGGGACAATCCATGGGCTGAGTCAGCTACAGGTGTAGAGGTTCCTGCTTTAAGGCTTTGATTTCAATTGTCATTGCTGATAAAACGCTTCCATCCACTCCTCTCTTTCAAGTAAACCTGAGTGCACGTAACCCTTTCCAGAGATAACACAGCCTGTCAAGCAGGAGTGCGCGTTATCTATGGAAGCGCGCGGAGGACTGCGGTGGTGGTGTGATCCTGTAATGGATAAAGCTGGAAGATTTCAGCCCCCCAGATGTCAGCCGTCGCCTCGCGCTAGCACTCAGTGCACTTCCAAAGTAAATAAGTTGGGAAGAAAAAGGAGAGCTGTTCCACCATATGTTTTTGGAACTGAATCAAACGAAAAATACCAACTATAATAGGAAAAAAAAATATGCTTTTTTGTCTAAGAAAAATAGCACAGCGTCTCAGAAATACGTAGTGGATGATAAGTAAGAATTTCTCCACAATTTGTTTCAAAGATCTTTGTAGTGTTTTTATCTTTACTTTCACTTTCTTTCTCCCCTGGAAACACAGGCCAAATTTTTTTATGAGTTTGCTGTTCAGATAGAAGAGTTATCTATTCAAAATATGCTCACCTGCTCAGGATTAGATGCGTATGGTGACAGTGTGATTTAACTGAAGGAAGTCAGCTGCCCTGTCTTAGCAACAGAATTCTTAGTTTGATGCTTACATGGGGCTTCTCATTAAATTCATTAATCTTCAATAACGTCTCTGCAAAAGAGACAGATAATCCTTAATGAAAAGGTTTTTTCTTAGGATCAGTTAGTCTGAAGGTATTGAGCTCCCATTAAAAGAAAGTATCTGTTTTGAATTACTGTTATCTCCTGAGAAGGCTGATTTGATTTCCTTTTTTTGTTTCCCAAGCTAAACTTCACGTTTGGCTGCTCTTTACTCCAAATATACGCATGATACTGGTTTAGCTGCTTCTTCATATACAGGCCTAATCTCTTCAGTTTGCTAGAATATTCACTTTACCAAGCTGGATTAAAACAAGTACGTAAATAAAAGAACCAAAAGAAGAATCCTTTTGACACCTATGCAAAAGCATGCATAGGATGTGGTTATGTGTTAAATCTGCACTGAAATTGAAGTATTTTAACATATTTCACATAATTATAATTCCACCATATAGCTTTTCGGTTTATTCTCCTGAATTAGCAGGCAGATATTCTAAGTGCTAGCAACACATTAATATTTTTTACTATATGAAAGGTAAGTGCCCTGAATATTATGAAAACACTATTAATCAACAAGTATGAGTGAGAACATAAAAAAAGTTTCTGTTAACCCAGTTGTGATAGTTCTGTACAGGATCAAGATGGAAACGCAGAGAGCAAGTTATTTAGATAACTAGACTGTTGTTGTTTGTATTTTCTCCTTGCAGCGTATAGGTGCTCATGTTGCAATTGCCTGATAAAATGATGGCCAAGGCAGTCAGTTGCTGTCAATAAAATTTAGCTTAACGTTTATCATGGGAAATCCATTAAACTGCTGTAGATGGTTACAACTGAATGTAAGGTTCACAAAATTATTCTTAAAATTATTGGATATGATCCTGTTTCCACTGTAAGGAATGGAAATACCCTAAGGATTTCAGTAAGATAGAATTTACTCATTCCAGAACCAGGCATATCTTTTGATTAGTTGTCACTCTATCTAAACTGGAGTTAAATAAAATTTAGGAAGAAGAAATACATAAAGAAGCATGGGGACGTGACTCTGTAAAGTTGCTATAGCTCTGATTGAGTGTAAATATAGTAACTTTATTTTTTTTTAATATTGAACCCTTATGAGTTTTTGGCTGGATAAACAAATATTGATTTAGCAGTTGCAAAGGAATTCAAATCCCGGATCTCAGTCACAATTTCACCTTTATTTTATATCCACAGATCTATTACTGATAGACAGTGGAAATGTCAATTCTTCGTTTTAATGTGGTTAGGATGAAGCTTGGGATGGAATAGGAATACCTACTCTGAATGAATTGGAAATTGTCTGCTAAAGCAAAGTGTCGTGAAAGAAATACCAATTTGTTGAGCCTGTTTCTTTCAGAATATACAGGTTATGGCACACTTCTACCAAACCACTCCAGATTTCCAAAGCAACTCTATTAAGCTACAACGATAAAACCAAAACCAAGTGTGCAAATCCATGCCTAACTGTACATCTAAGGGTCTATTTGCTTCAACGACTTGTTCTCATTAAGTTCACTCTCTAACTCTTCCTGACAGTGTCTTCTTGTTATGCTTGAGGCACATCCATGCTGTTTAAATTACTTCTCCCTAGACTGGATGAAAACTAAGAACTAATGGAAATTAAGATGCAACTTCCTTAGCGTTTGCTAGTTTCAAGTATTTTCAGTAGTAGTTTAAATTCATTGGTTTGACATTTTTCCGTGAAAGGAACTATGACGTTTGGAGGTGGGGGGGCAGCAGCAAAGCAGCTTTTAAGAAGCAGAGCCCTCAACTGAGGGGCAGGATTGACGATGAGAGCTCCTCTTCCATTTCTGTGCCAAGCCAAGCAGGCCGTTTTTGACCCGTTGCGAAGAGTGGACCAAGCTAACCTTCCAGCTTTAGCTGGAAAGAGATTAGAAGTGCTGACAAAGGTAGTTGGACATGAGAGGAGGTTTTAAAAGCTGTTTTCAGCTTTCCCATGTCCCTGCCAGGATACAGGGTTGGGTGTTCTAGCCGTTTCAAGACATAGCTGCAGAGTTTCACTTAACCACCTTTAAGCTCCCCGGCGGGACCTTATCCAGAGCCAGACTACAAATAATTACCTAGTCCAGTAAGTTTCATTCGAGAGATGGTAACGAGCAGGTAAGTACTAGGCTGTATTTCAGTAAATCGTCCTCCACTTCTACCACAGCACTGGTCTGTGCATGGATGGCTTGTACGGTACCATACCAAGCAGTCGCAGCAAGTCCAGCTTGCTAATATGCAAAATATTTTGCGTTGAGATTCAAGGTGGATGAAACTCTCAATATTCTTGACACATACAAACAGAAAATATTAGAGAATTAAAGGCATGTTTGGTTGCTATCCAAAATATTTGTTCACTTGTGTGTTCATTTTAGGAAATCTTCTTAGTTGTAAATAAAACAAAAAAATACAAAAGATGCTGAGAAACTACTAAACTGCCAATAAAAAGAGATTCCTTCCATAGAAAGGCAGTCTTTCAGCATTGGATCAAATAGTTTATTCACTCCCCTTAATTTCATAGGCAGTGCATGTTTCTATTTATTATTGCATTTCTCATATCTCTACTAAATTTCAGTGTGACCTTTAATGTTCACATTGTGACTCTGTTGTAGTCATCTATACAGAATTAAATAAAATTCTTACCAGGAAGCAGCAGCCTTGTCTGCTTAGGAGACAGAACAGTTCTTGGCAAATAGCTAGTCCATGGCTAAATTCCATCCTCAAAATCCTATTATCTTAAAATTACTCTTTAAATGTAAATGAAGGCTTACAAGGCAGAAATGCTTTACACTTTTGTGTTTGCCTGAAAGCAAATAATATAGTACAGCCTGCTAAGAAGCCAGCATATTCATTACATATAAATGTTTCAAATACGGAGCAATAAAACCTCTGTCTAAAATTAGAAATAAGTGGAGATTTTAACTTCAATTATATAGAATGTTTTGCCAACTTCTGAAAGAAATTTAGCAGAAATTCTTATGGATATGGAAAGAAAGACATTTAAATATAAATTGATTCTAGGTAACTATTTAAAGGAATGATACAGCTGACAAATGGTGTGCTTCTTGGTATATAATTATATAAAACACTCCAGTCAAAGACTGAGGACAGCTTAAGAAGTTTCATCCTAAGTGTTCAAAGTTGAATAGTTGTGAAAAAATTAAAATCCAAGGGTTTGGGTACAAATGTTAAAGACTCTTGATACGAGGGTAGCAGCTGCCTGAATTTGGCAGTAACCGTACTTCCATTTTCAGCCTGAATACTGTCTAGAATTAGGTAATGGTCCAGAGCTCAGCTCCAGTTTCTCTGTAGGACTAAACATAGGAACAGACGTATGTGTAGATTGAGAAAGGATGGATTTCGGCTGCCTGGAAACCCGCCTAGCACCAGCACTGGAAGCCCCTGTGGAGCCTGAATAGTCTGCCCTAAGTCTCTCCATCTGCATTGCTCAGGCTCAAACTTGCCTGTCAGAGAAACTCATCCTTCTGAACAAGTTGCACAAGGTAAATCACAGCTTGGAAATGTTTTCGAGCATTTTGGTCCATTTGTGGTTTAAATTAACGTTCTGACTTTGCACCCGAACAGAGCCCTCACGCAGTCAGGTATACCTGAGACATAGTGTGGAGGTATAGAGCATGCTGAGGCTGTGAAGAGGTGAGAAATTCTGTGTACGTCTAAAGCACAAATGAATATGAAGCAACAGGAGGTGAGTTATTTTTTCCAATAGTAAAAAAAGCTCTTGCAGGAAAATGCTTAATATAAACCAGTCAATAAAAATATATGCCTAATTTCTTTATTGAAGAACATCGCAGTAATGATCACAGTAATTTCTTTTCCTGTACTATAATTACTTTTTTTAATTAAATGTTCCTACATGATGATTAGGTTTGATCAGAAGTAACTCTTCCTATTTCAACCTTCTGGAATGAGAAGGCTACCTGTAATTTTTTTGCTGTTTCGTGAGACTAGAAGCACATGATCTAAGTTTAATTTTTAGCAGGCTATGGGCAACCTCTCCTCTATACTTCAAAATGATTCAGTGAAGTACCCCATAATAGCAAACCTGCTTCTGCTTCTGTGTTCATGTGTATTTAAAGTGTATCTCAAAGTGGAGGGGAAGTGAAGAATCTGTCATTCCTAAAGTTCAAGCTGAGTGCCTGATGCTAAAACTCATGTGGATCAGCGTTTCTCTTCTCTTTAACCAGATATTTACCAATTTTGGCAATCAAATCGGAAGATGATGTGGGTGTATTTTTACTATAATCTCTTGTTCTTATCCTTTATTGACTTAAAATGTATTATCTGAACGAGCCAATGAGGAGAAATAGAAAAATGGAGAGTGATCAGAGGAACTAAAATGAGTTCTCTGGAACTAAATGACAGTAATTTACAAGAAGCAATTAGTTATATCTGCAAAACAGCTTCACCGCGAGTAGTGCTTGTACACAACAGAACATAATTGGACGGTTCAGACATGGGTTCAAATGAAACAGTGTCCTTAATATTTTTAACTATGAAAGAGAAGTACTTATATGTGGCTACTAATTTGCCCTACAGTATTCTTGTAGTTGGTGGTCTGAGGAAATCAGACAAGGTACAAAATGGGGATGATCCTATTTAGAACTTACAAAGACAGCTAGCGAAGTGAGGGTAGACATGCCCACCTCATTAAGGAACACCTGGAGAAAAGGTACAATATTTCAGCTGCTGCTTGTGAGTAAAGGCAGATGCAATCCCTGTTTCACAATCTTCTGCTCCTTCTCTCTACTCATGAGACCCAGACCATATGCTAGAAAACAATCTCCATTTCAGATAAATACCCAAGGAAGAGAAATATCTATCCAAATGTCCTGTAACAGCTGCCCCCACAGAGGTTACCTTTGAGATGATGACATTGTGCCCACGGCTGCAGAGATGCAAAAACTTGGTGTCAGAATGCATTGAGATCACTTTGTACCTATGTACCATACACCATGCAGAAAACGCTTCACAAACATGTCCCTGAAAGCGTAGCAGACGCTGTCATAAAAACTCATTTGAAAGATGTGTTTGGTGCAAAACTTCTGACCACCAACATCTGGACTAGCTGTCAGCAATATCCCTTTATACTTCTCACGGCCTGTGGGCTTGCTTGTTTTTTTAAGTGAAGGTGTGGCACGAATGGAAGATCCGTGCATCTTGTTCTTCCAGTGCTTTTCCCATCTGATGAGCTAATTTGCTTAGTCCTTTCCTTAACAGACAGTGAAATAAAACCCCTCCCCTCCTATGACTGAAGTATCTTAGCTTGTCTCCAGCAAAGTAAATCAAAATAGTCAGCCATCTACTGGACTGTATTCAAAACGTTTTGAATAAAGTTAGAAAATTGAGTTTATTATAACAGCAAATAACATAAAAATAGTTCTGAAAATATTCGTTTATTATATGACAATTGGAGCAGCAGCGAGCAGTGTGGATCATTTTGCAAGAGGGAAAAGAAAATATCCATATGTTTATCTTTAAGGTGCTATGAAATCTTTGAACGCAAGAGGCTTAAAAAGCACATAGGACTCAGTAAGTGGGAATACTAAATCTGGTAGTTTTGCTTTACCATACATGAAATAAATCAACAAAATAAAAAGTGTTATCAAATAGCGATAAGTGAACCACATGTTCAGCTAGTTCCAAAAATAGAAGTTAATACTGTTGATTCAGAATATCTCATTTCCTTCAACATGATGATATCATTGAGTTCAGCTGTAAAGGAGAGTTTGCGTAGCATGATGGGGTACTAAAATAAGTCAGTTGGAGCCGGATGCACAGACAAAGAGCAGGCACATCCTAGCGTTCGTTGTATCTCGCACATTTTTGTTCACTGCTTGTATTGTGAAAAAAAACCCCCACCTTTGAAACTTAGACCCACTTAACAGGTACCTGGGAGGGAACGCTGAGTGCACTGCTGAGTTAAAAAATATCTTCAGAAAATGGGATTAAACAGCACCAGGCGGCTTGTTTCATCCCGCCTTCCTCCTCTGCTTTACCACCTTCTGCTTTGGGCCCCCAAAGTTACCATCACGTGAGGGAATAGGGGGGCGGACTGGGCCACTGCCTGGTACATCGGCTGGCGTGTAGAGAGGAGGGTGTTTTGGAATCCTCACATTTTCAGTCAATTTGGAGGAGGGTTACTGTCTGGTCCCTGTTGGCGCAGGTGTGGTGAGAAGGCTGTCCAGCCAAGCGCTGCTTGAAGAAAGAGCGTTGCGTGGCTGCGTAGGTGGTAAGCATGCAGAGCTGCCACGCTGGACTTGCCCTCCTCCTCCCTCACAGCGCGGCCGAGGGGCAGGGGCTCGTTTAATTCTTCGCCGAGCAGCAGCATTGCCCAGGTGTGGGGGTGCACAGTGTTTTCAGGGGGAGGGAAATGCTCCTCCATTTTGGGAGGGAAAGGGAATTGAAGGAAAGCAGCTCAGTAACAGCGGAAGATGCTCTTGTTAGTGCAGGAGAGTAAGTCCCGACCTGACTTCCCTCCCTGTCAGAGGCTTAAAATCCTCCTGTCAGCCATGTCACCGGGTTTGTGACGCAGCCTTAGCAGTTCTGTTATGCCTGTTTCTGGCTCGGTGACCTGAATGCTGCTTTAGGTCCAATATAGTATCTGAAATCTGTCTAATTACAAACATATTATCAGCATCACTCATGTGGTTAATATTAAGCTCATTCTTAAGTGAATGACTAAATTAGACTCTTTAAAGTGAAAAGCACAAATCATTAATAAAAGTTGCATAGATCCGTACTGTGAACAGCGGCATCTTGTTACTCGTTCACTATAGCCGACTTTGACTTTTCATTATAAAGCCTCTGGCTTTTGAGAAAATGAATAAAGAAGTGAGAAAATTGAAAGCCACTTTTTGGTACCTTTTCATTATTTGCTACAGGTAGAAACAGAATTTAATCAAGAGATTGTTAAATCACAGAAGAGCAGGTTTCTAGGTATATCATTCTATAGATGATCACAATGAGTTTACAAATAGGATCTAGGGAGTTAATTACAAGAATGATTAGCAAATTCAAGCAGCATGATAAATTATTGGGTGCTAGAACTAGTTTAATTTAACTAATCCAAAGTGCAAGAGAAGAACTCTGCAGCCAGTTTTGAAAACTAGCATGAGAGAGAAGGTTCTGTTCAATACGATAGAGCATCTACCTTGGTCGCTTTCACTTGTTGCGTAGGTATAAACCCCAGATCTCTTATTAGCTAAGGAAGATCAACTCCTGTTTCATTTTATTTTGTATATTTTTTTCATCTAAAATCAAAAAGTAAGGATAAGAATTTTTATATTCCAACTATGGTGATTTTTAATTATCTGGACTTACTTTCTGTATAATTTCTTTGAACTCTACTTCATCTTCTACAAAGGTACTACTAATAAGTAACTCCGTTTGTTTTATAGTAGCATCTAGGTTCCAAGTCACGAATCATTTGTCATGATCCCATTTGTGCTGGATACAGGATATAATATCTGGGACACTTCCCATAGCTGGGAGAAATATCTCCACTTGCAATAAAGCGAGTGTTCTCATACTTTAAGATGTTTGTAGGTAAAAATAAGATCTTGTTTGTAGGACACGGCTTTTCTGCAGCAATGATCTGCTGCTTTTTCTCAAAAGAACCAAACTAATGTTTTTTTCTCAAAAGAACCTACTAACTGCAGTTGTCCTTCAGTGGCTAGCTTTTTTTCTTATGGGAGGAAAAATTATCTATCTCCTTTGTTAATAAGTGCCTCCTCATGCTGTAGTTTCGTACTAGGTGAAAAGATGTGCGTATGACTTTTCTGGCCAGCTGATGCCATCTGCTGGGGTCTGTCTAAAGAACTGAAGTGACGCATTTTTTTCCAGGGGAGTTACTCAGTGGTAGTCAATCTTAATGCTGGTTTAAATGAAGGTCTTTTTTTCTGTGACTCTCAGTTTCTGGGTAAATGAAGTCATGCAAGACAATAGCCTTACTCGTGTTTCTTGATTGATCGGCTTTGTTTGTTGGTGTTGTGTTACTCATTTAGCGAATTTTCAGGTCCCTAAAAATTGCAGACATCGGCAGCAGGGTCCAAAGCATTTGAATATAAGTTCTAGTTACTAAAAGTTCTTTGACTTAAAGAAGTTTTACATTATACACTCAGTATTTGTTGCTATCCATAAAGTATTTCATACATATATGTATGTTAAGCATTTGCTTAACTGGTATCCCAGGTATAACTGAAGGCAGGGGAAGTCATATGGTTACATGACTTGCTAGACTTGCTCCTGAGTTTCAAGTTAAGTTAAAAGTTTTGCTGTGGTGAGCAATTAGAGAGAAGGGTCTGGGCTCTATTGGCTTGGGAGAGAAGGATCTTCATTTTCACCAAGGTAGAGAAATTGCGGTGAACAGTCCTATATGGAAAGGAAGTAGAGCTCACTTGGGAACCGCATTGCCCAATGACTCCTGTGGGGCAGCAGGTACCAGATGAAAATGAAGACCACAGAATGAGCGAGAGCGTGAAAGTGATATTATCCAGAGGTTCCTATAAAGACTCCAGCAAAGATCCCCTCCATTGGATGGATGCGATGGTTCTTTTTTTCTTCTTTCGGTTGTGGAGTTGTCTTTCCTAAACTGATTGGGCCAATACTGTAGCAACGGGAACATAAAAGCTCTTGTTAAAAAACAGAAAATAAGGCAGTAAGAAAGGATGCAAATTTTCCTTTGCAAAGCCAAGCAATTTCTGAAACAATAAGTACGTGACTTCGCTTTGGATGAAGTGTGACAGAAAGGTACAGACTGAAGAAAAGGAAAAAGGCTTTATGTTTGCTAATGTTGCTACTTTCTCATGGTGACATCGTGTGTTAATCACACCACTTGGTAAGTGAGCACTTTGATGTATCATTTGTATAGATGGAGGAGGGAGAAGAGGTGTAAAAATTTCTTTTAAATGTATTCCGTTATTTATTTAATGAGGGTCTGCATCTGCCAATGAGACATGGAATTACTACAGATGGAGCTAATGTATCGTGGAGGTCCAAGAGGCAGCACTGCTAATAGTCCACACTGTGAACGGAAATCTTTCAGATGATGGCTGGTGGGCCTAAGGGCTGATACCGGTAGAGGAGGCACATTGCATGTTCAGGACAGATGGAGAGAATAACAGTCCTCTTTAAAAAGTTAACCTGTTTTTGCTGTTGTTTAAACAAGGATCTGTTCCTTTTGTACATCTGCACACATGATTTTTTTCAGATACTTGCCTTAAATAACCCTTGACTAAGTCTGATGAGGCAATGGGAAACTCATGATCCCTACCCCAACCCTGTCCTCTTTGATAGCCTGCACTGATTAAAATTACTTAGATTAGTGCAATTTACTGAAACACTACCAGGGTGAAATTCCTGTAATGACTGCTACAAGAGACTCTTGCATATGCTGTGTTGAAACCCTATGATTATTGTTAGATCTGTGAAGCCCATCACGAAAATGCTAAATCTGGATTGTCCTTCTGAATTCTACATCATGCAATAGCTATGTACTTTAAATGCCTTTAAGGGAAAGAAGGAACAATCACTGTGTGATTAATAATTCTTTTTTTCAGACATATTATGATCTTTGTCCTGAACCTTCTGACCAGCAATTAATTCCTATTATCCATTACTGTTTTCATCATTCATGGGTTGCATTGAAATGACAAATGCCTCCTGTGTTATTACAGAAGTATCACTTGCACAATTGTATTTCTGTCGTGCTCAAGCTCTCATACTGAAGCTTATTTCAAAGTATATTTTCTTCATGTTTGAAGTTTGCTGATGACATTTTTTTAAAATTTGATTGAAAAGTTAAGATAAATGCCTGGCCGCCTTGTGATGCAAGAAGCAAATAACAAGTTTGGGGTGTTTTTTGTCTACCAGACTCTGATGGTTCTAATTCTTTTGCCTGGTTTGAGAAAGCAATAGGATTGTGCACTTTCAAATATTTCATTAAAAAGTCTCCTTGGCTATGCTTTTTCAGTATTTCAATAATATTTTGGTCATTTTAGTGATATTTCATTCTTATTCTTTATTCTTAGACCTCTACAGATTTATCAAGCTATTGTGTGCAAAATTATATTAGTAGGGTGTATGTATACCATCTATGGCATTTAGGAACATTCCTCCCATTAGCTGAAAAGAAGCTGGGACCACACTTGCAAATTTATTTTCCCTATCTCTTTCTCAATCCAGACAGTCACCAAGGCATATGAGAAAGAAAAATATATTGCAAATATTTTTCAGTAACATAAAAAATCAAGTGCAAATACTCAAAATCAACTGTTAATTCTACTTTCGGTGAAAAAAAAAACCCAAGCTCCTCATGCACAGCTCTAAAAGGATTTCCTTCCTCCTTTCAGTTAACTTGCAGAGATGATGCATCA
Source organism: Pluvialis apricaria (assembly GCA_017639485.1). NCBI lineage: Eukaryota > Metazoa > Chordata > Aves > Charadriiformes > Charadriidae > Pluvialis > Pluvialis apricaria. Next base: position 2,926,287 of record CM030018.1, on the reverse strand, counting down.
TAGGCATATAACTTCTAGGCTTGAGTATTTCAGTTTTTACACATTTTGTATGATAGCGGAGATCTGGTTGTGGCGCTTTGCCTTCCTCATTTGTAATGAACACCTGCTGGGTTGGAGATTCCTCTTGCAAGAATTTCAGAAGTATTTTTTCAGTCGTTTCTCATCATGACTGTGTGAGCTGGACTTCTGCAGTCTGTAGTTATTCTTATTTGTCAGTAACTAATTTTAACTGCTTCGCAGGAGTTCCAAGAATTTTTTCATAAAAGAGAAGGTTGCGGGACGCCATTAATTACATATTATCATATTGGCTTTATCTGAGATGCATAGCGAAATGCTGTAGACAGATAAAGCAGGAAGATTTAGTCCTAATGGTAGTACAATGGGTGATCTGGGTTTGCAGGAAGTTACAGTTAAACAATTATAAATTTCTTCATAAGTGAAAAAACAAATTTGTTGGTTGGTGGCAACAAAATGTAAGTGCAAAAGCAGCCGCTAGGAATTTCATGCAGTAAAGTAGCACGGCAGTTTCCGGTTGTATTTTAGTTCTTTAGGCAGCAGGAGAAGATTTACTGCTGTGTAGCAATAAAAGAAGAAGGAGCAGCTTTGCTTCTGGCCAATAGCCCACGTTTAAAAAAAAAAAAAAAAGAAAAAAGATAGAGGAAGCTATGTTTGTATTTATAATAAAATTCTGGTGTAGGAAGGACATAACAGATTTCAACATAAGGCCACCAAAAGGGTAAGAGTGAACTTATCACTCGGGCTTATTATCAAATGACAGTTATCTTAGCTGGTAACATACCAGGCTGCAAAAGATGTGCAACTTCAAAGTTCAAGGAATGAGGAAAAACAACTAGTCAAGAGGAAATCACAAATTGTGTAACGTGAATAAAATAGATCCAGAATTTCCATTAATTAGAGATAGGTTAGATCACTTCATGGTGTTTTACTGGCCGGCTTCCGCATAGTAACTTATTTCTTACTGTTGATATTAATGCTCTGGCATATCATAACAATTTTTAAATAACTACTTTTTTGTTGTTTTTAATGAAAAGCTGACCTATTTTTTTATCCCTGAGGGTAAACTAAAGCTTTGTCTATTACAGCCCAATAATCAAACCACTCTACATGAAGTGACCTTTTCTGAACTGTGCGGTTAAAGGGAATTGCTAAAATGTGGCATGTATTAAGTCTTTACTTCATTTAACTCCCCTGCTTCTTCCTGTGGTTATGTTGTTGTTCTTATTTCGTGTTTGCATTGCAGCAGTACAGGGGCTCATACCAGAGACGGAGCCCCACTGTGATAAATGCTTTGCAAATAAAACCCGTGAGGTGGCCTGGTTCCTGCTCCCGACAGCACGCCCGCGAGGCCGGGGAGACGCAGGAAGGAGCAGCGCGGATCCCGTGGTGATGTTGTGCCGAGGATGGGGAGGTAGGGCTGGGTTCAGGCTCAGACATCATTCACAGCAGAAAGGCATTCTCCGCCCTGCGCGTACCCGCGGGATCTAGCCAGCACGATTTCTCCTGGCATTTTCTTCTCGTGTTTCTGCAGAACGCTAAATTTTTTCCAGCCTACGATACGTGCAGGCCCTTGTTCTGACTGAAGTGGTCAGCTGGACACAGCCTCTGGTCATCTACACTTTTCCCATCTGCTTTGCTCTTCAGAGCAGAAGTAAATGTGCGCATAGGGCAGCTCACACCTGAATTGATGCAGAGGCTCTTACATTACTGCTGCATTTAAACTGTGCTTACCGTCTGCTTACTCGGTGTTCAGAGAGGTGAGGTGCTGCCGGGAGGTCGTTGACCTGGAGGTGGAAGTGTTTCAGTCTCCCATTTCTGGAATCTGGACCCATATTCAAATATATTAAGTGAAATTTGCACAGATATGTCCCTGGTTATATTTGCTCCTCAATCTTGTTGCGTTTTGTCCGTATTTGTAACTGTATTAATTTCCAAATTGCTACTTCGGATAATAATAATAATAATAGTAGTAGTAGTAGTAGTAGTAGTAGTAATAACAACTCTGACCTTGATGCAGCTTCTACTTGTTCGGCAAAAACTGAACCTTGAAAACTAATCCAGGAAAGTCCTGCCTTGTTACAGCCGTCAAGGTTCTGCTGCAGCTGGAGCACAGTAACTCCACGTAGCCTTTGGTGGGGCTGAGCTCCAGCGTTCCCCGCCAGCCCGGCCCGCATCCCAAGGTCCTCCCGGTCACCTCTGTCTCTTGGGGTCGCGCTGCGTGGAGTTCTGAAGGTGCAGGAAACAACCTGAGGCTTAGAGGAAAGAAGGAAAAAAAAATAAGTAAGAGCAGAGGTGATGGGTTTCGACCAGAACAACTAGTTTGCATAGGCGGTTAGTGAACTCGGCTGATCTTATTTGATAAAAGGTTATGGGTTAACAAGATGAAAACAAGCCGTTCCAGGATATACCTAAAATTGCCTCATTTTTAATTTAAAGATTCGCATGGTAAAAGAAGCACTTAAAAGAGTAATATAATTTAGAATAAGTATCATGCTAAAGGGCATGTTTCTGCATGACTTCCTTTAATAACTACAGTCTACAGCCTAATTCAGCCTTTCAGATTATTGCAGTGTGAGCACTTTTATTTTTTATAGTCGTACAGTGGGCTGTTTTGTTCTTGCTAGAGTAAAAACATGATTTTTGTTGTTGACTTTTTAAATGGTGATCACTTAATTGGAAACAGATGCTAATGTAAAAGGAAAAACGTTTTAATTAATACATTTGAGCTGGAAAATTTCAGATACCTGAGGAGCTGAAGCAGTTTTAAAACAAAGGGTAGACTGTGTGTTGTCCATTATTTAAAGTACAGAAGACTTTATCATACTGTAACTAATCAAAAGCTAATGAGACCATTGGAAGGTTTGTATCATTTAGTTTGTACATAAACTGTCTAACGCTGAATAGATGAAACAAGTGAAATAAGCTTCAGTGTAAGATGTTCTTTTTTACCTGGATATAGTGGTGTTTACCTTGTTTACTTTCCCCTTCTCATTAAAAGGGCTGTTGTACCCTTGTATTTTTTGAAACATGCATTTACTGATTATCACAGACATACACCTAAACTAAATTAGTATTTGGGGAAAGTAGAAAGTAAACTGGACTTTGTCAGGAATCCTCAAATGACTGACCCACGTGGAATCGGCTCCGGAGCCTGCAGCCTTGGCACGCTCTTGGCTTGCAAAAGCAGTTGTCTGGCAAATCGTTATTTGTGGCTAGTGAGCAGTGTCTAGAATAAAGCCTTTTGGAGTGAAATAGTGAATTTCATGTATACACGTGTGAACCTCAAGAGGTGATAGTCAAGTAGATTATAGCATTCCAGATTAATTTAAGTGATTTTTTCCTGTAAAAAAAACCAAAACAAAACCAAAAGAAGGATTATTTTGAATTGTTTTCATCTTCTATGAACTTTCATAAAGCTCATTTCTGACTTTTTTTGGAATATTTCTTTCTCACTCTGAACTTGGAGAAACAAAGGAAATATTTTGGTTTAATGTCAGCAGTATATTAACTTCTAAAATTCTTCCATTAGGATATGATGCACTTTGGAAGTGATAACTGAATGGTAGTAAAAATCCTAAAACCCCAGGGTGTTTTTATGAAAACTTGGACTTAAATGCAAATAAAGCAACATATGAAACACTTGTCCATTACCAGAGAGCATTTGCTGACATGGCCAAGCCTCTGTTTAATTTTGGTTGAAATAATATGTTGTGATTGACAACCTTTGATTAAAAGCAGCAACACTCCTATTGAATGTCTATTGTCTTCTAGCACCACAGGTCAACCCTCGAGGGTAATGTAATATTTGCTGCAAAATTTGGAGAAATACATTACTTAGGACCACTTTCAGTGGACATTTGAGGCAACATTTCTAGTTCCAGTTTTCTCGGTCGTCAGCATCTCCAATACATTGTGACAGACTCAGCTGTTTTGTAGTGTCATGTTGGGGGGGGTTGAGTTCACACGGGTCAGTTTGTGAGTGTAGAGAGAAGGCACAGGATAAAGTTGTTTCTGATTTACCCCAGGATGTCGGGTCTAAAAAGTATGACGCTGCTCTAGATAAAGATACGAAAATGCACAAACCTCATTGGGTCCAATTTTTCCCACACATATGTGTGAAAAGGGAGAAAACGTGTCTCTCCACGTGGTGGACTAAATGCATTTATTAGCAAAATGTGCTGGCTCTGCAGCCCCTCCTCTAACCTGAACGAGGGGCTTGGTATGGGAACGGGTGGGCTTCGACCCACTGCGTGCTGGGGAGCAGTTCCTGTGCTGGTGCTCTCTTCGCTGCAGGTGACACAGGGAAAAAATAGGTAACTCACAGGTCTGTCCCCAAAAACTGTTAAACGTGTTTCGCACACAGAGCTGGAGTTTGGTCCAAAATGAGACATTTTGAGACGTGCCGTGACTCCCATTTACTGTTTCTGAGCTTCAAAGTGTATCCAAAGCCTTTCGATGTTGGTATGGTGTAGTTCTCAGAAAAGTTAGAAATAAAAAGGTGGAAAACTTCGATGTGATTTCAGACCAAAATTTTCATCCTTGATTATGACGTGCAAAATGAGGACCTGAAGCTGGAGTGTGCTTCCCACTTACCAGTAGCACACCACTTACCAGCAGAAGTCTGTAGCATTAGCGGCATTGTGAAAGAAGTTAAATTATTATGTATTAACACATTGTACTATAGGTACTGTTACTATGTACTTATTACTGTTACTGCATTATTATTCTGTACTGCTCTCCAAGTAACTCACCAGAGGAACAATACTCTGTTGGCTTGACCATAGCTCGTGCCTTGCAGGAGCTGCCTGTCCTCTCCGGTGCTCCCACTGGATGGAAAGAGTATTTCCACCATGTCACTGTCCCCGCTCACCAGCGGGAAGAGCCGAGAGCATCATCAGTGATGTATAACTTTAGCCTGGAAGGAGGCATCTGAACTGCTCTTACAACACTCCAGGTAAGGTTCATATTCTGATTTTTCACAAGTATGTCATACCTTTTTTTCTTTCTTTCTTTTTTTTTTTGAGCAGTAAGAGGTTAAAAAGTGAGGATTATTGGTTCTATTTTTCTGCAGCAAGGATAAGAATTTTGAATCAGCTCTAGACCTCATAGTGGTGTTCTTTTAGAGAAGAACTTTGACTGCTGGAATGAAATAGATATTTTACCGGAAAATATCAGGTATGTAACTGCAGAATAATCAATGTCACTTCAACTATATTTATATTTCCTGCCTAGTCTACTCTGAGTTTATATCCAAATGATGTGTGAAGTCAACTAACATGGCGTAAAGTATATTCAAGTCACTGTAATGATTTCCAGGACACTTTTTTTGTTTTCTATACACTTTTAAATAATACCCCAGCCCCAAAAGATTATGGGCATAAATTGCCTTGGAAATGGATGAAAGTAATTATTTTATTAATGTGCTTTTGTTATTTGAACGTCTACTCAAGCTGTTTTAATAGCTTTTGAACTTCATAGCATAGGTTTTAAATGCAACATATTTTGTATTCCCTCTGTGGACAGTAGGCTGGACAAAATCACTTTTAATATATTTGTAATAACTCCAGTGATTATCTTTATAAATGATTAGGAATAAAAAAAATACTAATTTTATATTTGTGGGCAAAATAAGTGTTTTCTGTAAAAAGAACAGACAAGGTAGAAAAAAGACAAATGTATAATTATGTTCTTGTTAAGAGGGCATTTCATAAGGATCTAGCAGGTTAGAGATGAAATTTATTCGTCCAAGCATTTTCATATCCTTTTTGAGAAGAATGAAGAAAAAAGCATCATTCACATTTTCTATCAAGGTGAGAAAAAGCAATTTTCCAACAAATTCCAAACAGTTCTAGATCTGAGAAAAAGAAAATACCTTTTGATCTTTGGAATCAAAGAGATACATCTCCACAAAATAGCAGGTAAGTCTGTTACCGCGGAACAGTTATTTCATCTGTTTATTTCCTGTCTCAGCTTCGCTGAGATATGAATTCATGTAGTTACGTGCACGCAGAGTAAGACGGGAAGTAATATTTCAAATCTGTTTAGCATTAGTGGGACCAAACTGAAGCGATGTGTCCTGTCTGGGGCGTAGCACTTCAAGAAGGACATGTGCTTGTGGCCTGTTTGAAGCAAGCCACTAAGACAGCTTCAAAAGGTATCAGGGCATATCTTTTGCGTAAAAAAAAAAAAAAAAGATTTAAGGTTGTTTAGCCTATGGGAAAGAACACTAAAAGCTGGAGAATTTTGGTTTTATTATTGAAAAACTGTTGTTGTAAAAGAGTAGGTATATGTTACTCCATCATGTCCATCATGGAGAGGGTCAGGATAATGGCATTAACAAGCGTGGCTTAGGTTAGACATAATGAGAAGACGCCTCTTAGTGGCTGTGTTGGCTATCGCTGGAATAGAATGCCTGAGGAGAGTATACGGTCTCCAAATTTAGGAACAGTTTAGAGCAGAGAGGACAAGTAGCTACTGGGAATGACATAATTGTGGTTTATTTTGGAGGACAGAAGAGGATTAGTATATGTCTTGAGGTCCTGTCCAGCCTCGTCTTTTTTTTCCCCCCCTTAATTCTACACATTCTGATTTTCTTCCCAGCACTACTTGTGTCTTTTGGCTGCAGAACTTAAAATGCCTTTTAGGGAAAGGAGGGATGAAATGGGAACCTAGCTTTGTTTATTTAAAGGTTATAGCCACCAATGTTACAGGACAGGTTTTGCAAGCAGCCTATCTGACTTGAACACGGGGTCAGCTCAAGGTTTCCTCCATCATCATCATCATCACCATCACCACCATCATCATCATCATCATCATCATAATGTCCTGGTTTGAAGTAAAACAGTACTAATTTTAATAATAGTAATTATTATTACTACTACTACTACAGAAATCTGTTTTAAAAAAAGAAACTATTCTGGAGTCCTGTTGAAATGAATTTCAGAATCTGTTAGGCTGCGTAGGAGGAAGTCTTACTATTAACAAATGACCCCAGTGTGCTCTTTTAAATATTACGATCTTCAAAACTACTTACTGGTTAGTCAAGTTTTTTTTCATAAACGTGTTATCATTTTTGTATTTCACAAATAAGTTCACAAGAGATATGGGAAAGGTTCACACAGAATGAGGCAATGGAGAGACTGAAATATCACTACAGCTGAGGTAATGTGAGAGTTCCTTCTTTGGGCAAGAAAGCGTGTACTTGTTCATGATGTAATGAAAAAATAACGTATTCTGTCATTCCAAACCCTAGACAAAATCCAGCTGAAAATTTTGGATGAGTCTTCCTGTGACAAAGTGGGAATGTTTTCCTATGACATTATTTAATTTTTGCAAACGTCTGCAAGGTAACTAGATCACACCTAGTTTCAGGCAGAAAGAAATCAGGTTTTATTAATGTGTATTTGTCTTCTAACAGTATGGAGGCATTTTCATACCATTCTTCATGGATTGAAGAGCCAGCTCCTTCGTTGTTCAGTATGGTGTGTGGAAAACGACGGTGTGCAGGAAACTGGTGCGCAGTTTCTGGAACAGGAAGCGTCATACTGAACTGAAGCGCCCCTTGCCTCTGTCCCTTGTTACTATTCACAGCATGTGAAAATGAAGGTTTCCTGTTAGTGACAACATAATGGGGTTTGGAAAACTATTTCAGCATATTGGAATTAAAATGTTATGTGAACAGTCTTGGGCTACTCTATGCAAATGTCATGAGGAGCCAAATGGCAACAGTTCTTTGTGCCGCCGTTCTTTGTACAGCGGGTGGTTTTGTTTGAGAAATGAGTTGACTACAAACTCATTGCTCATTCAAGGGACATTCGTTAAATCAGTTTACTTATATGACTATTGAGGTCAATAGGGATGCTTGTTCTCAGGAGGCCTGAACTAAGTGAAAAGACAAAGATTTTATGAATTTTACATCAGCCAGCACTGAGGATTGCTCAGTGCTGCTCTACGTTGATACTGGACTGCAATATCCCCTAGCATCCTCTCTTCATAGGACAACCGGTGTCCCTAGTGTTTGGCGTGATAGACTATGATATTAATATTGTTTTCTTGCATATTTTTTTACCGAGGACATGAATTTTTTCAGAGTTAACATTAATGTGGGTGCCCAAAAAGCAAGATGTCATGGAAAATACAGTTGGAACAATTAATCGGCTCGGAGGCTTGGGAAAGAGAGGAGGGAGGGAAATCCGCAGCTGAGTATCTGCACAGCCAGAACAATAAAGAGGTCCATACGCTGGGATGAAGCAGCATAGACGCTTATCTGCAGCTGTACCTGAAGCAAAATGAAAACTGATGAAGAGGGTCACGTAGTTTCTACTGGGTTTAGATTTATGAAACACTTGACGATAAAAGATGCAGATTATGGCTATTTGCTGCTTTTAATGAGGCAGTGGTCAGACCGTGATAGACTCTGTGTGATTTTATTTTCTATTGTGGAGCATTCAGATGTTCAGTTTTGCTGCTCATGTGGGCAGAGACAACAGTAAACGACTGCTTAATTCACTAATGTTTTGAGATTAGAGTCCTGTGAGCCTGCTTTATTACACTGGCATATTGTTTTTCATAATTTTATTGAACAAATTGGCAATATATGTGCAGTATACTATGCAAAGAGTTAATTATTCCGCTAGGGTTCTTATAGTAATTGTGGATAATCAGGTTTCCAGTTTAAAAGTTTATCACTGTAAATAAATAATTGAAATAGACATTTGTTTCTTGCTTTTAATTCAGAGATTTGCAGAGGGGGGCTCTTGCCATATTATGTATTCATCTAATAATCTGAATTTATAGCTATATACACATTTTTATGAACAATCAGAACCTGCTGCCTTTCTTACACAGTGAAGGAAATAGTCGAAGCTTAATGTTGCTCAAGAAGTATTGGATTTTAATGAATAATCATGTGGAACAGTTGTTCAGATAAGAGTACTACTCTTTCTAATGAAATAAATAAAATAAAGTGCATTGTGTGAATAATCACAAAGAGTTCCTCCTGGACTATGGAAGGTAAATATTCATTATATAAGATCAACAGTTGCAAGCAGAAGATAATTATTATCAATATGGAAGGCTCTTTGTGATAAAGAAGAGTTGTATTGATGGTTCGATGTGACAATTTAAAGCACAGCCCTACTGTACGGAATGACTCCGTAGCAGAGCAGTTCCCCAGGTGGATGCAGTTCAATTTGCCTTCATTTGTCATGGAGCGAAACAATTGTGTTTTCCTGCAGAAGCCAGACAGCTCTGGCAGATGGACCAAGAGTTCTCTTCTGACTTGTCTTATTAATGTAACGGCTAATGAAGTTCCACTCACAGGACTATTTTGTGCCCTCTCTTGCTGCCATGCAAACCCCTGGCATCAGCAAAGTTGCAGCAACATGACTGAAAATGTTTGGGGGTAACTGTGGGATTATTTGGAAATAGCTTATGCAGAATTTGCCAAGGAAGCAACAAGAAGTAGACTTATTTATGAGTTACACTTACAGGACTAGAGGGAGAGTCTGGATGTGGATCTGAATCCTGGATTATGAACTTTCCCCCCCTGGGTCTCAAGGTAAGGAATAATGATTATTTACTTATTAAATAATAGGTATAATATCAGAAAGGAGCAAACACTTTCCCTTCCAAGCTGTCACCCATCTGGTCAGGCAGCGACAGATGTGGGAGGTAACAATTGGGACCTTTTAATTTCTCATTTCAGTTCTATACTGAAAGACAGAACGTGATCTGAATGTCACCTGCAGAGCCGTACTACAGGATGAGCCAAGGACAGGGAACTCACACTTGCCCACTCGCAGACAAATGAAGAATGTGAGGTACTCTTTTAGCTTTTAAGTGTATCTCATTACATACAAGAGGAATTAACTATTGTACTGATCATTCATTCAAAAGAGTAAGCACAGAGATAGCATTACGCTATTCTTCATTTATATAAGGATATCGTGTGTATTTTAGTGGGTAAATTTAGACTCCAAGTGATCAAAACAAGATGTTGGTTGGGTTATCAGTTTTTCTACCAATTTAATTAATCGGTATTTTTGACCTTATTAAGTGCAAATGGGAAGGATGGCAGATGCCTCATATAATGTACAACTTGCCGTGTTCCTTCACTAATTACATCATTTCAGGGTAACTACATCTTCTGTTATTAAATCTATCTTTTATCTGGAATTTCTCATCATAGCATATCACTGTAGTAAAGTGATTCCACCTTGTTCCAAATAGTTCCTGATGGGTAGTATATAGGACAACTTACACTTAATTTGAATTAATTTCTTTATGAAGCGTGTAAGCCATTTTGTCTCAGTTCTGTCGATGCTCTGCTGAGTTCTAGAAAATTGTCAAAAGGCCTCAAAGAATGGAGGGACATGTAATTTATTTTATTTTATATTCAGCTTTCCTTCACAATTCCTCACCTTTCTGGTGATGGGGTGGAACAGACGTTCCTGGAGGGATGGAAGGGCTGTGATCTGTGGAACAAGGATGGTGACAGGGGCAGCTGCTGAAGGAAACTGCCGGTTGGACCTTAAAGGAGCTGGAAAGAACCTCCTATGGACCAGAGTTGTCCATTCAATTTGCTGCAGTTCAGATAGGTCTTAACTGCAAGCAACCCTGGAGTCGATGACACACCTCCAAGGACACAGCAGATGGGAAGGGTTACTCTTTGCTCTCTCTTCATTCTCCGTTTTGAGTTTATTTTAAAATATTCTGGTTTTCTCCTTTTTGTTAAGCTGAGCATCTAGGTGTAAAAGCTTTCTGGTTTCTTTGGGGAGGAGTGGCTGAGGATGGGTCTAGAGAATCTGGTGACTCAGATCCCATCATGGTGGGTAAGACTTCTGTTATTTTTATCTTTGATGTTGAGTTTTATTTTTTTACTGTTCGGGACATGTTAATATTGTCAAATTAGAATTAAAGTAGGTACATCATTACAGTGCATTTTCCTGTTATTGGAGAGATTTCCTGCAGAAAGGCTGTTAGGAAACTCAGAGCTGGGATCTCCATCAAATGCAATTTAAAAATTAGTTTTAAGTACACTTCACATCAGTTCACTCAGGGTGAGAAATATTTACTTGGTTTCACACTGCTGGAAAAAGCAAAATGGACAGGATTTTCATTTACCTGCCAAAAATCATTGTGTTCGTGAAGCAGGCTTAACCTGAAGCTGTGGTTGCATTTGCCGTCAGCGCTTCTTTCAGTGTATTTTCCTTATTAGTTGGAAATACAGAAATTTAGCCTAGTTTTCCAGAAGACTAGAACAGTGTGTACAAGGGCAAGCAAGACCTTTTCCCACCTCCCTAAATTACCTTGGATCAGCAGAAGTCTTTGGCAGGTATTTCACCTTTTAAGCTCCCTTAAAATAATTATTTTTAAAGGAAGACTCTAATAAATATATTGTACAATTTGCATAATGCTCTTCTGAAACTGCTTCCTCACTTCCATGTGGTGAAGATGTGATTCTACATGCTTGAGATTTTACGTTGTGTGGGTTATTCATTTTGCCTGCCTTCAGTAAAATGCCTATTTTAAAAGTATAGGCTCCCAGAATAGTCAGTGAGAAGAGGTAATCTCCTCTAGACAGCAAATTATGAGTACAGCTCTCCAATGGAAATTTATGTTCCTATTTTATGCAGCTATATTACATGCCCAGCATCAGATGATACGGCTACTTTTCTTCAGAAGCTGTTTAGAAAGAGTCTTTGGCAACTGGATTGGGAGGGAATGAGGGGCTGCAAAGGAAAACCTTGACTAAATTGCCTCAGGTGAATCAAGGATGTTTTATTTTTATTTCATTTTTTTGATTGTCATCAAAACATAGTGAAAATTAAATATAGTCTGAAATAGGAAATATTCATTTTGGGGGGAGGACTTCGAAATGAAATTCTGATAAACTTCCCTGGTTTCAGACAATGTTGATGTTTTTATGGAAGAAGATTTTCGTAAAGAAATGTGATAACTTCAAAGTTTCACCAGCTAGGTCTGTTGAAAACATTGAATTAGATGTGAGTAATTGTCTCCGAATATAAATTTGGAGGACTTAGCAGAAAGATAAATTGAGAAAGATTAATTAAAAATAGTAACAAAATCCCCATAAATAATTATTTAGTATAAGATCAAGGTAAAAACAAAGAAGGATATTGTGGTTTGGGCTGGACTGGCCAAAATTAGGTATTTTTTTAAAAAAGTTTAAATAGACTTAGAATCAGAATTAATTCTTTTTAAATTGGGGAAACTGAATGATAGACTTATAAAGGAAGGACTGATATAATTGAAAACTTTCAGAAGAGTATGCAAAAGTGTTACAAGGTCAAGGCTGAAATTTTTAATTCTTATGTAATTTATTTGTGATTGTGTTAAATATAAATGATGAATTTGCTCTAAATTAACAAAATCTGTCGTAAGTGTTGCTACTTTTAACTAAAAGCATATTTTAAAAGATGCTACATGAAAATGAAATAGAGATACTTACTGGGATCTGGAACAAAAAAAAGCAAAGAGTTTATTTGGGGGTTTTGCTTTTTTTTTAAAATCGCATAACTGTCCACATTTCATAATTATGCTTCATTTACCTCCAACACAATTTCTCTTGAAGGGAAGCAAAGATGGAGTTTCTCATAAAAGATTACATCTAGTGGCTAAAAAAAAAAAAAAGTCAGTGCTAAAGGCTAAAAGGCTTTATTGAAATTCTAAAGAAGAAATCTGGGAAAGCTTGGTGCTTCAGGCTGATTATCAGGTACCTGCGTTTGGGCATCCTGACACTCTATAATTGAAATTCATTGCTCAACCTTTAGTCTCTAAAAATGGTACGCTGTCATTAGCGCTGACTGCTTGCTGTATCCTCTTGTCGCTCCGTAGGCAGGCTTAAACCATCCTGGATGCAATAGCCTGTTTCATGCGAGACCCCTGTGTTGGCCATTGTTAAAGTGGAAGGTGAATGCGGAGTTTAGCAACGCGCCAAAGTATAGTATAATGGACTTGCTAGGAACGAAGAGAAGTTTCGCTTACATACCTCCCTTTTCCTTCCTGATTGTGAAGTGGTTTTTGGGTTCGTCATTAAGAATCCCGTGTCATTGCTAACGTTTTTTAAATGAAATTTTAATTTAACCTTCTAATGTACCTAATGCACTTGAAGTAATTAGTTTTCTCCCCCACTCCCACTCCTACCGCAATAAGAGCTGGCAGGAGGATAATTCTTGGCACCTCCTGTACTAAAAACAGGAGCCAAGGTGCTCTCTGCTTGCCGCGTTGGGATGAATCGGCAGATCTGGCTAAGCTGGCGTCTGAACATTGGATTAAGGTTTTCTCCTAAAATACAGACAGAATTGAACCTGCATCCAGGCAGCACTCTTCCTTCCCTCGTTGTCTCTGTCCTGTTCTCTTTACCTGGAGAGGAACAACATTTTCGTTCTCCACCACCTTTTAATTGAGATGAAAGAAGGAACGTGAGCCATTTAGGACAGAAAGCGGAGCAGGAGAATCCCCACTGTCTGTGTAGTCTCTTCAGCTACACTGAGATCATAGAAATTTAAGGGAGCAACACGCAAATAAATAAGAGTCTTACAAACTGCACGTATTAGATTTTCATCCTCGGATTTAACTCTGGCTGGGACCCTAAATCTAAGACTGTTTTACGGTCCGTTTGCAAAAAGATAAGTTTGCAGAAATTTGTGAGAATACCCAACTTCCCACAAGATTTCTGACATTCAATTTGGATGATGTATTACAAGATCAACTGCTTCCTAACTTCATTTTTCCATTATTTGCAGCAGAAATGTTATTAGATATGGATTTAAGTAATGTGATTACCAGTGAGTGGTAATTTTGAAGTATCTGTGTGGGAACTGCTTTGAGGAATTATTACACTACCAAAATCAAACCATGATTCAGATTTGAACCTAATCTTACCCTAAGCTATCCTAAATATTATCAACACTTTTCCATCCCTTCTGAAAATAAATGGAGAGGTAAAATACTTTATGTAACGGTATGTTACCTATGTTATGTGTCCTGGCAAACTAAAATGAGAATTAAAATTTGTATAATTAGAAAAAAAAGGAATAAAAACTTTCTATGAATTTTGAAGAAGTATAGAAAAGGCTATTGATCAAAGTTCAGGAACTATTCTTGGTATAGTGGTCAGGTTTTAGTTAATATTCTGAGTAATATGTAATGGAGGACTTCCTGCGGGGAATATATTCCAGCTTGGTATTCCTTCCATCCGTCCTCAGACGTGGCGCAGCATCCTGGTGCCTTCTGCACTGCGGCTGTCCTGAGATGATTGACTGAGCTGATGGTTTGAATGATTTTTCCATGGTAAACCTTTGGGTTCGCTTTTGGTTGCTACGCTGGTGATTTTTTCCATTTAACTGTGCCCTCTAATAGTTGCTAAACAACATTTTATTTAGGGTTCAATTGAGAAATTCACCCACAAGCTCAGAGTGAGTTAATCTGCAAGAACAGCGAACCCCCAGCCAGGCAAACTCCGATGCACTTTAGATCTTTCGCTGACAGGCAGTAGAGAAGAGTTTCCAGACCACTGATCACTATGATCACTGGTTGCTTTCTCTTCTGTTCTTAGTGGTTTGGGTTTTGCCTGGTTTATTACCTCAATTGCTCCTACAATGCCTGCAGCTGCCATCCTCTCGCTGTTACTGTCAGCATGGGTTTGTGTCGTTACGTCTTTGGTGAGATTTGTGGCATGTCCAGGAGACCTAATGTTTCTTCCGTTTCCTCATCTTCTTATGGGTCTGGGATTATATCTGAGTCCCTCCACCTCCTCCTCCCCAAATCCCTGTCGGTGGTACACGGCTGCCCCGCGCCGGGGCGCGCCAGGACTCTGGGTCCCTGCAGATCGTCCCTTGCTGTGTCACCAGCCCCGGGATAAGGGGACGAGGAGCAAGATGATACCGTGAAATTTAAATATTGAGTCTTCATTTGAGTCCTCTGGTGGAACAAATATTGCATTTGCCTTCATTTATCTCGGTGGTCTGATCTTCTGTTAAGGCAAGCAATAATTCCCCAAGGATTGGAATCCGTGGTGCCGGCTGCTCCTCTTCCAGGGAATTTTGAAACTCGGACTTGCAGAAAAATATCTCCTTCCTTCAAATCTTCCTCAGGTTGCTATTGCTCGCTGCATTATTAGGAGTGGTCATTAAATGAGCCTTTTTAGGGGGCGAGGTCTGTAATAGTTGTTTTTTTTGTTTTTTTTTTCCTTTCTGTGGAAAATTTCCTTAGCTAATGTCAGATTTTTGCTATATTTCCAAGTGTAGTCAGACATCCAGCTGACAGGAGAAAACTTCTATAACATCTGCATCAACACAGATATGTCTCAAAAATAGTCGTTTCAACATCCAGTAGATTTATTTCAAATATAGAACAAATTGAAAGAGCCAAAATTTTCTGCAGTCATTTCTTTCTGAACAGAAAATTGAAAACGTTTATGTTTCTGTTGCAGCTTTTTACAAGGGGAAAAAAAAATCATATTTAGCTTGTTCAGCTGACGAGCTTTGGAAGATGATGGCATTGTGTTAATGTTTCAGGTTTCCTGTTAATATACATATATTTTCATAGCAGAGTGATAATTTTTGGTTAGGCTTGCTGCAGAATCACATCTGGAGCACCTGAACACTGCCTGGTGATAAATGTCAGATGATAACAAGAGCAGATGACTGAGTTTGTAAATCTGCTGCTGTACTACGTCTCTACTGGCATTTTTTGACAAATTAGTAAAATGAAGAATGAAATTATAAAAACATTTTGATTACTTGCATGGTTTGGGGTTCGTTGGTTGGTTGTTGTGGGGGTTTTTAATTCTATAAGCTGAAAAATAGTTTTGAAAGAACACAATGTAAGGGGAATGCTTGATCATGGGAATATATTTGCTCTATCTGATAGTCTTAACAGCATTATAACTGTTTATATCAAGTTTCATCCGAACCTGCAGAGCAGTAGAGAAAAGCCCTGATCTATGCTGTTCCAGAATGATCTGTAAAGGTCGGCCGTTGTTGACTTTTGTGGGGTTTTGTTTGTTTGGGGTTTGTTTGTTTGGGGTTGGTTGGTTTGTTTGTTTAAATACAGCGGTTCTTTCTAAAATACTAGATGCTGATTTGCTACTTGCTGAAATCCCTTGACAAACTTTAAAGGTCCTACAGAAACGGTACAAAAACACACTGATGAAAAAATGATTTGGACTCTTTACAAGATGGGAACGGCTGTGATGCTTTTGCTGTGATTCATGAGCTGAGAACACTCGGGTCTGATCTTGGCTCCGAGATAATTTGGGTGGAGCAGATTATCGTTAGCTGTCAGTTGGGATGGGAAGACTTGCAGTTCAGGTGACGCTCCCGAACAATCTGCCACAATCTGTCAAGTCCTGAGTCATTCCTGGAAAAAAATACTCCAAAGTTGGTGTAGTCCTTGAACTATAGGATGAGGAAGGCAGTCTTTAAAAACTGGAACCTTAGCCTGTCTGTGCTTCAGCTGCACTCCATACATGGGGATAGCAGTGCTGCCCTCATGGGTGAGGTCGTTTTAAATTGTAAGAATTATAAATACTGTATTAACATGAGCCATTGAAACACTTTGAGCTAGAAGTATTGAAATTACAAAAATGCAAAAATATTAAAGAATGTGATCTGACGTGTGTCTGTGCGATGAGACGAGTGTTATTCCCAACGCTCATACGAACCTGCATGGGAAGGATATAGTCTGTAATGCTGAAGGAAGGGGGATGGGGTGGAAATCTGCTGTTAAATACAAAAGTTTAATATCAAATGGCATATTTTTAAATAGTAACAGCTCCTGTGTTATCTTGGGCATCCATTTGCTATTATTGGCAGTCAAAGTCCTGAGGGTGAGCTTTTAATTTCATGCTTTACATTAAAGAACTATTCTCTTATAGCGCGTTTGCCTTCTAGCCTCTGCAAATAAATAACAAGTGTGCCATACATCACGGTCGAGTGAGTTCCACTGCCAAATGGATAAAACCGCCTAGACCATTTTTTGCAGTGCTGGAATAGGAAACATTTATTACATCCATTATAGACAGTAAAGTGATTTAAGAGCCAAAGAGGTGTCATTTATATAATGTTACAATTCTTCTTAGCTCTGAGAAATAAAATAAGCAAGGATCCAAACAGGCTCTACATCTATACTGCTACCCCACAAAACTGGGCATTGCCGTAAACCTAGATGGTCATCTGGAGCTGAATTTTACAGCCAGACATTTCTATGCTGTATCTTGTTGCCTGACTTCAATATCCTCAAACTTTATGCTGTTTGAAGCACCAATATAGATAAAATGTCTTTGCTTGCACCTTCCTTCCTTTGAAAATTAGAAAAACTTTGACAGTTGCAGAAAACCATTCACTGTATCACGGCAAAATTGTTTGTTTCAGAAATGATAATACTGATAACTGACCACAGCTGCTTCAGGGAGCATTCGTCATCGTATCAGACATGTTGCTGCACCCAAGCTGCTCGCTATCCATGCTCAGGCTGATGCTAGAGAACATGCTCTAACGTGTAAGCAAAGATGGATTACTAATAGTACTCATTTTTCTGTTGTCATAGTGTCAGTGTGATCTGCTTATTGAACTGGGCTCTGTAGAGAGAAAGCCACAGATATTTAACTTTAAAACAAGAGGCAACTGAGAGAAATAAATGTTCCAAATGGTAGAGTGTGTTCTGATAAGCACTTGGGAGACCAGTCTTAGAAGGAGACTGGAACAGAGATTAGCCTGAGAAGAATGGGAAATAATTGCTGAAGGCGTTGGTGTATTTTCTGAATGTACTCGTACGTCATCAGAATTATAGGAAAATTGTTCAAACCGCGTGTCTTGCAGACGTTTGGCAGAAATCACCAAGTGATGTGGGAGTGTTACATCTGTTCATGGCTAAGGATGGCCTTCGGAAGTACATTTTTACTTGCTTTCTCAAAGTCATTTAGAGTGATACCTGCTTCTTTGCGAGGTAAAAAGTCAGAAATCTTACCACAAACTGCTTCATGGTTTTTAATGTTGTTGAGTTTTCACTTTGAATTTCACTGTAGGTTTAGAAAATTACATCCTATTCTTTGTGTGCTCTGTACAGGGGCCTGTTAAGTCTCTGAACACAAGAAACTTGCTGAATTTCCCCGGGGCTGGTGATCTTATTACTTGCTATTCGTTGAATTAATCCTCCTGGGAACCATTTCATTTTTTTAGCCCTTAAAACTTTCAGAGCTTCATATTATTATGAAAGGTTTAACTGAACTAAAGTTGTTAGGACAGGGCTTCATTTTGCAGACCCCATCTTTTCTGCCTCGTGAGGCCGCCTGTGTTTGCCCTCCAGTGCATGAAATTTGAGAGCCTGAAACATGTACCTGCCAAGGGACCACTTTTCAAATCTGGGGGGGGGAAATTGCATAACATCAGTACGTGACTCGATGTATCAGAATATGCAGATGTGTCCATTAACACGTCTCCCTCCTTACATGCTGCATGATCTCCTCCCAGACTCCTTTCGAAGGATCCCAGGACCTGCTGCTTTAACTCTACCCCTGAGCGACGGCTGTGTTCCACTTCTCAGCAGTAACTGCCTCGCTCCTTGCCCTGCAGCTACAGCAGGATCCTTTTCCGCCTGCGGATGCATTCCTGGTTAGGGAGGAAGTTCTTTTTTCCCCCTGCCCAGTGGGGTGTCTCATCCGCAGCTTGCAGCTCTTCTGCTTCGTCAAGCTGCAGAGTCTTTATTGTGTGGGAGGAATTGGGTTTCGTCCCCCTTGTCCCGCCACAACGGCTCCTCTTCTCAATTGCACCAGCGGTGCCTGAGTGGCAGCACAGGACCTACAGCATAAATGGATGGTGCTCGCAGGACATTCCTTCATGGCTGGTTGGAGTCGCTCGGGAGGGATTTTGCACAAAGCTGTCTTTATGCAGGAAGAATCTGGGCTGTTTGGTGGGTGCTGTGTGCATGAGCAGCAGTGCCAAGGTGTAAATCAGATTAGGACAATTGACTTCAGTGGGAGATTTGATAAAGTGAAGAATGAAAGCTCAGGCTCTAAGCAAAACAGTGCGTGTTTGTTTGTTTGAGGATTCAGAACTTTATCTCCAAATGTTCCTATTCTGACACTGAATTTTAGTGCGAGATATATAATGTATCTCTGCCACATTAGAAGTCTATTTCTAATATTGACTTGGAATGTAGATTAATAACAGTATCAATTTATCTGTATGTATATTATGCATCTCTTCATTTTCATATCTACAGTAGCAGAAATCTCTGACGTAATTCCAGCTCGAGGAAGCTGACAGGACTCAGAAAAGCTAACCTTCTGAGTGCTGCACTTGCAAAGTGTTCCCCCCTTCCAAGAACAAGCCCAAGAACAACAGAAAATGCCAAAGGAATAATTATAAAGTACATCCTTTCTACTATACAAAATTTTCAGGGATAGCATTTGTCATTCGGTTGTGATCTCTAAGCACTCAGTGAACGTGCTTGTCCTGCAAATGTTCTTGTAAGTTGTGCTTGAACCTTAGCAGGACTCTAAGAAATATTCCCAGTAAAGAATGTAATGGATCACACTCGTTACTAGATCGAAATAACTTCTGATTTTAAAAATGCATAGAGATTCTATTACCTTGGCCCGTTTGTGTGGTCTTGCTCTTCTCAGTCATAGTTTTAACTCAAGAATTCATGTTTTTAAAAGTGGGTGCATGATGCCTTAAGATAATAAATTGGGCCATGCTTGTTGGATCATCTGCCATCCTGCAAACGTAAACCTTCCCTCTGTTGTACCTCTGCCTGTGTTTCTTTGATCTAGATTCAAATATGAAAAACAACTCTCTCTCGAAGATGGTTCAGAGCTAAATACTTTCTTCTTTGTAAGCTTTTCTTTATTAATATTGCAACCGGTGTGACTCATGTAGAGTTTTCTGGGTGATCCGGGCAGGGGAAGACATGGATCAGCTAGGGTTGCTGAAGCCAAATTGGTGGTGTTGCACTGGAGCCCACTGGTACCCTTTGTACACTGGGTGCTCTTCTCATCAGCACCTGGAGCCCTCTCGGACCTCGGGTCTCTGAAGCCTGTAGTATGCTGAGTGGGATTTTAGCACGTGGCTGGCAGAGTTAGGGTGCCATACTGTCACTGCGAAGACTTGTGATCTCGAAAGCCCAGATCTGTCTGCTCTGATGTGTTCTCTCCAACTTAGAACTCTTCAGAAAAGATTTTTTTGGCTGTGGAAATGGATAGAAAATGCATCACTTTTTATTCAGAACACACCTTTGTGCTGAAGGGGAGACAAATGTAAGTTTTGGTAGTTAAATGTTTGATCTGGGGTACTGGAATCATTATTTGCTAGTCACAGAATAATTGAATTCTGTCATTCATTTAAGTAAAATATTGTTTTTCTGACATATTCTGAAGCTATTGATAATATGTCTTTAAATATCAGAAGAAAAGCTATAGACTATCCAAAATATAGCTTCTGGTTTAAAGCAGATAAAATGAACTACCTTTTCCACAGCATGTTGTTAAATTGCAAAATTTATTGCCGTAAGAGACTGTGGAGACTGAACGTGTAAATGGGTTCCAGACAGGGTTTAGCTAAATCTGTTGGTTGCTACTAAACGTGATGATCTACAAGCAAGTGCCAGCTCACTGAGTTCCTAAACTTGTCATGGGAGTTGAGGAACATGGTGTGGAAGGACTGGTTTCTTGGGTGGTAAGAAGGGAAGTGTCTTCCCATTATGCACAGGGATGTTCCATAAATGGGTCTCATTTGGTGGGTTTCACTTGAGTGTGGTAAGAACAGAGTGAAGCTCTGTGTGATATCTGTGTATCACTGTGTGATACAGTGGTGTGACACTGGCAGGAAAGCCCCATTCCTAAGGTAGTCCAATGGAAAGTGAAACCATTTCATTTTTACCTAAGCAGTTTTACCAATGTTTGCTTTCGTATGAGTATCGGCAACAGCACAATAGAAGATCACATCGTAAGAGGAGTTGTTTCCTACACGATGTGACTGTTATGTGAGTAGAATCATAGCGTCGTTATGTCTGGAAAAGACCTTTAAGATCATCAAGTCCAACTCTGCCGGGCCCACTTCGAAACCATGTCCCTGAGCACCATATCTAGGCAGCTTTTAAATACAAGGATGGTGATTCCACAACTTCCCTGGGCAGCCTGTCCCAATGTTTGAGAACCCTTTCAGTGTAGAAGTTTTTCCTGATATCTAACCTAAACCTCCCCTGGCGCAACTTGACGCCGTTTCCTCTTGTCCTATTGGTTGTGACTTGTGAGAAGAGACCAACGAGCACGTCTCTACACCCTCCTTTCAGGGAGCCGTAGAGAGCAATAAGGTCTCCCCTCAGCCTCCTTTTCTCCAGACTAAACAACCCCAAGTCCCTCAGCTGCTCCTCATAAGACTTATTCTCAAGACCCTTCACCACCTTCGTTGCCGTATCATGAGGTAGAGGTCAAGGGATAAATGTTACTCACTATGGCACATTTTTGCAAACTGCATCAATATCTATCTTGATTAACAGCAGTTGTATTAATCGTTGTTCAGCAAGAGAGGGACAACACTGCGCAGTTTCCAGGGTAGCTGGGAAAAAGTGCCATACGAGCATTACCTGCTGCTGGTGAAAACCATTTTCTGCGTCTTGACTGCTTTGGGGGCCTTAAATTCTGCCCAAACAGGACTTCTAGGTTGAAAAGGAGAAGAAAACCCCAACTTTTGGTAGCCCTTTGAGAAAGGAACTGGATAAATCGCAAGCCGTGAGAGGCTGTCTGCTGGGGAGCTGACGTTGTCCCTGTTATTCCTGAGGCAGCGGAAAACAGTTGTTGGGATTAAAAGAAGATAATTCTGGTCTTTATAAAAGGATAAAGTGAACTCTCAACAATTTTTAATCAAATGGCAAACAGCAGTATCATATTAGCTTAAAAATTCACCACGAATTTAGGGAATTTAATCCATTAATCTTAAATCTCTTCATAGACAGGAAGTCATCGAGATAATGAGTCACCTGAGGCAATAAGATTCAGTAGAAATCAAGCAGCTCATTTTTGTCTGTGCCTGTGAATATTTCTTTCAGGAATCCTGTCTCTTTCTCTTGAGAGAAGTATTATTAGCGCCTTCTGCACTCCTTTCATGCCAGAATGCTTGAGGAACCACGTCTAGGGCTGAGGCTCTGTGCCCTTGCAGGCAGTTGCGTCTCTTTTTTTGATGGTGAGTAATTCATGAAGAGCATTTGCTAATCGAAACATGTCAAACATTCAGTCTCAATTTCGCTATTTATTTTAACATTTAAAATTTCCAACAATTTGAGGCGTGTTTCTGTGAGCGTTTGTAAACTGTGGACTTGGAACTTATTTTATTTTTAAGTAATCTTTTGTTCAAAGGACTTTTTACCCCACATATTTTACTGGTTGAGTTCCCAGGGTGCTGAGTAATTTTATGGAGGGTTTCTTTATCTACTTCCTGTAATGCTTTTCCCACTGGAAGAAACACTTATTTCTTACTCATTTTTTTCACTCTAGTCTTCAGCTAATTGCAGCAAACACAGCTTCTTTTTCTCTTACCATATTTGGGTTTTGAATTTTCAGGTTCTACACCATAGCTTAGAATCAAATGACTAAAAGATGGCGTATCAGAGTGCGCGTGTGTATGTGTGGTGGGATGATGTGGTGGAATTCAGGTATACCAGCAGGGAAAAATCAATATTTATCATGATCTTTTCTCGGTGTGAAATGGACTGAGAAAGGATGTTATGTAGCATGAAATCATGTAGAATGACCTTGAAAGAATTTAGAAGGTAATCATGAGCATTCTGTCTGAGCCTGCAGATTTATTATAGCGCAAAGATGCTGTGAGTTCACCTATTATACTACTAAGCAAACAGAGGATTTATAATGGACATCTGTGTGATTAAAAGCTCAATCCCCTGAGAGTGGTGAACACCTCATAATTTACAAATAGAAAAACCATGACTGAGGTGTAAAAGACATTTCTCATGCTTGGAATTAATTTCATATTAAGGGAGTTTAGAATGTGCCTCTTTCTCAATGATTTAGGGAGTGATTAAATCCTTGTTAAATCTATTGTATGTTTTTATTTTTACTTTCCACATCTGAGTGTACGTATCTGATTATTCTGGAAGCTTGGCATGCAGAAGAGACTGAGGAAGGGGTCCTCCTGCCGTTTCATGGGGGCTATGTGATCGTCATGAATGTGTTCTCTGTCCAGCCACCACAGGACAAATGTTTATCACTCAGTTATCCTCATTCTGGTCACAATTCCTATGTCTCCTTAAATTCCATCCTCTACCTCTCTCCAAGAAAGAGAATATTTCTTAAAGGTTAAATGGGGAAATAATGTGCATCGTTGCTAAATTAACTCAGGGTGAACGCATAGGATGCTCACATGTGGGTGAAATTAATTGTGAAAAATATTCTTACAAGAAGCTGGCTGTGTTCACAGTGATAGTGCAGAGCAGTATGTTAAAATCCATTCCGTTCTGGAATATTTTCAGATGCCTTGGAAAACTGCAACTGACTGATACTCCCTGGTGTTTTTAAAGTGTCTGAACATGCTACATACAAGGTTCTTCTGTATTTGAAAGAACCGCAAAATAAATTCTTGCTCTTGTCATTAGTTAAAATGATCAGTTAAAATTGGCTTTAGAAGTGCTTCTGGAGGTTCATTTCGCTGTCACTTTATTTTTGTTATATTTTTATTAATCAGTGTTAGTCTGATGATTTTCGGCTGCCATCATGCTCTCATCTGCCTACATGGCCTACTCTGCAAGTCTTTACTCAATGTTAATTTTTTACGTGATTCTTAATGTCCTCTACTTATCAAAAATCAGCTGCTAGATGGACAAATTAGTATGACAGGTGATGCACTGGTTTCCAACATTTTCATAGTGCTCATAGATGGTAAATAACCCACAGTCTCAAGAAATCCTAATAATGTCATTTTTGTCTGTATTTTAAAAAACTGCCTCAAAATTCCTTCTTGCCATTTGCACAGGGAAGAAATTCCTCCTCATGTTAAGATGGAGCTTCCTATGCTCAAGTTTGTGCCCGTTCCCTCTTGTCCTATCACTGGGCACCACTGAAAAAAGACTGTTCCCATCTACCTGGCACCCTCCCTTTGAGTATTTTTAAGTATTGATAAGATCCCCCCTGAGTCTTCTTTTTTCTAGACTAAAAAGCCCCAAGGCCCTCAGCCTTTCCTCATAAGAAAGATGCTCCCATCCCCTCATCATCTCTGTAGCCCTTTGCTGGACCCTCTCCAGCAGTTCCCTGTCCTTCTTGACCCGGGGAGCCCAGAACTGGACACAGTGCTCCAGATGCGGCCTCCCCAGGGCAGAGTAGAGGGGGAGGATGACCTCCCTCGACCTGCTGGCCACGCTCTTCTTGATTTAGCCAATTTATTTTTACCCTCGGTTTAATTCCATTGAGTTGACCATTAATAGGCTCCTGGTAGGTACAATGGTGAAGATCGTACAGCTCCCATCCCTCCGAATGCTATCATCTGTGCAAACTGGGAAAGGCTGCATAAGTACCATAAAGTACAATGGCTTTTGCTGAAAAATAATCTGGCAAATTTACTTCTGAGGTTAACTCCCTTGCCTACTGTTTGAAAAAAAAAAAAAAAAAAAATCACTGTTTGGAAATGTTAAGTTTTAAACAGCAGCTATGGCAGTGGGCACAATATTTATGCTTCTTGTAACAATGTCCCAGAATCAATACAGTCATTTCTAAATGCAAAAGACTTGTATTGAAAGAGAGATGAGAATGTAAGTACAAAACCCTGAGAATACAGCCCCTAATCTCCTTGGTGGGTTTTAAAAGGGTTTCAGATTCTCTCTCGAAACATTCACCAAAGTTAGGCCAGAAGAAGTCAAAGTAATTTAGATCCAATCTCTTTTCAAAAATGAAATGAACAGAAGTTTTATTAAAAGGAAATGAAGAGGAAATTGAACTTTCATATTTCATGGTGCAATTGTGATGACAGAAAACAATATTCGTCGATAGAAAGTTTAGAAGATAGTTATTTATATGTCTATGCCGCTGTACTGTGGGAGTTGTGTCACAACAGAGGGCAGGTAATTTTTAAAAATATAATGGAGCTGTAGTAGAATTACTTGTTGGGTATTCCACACAAGTTCAGAATATAAAACTTTTTACATTCTTATGATCAGGAATCAGAAACATTAATTGAAATGCACACTTTATGAGGAATTTTGACTGGAGATGCTTATGGGCAATGCAAATTTCCCCTGCATAAAAGCTGCATAGTGCTGTACCTCTATGACACAAAAAACTAAATCACTTAAACTGAAATCACGGGGCTGAGGAAGATTGGCAATATAATGGAAACGTCATAATTCTGCCACGCAGAACAGCCAGGATGAAAAGGAGAAGACAGGCAGCCAGGCACAGGTGTGAATCACGGCACATCACCACAGCAGCAAAGCAGAGATATTTGCATTTACTCCTAAAATTTAATGGTTCCACAGTTAATCTAATGATTGGGAAAGCAACGGCTTGAGAAGATGACTTTTGTTCAGGGGCTGCTCCTTATGATTGGGAATGACATGCCCTCCTCCGGCTGAGCACACAGCTACGTCATTTGTACGCTCTCCATGAGAAACTGCTGAGAGAGGTCCTGCTCAGCCACCGTAGCGGCTGTTTAGGCATAAATTTTCAGAAATGTCCAATAATTTTGAACCTTACCACTTCAGGCTACTTTCTGAAGTATTTTTAAATGCAGTACATCATTGTGATTATGAAAAAGTGGTCTGGATGACTCAGTCTGGGCCTCTTTGAAGCAAACATCTGAAAAGATTGTCATCCTACAGATAAATGTAAGCCACCACTTCTTCCTCTTAATGCAGCGTAGCACAGCCAAAAAAGGTTCATCTATGACAGGGGAAGGGAATGAAATTTCATTCTTACTCTCTCCTGCAATGCGCGTGCAGGTAAAGCACTCAGCTTAAAAAATAAAAAATTCACTTTAAAGCCTCCTAGTGTGGAAAAAAAAAAGTTCAAAGCTTTTCCACAGCCGTAATACTACAATATTGCCTACAAAAATTAGTCAAAATATTCTTTAATAAGAAAAGAGAGAAATTTATTCTGACTCACACAATTCAAAATAAAATAATTTACTAACTACAACTAAAATGTACAACTAACAACTAAAATAATGTACTTTCCCTAATACATTATGCATAATGTGTGAACCTGATATTCCTAATGCTTCTTAATGCAAGGGTGTACCTTGAAAGAGTTCTTTATATTTGAACACAGGACGTTCCATCTTAACATGAGGAGGGGCTTCTCTCCTGTGCGGGTGGCAGAGCAGTGGCAGAGGCTGCCCAGAGAGGTGGGGGAGTCTCCCACTCTGGAGCCATCCCAAACCCGCCTGGACGCCGTCCTGTGCCACTGCTGGAGGTGACCCTGCTCTGGCAGGGGTTGGACTGGGGGAGATCTGGAGGCCCTTCCGACCCTGATCGATCTGGGATTCTGGGATTCTGTGAAACCAAATGCGGATTTCACAGGCTGGCTCTCCACGCAAGTTGTATCTTTTTTCTTTCAGTTTTCTCGAATGTAACATGGAAGCTTTTTCCTGAAATTACAGCAGTGACTCAGAGTGAGCTCCGTTTATATATTAATAGGCTTGTGGGTCATCCATTGTGTCTGTCCACCGAAGTTAGAGGTTTCTGGGCTGAATAACATCTTCCAACAGAACAGGTCAGGCGCCCAGCCATTCTCGTGACACTGAATGTTTCATATCGTTCGTTCAGTTCAGCTAGCAGTGAAGTGTATGCTGAATGCTGTGGAATTGATGGAATTTCTGCTTAAAGCCCTCTGACAGAAGTATAGTATTCCCAAGTATTTTAGAAAATGTATTGTGCCTGTTAGAGGCACAAATACCAGCAGTTGTTTCAGTGTGTATAACTTCATGCACATGTTGCATCTGCATTAGGGATGGAATATATATACTCAGAAAAGATGATTTTTTTCAGCCTTTGTTGTGAGATCAAGAAACAGCGCAATGCGGGCACTGAATGTCCCTGCCGTTCTGGAAGCGGTCTTTCATCAGCTGGGATTGCATGGTACAGCTGACAATGATTCTCTATTCATAATTGCTCCTTGGGCAAATTGGAGTTCTCTGACGTTTTGTGATGCATAAATCCAGGCAGGAGAAGTGGTTTTGTCTGTACAGAAGCTCAGTATCTGCAGAGCCAGCTTTTGTGTGTGCATCAAGGAGCGCTGTCACTGGAGACCACAGATTCCTTTGAATCGCTTCAAAATATGAAGCTAAGACTGATACTTCGTGGATGAACCTCCCTCTGTGTGCCAGTCAGGCTGCATCTGAAAGTGATACCAAAAAACTCTTTACTGCCGTCAGTCCATCTACATTTTCAATGGCGCACTGCATAACATGTTTAGAATTAATATTCCGATGTGGAAATGCGAACACAAGATTTTGACAAAGGTTGTTTCCCGTTCCCTCCATTAAATTGATAATGAGCTTGAATTCTGAAGAAATCATGTAAGGCAATATGTTGGCTCCACAACGATGTAATTATAGCTGCGTTAAGCTATTCCAACAACTCTCTTGTGCACATGAAATCAAACAAGTTTGGAACAATATTTCATCTAATTTCCAATGTGTAATTGAGAAATGTGCTCTTAATTTTCTTTGTTCTTTGTTGGCAAAATATTATAAAAAACCCTTCATCTGCCAGTCTTGGGTTGGTTGGGGAAAAAAAGAAAAGAGAAGCAGGACCTCAGACCTCAATTTCACTTATTATAATAAATCAATTTCATACTCATTTGTGTTTAATCTCCATTGGAAATTTACATTATCCAATCGGAACTGAACAAGTCCCTCAGGGGAGATCAAGTGTCACATAAAAATTCAACAGGAAATTCATGCAATAAATCAGTAAAAGTACAACTCATATATGGAGATTTTAAACCCATCTAAATTCTATTAAAAACCTCTAAATCCTATTTTAGACAGAACAAGAAGGAAGCTTGGGAACTGAAACATCCCTAAGAGCACCCCTCAAAGTGCACATACTAATATTTAATCATTTATACTTTTTGTATGTCCAAATTAAGTAGTTTTATGGAAGTGAGTATAGCTTTCGTTTATACTTTTTCTTCTGACAAGGAGTAGTTTATAAGGACAACATTATATCATCATGATCTTCAAATATTTAGCTGGTTAAAAAGATATTCTGTACATTGAAGGCACCTTTTTAGCCTGTTGAGTTAAAATTTGCAGTGTATGTGATAGGAGAAGGGCTTATGTGATTTACAGTGGATCTAGACATTACTTCATGAGATTTGAGCATGTGCGTGCATCCTCTTTGAAAAACCGAGAAGAAGCAGGAGGAACAGAAAAGGAGGAAGCAGACAAATGGCAGTGGAAACAGCAAAAGCCATCTGCAGTGGATGAATTAATAAATTCAAAGTGATGGGCTCTACGTTTTCTACCTTGAAATGAGAAAAAGATGTGAAGTAACAGTGGATTGCTTCCTGTTCAGCAGCAGTCAAAAAGGAAGACAGAGCATTCAAACCAACTAGGTCTGGTAGGTTTATAAAATCAAGAGTCTATGAAGAAGCAGGAGGCGATGAGATGTCTGTAGTCTTAGCCAGGTCCGGTTCAGAGGGACAACTGCTCTGAAACCATTTATGCTCCTAACTGCTGCTTTTTATCTTCTGGACTTCTAGGGTGTTTCTTATCTGGTGAAAGAAGTCACCCTGAAACAAAAGAGAGAAGTCTGGAATATTTGGTTAATATAAACAAGTAATGCTGGAAATTTGAAATGTTGCGTGGGCTTCACATTTACGGTCTTGGTCTGAGTTCAAGATAGCTTCCCCTCCTTCAACGGATATATCTGCAGTTGCTATCCGTGATAAAGCTATTCTTTAAGGCTCTACCTGCGGTGTAGAAACAAGGTAGGAGAATAAACCAGAAACCCATTGTATTAAAAGGATTGCATATACAAATGTTTCGGCTTCAAAAATGATTTTAAAACTCCAAATATTTATATATTTTGGAAAGTGAGAGCTAAAATGTAGAAGTATATTAAAAGAAACATTGTTGGTTAAAACACTTTATTTGGACTAATCTGAACTAGTTCTGTTTGAAGGACAAGACTGCAAGTACAATTAACCTCTTGGTCTCTGCATATTTGTATCCCTGAGTTCAAAAAGCTTGTGAATGAGTTTCATTTTCACTTTGAAAGAAGTTGTTACAGGGAAGGCTCACGATCACTGACACATTGCTGTTGCCCACATTTCTCTGTTATTTCCTCAAAATATGAATCACACATAATCAGAATAGTCAGGGTATCTCTATTACCTTTGGATTGTTTTAGGGAAAGCAACAGATGGTGGTATTTGAGTTGTCCAGATATAGAAAATACATGCTTGCACCATCAGTCTGTCATCGTATGTGGTTTGACTTTTTACAGACATAATGCAAAATAATTAGGCAAGTATTTAAGTTCCTGCTTAAGTACAAAAGTGGATCAATAATGTATGCTTGAAGTTATTGATGTGGTTGGAGGCTTCCTGAAGTCAATACTTAGATGGGCAAACCCTTACACTTTGGACACAAGATAAAACTATCTTCTGCACCTATTTAAATCCTTATGCATCTAGCAGCAGACAGGACTAACACTTTACATATTTAAGGAAGGAAATTTAAGCTTTTGAAAGTTCCACCCTGAGGAAATGAGGGCTGTCTAGTTCTCATTGATACACTTTACACTTCCTTTTTTCTCTCTTATTACTTTACTTCCTCTTAAAATTGTTACGTTTCTCAGAAAAAAAACCCCAGATGTTCTTTCTTGTGAGAACAGGAAAATCTGTGCTGAATCAAGTATTCTTGTTTTCGGGGAAGCCGCCATTCTTGGCTCAAACAGGGTTCTTGCATTAATCAGATCTGTTCTACAGCGCGGGGGTGTAGAGGCATGTAGAAATTAGATCTAGATTCTACTTTATTTTTATGTAGATGAATTGGAGCAAACCAGAAGTTGCACAGGAAAACAAATTAATACTTCATTTGTTGTTGTACCATCTTTTTAACAAACTGAGTTGGCAGATCAGAATAGCACAATTTAGATTTATTTACGGTCTACTCATTTTTTAACTTGGCAATAGAATAAATAGAATTAGGGGAGTGCGTTAATATAAACCACAGTTTGAAACACTTACAATGTAGCCACTTTTTTTCTTATCTCGTGCTGTGAATGAAAGTCTGCCAACAGTGATAAGAAAGTTCTGTTCATCTGAATCTGTTGATGCAGTGTTTTAAAAAGTATAGCAGCTGAATAAGAGCCCTGGGAGTTTGGGTTCAGTGCCAACTGTATTTCATACAAATAAATAATCTGTAACGGCATTTTAACATTAATAAAATATTAATCTCTTAATAAAAATACTTTTTAACCTAGAAAAAAATGTCTTTAGTATGTACATACAGATTTGCACTGGGAGAAAACAGAAAATGCACAGCTCACGAAGAAAGAATGCTGGTGTAATATCTTTTCAATGCTTGTTGGCTTTGTAAGTCCTCTAATAAATTACAAACTAATTTAATCATACTCTATAATTACATACTCTTGAAGGAATAAGACTTTAGATTGAGACTGTATGATACTTAAAATACAATGATGTTGTGTATCACATAGCCCAGTGAAACTGCACACTAGCAGTAAATTAATGGCCCTAAGGCTGCCAGGCAGTAATAAATAAAGAGTAGATGCTTATGACCAAGCGCACATTTTATTAGAAACTGAGAAATGTGATTTTACTCGGGCACATAGAAAAGTTAAATGGCGACTTTTTTTTGTTGTTTTGACTGGTTGAAATAAACTTGTTTGGAAATTTTGTTATCATCACTGAAATTAACTACTTTGGGATTGACTTTTTAATTCCAGTTGATAAGAGCAGTAAAAGTAAATGTTCTAAGTCTTGATGCTTCAGGATAATTCTTTTGGGCATGGAGGATATTGTGGAGCGTTACGGTGTCTTGGTTATTTGTGTGGCCTTAACAGCTCAGAGCCCTGGTTTTGCGCCTGGTTAACAGCGGAGCGTATGCTTATTAATATGATGCATTAAGCAAACTAGAGCAATGATCAAAACTGCTATTTGTTTGTTTGAATTACAAGGACTGCAGATGAACAATTTTCTTTTAATTTGCAACAGATGTGCTTACTCTTTAGAATCATTAACAGGCGTTCTGCTGTGAAATACTTGAT
Organism: Pluvialis apricaria; assembly: GCA_017639485.1. Lineage (NCBI taxonomy): Eukaryota > Metazoa > Chordata > Aves > Charadriiformes > Charadriidae > Pluvialis > Pluvialis apricaria. Next base: position 2,895,000 of record CM030018.1, on the reverse strand, counting down.
CAGAGTTGGATCTTTTTCTATAGCCACTTGTTTTCCCCAGCGTTAAGATTTCTACCATGGCATTATGTCATTCCTAGAGGATAGTTTTCTTTTTAGTCACTGGACTGCGTATGTTTATATTGTTTTAAAAGAATGCATTAAATTACTTGAGCCCCAAATTTGGTTATATGGTGTGGCTTTTTTATCAAGGCAAAAATAGGCACACAGCTACAAAATAATTCCTATATATGGTGTCCAAATTTTCTTTTTTGCTAACACAGTCCCTGTTTTAGAGTATACATAAAACATGGGAGACAATAAGTCATTGTATTACATGAATGAAATCCTATTAGCAGAAGTTCACTGGGATTTTGTGCATGTAGAAATATTTGATCATCCTGTATTCATTTTCATTTTGAAAACTGAATTCTTACAGGAGACTCTGTAGATGAGAAAATTTCTGAAATAATCAGCTTGCTGTATTAAAAGCTCCTCTCAACTGGACTACCGTACTTTGTTATTAATGTTGAACTCTCACATTTCTTTAAGGCCAAGAGGCATCTTGTAGACTTGTTACTTTTCAACCACCTGAGCTGGAAGAAGTTAAAAGCAAAATACCTTTTTTAGTGAGACATTACTTTAACATTGGCCATCTTTTCATCTAAGAAAGCAAGGCATAATTCCACCTTTCCAAGTGTTTTCAAATTGATTCATTAGAAGGACAGGCTTTAATTAATTTACAAGATGTATTTCGTATTTGCTTGGCTATTAAATCCTAGATATTCTGAAGAGTGTTGGAAAATGCCCACTGAAAACTAAAATTAGTTTGCACCACTCTTTGTTCCATCTGTGTTCTATTTTACTGCCAGAATGGGGAAAAAATAGAGGTAGAAGGTTAGCAGCGAAAGTACTTATAAAAAGCAATAATTATTTACCTTGGTGGTACGTCAACAGGATGTTCAGCTGCTACGGAGAAGAACCGAATGTTTGGAAAGGACTTCAGTCCACCTACTGTCACAGACTCTGCGTGTCTGACAGCCTTCGGACTGATCCAAGCTATGCTGTTCACACATCAGGTTGGTAATCGCAGTATAAGCACCTCAGCAGAGTGAAGGCAGTGTTCCTTCAAATCTTATTTAATTGTGCTGCCTTCTGAGAACTCCCTTTGTGCCTGTTTTGCAGACAGCGCTATCACCAAACTGGTCTCCAGTGGGAGTACAGGTGTTCACATGGCTTTTTCTTTGAGCTTCTTGAAAGTGGCTATGTGACCTTGAATGTCCTATAAACTCTAGTAACGCTCACGCTGTCCAGCGCTGGTGGTGGTTTGAAGGTCAGGCTGTTGGCGGTGCCTCCAGAGCAGCTCCGTCACCCATTCTGCCCTGTGAGTAGACGTCCGCCTACGGACACCGCTGCTCGGGGCTGCCTTCTGGACGCAGAACTTATTGTTGCCACAATACTGCCAAAATTTTTCTTCAACAACAAAGACAGAATTTATAACATGACTTTGTATTTCTTCATAGGTATAGCTCATTACTTTACTTAATTGTATGCAAATGGACATTCGTTTTTGCCTTACACCCTAAAGGAAATATAATAGATTAAGGCCAGTCTCCTTTAATGCTGTTTCCTATTCAAACTGGAATTTGCTTCAAGATACATAGAATAACATATTTATATTATATTTTAATATTCTTAAAGTTGGAGTTGAGCTAAATTTATTTTTAAGTCTTAATGTTTTTGGTATTGTTACTTAGATCTAAGATGTATTCGTGTTACTGATCAGCTTTGACTTGATGTAGTTGAAGTCCAACATAGCCCAGGATCTGGAGAACTGTGTGCTGTGATATTAATGTTGGTGTGTTTAACAAGCCTGACCTACACAAAGTCTCCATCTCCCCTCTGTGACGTACCATGGAAATGTGGTTGACTACAGGACCCTTCAGACAAAGTTGTTTCCAGGTAGTCTTAATCATATTTTCCGCAGCATTGCATTCTGTTTCATTTTTAGCAGTAGGAAGAAGTGGCGCTAACACTGTCCATGCTTTGCTTCTTCCTTTGGACTACTGTTCTGCTAGAAATGAAGTTTATAGAATTTTGTGTCTTTTTTCTGCTGTTCGCAGGAATAAGGAAAAGGTTACATTTGGAAACTGGCACTGGAGAGGAATGGAGGTGGTTGGGCTGCTGGTGGCAGAGCTGTGGCTGGAACTACAGTCCCAGTAAGTTGCAGGGGAGATTTGTCAGGAAAAGTTTTTCCTCATACCCAAAAGATCCGTGAAGCTAGGTTGCCGCAAGGTGTCTACATGTGCTTTTACAGTGAACAGATGAGGGGTTCAGGGTGGCTTTGAGCTGTAAAGTTGGTGAGGTTCAGTGGCTCAGGAAAGGAGCAAGGCAGTCAGCATGTTAAAGCTTTCTTCTGCTTTGTTAATTCCTATACGTTCCACCATTTATCCACCATTACATATCACCATTTATCATAGAAAGTGGCTTCATTTCAACACTGACTTTCCAAGTCTTGACAAATACATTCATATTTAGAGTGTTCATTACATACATTATACATTAATATACATTGTATGCTTTTTTTTTTTTATTTGGGAATAAAGCAGGAGAGCATCCTGCCTTGCTTTTCTTGGCTTGGGACCACAAAAATGCTGTAAAAGCTAATCTGAGGATTGCTCTTTTTTTTCCAATTCACATCAGCGAGAATAATTGGAGAAAACAGGTTAAAGATAAATTTAGTGTTCTCAAGGAAATTATCATGTTAAGCCTCTCTAGAAAATGTATTACTTTGTTTGCTCTCATTTTCGATGAATATAAGAGCATATTAAAGACATTATTCATATGCATTCTTAGTGCGTATGAAATTTATGTTTCTCCATTACATTGCATTCTGCTTCATTTTTTTACCTCAAGAGTCTCTGCTATAAAGGCGTAGTTAATTTCTAACATTGCTAATTTCAGTTGGTTTGATAATCTATTGCATTATATCATAAAATCTTTATGATCTCTGATGCCTATTAAATATGAACCTGGGTGAGTGAAGAAAAGCTCTCAGATGACATCATTATCAAGGTACATACCAGCTGCACTGATGTAAAATATAACATATTCATCATGGGAAATGTCAAGCAAATAGCTGTGGCCCACAAAAATTTTTCTTACTATTTCTGATATTTGTAAAGAAACATAACCAAGTGCAGGACCAACACATGAAAATATTTGAAGGGCCATAGTTCTTTATCGTGTTTTTCTTAGGTAGCATATTATAAGACCAAGCGTATGTGGTGGTTCTTGCCCAAAATTACAGCCCGATGTCTTAAATTATATACCAAATTACATGTCAGATGAAATTCAAACATTTTCCATTAAATATTCCACTACCTGAAACTGGAGAGCTTTACAGATTTAACCTCCTAAAAGACTGATGTTCACGTTTAAAATACACTAAAACTGTACATTACCACACTCCAGGTGTTAAGAGTTATTCACATCTTAAGTTTAAATGTGCACTTACTCTTTGTTTAGGTGCAGGTGAAATTAAAGTACTTGGTCACTTTTCTTTTCGGTTCCTTACATGATTCCACTGCATATGTAATTCCTGTAACAGGGTGAAGCATTACAATCAGATTCAGTCGACAGAAAAGAAAATATGTATACAAGGGAAGAATCAAGCAGGAAAAAAGAGATTGGATGGTGACCAATGCAAAACAGGAAGGTGGAAAAGCAATGTGGTATCCGTCATTCTGGTATTTCAGGATAATATTTTTTCCAGTCCGACTGTTGAATGCTCCTCATAAGTGTTGCAACTTCTGCCTTTGCCCCTGGGGTACTGTTTTGCAATCTAACTCTGCTTTCAAAAAGATATATTTCTCCCTGTGAAGCTTTTTCCCTATGAAACTTTTAATACTGTGGTAAAAAAACCCTTTGAAAGTTGTCTTAAGAGAAGCTGATCAGAATGCCTCTTTTGTTGTTCATGGTTGTCAAAATAATAGTTTAATAGGAATTTCCTCAAGACTCTCTAAGTAATTACAGCAACAATTTAAGTAAGAAAGCATTTTCTAAAATGCTGAAAAAATGAAAAAGTACTGAAAAATATAATTTTGAAACGTCTAATTTCAAAAAAGATTCTTTCCTAAATACATACTTTGTTTTAATTTGTAATTCTTTTGTATTCACAACATAGTATCAACTCAAAGAAAAAGTAATTTTGATATAGAAAACTAGATTTAGGCAGTAAAAACTGCACTGATTTCTGTAAAACCATTAAAAAACCATCATCTGTTGTGGCTATGATGGTATTGACATTTTGATATAAAATCTAGTATGAATGGGTTTTCCTTACTGATTGTATTTACAAAAGATTGATGCCTATGTCGGGGTGGATGATTTTTTGGGGTTTTTTCTTTTCCAAAACATCAAAACTTCCCTCAAAATGCAAAATTTTTACTTTAACCAACTTTTTTCTTCAATAGTCTCTCAACAGTTTATTATTATTGTGGCAGTCCTTTTAATTTCATTCAGCATCTTCACTTTATAGGTAGGATAATTTAGTGATTAAGGCTTTTGAGTGTGACCTCAATCCAGTTCTTGACTGAATGAGAGCCTGTCATTGGAGAAGTCTGATAAACACAATCATTATTCTGTAACCATCGTCACTATTTGCTGAATCAATTGAAAGTATAAACCTATTCATTGATGAATATAAGATATTCAACGAGTCTCAGCAGTATAAATATTTTTCCAGATCATAGAATCATAGAGTGGTTTGGGTTGGAAGGACCTTGAAGATCACTGAGTCCCATCCCCCTGCCCTGGACAGGGACACCTCCCACCAGCCCAGGTTGCTCCAAGCCCCATCCAACCTGGCCTTGAACACCTCCAGGGATGGGCCCTCAACAACTTCTTGGGGCAACCTGGGCCAGGGGCTCACCACCCTCAGAGGGAAAAATTTCTTCCTAATGTTTAATCTAAACCTGCCCTCTTCCAGTTAAAAGCCATTCCCCCCTCATACTATCACTCCATGCCCTTGTAAACAGTCCCTCCCCAGCTCTCTTGGAGCCCCTTTAGGCACTGAAAGGCTGCTATAAGGTCTCCCCGGAGCCTTCTCTTCTCCAGGCTGAACACCCCCAACTCTCTCAGGTTGTCCTCATAGCAGAGGTGCTCCAGCCCTCTGACCACCCTCGTGGCCCTCCTCTGGACCCACTCCAACAGGTCCATGTCTTTTCTATGTTGGGGACTCCAGAGCTGGACGCAGTACTCCAGGTGGGGTCTCACGAGAGTGGAGTAGAGGGGCAGAATCACCTCCCTCCTTCCAGATATAAATCTGGAAGTAAATGTATAAAGTACCAATATGAGTAAGTAACTTGTGCTTAAGCTTATATTTTTATTTAGGCAAGCAGTCTCTCAGCTGTCAGAGTGGTCTCGGTTTTAAGAGTTCTGAGCTTGTTCAGCTCTTGGGGAAATTTGAGATAGCAGTGTATGCGTGGAAGTGCCTACTTTTTACGGTGAAAATATAGGCTTTAGGAATCTTATGTATGTTACGTATACTTTAGCATGTCATGCTTAATCAATATTGCTGCTGGCATAACTCAGAACTTCTTCACAGGTACCGGGAAACTCAAAGGGAAAAGGAGAATGGAATCCAGTTGCTTTTTACCCCCATTACCTCTCTGTGTATTTTTGTCATCTCCCCACGGCAGGCTGTTGTTGCCCCAGTATGTCCCCAGTTCAGCAGCCCCCCATGCACCACCAGAAGGTGTTTCCCTCTGGAGCGGAGCTGCGGTGCTGGTGGTGGTTCCTGGCGATGCGGGGAGCCGATGCCAGGGCTCCACGGGAATCTCTTTGCTTTCTGTCCTCCAAAATCAGCTTCCTTACGTTGCATGGTAGGCTCCAGAAGAAAAAGCTGATCTGCATAAAAGGAAGCCCTCAGGGAAACAGAAAAAAAAGGGTGGGGAAGAAGGGGGAAAAAATAATCTTGAACACGTGTACTTGCATATTTGTTGAAATAGCTTTCTTTTGAGCTCATTCCAGAGGTAGCGTTGTACAAATTTTTTTGACTAGATATCATTTGTGAAAAAATATGTCCTGAATTAGATGTGTTCTGTGATGGCGGTACAGGGTCTGCTTGTTTGCGGAACAAACGTCTCCACTGTGTTTATTGCACAGTTCCCGCAGTGCTGCAGCCCAGCAACACTTACGGGCCTTAACTGAGATCATGGGCTCTCTGTGCTAAGCTACGTACAAACTCTTAGTGAAAAGGGGGGAAAAAAAACCCCAAACAGTGCAGGTCCCTAAAGATTTGCAAGAAAGACCCTCAAGCACACGAAGTCAGGAGGGTACAAAATTGTTTTCTAGAGGTAGGTCAGCTGGAACGGAGCTCCAGCCTCCTCCTCCCCACGCTGGCTGGACAGCCTCTGCGCTGCACTGCCCCTTGTAGAGCTTCCCTCTGAACACAGATAAAAATATGTGTCATTCTTATCTGTATTTATATATATTAATATATATATATTAAAAGTCTAGATCTACAAGGGGGCATAAGACAGGTTTGACTGTTTTTTTTAACATCAGATTATAGAAACTACAAATGTCAGGGAAAAGAATTTCAGGGGAAGTGAATGAAAATAACAAGAGATCAAAAAGAGAAGCTGTTGGACAAGCAAGATACAGTGGAAGGAAATGAACACAGGCCTGGAAAATATCTGTACGGTCAGCCCAGTTTCCAGCGCTCATGGGGGAGTTGAGATTAAAACATCTAAAACAGAAACAGAATTTTCAGTTTATAATACAGAAAACCACAGACTGGAGCAATCAGACCGGAACGCATCTTTTGTAAGTTAAATTCAAGGCATAGCTCCAGAGCATTCCAGAATAGCCTGTAGATGCCTATAACAGTAACAGATTTTTAATAGCTCTTTTTGACAATGCATGAGGGATGGAAGGAATAGGGTTGCAACCAAAACCTTTTTTAAAAGTTTCTCAGCAAGCCAGGAAAAGAGCCTTGGAAGGTTTAACTCTTCAGTAGTTCAGACGATAAATAACTGCTATCACTGAACACCTGGACATACGGGGTATATGCTAATAAAATCTGCCATGCAATTCAGCCAAATGTAGTTTGGATGTACTAGAAGGACTCCTGAAATTATGCGACAATGCCAAACTTGAGGTTTCATACCTGTGGAAGGCTGCGTGTGGAAGGAGGTGTGCATTTTTGATGTTCAACTGACCAGTGAGGAGGTTGAAAACTGTGGTCAAAAGCTGACTGAAAATTTTTAGATTTCTGGTATTACACACAATTCTGTGGCTGAAATCTGTCCAAAAAAAAATAAAAGGAAAAGTAACGGTCTATACAACTGTATATCATAACTTAACACAGAAGGTGAAGATCTTCATAAAGCAGAAAGGATTTTGAACATCTTTGTACTTGGGACTATCTGTGAAAAAATCTGCATTTCTAAGAGCTAAAAAGTCCATCCGATGAGGTCTTTGGAGACGTCTCAAAATTAAACACACAGAAATTAGACGGCCATTAAAGCAGTCACGAATTACGTGCATCCCTAAAACCTATCTTGGGCAAACTCTGGTGATTTCTTTTTAATGATTCTTTCGTTAAATGATGCAGCCACAGCTTGCCAGGTATTGGCGTGAGGCGGTGATGTTTATTTTTCTGTTGACATAATGAGGATTTATTTGAACTCCTGTCTCCAAAGATATGACTAATAGATGTACACATGGAGTCTTCAAAGAGATTCTTCTTAAAAAATAAAGGCAGGTGATGATAGGCCAAATGTTTTAAAAAGCCAGGTGGGTGATGGGAGGTAGCTGGAGGTAAAGGTGACTCGGGCACAGGCTTATATTTTTACATCTACTATGCCCTGCACTGAGAGGTTTTCTTTTTTTTCCTCCTTAAAAGTCTCTGTGTTTTCTAATGTTGCACAACAAATGGACTCCTGTTTTTTTGCCTGTATTTGAATTCAGTAGAGTCATAGAATAATAGAAAGGTTTGGGTTGGAAGGGACCTTAAAGATCATCTACTTCCAACCCCCCTGCCCTGGACAGGGACACCTCCCACTAGAAATATTAGAAATACCTCCCACTAGATAATACATTTTATCGTACATATGTAAGATAAAATTAAGGTGCTGATACCTGTTTATCCTCGTAATGCATTTAAAGTATATGTAAATGGTAAAACTCCCTTCTAGGTACTGACAGCGCATTTGGGTTAATATATTCACATCTTAACTTGTAGCCAGATCTGCTGTTTTAAATGATTAAATGTTAAATCTGGTATTTACTCTTGGACTGTGCAAAAGTCAAAGGGAACAATTTGTCAGCTCATTCATATTTTGCTTCTGAAGCCAGTTAACTAATCAGTCTAACAGAAAAAGAAGTAAGATAAATGGAGGCCATTCTGTTATGTAGAAAAGTGTACATGAAGATAAATTTTTCACATTTTGCTTCATTTCATCTGCAGTTATCACTGTCATAATTGCTTCTGAACACTCAAGGTGCTCTTCATATCGCTTCTGTGATATGAATGGTTTAAGCAATTTTGGTAGACTAGTAGCTTGCAGCGCTGAAATCTTCTGTATTCTTTTTTCTGTATTCTAATTTAGAAACAATCCTCTACCTTTTTATATAAAAGTGAATCTGCTGAACAAACAATACAGGGTCAAGAGCTGTGTAAGCTATCAGTTTCTGCTAGAAACAAGCTTGCGTATAGAGCAGATTTGCATATCCTGAGCAAATAAAACCTTGTTACCATTGCTAGTACAGTTCCTGTTACTTTATATTAAAAATATGTGACAGTCTAGGCTCAAATAGCTTGTAGTAATTTCTTCTCCTGCCATGGCTTCTATTGATTTAAGGAGTAACGGGGTCATCCCCTTTGCCTCATGGAAAACCTGCAAGAGGGCTACTACCGTTTTCAGTCCATGAGAGTCATCAGGTGTTTCTCATTGCAACTTGATGAACTGAATGATGATATGAAAACCCCTAAAAACTGTAGACGACTGTGCTGAAAGTCTAATTAGTTTAAAAAGGGAATAAAGAAAAGTCTGTGCAAATTAGAATCTTGACCATTTTTATATTGCTGCATCATAGTACGTTTCTTTATTGCAAACTCTTTAAAGCCTAAGGAAAATGCTAGGATTTATAAAAGAGTCTTTGCCTCTGTTAACACATAATGGTTTTCTGACTAAATTAATTATAATGGCATAGTTAGCCACATATGTAGAATTCTCATCAGGGTTTGTAATCTGATTCTGTGCAGTGTGATTTTTATGATGGATAAGCAGCCGAACAAAATAAGTAGACCCAAGGTAGCTGGATTAAGATCGCGGTAAAAGGGATACTAGTTTTCTCAGCTAGCTCGATTTTCGGCAGTGGTAGACTGAGAGGTTCTTAAATGGGCGCACTCATTTTGGCACCCTGTGCGCTTTTAAAAAGAATCTCATTATAAAAAAGCCTCAGCTTTGTGCCAAAGAAGTGCAGGAGTGGGACTGGATTTCTTTCTTTTACGGTTTGTCAGAAATTTGATGTAGTTTTATTGCATTAAATTTTCAACTGCTCCAGCTGCTGTAGGAAATACATAGCTAAACAATAAGCTCAGGAAGGTAAATGCGTGCACGATGTTCTTAAAATACTAATGCAAACTGGGCTTAGTTCAGAATTTCCAAACCCACATCATTTATTTTTGTTTAAGGCTCCGCAGGCCATTTAAAAAACACCTATGAGTTTAAATCAATATATTCTACTGGCAGTAGACTTCATGTTATTAGCCAAAAATGTGTGGCTCATCAAATACTTTTATAGCCACACAGTGAATTTAATTAATTGTTTATTATAAACATAAGGTTTTTTTCTTGAATAAAAAGTTTAATTCAATTACCAGGAGTTTCATTCCTCCTTTCATACAGTACCTTTCAGCTTTCTCTCAAGTGTTGGGTTTGGTGTTTTTTCCAGAAATCCAGCTTGGATTCTGCAATCTCGTCCTTTCTGCTGATCTATTTACAATATTCGGTTGAGTTATAAAAGTATTCTTCTGGAAAATTTGACAAGATAAGGAGAGCAGTGTTCACGGAAAATATTTTGTGATTCAAAGTTCTTGCTGCTGGACATTCACACGCTCCACTACAGCGCTGTAAGTGTCTCCACTGGTGTCTAATGGAAGGGCAAAATTGACGAACTGTTCCTGGATTCAGGCTTTACTTTTCCTCCAGTGTTTTTTTCACTATTTTACCACAACATTTTTTTGCTTGTTTGCACTAAAAAAAAAAAAAAAAAAAAAAAAAATTAGCTTTTCTTACTCATAGTTCATTTTGTGGGAGTGTTACTCCTTTTCCTTGCCTTGATGGCAAACAGAAATCAATGCTTTTCTAATATTAATTCTGAAATTAATAGCCACTTCTGCTGAAGACTTTTAGAAGATTAAAAATAATGCATATGCAATAGCAATCAGAAGAATCTTTATAACTGATTTGACCCTACGAATTATATCAAACTGAACTTCTGTCTTTTGCATATTAAATATTTATAGAGAATATAGGGCATGCTTTCAAAAGCAGTTTACGTTGTGGACTGGCACCTTAGCCTTGCCAGACCTATCCCAGTGTTCCTGATGCACCTGAACTCACGTTCCCTTGGGATGTAGTTCTTACTGGACCCCAAATTTCAACAACTGCTCTGGTGAACTGCCATTTATTGCCCGAGTTCGATAAACATAATAGTGCGTGAATGCAGAGAAACTGCTGACTTTTCAGTATCACGCTGCTTTGTCCATGCAAAGCACTAGTACGTTAATTACAGCACGTAAGTATGTATCACTTCTAGGAAAAGAAAAAAAAAATTCTAAATCAGGGAATTTGCTTTCCTTGAAGTTGAGAACTGCAGGCAAACATGGTCTGCTTTTCGTTTCCCAAGAAATATGGTCCTTTGCAAAGTTGTTACATTTTTCCTTTGTGTCCTTTAGCCTACCCCAAGTGGCTTGCAGTATTTATCAACTTTAATCAACATGACTGACAGGAAACCTGATAATAGAGAATAGCTGTCTCCACTGGTGGAGCAAAATCTTTTGAAATGTCAGTAGTGAATACACTGTATTTACATTTCTTTGGGACTCTCGCTTTTAAAAGATTTTCATCTTTTACACTGGAGGGATGAAAGTAAAGGTTATTTAACTATACATCAGAAATTGTATCTGATGACAGTGTGACAAAACATTCCTGCTTTCAGAAGCGCAGGATGCCTGCCACTCTTCTCTGGTGCTGTTTCAGTGGCGTTGCAGGTTCGCAGCTACTGTTTGTCCTCTAATACTGGAAACTGTTCATCACCCAATTAATGACAGTCCCGGAGCTTTCCGTTTGATATCTATTTTGGGTTTGGCCAGCGTATTAGTTCTTTACAGAGATTTATAGTATATGAAATCTAAACAATTAAAATTAATAATAAGTTCCTTTCGGACTGACATGGGAGACATTGCTTTGACCATAGGCAGGGCGCTCGGAGCAAGGCTGAGCTGTCTCCTTGTGTGTGCTCAAGGCATGGGCTCAAGGGCAAAACCACATCACGGCCACGCTGAGCCCACTTGGTTTCAGTCTGTGAAGTTCGACAGTTCGGAGGACTTTGGCTCAGTGTCGTCTGTAGCGATGAGTGAATTCCCTGGGGCTGTAGCCAGCAGAGTCACAGAGCTCCATGGTGGCTTCTCTCCTTCGTGTCCTTTCTTCTGAGTGGGGGGCTGCTAAACGTGGGGCTGGTGGTTCAGCTGCTCGTGGCAGTTGCCATCTCTTCTGGAGGTCCCTTCTTCCCGAGCATCACCCTGGGGCAGACCTGCTGATGCTTCGCCTCTGGATGCTCCCAGTTTTATGCTGGACTTCACATGGTGCAACTGCTCGGGTTGGGAAAGCTGATCTCCCAAATGCAGGAGCTTCGGCTTTCATCATATCAAAGAATGGAGGCGAGTACCTTGTGAGCTTTCAAAAAATAAGACTAATTTCTGTTATTTCCTACCTCTGCGCTTCTTTTGTGTTCTACTTTGTGCTTCCTTTGCATTAAACCTACTTTTAGATATTAAGAAATGTCAGACTTTCAGCTGTAATTGTGCTAGTCTCAGAAGGGTTTAGAAAAAGAAAAGACTGTGTAAAGAAAAACTGGAACCAAGAGGAATAGCTGGAAGTGGCTTGTTTCTCAGTGAGAGGAGGTTTCCTGAGCCCCGTAGAAGTCCCTTTTGATGACTGCATTGTCCTGTAGAGCTACTGACTTCCTTGTGGGAACGTTTCTGCTCGCGTTTCATAATTCAGAAACTTTTCATTTTAAACTCAAAATGTAGCCAGTTTTCCTTTTGACTACAAACATTAAGGGTATTGGTAAAGGAAAAGTTTTAAGATTGTTTTGGGAAAAAAAGTCAGGAAAAATATTTCAGAAAAATGTTATGAAAAATTATCCTTTAATGTTAAAGATGTCTTTTTTAAAAATAAAAAAAAAAAAGATGCAAACTTTCCACAATATTTCTCAAGGCGAAAGTTCGTTTTCTCTGGCTGTCGTTCAGCTTCAAACATTGTAACTTTTTTAAATGAAGAAAAAGAGTAGTAACTTTAGCAGGAGAGTAATTAAGCTGCAGAGATCCCATTAAGGCAAACCCACTTTCACCAACGTGCAGCAGCGAGAAACGCCACGGTGTACCTATGACTCACCAATAAATCTTTTTTTTTTTCCCTCTATACAATATGTTCGTGTCAGATGGATGCGCTGTGCCCAGTGCTGTGCCCGGGAGCAGAGTTACCCAGGCTGACACGTTCATCTGCTGCCACCCTCATCCGAGCCCGGGGAGAGCAGACGCCGGAGACACGAAGCGGCTTTACTTGCTGCTGGGAAGGTCCCGCTGGCAGCGTGGGGCAGCGGAGAGATGGCTGAGAGGTGACACCGAGGGTCTGCAAGGGTGAACCCCCAGCTCATCCCGTAAACGAGAGTGACGGCGAGGGCTCCGGCTGGAGGGGAAGCCAAGGTAGGGAGCATGCTTTCACCAAAAGCATTGCTCTGGGTTTGTTGTGACAAATGCCTTTGTGCCTTTTAAGTATCAAAAATCCATCTCTTACTTCCTTAGGTACTGTAATACCTTCACTTTCTTTAACATATAAACTGCATCCAGCCAGCCCCCCGGCATTTGTGTGGAAAGCCCCCCACGTCCAGGATCTGCTCTGCCTCTTAAAATGTACATAGCTGCTTTAGGAGAGAAACCAGGCCCTCAAACAAGCAGTAATGAGAGGGATTCGTTAGGGAAAGGAAAGGAATGTGGGTTTGCAGCATGCCAGAAAAAAAAAAAAAAAGACTGTGACCCCTTCGGCTGCTCTGCACAAAGCGGTTCAGAGTCGTGCAGCGGAGGGGAGCTGCTGCCCTGGCTGTGTAAACCAGCAACAAGATTTCGCATCTCCAGAGCTGTTGCACAGAGTCGGCTCTATTCCATTTAATCTTCACTGCTGCTTCTGTTTTCCACCGTAGCTTCCAACGCTGTCAACAACAACAGCAAAAAAAACCCAACCACAAACCCACCCTGCACATAAGCAAGTAATCCTCACGAGTTTGTCTATTATTAAGCAGGCTCTGTGCTGAGAGCGTGTTAAACCAGAGCGGTCAGGTGTGCTGGGGTTACTGGATGTTCACGTGTGCCACTCACACCTCAGAGAGCTCTCACCACCGAAAAGTACCAGTACTCCAAAATTAGTATCTAGATGACCTCGACACAACGAAACGCAGAAAAGGGGTATTGCTATAATTAAAAAAAAAACTGGAACAAGGAGGGAGGCTCTTGCTAATACCTACATGGACGTGTAGCCTGTGCTGCTGCTGCATCGCATTTTACTGATAACCCAGGGATTAGAGGCACGTAAATACAGTAAATGGAGAGTGCTGCCAAGTTGCTCCAGTGAATTATCTAACTGTAGCTGCGTGTACTTTCTCACTGAACTGTCAGAACTGCTTATGGTTGCAGCCCTGCGTTTGTTTTCTTTTCAGCCCCCACCCTGTACAAAGGTGCACAGCATGGGCTTATGTGTAGTGGCTTTTAAGATACCATTTATTTAACTGTAATAGAGAAAGTTGGATATGTGGAGTTATTTGCAAAAGGAAAGTAATGGACCTACTGAGGACGTGCGTGGTAGGAGTCAAAGGGAGCGGCCACTCCCTTGGTCCTGCACGGGGATTTGGGGTGGTTGTGGCTGTCGCTCCATGCGGTGAGAGTGATGTCTTGCCGTGCTCCGAGCAGGGCAGCAACTCGCCATTTCGTGCTGCCTCCTTGGGCTGGAAAGAAAGTAAGTGCCGGCTATGCCTTCTGCTGTGGACAACATCCTTCTGCAGCACCGCTGGTGCACAGTGGGGACGCGGCCAGGGCTCTCTGTGCGTCAACCTGGTGTCACACTGTCACTCTCCAGGAAACAAATTAGGGGCCACTAGGCTCCCCTTAAGAGCAAACTTTGGTAGCGAGAATAATCCTCATTAGAGCTCTCCTTCCATTTGCCTTATCTGACATGCAGGTGTGCGGGAAAGCTCATAAATAAGCCAGTAAGTATTGACTGATGGGAAGTTTCTGTGCCAAAAAGCTGTGTGGCCCGATACACGATTCACTCCTGGAAACAGTCTGTGCAGCCTGGATGTCTCCGGTTGTGAACAGTACAAGGGTCTCTTACAAGGAGCCTGACCAAAAAGAAAAAAAAAAAAAAGTGATGCTACCTGGTGATTGCGACTCTCCGTGTACTCAGCAGAGTACGCTGCATGGAAGAAATGAGGCTTAAAAATTCTTTTTGGAAACTGCACACCTGATCCTCCTACGGGTATTTGCTCTCTCAGAAAAAAAATGGTGCGTTCAGTGCTAACTCCCATATTAGAAGGCAGAATTAAGAACTTCAGAATAGATAAGAGACCATTCTGAACTGAAAACAAAATTAGTGTTAGTTTAGAACGTTAGAACATGCACTATTGTGATGTATTTTGAGAGCTGCACTGGAAAAATAATTACATAACGTAGTTTGGATATTTGAAAAGACCAGAGAATTTCACAGAGAGTGGTCTGAAACATGTCACAGCAAGTCAGATGACAGCATCTGTCTGCTGGCTCACTACGTGTCACCTAGGGGAGAATGTTTTATTTAAGAAGGAGCAAGCGAGGGGATATTGATGACCAAAAAATGAAAATGAGAATGTATTGAGCAATTGGGAGCCAAAAAAATGTTAACAAACGCATTTGAAGGTTGAAGATTCCAGAGACTGTGCTTCTGCGTGACATATTGACCATGTCTGCAGAACCTTGCAAGTGTTTAGCGAATAATAATCTTCAAAATGGTGAATTCATCTCCCGGGAGAGTGTCAAGGGAGGTTAAGTGATTTGCCCAGACCGAAAAGAGACCCATGGCGGAGTTCGGCTTGGGATGTTGTGCCCTGTGACTGTTCACTTTTGTCTTTCTTCTGAAGAATACGACAATGCATATTCAGGTGATGAAAAAGAGAGACATGCGGTGCTTATTTTAAAGTGGATTTTAGGAGAAGTGTTTGATCTACAAATAAGGCAAGCATTCTCTTGCAGAAGGGCATATGAATTCCCAAGGAATTACTTTTCGTTGAAGGAGCAAATATTATAAATTAAAAAAAAAAAGTTCATGAAGGAGTTAAAAGGAACGTCAGAAAGCACAGCATTAGGGTCACTCTTGTTTACTTTATACTTTACTGACCTAAATTTGCCAATGACATAGAATTGGGAAAGGAGGATAAAGTAAATACAGAGGAACAGAGCAAATAAATTCAAAACGATCTGGATAGATTCAGCTTAGAGGCTGGATAAGTAGCTTATTCAGCTCAGTTGTACAGAAGTGTGAAGTAATAAGATTAAGAACTAAAAATAATCACAGAGGATAGAGCCAGAGAGAAAATACAACAAATAACACCATCCCAGAAGAAGAGCAGAGTAAGTGCTTTTCCCCGTTCATGGGGGAGAAGAATGGCATCCAATTATTTAATATCTATCTGGCACCAGTACCAGTTGGTGAACTGGGACTCGCCGTGCGGGGCACAGGTGACAGCTCTGCCCCAAGTTGTTTTCAACTGACACAGTGGTTTTATTCCCATTTCAGTTCAACTGTGTGCTGCTTTTTTTTTTTTTTCTCCTCTGTGCCACATTTTGGTGCCTAAAGCTCTGTGATTGGTGAAGAAATAAAAGTTTATGAGTTATCTGTTAACCAGGTTTACGTTAATTGTGCATTTTGCCTTAGGGAATTAAAAAAAAGTGTCCTGGAGGACACAGAGACTTGAGGAAGACAATGCTAAACGTTATTTTTTTTAAATACAGGCTTCATTTTAAGCTCCTATCGTTAGAAAACTGAACCGATAAAGCTACAAGTAGCTTCTATTGAAGAATAACATAAAGTCTTCAATATATTTTCTTTAAATCACAAATAATCCTCTACCAAATAATTAAAGACACCATTAGTAGTTGCCTTTTGTTCAAAATCAGGTTACTACTTTTTCTTGAAGAGGTACTTTCATTGTGTTGGAGAAATTATACTGAGTATTCTCTGTCTAAAGCAGCAAAATAACTCCATAATTGGATTTGTTCAGAGTAATGATAACAAGATTTAAAACACAGTTGCGACACAGGAAAACTTAGTGTAAAAAGACTATTCTATGTCTTCAGCTGTCAACTAAGAGTAGATTGAATTTTGCAGAGCAAATTCAAATAAAAGTGTTGAGATTAAAAGTAATAAAGCAGCAACAGTGAGATCAGAATCCCTCCAAAAATTAGATTAAATCCTCCTCAGGACCATAAAAACCTTATTATCTTGACACGACTAGATCAATCATTGCAAGACAATTACCTTAACAAGTTAAAGTTGCCCTGATACAGGAATTTTAGACTTTTTTTTTTTTTTTCTTGGTATGAAAATAGACTGTGTATGGTCCAGGCATTCCTGAGCAGAAACTGAGACAGACACAGCTGGGCTCTCGTGGTGACAAATAAGCCATAAAGCCTATCTGTAGACATCAATAGAGTCCTCCTTTAAGCAACACAACCTTACATTATATTGAACTGTGAAACAGAACAGCGCTAACTCTTGTTATTACATAGTTTATTGACTTTAGTATGAACTTACTGAACACTGTTGTCTCCTCACTTTAACTCCAAAGTCGTTCTTGTAGCAGAAATACTGTTGCGTTTCCACTGTGCCTATTATCAGAAAGCTCCTCTGCCTCCTCCTGGAAATGAATGCTCGTACCAGAGCTCTAAAGATGACCAGTGCCATTACTGATAAATGTAGAACCGAAGAACGATGGGAGAATGGTCACAAAATAGAGCCAGAGCCAAAAAGACAGGATCACAAACTTTTTAGCCTCGCTTAATGACAGAAGCAGGACTTCAGCCTGGTCAGGAATGCTATCGGTATTCAAGGAGAAAACGTACGCTGCTGATCGAATAGTATTTTTAATCTTCTTTGAACCTTTTTGTTTCCGTTTTTCATTGGGAATTCCAGGTGCCTTTATTATTTCTGCAGGAATATGTGAAGTGAATTTTCTCCGCGTTTCAGTACTGTGCAATGGTTTTGCGGGCAGTCTGGTTACTGTGGATTGTCATGGACCTGGCTTTCGGTTGAAAACTCCCTCACTGCCTCCAGATTTAATTCTAAGGCAAATCAGTACGGGTCTGTGTCAAAGAATGTGGCAAACAGACTTTTATTTCAAATCGCAAAAGACCCTTGGTGTAATCTTAAAAAGTGAGTGCTTTAAATTCTTTCCAAATAAAAACAGTTGTTTGTATTTTGCATCTTCTGAAAGGTATATTAAATCAAGATTTCCTTTTTTAAAGTGTTTTTGGCTTGTTAGTTTTAGAGATAATTTCCTACGGAATGTACTTTCAGTAGGAAGCGCCTCTTAAAAATGATGGGATAGTATGGAATCAGTACGGAAAACGGTTATAAGTACTTCTTACAATGTAGAAGCTAATTATGACTGTAAATGAACAAAGCGATTCCTTTGCACTATAAATGAATTACTACAGGTGAGCACCAAGGAGAAGAAGCTATTTTATTAAAGTTACAGCATAATGCAAATGAAGACCAGGTCATTTTTAATGAAAACAAAATTCTCTATCAAATATGATAGAAAAATTATACCTCATTTGCAGTATTATAATACATTTTAAAATATTTTCATTGGTGAGAGTTCATAATACAAGCTATACGTCCCCCAAAATTGGAGTTTTATACATGTGAACTACTTAACAGTGGTGATAGAAGAGGCAATACCGAAATAAATGGCTTCGTAGCCCCATGAAGGACAGCTGGTAGCAGATAGCCCTACATAAATAGTAAGTTTAACATTCCATACCGGTTTAATTCCCACATAGTTTTTCAAGTTTTATTAACCCAGACAACTCATAATAATTATGATAAACAGACATTGTCATCAGAAATCAGCAGAAATTTGATAAGATTAAGTACAATGCAATACATCTTCCTTGCTCACAGAGTCTATATAATAAATTACTCCCAGGCCTCAGAATGAGGCATTGTATAATTGAGCAAAACAGATCAATTTTTAAGGATGCTTATTTAAATGCAAAACAGACTTTTTGAGAATGGTAAACTTGATTAAAATCCCTCTTTAAGTGCAAATCACAAACAACAATATCTAATACTCACAGGCCATAACCATCCTATTAATAATACAATTTATTGTTCAGATATAATTATAAGGTCTTAACGACGTGGCAGCTGTAATCTACTTTAAAAATTAGAAACGATGAACTCCACAGTCTTCTAATGTGGCTGAAATACACCCAACGGCTGAGCGACTTGCATTTGCTTACCGAAATACATTGCGTCAGATTAAACGATCAGGCTTTGGGTGTTTGTCGTACATCATTTTCCCCATCTTTAATGGTGTGTTCCAGAAATTCTACTATTTCTGCTGTTGTGTAGATATTAAAATCAGATTCAGAAATGACTGAACAGGAATTTAGCCATCTCAGTCCTGAATACTTTTAAAATTGGCTCGATCTTCACATGCTGGCACTACTCGGTATTTTTTTTTTAATATATTTTTTGTAAAATTCCCTGGATCAGTGCAGTGGTGCTTTCGCATAGCAAGAGCGTTCCGGACCTGGGACGTCCGCACAGGCTGTGACTATCCCATGCTGTAGGCAAAGCTGAATTAAGAGAACCTACTCATTCCCACTTAACTTTCAGTAAGGCACTGATTCAAATGGGAATTTTTGGCAATCATGTGCCATAGTCCTGTAAAACAGAGCTCTTTGTGAAATCGGTGACACCTGATAACTGTCTTTAAAGGCATGAGAGGGGCTATGGCTCCTCCTTCCCCTGCACCTTTACGCTGTTATCCCTATCACACCATTGCCAGGGGGTTTGTACTCACCACCTAATTACGCTTTTAGGTTCCTTTCCAAAGGCTTTTTCATGTGTGTTTATGTGTATGTGTTGCAACAGACAGGAGTTCCAGTCCCAGTGAGAAGGAGCTGAGTCCAAGTCACACACCCTGGGGGCTCTGGTGCTCTGTTACGATATACGTATATATACGTACCTACGAAAGAGAGCAGCAGTTTGTGTGCGTAACTGGAAAAACATTGTTATGCTCATGGTCTCCCTGTGATTCTAAAGTCCATGATTGATTTGGGAAGGCAAAATTTCACTCCATGGACAGCTGCAACTTGTGTGCTCTTTTTTAATTTTACTTTCAGAGAGTCCCAGCATTGCACAACTTCCCAAAGAGAAAGAAGTGAAAGCTCTTTACTTTCAGTTACGCTTTTGCGGTCGGCATCCGTGGTCGGTTTTCCTTCGTTGTTGTATCAAACTCCAACAACAACCAAAGTTTCTGCTCAGGGAAGAAGCAACTTTCCACCAAAATCCCTTTGCACTGTAACAGTGGAGTGAAGAACGAGACATCTGAGCTTTGAAACGCTCTTAAACTTCGGTGAGACGTAAGCATTGTAAGTGGCATATTTATTACTTTAATAACATCTATTACTGCAATGTTAATAGCTGTTTTTTAATGACCAATAACCTACTTATTAGCAGCTCTATGACTGTGCAGGTGAATTTATGAAAGAATGAGCTTTGAGTTAGGCATTTTAATGTAGTTTATATGGCTGCACATGTAAAGCAGGTTTGGGAGTGGTGGTGTTTTCACTCGGAGTTCACTCCGTCTCCTCTGAAAGTGTGGAAAATAATCATTTATTACAGTCTTTGCAGCTCAAAATAAGCCTCCCTGTGTGTCTTAAGTGTTTCTGTGGTGTTGGAGACTATTTCATCGCAAGTGAGCGTATTTCAGGACATGGGCCGGAGCCGAAGCGCTTTGCGGGGTGGTGGGCTCAGGGCGGCCGTGGCTCCAGCTCCTGCGCGGCGGCTCCAGCGCTCACCCTGCAGGGCCCCGGGGCTGGCTCCGCGCCTGTGCCACTGAAAAGGCTGAACCCAGCTTCAGCAAAAATAGAAATTCAGCTGCTGGCTATTGCTGGAGGAGTGGGTTGACAAATTCGGCAACCTAAGTGGCCTGACAGATTGGGGTTTGCAGCTCCGACACGGGATTGGCAACCTCACCTAGGGGATGGGCCACTGTTCGACAACCGGGTAATAGTTTAGCAAATATTAGTAACTATTTAGCTTTATGGTTAAATAATTGTACATCATTGCACTTGAGCACACAAAAGCTTTTCCCGTGTGCTGGAAGTACGGCCTTTGACTTGCATCCCCATCTTCCTCCCTGCCTCTGTCGTCTCCCCTTGCCACGTGTCCTCTTCTACCCTGCGTGGCACTGGGCAGCGGTGGCAATGATGAAGGCCACCTATTTGCTCACCTCAGTGACGTTAACATGAACGCTAACTGTGTCTCAAACACTACTGAAGAAACAAGGGGCTAGATTTTAAAACACACGTTATTAAGCTCTCTGCTTCATATTTTGCTTCCACAGTCCATGTATTTTCATACATTAAAGCTGATCACTACAAAGAAATGTCAGCCAGCTCGGTTATTGATAGGTAAATCAATTCTAGCTACATCACAATGTTGCTTCATCACCAGCAATCCTGTTGAGGTAGGAATGCGTGTCCCTGAAAATGCTCTCAATGGCCTACTGATTGCTGTCTTAGAGCGATGGGAATCAGGGGCTGTTATCCTATAGTGCCATAGAATCACGGAAAGGTTTGGGTTGGAAGGGACCTTGAAGATCATCGAGTTCCACCCCCTGCCCTGGGCAGGGACACCCCCCACCAGCCCAGGTTGCTCTAAGCCCCGTCCAACCCGGCCTTGAACACCTCCAGGGATGGGGCAGCCACAGCTTCTCTGGGCAACCTGGGCCAGGGGCTCACCGCCATCAGAGGGAAAAATTTCCTCCTAATATCTAATCTAAATCTCCCTTCTTCCAGTTAAAAGCCATTCCCCCTCATCCTATCACTCCATGCCCTCATAAAATGTCCCTCCCCAGCCTGCTGGAGTCCCTTTAGGGACTGGAAGGCTGCAATAAGGTCTCCCTGGAGCCTTCTCTTCTCCAGGCTGAACACCCCCAACTCTCAGCCTGTCCTCCCAGCAGACGTGCTCCAGCCCTCTCCTGTGCCATACAGCAGCATTCCTCAGCAGCCCATCCCGTGAGGATGTCCAGTCGTCGGTGCTTTTCTCAGCATGGAATGTGGGTATGCATGTGCGCATGCAGTATACAATATTTTATACGGGTTTTCAATGCTTTTCTGAGTACGTCCTCACCCTGATGGAGAGACAGCCTTTTGAGAACGCTTTGAAAAGTCATTTTGCTGTAAGTGTTTGCTGAATCAATGAATCATTTTGTTTTACAGTAGCACCTAAAATGTGTTTGGCAACATCCAATAAATCCTGATGTTTGCAGTCTAGAAATAAAAGGAGAGGGGCAGAATAAAATGTCACCTATATTTCAGTGTTTTTATATTGGTTGTGTTGGAGAGAAACTTAGAGGAGCAGAAATTAACCAATTTCATGCAGCTGACTCAGTGTACCAAGAAGTTATACAAAGGAAGAAATAAGAGAGAGAAGCTGAAGCCGGGAGCAGATCTGATTTTGAAATTAGAAGAGGCAGAAAACGTAAGCAGCAAGGTGCAAATTTATGAAGATTGCTGAGGAAAGAACTGTAATTTTGACTTTGATAAGGTAGAAAGGCGATATCCAACATCTCGGGTGGCACCATCAGATAACATGCAATTTAGCAACCATGGTTCCTCTGTGAGACAAAGACAAATGTGAGTTTGCTGGAAAAGCTGGAGAAAAGGAAGTTAAAGCATTCGATGTGCGAGATCTCTGATGAAAGATTTTGGTTAAAATTTCATTAAAAATAAATTTAATTTAATGCAGATCAGAGGATTGCTTTCTAATTTAGGAAGTTGCATATTGGAGTGTATAGTCCACTGCTCTGAGCCTGTAAGCTGCTATTAACAGAGCAAGTAATTAAAATATTTAGATTAGTGTCAGCCAGGGATTACAATAGGAAACTTTAAACTAGGACTAACTTTGACAGTTAAGTAAAGGTTTATTAATTTTTTTGTGAACTTGGGGCTGACTTCTGTTTCCAGTATGGTTTATCTCATGGAAGGTTCAGGGTGGAAATCAAAGTGTTATCACTTTGTGTACTAATACACAATGAAAGTTTGCACCCGGACATGAAGCCACAAAGAAGAGCAAAACCGGAAAAGCCTTGATTCTGTGTTTGCAGTTAATTTCTAGTGTACATGTGTTTTCTGTAATACTTTATGCTGAATCTAGCTGACCTGACTGTCATAGCTTACATTAATCTAACCTCTTGCCAAGACAGTTCTGGCCATGGCTGTTTAGGTTGTTGCATTTGTGGTTTTAACCCATTTTCTCTAAAATGTCTGTCATGGTACTCACCATATGCAAAACGCTGATATTAAAACATAATCTAAGCAAAATTTTTATTTCTATTTTATTTCTAAAGTAAATAATTCTATTTTATTCTCACTGTTTTAGTGAGAAATACTCAGTTCAACAGCTTGTTCTTAAAACATTATAGGAAAAATAAGTATATTTGTGCAGCCTTTGATGAATCGCATTGTGAAGGAAATGCAACATCAAAAGCCACATTTAGGTAATATGCCTCATTGAGCTTCTTCTAAAAACAGAGACATGAAAATTCAAATTTAATGCAGAAAATCCATATAAGCAAAGAATGACTTGTCGGATTTAATATAGATTTTTTTAGGCTATTCTCTGAATTAGAACTTTAATGTAATATCTTGCGTAGAGTAACGTGGCTCGTATTTCATTCCATTTTTGATTTCCATTAAAGTGTGTAATTAATTCATTTTAAACAATCTCTGTGGATCATGTTATATGCATATTTGGGATTGGTGAAATGTATACTGAGGTTTCCTAGGTTTACAAATTACAGGTTTAGATATATTGTTAGTAGGCGAATGGTATGTATTACCTATTACTTCTGATGATACATGAGCATAACTCTAAACAGAATATTTTCCTTGTGCACAATGTATTAAATAACAAGGTATGTAAAGTAAAGACTTAGGTTTACTAATTTGAAGCAGTGTAGTTTTACTACATATACTTTTATTGTGAAAGTACTGTTATGATCAGAAGGATTATGTACTCTGTTCTCACTGTTTAACAGTTCATGAGTAGTAGATCAAATATAACCATATATAAGAAAGATTGCAGATCTCTCTTTTATTGATCTAGCCTCAAAATGCATGTTGGATGAGTGTGACATAATGAAATGTATCTATCTGTTCTCCTCCAGTGTTAGCCAGGAACGTGTCTTTACGAGATCCTTGTCTGGCTTGCCAGCAAGTGCCATGGAGATACCTCTAGAAATAAAACCTACTTTAAAATACAGCTCTCAATTTTGCTTAGGAGGAGGGCTACCATGAGGGCAGTGTTTTCTGATCAGAAATATTGGCCATTTGGAAAGAATCTGAAGAAGAGTCTGTGTGGACATGACAGCTCTTCCTCAGCTCCAGCCTGGGACCGTCACTGCAGGCGGAGACACCTTTACAGCAGCGCTCCTCTGCCCAGCGTCTCCTGTGTCATGAGTAAAGAAGAGCAGTTCCTGGGAAAGTCCCTGTTTCTGACTTGCATTACTCATTCTCTGCTGGGGCTTGTGTTTGTGGGGTTGGTAGCCGTGCACCTGATAGCTGTTGTTGTGTCGATGCTGTTGCTTGGTGGCCCCGCCGTGCCGTGCTGGGAGCTGGTGGCCGTCCGTGTGGCGAGGGGGTGCCGGTGCTGCGCAGTCCCTCCCCACGCTGCTGGGTTGTCCCACCCAGCTGGGGACGGCTCAAGCATCCCTCCAGCATCCTCCCTCCAGCATCCCCCTCCCGGGGAGTCACTGGAGAACTTTGCATGAGGTTGCTCAACCACACACTCCTGCTTCTTTTCAATAACCATGCCAGCGGACTTCTGTAGAGGAATACAGGTGAAACTAAAATTCAGAGTAGCATATAGGAGAGAACTGCGCACCCCGAAAATTCCTTCTGGATTTCATATCGCTATTTATAAAAACCGAAGGTTTCTTGTCAGAGCATTGACAACTGTGAGGCCTGCTGTGGATGATTAATTTCTACCACCTAATTTGGTTTTAAAAGAAAAAGGTGCTGCCTCGTTAAACCGTATGAACTGAAGGGAGTAAAAAGGCCAGTGGCATGGAAATGTCATATCCACAACAAGTGCCTAGTTACAGGCAGGTTAGCCAGGGAAGCGGCCGAGCTAAACAACTGTAGATGTTGTTGAGGTTCCCTGAGGGCTGCGCTGGCAGTTTGAAGGAGGGCGGTGTTAGGGGAGCTGTGAGCATCCTCCTACTTCTGTCAGATCACCTATTTTGCTGGGTTTGTGCCTACTACTTTTTTTTTTTTTTTTTTTTTTTTTAATGGACTGAACATTATCTATGCATTTCCCTTTCTATTTTCTGTAGGAAGTTAAGTGGATAAAAAGCCTTTGTGGGCTCCTGAAACCCTGAGGTTTCTGAAGATGACTGACTTTGGTGTTTGGAGCGAGAGATATCAGAGACCAAACTTGTCTGTCAGTAATCGGCTCTTGACAGACACAAGAAAGGCCAGCAAGAGGCACCAAAATAAATGAAGTGGATATGAAACCGATCATGACATCAGTGAAGTGGCAAAATACTCGTTCAGAAGCCCAACTTCGGTCTTTCAGGTTGGTGGTCTCAGGCAGAGCAGAGCGGGGTGTAGGTGAGGGTGGATGCTCCGGCTTTGCTGCCCGCCATGTGCTGCGGTGCCAGCTGAGCGCCAACTGCTGCCTCAGGCTTTGCCGTGCGCTCAACGCTGACTCCATGTTACAGCCGGTTTTGGGTCCGACCTCCAGCAGGGCAGGATTATTACGATTTTAGGTAAGACACTGATTTCATACTTGTCACCTCCTTAGCAGGCAGTATGGGGAAGAAGAGCTTGTGAACTGACACCTGAGAAAATCAGGACGCCGCTCCCTTCAAAAACTGTGCAGTTACTCACTGTAGAGCTGTGGTTGACTGTTGTCTGCCCCGTACTGATGTCCATGGGTTTGCCTTCTCGTTTATTTATAAAAATAAATTATGATTTCACCGTGGTGTACCTTTCCATGGACTCTTGCAAGAAAGAAGTCGGCACCACAACCCAAGGAAAAGCAAACGCTGCATCTGCCCAGTAGCCTTCACTGGGAGGGGATCCCCACCAGCTCAAAACCAGTACAGCCTCCAATCCCGCAGCCACTTCATAGTTCTCCTGCGTAGTGTGCACAGGTGGCACAAAGGGTGGAGAACTGCAATTGTTGGAATAAACTGACCAAATTCGCTCTTGACTGAACTTCTGAGCTTCCTTATTTTCCTTATAACTTATGGAATGCGTGAATAAGAAATAGTTGCATTGACCACCCATAAAATCCTACTGTTTGCTTTCCATAAAACACCATTGTAGTATAGAGAAAATACTGCGGTATTCTCTTTTACCGATCTGCTACAATCTGTGGAGTTTGAAGAATGTTCACTCTTACAGTAGTTTTTCTATACTGTGTACCTATGCAGCCAATGATGGTATTGGTGTTACGTTCATTTACTGATTCATTATCCTTATTTTCTTGGGTTTTTTGTAGTGGTGGCAAAATGCGTAACACCACTGGTAACATAGCACGTGGTCCCACTTGTGCTTACTTCAGAGTCCTCTAATTTTTGCACTTTGCTGGAAGTGTAAAAATACAATCCCTAAGCGTTCACTTAGCACATAGGCAGCTAACTAATAGTCTTTGTATTTATCAATGTCACAAATTATGAATTTCATGTCACATAGTTTTCTGTATAATAATTCTGCAAGTTATATGACAATTGTCAAAAATTAAAAATAAATCGTGAAGGTGCTGCCTGAAAGTGAGCAAGAGAGAAATCAGCTCCTCCTCCCTCATCAGCTGAAACCCGGTTTAATGGACTCACATTATGAGCGTTTTAGAAACTCGCTTCTGTTTCAGTCATCCCGCACACCATGTACAAACCATTGCTGATGCCCCTTCAGTGAGTTGGTTTTGCAGTACGTTGCCCAAATCTCATTTCGTTTGGACAGAGTTGTGTGAATCCTGGATGGTCATAACATCTCTTCATTTATTTTTAAGGTCAGTGTTGAGGATCTTGAAAACTTGTTAGTATGGACATCATAAGATGTTCACTTGTGTATGCCGTAATTGCTGTTAATTGCTCTTCTGCTTTAGCTAGTGGCAAAAATGTTCTTTGTGAAGGGGACTGATAACATTAGCACAATGTTTATTAATTATAATTTTAATTGGTAATTATTCCCTTTTTCAGGTTACTTTTCTCTTGTATCCTGGAAATGTAGTGACTGCTCGAAACAAGACTTCATCTTGACAGTTGTAGCCCATTCTTGTCTTTTAGCCATGTCATCTTCAAAACTTTGGAGACAAATTTATATACTAGTGGGTTTTAATTACTTGGCATGATTTTCATGAAAAGTCATTAAAACTCAGCTCTATACATAACTGTTGCCAACTACCTTATTTTTTAAACAAGCAATTGGTGGTAAATCTGAGAATCCCTATTATAGATGAGATTTGCCTTCTGTTGGATACACAAATGCTCCAAGTACTGTAGAAGAAAATAAAAAGCCACTGATTAAGCGTTCAAAAGATAGGACCTTGATCTTTTATGCTTTTATCTTATCTGAATACTAGTGAGTAAACCAAATCAGATTAAAGGAGGAGTGTTTGTCTCTTATCCCTTTGACTTGGTGAAATCTGGGCTTATCTGCCGAGCGTCAGCTATATTTGTGCTTCAAAATCCAAACATCTGTTTTCAGGCACTGTTTTCTTTTTTTATTAACCTCCATCACAGCCCAGCATCTGTGCAGGAATTCTGTATCAGAATTCTAAAGATTTTAAACATACAACATGTGACAGAGATCAATAATAATGGCAAGGTTGCCTGGTCACCTCTCAATGTGAAGGAGAAAACCAGATAAAGCAAGAGTGGCTTGGTGTAAAATTCAGTTCTATTCCCTTTTATTTCCCTGCAGGCTGTTTCATTTCTAGTGGAAACTTGTCCTTCTGACATCTTCATGAGGAGCTGTGGATGCATCGTCATGGTTCCGTGGACGTTCAAACCATTTTTATTGAAAAACAGTAAGTCACAGTAATTCAGGTGAACGTGAAATGATAAAGAGAGTCTTATTCTACAGTATTCCACAGGGGCAAATACTAACCATAAAAACAACCTTAAGTTTTGTGATTTTGTAATATTTATTTCTGAAGGAGAGGACAGATGTCAAAAACATAAACCAAAGTAGACAATGTTGTTTACCTGAATTAACTGGATTTGAAGTACAACCAGCATTGAAGCCGAGGTGAAGTTTCTAAATTCATCCTCTATGGCAGTAACGGATAGAATAAAAGCTTGCTTTGTTTAACTACTTACTATTTTACTCAAAAATTTCATCTTATCTTTCTGCAGGTTAATGATGAGCAATTAATAATAATTATTATTTTATTATTTTTAAGTAAAATTTCTTTTTATTTCAAGTTAGAATAATGAACACATTTATGAGCTCTTCCTTCGTAGTATTTTAAAAATCTGTTTTAAAAACCATCATGATGTTATGCAAACTAGCTGCTTTAATTGCTTGTAGTGTTCAGGATGCCCTTTGCATGTTTTCTGCTGGTTACAATGTTAGTAAAATTAAGCTTGGAATTTTGCAGCTGTTGAAATAGTGTTTATAAATGGCTTCACAGTGTGATGCCAGTATTTTCAGTGTGGGTTTCCAGTTCAGAGAAAACGTAAGTATCTTTTCAAAACTTCAGATGTGTCACTCACTTTTTGTGGTCAGATCCATATTTAGGCAACCAGTGTAAATGGTCTCTACACTGAAATGTTAATCACAAAAAACTCTCATAGATTTGGGCATCAGACTTCTTTGACTACTGAATGGTGCTCATAGTGATAAGCTATCTTTTTCATTAAAAGCTATAAAGTCAAAATATTATTCCTGGAGGAACTTCTTTCCTGTGCGGGTGGCAGAGCAGTGGCAGAGGCTGCCCAGAGAGGTGGGGGAGTCTCCCACTCTGGAGCCATCCCAAACCCGCCTGGACGCCGTCCTGTGCCACTGCTGGAGGTGACCCTGCTGTGGCAGGGGGTGGACTGGGGGGGCTCCAGAGGGCCCTTCCAACCCTGACCATTCTGTGTGATTCTGTGACATTTTATTTGTTATCTGAGTATATGGAAAAACAAATCCACAAACTAAACTGAGCAAAATCCGAATTTTAGAGGTATTTAATTTAGCTGGGGAAAAAAAGCCCCACCTCTTTAACTGATTTGTTGGGTTTTTTTCATTGAATTGTGTGTGCTAGACCAGAAAATCTCCAACTGAT
Source organism: Pluvialis apricaria (assembly GCA_017639485.1). Taxonomy (NCBI): domain Eukaryota; kingdom Metazoa; phylum Chordata; class Aves; order Charadriiformes; family Charadriidae; genus Pluvialis; species Pluvialis apricaria. The sequence goes on along the minus strand of CM030018.1, from coordinate 2,866,126 downwards.
GTCCCTCGATGACTCACGGCCATTTAACTTATTGAATGCTATTGGCCAGTTCCCTTGTTTCAAGGTATTAAATCAAAGTAAGACTGTGGGGCATTCATGTTCTTTTGAATTCTGCATAAGTAAACAAAAAAGACAAAAAGGTGTTTTATACTGTAGACCTACATGGTGCTAACGTGCAAAACGCCATCCATTTTGTTGATACATTTTGTAATAATATAATTAAAGCAATGAACATTCTTATAATTTTTCTAGATATAAACCATAGAGTCCTATTATAGATTTAAGAGACTTTTACCCAGGTTCATTTGCGTGATACGGTTTAGCAGACAACCTGCAGATGTAACACAATCCCGTTAGCAGTATTAGTGTTGTTTCCCTGTCCGTCATTGGCAGCGCTTTGAAACGCTCGTGGTGGGGCCAGGGTGCTTTTCAGATGCTTAAGCATTACCTGTAAATGAGTCAAGGACATCCCTAAATTTGTCACGGCTTTAAAGGCTGCCCCGTATCTCCAGAAGCGCTGGAGCAGTGCAGGCAGAAATGGCTACTGTCAGCGCTGCAGCTCTAGGCAGCGTTACACCGCAGTTTTCAAAATCGACTAAGTACTTCGTTTCTAGTGAACATCTTGTCATATAACATACCTGAATGAAGGCAATATTTTGGTACAGTTTGCCATGATTTGGTGAAGAGTGTAATTGTGAGAAAGCATTTTAAGAAGCCTTTCTCTCCTCAGCCTCTCCTGTGCACCAGGAGCTCCGGGAATCTCTCGCTTGCTGTGTTAGCAGATATTGTGTTTCTGTTGCTCAAGCAGCTCTGGTCCAAACAAGCTGCCTCTCCTTCCTATAGGGAACGCAAACTTTTTTATTGCTTCATTTGGGGGACGGACGTGCCAGTGGTGCCTCCGCTGCTGTCAGTGATCCTCTTTGGAAGAGGATTTATTTTGGTCGTTTGTGCCAGTGGGCATGAAAACACTTCACTGTGAAGCAGCTGAGGATAATCTCTACAAAAGATATGTGGCTGCTTATCCAGCAGACGCAAACACCGACGTGCCAGATCTCCGCAGCTGTGGTCAAGATGGACTGAAGTGCTGCTTCTTGTGCACGCTGTACCATACATCAGTGGTTTTATTAGAGGAGCATTATGGTAAAGGAAAAGAGAATAAAATATCAGGGGTTTTTTTCTTTCTGTGTTGCATAATTTTTATCTACTTGCTTTTCATTATTTTGCTCCCATTCTATTAAAAATGGGTGAGATCATGAGCGGTGTCACTTCACCCAGCACTTCAGCAATATTTTGGGTCCGTGAATAGCAGAATAAAGTTATTTGTACATGGGCTAGCACAGTTATAGCGTGCACCAGCATGTGAAGTTTATGCGTGCAAGTCTTTGCTTGAATTCATTCACAAAAAGTAGTTAACATTATAACCCTGGCTTCTTTGGCTGGCAAAATTTCAACTCTGCGATAACGAATGCCCATAAAGTGACTGTTCAGTGTGATGCATCCTGCTAAAAACCTGGTTAGCTAAAAATCATCGTTATTCAAGGGATTAACTTCAAGGCACAATGAGTTCTTCACTTTTAAAATTCAGACAATGCGTTTATTTTGAGTGGTATTAGAATGGAAGTGTGTATTTTTCCTTTTCATGCTGGTTTAAATAAATACTGGAAGAAAAGTCAAACATTTGGGTTGATATATGTGGGTGGAAGTTTTTTTGGAGTTTAGATCCTCAGTGTGGTTTCAAAAGTACTCCAGTAATTTCTGTGGTGTTTAACTAGAGGTGCTCCTGGCAAACTAATACCCATTGCACACAGTACTTCAGCCCTCAGGTAGCAGCAAATAGCAGTGTTTTATGGGTAATTCCTTGCTTCCACCTGCTGTTATCAAAATGATCCATTTCTTTAAAGCCGCGGTCACATCTGATGGTATTGTGTTCGCCCTGCGTTATTTTGTCGCGCTCAGTGACGCGTCACCTGCGGAAACAGGACAGCCACGCTGTAAGGAGAGGAGCCCCAGGGCTGTGCTTCCAACCACACGTGGCACTGCGTGGAGCGGGGTGGCTCTGCCGCCCGTAGCTGAGTACAGAGAGTGGGTCCCCAAAAACACGGCACTTTTACAAGCTGCAGCAGGGGACAGAGCACCATTATCGCGTAACTTTTGCTGCAGAGGAAGTGGTTTCTGACATTTTCATGCCCTGGTCGAGAGAGGTCATCCTCCCCCTCTACTCTGCCCTGGTGAGGCCACATCTGGAACACTGTGTCCAGTTCTGGGCTCCCCAGGTCAAGAATCATAGAATCAAAGAAGGACAGGGAACTGCTGGAGAGGGTCCAGCAGAGGGCTACAGAGATGATGAGGGGATTGGAGCATCTTTCTTACGAGGAAAGGCTGAGGGACTTGGGGCTTTTTAGTCTAGAAAAAAGAAGACTGAGGGGGAAACTTATTATTGCTTATCAATACTTAAAGGGAGGGTGCCAGGGGGATGGGAACAGTCTTTTTTCAGTGGTGCCCAGTGATAGGGCAAGAGGTAACGGGCACAAACTTGAACATAGGAGTTCCATCTCAACATGTGGAGGAACTTCTTTCCTGTGCGGGTGGCAGAGCAGTGGCAGAGGCTGCCCAGAGAGGTGGGGGAGTCTCCCACTCTGGAGCCATCCCAAACCCGCCTGGACGCCGTCCTGTGCCACTGCTGGAGGTGACCCTGCTGTGGCAGGGGTTGGACTGGGGGAGCTCCAGAGGGCCCTTCCAACCCTGACCAGTCTGTGTGATTCTGTGTGATGTGAGACCTGAAGTCCACAGAACAATGTGCACCACACGTGAATTCTTGTTATATAAGGTTAGAAAAGTATTAACCTGAAAGCGCTCTTTGCTGTCGTTACACATAGTCATAACTGCACATTGTTCCTGGAACTGGGGAGCTGAAGCCTGTACTACCTGTCCAAACCAGCAAGAGCAGAGCGTCTCTGTGTGAAGGTGTCCACTGAATGGGGCACGTGTGTCTTGAAAGAGGAACGACGTATTCAATTACAGAGCGCGCAGCCGGAGTTACTGTGGCAGCAAACGCATGGCTGAATAGCCTGTGGTAACCGGTGGAGAGGGTATTGCTGCGGTCCCCTTACAACGGTGGGAGCAGAGCAGCACCTAATCGGTATGCTCGGGAAGCGGTACAGAAAACTGCAGTTCCAATATGAGGATCATCTCATACGTGCACAAAATTGTATTCCTTTTACTTAGGGGAGGCTCATTTCATTGGGGATGTCGATGAACGGTTTGACCACAAACCATTAATATTGACACCATCTCTGGCAAACGCCTCTCATTCCCTCCGTTGTCCTCTGCCCCTCCAAGCAAGCACACAGACCATTATTCTTTCAGCAACAATTATATAGTTAGCACATTGAAGTCGCACCTCTGAAAGGTTTGGCGATCGGAAAAAAAGGCTCCAGACTGTTCAGCAGAAGTACAGTGAAGCAATACGCAAAACCAGCCCGCATATTGGCTAAGCTGTGGTTTATTTGCTTTTTAGTGTCTCTTCAAAGTAATGGCGTTATTTATAAAAAGGAAGATTTGACCCCCAGCGCTGTAAGACTTTGATCCACTGTATAAAAAAGATGAAGTGATAAAGGAAATTGGAAATTTTAAGACAGGTTATGATGGGAGGAGTTTTTACATTTCAATATGAAAATCATATGGGAGACATTTTATTCTGCTGAATATTGTCTACAGTAACTTTCATTACTGCTATCTGGCATCCAATTTGTCATCTCTAATCAGGCATCTTTATTTTATATTTTTTGCATGCTCAATAACCTTTCAAATTACTTTTACTACATGAAGAATGTCGTGCCCTTTAAGACACTTTTCCTATGTGGAGAAGAACAACTTCTTGAGCAAGTTTTCCAAAATTGTGAGAGCCTCCTGATAGCAGTAATTTTAAAGAACGGCAGTATAGGTGGAATATTCCTGTCTTCTTTCAGTTCTTTTTAGCCATGTGTTACATAATGTCTTTTTATTATATTCGGATCTTTCATTTTTGAAACTAACTGCACATGAAATCCTGGGCTTCTCAAGCTACTTTTACCATTTGGACTCAAAGCGAAGCAATTTTTCCTGCATCATTTCTCCTTTGTTATCTTGTCTTTCCATCAGATTCTCCATTAGCTCAATTATAGGACTGCTACAATTTTTACTGCTACTATTATGTATGGACTATTAAATCATTTACTAGTCTGCAAAACATATTTGTGTATAAAGGTCTAATTTTGAAAGGTTGAAAACTCATCTCAACATTATCACACTGGTAATCAAAGAAGTAATTGCACAAAATAATCCAGAATAAGATGCACAGTAATTCAGCTTTAGGGATGCTATCTATTTGCGGTTGTAAAAGATAATATTTGTTTATATGCTTGGTTATTTTTCTTCCTGTGATTACTTTGAGATTTTCAATGTGGAAATAAAGAGAACTCATAGAAAAAATATGAGGTACTGCTGTAAAATTCACATCGTATTGGCCATCAGGTAATTTAATTGATATGTTTTAATAAATCATAGCTTGGCCAAACGATGAGTGTTTGAGCTGCGTGCCAATGCGTTTGATGCCGTCTGTCACTCGGTCCACAAGGTAGTAACACATGAATAACTGCTGCAAATGCAGCCCTGAGCAGAGTGAACTGGTCTCGGTGCAGGTCCAGGGGACCACTCTTCTCCCCCTCTGCCCCAGCGCTCTTGCAGACGCCTGCAAGGCATCAACGGAGACTTGGATTTCCTCGGCTTAACCTTTTCTCTCCCATCTGGTGCAACGCAGAGTGTTCCTAGCCGTAGCGGTTGCTGCTAAAATCCGTCAGGTGTTGCACGCTTTGCAAAAGGCTTTGTGCAAACAACAGGGTATGTCATTATCACATGGATATTAATTGCTCTGTTGTGGTACAGATACGGCACTATTGACTTTTTTTGCTCTTCCAATGAGGATGTGAAGTGGGTGGAATTAACTGTTTGTAAGCGAGGTCAAAATTCCTTGAAGAACTGAGAAGTTATGAAAAATGTTTGAGTCAAACTGATGCATGGAAAGAGCGATTCCCGTTATACTCTGCAAGTGAAATATATAATAAATTTGTGCCCTAGCAAGCTTGCGTAGTGTATGAATCGTTGTAAAATTGGGTATAATGTGGTTGCGGATTTGCGTGATTTAGGCAATATTCATTGTAAACAGTATGTGTGATTCTTTCATGAATTTGACTATTTTGTTCTTTTCCAGTGCATAAATCTCCGGCAGAGCATAGCCAAGTGGTAATCTGATGCTCAGACTTCATTCATGGACTTAAGGTAAAAAAAAAAATATTTACCCTGCGTGGGCATATTCTTGTCTGCTTCAAGAGCAGCAAAGAGCAGAACTGTTGCAGTTCAGAAGCCAATACCTTGTAACACTGTGAAAATTAAAGAACAGACTTTAATGGAATATAAATGTTGTCCATAATATAGGGTAAGATATAATGTATTGCATTATGCTAAGCTGTTAAGTATAATTCAAGGTAATATATCTTTAGCTGTAAGAGGCTGTTTAGACTTGTTATATCATACAAAATAAAACAAAGGAGCTCTGTCAACCAGTGTATATTGGCTTAACGGCTTGTATAAGTTCTGCTTAAATCATCAAGTAAAGTAAAAGAGTAGCTGTGGTGGCTTTCATACACTGGGAGGAAAACATTTCTTCTTTATTCTATATCTTCACAGAGCAATGTGCCCTAACTGCTCAAACGCACGCCGTTTCAAAAATAATCGGCGTCTAAATCTACAACATTGAAATACCGTTTTTAAGTTAGACAAATGTTGTTTCCTTAGAGAGATTCTTCTACTTCAATTGTAGAATTGGACGCTTTGGAATTTTGTTCTTGTTTTTATAAAAGGCACAGACAATTTTTTCACAGGTAAAGACTGTGTTAAAACGTGGTCAAATTCTGCTCTTGGATGTTTATACATTTTTACTTCTTATTGGTGAAAGTGGTGTGGAAAGTGTATAAATGTCATGAGAGCCTCTAGGAAATATACTGAAGCCATAGGTATTAAGGGTCAGTCAGAAACGGATGATCAGGAATACCTGCTTGGATGTTAATGTATTTGTTGGGTTAAAACATAGATGTAGTTTCCCTGCTTGTAAACCTGCAGGTGTTGGAGCCTTGCATTGCAGAATCTTGAATCCATACTTCAAGGATGAAATTCTGTCCTTTATGCCATTGATTTCCGCGGGCTTGTAGTTTCTCCAGACGAATAATGTTGGAACAAAATGGTGGTGTTAAGCAGTAAAGTGTCATCACTAAGAGGGTTTGCTCATAAAGGTCAAATCAGAATATGTCACCCCTCTTTGATTAGTAGTCCATGGTGTTAGTAGATATTGATTGCATTCAAGAGCCTGTGGGTATAGGCAATTTAAATTATCTTCAAGCAACCGTACAAGAAATAAGAAACAAGGTTCATTTGCAAGTAGATACTAACAGGTGCCATTGCTGTGAATCCAGGTGGAGGAAGGGGAGAGAGAGAGAAGAGATTTGCCCATGTTGTAGAAACCGATTGTGAGTACTGGTGGAGGTATCATGAAGACAGTAGTTGCCAACCATCTGCTCTACTCTGCCTGTGGTATCGATTACAGCAGTGTGACTATCCAGTATTTTTCCATTTTACCACCCAAATTCAAATCAGAGTGTGGTCCTCAGCCTTTGACATCTGAATGAATAATACTCGTGCTTCAAGTACTGTCGGAAAAAAAACAGAATGCCCACACCACCCTGTCAAATGCTTTTTCAAAGTCTTTCAGGCAATTTATCACTCCTTTGTGTTTTATTTATGGTGATATAAATGTATCGTTCTGGAGTTGATGTACAATAATGATCTGCACTCATCAGATTTTGTGCAACTCACTAAACTATCGGTTTCAAATTTAGGGGTTTCTTTGTTTAAGGTTTGCAGATGTTTGGCAAATATTCTATAGCATAATTGAGTATGGGGAGCCTGGATCTTTGTTTACAGAAGGCAAAGCTGTGCTGTTAAAACAGTGGTGAAATATTGTCTCCCAATTCTAACAATCTATATTTTCAATTCCGTGCTGGTAAGAATATAACTCAAGGGAAAAGCTATTTTTGTCGATTGCATAGTGGGAAGGTCTTATGCACTTTTAAACACTTACTTCTACTTGCAGAGAGTCTCTAAAACCTTCTGCTGTCCTGTCAATGTAGAGAGATCTGTTTCTGAATGGTTGTATACAGCATGTTAAGCTTTTAATTGTCTTTTAAGGAAGGTCTGCATTTTTTCAATGTTTTTTTCCATTAAGAATCGAGCATAGTCTGTACCATTACAATTTTTGAAAGCAAACTCTCACAGTCTTTCTGTTTTATAACCTCATGGGGTTTCACAGCTACAGTACTGATGTATTAGGCATTGCTGTTTGGAAGTTGTTAAAAAACATAAAGAGACCTGCATGGGGATGAAATGCGGGGTTGCCTGAATGGGGAGGGCAGTATGTGACCAGCGTACGTGTGCGGGCACCTATGGGTGCACACGGGTGCTCTGACACTCCCCAGGCGTGTCACATTCACATGCGTATGCCATGTTATTATATGGTAGCACTGGTTTTGACTATTAAGCATATTAAAAGGGAGCTTTTACAGCAGTAATGCTGTCTTTGTGGTGATAATCAGCTTATTTAATTAGCTTGAGTTCTCCCACCCCAAAATAGTAATTCACGTGAGCAGAAGTAGTAAGATTTAGTGCTTTTCTGAGTGTAGAACTTAACCTTTGTTATGTTATTTTAAAGATTACTTCTGAACTTCTGGAGTTACAAAGAGTTGTATGTAGATGTCACTTCTCTGATACTTTAAGATAGTATTTAGGAAAGGAAATCACACTTTGCATCTTACTTCAATAATAAATTTTACATCTCATTTAGAGTTCCTCCATGACCAAAATTGTGCCCTGTAAATTGATTTTATAGGAGTAAATTCACTCACAATATAGGAGTAAAAGAGCACTATGAAAGCTTCTCAGTGCTATGTAGTTTATTTTTTCGCAGTAACAGTTGAATTCCTGTTTAGCTTTGTCAAGCACATCAATCAGTAATTGTCCATACATAAAAAGTCTTCTAATAAAATTTAGGCAGCAGCTGGATACATTTTGGCTTTTTACTTGTTTTATAAATGGAGTACAAATGTGTCCACATACAGGCTAAACAAAGGGATGTATATACAAGTTGTCCCTGATGCAGCTCAGTATTATTTTTTAAAACTAACAATAGGACATTGGTTTGAAAACCAGCAACTTTTGGAAAGTATTCATGTTAATTACACAAAACAAATGGCAGACAGTTTGAAACCGCAGCCACATTCTTATGCCTTCATAAAAAGTACAAACTCATGAATTATTTTCTGTGTTATCTCTTTTAAATATTTCCTGGATCCGGCTGAGACAGACAGTGACTCACAGTGATAATATGATAAGACACTGAATTTCTATTAATTACTAAAACTGTTTTGTGTATTTGTCTCATGAATTAAGCATTTTTACTCAGATTCTGATTATTTTTCCACCTTTCATTACTAACGTACTATCAAATCATTCTCTCCAAAAAAAAGCAAGACTGATAAACATTTAACATCAAGAAGGTGTATTTATTTATTTATGCATTTTTTGGGTAAAGAGGTAATGAGAGTACTGACAAATTGCATGTTTCATTGACAAGTTCCTTTGAATTTCAGAATATGCAAGTATTTAAAACAACAATTTACTCCAAAGTGTTTTGGCATGCCAAAGAAAAATGAATTGCGCGTAAGTATTAATAATGTTTCTGATCTATCAGTTCTGCTTTATCTGCTGCTCCAGCGATTTAAGTTGGGGTAGATATATTTGTTTTAATTAAGTGTTTCCTGTGAAGTAATGAATCACATCCACACGTACCAATACCTATTCACATGCTGTGAGCAAAGGTAATCCACTGAGCGACCTCATCTAGCTGAAGACGTCCCTGCTCATTGCAGCAGGGTTGGACTAGATGATCTTTGGAGGCCCCTTCCAGCCCAAACTTTTCTATGATTCTATGACTCTGTAACACATCACACAATAAAGTCTCGCAGTGATATATACCTAAGGATACCTTAATAGAGAATGGCAGATTTTCTTTTTCAGACCCATTAAGAGAAAAGGCTGCACATGTGCTATGCAGTTTTAACGTAGGTCCTAAATCAGCACTGTTTTCCCATGCCATACTTCTGCCTGATATATTTCATGATTGGGAGATGATGGTGATGATTTTCTAATCATATACAGTTTGTTCATTAAGTACTATCCCATAATCACACTGAAAAAATATGTGTAAATGTCAACAAAATTATGAATTCTTTGATTAATAGAAACCAGATTAATTCCATTGGGAAGAGTTGAAAATGAGACTTTTGGGGTTTTTTTCCCTTTTTTTGCACATAAGTCACTTAAGACAATAATTCAGAAGTTTCTCACAAAAGATCACTCCCCTTAACAAGCTGCTGAGTGTGCCAAAAGAATAGCGTAGATTATATGGAAGGATAATTAGACATTTCACCCAAGAAAATAAATACTGAATAGCATAGAATAAGGCAGCGGATGGCAAGGCAACTGGAATTTGAGTCACTTAATAGAGCTGGATAGCCGTTTCTGCATGTCTTTGGTTGCAGAACTTTCCAACGTGCCAGAAGTTTTATTGATTCACCATCTGCTGTTATAGGTATAAAACTTCAGGAATTTATTATTATTAATGTAGAATGTGAATTTTCTTCTGACAGTGAGTGGTGGTTGATTGCCTCTGTGTCATGGTGATTGTCTAAATATGACTATAGCAAGTCGTATTTGGGAAACGTGCTCGGTTACCTTCTATGCTTTCAGTGAGGGAATGTGGAACGGTCTGTGCAGGGGAAAGGCACAGCAAGCGGCACAAGCAAGAGGGCAATGAAACGGGAAATGATTGGATATTAAGTACAAGAATTTGGATAGCTCTTGTCCAGGATGGCAGGTCAACTCAGTATTTCAACTCTTCACTTACACTGTGGGTAATAATAGAAAATAATGGGAAACATTTTGGGGACTTCATAGTGAGGAAAAAATACTGAGTTTAAAGAATTCTGGATTTTCCTTTTGTTAGTTATAGATCCTCTCCATCCACCCTCAGTTGAAGTTACTGTACAAAACTGTCTTTTTTTTTCCATCTGCGCAGTGTTAGGATCATGCTCCAGGCTCAGTTTCTCCAAAGGAAGCAAAGGATTATTGCGCAAGATTAGCAGCCTTGCCTACTAATGACTATTTATATTCCATGTGGTCACAGATGAGGCTTAACCGCAACTATGTTATGAGCCACTTTTGATTCCAATCTTAAAGTAGAAAGGTTGATAGAAGAAACAATTCTGATTTGTTCTCCGCAGGGGAAGGTCCCCAGTCCTCAGGAAGCGCCGTGGGGCTTTGGGGAGATGCTGGCGTAGAAGTGGGAGTTGTTACAGCTGCCTCTTTTCTGTAGTTGGAGTATATCTCAAAAGGAATCCTTGTGATACTAAAAAAGTAGAATTAGCTGATGGTAAAGAAATATTTCACATCTCAAAGCACAAAGATTCAACTCCTGATTAACAACCACAAACATCTAAACCTGCAAAGCTGATACAAATCTGAAGGATGGGAGGTTGAACTTCAGCCTGAGTAGGTTCTTTCCTTGTTATTTTTCTTAGTGGGGCATTTGTTATGAATCCTGCTTAAAGGAAGCAGTCTGGGGAGAAGAGGTATCCCGTCTGCGGACAGGTGCTGGTGTATCAGTTAGGCAAATGTGTATGGAAGTATACTTAACAGCATATTTATGGTGTGAATTTGTTAAATTTAGTTTGCCTCTAGACATATTATAATACTCCGGGAACTGTAAATTACCACATTAGGGTTGTGGAAGACCCATCGCTATCCGCTTCCAAACTTTCTTCCAAAAGTGTTTATTTCTTTCCTCTTTGCTACTGCCCCTCAAATGGTGTGGAATTTTCCCAGTTTCTGAATTCTAATTTTGTCTCCTTCCGTTGTCACCTTCTGAAAAAAGTTTTTCTATTTATGTTAAGCGCAAGGTTTAACAGTAGCTTTGATGTGTGTATTCTAAGTCATCTTGTACGAAGACAGTCTGCCAGCAATGTTTAAGGATGACGGTGTTTCATTACAAGGCCTTTGAAGTAGCAGAGGTACCACGAATGGCTGTTATTGAAAATTTTCCTTGATTATTATTTTAACTGCCAGACTTTTAAACCATACAATATCAGCTTTCTTTCGACTTTGCTTCTTAGTTCCTTTTATGGTAAAGCTTAATACAGTGAACATATGGAGCAGCTGAAAGGCTGCCAAATGTTTAAATGACAAGGTTATAAATATAGAGACAGCATGGGGTTTTTTTCCCCCCCCCTTAATGTATAGTCCTGTTGGTTTGAGCCAAAGCAGATAATAAATCAGAATGTATAACTTGTTTTGCCACTAACTTTATAGATTTATAACATGTAGATGGTACTTTAGTCCAGTAGAGTGAAACAGTCACGCAGAGTTTAAGTAACTGCGAGGGAATGCTGAGCTAACTCCCGTGGAGGACGCCTATGATATTCAAAGAAAAAGTTAGGCTTTGAGTTTTGTTTTACAAAAAGTTCCTGACAAAACTCAGTGGCTAGGGACATCCCTTCTTCCTCCTGCCTTGGTCCGGAGCCATGGGCTCTCCTCCTTCACGGACCCCCTCCTTTGGGTGCAGAGGAACTGCCTTCTGCTTGGCCTGTCTTTCTGCAAGTGAGAAAAATGCTCTGTGTCCCTGAAAATAGAGACTTCATCGCTGTGCCTTGTGCTTTCTCCTGAGCAGCCAATCCCTCCTTGCTCCAGTCTGGTGTTCTCTCGCAGCTCTTGTTTTCCCGTAGCACATGAGGAGACGTGCCTTGTATCTGTTCCGCTGCTTGGACACTCAAGCATTTTGGTTTGGTAGGAATTAGATTGTTGTTTGTGTGAGCGTTAAAGAAGGCAAGGCAGTGGGAGGTACCTTGCACGTGGAAGGAAAGGGATACTGCTTCTGAAAGCCATTTTCCTTCTGCAGTAATTCCAGTAGGAGACACTTAAAGCTTAGAAAGCAAAAGCTTCTGCATACTAAGATCCTACACATGTCATCTGCGCCTTTGCTCTCTTAATGAACTATGTTATTTTTTTGCTATCCAGATTTTGTGGTTATGCTTAATGAGAAACGTGTGAATGTAAAGCTCTTGTGTTTTATCGGCAGGATGCGTTATAAAGTTTTGTGTTTCTGTTTTCTACCAGAAGCAAATGCTTTTTCTCAGCCATCCAGTACTAGGGGAGAGCTACCCTGCACCAGAAATATAGCTATGACAGAATCAGCAATCCTAAAAATAATAATTCGGATTATTTGCAAACAGATGGCTAGAAACACAAACACTTTATCTTACAATCATCACTTATCCCTTTGGCTGCCAATACTCCGCTGCACATGTCTTTGTTGCTATATGCTAATAATATCAATTGAAAGGACTTGGAATGTCAGGCCCTACCTGCTGCACTCAGCAAGCAAAGTGCCAGCTGGGCTATTGGAGGAAAAAAGAATAGCTTTGCGGTTAAAGCATTTGGTTTGGGCTCTGGAGACTTGTGTTCCAACCAGGGTTCTGCCACAGATTTCCTGTGTGACCTTGAACAAATAACACTCTCGTAATCTCGGCTGCCCATCTGTTAACGTAGGAATGGCAATTATGATGGTAATGAATTGCGCTCTGTAACAGTTCTTAAGGTTGCAGACCCTTCATCAGAAGTGCAGCTCAAACCGTAGCTTGGAAGACAGATTCTGTCTGAGAACTGGTAGCGGAGGACAGGGTGGTTTCCGTAGCATCATCCTCTCGGTTACATGGATTGCTAAGTAGTGACAGGAATACAGGTCAGCTTTAAGGCTGAGCTCATTTTTTGGTAGTCCTGCACTGGGCATCTCTGTTCTGTCTCTGACATGGTCATGGCACTGCTGCTTCCCTCTAGGGATCCGGTACTCCTCTTTCTTCAGTAAGTTCATCCCAGCTCAGACTTTGGGAATTCTCTCGCAGAGTGCCATTATCTTCACTCTTTCCTCTGGTCTTTCCTCGCTTTCTGGGTGTCCGTAAGGATTGCCTATTTCTATAGCTGCAGCTGTTTGCATCACAAAATGAACTTTTTTTAGCTGTTTAATGCTTCTGAGTACTTTTGGGTGATGTGCAACCTTTGTTACAAGATCCCTTCATGGGGTCAGGAGGACTGTGGGGGACAGAGCAAAGGACACCAGGAATCGTTGCTAATAAGTGAGTATTCTATACAGATACAGAAAAACGCATCCTGGAAGTGGTTCATCACACTGGTGATTTGCACACCCAGCTGTTATTTTGCCTGAATTCAACAGTCACTGGCCAGATGTCCTCTTCGGTGTGAGACACAGGCTCTTGACTGACAGTCCTACCCTTCTTCCCAACAGGAGTACTGTCTTGGATGGTTTTAGTGCTGCCCATGTGTTAACTCTCCTTAGCTTCTGCATGCACGTGGCTAGTGCGTAGCTTACCAGGCTATGTGTAACCAGCAAGACTCAATGAAACCATCCTAGTTTCAAGTCTCTTCTTTCCGCTTTCTTATGAAAGACTTTTCTAAGGAGGGGTTTGGCAATGTGACGGCATTTTTGGCTGTGCTTATAGCTGAGGTATCACCATGGAGGTCATGGGTCTGGCAGCCAAGAGCAGGAGGAAGATGGTCATTGTGCCCCTTACCCAAGACTTCTTTAAAACTGGGTCATCTTAGAGAAGTCCGAGGAATGGAGGTGGACGGTGCAGTGACTCTGGGCATGTTCTGGTTTTCAGAGGTAGCCCACAGATGAAATCACAGCTTGCAGAGTTCTTCAGGAGATTGTGCGATACCCTCTATCGAAGTGTATTGTATGGAGCACAGAGACTTTCTCATTGTTGTCTAAATATACTTTTGTGTGGTTGGACGCTGTACTACCATTTTATCTTCCTTTTATGCATGTAAGTGAATAAAGACTTGTTCTGAGCTGTTTGCCTGCCGGCTTTTAAATAGACTGGAGTTCAATTGGGTTTTGGTTCACAAGTCAGTTAGCACTTCAGGGGGAAACTGTCTGCATATGTTTGCATCTCCTGAGTTTTGCTTAGAGTTTCAGATTCAAACAAAATTGAAAGCTCAAAGGAGAACCCAGCTTGAACTGCCAGCATAGTCTGACTTGGGGTTGGAACTATGCAAAGTCTCTATATTTAGGTTGGTTTCAAATAGCTGCCATAAATCCTTATGCAGATCCCAGGAGGTGCTATAAAGTTCCCTCTACTTACCCCAAGTTCCCTTGAAATATTTGGCAATTCCCAAGTTTTCTATACTGTCTGCCAAAATTTTAGGTTTCTAAGAAATCCTGATATAAGCGTATCTCTCCCACTCGGTCTCCCATATCTCCACCCTCAAATCATTCCACTCAAGCAATACACAAAGAGCTAAGAGTGAGTGTGAGTTGTATCTTTATTTTCAAGGCAGATGTGGAGTGAAACCCTGAGAGACTACTGCCCCAGTTTCTCCTCCCCCTCCTACACCAGTTCTCATTGATTTCGACAATATTTTCTTAAGTAATAACTGGCTCTGACCTTGGCACGTAGTCCTTTGGAAGCTTTTGTCTGGCTCTCTTTACAGAAAAGTATCGCAAAATAGACTGTGATGTGAATAACCGTGGAATGTTTTTCTTGAGCTGGGCTTACCACATACAGAGCTATAGCAAGGCACATACATTACTAAAAATAATAGCCTCAAACTATTCCAGTGTCATTTGTTCATTATTAAGTCTATTACCTCTGAAATGAGGCTGCGGTACTCAGTCCTTTCTTGTTCTGCACAGAGCAGTTTATTAATGGTCCCTTTGTTTAAGAGGGATGACACGGGGAGCTGAGCGGAAGACTTGAAGCTGCTCAGCAGCTATGAAGCAGCTACGAGGTACTGTTTAATATCTTAAATGACTCCATGCCCATAAATCAGCCAGCTGTAAATTATATTTAATGCTGAAAAATAGCCACCGACCAAACAGATCTTTAACCTGTAAATGTTAATTCTGTTTGTTAATACTTAGCGGCTCCAGCAGCGCTCTGAGGCTGCACAAGCTATTATTCATTTTGACTCCATTCCAGCCCTTTTCAGAAAAGCCTCTCCGAGATCTTCCTGAAAATGGGAGCTGCTGCAAGGCACCCACCATCGAGCAGGAGCGCTGTGGGAATGGTGCGGTCGAAAAGTCAGTCTGTACCTCCACGGCCCAAGCCACAGAAGCCCTGGAAGGTGTGTGGATGTGGTAGTCCGTATCCCAGAAGAAGTATCAGATGGAAGCTGAATGAGAGCTAAGCCCCTGCTCAAGCTGCTCGCCGCAGCATGACTTTGCAGATGTTTGGCCCTGTGGTTCCGCAGCTGCACTCCCGGGGCAATAGGAGCCAGCTCGGAGGACCTTGTGCCGCCCCACCATCTGCACTGTCATCCTGCCTGCCACGCTGGGCATGGCCGGGGCTGAGCCCGCTGGGACGGGGTCAGGAGGACCACGCTGCCACTTGCAGAAAGTAGGGTACCATTTCAGGCTGAAAGGAGAAGGTTTGTTCCCTTTCCTTCCCTTCCCTTCCCTGTTTCACTTAACCTCAGCTCCCTGTCCCTCCCCTTCCCCATGCGCCGTGTCCAGCAATCCAGACAGCTGCAAACCCCCAACTTTTTCTTTATTTTGGCTTCGCGGGGAGTGGGTTAATTTTCCTTAACATCAACAACGTGATTTTAAGCACCTTAAGGTGGATGTAGGAGGGGGCTGTGGATTGCAGGATGGCGATGAGGGTGGGAGGAGCAGAGCATCCCTGGTGGGGAGTCCTTTGCTGTCCGCTACAGTCAGAGTGGGACTAGAGCCCGGTCTGCTTCGGTGATGCACAGATTGTTCTCTGAATCAAATCCTGTCCATCTGATGCTCATTTAAATGCTTCAATTTTATTTAAGGCAGTGAGAGTGGATGATTCAAAAACTTCAAGCGCATATCATTAGAGGTACATTTACCTTTAAAAGTCTACCACTGAAATCCTTAATCTGTGTTGTCCATAACACTTCCCACTTCCAACTTTGTCTGTTGACATCACTCTCGCCTTGAGTAAAACTAATTCTCGCTATGGGTCCCGGCTTTCTTTGTTCTTTCTAGGCAATATAAAATTCAAAGAGTTTACAACGTAAAATAATTTTGTACGTCAGTAAACCAGCTAGACGTTAAATCTATTTTGCATTTGACTATATTTTATTATTTTGTCCCTGCATTTCACTAAGTATAAACGTTTGGAAATTAAATTAGTTTAAAGATGGTAAAAATCTTTTGGAACTCGGAGCGAGCTTTGTAATTAAATGTTTTGTTCACACTTAAACAATTTTATAAACAGTAGCTAATTCTGCAAGTGTGTGTGCGCGCAGACATGCACATGCATGTGTGCACTTTGTTCTTCTGTTAGTAAAGTACCACTGTCTTGGGGAAACAGTCTTTTCCCAAGATTAGTGACACGTCCAAACTAATTGAAATTAGTTTGGACAGGAGGTGAGGTTTTTCCCTTGTTTAGCTGTAAACTATACTATCTGTATACTCTTTTATTCGGTCTGATTTTATTTGTGCCCAAAATTGACACTGTATATGAACTAAAGGAGGCATTTTAATTCTGAAAGTTGAAATCATAGAACCATAGAACGGTTTAGGTTGGAAGGGACCTTGAAGATCACCGAGTTCCAACCCCCCTGCCCTGGGCAGGGACACCTCCCACCAGCCCAGGTTGGTCTGAGCCCCGTCCAGTCTGTCCTTGATATTTACATTACATATCGAAATAAATAATATATTAAAGACAGAAAATACTGACATTAAAAATATATTCATCAGTACAGTTACATTTCATTACATAAGATAAAATGATGTTGAAATACATACTGGCCTTGATTGAAGCTGCTGTCCAGCAACAAGAAAAACGCATTCGTATTTTCCAAAAATGTGGCTGTTCAAAAAATAACACAACAGAGTGAATAATACAGAAACTGGGCAGACAATAAAAGGTAAGTGGGAAACAAATGTTAACATTCTACTTATCAAGCTCTTACAAGCAGAAGAGAGCATGTAGAATGGTAATTAACACCCACTCATCACATTCTTCTAGAAGATTAAAGAACAGGTCCTAGCCTCAGTACTTACCTTTGCAAATATAATCTCATCAATTAATCTCATTCAGAAGTGAATGAGGTTTTTATTTTAGCTCACTTAACCAGGTTTTTTTCTCATTAGACTGTTTTTCTCATTTACCACACAAGAATCCATATCTCACTTAGAGGTGACAATTCCTTGACCTTTAAATGCACTCAGTTAACTCTTTACAAAAATAGATGAGATGATCACAGGTTTAGGAATTACGAGAACAGGGTTTATGACATATGATAAAGCTGAATTTTAGCTCCTGCAGAAATGTGTTAGTTGCACATAAAAAAATCTAACCATGGGAGCAGACTTTTCCATTTTTGACCCAGGGCGCCACATACCTCCATGGCTAACAATGTTAGCATGGGCCAATAGCTGTTGTCATCGAGACACCACAACTTGATCTCCCCCTTCTTGTGGAAGTGTCATGCAACATTGGTTTTCATTCAAATCACTAAAAATATGTATTTATTTAGTTCTTCGAAAGGCGTAAGTTACCTAATAGAGTGATTGCTTGGCTGCCGAATGTACAGGAAGTTACTTGCACGACCAGCGGATGTAGAGAGAAGTTTTGCCCGTGTATGTATAAAAAGAGGATGCATGTGTTTTAGACTTGAAGAATATAAACATTTATCCTACAGAAGAGCCCTTACGAGTTTTAAAATATTTTTTATTTTTGTTTTCCAAGCGTATGTCTTTAACAGACCTGAGCTTCTGTGATTTCTGCTGTGCTCTGAGAATTTATAACATAACTGGTTTTGTTAGCTGGGGAATCACATCCCTTTAATATACAGTTCATTTACATCTGGCAGCATCTATCCCTGCAAGCATCCTCTCAGTCATGAACCTTTTCTTGGTGTTATCATGCAAATATTTCCCTGCACTATCTTGCTAAGACTTTAGCAGATGCAGATGATGTGGTTTTGGTTTTGAATATTTTATAAATGGAGCTGAAATACTCTTTCCCTGTGAGTCTGATAGTGAAAACATCTTAGTAAATCCACTGTGAATGGGAATTGCTGGTTCTTGGCCGGGAGGTATTAGTTGAGCGCTGGTGGAAGCAGATGTAACAAGGCAATGAAGGTGATCATTAATGATATTATATACATTTGCTGGAGCAAAAAGGAAAATTTCAATTTCCACACCATTAGGAGCTGAAGAAGTATAAAAATGCATTTTGCAATCTTCACTCGGATAAATGATTGCTGCTCTCAAACCCTTGAATAGCTTTAACAAATGATTACTGGCTAGATTCCACTCTTGGACGGTAGCCCCAGAAAAACTGTACTATTTAAATACATAAACACAGATTGTTAATGAAACCATTCTCTATACCCCTTCCACAATTTCTGGTAGAAAACATTTAGTTGAATATGACTGGAGAATTGAACTGATACCAAGGCGCTCTAATCTCTCTGTTCTGTTGAATTTATAGATGTGCTCATGTTGATTTATTATTGAAATTTCTTTTCGTAAGAGCAACGGTATCGTGGAGCCAGAATGACACATGAAATGTAGTCCAAGGTAAATTAAAGTACTTAAACGCAGTAGTTATCGTCTGATTATAACTAAGTACATTAGACAGCTCAGAATCCTTGCAAACACTTAATATATTAAGATGATCAGTCATCAGCACAGTTCTCTTCGTCTTGCTGCTATTATGAATCACTTTTATAAGAAAATGAGCTCTTGATTTCTATCTGGGTAGGGAGAGTTAAGAAAAAACCCAAAAAGAGGAATTATCAGTGCAGTTATACCAATGTACCTATTGCTTGATTTCTTCACTGAATTGGTGGTTACTGCAATAATGTGGAATAATGAGGTGTTAATGTGACCTTTGTGAATCTGAGTGTGCAACGTAGATACCTGTAAAAAATGGTAGGGAAATACGGAATTTCCAGTTTGAAATTCACATAACTGCCAGCGGCACACACAAAACCTTCTTCTGTACCTGTCAGGAAGAATGAAAATCTTGTTCACGATCAAATGATAAGACAGCAGGACATATCCTATCTTAAAAGAGTAAAGTCACCTGGTGTATTTCCATAGGAATTGTAACTCCGTTCCACGTGAGCCTCTGGCACCAAAGGACAGTAGAGAAACTTCCTAGAAACATGGCAGTTCCCGTGCCTTCCCCCATTGCCCATTAAGCATTGCTACTCTTAGTTGGTTTCCAAATATATGAACCCCAGGAAAAATCAAAGAGAAAAGAACAAAAATGTTGCAATAATAGCACACAACTTCAGAAACTTCAGAAGCTGTAGTTTGAAGTGGTCTGAGGCCACTCAAATAGGTTTTATGCTTACTGAACTTTTTCAAAAGACAGAAGAGTGGACAGGGAACTTCTAGTTTGTTGCTGAAATGTCAGGGTTCATACCATTCGTTGCAATAAGGTTGTCTATGCTCCATAATGTAAGAAAAGATTGAGTCATCAGGGTTACTTTCTTTTCTCCATGGCTTCATTTTTAGCAGCTGAAAGATAGACCTTCTTCTTGGTCTCCATTTATCTGAGGAGCAGCACAGCCATCATAAATGTTTAAAATAATGCTATAATGAATTGGAAAATTAAGAATGGGGGAGGAGAGATCTGAAGGGCATAAAAATGAACCTGGGGTCTGAGAAGAATACTTAACATTAAGAATAGTAGAGTATTACAGATAACTTGGAAGCAACAGAGAAATGAAGAAAATGTCATTCAGCGTACAGACCAGCCTTTCAGATTTATATTCTGGAATGACAATTCTAAGAAAGAAACAAGCCTCCAGCATGGCCAGCAGGGCGAGGGAGGTGATTCTGCCCCGCTACTCCACTCTCGTGAGACCCCACCTGGAGTACTGCATCCAGCTCTGGAGCCTCCAACTTAAGAAGGACATGGACCTGTTGGAGCGGGTGCAGAGGAGGGCCACAAAGATGCTGCGAGGGCTGGGGCCCCTCTGCTGGGAGGAGAGGCTGAGAAAGTTGGGGCTGTTCAGCCTGGAGAAGAGAGGGCTCTAGAGAGACCTTATTGCGGCCTTCCAGTATCTGAAGGGGGCCTCCAGGAGAGCTGGGGAAGGGCATTTTGCAAGGGCATGGAGTGACAGGAGGAGGGGGAATGGCTTCAAACTGGACGAGGGGAGATTTAGATGAGATATTAGGAAGACATTTTTCCCTGTGAGGGCGGTGAGCCCCTGGCCCAGGCTGCCCAGGGAAGTTGTGGCTGCCCCATCCCTGGAAGTGTTCAAGGCCAGGTTGGACGGGGCTTGGAGGGAGGTGTCCCTGCCCAGGGCAGGGGACTGGAACTCGATGATCTTCAAGGTCCCTTCCAACCCAAACCATTCCATGAATCTATGATCTCTCAGAAAATATAAATTAGAGTTGAAACAAGTATAGAGAGTGGCCGACGAAGGAGCTGTTTGTATCAAAATCCTGTTAGCACTGGCCAGTGCCATATTATCTGTGTTACTTGTCTGAAAACGGGAGTGTACTGGAAAGCACTAACTGTGCAAACTGCGACGGGCTCTCTTAGTGACACATTGCTGTCAGCCCGTCCTGAGCTCAGAGCTGAAAGCTGAGTCACGGCTGCAGCACAGTATATAGCACGTGTGTGCTTTAAATGAATGCTCTCTTTGTTCAGATCATTATTATCTTCTGTGTTTTCTCCGGGGTTAAGTACAGGCTAGGGGCACGGGAAGAAGAAGTTTTCTGTTCTTCTACAGCACATTTTTACAGTGTCGCAGTAATTGACTGGGCTGCATTCAAGGTTGCTAAAGCGGCACAATTATCACAACACATACAGTGTGCGTGAGATGCCAAATGGGCAGAACACTTGAATTTGTGTGTAACGTTAACCACGCAAATAATCCCATCCCTATTCATAAAATGCATAACCATATTGAAGTAGAACCAAAACTAAAGTATTCTCCAGAAACGAACATTAAGCTTTGGTGTTGGTTATTGCTTGTCAGAGATGTGATGTAATTACCTTGTGTTAGGAATTAAGGTGGTGTCCTGCCATAGCTTGTCATGTGGGAAAAAAATGAGATAGCTCTCTCTCTTAATGTGTTTGAATAATGTTTCTATTCTGGGATGGATACATATGGTACTCCCAGTAGATGGCTTTCTAAAAAGTACAAGGTGACATATTTTTTAATTCATTATTTGCACTGTGATTTCCTTTTGATTAATTTAATACTTTAGGTTTGCTGTTGGTTGTGCTTTTTAAAATGAGGGTCAACAGCAAGTGTATTTATTTTATTGATTTAATTATTTTTTTAAAGTATAGAATCATGGAATGGATTGGGTTGGAAGGGAGCCTGAAGATCATCGAGTTCCAACCCCCCTGCCCTGGGCAGGGACACCTCCCACCAGCCCAGGGTGCTCCCAGCCCCGTCCAACCCGGCCTTGAACACTTCCAGGGATGGGGCAGCCACAGCTTCTCTGGGCAACCCGGCCAGGGGCTCATCACCCTCAGGGTGAAAAATTTATTCCTAATATCTAATCTAAATCTCCCCTCTTCCAGTTTGAAGCCATTCCCCCTCGTCCTATCAACTGTCTGTCCTATAAACTGTCCTGTCCAACTGGAGTTGTTGGCTGTGAAGCAGAAAAGACTCTGTACTGTGCGTCAGGAACAGAACTCCAGTTTTATAAAACCTTTTCTTTCCGTATTGATAGTTCATCACAGATAAACCTAACTGATATTACACTTCGAAACTGCAAAAATATATGTCGCTTTCTTTTGGCTTCTGACAAGAAAGCACTCAGTAACAGAGCCATCAGAAAACCTTAAAAAGTAAATTGGGTTTGCAAGACACAAGGGTATGTTTACATGTCTGTTATCAATAATTTAAACTTCACTTGTCAGACTAGAAGATGGATAGATAGGCTGTTGTGCATTTTCCTTATGTATTGCGCTTGCTAATCCACTGCCAGCCTGCCTAACGTATTTTAAAAGTATTTCCATTTCTAAAGGAAAGTTGCCTCAGACTTTCAAGATCCAAAGATTTTGTGCATTTGTCAGTGTTAACTTATGCTGAACAGCACACTAATAGAGAGACCGAAATGTTTGTTGTTATTCAATGGCTACAATAGACTCCACTGTTGTTTTCCTGCTGGCTGGAAGCACCTGGGGAAAGGCAAAAGTGACTCCGTTGCAGTGAATCCTCTCCCTGGGCTGTTCAGTCTGTCTGGCACTGGAGAATGCTTCCCGAAAGCGTTCTCTGCAGGCTGCTTTGGAGCTCTGCATCTTTTTTGAGTGAATTCCAATGAAAGCACTTTGTTAAGGAAATTTCAAGGGGGATGTGTTGCAGTTCTTCCATACGTAAAAATTATCATCTTCTGTGAGTCAAAGGTGATTGATATGTCTGTCAAATCCATAGGCAGAGCACACACTACTGCAAAATCAGCAGTTCGGTCTGGATGGCTGTGAAAGGAATTAGGGGAAAAATTTCCAGAGGTGTGTTTTTAGGCATTATTTTTGAGGAATAAGGAGTACGCAAATGGAATTCCTGCTCCCAGATGCGTATTGATGTCTGATCCAAAGGGACTGCACAGCTGGAAATTACCACAGCTCTATTCACATTTCTGCAGTGCCCAGTACTATACTCAGCATACCTATTTCTGCTTTTAAGTGAATAGGAATTGATTTTAACTGTTGTTTTCACTTCTGTTATTACAGGAGAGGGAATTCGTTCTAATGACCATCTCAGTAGATGTCACCCTCCTCACTAGTGAAGACTACTGGAAACCAGCGTGCCACAGGGGACATGGTATGGTTTTGGTATATCTCCCCCTTACTCACATCTGACTAAGATGCAGTATTAGGCAGGGAAGGAAGAAGTAGAGGCGTCAAAAGGTCACCCTCTGACTTATGCACTTGACCCAGTAATGGTTTCGCAGAAGGAGCTTAGAGTGCCATAAACAGCTACAAAGGTACTCTCAGCTTCTTTCTGTCTCTCACACTTCAGGTGTGCTCCGCGTATTTCCAGGCTATGGAAACCATTCCGTTTCATCATCAAGCAGGCAAACAACACATACTGCAAGTTTTCTCTTTTCCTTCTCCCCCTCCCCCCCCGCAAAAGTGTGCAGACTGCTTTTACCTGACAAGGCTGGGAGGTAGTCCACGACTGGGATGTGCAGTGGTTCCTCACTGAGAAGCAATCAACCTTTCCTCGCCTGTCCCAGGGGCGTAAGGATAAGAGACACAAGATCTGAGAGGCAGCACCAGCCCATCGATCACGGTGGCGAGGGCAGAGCAACATGTGCGCTCTTTCCCACAGCTGCTCTTTATGCCTGGGAAAAGTTCTGTGTCCCGGTCAGGCAGAGCGCTTGTAATTTACAGATCCCTCTGTCCTAGGTTTGACCCTTTCTTTGAATGGTTGCAAGATGAACATTAATTGCCCAAATGACTACAAGCTAAGAACGTCAGATGAATTTAAGCAGTCAGCCATCCAACAAAGAGATTTTCATCAATATTCACAGTACTTAGAGTGCAGCAGAGCAGATATGCGATGTGATACTGATCTTATTCTGGCAACGATGGGCGTACACACACTTCTAGAAGAGAGGAGTCTTCATACCAGCCATGCTTTCTGTCTCGGGGTAAGGATGTATGTGCTGATATACAGCCCAACCTTGGTAAGGGTGTAAACGGTTGTTAATGATCATTCTCATTTGCTCACCTTTTTGAATGGGGATAAGACAAAGGATTTTCTAGGATGGTGACTGTCATTTTGAAGGAACGTCTTTTGCATGCCTGAGTTTGCTCAGTAAATTAAAAGGTGAAAGAGAAGCGTAAAACTAAGACGCAAGCTTTACTATTGCACAATGTTATGTCTTTTTAACCCCTAGGCTATTGGAGATGTCTTCTTTCAAGTAGACAATGATGAAGAAGATGGTGTAAAAAAATACGAAATAATGATTTGCTGAGCATTGAAAATCAAATGAACAAAAAATATGCACAGGCGGTCCTCTTGTACCTGCCACAGGTCAACACATCTCATTAAATCTCTGCTGCTTAGCAAGTCACTAGAAAAAGTAATCAGGAAAGGATAGTTAGTAAAAGTCTCAAAGCTGATCAGAGGGCTGGAGCCCCTCTCCTGTGAGGACAGGCTGGGAGAGTTGAGGGTGTTCAGCCTGGAGAAGAGAAGGCTCCTGGGAGACCTTATAGTGGCCTTCCAGTATCTGAAGGGCACCTACAAGAAGATGGGAGAGGGACTTTTTACAAGGGCATGTAGTGATAGGATGAGGGGGAATGGCTTCAAACTAGAAGAGGAGAGATTTAGATTAGATATTAGGAAGAATTTTTTCACAATGACTCACTGGCCCAGGTTGCCCCATCCATGGAGATATTCAAGCTCAGGCTGGATGGGGCTTTGAGCAACCTGGGCTGGTAGGAGATGTCCATGCCCATGGCAGGGGGGTTGGAACTAGATGATCTTCAAGGTCTGTTCCAACCTAAACCATTCTATGGTTCTATGAAGTCTTTTCTTTCTTTTGCCTCATATTTTTAAGTATTTAAATTTCTTTTGCATTTGAATTGCTTTATGTTTGGACCCAGCTGCAAAGTTGACACCATTTCTATTAAGAAAGAGGCAAGTTTTCCAAATTGTTTAATGTTCCTTAGGTGGATTTTGCCAAGGTGTAACATACTTATTGGTGTTCTCAAGTGAGCCTCCAGCAGATCTGAACCATTTAAGGGTTCACCCTCATCTACTTAAAAATCAGTGTTTGAATATCTATCAGTATGCAAAACATTCATTTGCTACTAGAGTTAGAGCTCCTTATTATACCAGGAAGAATTTAAGTTTTAATTAGCATTTCCTCTGGTGTACTAAACCCACTGAGATTACTACACTTAGTAAAATTTAATTAACTTGACAAAAGATCCTAATTGTTTTCATGCCACTAGTCCTTAGTGGGACTAAAAATAATACCCTTCAAATTAAGTGTCTACAACCAACCTTCTTTTTGGTTGTCCTATATACATAAAATCGGTTGGCCTACATATAATTAGAGTTGGGAGAAAGTCTTGCCCAATATGGAATCAAGATTGTTTGCTCAAAAATGGAGATTTTTGTGGCAATGCCTAATGATAAAAACTTATTAGTCAAAAGACCTCAGTTAACATTAATCCTTCCCACCATCTTATTAAGTTTTGCAAATGGGAGGTTTATTGATTTATCTAGATGCACAGACTAATCAACGAGATATAGAATTCGTTTAAATCAATATACTAATGTAATATTGGCAAGGGAAAAGAAAGATAAATGTATCAATAATGTAACTATGATAAACAATATATATCTATATCAAGTGCAGTGTGCCTAGGAGAAATTTGCAATTAAAATAAAAATACTTCCTGTTCAAGACTCTTCTTATATCATTACTTCTTTCTCAACTAGAGCTGCTCACATAATTCCAAGGCTTTATTCACTTTGAGACATTCATCTTGAAAGAAATGCGAGTGTGGAAAGTATTAGTGCACAGACAGTCTTAAGGGTACCAGGGACAGCTTTCAGCTCAGGAGATTTGTTATGGAAGTTTATACGCAGAACACAAGTACTGGAGTCCAGCAAATCCTTTGGCTCTGGATGACTAAAGAAGAGATTTTAAGGAGAAGGGATCAAGGAAAAATGCCTAAGCTCTTCTGCCAAGGTTGGGATTTCATTATGCGCATCCTCACGTTACAGGGATCAGATATGTTTGTCTAATTATTATCTCCAAAATTTAAGAAATGAATCAGCTTGTCATCTGTCATGGTTTAACCCCAGCCAGCAGCCAGGACCGCACAGCTGCTGGCGCAGTTCTCCCCTTTCCCCCAGAAGGGCAGGGAGAAGAGGGAGGAAAGAAGGGGAAATGGAAAAGAAAAAAACCTTGTGAGTTGAGATAAAGACAGTTTAATAGAACAATAACAGAAAAGGAAAATAACAATAATAACAATAATAATAACAACAATAATAATGACACAAGTCACTCTCACTGCCTGGTGAATTGGCACCATCCCAAGCAGTGATTGCAGACTTCCCATCCCTGGCCAGCCCCCATTTATATACCAAGCATGGCGTTTGTGGTACGGAATATTCCATTGGCCATTCTGTTGTTCTGTCTGTGCTCCTTCTCAGGTTCTATGGGAAGCTGAAAAGAGTCTTTGAAAAGTATAAACATCACCTAGCAACAACTAAAGCAATATGCATTATTGACATGCTTTTCACAGCAATCACTAGAAAGGAAATTAACTCTTTCTCAGCTGGAACTGGGACATCATCCTAGGAAATCAAATCAATCACTTATTATTCCTCTGCTGAGCTTTGTTGGCACCGAGTATCCATGATGTGCTGAGAAATTACTGCTCATATAGATGTGGTTTTGGCAACATAATCCGTTCTGTGGATGCTCTTTTTTGAAGAAACCATGTCTTTGGTAAGGCTTAAACTCCATCCCCTCCTGAAATAACACAGTTCAGGCCGAGGTTTTACTATTGAGAATACTAACTATATGCATTGCTAAGTCCTTATAGTACTGGGAGGAAAAAAAACCTGTAAATCTCTCTGCATCTAGAGTCTTCAGCTTCTTTTTCTGCCCAAACATCTGGCTCCTTTATAACATTTGAATACTTAGAAGATTATCTTGGCTGATGATCCATCCAGATTGGCTGTTAAACACCTCTTTTCTGCTTTCCTTGCCAAGTTCCTCCTTTGTTTCCTTCCCTCTCAATTTAAACCACAAGGTGCTCTTACAGGCCTCAATCTCCATCAAGATTTATTGATGCAAGCTCAAGATATCCATCTATTCAAGTTAAATTATTAGAATCTTCTGAATACACATAAACAAAATATTTTTAATGAACAATTCTATAGACTTCACATTGACAACTTTTGCCCTAATAACTAGAACCTTTATGATAAGACTTTCACTCAAAACCACCATATGTGTATGTTTAACATAGACAAATATTTAAAATTACACTCTCATTAAATTACCTCTGCACGTATAAAATAGTTAACTCTGAAGAGTTGCCAAAGGCTTAAGTGTAGTACATAAAAATCATAAGAAAGCCAGGTATACAGTCTATAAAATGGAGACTACAGAAAAAGCTGTCCACAAAAGACTTACTACAGAAAACTTTATGCGTTTGGAAGAAATTAAGTTCACGTTTCCAGGAAAATGGAAATACTGTTCATCTTTGTTCCTGTTGATAATATATTTAGAACACAGAAAATCTTAAGTAAACTGTTGTACCTCTTCCCATCTCTGCCTTTCATTTTTTTCTTCGTATGGCTAATGAGTCATTGGCAACATTAGATAAAACTTTAGGAACTTTATCTCTCTGGTTTAACAAACTGTGAATAGCAGCTTGGAACACTCTCGTATTCTCATCATCACTTATTAGAATGCATTGACTTTTAAAAAGACTGTTTTCAGCAGTTTTTCATGACCTGACCTACTGTTCACCTCAAGTATTTAGATACTTAATATCTATAATGAAAAAGAAGGTATTTTATAAAACAATTAATTATGATACAATTTTCTGATCCAGCATTTTCACACACCTTTGGAGTTTTACATTATAGCATAACTATTTATGCATTTAGAAAATTGAAGCATAATTGAAAATTATAATGTGTAAAAGCAGTTCTGATTAACATAACGTAGAGGTATGTAATAGGAATGTTAAAGACTCAAGAAAGAAAAAAAGTATTTCAAGCCTCTGAAGTTTTAAGTGTCTCTACCCAGAATACAAGCCATCAATAACACAGTGGTTTGTGGGACTGCTGAGAACATTTACAAAATCATCTCCTCATTATCTCTCATAGAGAACACTGATAATTTCATTTGGATCGAGTATTGCTCTGTTCTAATAGTCTTTCTTTTATTATGTAGATACGGTTTTTTAAAACGGTGTATTTTTAATATTTTATTTTAAAATTACTTGTGAATTTTAAAGGAAAAATAGGTCCTCAAAGCAACTAGTAGTAGATTCTGGATGGTCCTTTTGAAAGAAATCCTTTGAAAAGAGAATGCATGCTCCATTTTAAATGAGACTGAGTGTTCTTAAGTACACTACAGTTTCTGCTTTTCTATTGCAAATCTAAGGCTTGACTCTGTCTGACTCAAGCAAAAGAATAATTTATCAGATTTTTATTTTTTGGGGGCTGTCAATAGCTGATGAAGGATACGTCTAGTACAGTTCCCCTAAATAAATGGAGAACAGAGTTAGAAAAATCTGAGGTTTGATTTAGGGTTGGATTTCAGGGAGGTAAAGAGAAATATTGGTGGGATGAATCTCTGATATTTGTCCATGAAAAGACTTTGTATAAGATGCTCTTAACCAATTTTAAATGTCAGTATCATGAATATTCATCTCCTGCTGCTTACAACAAAAGCATTTTCCAGAAAAACCTGAAGAAGGTAAAGCCTTAGCAAGTGTTAACATCTCTCTCTTGAAATCAGTTGAGCTGTACTGATTTGTATCACTTAAGGTCTAAAAAACAAAAATCACATGTTTTTTGAAAGAAAACCAGCTTATACTTTCTTTAGCTATCAAATTACTTTGGAATTCTACAGTGACAGATTTTTCTGGGAATGAAACATAGCATCAGGCTGGAAGAACATCGGCACCATGAGGAAGGAATAGCTATTTCATAGTTTCACCAGCCATAAGCATTAGATACAAGACTGAAAAGACAAGTTAATATTTTGGTAGGAAAAATCCCAAACTGATGGAAAAACATCTGCTCCATTTAAAAACTAATGGAAAATATCAGTGCAATAAAAAGAAATAGTGCAATTAAAAGAAAAGGAAATGCTGAGGGAATGTAATTTGAGGAAAATGTTTATCAGCCTTGCACATCTATTGAGGATTGCTTAGGCACTTCTCTCCAATCAACAGAAATACAAACAATGTTACAGTATATGCAAACAAAATGTGTGATTTTTAAAGCAGATCTACAAACTCAACAAATTAACGTTAAGTTAATTGCAAACACTACAGCCACAGTTTTGCTATGCTTTTCCTCTTGGATTTTTCAGTAAGTAGAAGGAACAGACTATATGTTTATGGGAAAAAGGTGCACTTGTTCTTTTCCAAGCAAGTATCCTCACGTTCTCTGAATCTAAAAAAGTAATAATAATTTGGCTTTATATAATAGTAACAGCCATGAGAAGCAATGACTATGTTGGCCAAAATTGTTGGATTCTCTGCCAAACTTTGTAGAATTCAGTTAAGTTTTGTGTGCATGCACTGTCTGGTTTTAGTTACAATGTGATAGAGGATTGAAGAGAACTCATTCCACTCTTGATTGTATTACTCTCTATACAACTATAACTCCACAGACTTCATGCAAAAAAAAAGGTTAGAGAGCTGTAATATAAAAATGAACTGAGGAAAATCCATTTAGAAATAGATCTGATTATTAACCCCAATTTATCTGTAATTGGATTGGAAGTCAAAGCTGATAGCAGAGAGTTAAGGCTGCATTTCATCTCCCTGTCTTCTTTCAGAGGTTGGAAGTCCTGAAGACTTTGATCATTCAGTGATCTAAGCCCAGCGTTGCTCTGGATTCCACGATGGGACCACACCACTTGCCTCTCTGGACTGAACCACCCAGTTTCTGGTTTACGATGCACAGCGAGGATCAAAATGCTCAACTAAAAGCTTTGGTATACAGCTTGATATTCTTAGTAAACATCTTAATTCCCACTGGTTTAAACCTACTTGACCAGAGTCAGGTCACTAGTCAGTGACAAGAGTCACTGTTTCTGACTAAAACCCTGACACTGACTGGTTCAAAACAGGACTTGAAAATCAGCTGCAGAGGTTGTTGACATACTCATCATCTAATCTCTAATTAGATTTTACAGGAAACCTTAAGCATTCACAAAACCAGAATTTTCTAATAGATGTAGTTTGAGGCACCTATCTGAATTTATGAGTACTGTAGTAAATATCTAAATATTTTGATAACGATAATATTGTGTGAGAATGAAGTATTTTATTTGCATATTTTAGCCTGTGGGGAAAGTTTTAGATGAGATTTTTTCTAAATTAATGTGACATCAGATGTCCTATTCAAACCTTTAATTGCACTGGATTAGCATATTATTTAACATTTCTGAGTCAAGAAAATGCTTAGTTAGCATTGTATTCTTTTATTTATAAGACCTAATTAGATTTCGGTATTAACATCCGGTCACCACAAATCAGAAAATCTCTCATTTGTGTTCATACATTCGTTTTGGTCTTGATTTTGCACGAACGCTTCTCCGTGGTAGGGGCGGAGGGGGGAGACTCATACTAAGGTCACAGATACTCTACAGAGGCTTTTCTGTAATTGTCACTAGCGAATAAAGTCTTTACATTATCTGTTGGTTTAAGGGAATACCTTCAAGGCACAAAGTGCCTTCACACCAACTCAAATGTAATTGGTGAGGAGAGAGGAAAAATTCATTGTTTGTAGTAGGAAATAGCAAAAAAAAAATAAAATCGTGTACCTGGAGAGGAATTTTTAGCATTTTTTTCTCATTATTTTAATGTGTTTCTACAGTGCTTGCAGCGTTAACAGAGAGATTTGTCAGTATTCTGGCTTCTTTGTATCAGTGCCTTGTGTCAGATGCTTCCTAGAGAATATCTTTTTCCATCGTCATTCCACACATGAAATTGTCAGAAATTCCTGATGAACAGACTAAAAAAGGTTTTCCACATTATTTTCTTCCACCCTGCTTTTTCACCTCTTTGCAGTTACACTAAACTGCAACAATAAACCCTTTGAAAGCCCTGTCTGCATTAGGTGGGCACATGTTGACCATCCTGAACCACTGATTACAAAATGCTGAGATCTATAGACCTCAACACAGACACCAACATGACTCAATAGGCAGCAG
Organism: Pluvialis apricaria; assembly: GCA_017639485.1. Classification (NCBI taxonomy): domain Eukaryota; kingdom Metazoa; phylum Chordata; class Aves; order Charadriiformes; family Charadriidae; genus Pluvialis; species Pluvialis apricaria. Next base: position 2,835,018 of record CM030018.1, on the reverse strand, counting down.
CATTATAGATATACACAACCTGAATAAATATTATAATAGAATTTATGTGTAGAGCTAGAACAGTAGGATGTAGGAGCCCAAGTTTTTTGTTGTGTCCTTGTCACCTGATGATGTGTGCAGTCTTACGCGTGTCTCTTTGGACCTCAGTATTCCTAAGCCAGCCGAAGTCCTGCATTCCCTCCTGTCTCCATTTTACTCTGGTCTTACCAGTTCTGAAAATCAGTTCCTTTATTGATCCTCCCTCAACAAGACACAAAGAGGGTTGTCCAACTCCATCGTTTGGTTTCCAGGGGGATGGTGGCTCAGAGTTCTCTAGTCACCCAAGACCCAGGCCCAAAAAAACAACTAGACATGATGCTTACTCAAATTCCAGTTTTAAAAGCTTTGCTGAAAGACTAAATACGGAACCTGACTATGTTCCCATGAAGATAAAACTGGGCCTGCTCTCCTTGTTATAACATTGTTAAATTTATCGTGCTGTCTATCTGTCTACATTAAAAACAGACTTCCCTGGTGGAATGTTGAAGTTAAAAAATGAGCTCACCAAAGTCAGGAAAAACACAGATAATGCTCCACTTTACTTGTCACAATCTAAGCTGGTCCTACCATTTGCCATTCCTTAAAAGATATGGATCTCACAACGAGCTGTTGCTGATGCCAGATGGGCAGATCTTTCTCTGTAGATAAGTGGGTGCTGGAAGCCTTCTGCCAAAATAATGTCTGGAATGCTGGAAAAGGAGAGCTCCACATTGACTGGAAATGAGACCCAGCAGACGCTGCAGGGCCACCGGAGCTGGAGAAATCACTCAGAACTGTAACATTGTCTCTGGGTTATGCAGAAAGTCTGTTCAAATGTCTTTTATCAGAAGATCAGGTGTTGTGGAGGGAAATGCAATTTGAACCAAAATAGAAGCGAGTGTGCTATGTTGAAAGCAATGGTGCTTTCAATGGAGGGTGCCTTAGTTTATGGCGTTGTTATACATCTCGTTTTCAGAGATCCCAGAGAGCCACACGATGTCTCAGTTCAGATGCTGGTGTTTTGTTTCCTGGGTTCAATTTTTGAAGTTTAATTGCAGATGAAGAAAGGGGTAGGCAAGAAAATTAGCAGTACCTATGGAAGCAGTTAATTCATACACTTGCTATTTCATGTCTAAATCCATAATTCTAGGTGAAATCAGCCTTTCTGAAGAGCTGCCCAGAACATTTATGTAGGGCATAGACTTTATGCTGGCCTGCAGAGAAGAAAATGTCTTATGTTCAGTAGTGTTTCTTTGTTTGGTTTATGTAGATCATGTAGCCAAATACTTTGTATTTTTAGCTGACATGAAAAGACTTTCTCAGTACAATGTGGTTTAGAAAAATCCATTCAGGCAGGAAAAAAAGGTTGTGATGACCCATTAAGGAAACAGTCCTTAAACCCCAGCAGTTTAATTTAAAAATGTCTTGTTTCTTCAGTCTGTTAATCCTAAACAAGCCCTGGACATTTTTGAACTATGCGACTAATCCTGAGAACGCTCACTCATGCAAATTGTTGCTTAGAATGGGAATAAAGATTACGCTGTCAGGTTTCATATCTAGGATATGTAGGACTTCACATTTTAGGTTATAGAAATGTCATTACTCTTCTGCAGTAACGACCTTGCCCAAGTACTGCTTTACTATCGGTAAGGTAAATAGAATGAATAATAGTAGTAGTAGTTGGCCTGTATAGGATGGAAGGCAGTTTCTGTACCAAAATGCCGTTCGTAGAACTGAAACTGGCCTATTTGGTTAAAAATCCTTCAAGTGTATTAGCATCCCAAATACTATGAAAAGCTCACAGGATTTTTTGAAAGGTGTGAGGCTAAAGCTTCCTCCAGCATGTTCGACAGTTGCGTGAGTAGAGGATGCCTTTTGATGGAAGAGAGCAGGATTGATTTGCTGGTAGAAGTTTCTCCATTTCTTCTGCCTCTGTGCCTATGGGTCTTCCAGCCACAAGCTGTGAGACATGGTGGGTACTTACAGTTCTTGTGGGAAGAGGAAGGGAGAGTGAGATCATAGCCCTAGATGATATGGTCGTAGTAAATTATGCATTATTGTAATGTATATATAGCATCTGCCTTAAGTGGTATTCAGCAGCATGACACATGACAGGTTGTTTCTTTCTTTCTAATGGTTAAATAGCCAAAAAGCCTGAGATAGCTTTCGACCTTTCTGTGGTTTTTATCCCTTTTTTTTTAACTTCACGAATGTGCTCTTTATATGGAATAATATGACGAAAGAATGAAGACAGCATCTACAGCAGGACAGAACTCCTTTTCCAATGCACTATGTGAAGCATCTTGCACGCATTGACGTTACTCCTTTCATATAAGTTTAAAATATATATTCCAAAACTTTCCTATGCTTCTAAACCATAAATATTTAATTCTCGGTATTATCATCAATCAGGTTAGATGATCTATGAAAGATATTGGTGGTAAAAGCTTCTTGCACTGTTAGCTCTAGACCTCCAAAAGCACTCCAGGTTCACGGAGAGCTTCTAAGGAGCTGATGGCAGAGGGGGGCCGTTGATTAATGGCTCCCTGGGACACTCTGACACCTCTGCCTGGATCAGAGAGATAAGAGACAGCCGGAGTCTGCCAGAGAGTAGTGCTTTCTACAAGCCAGGCAAAGGTTAGCAGCATGGAGGAATTCCTGCAAGAACCATGAGATACGCAGCTTCCTCTGGGGCAGGATAATGGTCTGCGGAGGGGAGTAATAGAGTGGAGGATCGTTTTGTAGTACTCAAGTGAAAACAAGAGACAAGACAGATGATGTTAAAGGGTTAGAATAAAAGCAGGAATAAGAATCCACAGAGAAATGAGGCTTAAAGCATGTCAAGTTTTGGTTGTTGGGTTTTTTTTAAAAGTATAGTTTAATTTATCATCCATAACAGAGGGGTTTTGTCACGAGGGTTTTGTTTATTCATTCTTTTATATCATAATTTGTCGTGCTAAGCAAAGTGCACTTCTCCATTGTGGAAGTACTATCATTGATACACTTAACAGTACAGACCTTATTTGGTTAAAATAATGCTCACATTATAGTGGTGCAGGGAAAATTCAGATAGATTGGTTAGAGTAGTTTGATCTGCAATTGTGTGTTATTTGTGATAATTGGCACAAAATATCTATCGTAGCAAGGCAGTTTCCATGACCCGAGAACATTGCTAGCATTTCTTCCATGTAAAATCAAACAGAACACGGGAATTTGCAATGCTCAGCCATCCATTTATCCCAGCACCGTGCCTTTGGAAGAGTCCAGAATCACACGCTTCACAAGAAAATGGAAAAATTGTATTTTGGGTTAACTTTATCTTTCCCCAGACTATGCTTAGAATTCATGGTAGAAAGCAAGCAGTCTTGTAATAAGTTTCCCCGTGAAGTCATTGGAATATTTTTCTTGAGTAAAATGTCATCACACCGGTTGCATTTCTGACCAGGCAGAGAGCTTTGTTATTTACAGACCTAACTACTAGCAAATGCCGTGCATATAAATAAAGGTGGCTTTAAACTTTGCAAATGTCTTTTGCAAAGAAAGGCACAAGACAGCCTTGGGAGAATTCTGTAAACAGGGTTTGATTCAGAGAACTTGGGAATCATTGGAGGGAAAAAAATAATTTGGCTTTAATGAGCTTTGACTTAGTGCTCAAAGTAGGAAATTTTGCCACATTTGGGAGTACTTTGCATCAGCACAAATGAGCCGGGAGCACAAATCCTTGGAATGGGAGTGATACCAAAATTATTGTAGAGTGACATCACTCACTGGGTTTAACTGCATCCTTTTCCATGGGAAAGGTAAGGGGGAAAGGTCCGTCAGTGCATGACAATGTCAACTTCTGCTCAGTGAGGAGTCTGAAAGGGACAAACCTCTACAGCTTCTCCCAGATGTGGGTGGGCGAAACCTAGAAACTGTTATCAGAAGCTCCTCATCCCATGGGTGTCTGGTGAACTGTATTAACTGGTGGCCTCGGAGAGGGAGCTGCAGGTGAAAAAGGCAAAATGTCAGGTATGTATTGCTTGGCATGGTGGCATGTACGGAAGTACGTCACCTCCAGAAAGTCAAGAAAAAGTGTTTCTTTGGGCCAAAAAGGAGGATTTAGAAGGCTCCTCAAAGAGCTTTTATCAGAAGAGTCATTTGGAGAAGCATTTTGAGACTACAAGGGTATGTCTTTCAGTTACATGAAGCGTAACAACACACACAAACCACATGTGCGGGGCTCATTTTCAAAATGCAATGGGAGAGCAGCAAAACAGAAACTTAGAAAACAGCGTAGTTTCGTATGGAGTTGGTCTTGCAACAACAGTTGAGGATTGTAAATGTCATTTTTACAGAGAAAAATCTTTGCTGCTTGAAGCAGCAAAAATAAAAATATTGCATTCTTTCACTAAAAGAAAATAAATTAATTTATTTAACACCATTGTCGTTATTATAATCAGACGGAATGGCCAGAGGGTACTGTAAGCAAAGGTCTTATTCACTACATGGCAGAACCGGGCATAACTGCAAACGATAGTTTGTGCCATGTTTACTCTCGTTGCTACAATGGCTCTGAGAGACATCACTGTAATCCAAAAGCAGAAGATTTTTAAAAAAGAGTTACAAGAATTTTTTTTTTAGGCAGATGGGCATCTGGTGGAATTTTGTTGCCTAAAACTATTTTAAAAATCCCACTAGATACCCTACACCAGTGAAATAGACGATGAAATAATGCTTGTCATTCCTTAAGTTGTGAAGGGCCCCTTCTTCTTCCCCAGCTCTGTGAGACGTTGACCATCTTTCTTATTAAGCCCTTAATGTCAAGGTTGCTACGACTGAAAAGCAAATCTGTGAGGGGAGTTTTGCTAGTTTAAAAATCTTAAAAGTAGAATCTCACTAGGGAGAGAGGTTTGGAAATAAAGGGATAAGCTAATTATTTATAATTAGGTCAGACTGGGTAGGCTGATTGCCATAATTAACATTGCCTAATGACTCTCCTCAGGGATTTTGCTTGGATAGACCAGGTGAAATCCGGTAAAAGTGGGTATGTATTCTGCTCTTGTGGTGTGAGAGGATGTGCAGCTCCCGACTGGAGCAGGTGCGTGAGCGGGGACGTGGGTGGGAGGCTGGGAACAGCACCGGTGCGGGGCGAGCGTCGGGGAAATGTGGGTTAGTGTGCTGGGAGGCTGAGCAGACGGGGTAACGCGAGCGCTCTCGGGAGGGATGTGTGGGCTGGGGAAACACTCCTGAGCTAGCCATGGGGGAGCTGGGTGAAGCTTATAAGTAGTTAGGGATCTGTGCATCAAAGCAAACTGCAGCATTTCTTAATTGAAAAGGAATCTCTAGAAAATAGCGAAGGAGTATTCATGTGGCTCAAATAGCTCGGGGGACTTCTTACAGACTGAGTTAACCAGAGGTACACAGACTCTGCACGTAAATATTTCACACAGTAATAATGAGTCATGAACGTTTCCCTTCCCATAGCTTCTTGCAGGATAAGCTCAGACGGGATCCTGTGGGATCCCATGTTGAGTCTGTGCTAGCAGTGGTGCCTGACTGCACGACATTCTCCTGCAGCACAGCATCTTCCTACCTGCCCTTGTCTTACTGCGGGAACATTTTCTTCCTTCAGCCCGGTTGCTTTAATCCTCTGTGTGACACATATAAAAGGAAGCAGAATAATAGCCAAGTGGACACAAGAAATAATTAATGGTAAAGAGGATAGAAAAGAACCAGAGACTGAGTTACTTCAGGACCACTTGGGACAAGCACCATACGCACCTTGAAAGACAGATAGCATGAGCAAAGATCCTGATGTGGCCCTTGTGCAGCTCTCCACCTGAGTGTTCAAAATTTCGGGCTACGTCCAAGCCTTGGCCTTCATGTCCCCTTTAGGGACATGGTTTGGTGGTGGGCTTGTCACTGTTAGGTTAACGATTGGACTAGATGATATTACAGGTCTTTTCCAATCTAGGAGATTCTGTGAGTCTGTGATTCTGTGATTCATGGGCAGTGTCGTGCCACAGTCCTCATTTCTACTACAAGGAAACGCTAGCCGAGGTGCTTTGATGACCAAATGGCAGTTGCCTGACGAGGAGAGAGAAGATATCAAAATGAGTGGTAGAAATCATTTCATACATAATAGGAGACAAGACGATCTCTCCGTAGAGACTGATGGGCAGGGAGTGGAGGCTGGTTGGTGTTGCCCAGTTTTTGTTACTATCTATCTGTAGCTCAATAAAAAAATGCTTTTCCGTCTCCACTGGCCTCAGGTTCAAATATTTCTAAGGCCTCCAGGTCTTTCATAGGCATTCAGTGGTATGGTGAGGGCAAGTAAATACACCCAACGGCATTTCTCTGATTTGAGCAGTAGTGGTGCCTCTCTACTGCTTCTTTGGAAATGTGACTGGGTGTGGGTGGTTTTTTTTTTATTCGGAGTGGCTGTCTGAGTTAACAAAAGGGTTAGCGGATCTACAAGACCCACAGCTGTCAAGATGCATGACCAAAAGACAGATTATTACTAGAACTGTGTGAAAAATGCAGACACTTGGCATTGATGTGCATTTTCAAATCACAGATTGCTTTCCTTGAAATATTCATGCCCCCCGAAAAAAACCACAAGACTTTACAAAAATCAAAACATTTAGTTTTGACAGATTTTAAACACATGTCCCTGTTTCCATTTGCATTAGTTTTCCTTTGGAAGTTTATTTCAAGTTTATGTAAACTTTCCCTCCGAACCATACAAAGGTGTTCTTAAAATACTGAAATCCAAAATGAGGTGTTCGTTGCAGATCAAAGTAAATGCTTTCATTCTCTAGTAAGCTCCTAATCCATTCCTCTCCCACTTAAGCTTTAAAAACATTGTTCTGACAAATATAACACTTATTTCAATTAAAACCCCCCAGCCAAATGGTTAATTTGGAGGCAACGTGGGCAGCGTCCTGATCAAACACAGCCACATGCTCATGGCGCCACAATTTTGTATGGGCGTCTAATAGAAGAATGGCTATTAACAATGACCTTCATATTGCAAATTTTGGTAATCAAAAACTGCAGTTAGGCACTGGGGGCCTCTTTATCTCTTGCTTCTCTGATGGTTACTCTCCCCAGGTTACCATCAGTGTCTCACCCATACATTTTTTGCAGTCACTTAGGACCTGTCTCAATTAGGCTCATTTTGCCTCCCACCTGCGTTAAACGTTCCTGTTACCTTCTTGCGGGAGAGGAGGACTGGGATGCAGAGGTTTAATTACTGTGCTGGAAAGGACGTTACCCTTGACCCGCTGAAAAACAATACACCATTGTCTTACAATTATAGACCATTTTCAAGAGGCCCATTGTAAGTCTGCAATTCACAGGTAGGGCTGCCAGCCTCGAAATCCCACGCTGACGCCAAGGGGTCTGCAGCAGCCACTGGAGGAACTGTGAACGAAATGAATGAGTTCCATTGAAACTGGTGCTAAAAGAAAAGACTCATGCACTCTTAACCAGCACAAGATTGTTCATTATAAAAAAATAGTACCTCCACATTTTAAACTAATGATGACTTTTAGGCATGGTGTAATTATAGCACCAGTGGGAACCCATATGTCACCGAACTTTCAAATGTAAAGGTTGTGCCTACAAAATGAAGCCATATATTCCCATTAATTGAAGCAGTTGATTTCCAATTACACAATATTAGTTTTAATGGTGAGACTATTAGAAAGTCTATGAATTTCTTTTTGCTATTGATCTGTAGTGTTAAGGTGGCACACTTCAAACTGATCAAATTTGGTAAGAGGGTGACATTCGTACCAGTGAAGTTATAAATACAAGTGGCTCTTATAGTTGCCGTCTGTAAGTTAGTATTAGAATAACCTTGGAGGACTGGTGGTTTTGTGCTGTCAGCACAGCCTGCGCAGCTAGAGGATAAAGGATTAGCAAGAGAAATTTTGATGAGGGTATTTACTACTAATGACTGCCTTCAAAATTGCCTTTTATCTACAGCTTTTCAAAGCATTTTCCATTCATTAAGCCTTATAAAACCTTTGTAAAATTGGTAGAAGATACAGAAATGCAGATATCTTTGTGCCAAAACACAGACTAGTACTTTGACAGAAAAGGGCAGCAGTACACACGAAACATTATTTAAAATAGGAATTGCACAATTTTACAGTGATGCTATCGCTCTGTTAATTAGAGTTTGACCAGAACAGGGGAACAGTCCTGCTCTTAAGAAAAATGGTGTGGAATAATCGGTAAATAGTGCTCAGGGCTTCTGTTTTGTGTTGTAGCAGTAAGACAGATGTATATTATGCAGTGATGTAAAAAAAAAAAAAAAAAGAGTTAAGAATATGAATAGCACCTGTTCTTTTATTGTAATGAAATCTGCTTCCCAAACTGCCAACCCCAAGAGATCAAAAGCAGTGAGCCAGGCCTACTAAACTGATGAGCTGAAAACCCTGAGATTTAAAAAATAATAAATGGAGCATCTTTTTTTTTTCTTTTTTGAGGTCTTTTGAGCCTTTAGAGTCAGATTTCCATTCCCCTAGAGCCTCAAGGAATATAAATAAGGAAGGAAGGAAGGAAGGAAGGAAAGACAGAAGGAAGGAAAGAAGGAAGGATGGAAGGAAAGAAGGAAGGAAGGAAGCAAGCTGAAGGCATATCCGTAGAGATGCTCGGCCTAGTGGTGCACAAGAGATGTCAGAGCTAGAAGTCATGCAGCTGCTTCAGAGTGCGAAAGCCGGACAGAGCAGGCTTAGGCTGCGAGTGCTATCACAGGCTTGCAGCTGCAGTAGCAGTACCTCAAGTGTGCCAACAACCACATCTTCGAAGAGACCATAGTAAAGAACGATGCGTGGACCAGAGCGTGAAGCCAGAGGCCACACACAGTGTGCTGCCTGGTGGCGCAGGAATCACCTCTCACTGCACTAGTATGGGAGCTGGTGTCTTAACCCTTTAAACTTAGGTTTGCAGATGGTATAAAAGTGGGAGGAGCAGCTGATACACCAGACAGGTGTGTTGTCCACCCAGGGGGGCTGCGACAGGCTGGAGAAATTGGTATTTGAAGACTCTGTTATGGCAAAGCTTTAGGTGTGGGCTTTTTTGGTAAGTCCATCCTTCCTTCCTTCCTTCCTTCCTTCCTTCCTTCCTTCCTTCCTTCCTTCCTTCCTTTGCTCCTTTCTTCTTTCCTTCCAACTGCACTAGTTATTGCTTTTTTAATAATGGGTTAAGTCTCAGCACTGCTGTTTAAATTTCTGGTTACTTGAAGCACCTCAAAATTCCGCAGTTGCTATAGGAGCAATGTTTAAGGGCCATCAATACAATTACTCAGTCCTATAAAAACACAAGTAATTTAATAGCGTATAACTGAAGGCTGCCAAAATATACAGTAATCTGTTGGAAATCTGAAGCTATATGCACATGTGTCAGTATGAGTCAATGAATGAGATGTACATTTAAAAAAAAAGTAGAAACACATTTTTACTTGGAAATGACTTGTGGAACAAGCTTCACAGTGTCTCTGAATATTTTTAAAGGGAAAGACGTAAAAATAATGCACAGGATGACTTGCAGGATCAGCCATGCACTGTTCAAAGGGCTACAGGAATTTTTCGCATCAGTAAGTGGTAGCACCTCCCTGCAGTGATCAGAAGATTTGGTAACAATGAAGGGTCATCGTCACAGTGAGTAAAACGTTGCATCCAATTTGGGTGGCTTCCAGGAAATGTTGTTATTTAGTTATTTTTTCTTACTGCTTTATCATTTCAGCTCAGTAAACCAGCCAGAATTTAACTCCATTTTAAAAGAAAAAGGTAAAAAAAAAAAAAGAAAAATACTTCTCATAGTTAAATGGCACCAAAGAAGGTTGGATGAGTACCAGAGATGGTGAGTGTGTGTGCGAGGCAGCAGGAGGGTGCAAGAAGGCTCTTTGCAGCTCCCCCCGTAACTTCCCTAACGGTTTGTAGAGGGAACGTAGGGAAATTTCCTCGCTAATTTTTGGTGGGTGTGAAAATCCCCACTAACCTAGCACAAAGGCCTAACCATGTCCATAATGGTTGTAATTATTATAACTCAGCTTGTAAGTGCTTATGGAGTAGTCAGGGTTTTTTGTTTCTTAGGGCTGTAAAGCTGTAAATTTGTTGATTAAGGAATCACTTGTTGGGTGCGAAGAAGCGCTCTCGTTCCTGGGTGGAGTGCAGCGAGGTAGATTTCAGTTTGCGGTGGTCATGCTGGTTAAAATATTCCCATTCTGCAGTGTTAATCTATTCTTTAATAGCCTGGCTCTGGCCATTGAAGTTCACTGTAGGATTTTTTTCCACCCAGTTTGATTCACAGCATTTTCAATTATTTAGCTAGAAAACAAACAGACAAGCAAACAAAAAATTGCTTAGTTCCACAAGAAGATGGAAACTTTCAAATGGGTTCATGGAGCACAGATCCTTTTACAAGGATGCTCTCAGGAAATGCTTTGGAAAAAAGGACACTTCAGATTTAGGGTTCTTTTGAAGCCCACACTAGGCACCAACAGAGCTTTGAAGTCTTTTAAATGCTGCTTTTGTATACAATGGGCACACGGCTCAGTTAAAACACTCAGCTAATTTTTAATCAGATATATGAAAAAGCATAGCGTAAGCATGTGGATTGCTTTTATAAGGCTTGTGGGCTATTGGAGTACCGTTGACAAAAAGCGGCTACATTTCAGTACTTAATGTGACTGTGATAACTGCAAGGCCACAAACCATTAGGTTCTTCTTCGGATAGGTGATTCATTTCCAGGGAACGTATGTTAAGAGAATAACATATTTCCCCAGACCTCCTCCCCAAAAAGTAAGCATGAGAAAGGGTTCTCACAAAGCAATGCCAATGCTTTGTATTTACTGACAGAAACAGGAAAAGAAGCGATGAAAAATTAGAAGAATAAGGTTTAAAAAATTATTCTGGCAAAACTAGTTCCAGTGTTTTGGGCACTAGAGGGAAAACAAATATTCCCACAATTTCTGGAAATTTCCATAAAGTAATACCATGGTCATGAGAAAAAAATGAGTGCAACTAACTTACTGTGAGCATGAAACGCATCGTTGCTGTTCCCTGACTTCTGAAACTGAGCTCACAAAAAGACGATAATTTCTTAAGAAAAGAAATTATCGTTTTAATGTCTTTAAAATAAACAGAGATGTCGTTACATTGACCCCTTCCACATCCTGTTTTACCCCCCCTTATAGGCAGCTCAATGCTCAAGCTTGTCTGTCGGGGCTGATGCGGAGCCTCTGGAGAGCATGGAGGGGATCGGAGAATTTGCTGCCCAGACTCTTAGAGACTTTAGCTGCTGAGTACCAACAGGTCTTCATTGAGCATCTGCACACCGAGAGGGTTTTTTTGTTTTGTTTTGTTTTTCTCCTCTGAAGCTTTTAGGTTTTCTACATTTGGATGGGTTTTCTTAGGGAGAGCTGAGTGTAACTCAGTGATGACATGGTTATCCTCCTGCCAGCTTCCACACCCCTGCTCCAAATCTTAGCAATGCTGAAACTTCATAACAAAAACAGTTGTCAGGATTCTTTTAATCTGAGCTCTAACATTTTCACTGGAACTTTTCACCTACTCTGTTCCTCCAAAAACTTAATTTTTTTTTTAAACTAATCCAGGAAAAAAATGAGTTTCATTAGTTTATATTTCATGCTTTACAAATGTGTGTGTGTGCATGCATGCATGTGCGTGTCCGTCCAAGGTGGATCTCATAATGTGAAGTTGCAGTGCTGCCTACGATGTTATTGTGTAAGGACATTTCAACAGCGTTTTCAAGAGTGTCTTATGTCATTGCAAATGTTTGAAAAATAGTGAAAAACTAAATCTGTCTTCAAACCTCCCTATTTATTGTGTAAGCTTTCAACATATGGACTTAAATATCAGTATCAAAGTCATCTATTTCACCTGTCTCATTACAGAAGTATATGTAACAGCTATAAGAATGTAAGGGTTATATAAAATTGTATCCACTATTTATGTATTATTGTATCCAACACATATGTCCTTTCCATATGGGATGTTCTCACTGTACAGAACATGGTCGATTCCAAGTATAACTCAACAGAAGCATTCAACCTTTGATTTTAAAACTGTTATCATCTCCACTTCAACAACCCACGTTGAAAGGAAATTCCAGATTGTGGGGGGGGGAATGGCTGCCAATCTGAATAAGGAGGAACATCGTCAGATGGCAGGGAAGTATTTGTACTAGTTGTATTAACAGAAGCAATGACCTTTACACACTCCAAAACAAGCCATATGGGCCTTGGATCACAGCAACCGTTTGTCAAGCAAAACTCCTGAATCATTTCAAGCAGTGTTCAAACATGGTCGTAAGAAGCCTGAACACAAAATGCATCTCTGAAAGAGGGGAGATGCACCAGATTTTGAGGTAACTGCTATTTAAACCTTCAAATCCAAGAGCAATTTTTTTTTTTTTTTTTTTTTGCATAAATTTTGGCCTATCCATTGTTGGGGATGGAAAACAGATGGGCTGCAGTTTAGCACTGCAGCAAGAATCCAAATTCAATTCTCTGGCTTGTTCTTAGGAGAGTTAATGAAAGTTGAATAATATGCACTGGCAGCCCCTAAAACCCTCTGTGTTCTTCTTTTTCTTTTCTTTGGCAGGGCGAGACTATTCTGCATTAAATTTGCATATGGCCACCTTTGTCCCTACTGTAACTCTAGTGATCCCTCTGGCCTTATTTCTGATGAACACGGGCCCTAAACTTCACAAACTTTGCCCTCATTCCTTAGGCGATCTCTTGCTCCTTGTAGCTTCTGCAAGTGAACCAGAAGGACCTGTAGACGTGAGCAATGCTTTAGTATTTATCTTATTTATTCATTAAACTGCTGAGAGTGATATTATGCTCTTCCATGACAACACTGATCTTTAACTGAAACAAATTAAACCTGTACCGTAAATTTTCTTAACAGAGAGTAATACACTGAGCTCTGGATGCTTGTGGCAAGGATATTAATGGAGTACTCAGGGTGGCAAGCAGAACACATTTTTAAATGTAATCTAAAAGAGATCAAGAAAGAAAATAGCATCTTTCAGGGAAAACAACAACAACAACAAAACCCCAGAGACCCAATCGAGCATGTGACCTTTCCTGTGAGTAGCACGACTAGAGTTAAAAAAGGATGCTGAACTCTGCCTGGAGAACCTCAAAGAGGTGAGGAGTTCATGTGTCAGAAATCAGGTCGAATAAAGCAATGCAAACAATGAAGTCTTCTGAGTTTAAATGATGAAGGGATTAAAAATGACAGACAATGACTAATTCTGAAGGTTCTGAGAAAGGAGATGGAAACTCTTTGGTAGATAAATAACTCTTAATTTGGCCCATTAAGTGCAACAGTCTTTCACCTGCTGGACACCCCACCTCACTGCCATTCAGCTGTGAACGAAGCTTTTGTGAGCAAAGCACTTAAAGGATTTATCATGCTTTATAGCAATGCTCTGACCTGACCCCACCACTGCTATGACAGCAGAGATGTACTAAACCAACAGGGGAGTCCCAGAGCACAACATGCTTGGAAAGGAACCCAGCAGAGAATGGATGAAAGTTTTCTAGAGGTCTGCCACTATTCTTAAAGATCAATGGGATTAGGAGAGAAAGGGATTTTAAGAGCTGCAAGGTGACATTTGAAGTCAACAGTAGACTAGACTCTTTAAAATGTCACACCCTCAGCGGATCTGCAGGGCCTCCTGAACAGAGTTGTTCCCATCTGCCAGGCCTCAGAGCAGCCCTCTTTGTTCGAGCATAGAAGTAAACCTTTTCCCCACAGTGATTTGTCTCCCCTGTCCATGCTTTGGTGTTGGGTCTCCATCATGGCACCATAACCAAAGGGGTGGCTGGAGAATGGGGGCCGAGGTGAGCATTGAGAACCAAGTCCCTTTTGCACTTTCATAGAATCAAAGACTCATAGAATGGTTTGGGTTAGAAGGGACCTCGAAGACCATCCAGTTCCAAACCCCCTGCCACGGGCAGGGACACCTCCCACTAGACCAGGTTGCTCAAACACCTCCAGGAATGGGGCAGCCACAACTTCTCTGGGCAACCCAGGCCAGTGTCTCACCACCCTCAGAGTGAAAAATTTCTTCCTAATATCTGTTCTAAATCTCCCCTCTTCCAGTTCGAAGGCATTCCCCCCCCTCATGCTATCACTACTTGTGAAAAGTCCCTCCCCATCTCTCCTGGAGCCCCTTTAGGTACTGGAAGGCCGCAATAAGGTCTCCCCGGAGCCTTCTCTTCTCCAGGCTGAACAGCCCCAACCCTGTCCTCACAGCAGAGGTGCTCCAGCCCTCGGAGCATCTTTGTTGCCCTCCTCTGGAGCTGCTCCAACAGGTCCTTCGTATGTGCTCAGATTATCTTGCTTGTCTTGTAGCCTTCTGTTTCTTCCCTATATGACATTGTACCAATCAGCCACAAAATAGTTTGCCTGAACCTTCTATCCTCCCACTCTTCCCTGAAACAGCTTTCAAGACAAATATTAAAGTCAGCACAAGGAGATGAGGATTGTTTGAGGGGAGTTCCTCCTTCTTCCCCTGCTGCCTTTGCTTAAGCACCTCTTCTCTTGCCTGGTGACCTTCCTAGAAATGCTTCTCTTCATCAGTTTCTGGACTCCCCAAACTAAAAAGTGTTTTTCTGGCCAGAGGGGTGGTGGGTTTTTGGTGGTTTGGTCATGGCACGTTGTTCCCTTGGCAGATGCAGCTCTGCAGTTGGCACAGCTACACTGCTCCCAGGACAGCCCCGGAGCCCCCTGCGCTGGGCAGGCAGCCCTGCATTGCTTGGCCATCAAGAGTCTATTCCAGTTCGTGACTCCCGGGAATAGCCCATAAATTTTGCCCTTAGACTCTGCAGCCAACACAAATTGGTAGCAACAAATGATAACGCCTGAGGCTTACGAGGGAGGTCAGAAGAAAGGACATAGTCTGGGCTCTCGGAGACAGATTATTGCAGTAACCTCCACCGTGCCAAATAAACAGACCAGCTGACTGTTGCTGAAATCTGGCTCACCTCTTGTACATGTGATGGGAAGGAGCCGTTTCTGCAGTGAATCGCTGGCGTGTGGCTTTGTGCACCGCACTGGAAGGGTTAGTTTAGGTTCCACATTTTATAGGTGCAGTGGGAGTCTAATGCTCTTTTATTAGCACAACTCCATACTGACCTCCATGCTAAAAAAAGCAGGGACTTTCACATTATCTCATAATCCACCAAGGGCAAATAAACATTCAGAAATTCTAGTCTTTCTTTTTTCCCAACTCTCATTAAAGCCGTGGTCTCCGTTATTATCATGCAGACATTTTGCACTAGTTTTTTTATTACAGTCAAGCACAGATGCCCTTTTTATTTTGAAGCGGAGTTAATAGCAAAGCTGGCTTGCTAAAGTTTCTGATCATCCTCTATGGCTGAGAGCACTTTACCAGCAATAGACTCCTTGGAATATGCAGGATTATGCACAGCTTTTAATTCTTTAAAGAGTTTGGGGATAAAAAATCACAGCTTGTTTGTGCTGTGATCTCACTTGAAAAGCAGCCAGCAGATTTCCGAATGTGCTTGTCCACTTCTTCCACCACCAAGCCCCTGGGCCAGCATCAGAAACGTGAAGCCAGTGATGCAAAAGCCACACCACATATTTACAGATTGATCCAGCGAGTATCAGGTGGCTTTACAATGGATCATTGGGCACATCAAAAAAAAATGCCTTGTATCTATGTTGTAGGTGCTGGTGTGTCTGTGTGCTCAGTAAGAGGGCTTCTGACCTTGCCTCTCTGCAACTGGAGCAAGTTCGGTTTTGGAAGTGTGATGGGAAAGGGGAGGAGGGGGCAGCAAGAAAGAAAGCCTTCGTCTGTTTTGATCTACATGTTATAGTGGCTCGATAGTAGGTGCTGACCTTGCTGGCAATTTGCAGTATCTCTCAATACAATGAATTCCCGCTGCTTTCTTCTGGCTTTTTCAAAATGTTTTAAAGCAGGGGCTATGGCTTTATTTAGTTTCCTCTTCTATTTTTTCCCCTGTACTACAGTTGCATATTGTTACTTACATGAATGAAACATACAATCAGTTCTCTTTGGGTGGCCATGACAAAAAACGTATGCCATTTTCGCAGTTCTTAGTGAGATGCTTACGTGTTCTTGGAGGAATTTTTCTCCATGAAAGGAATTTCACATGACACCGGGCACTTCAGAGTAGTCTGCAGTGCAGCGGTGGTATGTGTAGGCACATAAAGTGTTCGTATTCTTTCATTTAACGATGTTTCAACACAGTGCGAGATATTAGCTTCCAGTAGTGTGGGAGCACTTAGATTACAGTACTGTTACCTCATTATACTTACTATTATGAGTGCTACCATTTATTCACAGTAGTAAACATTGTGCTAAATAGTAAGTGTATACAGGATCTAGGCGTTAGCAAATAATACCACAATTATGAGTACTGAACAATCTTGAGAGATTGTGTTTGTTAGTGAAAAAGCATTTGCTGGAGCATTGTGTGAAGCCACAGAAATAGGCAATGCTCAGTTGTCAGCAACCTTTCCTTCTCAATTTTTTTTCCCCCCAGATCAAATTCTGAAAGAAATTAAATGGCTGAGATTAAATGTGATTCATTAGCGAGCAAAACTGCAGAACCTAGGGCAGTCAGCCATTCTGTCTTTGACCTCTTCTGAGACTGTTAGCACGGGTGATAGATAGTGGGATGATGGGTTTTGAAGTGTAGATTTCTGCTAAATCAATGGACAAGATATGTCAAATTTCTAGTAATTTTCAAGAGCGTCTGCCAGCCCCCCACAAGTAGGTACTCTTTCATTCACTATTGCACTATAGCAGGGCCACATAAATTAACACCAGAGAAAATTACATTGTGTGAGTTTTTATAGTTTAATGCATCCAACTTTCCGTTTTAGAAAGCAAAGAACATAAACAACGGTTTTGCTTCTATGTCTGGGTAACGTACGACAGCTCCATAATCAATAATAGAAAATGTTACTGAAAGACCCAATAGACCTCAAAGAGATAATGTGAATCGGCCATTAACAGTAAGTCATTATAGAACTTATTAAGTGAAGCCTTGGGGCTGTCATAGAGCCTAAAGGTTGACATAAATTTTTCATACACGTTGAACTTTGCTAAATGTGCTTGCATTTGATTAATGATGACTTTCTTCAGTACGCTAATAAGAAGAAGGAAAATATGAGCTCGGGCTGCAGCAGGGAGAGTAGTCCCCTGGAAGGAAGGCCATCTTTGGCAGCGGGGGAACAATGGGGCTTTCTAAAGACGCCCTGCCAAGTACGAGGGAGTTTATTACTCCCTGAAAAATTGCTCCTTACCACCCAGAGATAGGGCACCGAGCACAGCATGCGAACACGGACAGCCAGTTTTGTGGTTGTGGAAGTGAAAGCATCGTAGCTCCAAAACAACGACAAAAAAAAAAATCCACCTCCCTGGCCGCCTTAAGACCTCCATATATCACAAAGAACGATACAGAAGCGCTTCATATTTATAAAGCAGCTCTGTGAGAGGAGGGGTCTGTCTGCAGGGCCTGCTGGTGATAGAGCTGGAGGAAATTTGCCTTGGCAGCCAAAGCAGTGAGTCATGGCCTCATGGAATGATTTAGGTTGGAAAAGAAGACAACAACAGCAAAATAAACCCTTCACTTGCAGAAAGGCCCAGAGAACAGCATATGGATTTGGTCAAATAAAATAAACATGTTTTTCACTTGTTTAAAGAAAAGAAGAAAAAAAAAAAGCAAGCAATCAGTAACCTCCGTCCAAAGCAGCCACAAAAGTCTATGTCTCTTTCACTAACCACCAAAAATGCTAGGCATGTCTTAAAATTCAGGGGATAGCTTTTAAAAAACTACAGACTAATTTTTTTTTCTCTTTCTAGTTTTTAAACCTTTTAAAGGTCAAACTATTAAGCTATGATTTTGATTTATTTTAAAAGAGCACCCCTGCAACCAAGAGTCTAACAAACAGCCCTAGCAAAGACGACTCAGGAGAAATCTTCTCCTAGACTTAGGTAGATAAGTAAATATAAAAGGAAAAAGAAATGCAGAAAATGAGAGATGTGTCTATTCCTTCTCCCCTCCTGGCAGCATGGGGTAGAAGGTGATGTTTTATTCCTCATCACTACCAGCTATGAATTTGCCACTCCAAAGCAGATTCTCCCCCAGCCATGGAGTGCTTTGCCCACCAGCCTGGTTGGTGTTTTGGCTGTTGCTGTTCTTCATGCAGTTATAAGCTATTGCAAATGGACTAAGCAAGTTCTAAAATGAAAAGAAAAAAATATCAGATTTTGTGTTTGGCAGTTAGAGAACTCACAAGGCCTTTGATAATCTCAAGTTCAATCCCCTGCCCCAGTTAGTATTTAATTATTTACGGAACACAAATTGGCTTCAACAGAGAGCCTGAAAGACTCTTGAAAAGGACACTTCTCTGACCTGGAAAGAGGTCTTAGGATCACACACAGTACAAGCAAGTCTCCCCCTCTTTGGGCATCTGTGTTCTCTTTCTTTCCATGGAGAAACCTGAAATGCTCCGTGTGCTGTGCAGACACCCCCGCGTGGGTAAGCACTTGCCCCTGGCGTGTGCGACCCACCACCTCAGTCCAGGAGACAGGAGGTCGCGGACATCGGCAAAGTCCATTGTGCATATGCACACATGAAGTTACATGAAGGTAGTAGTTTCGGCACTTCCTCCGCTGGGAGAAGGCAGAAGATCAAATTTTGGAAGCAGGCTTGGCAGTTACTAAGGGAGGGAGTGACAAATACAGAGCTAAAGCTGGTGAGCAGGCAAGGCCCAGGACTTTTTGTGCAGAGCTACGAGAAGCATGTTTTTCAAGTGACTACAAATCTAAAAATCTCAACTGAGAAGCGCTCAGAGTTGGTTAAAATTGTTCTTCTTGTGGCTTGGATATTCATAGCCAGCCCAGCTCGGTCAGTCAAGGATTTGAAACAGCCTTCCTTAACAAATGCTGAGATTAGTGATACTAAATAATAGAAAACTTGTTCACTAGCACGCCTGGGCATGGAACTGGGTCACACTGGTCGATCCCCAGTCGCAGCCCAAATTAGTGAAAACAATAGCAAGGACCTGCATCTAACTAATTCTGACAAGCTCACTCATTCCCTTACAAGCCATTCTTTTTTAGTGCCCCCCTTTTTTTTTTTTTTTTTTTATTAAACAGAATGTGATTCTGGTGCTGATTGTTCAGCTTTGGTTACAGTAGCTCCGTATTTCAATCAGTCACCAAAGTGGAAACCTGCACAGGGTTCACCAAGATTTTTGTTTCCCGAGTCTTTCAGTAAAAGCACGTAATTCTGAGGATGCTGCTGGATGGGGAAGTCATAAAAGAATTCCAGGCTTTTGGGTCCCAGAAAGCTAAGGTTGTCTCTTTGTGAGCCCGATTTAAATTCCCATTCTTCGCTTTTCCTGTATGCTTATCAGCACCAACATGGTAAAATTCAGCATTTTATTTTGTCGGTCAGTCAACAATATGGAGTCAAGAAAACACGCAAGTTATTTAAAAGCTTTTCTCACATGTGGTCCTATCAGTTTCTGAGGCATGATCACATAAATATTGGTGGCAAGCTTGCAAGCTTGTACCCCTTTGACACGGTATCAAAAACTGCTTGACATAATGGCAAGAACATGACAGAGGCAACCTGAAAAATCCCAAACAAACCCTCCCCTTCCATATCAGTGTAAGTTTTGAGAGCTCCCTTAGCAACCGGCACTGAACTTGCATACCTAATTGCTTCTTGCCAGTGATGAGAGGAATCGCGTACAAAAGCACTATGGATATAGGCGAGACAGGAGGCACCTCAACCTTGCTCAGATGGAAGTTCTTCTGGTGATCAGCAGCTATAGACAAGGAGCTGCGTATTTTTGCCAACAGGAGCACATACACGCGCTCACCTTACAAAACAAACATCACTCCTGGCTAATGTCACGCTGTCGGTTACTGAGGGTATTTGGAGGGGTTTTGTGGTGTCCCCCCCTCCAAATGATGTCTCAGGCAGGACTTACAGGAGGCCAAAAACATCATCTGCGCTTGCTACGGTCCTTTACCTTACCTGGCTCAGGCGTGGCGATCCTCCTTCTAATTAGGGTTTGTCTTCAAACCCGCTGAAGTTGTAATTAATCTTTCGGTTGCCTTCCACGGCTGTGAGGCTCAGTCCTGCCCTGAGCTGGGTCGGGCAGCGCGAGAGACTACGCTAGAGTAACTCGTGCGAGGAAATCCCTTCCCAGGGCGCCGAGATCCTCGGAAGCACTCCAACCCCAGCCCCACGGTCTTCGCTGATTTGTGTCGGGGACCAACCCAGCGCTGCTGCCCTGGGCCGGTTCTTACCCTCTCACATTATAAAGCCCGAGACTCCCGCGACCACCGCTGTGAAGTTTAACACAAATAAATGTCCTGTTGTTGTGCCAAAACACGCTGTTCGCTGGGGGTGCTGCAGATGAGACGTAATGAGTATAATTCCCAGCATTTCAGAGGTAGCGTTGGCTGAGATTAGCAAGACTAACTTAATAAAGCACTACGATAATTGCATATTCACTGGGAACGGGAAAAATAATCAAATGAAAAAGGACAAAACCAGCAGGGAAAGAAAATTTATTTCCAAGCATCTACGAGAGTGCTACAAACAATAGAGACTAAAACTCAAAGCATTTAAAACTATTAAAAAATGTAGTTGACAATGTCCTTCTTAAAAATTAAACATAAAAATGTAGAAAATGCAGTTATTAATTCTAAAACTTGCTCAATAGTGAAATAAACCCAGATAGCATCAATGAGGATGGGAGTCCTACAGATGACTTTCTTTTACTTTATTTCCATTTGTTAATTTGTAAATTGATACTCATTTCATTTTTTAATGTTTATTTAAATTTATAATGGAGAAATGTGCAAATCTAGCAAAATATTCTTTGGATTATAAACAGAGAAAAATCAACAACCAAAGAAATTTGAACCAAGTTAATAATAAACTATAGAATTATATAGAATGCATACAGCTATAATAAAGTGAAATATTACAATAAACAGTGTAGAGCAAATCTGCTGATTGAGCAAACTCTGCCTTAGAAAACATAGGGATATAATGGGACAAGTGAATATGTTATGAATATAGAGCTGAAACATCATTCATAATTTTAACGAGTTAAATTTTAATCTAACTACATATATGGGGGTCTTCAGAAAAGCAATACACCAACAAATCAGATTTCCTCTCAGATCAAGCAGTTTGGTACCTGACTGCAAATGAAGGACAGGGTCTGTAAAAGGAACGGTAGAAAAATGTATATCATTTCTATTTATTGCCTCTTCCCATATTGCAGCTGCTGATCTCTGACCCTAAACAGCAAACTATATTAAATTTAGCAGAAGTACAGCTGTACACTGATGCTGAAAATGTTGATGCACGGAACATATTCCAATCCCTTGCTCATTCTGAACTAATATAAAAAAAGTTATAGATCATTTTTCGATTAAAAACATACATTACAAAGAACAACTCCGAAAGCACTCTGTATTTCTGTCATCACAAATTAAAATGTCTTCCTATCAGTAGACGATGCTATTCTACTGCGGTAAACGGGGCAGGGGGGGAAATCAAAAGGAAAAAAAAAAAAAGTAAGTGCCAGAATCTTAATTACTACTCAGGTAAGGTAATTGTCAGGTAGAACAGTCTTTAGGGAACTTACAGCTAAACTGGGTCAGATTTAAGTCTCTAGAACCCGCAGAAGCTTAGCACAGATACGGAAATTCGCAAGCCTGGAGTAAATTGTAAGTACAGAGTACTCCTGTCCACTTAAAAAGTCAGTTCTGAAACCTCTGGAATTTCTAAGATATAAGATAAATGCATATTACATGGGAAATATTGAAAAGTATTACACCTAATTTAATCCAGAAAACACAGTAGTATTATATGAAGATTATTACCGTGTTCTGGGAGCAGCCACAAGCTGTAGATAGAGAGGGTACAAAATGTTCACCAGACATTACATTTTTTTAATCTAAAAAACATTTGTAAAATGTACTTGATTTTTAAATAATCACTTAACAAGGCAACAAACCAACTACAAACACATAATAAATAAGGCTATTAAAAGGTCACAATTGTAGTAAATTAGTCAGAACTATAAATGGGACATTAGAAACACTATGTTTTTCCTTATATGCTTAATAACCAGAACAAGAATTAAAAAAGAATCAGTTTATTTCAAAGTCTGCTTCTTATATTGAAGCACATATTAAAGCAACAGTACAATGTTCATAAAATATAAGTGTGATGCTGTAACATTTCTTACATGTCAGAATACTGATATTTGTATGTATACTAAAATAAGAATTTTAAAATTGTACAAATAGATACATTAAAAATGACATAGAAATAGGGCGCCTCCCACTGCAACAAGACAGAGTTTTTATATCTGGCACGTATTAGTTCAAGATGAAAGTATAAGCAAAAAGATTTACAAGAATCAGCAGTAACAAGTTTGATGCTCAAGAGACATAATAATTGTACATTGTACTGTACATACATCATATGGGTTTAAGCTGGCTGAATATTATATAGTTCAAGTTTAAAAATGCACTACCATATAGAGTGTCCATAGTTTAAGGCGAAATTACAGCTCAGAACTGTTATCTTTTCTAATTTGTGGAAGCTTATTTGACATAAAAGATTTAGATGTTCATAATACACAAAAGATTTCCCTTATCTGTAGGTTCGCTTTTAGCATTTTCCTTCATTTAAATATTTTGTATTTCTTAAATGGGTTTTCTCCTCTAGTGAAGTTGGCAGCCAACTTCTATATTTGCCTTTTGTAGGAAAAGGTACTTCACAGTATTTACCACTTTTATGTCCTTTTTTTATCAAAGGAATCCTCTCTGTCAAACTTAAATGTTTAAATGAGATTTTTCTTGATTTTTAAAAAAATACCTGCTTACATTTCTTCTGGATTCTTCAGAACACGGGACACAGTTCTTAAGGCCAAATCTTAAACTCTATTGTTAAGAATCGTCATCGAAAGTGTCTTTGGAGCCATACAAGTCTGCAAGTTTCTTAAATCGAGGTCCCCAATTTTGTAGATAGTCGTAGTCCAAATCAGAATCTGTTGTCGCGGACTCTAAGGAGCTAAGTGAACCAGCCACTGAGCCTCTCCCTTCATAGCCATAGATCTGAATAGAGTCATAAGGAGGAGCAGTCGGATCGTTATCAGCCTCCTGTATTCTTGTGTTGATGAAATCATCAACATCAACGCTATTAGGAGCCGGCCGAAGCCCTGGTCTTGGCATGTACTGATACTCAGGTTTTATGTCTTTACGAGGAATAAATCCATTGATGCCATCGGGGTTCTGCAAAGTAGCTATGTCAAAAGCTTCAGTGTCTTCCTCTCCTCCACCTTCATCATCATAAGTAATAATGTTCTCTCGGACATCTTCTTCCTCAAAAACGATCAGAGGTTCTTTTTTCTGCCTTTTCAGTGTTACAAACAACACTACAATGACTAGAGGAAAAAAAAAAGGCAAGTTAGACCGCACTCTGTAGCTGCTTTATAAATAGATTATTGCATTCACTGAAACCTCAGCTTTTGTGCTGCAGTTCATCATGTATTGTTACTAACATCTGCATTTTAGCATACCTAGCGAGGTAAAAGCATTGATGTTTGTACACGGAATTGAACATACTGATTTGGGGTTTTCTCTTTGGGCTGAATGCCACTGCTCTTCCCAATTGCTCGTTACTGCAAGACTAATTCATTTGTGGGCCCCCAGTGCTGCAGGAAGGCTGCAGCATTGCCTTTGAGCAGCCCAATCACATGTATATCTGCAACAAACCAAAGATGAATCTTTACTCTCTCCTGTATGCCCAAAGCTGAACACTAATTCTGCATTTCATTCCCACGAAAATGGAATTTTTCTTAAGCAACACCTCAAAACACATGCCTCTGTTGTCATCTTCCTTCTCACTTCAAGTTTCTATAAAATAACTTTACGTAAGAAAAGAAAGACTATAAATCACTGTGGGCAAATTAAAACATTTTATATAAATATTTTCAAATCATCAGGAAATGCTTTACAGCAGTGTCTTAAAAGCAGGTCTTCCGAGCCATTCGTTTGCCTTCACTACAAGAGGAGTTAGAGGGAAATAGCTGGCAGGAACTGTTAATCCTGGCTGACCTCAATAAGGAACCTGTCAGCCAGGGAAGATCACAAAACTTAAAACTGTATGTCATGACCTCCTTTAAACAGTGTCCCCGATTAACTGCTACTAGGCCACAAAAGGACATTCTCTGAGCACATCTAGACAAATTCATTGGTGTTTGCTATTCCAGTTATCATATATTGCATTTCAGCCAGGCAAATTAGTACCGCCCGTAAAAATAAAAGCAAAGAAATTAAGACTCATTTATCCACCTTGGAGCTGAAGGCAAGGTTAATTTTTTAACACAAACAAGTGAAGAGTAATAAGCAAAGAGCTTTTTTACCTAACAAAATCACAATGCAAGCGAGAATGGCAATTAAAGCTCCAGTGCTTAATCCAGCATTGAGGATGTAGGCTTCGGCGTTGCAGGAGAGCAAGGAGCCGTTGCTGTCGCAGCCGCAGACCCGAATGGTGAGGGTGTTGGTGCTGCTCATAGGGGGGAGTCCACCATCACTTATTACAATAGGAAGAAGGTATAAATCTTGCTTCTGGCGACTAAATCCTTCACGTCTAACAAGAACACTTGCTGTGTTATCTGTTTAAAGAAGGGAGGTAGTCATCATTATTTTTTCCACAAAGTCATCCTGTTAGTAAATATTGAAAAAATATATCTTGCTACAATGGCTCTGAATTTGCAGATGCTTTAGCATTATTTGCCCAGTAAACCAGTACAACATATCGCCTTACTAATGACCCAAGAGCAATTACAGTATTGTGTTTCATTCATACAGTACCACACTCAATTTTAATTATTTTAGGGTGATGAGGGTAACACAAGGAACACAAAAAATCTCTGTTAGTATCTCCTCTTAGCACCCCACTGTCTTTCTGGGAAGCTCACAATACTTCATCAACTACCAGAATGACTGGGCCTTGGCATTGCTGTTTGAGCTGGTTCTAGTCCCTTTCCAGAATTAAAGCCTTTAAGTGGAGGGGTAAAAACCAAATCTGCCTGATTTATTGTTCTTGGTGTCAGACCTAGAGGATGGAAGGCAGAAATCTGTACCAAAATGGCCTGTGTTAATGAGACTCCCACCAAAACAAAAAGCCAACATAGAATCATAGAATCGTTTTGGTTGGAAGAGACCTTTAAGATCATGGAGTCCAACCATTAAACTAACACTGCCAAGTCCACCACTAAACCACGTCCCTAAGCACCACACCTACCCATCTTTTAAATCCCTCCAGGGATGACAACTCTACCACTTCCCTGGGCAGCCCGTTCCAATGTTTGATAACCCTTTCCGTGAAGAAATTTTTCCTAATATCCAATCTAAACCTCCCCTGGTGTGACTTGAGGCTGTTTCCTCTTGTCCTATTGCTTGTTACTTGGGAGAAGAGTTCAACTCCCACCTCTCTACAACCTCCTTTCAGGGAACTGTAAAGGGCAATAAGGTCTCCCCTCAGCCTCCTTTTCTCCAGGCTGAACAACCCCAGTTCCCTCATAAATTTGCTGTGTATTAACAGATTTGAGCCTCAGTGCTGACCTGTTTCAGTAGGACACACTAAAGTGCGCAGTATTTTATCAGAACCTTTATCACACCCAAACCCCCAAAGTCAGAATTCAGAAAGCTTGACCGTACATGCACTGTATGTCTGGGCATGTTTTGAATTGCGTGGCTATGAGGAGGAGTTAAAATCACTGCTCTAACACTATTTCCAGTTGTTGTCATGCCCGCTGCCATGGGCCTCCTGGTGCAGGAGGTGGAACCCAAGCTGCCATGTCAGCACAGAAGGTCATTTTGGATAGTCCTTCACGCTTCCTGAGGCAAAGGCATTTGAAAGGGAAGCGTGTGACATGAAAGGCTGGGATGAGACGGCCAGCGCTTCCCACTCCCAGCCACGACGGACAAAGATAAGGAAACACCAACAGCGTTTCTTTACTGTGCTCCTTGTTTCTCAGTTCGCAGACTGAACCAAAGTTTATAAAATTGTAAACATCCTGAAGTAAAGAAAATGAAACAATGATATCCGTGGTTTTCAGACCTTCAGAAACTAATTTAGGATGAGGATTTACTTCACACAGCCTTTTCTGCTTTGCCATGTTCTTTATTTTTCACTTTTTAATGGAAAGGAAAAAAAATAATAAAAGACTGGTTCTTTTATCTACTAAGGGAGGGCTATTCACCTCCAACAGTACCCATTTTACTATTGCCTCGGGGTACCGCAAGAAGATTAATCATCCTCCTGTTGAAGAGTCAGCATAAATTCCAGCATTTAATAATGCAAATCATAAAACCTCTCTTAATGATCTAACCACTGCTATTTCCATGAAAGTTTGTGAATAAATTATACCAAAAGAGAAGTATTCTTGCCTTACATTAACCACTCTTACAGGCAGTACCCCTGATGTCGGATGAGGTCTGAAACCGTCCCCAAATTTGGTGGACGCCGGTCAATTTATGGGGTGAGAAGTATGTTTGCACTAGGGCTCTGCTTATCTGACTCTCACACTAGGGATGTCTGCAGATCACACCAGAAAGGAATTTTTTTTAGGACTGTCCTAGATAGGATCTCTTTGTCACACACCAAATTAATTCATCTCCCCACATCTACACCTCTCCTGCCAGGCCCACCACACCAGATGCCCAGTGTGGTCACCTCGGCATGACAGAACTGTAGTCTTTCTGATACTGAAGTCTCACAAAAATAACATCTGGATAGAAAACAGCTTGCTAACTTCTCCTTTACACGGTGGTCGTATTTGCTAAGGACAGAGAAGCTGATAATGATCTGATTATTTATTGCTTGTGGTTTTTGGAGGTGCCCTTTGTCTCTTTTCAGAGTCTTTCTAACCTCCTAAATGTTTACATGCCACATTTGCCCAGCTAGGCTTTGCAGCACAATTTTTTAAAGGACCTTAGTGACATCAGTGTCTGTGTGATAGGAATCTTATGTTAGGACTTTAAATTAATGGGCTCGTAACAATTTGGTATAAATAGAA
The DNA here is from genome assembly GCA_017639485.1 of Pluvialis apricaria. Taxonomy (NCBI): domain Eukaryota; kingdom Metazoa; phylum Chordata; class Aves; order Charadriiformes; family Charadriidae; genus Pluvialis; species Pluvialis apricaria. The sequence goes on along the minus strand of CM030018.1, from coordinate 2,807,844 downwards.
ATGTAACATCTAATATCTATTAACCTACCAACTGATACTTGAACTAATATATATTGATATAGAATAAAACTATTCCACAGGGTTCTCTAAAATGCATTTAATAATTCATTTCCTCAATATGAGAACAAAGATCTGCTCTATTAAATGAAAGATCACAATAGGACAGATTATTCTTGTGGCAAAAAAATATGAACATTAATAGTGGGCTGAGCTACAACTGCCTAGAGGCTGCAAAGGCAACACGGAAGGAAACACAGGCAATATCATACATTACTATATTTAGTCTGTTGGCTACGCATTTTTAATTATATAATATCATGTTGTATTTTTCTTGGGTTTTGGCAGCTTAAATAGTATACCTAACTAGAAATAAGAAAAAGACGGCAAATTATTCAGTTATTATACAGACTGGCCAATTCCACTGCAGTTGATTACATTACACTAAGGCTGAATTTGATCCAACAGTTGATTTATCTGGTGTAACTTGAAGTGATTTCTAGTTTAATATATATTTTTTTAAAAGAAAAATCCAATCAACGTGCCTGGCTAAAGTTTAAAAAGGACTACCATATATCAACCCTAAAAGATCATTTTTTAAACTTTTTTTCTGTTTATGTTCACTTCTCACATTTAGAAGAAACATAATATCCATAAGAGGAAAAAACCCTCTTTTACCTAGATAAAAGATAGCATATAATCCTAGCTAATATTCTCATCCTTGCTTTTTCATTATTTTCAAGTCCCAGGAGTACAACTATAATCCAGGTATAATGGCATTTTTTAAGCCAAGAAACAGAAGTTAAATGTCAATACCAGCTTAAAACTATCACTTAACACATATGGGAGCTACTTGACTGACAGTCTTAACGAACACAATGAGGGTTAACACAGGACAGAAGGAAGAAAATAGCCATCTCAACACCATCCAGAAAAATACGCACGCTCTCATTTTTCCAGCTATTATTGTCCGGGATATCCAATATCCAAAAGCGTTGTAAGTGGAGATTACCTATGCGCTCCATGAAATCTTCACAATTACTTTACGGTGATCTTTAGAGTGATCTTCCTGACCTTTGATGTTTGTCTTTTTCTCTGGTGATCTTATTGATGGTTTTCCAATTTTTCCTCTACCTACAGGCAAATTCAGCTTAGATTTTGGGGGTTTGGTAATATTGTGTAAGGAGGCTTCTAGAATAAAGAATATGACTGCAGCGTGTGGGAGGTCTCCCTGCCCATAGCAGGGGGGTTGGCACTAGATGATCTTTGAGGTCCCTTCCAACTCAAACCGTTCTATGATTCTATGAGTCTATCTCAGAATGTGAGTGCCGATTCAGCAAGAAACCTAAACAATTTGAGGGGTCCAGTTGTCTAAAATCGTTACCAGGCAGTGGCAATTGCTGTGGATAACCCGTGGCAACATCCCGTAACTTTATTGTCCACAGGTTTCAAAATGCCTTGATCAAAGGCATTAAAAGGTCTGAAATTGAGAGCCAGTGGACATGTTTCTATTTAAAAAGTGTTTTTTAGTGACTCACAAATTTAATTTCAGCCTTTGTAAAGCCCTAATTTGTGTATCTGAGAACATTGCTCCACCTGGCCTTTGCCATTGCGGTGTAATTCGCCCTTGCGCAGCATGGCGAAGCGAGGCGGTCACAACCCTTCCAGCAACGCTGGGTATGTGCCAGGCCTCCACACGAGGTGAGTGAGCCCAAGGAAAGGGCATTTCAGTGTAGGATTAAAAACAAGAAATCCATTTGCTAAAAATCCGTCTCTCTGCTGTGAAGTGTCATGAGCCTCTACTGCTCTTTTGAAGCTCTGACTTCAGTGGGAGTAAAATTGAGCAGAGCCTGGGCAAACAGTGCTGTTTATTTACGTGGTATAATGTAAGTAAACAGCGCAAAAGTAATTCAGTGTTTTATCACAGCGTGTGATAAGCCATTATCTCATGTTTTCTATGGAAGATAGTCTCAGCTGAAAAACTTGGTAACACAGTAGGCTATTAATAGGATGTAGAATGTGATTACGTTTTTTGGATTACTGCAATATGTGATTACTTTTAGGAGTTGGTAGAAAGAAACTCTATTAAATGATAATTATAGGACTGTATTCACTTTAAAGTTCTGTAATAGACCCAAACATTGCAGTTTTCATTAACTGTTCTCCACAGTTAATAAAGCCATTTTTCTTTAAAACTAGCAATTCCCTTTGAAAGCCGTGACACGGTATATAGACTACTCAGATTTACAACTGAAAAAGAAATTTTAAATGATCGTGTAAATTATTTGACTAACGAACAGTAACACACTGAGAAATTTTTTTATGTGGAAGTACATAGAATTTTAACTTTTTTACTTCGCTCTCTACTATAACTTATTTAAAAAACCAAACACATAAATAGTTAAATTAACAACATCAGTGCGCTGAGGATTGTACAAATAGGAGGGAAAGACAGGATGGAAATGGATGGATTTCATTACACTATTCATCTCCTAAACACGAATTATACAGGACAACTCAACCCTTAAATACCGTCTTGTTGAAATAACCTTTTGTAGTATTGTCAGGTACAGTCACTACATTCAACTGACATCATCATTTCCATTACAAAACGTTTTTATCTGGGTGTATTTGTCACTAAAAAAAAGCATGAATTTGCTGCATATAGAAATGAAGGATTAATGGAATTGGCTGGAGTCAGGAACCATAATACCCCTTGCCTGCAGCTGTATCAGAGGCAGCTCAACTTTGACCTATGCTTCCTCTGTTAGATTATAAAATCTAATCCATTTTCAGTTTGATGTGGTGACCATAAAATATCTTTTAAAAAGAAACTCGGTCCCAGGGTCTTAAGCAAAGAGTACATTTTTATTTACTTCTCTCTAAAAATACATTCATCAATTTTTCAAAAATTGTGTTTTACTACTTTAAAGAGAATAAATATATGCCCCCTCCACTGGATCCTTTATGAATTGCTTATGTATGTGTAAGTGTCAAGCACTAAGCAACAGTATTACTTTGATACTTCAAGAATAACCAAAATTTTGGTTGGGAACTCTGATGATAATTACCCTCACTTCAGATGTGATACAGATATAAAGCATACTACAACATAACACTTGAGAGAAAGTTGTTACTGAGATCATGTGTCTGGATTACGTTGCCTTTTGTACTTCTGGCAATCTGGAAGAAGTCCTTTGGATTCATTATTTAAACCAGTTCAACAGAGTTCTACATTTCAGAAAACAGTCAAGTTTTCCTTCAAACATTAAAGCTTGCTAATTAAAACAAATTTCTCAGAAGTTGAAGCAGTTTTTGCCCTGTACAGGAAAATAACAAATGAATGAGAATATCATATTGATTATCATTAAATAAACAGAATAAATATTTATAATGGCTGAGAATAAATATTTATAATGGCTGAGAATAAATATTTATAATGTCTGAATCTGTCTTTTTTCTGCTTACCCCCTCTGGCTTCCTCAAACTCTGGCAAGTTAGGTTCACTGATGCTATTATGTTAGATGATCAAATAAGATTTGATGTACACCTATGCCTGGGGTTTTATTTTGCCTACAAATTTCTTACATCTTAACATCAATCTGAATGCAAGGCTAAACTACATTTCATGAAGAGAAAATTGGCAATGGGATCGGGATACCCATATCCTGAGATTTGCTCAATTCAGGCATGTTTCACAACGGAAATCCATGTAGGTATTTCCTACAAAGGGTTAGCGTGGCAGTGATTTTATCCCATTAGGAATCTAGTCTATGTCTCTTGTGATCCATAATTTAAAAAACTAGCAAGCACAGAAAGGTGAACAAATACAAGCAACCTAACAATTTTCCTGCCTCAGCTAATTTTAGCTTAGCAAGTGAGTTTTCTCTAAATCAAGGAGATCTGCCAATTACATTTAGTGAAAGATTTTGTCAATGTTTTTTACCCTCTTCCTGGGAGACAAAATGGCAGTGGATTTTTCATGTAGGGTAGTATTATGTGATTTAAAATGAAAGTGCGTTAACAAACGTTACATTATTCCAAGAACATCCCTGTATTTCAGCTGTATTTTTCCTGCTTTCCTCCCCTAAATCTCTGGAAAACAGACACTCTGTCAAAGTTAATGAAAATGCTGTTGCATAACATTATGTTGCCCATTAATTTTCCTTTGTCATTTCTTTGGACACTACTATAGAGCGAATCTTCACACAAACCTCTGTTGTCTCTGAGTGTAAAATTTGGATTATGAATAATTTCAGGTGGTAAACTGAAGATAAATCTTGGTCCATTGGCCGAGTCATCCTTGTCATCAGCACTAATTGTAATAAATTGCTGTAAGAGAAAAGTACTCTGTAAACAAACAGTTCCTTCTCTGGTTACATCACATATAGAGAGCATTCTGAGAAATCCCTTGAATACAAAGAATTTTGATATAGCAGAACCCCCTCAGGTACCTCAACAAAGTTATGTGATTATAAACACAGTGCAGACTCAAAACTAGAACAGGCAATCTTTATTTGCTATTAAATTTAACCAACACAGAATTATAGATGGAAAAGTGTACACCTATATATACATTCCGGTATACAAGTATGTGCTAATGATAGCTTAGTAGACTAAACAAAATTATGCAGAAAATTCAGCAGCTCATTCAGCACAATGTCCTAACTCCAAAAGTGCAGATAATGCGTAGAGCATTATTTCTATATGATACTAACCCCTCTTCCTCACAGATAGTTCAGGGGTAAATCTGTAGGCTAAACCCTCCAAGCATGGCACTGTGATTCTTCCTGTGAGATGCTCGCTATTTCTCTAATATCCAAAACAGGCTCCCAACTGGGAAAGCTGCTCCCACACAGCTTCGTGGCCTGCGTGATGGTGGATACCCACAGTCAACACTGCTCTCGTTCAATGCACAGAGCACTGTCATCTATAACCGTTGACAGCAATTCAAAATAAAAAATCCCAGGAAAGTGCCTTTCTGTGTGCTCTAGGCATTTTGGTCAAAATTTCAAAACCAACATTTGTTTACTACAACTCATTTGAGCTGCCAACACAAAACTGGGCTAACACCCTGAAGAAGGGGAAACCTGCGCAGTGAAGGTGGTGGGTGCAGTCATACCTGATTGCTTCGAGCATTCTCACAGACAAACGCTTCATAGGCTGCTGCAAATTTTGGAGCGTTGTCATTGACATCAACGACCTTAATTGCAACTGGAACTTTGGCTTCCTGGTGTTGTTTGTCTATGGGAGTAAGAAAAACCAAAATGAACCAGAAGCAGGAAAGCCTCTCAAAATAAACAAGATCCCAGCTGTATCCAGGTAAAAATTAAGTAGGCTAAAGTATTTCTATTAAAATTTACTGCAGCTTATCAAACTGGGACAATTAGAAGACTACAGAATTTATACCATGGACTATAAAATATCTCAGTGAAATACTTACGGACTTCAACTGCAAAGACAGAGATATTATGCCAAGCAATTTCTTCCCTATCCAAAGCTTTCATTGTCTTGATATTGCCATCTTCTGCATTAATAATAAAATATCTTTCAAGGTCAGTGTGACGATCAATTGAATATCTAAAGAAGATTGAAAGTCAGTAATAAGATAAAAGAAGGATTTAGTAGTTTCATGCATCCAAATTTGTTCTATATTGTTATTATTTTTAAATAAATGTAAGTAGTACGCTTATTGTTACCCTTAACATCATTGTCAAAGAGATAATACGCGGTTCTTTTAAAAAGGAGATTCACCTGGTTGTTTTCTACTTTTGGAAAAAATATTACCTCAGAATGTTTGTAGTAAGTGAAAACTGTTGTTCTTTGAAGTCTCTATATTAAAGACCCAAAATATTCTTTATTTTCTTCTCTTATAAAACATGATAAAAATATCTACTGAGATATTTATGCTTTCTTCTGTTTCATGTTAATTGTGAAGATCTTTTAAGTCTTCTGGTCTTTGGATTACTCAGAATGTTAATTGATCATACCAGATTATTATCCATTATCTACACATTTTTACAGCTTTATACAGTTCTGATTGTCCTATCTTTACCTTGCAACTCTTTGAAATGTTAACTTTACCCACAAAAGTTTCATAATTTAATTTACACCAAAAACATGACAAACAAAAATAAACAAATAGAAGACTACCCAACGTAACTGCAGAAAGTAGGTGTGTGCATGTGTGTGTCGTTAGCAATTAATACTTAACAATTACCCAACATAATCTTGAATCTATTGCGCAGACTTCTATCTTCTGAGAAAAAACATTCTGTGATAACAGTGTAGGATATTTCACAGAAAATGTAATTTAGAATAGAGTCTAACACAGATGTCCTTAAGTATATTTTAGGTAGACACAGCTATGGTTTGCTTTCTTGGTGATACAGGCTTTGAGAAAATAGTAGTTTATGAGACTATTTATGAAACTATGAAACACAAAAACAACGCTGTATAGTTAAAGCTATTAATGTTCTGGGTGAATTTAGAATATTACTATGCTAGATCTATCACACTATCTTAATAACTTGCATAACAATTCTAAAAGCTAATGCTTAGGAAGAAAGAGCCTGCTCTAAGGAAGCATACCTTATAGCACTGTTTGCAGCATCAGGGTCTTTGGCATGTACTTTTCCAACCACAGTACCAGATGCTGCATTTTCTTGTACTTCAAAAATATAACTTGGCTTCAAAAATACAGGTGGCTCATCAGCATCTTCCACTGATATCTTCACCGTCACTGTGTCCTTGAATGGCCCATTGCTGATGAACTTCGGATCAATATGTACATTGGCTGCCTCGACCTTCAGACTGTAGGACTTTTTGGTTTCAAAATCTAAGAGCTGCGAGAAACAAGAAGACAATGCATTCCACCGTTAGGAAAACTGGAGTGTCAAAGCAGTAAGCAGTCCCTTAGTATTCAATGACATAAAACAAATGTGAGCATCTCTCAACAAGCTTGGACTGAAATGTGTGTATTTAAAAACATAAAGACTCAAATGGAAGGAGCTACATTCTATGTATGGAGCAGCATAAGAAGGTACTCAAAATATCATGACAGAGTCTTTGTCTTGCTCTTTGCTAGCTGTATCACTCAGAAAACCATCTCTACTGGGAAAATTAACCTTTTCTCTTCATGCAGCCTTCCAGGTAGCACAAAAGAGCGATAGATAGGAAAAGGGTTCCACAAAATACCAGACTTGGTCTATCCCAAGCTGGCAGGCATACCTTGAGAGGTATGGATGTGGCCTGAATTGCTACTGTGGGCACCATGAGATAGGACAAAGAGAAGTTAAATTATTTAAGTAGCAGGGGAAATATGAAGATAATGTGCAGTGCTTTCATTTCTGCAGTTCTCTACATCCATAGATCTCATAGCACTTTACAAAAGGGAGGTGAAATAACGCCTCACAAGGTAAGTCCTTTTGGGAGCCTGATCAAAGTCACAGCATATCTGCATTGTCATTGACATGAAAAGGCTGCGGTGTTGCGGTATTGGTAGCCTCACCATGACCCTGCCTCTAAATATCCCAGAAGCCGGTGCCAACCACAATTCACAAAGTATGGTGACACCATAGACTGAGCGGTGTGACAGTTCACCCACGTTTTAAAATACACAAAAATACACTCCCACCTCTAGGACAGATAGAGTAATTGAACCACAGCATAGCTTCGACCAGAGGAGACCTCTGGGTCTCTTCCCGAGAGACTGCCCCGATGTGCAGGGCAGGGCTAACTTTGAAGTTAAGTTGCCTGGGCCTTTCACTGTAAGTTTTGATTATCTCCAAGAGAGATGAATAGCTATAAAGATACAAAGGGCAAAATAGTAATGCTTAAATAATGAATAAGACTTAAAATTTGAAATTTAAAATTCATTTAATAACACTTTTAAAGATCACACGGATGGATTGTACATGAAGCTGCTTTTTCATAGCCTGTGACTCCTTCAGAACAATATTGTGGACAATGCAGAGCTGAAGAATTCAAACTATAGGGCATGAGGCTGTTCAGACCGAACATAAAGCAACAGTGAATGTCTGCTACTTATCAGCGCTAGGCAAAACTTCATTAACAATGAAGCTGATGGCATTGTATTTTACCGTGACTTTTTATTATGAATTCATTTAGTTTGTGCAATTAATCCACTGTACAGTATTTATGTAACTCTTCTTGGTTATTTTCTTCCATTCCAATTCAGCTAATGGGGAAATGGAATATTAAGAGTTAATCACAGCTTTAGAAACAAATTACGTGAAATTGCATTTACTGATACTTTAGCTTAGGTGGTAATCCATTATTACCAAATACTCTGTCAGCAATGAAGAATACCACACGCGAGTCAGTATTACTCACCTTCTTAAGCTTTACAACACCTTCCTGAGTCTCATAATCTGTTGTAATTTCAAACATATCCATGCCATCTCCATCAATGATGCTGTATGCTACCAAGCCATTTTCCCCAATGTCTGGATCTTTGGCCTTCACTCTTCCTACCTCCTCTCCTGGGACAGCTGCTTCCGACACTGACATCTGGTACACACCTGGCGGAAGAAAAAAAGGCATTTGCCTTAAGTATGCAGTCTGCTCTCCAGTTGTATATTTACTCATTTAACTTGTAAGTTCCAAATAAAGGCAGTAATTTTTTACATTTTCAAATCCCCTGAAGGAATGTTATGTTATAAAGAGCTCTGAGAAGCAAGTCATCTGTGAAATCTTAAAACACATTGCTAATCTATACAAAACTACCTCCTCACTGATGTTTTACACAACATCTGTGTGTATCTCTGTTCAGGGTGGGGTTAAAACCACAACCAATCATCCAGAATGCAGAAGCTGTTGTGACATCAAGGTTATCATTCATAGCAGAAATGTTCTTACAAAAATGGAAGGAGAATTCTCTTTCATATGACTCATGGTATGACCTTCAACTCTGTAGAGTCCAGAAGCATTTCTGCACATTCATTCAGGAGCCACAAATTATTTACAATGAATTGGATAAGACCTCTCTGCTGTGCTGGCTAAATAATAAATCTGCTGCTTTCTATGGCTTTAATTTGGAGTAATGATTACTAAAATTTAACGCAACAGAGAATACATACTGATTTGTATGGGATTCCATACTAAACCAAAAATGGCTTTCCCTCATCAAACTCCAATAGGAAAACCATCCCCAAACATCCCATGGATGTGTTGCCATACAGGTTTTTCCTTGCGTAGTCAGGGACACCAGAGGAGAGCAGTACTGTTCCTGGATAAACCTCTCTCTCCAGCAGTTCTTCTTTAGGCAGCATTGATTCCAGGACCTTCCCAAGCCACTCCAGAGTTCAGATAACATAACCTGATTCTAAATGTACAAATGCTACAACAGCACTTCCTGGCACTTCACTAGCATTAATAAATTGGGGAAAAAAAAAAAAAAAAAGAAAAAATAAAATAATCTAATTTATCTCCCCCTCCATAATTGCTCTTTGTTGCTGCACGAGCGCCCTAGGAACATCAGGAGACCTACACCAGGCAGGGACTTGGCTCATTACCCATAAAAACAATTGGCACATGTCATTGAAATAGGTCGTTAACTCCAGTCACAAAGAACCCAAAATTTAAGCACATAACTCATTAAGGGCTTGAGCAATGAGGAAAAAAAACCAACACAAAAAAAAAAGGAAAATAATAAAAAATTGATCACTCGGATGATTATATAAACAGGTCAAATCCTGGTTTTGAGTTACAGAGCAATTCCAAATTAAGGTTGGGGGTGAATGATTAAGTAGAGTTAACTGCTATTTGGCATCTCTGATAATTTTAAATATTCTCCCAAAACACTTAGTAAAGTGGCTTGAATTTGTAGAAAAAAATCCATTGTGTGATGAAGTTACTTAACAGAATACCACGTGCTGGGGTCCTAGGTTATGATCTGAAGTGAAAAGGTATGTTTGTAAGGTATGTAAAACCTGACATTTGGGGGATCTAATAGTTTCCTGTCAGAATGGTAGAATATGCTGACATAGATTTTTACATTTAGGGACTGACTATATCATTTGAGCTCTTGCATGAGGGTCCAGGAAGCTGCGACATTAGAAGAAGAGCTGTCAGAGAGATGGTCGTGTCCGGGAGGTATCAGTGTCATAACGGTTGCTCAGAGGAGAAACAGGATGGGCTGGGATGGTGCACACACTGCACTCCAAAAAACCAAAACCCACGCAGAGATGAGATGCAGAACAGATGCGTGGGTCCGTTAATGTACTTCCACCCAACTGTGAAGACTGAATCTGTTAACGTCAGCCCTGATTAATTTTATATGTGAAAAGCAAATAGTACAGGTATAAAAAATGACTTTATTTGACCACCAGCAATACACTTCAACCATCAATTTAAAAATGTAATTGTACTAAATCTGGTTTGTATTGCCATGGCAAATATAAGTCTTGAGCAGTATCCAGTCTTAACTTTTATCCTTGGGGACATTCACCATTCCCTGAGAGTGTTTATAGAAGTAAAGGATGAAGCATCAACACTTAATATGAAAGGCTACGTGAAATAAAAAATGATGCTCACTCACTTGAACGTCTGTCAAAGACCTGAAAGGGCATAATCAGGAGCTGTTAATAGATTGTGCAACACTTTCATCAAAGGCCAAGAAAAGCAAGAGACTTCAAGCCTGAGAAACACAGCTGTAAGAACGTAAAGTAGATCTCCTTCCTTTGTCCGTCTTTATGAAAAAACAAAGTGGATTTGGTCATTGAAAATGACTATCAGAACTATGCTTGCAAATCGCTATGAACTTGGAGTACCGAGAGGCATGACATGAGCCCACTTGGAGACTTCTTTCAAACACTGTTGATCTAACCGGGGAACTTTCTGCTGCGCACCCGCTATGTGACTACCGCACACTGCAACTCTGCCAGCACAGGAGGATCTGTGCCTACACAATACACGTGGGGAGTTCTGGTTTAACCTCCCCCTATTCGTACAGTTCTTGTGGTCTGAGCAGAGTAGCAAACACCGTTTGCTTTTTTTGAAGTGCCTTTTACAGCCACACAATAATTATGAAAATGGGAAAGGAAGTAAACTGGCTTATCCCAGCACTGCTGCAGGGCAGGTACATTTTCCAGTATTTTTGACCGATTTGGTTTAACACTCAAGAAATGGGGCTTCTTTCTCCACTGACAGAGAAGTCCAGCCTATGTCTCCTGATCATATCATAGGTATATTTCTAATACAACATGGTCCAGTAGTTTCAAAAATTAAGTGTAGGGGTATCTTTGCAACCTAATCTTGACCTTAAGAAAAGTCTCACTTTGCAATACAAAGCAAATAATCCAGATCCTAAAGCTCTATATGTTACTAGCGAGAATGTGTAAATAATATTTATCTATTCATGTCCGCTGTGATAATCCATCAGTTACTGCTTTTTGAAGTTTTGAAAATGTCTGATACTACGCAAATACGGGTACTGATAGTAAATGTGAGTAAGGATTTTATTGTTACTTACTCTGTGGGAACTTTGGTGGGTTGTCATTGACATCTGTAAGTGTAATTGTCACTTTGGTTGTCCCTGAGAGGCCTCCCATGTGTCCTCCCATGTCTTTTGCCTGTATTACAACGTGATACTCTTCCTTGGCTTCTCTGTCCATATTCGGAAGGGCAGTTCGGATAATTCCTATAAATACAATGAAAATATGGCGCGAACAAATTTTCACAGGTTCACATCACAAAAAAATTGGATACCGCATTTTTAGTTCGCATTAAAATACAGCAATATTTGCAGTGATGGTGCAGATTCTGTTCTCCCTAAACCATGCACCATGCTATGCAAGGAAAGTAGCCCAAATATTCAATACGGTTGAACATGGAACAACCCTGGAGAATTACAGTTCAGCACAGACACTGCCATTTCTATCATACCGTATCATACCACAAAAGAAATAGTATCATCTTTCTAGTGTGTACCCAGAAGCTCTACCAAATGCCAGGGGACGAACCTGCGAAAGCGCTTAGTTAGAATCAAGAGCGAATGAAGGAAGCTTTGCTCAAACACATCAGTAGATATACCCAGCTGTACTGGCTCAGTCAATACATTTAGTTCTTCATTTTAATGTATTCCAGTTATGAGGTCCTACTCAAATAAACTGCTCAATAATACCTGTTTGAGCTTCCACCGAGAAGTACGGCTGACCTTCAAGAATACTGTAAACCAATTTGGCACTGTTCCCATAGGTAGGATCATCAGCATCTGAAGCTGTTACCTGAATAACTGATGTACCTAAAAATGGAAAGCAAACACAGAACGAATACAGTCAGAAGCAAACGTGTCTGTAAGAACCGTATGGAGATGCTTTCAGTCATATGGCACAACTATTTCTTAACTTTTTGATTTCCAGGTTTGGTAAATGAGAAAATTTACTTGGCAATTTATATATGACAAAGTAGACTCATACATTCCAAAAGATTTGTTACCAGCTGTGATGTGGATTAATGTTCTAAACAGTGAAAATATAAAAGTCAGTAGTCACTCTATACCATTATGGTTTTTTTCCTCAGTAGTTTAAGCATTATATTGCTTTTGTTGTTAGACAGCCAAACAATAGAGTTTTCTTTTATGTTTTCCTCAGTAAGTTTCAGAGAAATCATTGCTGTAGAAATCCCTGAGACAGACACAGGCTCAAACAGGACATGAAAATGGAATAGATAGTGTGGTAGTAACTCCTCAGCTTTATTACACAGCTCTGCCAGAGGAACGATATTGATGTTTACCGCAGAGGATTCACACTCCATAAATTCCAGGGGACCCTTACGTTCCTCCTAGAAGGAAATAGTCCCATTCTAGGAACCACCTAGAGACATTTCAACCATGACAGTTAGTAGCTGTGCAGGGTTTGATTTAGTCAGCAAATTAGACAAACTGACTGAGTCATTGGCTGAGCACGAAGTAAATTTTACTTCCCAAAATTCTAGATGATAAGAATTAAATAAAGCCAACACGTACTGACAATGCAGCATCTTCCATAAGGCCAGGAACAGAAGTGCATTTACGAGTACTTACCTACATTTGATCTCTCTGGCACATTGGCATGGTAGTTTTCATGAAGAAACTCAGGCGGGTTGTCATTTATATCTTGAACTTTAACAATGAATTCAGAAGGTGGTTCCAAAGGTCTATTAGTGTTCCTGTCTACAGCTTGTGCCGTGAGAGTGTACTGAGCTCTCTCCTCCCGGTCCAGTGTCTTTGTTGCATGGATGTTCCCTGATTTGTCATCAATAACGAAAATGATTCCTGCTCCTTCACCTGAGAGAATGTATTTAATGTTTCCATCTCCAGAATCAATATCTGAATGAAGCTACAGAATGAGAAACAGACATAACTTAACAAGATAGTATACATTTCGTGTGTGTGTTTATGAAACGAAGAAGTTCATGAAATTACATTTCATGTATGTGTTTATGAAAAAAAAAGTACGTGAAATTACTATCATTTCGTAGTTTTCAAAAATCTTGTCCTACATCAGACAATAACGCATGCTCGGCCACGTGCTGTGAGCACATTTGCCCCGCATTCAGAGAAGGTGCCTGCACGGAGTTGCATGCTACCACACGTAAGGCGCTACCGAGATCCAAGCGTTAAGATTTAAGGAAGAGAACACATGAGAAGATAGTTATAACGGGTTCTTTATACAAATGAAGTTGGAAGAAGAGGCATTTTTGCAAAGATTTTGCGCACTTCGTACTATTCATACTCTACTAGGTTGCATGTAAAAATCTGTTAAGTGACAGATGGGATGTAACGAATGAGCCAATCCGTGATTGCCAACTAGTTTTTAATTACAACCTCTTTAATATAAAAGTAACAAATGCTTACTAAACATTCTTACTTTCTCAACCAATGCACACTTCAGTTTGATGAATGAGAGAAACATGGAGCCAAATTACAGATTTACTGATTTTACATTGACATCTACAAATTGCACAATACTAACCATCTTTTAAACCAGAACACCCAGAATGGTATTTGCCGTCGTTGATCCTGTTCTCATAGAATCATAGAAGAATTATGGCTGGAAAAGACCTTTAAGATCATCAAGTCCAACTGTTATCTAACTCTACCAGGCCCACTTCTAAACCATGTCCCTGAGCACCATATCTAGATGGCTTTTAAATACATCCAAGGATGGCGATTCAACCACTTCCCTGGGCAGCCTGTGCCAGTCTTTGATAACGCTTTCAGTTTAGAAGATTTTCCCAATGTCTAATCTAAACCTCCCCTGGTGCAACTTGATGCCGTTTCCTCTTGTCCTATCGGTTGTAACTTGCGAGAAGAGACCAACGCCCACATCTCTACAACCTCCTTTCAGGGAGTTGTAGAGAGCAATAAGGTCTCCCCTGAGCCTCCTTTTCTCCAGACTAAATGACTCCCTCAGCTGCTCCTCATAGGACTTATTCTCAAGACCCTTCACCAGTTTCGTTGCCCTTCTCTGGACCCTCTCCAGCACTTCAATGTCTTTCTTATACTGTGGCACCCAAAACTGTACTCAAGGTGTGGCCTCACCAGTGCCGAGTACAGTGGGACAATCACTTCTCTGGTCCTGCTGGCTGCAGTGTTCCCAATGCAGGCCAGGATGCCGTTGGCCTTCTTGGCCACCTGGGCCCACTGCTGGCTTCTACTCAGCCGGCTGTCCACCAACACCCCCAGGTCCTTCTCCACCGGACAGCTTTCCAGCCACTCCTTCCCAAGCCTGTAGCGTCACATGGGGTTGTTGTGGCCCAAGTGCAGGACTCGGCACTTGGCTTTGTTAAAGCTCATACTATTGGCCTCGGCCCATTGATCCAGCAACCTCCACTCTTTTGTGTTGGGGTTAACACAATTCTGCTGACCATTTATAAACTGGTAAATGTACTGTTTTATTTACGTATTTATATTCTGTTAGTGTTGGACAGTAACAGAATAAAAAGTCAGTCCAGGATGTGTGTACACACATCTGAACACAGATACGTATCTCATTCTACATATAACCCTCACATAATAACTTGAAAATGAAAGGATGTGGAGATACCTATTGGGCAGTACACTTTTACTGAGCTGCTAGGTTAGATGTTACATTTTTAATTATTATTTTTAAAGACCCAAGAATGATACCAGATATTCTTGAGACATATTGTTGCTCAAGTAGTTGCTGTGGTTCGTGCCCTTGTGTGAAATAACAACTTGTATACCTTCATTCAAAGACTGCTGAGTTCAATGGAAAAATTTGTATTCACTTTGGTAGTATTTTGCTTAGCACCTTAATTGAGCTTCAATAAAATGATTAATTTTAGGTGAATAAGTAGCTGCTGAAGAAGCAGCTAATACAATAGAAAAGTAATAGCAAGAAAAAAAGCAACTTGTAAAATAATAGCATAAATTAATAATATTAATTGATGAATGAAGAAGAAATTCTTTCTTACCCTTCCTACCAGTACAGGATCTGGTCCCGTATACTCTTCTATAACAAAGAACTGATTCCACACCCAGCCTCTTTTTGAGCGATGCAGAACTTGTCCTTCTTTTCCTTTTTCATGGTGACCATGAAGCGATGGCCTTGCGTGGTTCAGTTTTTCTGTAGTTATGGCATGGCTGTAATACAGCATGCCCAGGCAGATAAGAGCGGCGTGTAAACAATTGTCCTCCTTCATTTTTGGTTATTTTGTAGGCACAGGAGTATCCAAGAATCTACCCCTTCCACCTTGGAAGTCAACAAGTTTGGGGCTGCTGAAAAGTTTCAGATAAAATGTTCTGCACATAGGATGCCACCACACATTAAACACATCACTTTAATGCTCTGCAGCTTCCCAACTTAATTCCTGAAAGAAAGTAAAATGGAGAAGATTGACAGTTCTTTTATGTCTTTGAGGTGCAATATTTTTTTTTTTTTTTATTAAGCAAAACAAAACTGGGACTACCTCGGAAAATTTCAAGATAATAATAAGATTAAAATATATTCATATTACGAAATACTGAGTAATGAGCATATTTGGTGTTTTGATACCTATAACTGCCACCTTGTAAAATCTCCTGACTTGCTGGTTAGAGCACTTATTTGGAAGTTGAAAGATAGAGAATCATATTCTCTCATGATCCTTCCAAATGGATTTAGCCCAAGATGCAAGGCAACTGTAGAAATACCTAATTTATATCTAAGCCCTCTTTGGAGCTCAGATATAAGCCTTAGATATAAGCTCTTAAGCCATAGGTTTAGATATAGGATAGATACCAAGATACTTGCTTATCAAGAATGGAATATTTCTACACATGCCTGGAAAAAGGCCTTTTCATGACTACCAGATATTCATGCTGAAAATAACAACCTATATGTTTTCCTAGGTAGGAGCAGTGCCTGACAGAACTCTGAGGACCTACATTTTCGATTTAGACCCTCGAAGTAGCCCTTCTACCTCCCTCGGAGGATCAAGTCATCAAAGCGGAGAAGCAGCATTGATTGCCAATTCTGCTGTCTTTGTGCTGGTGACGATAAATGCCATAAACCAATAAAAACATATTCAGATACTTTTGATAATATAACAATTGATTTGGCTATTTATTCCTATGTTCCCTGTGATTTAAATGACCAGAATTATATTGATTTCTTACTTTCTAATAATTCTTAAAACACTAGGTCAGAATTAATATTTGAAGCAGAAATTGCATAATACAGTGAAACCTGAACTGCGGTCTATACCTCCAGCAGCTAACAATCCATCATAAAGTCCACTTTGACTTATCCCTGGGGTTTCCAATATATTCTCCTTCAATCTTTACAGAACAGCCAATTTTTACAAGGTCCCTACGATGTTTGTTTCAGCTTTCAGTGTAATTCACTTTACTCTTCTGCAAGATTCTAATGAAACACTCAATATTGTATTAATACAGGCATACGTATAAACATATAAAATTTTCTTTAAACCAGAATGATTTTTTATGAGAAGTAGGGAGATTTTACACACAGTATTTGTAGCAGACAAAATGTGAATATAGGGAAAAGCTTGAACCTACATCACATTCTATAACTCCAGCAACAGATAAACATCTCCAGAGTACCAAACCCACCCATCTTGGGACGTTTTTCTCAAATCCTGAGCAGTCACATCCTCCCCTCCACGTCCCTTTGCAGTTACATAAAAGTACACACTCAACATTGACAGACAGGGGTTTATAAATAAGTAATTCATAAATAAGAAATGAAATATTTAGTTTTATTTCCTGAAAAAAAAGCTAATTTTTTGTTTTTATTTTATTGAAAATGAAAATCACCTCAATTACAACACCACAATGGCTTCAGCACAATGAATTAAATGAAAGTCACATACATAGATGCAAACATAATCTGGCTTTCCTACGTATATTTATTACGTACAACATTTGGTGTACCCATTTAATTTTGTATTATTGTTATTTGATGTCACAGGTAACTCATACCAGCATGGAAGACATGGAAAAGAACACAATCTCTATTATTTTGGTCAGAAAAATGCTTTTATTCTGACACAATATGTGCGTGCGAAGTGTGGAGCATTAGGTCTGTGGTTTTAGAGCTTATTTCCTGTCTCCATTTTATTGGGGGTAAAAATAAGGTAGAACTTAAAGGACCTGAAAATGGAGATTTAACCTGTTTTAGAAGTGGCTTAAATATGTAAAGCCTTTCAACACTAGTTATTATTATGATAATAGTTAATTCTGAAAGGAAAGAACACCTTTTTCCCCCCCCAGGTTTGCATAAAAAAAATAAAATTGAAGCCCCTACTATGTAGTATTTACCTACCAAGCTTCCCTATCATTAACTTTATTAAACTGTAGTAAGTGTTTTTAAATACAACCCATCAAATTGTTTACTCATCCCACAGATGTAAAATGAGCCATTCTATCCTGTTTAGTAAACATCTCTGGATTTACCTCCTTGCTGAAGGTGTAAATTTTACCCCACAGCAAGCAGGCTCTGAGGTTACCTCTTTTGGCTGCTTTGTCTACAGAAATTTATTGATGCAACCAAATTCTACATATTTAGGCCATTCGGTGTGCTTCATAATTACATTCAGTTAATCAATGGTACTGCTGTTTGGGATGTAGTTTGCCATGGAGTGTCCTTTGAGCCAAAGTTGTCAACACCATGCCCAGTATAGCTAATTATGCTGGACAAGGACAATTGCTACAGGGATCTATAGCATGTTACTCCTGTGCAGCAGATAGAGGTGTTTGGACTCTCGGACTGTTGAGCGGGGCCTACGCGCTCCAAACAGAAATGAAATAGGAAGGTACGCCCAGACAGCTGTGCATTTTCAAACCCGCTGTGAAAAAAAAAAAAGCCAACCCTAAGTAAACTGCTTACATTAATAGATTTTGGACGCGTTTGAAAATTAACCTCACTGATAATTATTCTTCATTAACATCACATAATGATCTCAACAATGAAAATAAGTAAACAAATATGGCCATTATTCCCAAACTTCTCAATACTGTTATGTAAATCAGTAAACACTTTATAAAGATGCTTAACAATAATGGAAGAGCCAAGCTGATACCTACGCTGCTTATTATCAGCTATTCAAGTGTGAACTGCTGGAAACGAAACATTAATCATACATCCATGCTTAATTTTCTAATAAGGATTTAAAGCAAAAATTGTTTGCTACCTTTCGTTTTACCCTTTATATATACATGGACAGAGAGGAAGCAATAAGGCTACGTGTCTTCAAGATTATTATCTCTCATCCACTGCTTGGGCTACAAAAATAAAACAACAGTCACTGAGGCTGGTTATGGTACTTGCTTCTGTTTTGAGTGATAATGTGAAAGGACTCGATGCTTGTGATACCAAGTTGGCTCTTCAGTAAGTGACCTACCGCTGGCCAGGCTGCAATTAGAGCGAGAGCTGCAGGCAACAGGGTCCCCTGGCCTCCTCCTGCCCCTCTCGCCTCTCCCTTCCTGAGCTTCATACTCTCGGTTCAGTTACCTAGTGGTTGCCACAGCCGTACGCCCTCCGACTCCTATCGGCATAAGAAAAGCTAATAGAATAAATCAACAGGGTTCCACTGACACCTATGAAATTACTTAAATTCCAAACTGCTATAGTTGGGCTTTTTCTAAACTACTTTCTTCCTAAAAGGCAAGGTGTACAAGATGCTCTTAAGTTTAAAGCTAAAATAAACTTCATTAAAAAGTGAAGCAGTATTATTAACAAGAAAGAAGTCTCTTTTTTTCCCCCCTCTTTTTTTTTCCAAACAATCTACTTAAAACCTTTCAAACATTTTAACGTTAGCTCAGCTGCTGTAAGCCTACAGTCTCCCACTTCTTCAAGCTGAAAATACGGCTAAAGAGCTAAACAATTTATAAAGCAATTCCTTTTCTCTTGTGGAAAAATACCTCATAATCCTGTAAGCATGGAATACAGATCTGAGGACAGCAATTGCCACAGCTGGCTGGACTGCTGCCCTGGTGAGTGTCCGCAAATTCTTGGCGTGCAGCACTTCTACTCACACACTGCACAACGCTGCCCAGACAGTGAAGTGTCCGAATCAGCTGCTGTGAATGTTTCTAGTCTTTTCTAAAAAAATCACAATCTTAGAGATATCCTCAACATTATTGTTGTTTCCGCGTATAGATTATATTCCTCAACTACAGCAAAGCAAAGCTCAGTGGGCAGTTGACCAAACTGCAACATCCTGATTTTTTCCACTGTTGTTTAGAATTGCACAACATATAATTTTGAAATCCTAAGTTTTCCTAAGAAATCTGTTAAAAAAGTCTGCTTCCCATTTCCTTAAACATAATGGACGCCAAATTTGAACTAGGATGGACCTTTTTCTCAAAGGGAAGAATGTCATTAACATATTTTAACTGCATGCAAACAAACGTTGGCAGTTTTGGTACTGAGTAGTAGCTCTATCGGGAATAAAGGTAATACAAGAGTTAACCAGTCACCACACAAGATCAAACCACATCCGAGAGGCACATGAACACAATGAGATTCCCAAATGCCACCCATGTAAGGTGATCAGTTGAGGTATGCAGGACTGAGAAATGTTAAATCTGTATCTAGTCCACACCCTGAAAAACAACATACACTGCGAGGTGTATACACAAAATGTTTGCATGGACATTGAAGATCTCCCTAAATAATTGTGAGAACATGCCTTCAGGGCACTTCTAGCTACACAGGTAATACGCCTATGTTTTGTACTTGTAGTTGCTATTTAGTTCTGGAAACGCAAAGCTGAGAAGTTTCAATTTTAACATAAAAGTCTGTTGTTCTGTCGCTAGAAAATAAATTCCATCAATATTCCTAATGGAAATATGCTATTCAACTAATTAAGAACACATCTATCATAAACCTGAAAAGCAATATAACCAGGGTCTTGACCGCTCCACAATACATCAAGTCCCCTCTCCCTGCGCACCCTCACCCCGAGGGACCATGAAGGGCAGAAACTCAACATAGAGCGGAGTGTTGGGGGGTTACCCTTACTCTGAGGGGCTAAAAAGTCAGGCCACTCTACAAAACTTCACACACCAATTTGAATGACTGTTTATAGATGACTAATAGGAAAAAAATAAAGAGCCAGCAAAGATTATTTTAATGACAGGACCAGTCGCGGAAGTGAAGTCTCGCCAATTTTACATTTCTTTCATTATATTTATAGCAAAAATAATCCCAAACATTCATGCTGACTTCCTGTGCGCTATTAAATGACCATATGCCAAATTATAATAGACTAAACATTTTTTCTGATTTGTCTAGGCCATAACTTCTGGATGATACATTAAAATAGCAATTGTTCTCAGGAATACACTTGGCAGAAAGCAGTCAAGAGCACAGTGTAGCAATATAATAATGGATGATTATGTTCTGAAATGTTTTGCGAAAGTATCAAGTAAATATAACAAACTCCCAGTCCAAATGAGATTTTAGCTGTAATTAGAATTAGCTGAAAAGATGAATGATTTATTTTACAATAATTTTATTGTCAGACAAGGAAACGAATAGTTTGTTAATGACAGAATAAATATTGGATCGTATTATTTCTGGAGTTAAGAGTGCCTGAGCTTCGGGCACCGGGCTGGAGCGGTGGCACATCTGGCTGAGCCCGCGCTGCCCACGGAGGCAGGAGAGCCTCCTCCCTGCGATCAGCAACAGCAACGCTAACGAGAACTGGGCATTTTTCTGCTTTAGGGATAGGTTTAACTCACACGGTCAGCTGAGACACTTTCTTCCTTGAATACTGTAATCGGGGTCATGAAAAATGAGCAGTTCTCACGGAAAGAAGGTAGGAAAAAGATTTCCAGGGTAAATAATCAGTCAAGTCCCACTGAGCCCATACTGGTTAATCTTTAGGGCATATCACGAATTTAACTACTTTGGGAGTTTTTAATAAACCACATGAATTGGGGGATGTGGAATAGTTCTGTGCACAACTGTTTCATTACTCATGTGCACTGGTGAAGGTATGCATAGCAGAGAGCAGGCAGGAGTTCAGACTGGCGTGTATTCTTATCCTCTTATAGACTGCTGTATTCAAATACCCAATGCCCAAGTATTTTCAGGCAGTTTATATAAATTAATATGAAAATATTTTTGAAAGATACTGGTTCTTGCTGCAGAAAGCTATTCAGCCCTAACCAGTAAGTTTCACACATTTTGATAGCCTAACATTTGGTTTTGATTTAATTTTTTTCCTGGTTAACAAAACTTTGTTCTCTTCCTTGACTCATTTCAAGAAAATGGTACATCAAGGTATACAAATAGCCTGGTCCCTTTTGTTTATGAAACAACATAAAATACCAAGAGAATCAGTACCTTCCACATTTAACTCCATTCTCTCAGTTACTTTTTGATTTTAAACTGTTCTTCATTATCAAACCAATCTTCAAATAGTTTTTAGCTTAGATTCAGTGCACAATATACTTGTGCAAAAGAAGGCATCTCATTTTATTTACATGAAACAATGTTATGCAACATATCACGATCTGCTATACAGCATATCTAGTTTGCATTACACTTATAGCAAAGCCAGCTCTTAAACTAAATCCTGTCATACTGAAAAACACCAAGCTTTCAGTGAGATTCTAGGTACCCTAAATCCGGACACGACTAGAATTAGGATTATTGCATTTTTCCACTGGAACTAAAGCATGCCTGATATTGCCTTGATAGAGCTACTTCTACGATACGCAGAACTGAGAAAGGTGTAACACTGGCGTATCATCATGCGCAAGGTCTACTTTAAATGGAAGGAGCCGAACTAGAGGATAAGACAATATCAGCTTTTTAACTTTCAGCTGCACCCCAGCAGTTAAGGGCTGTATGCACGTCTTTCCGGTCGGGAAATCATCCCATTAGGGGATGGAGTTTTGCTTCCTCAAACGAACCCCTTCTCCCAGGGCAACATTGGCACATGGAGCTCTGTTCATACACCAATAGAGTTCCTTCTCTAACTGTCAAGACCGTGGCCCTTACTCATCACATACAAAACAGGAAAATTAAAAACTAAAGGACTCCATACCCAGCACGCTGACCTTATGAATATGACTAACCCCATGAAACTAGTCATGCATGTATGTCTCTCCTGGGAAGCAAGCATACAAGGCCAATATGCAGTAGTCTAACGTAAAACATTTTGTTTAAATGACAAGAGCTCTGATCTCTGATAGAGGAAAAGATTTTCATGCTGTATATGTAACTGGTAAATCTCATTTTTCCCAATGTGTAATTCCAAAACAGACTGCCAGCAACTAACCCCCTGTGAGCCCTTCTGAAACACTGAATCTCTCTTCTTGTTGAAGCATATTTCAGGTCTCACTGGAGCGAACAGCAAATAACCCTCATCTGAATGCAAATTGATATAAAGTCTTTTGTGTCATTCACAAAACATAATTAGTCTTATGAGACAAAAGTATTTAGTCCAGAAAAGGAAATTTTTCATATTTAAAGATACTTGGGGAAAAAATTCTCTTAGTTATTCCACCGAATAATGAGAACCTCACACTCCCCCAATTCATATACTGCTGTTTTGCACGGGAGCATGATGCAATTATAAAAGGTTATAACCTAAGGTTCCAGTTCTGCAGAACTAAGTATATATATAATTTTGTGTTACATCACATCATATTTGTCAGTCTCACCTCTGTGCCCAGCAAGATCATGGAGCAGATCCTCCTGGAAACTATGCTAAAGCTCAGGGAAAATAAGGAGGTGATTGGTAACAGCCAACATGGTCTCACTAAGGGCAAATCATACCTGACAAATTTGGTGGCCTTCTATGACGGGGTTATAGCGTTGGTGGATAAAGGAAGAGCAACTGACATCATCTACCTGAACTTGTGCAAAGCATTTGACACTGTCCTTGCATGTCATCCTTGTCTCTAAATTGGAGAGACATGGATTTGACAGATGAACCACTTGATGGATAAGGAACTGGCTGGATGGCCACACTCAAAGAGTTGGAGTCAATGGCTCAATGCCCAAGTGGAGACCAGTGATGTGTGGCATTCTTCAGGGGTTGGTACTGGGACCAGTGCTGTTCAGCATCTTTGTTGGTGACGTGGACAGTGGGATGGAGTGCACCCTCAGCAAGTTTGCCTATGACACCAAGCTGTGTGGAGCGCTCAACACACTGGAGGGAAGGGATGCCATCCAGGGGAACACAGGAAGTTCCATCTTAACATGAGGAGAAACTTCTTTCCTGTGCGGGTGGCAGAGCAGTGGCAGAGGCTGCCCAGAGACGTGGGGGAGTCTCCCACTCTGGAGCCATCCCAAACCCGCCTGGACGCCGTCCTGTGCCACTGCTGGAGGTGTCCCTGCTGTGGCAGGGAGTTGGACTGGGGGAGCTCCAGAGGGCCCTCCCAGACCTACCAGTCTGGGATTCTGTGACAGGCTGGAGAGGTGGGTCCACATGCCAACCTCATGAAGTTCAACAAGGCCAAGTGCAACGTCCTGCACATGGGTCAGGGCAATCCCAAGCACAAATACAGGCTTGTTGAGCCTGGAGAAGAGAAGACCTTCCAGTCCCTAAAGTGTGAGTGGAATGATAGGACAAAGGGTAATGGTTTTAAACTGAAAGAGGGGATATTTAGATAAGATATTAGGAAGAAATTCCTCTCTCTGAGGGTGGTGAGCCCCTGGCCCAGGTTGCCCAGGGAAGCTGTGGCTGCCCCATCCCTGGAGATGTTCAAGGCCAGGTTGGACGGGGCTTGGAGCAACCTGGGCTGGTGGGAAGTATCCCTGCCCCAGGCAGGGGGGTTGGGACTAGATGATCTTTAAGGTCCCTTCCAACTCAAACCATTAGATGATTCTATGATACATGGTGTGCCAACAGCCAAGGTTCTAGGCCTATCCTACTACAGAGGGATTCTAGGTCATGGCAAGAGCTGAATATACTAAATACATAAATAAAATCTTTACAGAACTGGTGATTTTCATCTTTAGCAATAGAAGTTACTTTAAAAATGCAAAGAAAGTTTTGTAGAATCCTGTTCTGAGTTCCGTAGAATCCTATGAAGGAAATCTTAATCCTTTGCATTTTTAAATTATGTTTTATAGCACTGTATTGGATTACTGAGATGTTTAAAGCCAATAATCCCCAGCTGCTCCAAAGAATAGTTTTTGAAATGTAGCCATATTTTCCTGTAGCGGCTTTGAGACTCAGTATTAGGAAACCATAGACAAAACCATAGAATGATGGCTCTTTGAAAACAGAAGTCATTTTGCAGGAAAGAGGAAGAAAAATAACCTTCTGACTAATATGATCCAATAGATCCTTCAGTATCCACCTCTGAAATCATCCTAGAAGGAAAGTATTTTCACCAGGCTTTGATTTAATTTGTACTCATTCAAGAAGAGTGAAATTGCCATTTGGTGTACCTCACACAAAGCAGTAGAAAGTAGGAAGACAACTTAGTACATTATGAAGTGAATGACATAGAAATAAGCCTGAGAGAGTGATATTAAAAGGCTTGGGAAATGAAAAATGGCTGTAAACAGAGTTTTACATTTACTTGCTGCCCTGGGGAGATCCACTTAAGATAAATGTGACAGAGGCTGTCTGTTTTTAAGCTTAAACTCTACGGGAAAACAACTAGCATAAGAAAGGTAGTCTTATTAAAGAACACGGTGATTGATAGAGTCATTTGAAGTAATGACTAAGCTCTTGGTAGAGTTTATTTTAAATAGTAATTGTGTTCCTGTGCATCTCAGACAAACTGGAACTCTCATAATTTCCCGTATACTCAAAGGCCAATGTAGCTGCAGCCTATGTCCACGCCAGTTCCAATACAGTTTGCTCTTATATAAGTGGCTATAAATGACAGCCCGAGGAGGAAATAAATGACAACTAAAGTCAACTTACTTCCAACTACTAATGCTGTACTTACATGCTAAGCCAACCCTGAATGTTTTTTTTCCTCTAAGAAACTATACTTACGAATGGCTAAATAACACTTGTGCTGTGACTGATGGTCTTTTCGGTTTATGCCGGAAATGAGACAGAAAGTGAAGATTAAAGAGTGATAACTGAAAACCTATCAAAGTCTAAAGCCTACTGGCAGGCCTATGCAACTACCAAACCAAACCAGAAGGCATTCCAACAAGCAATCCATTTCTGCTCTAATCTACAGTCTCTTGCTGAAGGGCTGACAGCCTCCATGCAATCAGAAATCTAAACTGAATCTGTGGGATTGTACTTACAGCTTCATTTCTAGAGGCAGCTTCAGCAGTGCTGCTGAAATGCCAACCTATTATAGCATCTTGTGTGGTCTTTATATGACCAATGCATTCCTCTACAAAATGTTTTTCCACTTTGAATATAATTCTACTAGACTACTTCGATCCCCTGGTCCTCTTCAATTTGGCCTCCCTCAAGTAGGAAAGTTTCTGATAAAGAGATTGCCGCTTCGGAAGCACGCGGAAACCACCCTGAGACCAGTTTGTTTAAATCTAGCAACCATTGTGACTCATTTAGAGAGGCTCACATAATTAGATTCTCTGTAACACTTATCTTTAGCAAACTTGACAAGTTAGTGAATTGCTAAGAGTCTCTTTCTTTTTCAAATACATTTGCTAGAGAAAGAAAGGTGAGAGCTAAATTTCTAACCAAAGAACCTTCTCCTTTTCTCAGCTTTCATGGAGCTGCAGAGGGAAAAGTCCAGATCCTTCAGCCTTGCACATGTAAGGTTCTTTTTGATAGTTTGCTCAACTGTTCCAGATTAGTGCAAATTTCTTCCATAAAGTGCATAAAACCCACTATGAGATATTTTTTTTTGAATGAACAATCGAATCAATAATTTCTTCATAGGCAGAGATTGTTTGTGAAGAGATCTATTTTGGCTCAATAGCATGAGATAATAACATCAGAATATTCAAACACATTCCTAATACAGCGTCAATAGCTCTAGTAAAGGAGACCATCAGTGTTTAAGTACCTAATGGGAGGCTACAGCTGAAAGGACTAAAACTGCAAATTTAAATTATTATTTACAATCCATTAAACCACAAGATGATAATTCAAACAATATTTGCATGCGTACCTTCTGAGATGTCTTGTTGTAAGTAGTCACCATAGAATATTTTCATTTAACTTAAAAACCAAACACACAAACGAACACAAAGAAAACACCACCTCCGTTAGATACAACCTTCCTGTGCAGCCTGACCTGCTCCAAGCACAAATCAGAGGAACTATCTGTATTTTCAGTGTTCCAAAGCTATAAAGACCAAGACACAATTCAAAATATTATGATACAAAACCAAAATGCAACAAGAGGTGCTCAGGTGATGCAATTAGATGCTATGCATATAAATAGCACAAAAAAGACAGGCTTGTCAGCTTGCAATTAGTATTTGTTTTTCATGCAAATGATACATTTGCAAAAAAGGGCAAATGATTCAGTATATTTTGCGTGAACATAATTCATTTTGAGTTAAACCTGTTCATTACATATTTCTACCTGATCATACGAAACACTAACACATCCCAGAGATTAGGGATTGGTGCTATTTCTGACCTCTAATTACAGATGATTGTGACAAAACACTTCATTTCTATTCTTCTGATAGAAACCATTAACAACAATAGTTTTAAGGCAGTGCCTTGCTACAGTTGGAACAATGTTTGATGCCATGATATCATGCAGAAGAGGCAAAATTTAAATATCTCGAACCTATAGCTGTTCCTGCACAAAAGCCCTAGTTTCAGCAACCAATGTTCCACAGAAAGCTGGTCATGGGAAATGGGCAAAACTGGGCATTTGTTTAATTAGACTGGTACTCTGGAAGTGCATTATAAGTTTTGGAGATACAAATACTCTACCTTTTGCCACCATTTCTCTGACGTAAAGGGCAAGACTTGACCGTAACAGTGCAATTATCCGGACTTGTGGCATATAACTGCATCTTAGATTATCAGTCTTAAATTTCTGCATCTTAGATCACCAATTTCATTTTTAACCAATGGGACAGTATAAAAGCACTTGAGTGGGAATGAACGTGTGTCTGGTCAGGTAAAGTTTTAGCTTCCAAATCAGGAACAATTTTCTACCTGATGAAGACCAGTGAATTTTTATTTAAAAATAAGCTTGTGAAAAAAAAAGAGGAAAAGAACCTGACACTTGGTAGAACTGCTGGATTGCAAACAGTATAATTTTTGGATGGAATGACCTTAGTATGAGGCAAGTACAGGCGAAAGAAGACAAAAAGTCTTTTATAAAAGAAAAAGAGAGGCCAACAACAATAATAAAAATAATTAACATATGCATATATACTTATATACACACACATATATGTATAAAAAGACTGAAAGCTGCAGTCAAAAGAATAGGATTAGGCTTTTTTTTTTCTTCACATTAAACATACCCTTACATTCAGCATGTTTTCTACCAAAATGTTCTTTTCAAAAAGTTGCCAGGGTGATATCACTATTTCAATCCAACCAATTTCCTTTGAAGTCTCCCATAATGGTAATTAAATAAATTGCTCTTGGAGTAATTATGTTTTCTCTGGGAAAGGAACTATTAGGGTAAAGAGAGATGAGAGAGTCTGTCACCAAACATAATCTTTCTAAATACATCGGTACTTGTTACGCTTACTGGAAGAAGGATGGAATATTTAGAAACTTTGGACCTTTTTAGTTTTTGTGGAGGAAATGTCGACTTGACAGTTGAAATAAGAAATAAACTAAAATGACTGCTGACAGTCCTGGGAGTGCATAGAGAAGGAAAATGGAAGTTGTGTCAATAGAAAGCTTTTAAAGACCATATGCGTTAAGCCCAAGAGAGCCAGTGTGAACTAGAAGCTCAAATTACCACATTAGAAGCAAGTAGCTGGTGGACAAGATGAAGGTGACTGCAAGCCCAAGACTAATGAGCAATTGTATTGTATAAAATGGCATTCTCCATGCGAGCACAAATATATCATGTTTGCAAGAGCATGAGGCTTTGGAGCCCAGGTTACTAGAGCTCTATTAAGAAGGATATGTGTATGGCAATTCATCAGATCAAATACCTCTCATCTCTCTGAATTTTATCTTTGATAGAGAGAAACGAGGCTTTCACAGTTCCAAGTAATTTCCAAATCTGTAACTTTATGTTTCATCTGTACTTTTCCTCTTGCTTACAAGTCAGGCTAAAATTGTTAGTTGCAGTGTGTGGAGTGTACCATGAGTTTTATGGTTTTTATCGGATTAATTTTTTTTAACTTTGCTAAAGATTCCCCTGTTATTTGTGGCAATTTGCCACGTACCTGCTAAGCAACCTCTGGCATCCACCGATTTAACCATCAGAACAGACTGACGTAACGCTCCGCCTTGTTCTCTGGTCTAGTCTGGTATCACAGACTTCACGGAGTTTAAATTCAATACTGATGCTTGCTGGTTTTGTTCACGTTACAATGAATCTGGAGTTTTTCATTTAAAAGCCTACGCAAAACCTCAGTTTGTAGGTTTTACTTTGTGGTTAATGCTGAACACTTCCGTTTTCCTTTTTCCTTTAAATCTCTTTGGTAAATAATATAAGGTTGCATAAGGCTAACCCATATAGATTAGTATTTGAATTTCTTTATGGTGTCTTTACAATATCACACCACGCATAGTGATATAGTGCTCTTCTGCAATGCTAACCCTATATTTTCTTGCCACTTCGAAGACCAAAAGACAGTGTTTTCAACTCAAAAACTCACAAGAGTGAGCAAAAGGAAAAGGAATGATTTGGTACCATTTGTACTTCACCTACAATCAAAAATAGCTTCCTGGAAATCCAGTGGTCTGAGAAAATAAAGCACCAGACAGGCACCAGCTGGAGAAACTGGATCTGGGGATTCATCCAAGAACTGGGAACATCTTTCTGAACAGACAGACGTATTTCTTGTTCAAATGTAATGGCTGTCAGGGTAAACATTGCCTTAAAAAACTTAACTCTTTTTTTTTTTTTTTTTAATCTCTTTGTGCAAGTTTTGTGCCCCCCTTCTGGCTTAAGCTTCAGTAAGTGAGCTTAGAATCAGACCCAAAGAATGATAAATATATATTATAAGCAGGAAGAACTCATTATGAAGGTTATATGCAGGCACTTTTATTGTGCTACGTTATTTGTAAACACAGCTATAACTAAACCCAACGATAATACGTGACACGAATGATTATGTAAGAATAAGACTGCTAATATGAATGTTTACGAAATGCTTATTCAATAATGGGGTTTAATTAAATAGGCAGGGGGTTGGAACTAGACAATCTTTAAGGTCCCTTCCAACCTAAACCATTCTATGAACTTGTTAACATTGCAGAGCTTTGTAAGCCAGTAGAACAGCGTTACTGTTGCTTGCAACACGCCAAAGGCTGTGTGTGAAGCTGACAGCACAGCCCTTGGGACCCACTGGGACTCGCTAGGCTTCATCAGGACTTGTTTTGCCTGCCTGTGCCTCGGTTTTGGTTAACTTATTTGGCTGTAACAGGTTACCTAAGGACCAGGTGACTATTGCTTAATTTGTTTTGCCTTTTGCTTAGGTTTGGATGACCGTGTGTTGTAACAGAATCACAGAATGGTTTGGGCTGGAAGGGACCTTGAAGATCATCCAGTTCCAACCCCCCTGCCCCGGGCAGGGACACCTCCCACCAGCCCAGGGTGCTCCCAGCCCCGTTCAACCCGGCCTTGAACACCTCCAGGGATGGGGCAGCCACAGCTTCTCAGGGCAACCTGGGCCAGGGGCTCACCACCCTCAGAGTGAAGAATTCCTTCCTAATATCTAACTTAATACTATTGGTTTACGTATATATTTTTAACTAATAGATAACAACAACAATTTGCTATTCTGTATAGAACACTCTACCTGTGACCCCTGCATAAAATGCAGCATAGAGAGAGGTATAAGATGATATGAGGAGGTTTGAAAGTCCAGGTACAAGACGATAGCGGAGGCCCCAGGGCTGTAAACTGCTCAGCAGGGGTCAGCTAGTGGCCACTGAATGGATGCAACCTTGGAAGCTGCACAAAACCAATTTCAAAGATAATGCAGAGAACAAAGGACAATATTCAATATATGCAAACCACACCATTCATGGTAAAACGGGATGTGATGTGGAACTACAGACCAATGAAGAAAGTGCAAGGTGTGGAGATGTGGAGCATATTAGCAAACGTAAAAATGACTCCAGGTGGGTTCTAGAGTGAGGAGGAAGAAGGAACCATCGTTGCATGGCTCTGGGATGCAAGAGCCCTCCATCCCCATCCCCACCTGAAGACATCTGCCTGGGAGGCAGCTGATGGCAAATGTGACACCAGATACCAGAAAGTTTGTGTGAATCACTTTTAACTGTACATAACTTGTACGAGAGCTCAACACTGGTGAACTAATAATTCTTTGGTTAGATTGTTAAGACTTTAGGTTAACGGTACATTCTTGGCTTTACATATAAGTTTTGTTCTTTTGGCCTAAACGAGCTGTACAAGCTGGAACATAATAAACCAGTGGCGACTTCAAGCAACCTAGTCTGAAACCTGGATGCAACACACCGGTCGCTGCTTGCAGGCAAAGTAGTTCAGTCGAACAGAAGACAAGGTTGTCAACCATGTGTGAGCTCCCGTGAAAGGACACGGAGCCTGTGCCAAGGGGAGATAAGAGGATGTGGGGAGCAGCACCTGGATAACGACCGGACCAACAGAGAACCAACCTCTGCTTGGGAGAGTTGGTTTTCACAGTTATTAAAAAAGCCATTACCATTTCACTCTTTGCTGGGAAGTTTTCCCACTTAAATACTTAATTGATCTTTAGATTTATTAAACGAAAGCACTTTTTAAGCAAATCAAACCACTACAGATCTAGGAGGAGAAAAAAGGTCAGTCCGCTTGATGGAAGGTTTCTTGAATACACAACTATTGTATTATTCTGTTTATCCTGCAAGCAGCAAAGTAGCAGTAACCACTGGGTCACTAGCTTTACTGTGAAACAGCACAACACAGCCTTTGTTGAGCTTTCCTTGGAGTGAGTCATTGTGATTCACTGAAAGACTGTTGCCTTCGATGGGGCTGTTCTCTCCTGTGCCTTACACGGGAGACACAGGCAGAGAAGAGGGAATTGGTACCTTTGGACATGTAAATAGAAGAGCATAGCAGTGAAGTCTGCAGTTAGTACCCAGTCTTGAAACGAGTAGCTCATTACTGAGTGCTAAATGTTTGTGCAAGCACATTCCCTTTAAAAATTAAGAGAAATATTCCTCTCTCCAACATGCTGCAACTCATACACGTTGCCCGCAGTGAAAGTATGAAACAGGAGGAGGTTGAGGGAGAGTCTTTTGCTCGGTTGGTTATTTTTGCTTCAGTGGAGCCTCGGTTCACAAAATACAGCTTATAGCATGAAACTAAGCCAAGACAGCCAGGAGGCCTCGCCGAGTGACCAGACTCTTGAGGTTACGTATTCTGTTTTTCTATTTTAGGAGGAGAGAAGGAAGAACGGGAGGCCAAGTACCCAAGTTCTCTTGTAAAAGTAGGTATAAAGCTGTAAAAGTACAAGGGGGATCAGATCCCACAACCATGACTTTTCAGTATTTTAGGCTGTTGTTTCTAAAAGAAGATCATGTTCATAAAGAGAATCAGAGAATACCCCAGAGGGTCAGTCCTGTATTTAATTCCAAACATTATATTGCCTCAGACTTCCCCTTTTCTGGCCTCTCCTGTTATGCCGTTGAATTCATTAGAAGGTTGTGGCCACTGGCCAAAAGAAATGGTTAATGCATCCCAGAGCCCATATTGTTTGAAATATCTTCTGAGACAGGAATTTATAGCATTGCTATAATAAAACTCAGATTTCAACATTAAAGTATAAGTCTGTGTACTTGCCACACATACCAGAATTATACAGAAAATCTGAACCACGAACCTCTGAGGAAATCAGGAAAATATGCAGTAACGTCTAGAAAGAGGCCATTAGGACTTGGTTATACCTTTAAGACCAACCTTAAGCAAGAGAGTAATCACATATGACACTACACAGGTAGTGGCAATGGACCTAAAAGAAATGCCATTGACTCACAAATCCTTTGGTTTTGCCACACTGAAGTATAGCAATTTTAGACTGGTCTAGAGCAGTTACTACCTTAGATGAGAAAAGATGGGACTGAGTCCCGATTCTGCCCTCGCTTTGTCCCTCCACGCCTCTGCCCATCTCCAGGAAGGTTAATTTTTTCTTTGATGTAGCTGTTTAGCGTGTTCTATTCTATTCTCTTTTATATTATGTTTATTATTATGTATTCAAAGTATAATGAAATATGTGCTTTCCATCCCCAAAGAGTACATATTAATCTTCTTCAGGAATTACGAAGTATTGCTTTTACAGACAAGAAACTATAGCTTTTTCCTGTAAAGGAATAGAAGTATAGACTTTGCCTAAAACCTTGGAACAAACCTTCATTTATGAGACAGGGGAATCATTTTTATTCCACTACATGAATTCAGTGGGCTGCCACAGGCCAGTCATAATCTGTTATTGTTTCCCTGCAACCTTGTACTATTAATTTTTCTTTTTAATGAACTGTCCAGTCTAGTTTAGCTATGGGAACTATGATGGAGCTGCAATATAAATGGTTTATGTTGTGCCTTTGTCAAAAGGCTTTCCCCTACAGCACTAGAATGTAATTGAAAAGCCATTTTAAAATAAAGTAACTGAATGGTTGCAAATGCAGGTTGTCAGGAATAAAGTGGGAAAATCCTTTGCATTACATTAGATTTTACCAATCACAACTTGTGTGACTTTATTAGTGTTTATACAGATTAGTAAAGCCACATAAATTGCATATGTTTGCATGGTTATTTCAGCCAGTATTCCTGAAAGGTACTGAAGCCATTTTTAAGAAGTTTTTCTTCAACTATGACTAACAATGCAGTAACTGGTTTGGTTAAATACCTCAAAAGAATTAAATACACTAAATTTTGTTTTATTTTATAGCATACAGAATATGCTCACGTTCAAGACAGCAAATTAGCTTTTGAATAGAATTCAAGACAATTTTCGTTGTGTATGAAACTTCAAATGGCTGAGTATACAGTATCTTTTTATATCTAATATATAGAGCCCCCCGGGCAGAGCACGCCGCAGCCCAAATGGGGCTGGGATTTCCCAGAAGGCTGGGAAAATGCATGATAACTCACTCGTTTCAGCATCTGAGCTGAAACAAACTTCTTGTCACTTGAGACCTGAATTTCAGTTCAGGTACAAGTTAGTTGTTTCCAACAACAAGCTACACATTTCAACAAAGTCAAGACTCTTTCAAGGCAATACTACTTCATAGAAATAATTTTCTACTGAACAGCAGGTACAAAAATCTAAAATGTCCATATTATGAGGTACTGAGACTATAAGACATAGGGCAGTGTGAACATATTTCCCCACTTGATGTCTTTTAGAAGTCTTTGTCGTTTATAACAAAATAATCATTCTTCTTTGGTATCTGTTTGACCAGGATACATGTCTTAAAATTATTCTAACAATACTTCCAAAGGTGTTTCAGTTCAAACAAGTCTTGAAGAACATGAAGAAAGCAGATGTAACAAATTCAGACTCCATCTCATTTCTCAGACTATGTGAAACGAGACCAACGTGAGCAGATTGCTCTTCTTAACATTTTGCTCTCAGGCCTTACTTTAAGAAGAACCTAAGGATTTGGTGTACTTCGGAGCACCATCCTACTAAAATCAAAGCTTTTGACCTCATTTCGACTACCAATATCCACCCAAAAATATATCCAATAAACTAATCCTGCAGATATGCTAGGTGTTTGCTCTGTGTTGTAGTGCTGTGGGTTGAAGTTGAGAATTCAAAAATTCAGGTCTTAACACCTATATAAATGGCTCCTTGTACAGAAGTGAGGTGAGACATGTAACACAGGTTAAAGCATGCAATTGTAACGTAACACTTTCTGTTCAGATACGTAGGCCTCATTAAATGTGCTAGCACTGTAATAAGACAGGGTGATTCTAAGTCACTGAAAATTAATCTTCTTTCCACCCAGCATTAGTGCAGAAACAAAACTATACAGCAATTTCCTTCCAAGATCTACTCTACATGTCAGGAATACCATGTTTTTCCCATTATAGTCGAGGCTCACTGTGTGAGAATTAAAAACAAACAATAAAAAGGATGTTATATATGAAAGAGGCAAGGTATACATTATATAACACTGATTTATAGAGCCAGTAAGTGAACCTAAGTTTCTCATCCTGTGTGAGAGGGATTTTTAAATACGGCAGTATTCTTTTTTTGGGCGTCCCAGGGACCCTTTATTCATATATAGCACTTTTCAGAGTAACATAAGTGAGAAGAAATTTATCTGTTGTGCTATTCTCACTCCCTTTAGAACTTCAGTATAGAAAATCCAAGCACTATAGGAAGGAAATCTCTAGTCAGGATATTCCCACTTAATGGAGCTACTGGCCATCATTCGGTGTGACCAAGCAGCCGAGCCTACTTTATAGCTCCAAATGAGGTCAGCAGTGCCTTTCTGTCTGCTCTGCTGTTCTTTGTGCCATTAACAACAGTTAAACATGCATATTTACCTGCTCAACCCTTTGATTATCTAGATACTATACCAGGAAATTTGCATTCCTGAACAGGCACAGCTGGAAACAATTTAAGAAAGAAAGATCCTTCAAAAGAAGAGAAGAGAATTTAAGTACACGGATGCCCAGGTTTACATGATAATCAACAAAAGCAGTGCTTGTTTCTCCTCTTTTGCAGGGAGGCACTTCACACCCCAACCAGAGGAACATCCCACAGTCGCTCTGCAGGAAGCTTTCTTTCAGAAATTATTTGCTTGAACTCTGAAATGCAAAAAAGTCTACGAAAATAGACACTACAGCTTCTCAGATGAGACATGAAAAAAACTTGAGTAGGGACCCAGTTCGTTAAATTCACTTATCTCGTATACTAGTGAGAGTGATGGGCCTTCAAGTTTTCCTTTAAGGTTATTCCTCACAGTCCTTTAATTTGTAAAAATTAAAGCTACTTGGAAATGTAGCTCTGAAGCCAAGAACAAGAGCAGAAAGAGGCCTGAACTAAACCTTGAAGTGAGATATAAGAAAATGCCAGGAGAGGCGAACTGAAACAGTGGTGAGAAAATTCACAGAACTGTGCATGGAGGGGGGACTCAGAGAAACCGAACGCGTAACTAATTTAAGATATTTTTGCTCTGTCTTCTTGATACCCATACAAGAATTTGAAACCCAGTCAGGAAGTCCTCAGTCAAACCAAACGCTCTGTAACTTCATTCTATCGAAAAGCTGTATCTGGACAAGAACTGAGCATTGTTTGCAAAATTTGGCCCTTGTGTTTAGTGACTGCCAGGGTAAGAATCTCCCAGGCTGAGCTACAGCTCTTCCTAAGCACAAAGGAGCTTACACATTTCCCACCTAAACTGAATTGAATGCTGTTGGTATCACTGTCAAATACACTCTGTCTCAGCCTGATAGTAATTGCTGCAGTCTACCTTAACAAGCCAGTGGATACCATAAACACATATCCAAGGATGTTTAAGTATACGGCCCATTTGGCTGCCAGAAATAAGATTATCATCATTCAAGGACATTTCCACAGAAATGAAGCATCTGTCAAGCAGGACTTGAGTGCATTGAATGTAAAAACTGTGAATGAGTCAGCTAAACAAAGAGCTTTAATATCCCGGCTTTGTACTCTTTATCTGAGACAATTCAGATGGGATCATGCCTTTGATTCTGTAAAAACGATTGTATTTACATATTTATTATCGATTACATTTAATCTGTTTCGGTGTTAATTTTAAAAAAGCACGGATACTCTTGTAAGTGGACAATTCTCCCCTCTGTGGAATCACTAGTTTTGGCAATAGTACAGCTGAAATTCAAAGAAGGTATGAAAAATCAAAGGCATCAGAGCAGCAGGTATGACTATTTTTAGGCCAAAGGTTTTCCATACTGCTCTATTCCCACACTTTCCACAGTTGCCTTCTCTGAAGCCTAGGAGTCACCACTAAACTCTTTTTCCAACCCAAGTCTGAGCCATTATATTAAGCTTAGTGGTACTGTACAAAATACTGGAGAAAGAAACCAAATATGGAACTAATCACTAATGTAGGCCTAGAATAAGAAAAGTAAGAATAAGAAAAGTATGAATCTTTTTGACTGATAAAATCAAGTTGGAAGCCTAAATATTAGAAAATTTCTTACATTTCTGTTCTTCAGTGCTACACTGCTGCAAGTTTTCAAGAGGTTCTCTGATGCTTTAACCAAGAAATTTTGGGTTGTTTTAAAAAAGAAATCTTGCGATCCAAAAAACGCACCTTACCAAACTGTGCTTTACAGACATAGAAGGATGGTCAGTGTCCTACAGTATCAGCTCTCCTGAGGGACAACCACGACCAACGCATAAGCTCTACGGTGCATGAGAAAAACCAGCTGACAGCACACATCAAGTGAGGGACTAGTCGGTGCAGAAATGTTCCCCATACTGCACAAATACTGCAGCCGCTATAGAAACAAGAGACTAGCTATGCATATCTGACATCGCTCAGAAGATCGTACATTTGGAGGTACTACTTACCTTCACCCACTGGAAACTTGTTGCCAATTTATGTAGCATATTCCACACATTTGAAAAGCCACTTCATGAGACTACGATGACAATGCAGATGTGAGCTTTCTGCTGCCGCTTATCCAGTGCTTCAGCTCTGGCTGCAAAGAATGAAAAAGTTCACTTGAAATCCGACGCAATGTTGGTGCCATAATAAAAGAAAACTAAAGTCTAGCCTATAAACTATCACAGCAGTCTAAAGACAGTTTAAAGAGTAGCAATTAAATAATACTTATAATTCCAAGGAGAAAATTAACAAACAGCTTTTACCTTAACAGACTTACTATTGCGAGAATGTTCCCATAACTAAAATGCTCCAGGCCATATCAAAATTCCTTCACATCTTTTTTGTTATCTCCTGAAAAAACAGAGTTCTATGGAAAAATCTGTTCTGGGAACATTATTCAATGCAAGACACACTGTAGGGAAAAAAGTAACAGCTGCAGCTACCATTAGCCAACAAGATGTGCTTCGAACACTTCTAAGTGCTCTGAAGGCATATTAGAAAATTAGTATTTTTACCTTTATGACAGAGAAGGGAGTAGATTATTTTAGTAAGCAGAACTACCACTACAGTAGGGAAAAGATACCCAGGATAAGACATTTGAAAGGAGAAAAGGAGCAAGAGGTGCCCCTGCCTGCAAGAAGTTCACCTATGGTTGTTTCGACAGTTAAAATTCTTTCATAAATGGGATAGTGAGTTGAGACAGTCTGTATAAAGGGTGCAGAAATGAAAAGAAACCAGCTGAATAATTTCTTATGAGGTGAGGTAAGTCTTTTCCTGAATTTAAATGAGTAAGTTAAGAATGCTCACAGTTCCACAGAGCCAGAGAGCAGTCCCTCATCATCCCATGTGTTTCAGACAACATGGTCCCACACAAGTAAAAAAAACCGTTAATGTGATTGTACGCAAAAGAAATACTCGGTGGGATCTATTGTTATGTGCTGATGTAGACACTGTACTTCTGATGCTCATTTGATACCCTGACAGATTCTTAAGTGGGGACAAAATGAATCCTAGGACTAGGATTCATTCTAGCCAAGGATATTAGGCTAGCTTACCCACTACTTTCAAATTTATTAATTGAGAATTTCTAGGAAGAATTATTGCAAAATAGCCTCTGTATTTGGGGTTGATGCATCCAAATCAGTAATTTTCCACAGTATTTAACTGTTAAAGCTGTCTCATCCCTATCAATCCTCCATTTTATACCCACTTTTCACCCCCATTAAAGCAATCAAGCTTTACTTGCAAAAAATAGTTCAGCAGCACAGGCTAAATTTCAAAGTTGCTAGCAAAAGTGTTGAGGAGAAATGAATGGGCACTGACAGAATATTACATACTCAACACTGCAATATTACATGAACATATTTCACACTTAGAAGAAGAAATAAAATCATGTGGCTTCTATTGCCAGTTGTGACTGCAGATCTGTTGACTCACTGTTTTAAAAATTTGTGATATCTGTTCAATGAAAAACACATTCCTAGAAAGTGAATTTTGCTTAAGATAAGCTCTATGAAGTAAGGTATGTTTCATGTGATGACCGAGTCACTAATATATAAAGTACTTGGTTTACAAAAATACTCTACACATGCAACATATTTATGCAATTTGCTATGAAGTACACATGGCATTTTAAAACATGCTCATTTTGCAAGCAATTTTTTTTTTCTACAGAGAATCCCTTTTGAATTAATTCACAATTCATATGACCGATAATATCAAGTAAACTTTCTGATTTTGATAATTTGTGCAGTATCTTTATAGATGACAACATCTTTACAGATGACTTTGCAGCTCAAGAATCCTTTTTCCCCAAGACATCTGAAGTTGCTTAGATAAGTATTTCTCAAAATATCCTCTTACATATCCCTATGGTCTAATTTTTTCAAGATCTGCTTTTGTTTTTAAAAGCAGCAAATAGTTGATAATAGATACTACCAGTCCTCAACCTGACCTGCTACAGTATTAAGCTTTTTCCTGTACCTGTACCTGACCACCAGACAGTGAAGTGCCCATATACATAATAATTTAACTGTCAAGTAAAGGCTCCATTTTCCAGTTACACTGCATTTAAACAGACATCAGAGGTTACAAATCAATATTTTTTGTAGCACTAATCATTATTTGAAGCAAACAATTCTTTATATTAACATCAAGCAAGGAAACTCCTCCCTCCAGATAGCAATTTTCCTGAAAACCGTGATTTAAGACTGCTGAACGATTTCCAGCATTACTATGGCACAAGTAATAGTTTAGCTGATTAACTGATACATCGGTATCAGATATTATTTTTACTGCATATTATGTTTTTATCTTCTTCTATTCTGCTGCAGTTGAATATGGGTTCAGTAGTAAGGTTCTACTACCCCCAACACCTTTACTAAAGGGAGAAAACCCAAAAGAAAAACAACTGCTGTATTTACAGAAGGCTGTTTCAAAGTCCAATTATAATTACAAGAAGACTCCAAGAAACATCCATTAAACAGTTCCAATGCTCCCAACAGATTTGACACAGTGGCACTTTAAATCAAATCTCCCAACAAGATATTTTTTTTTGTAAAATAAGCCATGTCTCCAGAGTCGGTTTATACAAAGTGACAACTCCAACAATTTTGAAATGTTGCTAGTTAGAGGAGAAAAAAAAAACCAACCCAAACCCATTGTCACTATGGTAATTATTTCACAATGCCTGATGTTAAATGGGCAGTCCTGTGGCCTAAGAAGCAGCTGAATCCTGCATTGTCCTTGCATGATAAAAAGATTTGAAAGTCTGAAAAGCAGAGGAACGGAATCTCACAGCTTCTTAGGCTTCGCTCTGAAAGGGCCATTGTAACATCATCATAAATCCTGGGCTCCCCAGGCACTTGACAACTAAAGCAGTGGACAATAGAATTCTTGTGTCGAACAAAACACTCCTTGTCTGCCAAAGGGCTTATCTGCTTCATTTACAAATGTCTTTCATTGTACCAAAATAATTCCCTATTAGAAAAACTATTAGGAACAGAACTAAATAAATATTCACAGCTTTGTGGTCTGTTTGGCAAAATGAATAAACTAATACAATCAAGGAGCATGCAAAATATGAGATTTAAATCAAGGGAGCCCAAACCAACCCAAAACTTCTCTTTATTTTCCTCTCTTCATTTTCCCTTTTCCTGATTGCAGGGAATTACACCGACTACACATTTGTCTCTATAAAAAAAAAAGACCTAGGTACATTACACTCACCAAAAGAGATGAAAAATATTAGATATCTGCAAAGATCTCAGCTTGGAGCAACATTGTATCCAATGTGCATTTAAAGTTAAATATTTCCAGAAGAGCAATTACAGAAATAACTTGGGAATGTATCTGAGAGTTTAATGAAATAGAGACAAAACACTTACAATCATAAAAGGATTTAAAGTGTGGATTTATAACTACACATGTTTAGCTCTTTGTTACCGAGAGATATAAAGGCATCAGGGATCAGTTTTTGAAATTAAATGGTCACCGGATTATTGCAACTTTTTTCAAGCCCAAAGAAAATTCTGGCAGCTGTCATAGAAATGAGTGAGACAAAAATATTCTAAATATATATATATATATGTGCCACTTCAAAAAGCATTTCTAACTTAGTTAGAATTCCATTGCATCAGGTTTCCACATAAACAGTTATCTGATTACAATTTACTAGAAAAGTGCTTATGGAAAGACAATTTACACAATTGTTAAGCAAAAACCCTAGCAATCTAAAGTATTGCTCCAGCAAACAGTACCGACCATATTCAAAGTGCCAGAGCAATCTCTACGGCTGAATTAAATCCTGAAGAAACTGAAACTTCTTGACTGAATTATTGATCATAAACTACTTATTCAAATCCAACATGGCAACAATGTTTTTACACAGCCCCGGCAAACGGGCTGAGTGGCTGAATTGCTTTTTATCCCGTGTCTAATTAGTACAAGCCTACAAAACATACAGGTATTTCTAACCTGCATATTAAACAGATATTTGAGTGGGGAAATTAAATATT
This sequence comes from Pluvialis apricaria, assembly GCA_017639485.1. Taxonomy (NCBI): domain Eukaryota; kingdom Metazoa; phylum Chordata; class Aves; order Charadriiformes; family Charadriidae; genus Pluvialis; species Pluvialis apricaria. The sequence continues at coordinate 2,766,724 of CM030018.1, read as the reverse complement.
CAGAATGCACACAATAAACAACAACGATACTGTTAAAAATGAAAAGAAAAAAAAAGGAGTCTAACAACATTTAAAATAAAAATAACACAGGTTTGAGCTCACAATCACAGGACAGAATCCAAGATTTAGGAACACGTGAGCTTCCCATGGTTCTACCGTGAATTTGCAGTCTGACCCTGCCACACACCACTTAACCTTGGAGCCATTTCTAAAAGTGAACAAAGGCGCGCTATAAAAAATTTCACCTATGAAAAATGTATAAAAATCAGAGGAAAGGGGCCTGAATTCAGACCTCCCACATGCCAGCCAAGTATCCGTACTGTTTGGGTGCAGAGCTTCACCATTTTTTCTCTCACCTTCTCTCCTCAGTGAATAATTAACTGTTCTAAAGACATAGGTACGCGTTCTGATTTAACATAAAATTTAAACTTGACGTCTCATATGCCATTTTGTGGTGTTTGCTATTCTATGCTATGCATCACTGAAACTCCCCTCCTCTTGAAGTTGCATCATCTGTGTAAATATAATTTGCATAAAGTTATTCTGACCATTTCGGTTATTCGCAGTTTGGGAATATGTCTCCAACAAAATCTGTTCCCTGCCAGCTCTCATAGTTTTATTCTAGTTCCTACTACATGACACACAACCACGCCACATTTTTATATAGTCAGCAGTCTCTGTTTAGGTATGAAAAACTGAAGTTTAAGTCTCTCAGTGCAAAACCAGCATTTAACCCTGCTAGAGAATATATATCTGGGTGCCTTGCCTGGGAGGGTAGTGTCCTTGGCTATGGATAAATTGCCTCTGTGAGCTATTATCTTAGTATCTAAATAAGCTTATGCTCTGAATCACCTTCCAGGAGAATCTATCTTTTTCCACTTACTACAGGCAGCGAAGTCAAGTAACGTGAATCCCCACACGCAGCAACCAATATAGCATCCCAGAATAATTTAGGTGGGAAGGGACCTCCAGAGGTCATCTGGTCCAACTCCACCACTGAAAGCAGCACCAATTTCAAAGTTACTTTGGGTAATTAAGGCTGTCGCTTCATCAATGTTAATAGCTGAAATTAGCAGCATGACCAATGTCTCTCTGTGTGGACACAAACGCTTTAAGGACTTACGACCGCACGCTGAAAGACAGTCACATGGAAAGTAACAGAACAAAACAAAGGGCAAGCATTGCATCAGAAAGAACAGAAAGACAATCTTTCTTGTATAATTTGCCTTACAAATACATACATATGCTACATACATACGCAATTACAGCGTCTATGGGCAGGTCAGGGCCAATGAGTTTGATGACTGATGGCATTTTGGGGTCTGGGGGATGTTTGCACCGCTCCATGTGTGCTCCTGAGCGCCCAGAGCACCTGCAGCAGACCTAAGGTGCACCCCATGTCCAGCAGCGGTGAGGGAGGAGTACACAGTTCCTCTGTTAACTGGCTTCCACCGCACAATACCTGAACACTTCAGATTGGTTTTATCACCTCCTGGTTCGGAGGGAGGAAAGTGTGACCATCTGTATTTTACAGCACAGAGGTCAGTCCCGGAGGAGCTAAGTTTTCCACCCATGATTCACATAAGAAACCTGTCATAAAATGGCTTTTGAAAGTAGATTTTGAACCAAACAGTTGTACCTTCCTGTACCGTCCTCCAGAAGGAAAGAAGGACCTTGCCACCCAGGGAGATGCCTTGCGGAAGGCAGGACATGCGAGAAAGGGAGGGCACGCAAGAAAAGCACAAAACCCAAGAGCTGCAGAGAAGGTTTCACACAAACAAGGTTCTGTTCAAAGCAGGTAGACAGCCTGTTTCTCTTTCTCACGAACTGTTCTGATTTGATATTGAGGTCTCTACCAAAATATTTCCCCTTAGTGCTTCCATCCCTCCCCGCCGCTGTTGCGTGCGGGCTGACATTCAGCGGGTTGCAACGCCGCGAGCAGGGAACGGGTGAGCCTGACTGCTTCCAAACACTGCGCGCAGAGACGTAGTCCACTGTCCTGAATATTAAGCTGTTAGACATGAAGGCCCCACACGACAGCAGAAATTCACAAACTGAAGAGCAGAATAGCTGTATGCTCTCACCAGAGACAAAAATCCATCTTAACGCTTTTCAGAATATTAACAGACAGCAGAATAAAGCTCAAATCTCATCTGTCCAAGGCCAAATCTCATCTGTCCAAGGCCAAATTAAATAGCAGTAAGAGAAAAGGTTCATGGGGGCTCACAAGGAACAAATTAGCCCCCCTCAACAAAGCTCTTTACAGATCACATGAGCGCCCAGGCCCTGTGCTCACCCAACACAATATGACTTGTTCAGTTTTTTTCTTGCTTTTGGGTCACAAGCGCCTGAAGGTAGACGATAGGCCCTTGAGGATAAAGTCTGTATTAATTAGCTTCATGCTGCTCCAGTCCCATCCTATCCAGGTACTAAGAATACAAGTGGATTGGGAGGCCTGAAGGCAGGTATGTTCTGTCATTTTAAATATCATAAATGGAGCCCTCCATTTCCATGTTTCCAACTTCTCTGAGTTTCTTCTAAAAACTAAATTTGGAAGAAGAAGATCCACAGCAAGTAGATACATACTTTTTATACATACGTGCCTGTGTAGATATATATGCATGTAAATAAATCTTAATAAAAATATTTTATGATATTTTATGCAACTTTCTCACACATAAACAAATATTTCTGTGTACCACACTGTATATAATTTGAGTTCCTGCATTTGGAAAAAGTCTTCATTTTTCATCTAAAAGCTTGACTTCTTATATTTTCTGTCTAACAGATTAACTTAAACGTATGTTCTTGAACCACCACCAGTAAAATGTTCATATATATTCTCTCTTGAATAAACATATTATATGTACAAAGCATACAAAATCAGTTACTACCATTGCAAGAGGCGTACAGAATTGCTCTAAAGCCTTCTAAGTCATGCTGGAACACAGTTTCCACCGGCAGCAGACGTCAGAGACTACCAGAGTGGAATCTTGTCATCATTGAAATATTTTTATGGCAAATTTTCCCTGCAGATTATTTTTTTCCTGTTTGTTCCCCCCATCCCTTGCCATTTTCATATTCATATTCCTTGGTGCTTTCCATCCCCTAAACACAAATGGTCGGATCCTTCCTCTAGAGCAAAGCTACGGCAAAGGCTGTCTTCACTAGCATTTGGAGCTCTATTTAATCTTTCTCTGCTGCCAATTTCAGTAGGCTGTTCTCTATTTCTTTCCTCTGGCTTTCTTCTGCTCTCTTTTATCAATCTCTTCTAGTGACCTGAAAAGAAAACCTAAAAATTGAGAGCCACTGAAGTATATGCTGAATGCCCCCATTAGTCAAGCTGTAGGGGACACTCAGCACAGAAAAAAAAATAATTCAACTAACCTTTCAAAAAAATCTTTATATAAAAGTTCTACAAAATCATCCTGCTGGTTCCAGGTCCACTGGAGACACCCAAGAAAGGATAATTCTGGGGCATCAGAGATACCATAAAGGAGAATAGCTCAGAATTCATCCAGGAGACTCAAGAGAGATGGAGTTCTTTGGTCTTAGGGACATTTTTTCCTACCTTCTCCCTTTTATTAATAAATAAAGAAAAGGGGAGTTGTTCAAAGTCACCACGGAGATCTGACGTTTCTGAATTTCTGTGTGCCTCATTCAACTCACTGAATATCTCTGTCATCCCAGAAAGGTACATGATTCATTCTGGGAAGCCTATTGCAAACCCAGCGATGACTCCTCAAACATCTGTAAAGCTTTTTTAAAAAGTTTAATTCAGTCTTATTTCTGGACAGAATACACCGCTTTCCCTATTCCCCCCCATCCTCCTCCCCAACTCCCACAGGTCATAGCTTGTCTACATCTAGGGAGGGTGGAAGGAAGGGAAAATGGATACCAAACTCATTTTAGGTCAACCAAAAGGCATTCAGTCTCTGTCTTTCCCTCATTTCCTTTTGTGTTTTCTCAAAGGGCATTACACAGTTGGCTTCTCAATCAAGGACAAGGCAATGTCAAACACATTAATTTGCCTGTGAAACAGTCTGTAAGTGTTGACAAAACAAAGCTTAAAAAATGAAGACAGACAAGGTAAAAACATTACTGATTTAAAAACCAAACCTCTTTAAATGATAGATTTCAGGCTTCAGGACTGAACAATACCGACCAACTGATATTTTGACGCTATCCTCAACAGTACATAATTTTTAAGAAATGGTGATCAGAGATACAGCAAAATATCAATGAGCGAGTACAGAACATGGAAGACACGCAAGCACTACGAGCATTTCATGATGCCCGGTGTGCAGCTTCTACTCACAACTAACGCAACTTTCCAGAATTTCAGCAATGTTTATAGCAAGGTTGATATGATTTTCCACCAGCTATTATTTCAGGCTATTCCACTCCAGAAATTACAATATACTTCTACCTTTTATGGATTTATATTGTTATTTGGTAACATGCCTACCCAGCCGTTCTTGAGAGTTGAAACATAAACACAGATCTGTATTTCCGCTGCATCATGTAATGAAGTGCTCATAACACTGAAGTTCACAGCCAAAATTAACCAAAATATTCAACAATATTAATATTTAACATTTGCCTGCTATTCATTATGCCTCCCAAATACCACCGAGACTTTAATTTTCTGTAGTGTAATTATTATAAGCTACGAGCAAGTGCATTATGAGGTTTCTTCAAAACAATGATTGTGAAATAGAAATATGCATAACCAAATAATAACAGAGCAAGCGCTCTGCATATTCAGGAGGAACTGCATAATTAGGAAAGAATTCCTACTGATATCGATGGGACTTTTGCCTGATGGCGATAGTCCTAGGTTCTATGAAGGCATTTGCTTTAAATAACAATAGATGAGCTCCAGAGTACACTACACCACCAGCAATCACCTAGCAAACTCATTCAGCCAACCAAGAAGATATATTTATGAAATCATACGGACAACAAAAAAGTTAAAACCAAACAAATAAACAATCCCCGCCCAGCTGGTTAAAAGCTGAGAACCTATCTCCACTATTTTAAATGATTTCAGAAATGCAGCTACTCTCTAAGTTTCAGTTGCTTTCTGTTGGACTCAGCCAGGAGTGCCCAATGTTAACACATCAAGACAAAAATGAAGACTGCATATGGAAATAACTCAATCCTTAATAAAAAACCAAAGATAACTTTATAATAATGAAAGAAGATGCTTTGCCAACTGTGCAGAAATGTGACTCTCCAGCAAAAGCATGGAAAGGTCTGCTTGCCAAAAGCTTATCTAAAAACACCTAAGTGGAATAATTTTCATACAGTAGTAACTTTATTCCTTTTAAACTGAATTGGACAATGATGGAAGAATATTCCAGGCCATAACTTCAGTCTCCTGGGTGGCCTTGGGCAGATTTGCTGGGAGTATCTACACAGTATATTGCTGGCAGATGTGAGCTTTTTCCGCCCAAGTTCCAAGCTGAGTTGAAGCTGAATAAATGTGGTTAGCACAGCACTGCGCCCAACCCACCAAGTCCTACTGCGAGCCCAGGCATATGAGCTTGAGATCAGACCTGCTAATTCAGATTTGGCACGGTGATAAACATGTTTGTGTAGCTCCGGTGGGCTGAGATTCCATCTGCCAACAATAGACGTTGTCGACATGCCCTCTGCTCCTCAGCTCCATCACTAAACTGGAGATAATAATTAACGCCTGTATCTGAAAGTGATATTGTGAAGGCAAGTTAATTTACTCTCACAATGAATGTTAAGATGCTCTAAAACTAGAATCGTATAGCCATGTAGTTATTACTTAAGGGAGTAAAGCTTTTTCCACATGTATGTTGTGGAACTGAGCCAAAATAAGGCTACATACATACTTCACATTCAATTTGGTGAGCTCTCCACTTGGATAATATAAATAGGTACTCAACGTCTTTGGTGGTGTCGTCAGGTTCATGAGACTTACGAGTATTTGACAACTCAACATATCTAAACAAACCTAGTATTTTGTTTTCCAAAAGCGTCAACCTAAATGAGTCATATGGAAACAAGTCACCTAATAAGTTTACCTAAGAGTGTGGACGACCTTGCTTCAACACCTTGCTGATTCTCCAGTCAGTATTCCCAGCAATTGTAATTATAATGTAGTCCTTTCTAACAGACAGCGTTCTGCATGCTAAATTGTGGCTGAACACTTCAAAAGGCTCATTTGAGAAGTTTCAAATGACAATAACAAGCTTCCCCACTCCCTTTTTAAAAAGAAATCTAATTATTCGTTCTGTCAGTCTCATGCAAAATGCTCATTGTTTTTACATTATTGTTTACTTATTACTGTAACTGTAGTGCACAGAGAAAGAGAGAGGATGAGGAATAAACCCAGAAACTCCACTAAATGTTGGATTTTTCCTTTTATATTTTGTGTTTTATTCATGTGCTGGTTTTATGCTTTTATTTTTCAGAGCACAGGAACTTCCCCAACCACATTTGAGAAAATAAACCTCAACAATCCCCCACATCAAGACAGCACAATTTTTGTGAGTGGTTCCATAAATTATCTTCCAAAATACTTTGTGAAGAAATATCTTGCGGTATTGAGAAATACACAATGCTGTAACTCCAAAGGTCAAGATTTCACGGTTTAAAACACGGTGCATCCACAAATATGGTACCCCCCTTCTCTCGGTGTACGGTAACCCACCCGTTTACCCAAGCTTGTGTGCTGCTGGTGTGGTCTTTACAGCCCCTGGAAACACACAAACCTGCAAAGCTGTACTTTATGCTCCGCAGATGTTAATAAGCGCCTTAGGAAGAGGAAGTAAAATTGCATGTTATCAGAGATACGGAACACAGACAGTTGGAAGTGGAGTTGCTGAGCTGTACTTTTTTCCCTACAGATTTCTTTGTACCCTGAGTTTCCAGTACTAAAGTTACCTCATTCCAGCACAGAAATCTTGCAATTAAATAAAAATAATAATTGCAGGAAAGGATACTTACAGGGAAGAAAAAAACCAACCCAAAAGCACCAAAGAGATTTAGCAGCATAGATTCTATTGAAAGTCTTAAGTTCTTACATGATTAAATCACATTGACTTTGAAAAAACTTGTGATCCTGTGCATCTGCAGATCTTCCCCCATAACAGCAAACTCAAACCTCACAGTTAAATGTCATAAACCCACACGTGCAATGAAACTGAAGTGCAACTGTTTGGTACCTTTCAGCAAACGTCATTTATTTCAACGTCCAAAATCAGAGCCTGCATCAGGTTTATGCTGTAAAGAGTATACTTTCCCCAAAACTATCCAGGTTGGGAGGAGATTGCTATCTGAGCTCTTGTATGTAGAGGGCGAGTGACTGCCTGAAGACACTTCAGGGCTGTGCCAGACTTGGGAATAGGCTCCAGGGACGCCGCGTTCTGCCATACCCGTGTTTCCCAACCCGCCACCCCCAGGAACAGACGGGCCCGCTCTCCCACCACAGGTCGGGGCCGTCCAAGACCCTGGGCTTGCTAAACTCACCGCTGAGTAGAACAGAGCAACTTGTGAAATAGAAAGACAAGTTTAGCTGACTTGAGAGGAAAAAAAAGAAAGAAAAAAAGAAAAGAAGCCTTAAGAATGAAGCCAGCAAGCTTTGAAGAGCCAGCAGGCTCCCATGTTAGCCATATGCCTTCATATGTCTGTTCTGTGGGAGTGTTACAGCTCCTGCTGTTCCATTCTTCACTTTTTAAAGAAAATGTTACAAGGCCACAAGGACTCACAAACATTTGTTGACATTTCTTCTGGGTCAGCCTTAGGAGGCCTGCAAGAATTTAAACATATGGCAGTATTTAGTTGCATGAGGGAATGGGTTGTTTCAGAGAAAAGCAGTACTTGGTTGCAAAACAGATTAATCCACCATAAAGGTTTTAATTTTTTTGGCCAAAATCCAAACCTTTCTCATCATATTTTTCACATTATATTTTTAAAGCAACAGCAGCTCCTCAGTTGAGCTGGTATTATGAACTATTTCACAATATTTTCTACTGTCCTCCACACAAATAATATCTTGATCTGGGATTTCAGGTCAAACAGATGTGATGTGTGTTCATGTTTGAAAAGGGGAAAAAAAGAAGGGACCAATTGATCACTGACATGGCGATTATTTCCCAAACTTGTCAAAGGACACAGTACCATTGCAATCTTGAACCACAAGATTATGTGAATTGGGTTCTCAATGTGTTTCAGTAGCAGTACATATGCATTCGCAAAGCAGAAAAATGGGATTTCCAAGGCTTTGTCTTGTTATTCAGATGACATTGTTCGAAGTCACTTAGTGGTAAATGCACAATAGCTCACTTGCTGCCATTCTTTATACCTTGCTGTTAAAAAAATTTCATTGCAGACAATGATCTGAGCTGAGGTTTGTCTCAAGCCGTGAATAAGGGGCAGCACAATCTTAAACTTACTCAACACCACACTGGGAACACACCTGATACAGCTGTACTGACCGGGCTGCAGCATCAGCTGTGGATCATAGCAACCGACCACACAAGTAAAGGTAAAAGCCCTGTGCAGACTGTTTTTAATTCAATGCTTATTTCCTTCAATATTGCAGCACACTAACGAAAGAGCTCCTGCCGCCCTTTTCACTTGCATGATATTAAATAGGCCAAAATCTTGTCTATTAATTGTATAGCCCCATATTTTAAATAAGTAGTTTAAGCAGCTGAAATGGAAGGTCTTGCATGGAAAACAAGGATGTAAGAGGCATTCACTGTTAAAAAATAGTGCTATTTTTTCCAAACTATACAGCAGACATCGTTTATAAAAGGTAGACCTAATCCAGAAATTATGCTTTTCCTAAAATCTTCTGTTAACTAATATCTAATCTAACACAATCACAGAATCACAGACTGGTTAGAGTTGGAAGGGACTTTAAAGACCATCTCGTTCCAACCCCCTGCCCTGGGCAGGGACACCTCCCACTAGACCAGGTTGCTCAAAGCCCCATCCAACCTGGCCTTGAACACCTCCAGGGATGCTAATATGAACCAGGAGTTGTCAAACAAGCTACCAGTTCTCGCAAGCAGCCACAGGCATGAGGAGGACTCGTGTGTGTCCTTGCACCCATCCCTCCCTGCCAGGCAGAGCCGATCAATGCCCTGCTCCAGGCAGGGGCAGGAGAGCAGGGACACCACTGCTGCCTCTGTGGTGGCAAAGCCTTTGCCCCAGCAGACACCTCCTTAAAAGCTAACATCAAGATTGAGGAGACCATGGATTTTGGTAGGATTTCTGTGCAAGCAATCAGGATGCAGAATTTTGAAACGAGGCTCCCATTTAGCAAACCCCTCTGGTTTCAAACATTTTGAAGCCTACAAAGCACCCCAAGATTATTTTGGTGAAAACAATTGTAAGAAATTCATTTATGAATGACTGAGATGGGTAAAGAAATTTATAGACATTATAAGGGAAAAGCAGTTATCTGATTTTAACAAGTATACTGCATGAGTAAATAAAACATCTGGATGAGGAAGTTTAAGAGATACATGTAGTATGCTTTTTGTATGCACTTCCTTGGGAATTTATTAGCTGGCAGCAGGCAGGGTTAGGTGCATTATCTGTGTTCTCAGCCAGAAGAATGAAACTTGCTTATATGTGGTACTTCAACCCAGTTATAGACTGGAAAACATCAAACATTCTGAAATTTAAAATGAGTCAGAGGACAAAATTTTGTCACTACAAATTGTGTGAACATAAAATGACGTGAATAAAATTTCAAGTCAAGTTACTTTTATCTAACTTTCATACTCTCAACAAAACTACCATCCAAATTTAGTTAAACTATCCAAAATTTTGCAGAATTTGCAGTCCTTAAAAACCAGAGCATGTTACATCTCATAAAGCTTTGCAAAAAGAAGTTTTTATAATTTCGCTAAAATTAATGTGACATTTCCTGAGCGTTATCCACCCACATTTAACCTTTATCCAAAATTACCTTTTATTCTTAACTGTTCCGTAATAAACTGCAGGAGGCTTTCTGATACAAAGGGAAGGTAAAACTGAGTTTCCGAATCCAGTTATCAGCAATGATCACAATCAGGCGAACAAAGATCACTGTCAGTAAGAACCAGGAACTTCAGAGGAAACGGTAAAGCAAACAAATACTGATTGTTAGTCACCACGTAACAAATCCTGATGACTTGGGGATGGGAAGATTTGTGCTCAAAAGCTGAATTTGGCCATGATGGAAGAAGGTCCTGACTGTACAGAAGACGTGTTGCACAGTATGAAGAAACTAGTGTCCTCAATGGAATCAGCTGCAAAGGTTTTAGTCAAATGCACACTTGATGCAGTAAACAAAGATCAGTAGTTGAAAACAAATAATGTAACACAGTAGTGCCCAACCTTGCAGCTGAATTCAAAGCTTAAGAATACGTGAGCCAGACGGATCAAAAGATATATCAGCAGCACGGGGAAAATAACAAAACAATGAATAAAAGGGACTGTATGACTCACCCAAATGTCAGCAAGAAAATGGCATCAGAGAGCTGAAGACATCAGCGTGTAACAATAACTAAAAGGTTAAAAATAAGTTTTATGTATTCAGAGCGGCAGGAAGACTTAACAGCAAACTTTTCATTGCCTTCAATGGCAAGGCTGTAAAGCAATTAAAGCTGGGAATTGTAAAGAAATTTTGGTAAGGAAATCTTTCTACAAGCGCTTGGCATTAAGTTCATATTCTTGCCAACATTATGATGGAAGGCAAAGCACACAAGTCCATTTTTATCTTTGAGTAAGGCAAACAATAGAAATAAAAATTTTAAGTATCCCAGTATGAGGAAAAATGGCATGCTAGATTCTTCCAGTCTACAAATCCATGACATTTTTCAAGAAAAAAAAAAAAAAGGTGGATTCAGTTCTGGATCTGGACAGCACGTGTAAAACTAACAGTACGCAGTACGGAACAGCAAGGCTGTGTTGAGTGGGGGTTCCTACAGGAGTGCCAATTTCTTGTAGGATGCTGGTGGTAAGCTGAGGGTTTTCTCAAAGGTCAGCACCAGAGCAGCGTGCCATGCAGTGCCCCGGTGGACAGGCTGCTGCAGGGACCCGGGGACCCCGCTCTGCTCTGGCACGACATTCTGCCTTGCGCTCCGCTGCAGAACCCGCGCTATTTATCACAGGGTTCGCTATGGCGAGCCTTTGTCTTACAAAGATGAGCCGTTGTGCTTTGGACTCTTGGATATAACTCTAGCTGTCGGTTGTATTGAGGAGAACCTAATTCCAATTATCTGAAAGGACAGAAGAGTTTGTTTCTGTGTTTAGCTACTTCCCCCTAGCTAACTCATTCCCCTTTTACATGATAAGAAATCGAAGATACTCTGATACACCCGTGAGCAATTATAAAAGCTATGCAAATATTGCCAATGTAGCTATAAATATTCATTTCATATTAAATCTTTTTGATCAGATTCACACGCTCCCAGAGTCTATTCCTGCAAATATTTCCCTGAATTCAGATTATCAAGCATGTTTGCTGAAACAGCACATTTTAAGTAACTATTCACAGCAGACTTTCAACTTGTAATTGCTAATATTCATGTCAGAAATCTAACTCAAAGAACTACACTTACCCATTTAGGAAACTGAAGGTTACATTACTGATGCACATTACTTGTACATCACATCAACACAGCTCAAAATGCATCAAACGGCTCACAAAAATTACCCGACTAAAATACGATTATGCTAACAACGCATGTTAGTGACCTTCTGCAAGCGGTCTACTGAGATGAGGAAAGCTGTTGACATACACAAGTGTTTGATGAATATTTTGCTGAAATTAACTAATTTTCAATGAATATATTAGTATCTAACTATTGCATGAACATACTGCAAATGCAAAAGCAACATGACCCTCATTTAATGAATTCTTTGTTACAAATTAGCTACCCTCCTGTAAGAAAATACTTTAAAATCTCAGCTGTAGATACACAAGATATTTCTATATTCAATGGATTCATAATGCTTTATTAAAAGATACATACAATTCTAGAATAAACAACTGAAAATTAAGTTGATGTGGTTTAATATTGTTCTTTGTAGACCTGATGTACCTCCAGCTGAAATCAATGCAAGCCAGTTAAATAAATGCTCTTGGCAGCTCCTTGTTTGTGCCTTAACATACTAGCCAGTCGCTTGATGAAATCAATATTTATTAATGATTTTTTTCACTTTTAAAACCAGTGCAACTGTTTCTGAAAGTCACCAAATGTATACTGTCTTCTGCACAAACTTGTAGACAAAAATCTCTTGACTATCAAGTTCATCATTACAACACATCAACGCGTTTTCAGCTCCTACGCCTCTATATTATTCTTTGGTCAATAATTGCATTCCTTTGCCTGCTCGGCACGAGACGGTGCTTCAGCTACTTGCAGACACTCTCATCCAGCAAAGCCACCTCTGGGGCAGCGTTTGCTCTTATTGCTTTGTTTTCTTAATATAACCCGTTCAGCTGAACATGCTTCCATACTCCATCATCGTTAACACAAGCATGACGAATCCAAAATCTCAGAAAGCGTTGTACTGTATCTACTCTTATCTTTCATTTCTGTGAAGGGTTATGAAACGTTAAAAGGCCTAGCTAATATTAGATTGTCATAAAGCTTCCTTAGCTGTCTCTTTTCATTTCAACCATTTGTAATAAACATCCCAAGATTTTTTTAAGGCAGACTCTCGGTGGCACAATATGTGCTAACCTCTGTTTCAACCTTCCATACCAGGGCTGATAGACGTTGTGAGCCAGGTACTGCGTAGATATATAGCTACTGAGAAATGTCACAATAAAAAACATATAAAGCTCCGTGGCATATGAGATTAAATGTTACATCCATTTGTTTAATTTTAACTTACAAACCCTGAGGAAAGGAGAATACATGACCAAGATTTTATGGCAAGTTAGAGGCATCTGTTAGGATAAACCGTAATAATCATAGATAAAATTCCTCATTATCTATGTCCAGTTGAATGCCCAACACTTCTGGACAAACTGCAGCCCAATTTTCAGCAATAATTAGCTACAATTAACAAACTTGATGGCTGCCTCAATCAAAACCATCACAAGTGAGGTTTTGCAATTCCCACTACTTGGGCTGAAATACAGATTCAGTTGAGATAATTTCCATTGATACGAAGCCTAATAAAATATATCAGCTCGAGCAACTACTATTTTTATTATCCAACAATATAAATGGCTTTGCTGCACTGAAACAACAAACGTGATGACAGCTTTTCAGATGACATCTGATTTATACACAAAATTTAGTCCCACAAAATTAAGAAAAAGTAGATAAGCCAAGCACAAGTTCATCTCACTACGAGAGTTTTTAAGAGATCAAGCCATCCTGATGTATTACCAGTCCTACCCTGTAATCCTGGCAAAATACTAGCAGAAGCTGAGTTTGATGCCTGTATTCTTATCAGGAGCATCTCTGCAGTATTTAGCAAGCACTTCATACTCCTTCATTACCATTTAGTACAATCCCAAATAAATTGCATACAGTTGAAGAGTAAATTCTTCCTGCTCTTGGGAAGGAAGAACTCCAATTCAATAAATTGATATTAACCTTTTTACTGTTTTGCATGAAATACTAGCATATTTTCAGTAACGGTTTCAGTTCAGATTTTTCTCAGGTAGGTTTTGGCTGGAGATAAAACACCTTGTAACTGCTATCTGTTTAATGAGAGCTAAGGGTTAACTGGCTCCAGATGGAAGGAAGGCAAGATGAAGTTGACTGTTTCTTTAAGAGCACAACTTCTTCTGGATGGCCAAAATGCCATTGCTAGGATGTCTTCAGTGCAGCTGCTGTGCCAATATGTCACCCTCCTTTCGTCCCTAGCTGAGCTGGTTTTACATGCTTTAAAATGTACATATTCTTTTAATTTGTCCATTTCACAGCCTTAAGTATCTTTCTAGCATCTGCATTGGTCATTCTTTTCCTGTTTTGGCCTAACTCACCTTCTTATTCCTAAATGCCAAAAGGAAAGGACATGTTTGTCTTAATTCATGGGATTTTTGTATGTGGAACAGGGGACAAAAATAATAACATTCAAAGCAGTCTAGTAAATAGAGAGCAGTAACGAAAACATGGAACACACAAAATTCAGTCAGAACCCTCTCTCACATGTACACAAAGAAGAAACCAAATCTGCACCCCATTTTCATTTAATGTAATTTTTGGAGAAAGAAGAACCAAAAAACCGATCAGGAATTCGTGCGAGAGGACAATATCACCAAAAAGAATGTTTGCCCAGCACTTTTCTCAGCCTACCGGCACAGAAAGGCTCAAGTGTCAGCTGATTCTCACTCTCTGTATTTAATTTTGATTTGTACTAAATCCCCATTGTACAAACTCACAGATGCATTGCATATAAACCAATAATGGTGGGGAGGAAACAAACCTACAAAGGCTTCCATAGAAAGGAACGCTCCTAATATTTGTATCTCATGTCGCTTGCATGTTTTCTCTTCTTGAGCATCTCCTGTAGTGTCTCATTTTTGCTTAACAGCTCAAGCACACCTGAACCTAAGACATCCCAGGATGGCTCTGACCTACCGAAACACCAGCCAGCCGATTTTGAAAGAAGGAGAACTTGGCACTGATAGTTTCTCAGTTATCAGCAATAATGAAGCGCTTTTTGCACAGCAGAAAAACGCCAAAGCACCATGTGCGCTGCAGTAATATTAGCTTTCTCGGTGGGCAAGAAGCAAAAGAGCTGTACCGATTTAGCGGTTTTATCCTCGTGTAACTGCTATTGACGTACCCAAAGACTGATCAGTAACAAAGGGCTTTGAGAGCTTTTTTACTTATCCTTTTTGTCCTACTCCTCCTTAAACAACCATACCTTCAGACACAGAGAAAAACACCCCAGGTCTGGAATACATAAGTTTTGCACTTAAAAGCTTATACACAGAAGAATGGAAAAGGGTGCATAAGCATTAAGGATTGTATCATACTGCATATGAACGACACGTGTCTTCCACCAGCAATCTATTAGTGATGTCTCCAAGCTAACAAGTGCTTAATTTTGCTAATTGAATGTAGATGTGTACAGTTAACTATAACTCCTTCTGCAGGTCCTGAAGGCCACTGTTAGCCATATTCAGTTGTTCTCAGGCTATGTTACACCCAACGGTTTTTAGTGTCCTGCACACATGGGAAAAGTCTTCAGACATTTCAGATTCCTTAGATTGGAAATTATTCCTGGTTTGACAGTAGGACCTGTTTCACTAAAGGCTCTTGATTTCTGAAACCATGTGCAAACATGTTATAAGAGATGGGCATGGCTATCTGGGAAGGTGTAAAGAGACGAATGACCTGGATAAAGGCCATAAACCAAGTCATTAAAGAATCCACAATGGTAGGAGAAGAACCCACATTTTTTACTAAGATCCCTTTATATTAGGAAATGTGACATTAAGCCATGTACTCTATCTATCAGTCTTTTTTGTCATTTTTTTTTTTTACAGGACCTAAAATCCCTTTCAACTGACACCTTTTTCTGTTGGTGACATCAGCGTGCCTTTAAAATTGTGACTTTAGAAATAATTTTTTTTTAAAATGGCACAGATTTTAGAGATGTCTAAAATAGCAATGTCTCACTTTCTCTGGCACCCTGAAAATATGGGTCCAGCCTATATCAGTCAGAGATGTATGGTTTCAGCCCCTCCTCACTGACAGCGGTGTAAGACAAAAACCTGAGAACAGACGTACTTCAGCTGGCAAAGACAAGTCATTTCTGCTACATGAGTTTAATTCATGAACTGATAAAAGCATTCCTTTGCCAACACATGCTGTGCTTAAAATAAGGATCGTTATTGATATAGATATCCTGGCATAACTATATTAGCAAACACTTTCTACCACAGAACAAGACCAAAAATGTATCTTCTTCACCAGGAATGTTTTCTTTTTTGAATTTTGAACCACAAAACACTTTAAACTTGGAGCAGAAAGTTTGGAGGGAGTAAATTTCTTTAAGAGGTAACATCTTTGACTTTTGAAGCAAATTTTGTTTTCTGCTACTGTCCTGACCTAAAACTAATTAAAATACTAACATGAAAAAAGAAGTAATTTCAGACCTCTTACCTGTAAATGCCACTTCTACATTCTGTAGCTCCATGAGTCTAATCTAGTGGACTTTCCCTGTTCTCATCATGCTAAACAGAAACAGCTACTACTGACGTTACACAAAATAGAAGACTTTCCCACTAACTATGCATGCTTTTCCATGTATCCATATGGCTTCGGATATACCCATATATTCTGTCCTGTACAAAAACGAGAGGCAGACAAAGAAATAAATTTGGAAGCTAGTTTCAGTTGAGTCCAACTGACATGATGTGGGAGCTACCAATTCCTCTTAAGTTCAATCTTCCATCTTATCAAAGGAAAGATTTGGTAATGACTTTGAAAACTCTTACATGAGTCATTTGCTAAGAATACTAAAAGGATGGAATTAATTTTCCTCTGAATTAAAAAGTCTATATTTTTTTTTTTATTCCAGGAAAGATGTATCTAAAATCACAGCAAGTCTGTTGCTTTGATTTTTCCCTATTTTAGTATCTGAGAAACAATAACTTCAAGGTAGTAAATGCCCTTTCTTTTCTGCATAAAGAATTGCCATTATTTGGTCTATGAGGGAAACAGATACTTGGTAACATTATTCTGAAATAAGCTGGAGAAAATAGTAACAGTTCAAGAATAAAGAAAAAAATCTATTGAAATTCTATACAATAATATCTGGAGAAAATACTTGGAAGAAATTATTAGCCTGTATTGATTTGATGCTCTTTCTTTTGAAACCCTTAACAGTTCCTTGGGAGACTATTACAGCCAGATTTATCTGAATTTTGTCTCATTCTGTGGTACTCTCATCACCTCTTTGAGGAACAGTTTACTGCAGAAATAAAATGTTTACATTTCCTCCATTTTAACTCTAAGGGAAAAAAATAATCAAAACTCAAATAGGTACTGAACTTCTTGAAAAAAAGAATTGGAAAAGAGCAAATGAAATACAGGGAACATTCTGTGATCTGATACGCTGTAAAGAATTTTCACAACATTTATTTTTCAATGGTAAGGACAAGTCTATGGATTTCAATAGAGGTCAATTAATCGAACGTATGCTCCTTGGTTTTCTCAGGCTCTGTGAAAATATAATAATTGTGTAATATTTAATTTGAAAGAGCACAAGAGTGATTTGATACAGAAACAGTGCTGAAAACAGAGATCATCTCTGAGCTGAAAGATGTTGAATAAATCTGAAAATAATTGAAACAATTTTAACTTCAGTCTTTGTTTACTTATTATCAGAATCCTTTAAGAAAAGTGTTGGTATTCCCTTGTTCAAAGATCCCTATTCCAATAGTGTTTCTTCCAACTGACTTCAGAAGCAACAACTCACACCGGGATGATATTGGGGTAAGTTATTTAATGCCTGCGGTTCAGAAGAACCAGACTGATTTAGTGGGTTCAGTCCAGGTTTAGGTAATTAAAGCTTGTACAGCTGAATAAGCTGGAAGGACTGTAGCAGCTTTATCTTGATCATTCAACAGGAGAAACTCTTCTGACAACCATTTAGGCTCAGTGCCATGTAAATATTCTGGCGTAAGTAATTCAATCCTCTTCACTCAGCTTCCTTGCAGCAATCTATGGCCTCTTCAGAAGACTACTAATACTATTTGCTTCTGAGGATGGTAAGATGCATACAATCTGCCTGTTACAGTGTTTTGCAGATCATTTTGTACTCCCAAAATTTTGAAGTACATAATTATGCTTGAAATAATGAAAATCAAAGTTAAAAAAAAAAAAGGTGGTGGTGGTAGTGGGAAATCCCTGTAGTAAATGTGCTGGAAAATTTGAACTGAGTTTGGGAATCCGCTGTATGTGGCACTCTGAACGCTTAGACCTGACCCAATAAAGTTCAGCAGTAAAAAGATCTCATTGAGTTCAAGAATGTGGAAAGGGAATCTGTGGTATTAGTATATTTAAAAATAGGCAATGGAGACATAGGTTAATAGAAGGATCCAGGCACTGAAAAGATGAAAGACTGAGCAATATGGGGGTGAAAAGTCAAGAATAAGGATGCATTTTATCTCTGTCTTCTTTAATGCAAGAGGAATAAAAAGAAATTTTATTTGACAGAGTGCATATGGAGCAAAGAAGCTCCATGTTCTTCCCGGCTCTGGCGCTGCTTACTCTATCTTTTATTTCAGCTCTCAGGATGGAGCTCATAAACATAGCTTGCTGCAGAATGAAACTTAACACGAAACAGAAATTTTAAGTACAATACCTCCATAATCTTTCCCTTTGCCTATATTTAAGGATATTAATCCATCCTCAAAAGTACTGGCACCTTCCAGACAAATACGGGCTAAGATTCCTTTGATATCCAAGAATATATAAAGTGACTTATCATCCTCTATCACAATGCTATACCCTGCCCAAAATTCACTGATAGCGCTTCAGAAAAGCAAACCCAAGAAACCGATGTCGGTAATACCCCTGTGTTAGTCATATCTGGTGTCAAGGGTCCCTTTCCCACAAACACCTAGAAATCACAGTTCCACAGACAAATTCTTTGGAAATTTCTCGAAGGAGCACTGATGCATGTCCTGTATTCAGTGACATAAAGCAAAGCTGAGAGATAATTATCCTGTGAGCACGGAGTCAGTGCAGTGTAAAAAAGGTGCCAAAAATTCCAATGCTGTCATTAACTGCTGCTGGCTGCTTGTCATCTGAGAGTGGAGGACAGCCCATCAGCCTGTACGGGTAGATGGGGAGATGAGAACATACCTGTACACAGCAGGATATTTATAAAATCTAATCATGCAGGGAAAAAAAATACAGAAATTGCCTCACAAAGAGTTGTAGCACTTATTTCAGTTACATGACATTTCATTTTTCCTCTAGAGCCAGTAATGTCATATTGCTGATCTTTCCCTGATTTAAAACTAAGTTTCCAAAAACCTATTAAATACCGAATTTTTGTATAGTCCCTGAATTGAAACAGGATCAAGGAGGGAAAGGACCACCAAATTAGTGGAATATTTTGTCTATTTGAAGCTGATCAATTTCCTTTGAAAGCTGTCAACATTAACAATTTTAACTCTTTTTAAAGCACCCTGTAAATATTAGCACTTAAAACAAGGGGTTTCTGCTCTCGCTTCTGTGTTACCATGCAAATAAGCAAAGAAATTCCCTCTATGCCTATGGTGTTGTACTACTAAAGAAAAAAGAAGGGGAGCCCCAGACGTTTTTAGTCTCTGACTCCAGCCACCTCCAGCAGGCAGAGCAGAACTACTGTAGAAAGGTGCGCCCACTCGAAAGCACGGTCATATGCACACAGCATACAGAATCCCAGAGTGGTGAGGGTTGGAAGGGCCCTCTGGAGCTCCCCCAGTCCAACCCCTGCCACAGCAGGGACACCTCCAGCAGTGGCACAGGACGGCGTCCAGGCGGGTTTGGGATGGCTCCAGAGTGGGAGACTCCCCCACCTCTCTGGGCAGCCTCTGCCACTGCTCTGCCACCCACACAGGAAAGAAGTCCCTCCTCATGTTTAGATGGACCTTCCTATGGTCAAGTTTGTGCCCGTTCCCTCTTGTCCTGTCACTGGGCACCACTGAAAAAAGACAGGTCCCATCCCCCTGGCACCCTCCCTTGAAGTATTGGTATGTATTGATAAGTACTGATAAGGTCAATGTGTGCTACAGTAAACTTAAGACATGCAATACAAGACCAGAAACCCATGAATATAATATACCATAAGAAGGGAGCTGGAGAAATCAAAAGGTTTCACCATTGGCGTAGGTTCTGGAAGAGGAACACATTTGTTATACAAAAGCCCCAGATGATACCATAAAAAAAAAATAAAAGTCATATTCCGTGTTATAGAAGAAGAAAAGTACAGACTGAAAAACAATCCCAGGAGCCCGATCTGAGCCTGCATAAGTCCTGCCCAAACCACAATATCTGAGAGCAAGGCGAACCATTCTCTTGCTCTCCTGCCTGGATGCCAAACTATCCTGCAGGAAGTTAGAAAGGAAGTGCTGTTGGTCTTTTACCTACTGTACTCT
The DNA here is from genome assembly GCA_017639485.1 of Pluvialis apricaria. Classification (NCBI taxonomy): domain Eukaryota; kingdom Metazoa; phylum Chordata; class Aves; order Charadriiformes; family Charadriidae; genus Pluvialis; species Pluvialis apricaria. The sequence goes on along the minus strand of CM030018.1, from coordinate 2,746,620 downwards.
TGGGCATTTCTCTCACTGGATTAGCTATAGCCTTTTCAAACAAAGCTAAGTTTTTGAGTTGATAGTGAAACTGCATTTTGGTTTGCGGAAAAAAGTGTTCCTGTTTATTTGCAGCATCCCAGTATTTACAATAAATACCTTAACCTGCTATTTCAACTGATTAATGTACATTTTATTTTATTTTACTGGCTGGCCAAGTTGTGTAGCCATTTCAAGAGACAACTTGCTAAACTTCTAAAACATTTTAACTTTATCTGATTTCTCTTTCATCTCTCGTATTGAGTTGTAAAACACATTTTTCTTATTCATAGAGAGTGCCACAAACACCAATTTCAGCTGAAGTCTGATCTACATGACAGCTGCTGAAGCCACGGACAAGAAAAACTATATATCAAATTGAATGAAGCAGGATATAAACGATAGCACCTTCCGCAGTAGGCGCATTGCTGAACATCGCGTCAGCAGAGCTGGTTAAGATATATTGCTTTGACTATTGTATTTTATTCTCGTGGCAACAGCAGCTTGAGAGTACTTCTGTTTAGACTTCAGCAGGTCTGACTCTCCTCGAAAGCTCACAGCAGCAGGACTAAGCCAACTCCGAGGTGCTACTGCAGGGAGTCAAATTTCCCAAACTGAACTCGTTAAGTTTAATTCATCTGTGTGAGGTGTAAATGCAGAGCTTCACCTGGTTCAATCAACCTCCAGGTGCAATTCCCCAGAGAGGGCACATCCTCAGGGAGCGCAAACTGGCATCTCGCACCTAACTCCTCATTATTTCCACCTTTCCCCTTGTCTTCTTGGGCTTTCAGGAACACCCATTCTCACCTAGGCAGGCGCTCCCCAGACGGCCAAGCCGAGCTCAAAGAAAGAAGAGCTTCAGTGACATTTCCAACTGGCGTTGTTTCAGCTGATGCTTAATCAACAACAACCCATGCTGACGCTTGGGAACGTCAGAGCCCAAACCCAGGTGCAGTTCAAGCGAGGTTTCAGTGTGACAAGAATATTCTGCAAAGCTCACAAAATCAGTTTGGGGTTCACACAGCTCTCGCGTGCTGGGGATAGAAAGGAAGTCATTTAACAACCGTAGCCCATTCCCTCGCCCCCTTCGCGACAGCACACGCAATCGGAATGGGCCCACGGTAGGAATATGAATACTGAGCATATATGTTGTTTACCTCTGGGAATATGACTGGGCAAACAGACAACCATTGCTACGTCACTTTGCCCTTCCTCCGCGCCTCTCTCTATAAACCTTCCCCTCTCGATAGTTCCTTGCAGGTTTTTAAACAGTATTCAACGCACGTGGAGAAATGCTAGGAAAAGAGGGAAGGAAGAAAAAAGATGGAAGGCAGGCAAAACAGTCCTCGGAGGAGGAGCTGGAGGGCACAATGAGATGGCATTTTCAAGGACCGCGCAACATATGCAGTAACTTCCATGAAAAGATGGAAAAAAAGAAATCAGGCAGTGTTACAGCTTCATAATCACTTTAAGAGGCCCTTATATTGGTGAGTTCCATTGCAAAATGGCTCTCCCCTTTCCTTGGATCTCCTCTCGCTCTCAAAGGTGGACCGGCTTTACATCTGTCTTTTGCACCTCTCTCAACCTACTGAGCATTATCTGACTAAGTATTAACCTTATAACTTAGTAATGTGAATTTATGGTGTTCACTCTCATGTTTATGCATACAGTTGTTGCATCTACATTGACATAACACTGTTTAGAAGCCTTTTGGCACACTCTGGATGTCAACAGTTACTATATAAACCAAAGTTTCATTCCAATTTCATACAGAGATTGAAATATCCACAAATGTCACATTTGTGTCTGCTCCTGTACTTACATAACTTGAAAATACAAGTCATCATCCATGTAATACACCCACACACCCTTTTCTTAGCATGGACTAAAATACAATTCAGATACAATACACTATGACGGTTTTAAACGCTTAATATCAGATTAAGGATTTAATTATGTATTAATAGAATCAATTGTATTAATGTTTCGGTAAAGGACTACAACACCTTGTCCGTATAGCATCTCACTAAGACCATGACTGTCAACATCTAAATACATTCTGCATTTCTTTTCAGAGGTTCTACAGAGATTTACTTTGATCAAAGGTAGATAAATCTTGTACTACCTGAATTTCTGTACATGCTAGGACATGGAATATATTTGTTTATACTGTTGCATTATAAGATAGTATGACATAATAAAAATAAATGCATATTCCTACATTTTAGCCTGAATATCCTTACTTGGGCAGTAAAAGAGAGAGGGAAAAAGTCTGATGAGTGCTACATATAAAACTCAGTAATTCAAAGATCTAAATGATAAATCTTATGCTACGGTAGCTCTGTGACACTCCGTAGAGGACCTGTGTATTGAAACCAATAGATGCATTACATTCCTCCTTTAGATAATACTTTTAGCTGCTACAAACGTTATCAAAGTCCTCTATTTTTTTCTCTATTTACTAAAATATAACAATCTTCTATAAAAAAAATTCTTGTTAAGCACTTTTATTTTCATAAAGCAATGGCTGGCCTTAGCAAGCAACAATCAGTGATGGAGGTTTTCATTTACAGCATCTTAATCTCTTAATTGCTTTTTAGCCCCTAACTTAGTTTTGAAAATGTTCATGGACTAGACTCTACATAGTAATTGCCACTAAGCAAACACAAAGGTACCTTTCCATTTCAACCTGTGAACGTTTACCTTCTGTACACAGCAAGAGCACACACTGCAGTGGTTTTATAGCAGCTTTCTCCCAAAATCAGGAACCACAGCCCAGTTTTCAATGCTCTCTCTTCACACTTCTCATCTTTCAGTATGACATTTGATCCACTTATTTATTTTTATAAGGATACTTCTTCCTAAATAAATGTTCTATGGAACCCAAAGGCTTGTGTAAGCGAATTAACAGGTTTATAGAAAATAAGTTATAGCCAAAATTGCAAAGGTGGGGGTGGGGAAAGAAGGAATATTTCAGCAAGATGCAGCCTATTATGTAAATTTGTCACCACATGCCATACATAATGAATAAACCTTGTGCTCTTAACACTTTGATTATAGACTATACAGACAATGCAAATTAAAATTCCTGCTGCTCTATAAACGCAATGAGAGGAAATTATGTAAATTTTAACACATTAGATTGATTTGGTTGAAATGAAACCTGTTCCACTTGATGTTTTAGGGGAAGAGCCACAATTACAATGATTGAGAAAGTGCAGTGTTAATGAAGTGTGTTATTGCTAATCAATTCCTCCTCCTCTGGTAATGGCACGGGCATGTGCACTGTCACCACATCACTCACTGGCAAATGTAACCGTAACCACTCACGCCATCGTCTAGTTTATATGGCAGAAATTGAGGCTTCTATGAACTCATGTATATGATCCTAACATCAGAGATTTCACAGTAAAACCATGACAGACCTTCAGGATGGGTGCGTGTTCTCACATGTATACATACACACACTCAGCATGTGTGTGTGCGTGTGTATATATACACGCACACACCCCCCAAACTGGCTGACCATAATATCGCTGTCTTGAATGCTACTGCAGATTGGGTGTGATACTAACCATGTAACTTCACCTTGAGTGAAATAATCACCTGTCTACTGGCCAATCCCTTGGAAAACATGGAATGAGGTTATCACGTGGTAATACCTTGATCACGTTTAGTTAATTGAAATGAAAAGCAAGGTCTTTCAAGCTTAGCTGAAAGTTTCCTGTACAAACTGAAGAAACCGAAAAATCAGACTCAGTGGTTTCAAAAGTTTCACACAAACAACGTATTCTTCCAATAACAGAGTTACCTGGGAATTATGGTAGGAATTTGGCTCATCTTTACAACTGAGTATAGTTGATTTCATTCTGTAACCTTATTGTACGGAACTGCAGCGCACACAGCTGATAGAGCTGTTTTACAGTTAGCCAATACCTGAAGCAGATTCTACCTTCGAAGCAGAGGAGCACATCTCTCCAAGCACTGTGTCACCATTTTAAACAAAATACTTTGTAGAGCTCCTCACCAGCATGACAATGAATTGCAGGATACTGCATTGTTATCTTGTCTTAATTATTTTACTGTGTTATCTGAAATAATTAATTAGATTATTTATCACAATTTTGCATTTTGCAGCACTTTTGTTCCATAAACATTTCCATGGCATTTTTAAAGAAAAATTTTCATTTGCAAAAGGATCTGCAGTATTAGAAATTTGTGGCTCTTATTGTTTCCCAGGTAAATATGAGAAGGTGGGATGAGCCAATTCATTTTATTTTCTTTCTATTTATGTAACTTCTATATTCTTCTTGGAAACATTTGTCACCACATGTAGTGACTGCATTTGTTTCCTGTCTCTGCTGACTTGTCTCCCACTAATTTATTTCTGTTCCTGCTAAGATATAAGAAAGCACTCTGTGCAGAGACATCTCACTGGCTTCAACGGCAGTTTGACACACAGGATTGTTGCAGGTCGTGAATATAACATGCACAAAATCAGGACAACACAGGCACTGGGAGCGCTTTTATGCAGGAATGACATAGCAGATAAACATACAACACACACACTAAGACTGGCACTTACCATAAGAAAGTTTAGTATATTATGTTTGGTCCATGAACATGGGGAAAAAAAAAAGGGGTCAGGCCCCAGCTGTGAAAGGAAAACTGGTGGCCCAAAAGAAGAAAATGCAAAACTAAAAACAAAAGAGAAAGATACAAAGGAATCAACCTTTCCCAAAAATAAAGCGACATTTATTTTTTGCAGGCTGAGAATCCATTCTTGCATCAGCACGCACATCTCTGCTACGTTTAGGGTTTTAAAAATGCCAATCAATTTTTGCATCATTAATCCTGAACTAACGTGACTGCCACCGATGGTGAGAAGCACAGAGAGCGCTTGGGACTGAGCGCTGTTCCTTCAGACCACGGGCTTCTGTCACCACCCCAAATTTCTTCTGACTTTTGGCTGGGGCTGCTGGAGGAATCAGCTATAGAAATCTCTCCTCCGCATTAGTCTACATTACACTGTGCTAATTAGAATCTCAAAGCATGACGTGGTCAAAGAGCCACTCAGAGCTTGACAAACAGAGATTTGCAAAACAAAACATGAAAAATCACGACAAATTGAGAAACAGGAAAAACAATGTCGACTAAGTGAACCTTACAGGAGTAGGAGCTAAGCATTTCAGTTTGCAAGATTTGGTACAGATGTTCAGTTATATAAAATAAACACAAAAAATCACAGTGGTAAATATCTCACCCCACAGGAATCAGCTTAATTTCCAGCTCACAGAGATCCTAGAAAACTGAATCTCTCCACACTAGCTTTTGCTTGAATTCTTTGACTTCAGACTGCTTTGTTTATAGGAAAAAGCTCTCTTTGATGTTGGAATATTAGAAGGAGTGAAACAATAAATTTCCCATTTTCTAATACCCAGACATCCTGAGCTTGTTCAAGGACCCCTTGATTCATGAAGGCAAATAATTAAATTACCTGAGCTTTGATCAAGGAGTTGCTGCAGTCCCTTTTTGATGTAGAATGTGGCTGTTTGAAGCTCCAGACAGATAACTAGCCCATATGTTTTTAACCCTTTTGCCACTAGCAGCAGATTTTACGCAATGTTCCGGCACTGCAAAGTGAGCACCACAATACCATTTGGGGATGCTGCTCCAACTGGAGCATAGCAGGACCAATAGGGCCCCTACACCACAGACTCAATGGGATGTTTCTTGAAAGGCTCAAACTCCCCCTTCTAAACAAGCTGAAATTCTTTTTCAGTCTAGTTAACTTGCCTTGATAACATGCTTTGGAAGTGGCTCTTTAGATGACATGCCACTAAGACAGACGAAAATACTTCTGAGAAGCAAAGGGGGTTTCCCCTTCACAATAGAAGAGTTTTCATCATCTTCCATGCTTTCCAGCTATTCCCCCCCGAAAGAAACCTGAGTGGGCATGCACTCCCCATGTCAGGTGAAAGCTCTTAAAACAGGAAAAACAAATAGGTAGATTTAAGCCTGTCATTCTTCCCTCTCCTCAATTGCAAGCACCTGGATGAAGCCATCCTTGCCATTAAAGAGCCAAAGTCCTAGCCATGCTGCCTGCAAAACGGAACAGAAACCAGAAGTCGATACAGATGCTGTCCCCTCAGCTGATTTGCAATTTTGAATATGATTACTGAAAGAATTCCTCTCCATAAATGAGGAATTATTCTCTTCTTCATTCATTCTAGGATTCTTTCGGGACATGAGGAGGTTACTAAGAGGGCATAATTAGAAGGCATAATTAATGTATAGGGATCTCTTACTCAGTTCCCCATACAGCTTCAACAACATAGCCATATAGATAGATATATATGCCCTCCTAATTTTAGCAACAGTTCCATAGATTATGGAAATTACCTCACCAGACTACTGAAAAGTGGGAAAACCAGTTTTGCAACAGGACTTTTTCTGGTATCATTCATGGTAGAAAGGCATCTGTCCTTCAAGGCACAGCCGCGGAAAGGATTCATGTCATTCAGACTGACATCTCAATTCATGAGGATACAGGCTTAAGAAAGCATAATGAATAAGCCTGGCTTACTACAGATAACGGAGAAATTATTTTGGGGTGTGAGGATGTAGATAGAAATTCCTGTCTTTACATTTAAAGCACTTGGTATGTTATTAAAAACTTGGTATGTTTCTAATTGGTTGGAAAATAAAACTTGGGGCCTTTTATAAAGCCCAAAGAGGAAATGCGCATAATCAATTGGGAAAAAGGAGAAAGGAAGTTAATGTGTATACAATTCTATGTTTTTTTCCGTTAACTCACAGGAGCTGCATATATAACTAACTCGTGAAACAGGAAACCATCATATCTGAGTGACTCAAAATACTCCTTGTAACATTACTGAAAAGCGTGAAAGGAGGAGCTGCTGCTCTCAAATTCAAGAAGCAATTAGCATTCATTAACTCAAAGGAATAAACTGCCCAAGGCATTCATGGGTTAAACATAGTCTACTTTCAAGCACATGGAAACAGTTAAAACACAAGCTTTTCTGCAGTTTATTTTGAATGATTTCATTTCTAGTAAAAATGGATTTAATTTCCAGATGGGTTATACCTCCAGGCAAAAACATTCCTCTTCTCTCCTCCAGTAGGCAAAATGATTTAATACCAACAGAAAAGTCTTTTGTACACATTATTAATATCATTTACATTACTTTCTTTTCTTAATAAAGTATCAACAACCTTCTGTAAATTTTTTTGCAAAATATAAATAAAAGTTAAAGGTCCCATTTTTGGTAACTTTCACATTATGTGCAGCTTTCAAGAAATAACTCGCTAGTCATTCATTTTTGAGGGGAAATATCACAAAGGCTAAGTTGCTCCACAGACTGTATATGGTGATAGCCAGAAACAGGATTTAACAGCTATGAGAACAAAATCGAGATTTGCACCCAGTTCATCAGTAACCTGATACATGTAGACAATCTGGTCCAAGTCTGCTGCCGAGGATGGCCTACAGCATCTTACGAAGGCTGCAATTACAGCTAGCATACTTTCTGACCTCCGGCTCATCATAAAAAACGCCAAGGTCATGACAAGGAGCAACTGTCAAATCTTGGTAAGTATCAGAACTGGCACTTTCTCTCTAGACTTGATTGTTTCAGCCAAACTAATTTCTTGTTCAATTTGATTGGATAATTAAACAAATATTAGTGCAATTTCTTACATATGAGAGCGCATTGATAGCATTCCTAATTCTAGTAGGACTAAAAACTGGCTTAGCCATGAAATGCACACCTCCGTGTAAATTCTGTTTAAAAACATGAGTTAATGTATTACCAAAACTACTTTAAATTTCTATATCCACGATATTATTCAATAACACCAATGGTAACTGAATAATCCCATGGACTCCAATACAGTTTCTCTGTTGTATATCAGGTTGACCAGACAGAATTTTAACCAGTAAAGTGTAAACCTCGGATAGTTTAAACTTGTCTGCTCACAGAAGTCATTAAAAAAAGGCTGCTAACAGCAACAGCAAAATTCTGAGCATACATTAAATAAGGAGGATGTTTCCCTAGCCTTCTAAATGTACAAATACATACTGGAGGTCACAATAAGGTGGCATTCAATGTCAACTCAATGCCATTCAAAAAAGTTTAGACTTTCGTAACTTGACTTTTGATTATCAGCAAGTGTTTTGACTGCTCCTTTAAAACCCAGGCCAGCAGCTACTTACTAATTTGTGATGCTATAGAATCCCAGCACGTCACTGCAGCACGGAGTAAATCTTTGTGTTTCATTCTCCAATGGAGTTCATCGGGTCCTAGTTACGTATGACATCTGCCTACTGGATATAAATGGTCTAGTGAGGCAGTAAGGTTGGTTTCCATCTCCTTTTTCATGAGATATTGAGTATTTCTGACATGACACCAATGGCGACTTATTCAAATGTGACGTTTTCTTTGTTATGAAGTAAATATATAGGAAGGCATTGAACATACTAAGAATTAGTTTTACTTTAATCACTAATAAGGGGGGATCTAATCAATCATAGAATCATAGAATGGTTTAGGTTGGAAGGGACCTTGAAGATCATCGAGTTCCAACCCCCCTGCCACAGGCTTATAAATACTTCAAGGGAGGGTGCCAGGAACAGTCTTTTTTCAGTGGTGCCCAGTGATATGACAAGAGGTAATGGGCACAAACTTGACCATAGGCAGTTCCATCTCAACCTGAGGAGGGACTTCTTCCCTGTGCGGGTGGCAGAGCAGTGGCAGAGGCTGCCCAGAGAGGTGGGGGAGTCTCCCACTCTGGAGCCATCCCAAACCCACCTGGACGCCGTCCTGTGCCACTGCTGGAGGTGTCCCTGCTGTGGCAGGGGTTGGACTGGGGGAGCTCCAGAGGGCCCTTCCAACCCTCACCACTCTGGGATTCTGTGACTCTCTGATCATGTCTAACTGCTCCCAGTAGTTGACATATACTTAACCAAATACAAAGAATGCAAGACTTCTGCTTACGGATCCAAAAAACTAAGAAATGTGTGTAGAAGGTAACTGGACTGTAGTTACAGAAGGCAACTACACAATTGTAGTGAGGGGTATGATTGCCCTGTGGCCTAGGAATAGGAAGCCCTTGTTTCATTCAGATAGAAGTAATAGCCAAAGGAGAAGGCAAGTGTTGGATTAGCCTGACCCAGTCAATCAGAGAAGAATGGCTCCACGTTTGAGGGTACGTGGCAATGGCTGAGAAAAGCAAAACTATGAAAATAAAAAGGAAGGCTAGAAAAGTCCACTATACCTGATAAAATGGAGGTCATGGGAGGTCAGAGCAAAGTTTGCATTGAAAAGTGGGAAACTTCGAAGATGAAAAGTTCACTGAATTTTGTGCTGTAGAGGGGGAGCAGAAGCTAATAAACTGAGGCACAAGAAATATCATCTAAACATAAACACGTTCAATGAACTCAAGATGATGATGCAGGAACCTGAGAATTCAAGAATTAGGCCTAGAAGCACAGGCCCTATCTTACCAAGGTTGTACAGACAGTAACCTTAAACATTGTCCATGTTTTCTTTCAACCCAGATCATGCAGATACCCTAATTAGCTCTGCAGTCTCCAAATCAACCTTGTACACATCAGTGGACTGCGAACTGCAGTACAGGACTGGGAATCACTGAGGAAGGGATCACCTTAACGTAGCCTCACCGCCAGGGTATAGCCAAAGACTGCACCATAGCAAGCCACATGCCAGAGACCTCTAAAAGCATTGTTAAATCTAGTACTTGAAACACGACCACGTACTCACAGTTTATGAACATAATTTTTTTCATATAAACATTGCAAAATTCACAATTTCAAGGACAGAAAGAACCATAATGACCATCCTAAGGCTGACCTACAGTCACTTGTGCTGCTACCTAATCAGCCCTTTTGTATGTAAATGATAAATTGTTTGTATGTAAATGGCAATGACTGCTATGTTTTCTTCTTGCTTTAGAAAAAGAAATGCTATGTAAATTGCCACCGTGCTAAAAAGAATTGAAATGCATACTAATCAGCCGTATTCTCAGAGCTATACCAGCTATAACTGGAACGGTAACAAATAAAAAGGCAACAATCAGTGGTGGACAAAGTTTTCTATTTGAATCAGAGCCCCAAGTAAAATTATTATTCAACGGCTTTTCAAAATTTTGGAACCTCTTATGTCTGGAGAAATTGGGTTTGAAACTGTGAATGAAGAGCAACTTTCACTAATGTGAAATATTGAAGATCTTCACTGGAATTTCAATTCCAAGAAAAAATATGCTGAAAGAGAATGGAAAGGAGATGTTATCTTTAAAAATATCTGTTCGCTGTGTGCATTGGATAAATGTTTGAGCGATTCTTCAGTTACATCAGTTTGGTAATCTCTGTGGTTAAATAATGCCGGTTACGTGCAATATGAAGCCGGAGGTTTTGATCACTGCACTGTACTTATTGAATTAACCTGGCAGCATTCAACTGTTCTAATATTGGTCATTCCTCAGAAAAAGTTTACAATCATTTTCTGCCCTGACCAGAAAGTACTCCATAATGAAGATGTGCTAAAATCTTGTCTTGAATGGTGATCTAAAACAAACTGAGTGATACTTAGAAATACCTAACTCCATCAAGAGGTGGTCCACCCTGCTGAAAGGGAAGACCGCCTGTCGGGAGCACTGTTCTGAAAAGGACAAGATTTAATCCTAAAATTTCAAGTGTGTTTTCTAGTGCTAACGAGACAAGTTTTTTATTTTGTAAATGCTATTCAAAGTAATGTATTTACCTCAGGATTTCTCTGAATTATAAATAATTAAATTATTATTTCCAAAAATGGGTTACAAACTTTTTGAATGTCAATTTTCTCAACCAAATTAAAGGCTGCATTTTTTCACCTGTTGCTTCAATTAAAATTTGCCAGTAACACATGAAAAGTAATTTTAACTATATAAACAAAAATATACATAAATAAACGCGCATACAGTACACAGGCAGGTACATAATGTTATATGACTCTAAAAAGGTCTGAGAATCCTTGTCTGGGGGCTGGTATAGTTACAGGTATTCTGCTCTGGTAATGAAAATACATTTATTTTTGGTTCAAATGCCAGCCAACTTTGCACAAACTCTTTCTTTTGTTTGCCTTACAATGTCTACATACAAAAAAAAAAAAAAAATTAGTTGATAAAAGATGAAAGGAGTAACGCAGTTATTCATTTAGCAGCCAAGATCTTTGAGATAATTACTTTAAATCAAGAAGGGACAGGCCATTTAAATTTATGACTTAATGCCGACACATGCATGTATTAATAAAACACTTAGCATTAATGGAAATAGGGTTTAGTCTCCTGATTCAAATAGAGCTATCATTTCTGGTTTATACTGAACTAATGACTTATCCTTGGCAGAATGATATGTATGCATGTATTTAACTATTTAACTTAACCACTGAGACCAATTAATATGTTTCTGAAGTTTTATTTTATTTAAAAATATATATCAGCAGCCTCACTGGGATAAAAATTATGTTGAACCAGAGTTTCTATGGCACCGGTTTAACCTTAAATGTAATACTTTCACATGGAATATCTGATGATCGCAATGTAGAAAACGAAGAGTACTGAAACACAGTGCAGAAGAAGTAGCTCTTCAATGGGAGTGACATCAAGTTAAGGAACTTTTTAGCTTACCAAGCTAGTGTAGACTCGGTGTGATTAGGAGCTCACGTGAAAAGAAATGGTGGCTGCAAGAGGGTACACCATAAATTTAATCTCTATCCCACTTGCTAGTGTGAGGAGAGAAGCAAGGAGCAAACCTGAGCCCAGCCATCTAAGCCAGGCTGTTTTGGGGCTCTGGGGCGGTACAGACGCTTGCTGGTAGGGCAAGGAAACCTCCACTAGGTGCCCCATACAGAGATAAGGGAGCTAAATGCCTGGTCCTGTGAAGCTCACAAACATGGAAATGCTGCAAATCGTGTTTTAAAGGGTTATTGAATGTAATTCCTTCTGCTCGTCACTCCAGTCTTCGCCTGTGTGGGCCTGTGTCTCCACAGCACCATTGGGAGTTCATCGAAACAGTGTCAGACGCTCCCAACACAGTGAAATCTTAAGCGTAATTACTGTCTAGATAGGTACTTCCTACAGCTTACATTCATGTATCAAAGTTCTGTTCAATTTTGTCTACTTTATAGTACTTTATGACCCACAACTGCATTTTATGTTAGTTTATCTATAACGTGGCTACAGTCTACCTGTTGATGAACTATTAAATCTTCATTGTAATAATGAATTATGTTTGGAAACCTATCACTGCATTGTTCAGCAGTCAGTCTAGAAAATCCTGGCTCCTCTTTTACATTCAGTTACTTGGTCCTTTTCTTTTAATCCATTTACATTGATTTCTACTAGTCCAACTCTGCCTGCCATTGCATTACAATTAAGAATTCTGATGAACTCTTGCTGATTCAGAAGGGAGAGGGCTCTTACTCATTGCCAAACTTTGGAGAAAAAAAACACAAAACCCCCTTAGAATTTGCTTAAGCCAGCACTTTAAAATTGAAGAGCTAAATTATGGCTCATGGAGCCAGCAAAGCTCAGTGGGACTGGGATGCCTGAAAGCCACCGCACCACCCAAGCAGTTATGGAAGAAGGCCTTATGCCTTTGTCAGGCAAAATTAACCATAATGTCACCTTCCCCAAGGGCACCGCTCAGCAGCAGGGCTGGCTGCTCCAGATATTTGTCTCGGAATGCCTGCTGGCTTGCGAGGCACTGCTAATGTCCCAGCCATGCGTAATGTTCTCTGAAGGGCCTTGAACATGACTGGCAGCTCTAACTTTTCCACCCACCTTGACTGCATCTAAGAGCTTAAGGGACGTTCCCTGCCTTGGAGCACAGAGGACGGGCAGTTGACGGGTGGAGCACAGAGGATGGGCAGTTGACGGGTCTCGCACTGCTCTTGGCAACACGGTGCTCATTTTCCAGCGCAGTAGTTACTAACTCTCTCACCAAGAGTTGTTACTCTAAGGTAATTCTTAATTAATATCCTAAATCAGGTAATTGACAGAAAGCTGTGCAACTCTTATGGCACTGTGTTGCCCATTTTTGGCATCAAAGTTGTAGCCAATTTCTATTAGACACATTAGCTTCTCTGGCTGCGCATCTGCCCATAGTGGATATAACACCACATTATAAAATTCTGCACTCCGTTACTCCATATATATTTCTTATACACAGGAATTTGATTGGTCTGTGAGTCCAATCGAAGATCTGTGCAGCTCAGCATCCTGCCTTTAGCAATACCCCAAAGTGGAAGTCTAGGGAAGAACCATCAGAACACGGCAGGTGGAAATGAGAATGCTTCCAAGCCCGCCACCTTTTAAAGCCTATACTGTCACGTACATCCTTTTTGGTCAGCATTTGCAATGATAGGTTGTAACAATTTCTTTGATATTGCAAGGCGCTACAGGAATATACGGAATTTATTTGGGCCAACCTACTTTTCTCAGTTCTTCAGTTGTAAGCTCCACTGACCTGGCTGCGTATGAGTAAAATTAGACCAATTTGGCCCAATATGTCTTTTTTTTTTTTTTTTTTTCTGTCAAGGATGTCTTTGTAAGATCTCTCAAGCATGCCAGCATTTTTGAAAGAAGTATTTTTTTTTGTTGCACGGTATCATTTCTTCTGTCTTTAAACCCTTTCTCTTGGCGTAGTGGGAACTGACACCGCCTTTGAAAAAGGAAGAAAGAGACAGCGAACCCCTTAAAAGCCGCTGCCGCGGAGAGGACCGAGCTGCTTATTTTACACCTGGACTGCAGCTGTGGCACTCCTCAGACCATCCGAAGCCACGCCGTTCCAAGACTTTGTAGCGAGCGCCAAGGTGGGCCGTAGGGCGCGGGGGGGGGGATGCAGCGCCCGGGGAGATGCTCATCCTCACCGCCCGCCCGCGCATCAGCCGGGACCGCAGCCCGTCTCCCCGGAGGGGGACGGCGGGAACAAAACGGCTTTTCATAGCGCCCGGATGGATGGATGAGCGGCCGGGCCGCGGCAGCGAAGAGCATCAGTGCCCTCTAGTGACCGACCGACCGACCGCCGCCGGCCCCAGGCTCAGCCACCGGCCCCGGGCTGAGCCATCCATCCAGCCCGGGGATGAGCCACCGGCCCCGGGCTGAGCCATCCAGACAGCCCCGGGCTGAGCCATCCATCCAGCCCCGGGCTGAGCCGTCCACCCGGCCCCGGGCTGAGCCACCCGGCCCCGGGCTGAGCCACCCGGCCCCGGGCTGAGCCAGCCCGTTGGCCCCGGGCTGCCGAGAGCCGAGGGCAGGCGCCCCGCCGCCGGAGCCGTGCCCGCCTCGGGGGGACCGTCGGGCCGCCGCCCCCAGCCGACCTGTGGATCGAGGCGGAGCGAGAGCCGAGGCTGAGCGCCGGGAGAAGGGCTGCCACAAATCCCGGCTCCTGGAGCAACCGCTCTCCTCTGGGAGCATCGCCGGCAAATTTCCTCCCCTTCGGTAATATGTAAATGACTTTAAAGTCCTTACTTACACAGGAAAGGGAAATGAATGGGTTTAATAATTCGGCATATGCAGGCTTGCACTTAAATGAATCAATAATTTCACAGCCTAAGAGTACCCCAGTCTTCAGCATCAAAACCCAAACACTGGACTACATCTTCTCCTACAACACTGTACAAGAGTTTTAGTATATAAGAGTTTAAGTATATGACTACTGCGTTCCTTAACTGATAAAAGATAAAGTAACATATATGTATATATGACATAAAATGACATAAGTGTAAAGTAAGTCCTCTTAATTCATATGGTCAAAGTGCCCAATCCAAACATTTAAATCAATGGCCCTCTTTCCATTTGTTTCCCTCAGCTTTGGGTTGGCCCCAACAAAGGGACAAGGAAAACTGGAGTCCCATTAAAAAAAAAATAAAAAATGGGTATAGCATAGGAAATTATACACAGATTTTTAGCTTAAAAGGCTAGTAGAAATAGAGACACACACAAAAAAAAAAAGTCTAGAAAGTATGCTGCTAAACTGTTTCAAATTAATTGATTCCAGATGAGACCTCTCTTTCTCACACACTGAAGATATTTTGCTAAACATCCAGCTCACAAAATGGATCCAAAATTGGTTCAGGGGGTTCGCCAAAAAGAGGAGACACTAGTTTGAAATGACTTTAAATTTCTACGACTTCTGAGCTAGAAATAACTTCTATTGTGGAAATCTCAGCAAAAAAAACCAAAACCATTTGTTTCTCAAGTTATGCCTTGTTTCGTTACAGCATTTGCAGAAAGCAAAAATGTTAGTCTCAGTCTACTGGAACTCTGAACTTCACATATGTTTCTTACACCAAATTAAATTAAATATGTCAAGTGTTGTCAGAATAGCATATTAATTGAAGCTGAAATCACATGATATATTTTAAAGCATTTTATCAGACAAATCACAGAAATCACTCTAATCTTTGTAGTTTCCCCATATTGTTATGCAAAAGAAAAATTAATTTAGCTGTTCTGCCTCTCCACCAACCATTTCCATACATATTTCCTTCTGAAACTGCTCATGATAAATTGCAATGACTTATCTCATCTCCTGACACACACTATTGTAGTACCATTTCTGGTAATGAAGTAATCTAGTTCCTAGTGATTTTTTTGGACAGGCAACACTTAAAAATTTAGCAAAGTTAAAGCTGATGTAGAGAAGTCCATAAATAGCATTCTCTGTCCATGCTCACTCTCTGATACTCCAGTGCAAGGCTGAGGTGAAAAAAAAAATTAATAAAAAATCCTATTCCAGGGCCTAAGAACAAGAGCCTGCAGAAGAAAGATGTCTTTTAGGTATTTTTTTTACAGAACGTCCAGTTCTTTTACTGAAGATCTTGTTCTTAGTTCTGTAACTTTCTTTTGTTCTTCTCCTGCAAGAGGAAGGAGAACTGCTCCAGAAGTAGAGTCGGAAACTTCTGCTTTCTGGAGCGCAGGAGACTAAGGAATATGCTCAACAAATGTTTTGTGTGTTTAGGTATGAAGCTCAGCCCAGACCTGCTGCTCTCACGCTCCCCACTGTTCTCACTGCCCATCTCCCAGCAACATGAATCGCGCCGCTCCGCTATGAAAATGCTGTTCATCAGCAAACATCTGCAATTCCACTGCCATATACTTCTATATATCTCTCCATATAAAATCATCCAAAGGACTGAGTACAATCATCGATTTGTGTTCCAAACCTCAGGGGACAGACCTGACTGAGGCAGATGTCGGATTAATTATTGCAGAACTTCTACGCTGAAAGCAAAGGTATTTATTGGTGTACGTTAGCCAGCGTAGAAAAAGAGAACAAAGTATTTACCTGGGGAATCACACAGACTTTGGAAACACTGAACCAAGCGTAAGAGCAAGGGAGGGGGAAAAGAGATGGACATTCAGTAACGTTGGAGAGTGTGCTTCCCTGCTCCTGAATCAGTTCCTGCTTTTCTCATTCAACACTTTCCTTATTAAATAATTAAAAATACTTAATTGCTTAATAAAGGGGTGCAGAATCTGTGAAATTCCTAATTGTATCACCATCACAAACCAACAGGAAGAAAGTCTTTCCCAGGGAGTTACTAGTCATTGGAATGCGAAAAAGAAATGAGCATTCTCCTTATAAAGGGCCAATTTCTGAATTAGTGACCTCATTTGCTAAAGAGGTTCCTTTGTCACAGATATCTTGGTAGGTAAATACTGTGTTACACAGCCACACTGTCCTTTGTAGCAGTGGTACAAAGAAGATCTCCTAGCATATACTGGTTCTCTCCTCACCAAATGAATATTTAAAAGAGTAGAGAATAAAGGGGGACTTCTATAGAAGGTAAAGGCATTTGTACCATGATGTCAGACTGCTATATGTGCTCCCCAAGGACTGCACAGGAAGCACTTTTATTCTAAAAGTTAATGGTATTTATGGGGACCTGCAGCCTGATCTATTTTACCTCTCTCAGGGATGCGCTTATGCATGTTATCACCCAAGAGTCTAATGCTTTTTGGACTAGCCCGTATTAGAGACAGATACCATTTTGGTACCTTGTGAATAGTAATGCATTTGAAAGCCAGCAGGAAAAATAAATTAAAAAAAAAAAAGAAAGAAAGAAAGAAAGAAAGATATAAATCAAAGCCTTTCCTTTTTCTTTTTTTTTTTTTTTATTATTCTGGATAGAGTATCCTTCATTTCATGCACTCATTATTTCTGCATATCCATTTCATGCCTGGGAGCTACAGCGCAAGTAAAAGATTTTCAGTTCGGGGCTTTCGCTATCTGCTTATCCGGAGGAACATTTTAAAACGGACAAACGCTCGCCCTCCCCCCTCCCCGCGCAAGAGCTGAAGGAAAAAAAAAACCCAAAATAATAAAAAAAATACCATTTGCCACAGTTTTTCCTTTCTCCCTTCCGACAGACTGTCTCGCCCCTTCTTCGGGGAGCCCTTCGGGGAGCCCTTCGGGGAGCCGCCGGCCGCCTCGGCGAGGGGGCTGCGGCAGAGCCCCGCACCTCGCCCGGCCCCGCTCGCCCGGGGAGCCCCGCACCTCGCCCGGCCCCGATCGCCAAACGGCCCCGCTCGCCCGGGGAGCCCCGCACCTCGCCCGGCCCCGATCGCCCGAGCGCCTCTGCTCGCCCAAGGAGCCCCGCTCGCCCAAGCGGCCCCGCACCTCGCCCGGCCCCGCTCGCCCACGGAGCCCCGCTCCCGACACCTGCCTGTCCCCAGCCCCGCCGCTGCTGTCAAGTTTCTGGCGCACACACCCGCATCCTCCCGCTCCGAGCTCCGTGAGACGACCATTGCCCCCCTCCCCTCCCGCCACCCCGCTCCTTCCCTCTCCCCTCCGCCCAGCCGCCTCCTCGCCCGGCGGCAGCGCGCCCCGCTCGCCACCCCCCCGCCTCCCCTCGCCACCGGGCAACTCCGGCGCCGCCGCTCCCCGGGGCTGGCGGCTGCGGCCGCCGCTTTACCTGCGGGTCCGGCGGGGCTGGTGGCTTCCCTTGGCCACCTCCGGAGGAGGGAGAGGAGGCAAGTCCCATTCACAAGTAGACGCTGAGCAGACACGGCAGCATCTTCAGCCTATTACACTCCACTGGCGGCGGCTGCTGAATGAGGCTCCGAGCGAGTGGCAGGAATTAGAAAGAGGGAGGGAGGGGAAAGGGGAGAGGAAAGGGGAGAGGGAGGGAGAGGGAGCAAGGGGGAGTGAAGCGAGATTAGAGGAAGGGAAAAGCTGGAGGCTGTTGCTTCTTCTCTATTTTCTCCTCCCTTCCCCCCTTCCCCACCCCCGCCCCCAGCCCGGGAGGCCGGCGGACCCCAGAGCCTGCCCGCCCGCCCGGGGGATGCAGGGCAAAGCCGCGGGGCGACGAGCCCAGGGCCCCCCTCCCTCTGCCCCGCCAGCCCCGGGGACGGGGGGGGGGGTTCGCCGTCCCCACGCCACGGGTGGGTTCTGCCCCCCCGCAGCCACACGGGCACCCCACAGGCACCTCTGCGAGCGGGACCGGGACACCCGTCCCCCGCGGCGAGGGGTGCCCTGTCCTTTCCCTGCCGCCACTCCTCTGCGGGCAGCGCAGGACCACCCCACGGCGGCGCCGCGGGTGGGCTGAAACCCACGGCGGAGCCCCCGGGCAGGGCGAGCCCCGGGCACTGCCGCTGGAGGTCCCCCGCTCGGCGGGGGCTGCCCCTGCCGGGAGGCACAGACAGACACACAGACAGACCGCCTGCGCTGGGCAAACGGTTGGGAGCGTTTTGTACTGAATCCCGTCATGGTTCCTGTCGTGAGCAGACATTTGTCCGGGGGGGGGGGGGGTGGGGGAGGAAAAAGTTCCCCCAGCATTTCTGGACATGGAAAATCTCGGTGTGCCGTAGCTCACAGGCCGAGGCCAGGCCCCTCTGCCCAGGCGGACGGAGGTGGCGAGGTGACCCTTGCCTTCTCAAACGCACCTGAGGCAGCAGCCACTGCTCTCACTCTCTCTGTTTTCATTACCTAAAGTGAAAACACCAGGCACGATTCCCAGGAACCCAGGGAGAAGCGCCCCGAGTGGATGCACCCACCCGAACCCAGAGGCAGGACGCGGTCCCCTCCTGCCATGCCCACAGTGGCACGCGTCAGCCTGTGAGTCCCCTCTCACTCCTCAGCTCTCCTCATCCTGGCCACGAGCTGGGCGCTCTGAGGTGGCTGGCAGCGCGGTCCGTGCCATCTGGGTGGCTGCGGAGCGGCGGGGAGCAGAGCAAGGAAGGATGCAATGAGCAGCCCGTCAAGAACAAGGATTGCATTCGCTGTTGGAAATAACTAGGTGCCTCGTTGTGAAGGTAATCTGCCCATCCTCGGGCAACCCATCCGACCGTCCATCCTCCGCGCCACAAGGCAGCACTCACGCTGCTCTGTGACCACCCCACTCGGCCCCGAAGAACAAGGCTTTTATATTCTGTGGTTAATTAGCTCTGCCAATAACTCCAGGCAAAGGGAAAAAAAAAAAAAAAACCTGGCACAAAAGCTGCCACTGTACAAACAAAGAATTTGGAAGGAGGAAAGCTGATAAACAATGCATCCTAAGGAGGCCGGGGGACACTGAACTTCGCACGGCGGAGAAGCAAGTCCTGCCTGATGTCAGCCCCAGGGAACCAGCAGGAGCCTCCTGGCTGCAGAGCCTTGGAGAATTAAGGCTAAAACGTGCTGCAGAGAGATGCTGAGAGTTCACACAGGGGTTCACCAACGCGCCAGGGAGAGGCCTGTGGGTGCCACGAGGTGGAAGGGAACAGAGGCGGAGGTGGCACAGACCAGCACCCAGGGCCGCCCCCTGGACCCGGCCGGTTGAGTATGGGGCAGGCGAGCAAGGAGGGGAGCAGCCCTGGTGTGGGAAACTGGGAGCTTGGGACAGGCAGGGGAAAACAGGGAACAAACCCAGAAACGCCCCGGGCTGAGTTGGAAGCACCAGGTAACGAGACAGCCAATTAATTGGTATTGAAGTACCAAGGGCTCTATTTTGATAGGAATGGGGCTGCGGCGCTAAGCAAGCTAGTTTTAGGACTGGGCTTTGACAGAAAATTCAAGGAGTAATAAATTGCCATCGAGAAATAAAACGTGTAAAAGATGACTCAAGAATGTTTTTGGGGAGATGTAGCTGAGGAAGGAGGGTGATGCACAGTAATTTGGAACAGTTTTGTCAAGAAATTGGTTTTGGACAGAAAATATGAGAGGAAGGGAAATACGTCTCAAAACAGTTCCATATAGTCCCAGTCCAAACCTATTGCCTTTAATGGACACCATCGGTCTTCCTGTGATGATAGTATGAGAATTACCATTTGTTTTCTTTATGGATCCACGGTAGTGAGTACTACTTAGTGCAGCTCTGCCAAAATTGCCGCTAAGCTGAAGCCCAGAGCTGGGCAGTTGGCTGACGATTTTTCCCTTTTTTTCCCCTTCTCTTGCTGGCTTCAGCAGCATGGTGGAGGGGATGACTTTTGTAATTCCCTTTTTTAAACTGCTGAGATCAGATTTTTTTGAATATAAAGGAAATGTGAAAGCAATTTCAATCTAATTAAGCATATACAATAGGTACCCATAATATTCTCTAGTCAAAGAGCGTATTGATCTATAATGAAAGGTTTCATTAATTCCATTCAAGGAGGCACGTTAACAAATGAATGTAGTACCATCTGATCCGGCGAGTGGCTTGTTTCCTCCCTTCCTTCTGCATTGAAATCTCGGTGTAAACTAATCAGGTTCTGCTATTATTTTGTTCATCTTCCTATAGGATCTATAGATAGGCAGTCCTTATCTGCAAACAAAATTAAAGCAAAACTCCTGCTGAAATCCATGTGTTGGCACCTCTGGCTAAGTCCCAAGTCTGATTACATTAATAACCACTGTAGAATTAATTTCACCTACCTTAAGCCATTTTAAAATTGAGTATCTAGCAGGCTATCTATAGAAAAAGTTCATTTAATGTCAATATAAAGAAGTCCCTCTAACTGGGCCAGGCCACTAGCTGGAGATGCCTCTCTATATACCGAAGGGTTCTTAACAACTTGCTCAGACTACAAACCTACCTACCACCATCTACAAGTCAGATGAGATGAGTCCTACTTTTTATGTTAGGTACAGAAAATGAGAAGTGGTCAAACCAAAAATCAGTATGTGATGCTGATAAATGATGACATCCGGTATATTCCCGTTAGCCATCACAGTTTACATTCAGGCAGGTCCAAACTACCCTGCCATTATTTCAGGAGAACTATTGCGCCGAGTCCTTGCACAAGAAATGACAGTGGGTCACAGGAGCGGAGTGTGCCGGCGCCCCGGAACATCTGCAGAACCGCTCCACTGAATTTCTTCAACCAGTGCTCACGCGTGCATTCGCACCGCATTAGATGGGAGGTTTCCACAGCCTGCCCGAGTCAGACCTTGCTATTCCTACCATAAAAAGTCAAGGACAAGAGGATATGCTACTGCAAATACGCTATTGCAAAAAAAACCACCTTTGCAGACTATTTCTACTGGCTGGCGACTTCATCTACGAAGCCTTAGGCTCGATGGTAAGTTTACGCATGGGATGTTGCAGCCAATGTAAATTCAATGGGGACAGCATCAGATTAACTAGTGGGAAATCTTTCTAAATACGGTTGCCACCTCTCTTTCACAAAATGTTAGGTGCAAACCAAAAAAGCAGGCCTGAGCTACGCTGCTGCCATGGGGCTGATGGCAGAGCAGCAGGGGAGCACAGCGAGGGCTGGACTTAGCATTTACAGCTGCTCGAAACCTGGTGGCAGAACGAAATAAGCGTCAGACATAAATAAAGGAAGTTTATACATATTTTAAACAGTATTTGTTTTTGCATATCCATATATTTAGGTTAAGAACATCTGTGATAACAAATTCGCGAAACCTCAAAAAAGGTTCCTTTATCTACTGTGGGCTTGCAGAATCTGAAGTTTGTTAAAATGCTGCTCATTGCTTGGCGAGTTAACCCATTTATCATTTGAAAATAAGCTGGCTGCTTTGTTTTCTAAGCATCCGAAGGGGTGCGTGCACTTCTGCTAATTGAATCGTTGTTGTAGGAAACAGTGCAGCTGAGTTCATGAAATAAGCGTTAAGCAGGTACATTAGAAGTTTAAGCTGGACATTTGTATCAGGCTGCGTGAAAAAGCTTGAACTGTGAACTTCGGAAACTGAACGCCAAAAAGCCTTTCACAATTCAAAAGAATTTATCAACGTCCCATTTACTCAGTAGCCTGAGCACAACTATGCAGTAAAGAAGAAACTTCTTCCCATCTTATGACCCTGTTTTCTCCAGGCCCTACAGGCCCTTTTCCCACATGGCTTCCAACAGACTCTCTTCCTTCTCAGCCACCTTTAACAGACCTGCAATTTCCTTCACTTTTCTTCTCACCTGGAAAGTATTAGAGATTTAAAAGGCACACAAACAGTATATTGCTATCCGCAGGAGCTGGGATTTTAGGCAGAAGCAAGAGAGACAGTGAAAAAGAAGAGGAGGTTTATAATAAAGGATATTCCACGTAGTCTGAACAAAGTTTTTGTCCAAAACGCCCTTCAGTTTCAGTGCCACTCTACTAATGAAACAAAGCAAAATTTGATTCCTATGTGAAAATGTGAAGGATTGAAGGAGAGAAAAAAATTGTTCTTAATGATGCCAAAAAAAAGGAAACTAATTAAAGCCACAGTACCAGCACAGCAAGAAGTGTGTAAGAAGAGTATAACTTAAGAAAACTGTGCATCTCGTGGCAGGGAAACAAGGCTTTTACCCAGTGAAGAACGGACAGCTCAAAGCAGCTGGTATCTAAAGCTGTTTTTTCCAATAACAAACGCCTTCCTTCCTTCCTTGTAGGAATGTGAGAATATAACAACACGTGTTTACTTGGGAAAGGTTAAAAGAAAGGCAAAACCACCGAGGTTAAAAAAATTCTACACAAAGCAACTGATACAGAAACTATCTCCACAAAGTTAGCAATGCAAAAATCTTTCTTTGTCTATACCGGTGGGTTATACTTGAAGGATTAAAGTGGGAAGAGGATGACAGTACAAACCAAACTGAACCACAGAAATACTTATAAACAGCGCTATGCGGGGTTTTGTTGTTTTAAATTTCAGATGTGCACATGGAGCTGCTTGTAAGTGCACTAGCTACACCGATAAAGCACCGGCTTGAATGACCTATTCCAGGCGGTGCCCAAGGTGGTACTTCCAAACACAGGACTGATGTGCCTGGTGTATCAAGGAGGAACCCATATTTTGGGCTTGGTTATCTCCTTTCCCTGTTCACTACAAAAAACCCCTCTCGTTCCTATACCGGTGTGAAGCAAAGCTCTTCTCATTCACCTGCCGATGGAGTCTGGCCCTGGGGGCCTTTCACATTTTAACTCCTTGTCACGATGAAGATGAAAATCCTCATCTTCAGTTGAACCCAAGTGGTCAGACTCAGGGCACAGGATAGGCACCTGCCTACCCATAAAAGACAATAGAACTGAGTCCACTTTCATTTAGGCTGCAGTAGAACAGAAGTTTATTTTTCTCCATTTTTCAAAGACCTTTTAAAGCTGGGTCTGGTTTTATTAGGACTTTGATGAGGGGAGCTACCTTCTTTTATAAAATCTAAGGAAGTGGTTTGGTGCGTACTGAGTACAGGCAGTTGGACACTTCTGTCACTGAGCTTTGAGACCACCTTACCCTGATGCAGTCCCTCAGAATCTTTTGGCACTATTCTATTCAGTCTTAAAAACTGTTGTGACAAGTAAGGATGTAGCGGCATTCTGGCCATCATCCCATTTCCTCAGCTCTACTGGGATGTGCTGAAGACCAGGCAGGACTGGACTAGCCAGCTTTTATGTTCTGAAGGGTTCTCTCAAGCCTGGGAAATCTCCAGAGGTGCTGAGATGGCCTTTGGGTTGCCTTGGGTTACAGATTTGACCCAATCAAGGATCAAGCCCCAGCTGGGTGGTTTTTACAATACTGACGGCGATTATCAGAGAATAGTATTCATAAGAACATTAATTGAAAAATGCTGCATGCAAAGGGTCTGCTGACCAATGTAAATTCGCAACTATAGACTCTAATTATAGGTCCAACCAAGTATCCAAAAATTACAGAGCAAAAGAGTTCAGGGGGGAAAAAAGGCCTAAATGGTGAGTCAGACAGACCTCATAAACTTTTTAATGTATCAATGTCTTTTGCTAATGGGTTTTTAGAAATACAGATCAGAAAATTAAATTTCTCATTTAGACAAGGTATTATTTAGTTAGGAACCCGAGACTCATTTATTTCTGACACTGAGCATTAAGAGAAAGAAATGCATTTTTATATATATGTGTACGCATACACATCTGCGTCTACGGCGCTGTCCGCATAGGCTGTCAAACAGAATGAGGCCTCCAAATGCATTCCTCTAATGTATTCAACTTAGAGCTTACATAATTTATTTTATTAGAAAATAAGTTTGAAAAAAAAAATCACTGCATCTTACTAGAGAGCACGCATGGCATGTACACACATCATTTGATAGTAAGATATAGCATAGCTAAATAGCCGGTAATAATTAGTTCTCTCAATTTCATTTCTAAGTGTCACTTATTTTGTGCAGGATGTGCTGGACAATTAATGATTATACTTCTTCCAAAACCTAAGAAAAAAAATACATTGTCTTCACAGTTTTGCTTTTTTTTTTTTCAATTTTCCTGGGTTTTGTTTAAAGAATACACATTTGATTTGTTAGAATGTACTTCTGCTCTGCTACAAATACTCTTTACATGTACATTGGGTATATCTAACATCAGTTTGCAAATAGCCCAAACTGTGCCCAAGAAGATTTAAAGGAGAATGATGTTCCTGTAATCTCAGCTGCTAACCCTTCTGTACTGATGAACACCAGGCAGTCATGCTTATCTAGCACAAAGATCTTTCTTCATTTAATGCCCGCAGCTTGAGATAGTCAATCTTGCCCAGCATGCGCCTCAAGTATTTCAGATTGTTATTTGTGATTTTTGTGTATGTCCCCATGCTATTCCAGGTACTATGAGTTGGAACCTACTTATCTATCCATACAAGACCATAATCAACGACATTTTTACATCACTGTATGAATAACCATGTTGCACATATCTAGGACATCAATCACTATCATGATTGCAAGAGTTCGGTAAACAATTATAAATTGAGCTGTTGTATATAGGCTAGCAAAATAATGACAAAGTTATAAACCTTTAGCCATAAATTCTACTTTAAGCCGTACGTAATACTGAACCAAGTGATATGCTATCACTGCATTAACATCTATCTGCTACTGAAAAAAAACAGTAAGTGACTTTTCTCTAATGAGCTGGACTAAAAAAAAGTTATAAAAAGAAATATAGGTTTGCTTGACTATTTAAAGTCCACAAGATTATAATTCTTTAATATTGCTTTTATCAGAAGATAAAAATATAACAGACTTTAGAGTTTGTCAGATGAGTCATAACTAAAAACATTAGATGATTCACACGATAATCAATCACAAAAGACGAAAACAATCTCAGTTATTAAACTTGTTGAAAAATGAAATGGCACTGCTTTACTATAAATCTGCCACATGGTTTAAAATTTCATTGATCACTAAGTAAAAGATTTTTCTTTTAAATCCTGTGCATAATAAGGTACCATTTTGTTTGATTCCAGACAATTATTTAAAGAGTCTGGTGATATTTTTTTTCTGTATTTCCCAATATCATAAACCCAGTATCGCATAGCATTTTTAGTTCCACATACAAGTAGGTCAAGGGTTATAAATCACACCCAGAGAGGTGATGAGAGGCACGCTTGAAAATGATAGGCTTCACTTCAGGAAGCTCAGATATGTATTTATCTTAATTTGTGTCTAGATAGATAATCTAACAAGCTTCTATGAAAAAATGGTGTCCTTTAAGGACTTCTGTTTAGGACATCTATTAGAAACCAGTACAAACATTAAGGTTCTACATCTGAAGGAATACAAATGGGAGATTTCAACAGGGCACGTCCAGTGACTGCAGAAGTTGGGGGAGGTGTCGCATTGACTTGTGTGAGCTTTAGACCCAGCCCCGTAGCTCCTCAGCATCCACACGTTGGAATGGGCTGAACGAGCTCCTCTTGTCCTTTGACCAACTAGTAGGTGCTCATGAGAAGACATGCATTGGCCAGTCAGCCTCCAACTGCACAGCTCAACCCATCGCACGGATCCACTGCTTATCTATACAGTCAAACAGCCACCACAAATATACTACCACTCTTACAGGAGTCATGTCACAGCAACGACCATGGAAACCAATGTAAACAATTCTTATGTGGCTTACATTTTGGATGCCAGTTTAATTTTTGATATTTCCCTATTTGAAAAATAAGATTTCTGGCCCCACTGTATTTTATGACACCAGTGAGCAATATAGCTTTTTATAATGCATTTCTGGTTGCTCGGTCATTTGATCCTTTTGGTTATTTGTTCTGTATATTTGGTGATGTTTTTCAGTTTTTGAGAAAAAAACCCGCACAAATCTTCTGTTGATTCAATAGCTGAGATGTGTTACTGTTTGCCTTCCATTTTTCAAAATCAGAAGGTAGATTAACACAGATGCTTAATGCATCAAACAATGTCAGGTTTTTTTCCGAGTGAAATATTGTGGGTGCTAACAAATCGTGGCAAACATGCTCAAACTATGCTGCCACACCGTCAAATACAACTAGAAGAAAAACACATTCCATCGGAAAATCCAATACACCATCCCCATTAATTTAATCAACAAAGGAAGAAAAACTGCATATTGAACAAAGAAGCTAATGCGAATTTCCACATGGACTAGGCCTCTTCAGCCTGTCTTCAGGTTATACAACACAAAGAAATGCTTCACATAAGCATTTTGTGCAATTTAACACATCTGAATGGCTCTTTCCAAGGAGCATTGGAGAAAATTACAGATGTTCTGGATCTGCAGAGCCCTTAATCCATGGAAAATGCTTTCATTTCCATAAGACCTACTCAGAGAAAGCCTCATCTTTCTCCATTTTCCACTGCTGCAGTCTAGGAATGTGCAAGTAGCTCTCACTAAACTGTTTAGCATCTAGATGAACTCATTTCCATGGAAAGCAGTACCTGCAACCCTTTCCCGTGTAGTAACCTCTAACAGGTTGTCTGCAGCTGCTTTCTGCTTTTCGGGATGTATTTACCGCTCTGCCTCTCCTAGCTCTTCAAAGTATCTCCTTGGCAAGGGGCTGCCTTCTGCAGCATTTTGGAAAGAAGTGGATATTCTCTTCCATTGCTGCCTACAGTATATTCCACACCAGGCACCCAGACCCGTCCTGAATGGATCAACATACTGGTCTAAAATTTCAAGAGCACACCTACAAGATGTTCAAACGAGCCAGTTAATAGATTCCTCGGATTTTAAAACTCAGTTATTTCAATGGAGACTCGTCTAGCCTTCTGCAAATAAAGACACGGACCTGCCTCCTACAACTTGATTTTTATGGTGCCATACGTAAAATACATGGTATCATTATAGACCCAGGCGTTTTCTTTTTCAGTCTGATAATGCAGGTTGGCATTGTTTTGAAGCTTTAGTCGGATCGCACTGCTTGTGGTAGATCACAGTATTTGAAAATTTTGATTCAAGAGTACCAGAAACAGAGAATTTAAGAATAGTATTGATAGATAACACCCTTATGTCCCCAAGAGTTACACATGCTCACACGTTTAAAAAAAGACTGGATCCATGGACCTTTCAGACATTTAATTGTAATACTAAAACTGACAGTAGCGATGGCTACAAGTGTCCAGCAAAGCCAAGATTAAAAAATATGCCCAAATGTTTGAAGTTCCTGATCATGCAGAAAAAAGGGAGATTTTTTTCTTTTATTGCAGTCATTCAGGCAATTAAATTAATACTGTTCCTGTACCATTTCAGTAGCTGTTCTGTTGAAAAGTTAACAAAGACTCTATAGGAGAATTGCAAAATAAAGAGGCAAACAGATGAGGTAAAGAAGCTAGAGAACATAATTGATTAATTATTAATGTCACTTGTCTTCAGATCAACCTCAAATAAAGTAAGCAAACCTTTTGGCTACTAAAGACAAAGAAGGAAGAGTATATGATTCAGAAACTTTTACACTTGCTATTTCAATGAGCTAAAACATAAGGATGCTATGCCAGATTCTGTTCTCACGCCATAAATCCAAAATAACACCATTGGCTTACTTAGATTTTACACTGACTTCAGGAGAGTTACTTTGAATTTACATCACTGTAAGATCAGGATCAAACTGCCGAGAGGATATTAAAAGGAGATTAAACATGATCTTAAACAGCGATATCCCAGGAGATCCAAGGATTTT
Source organism: Pluvialis apricaria (assembly GCA_017639485.1). Classification (NCBI taxonomy): domain Eukaryota; kingdom Metazoa; phylum Chordata; class Aves; order Charadriiformes; family Charadriidae; genus Pluvialis; species Pluvialis apricaria. The sequence continues at coordinate 2,718,224 of CM030018.1, read as the reverse complement.
CAATTTGCAAGATTTTACAACTGTCTGAGAGTTGGATAAATTTCAAATGCAGCTGCTGATAAGAGCATGTGCAGCTGCCAAAAGAACCTGTTTTAAGGACCTGGAAGTTGGCAGAGAAACTGAACATCATGGAAGAGTGTAACAGAACAAGCAAGGCTAGAAGTGAGCGGAAGGGAACTCCGAGGGCATTTATGAGAGCATAAGTATGTTATTGGATTCATTTGACTTCAGTTATTGGATAGGTTTATGCTATTCTTCTAGCCACTCATTCAGTAAAACTTTGAGTATAGGTTTAAAGCACAGAGATATGTATTTTGATTTCAAGGTCCACCTTTGGCTACCTAATTCCTGTTCATGATACACTCATACTGAAACTCAGAAGACATTTCAGTATCTTGGTCTGAGTTATATTGCTTTTCCCTGGGCGCAAGACTAATATTCAACACTTCCATGCCCGAATATTGATTCAAGTGATGATGCCTCATCTTGCTTTCCTTCATTCATTAAACAGCATTCCTATAGACCTTAATGGGAAAATTCATTTTTGTCTGGAGGCCTGTGCTCTTAGATACTTGTGGCTGTTATTTGCAGGATACTCTAAGAGTATTGGTGAGACGAGTGCAACAATCTCATCTGTAACTCTTGAGGCAGAGGACGATTTTCACTTCATTCAAATTAATTTCTCATCTGGCATAAAAGGACACAATATCCATCTTCCGATACTTTGAAAGTCATAGGCTCAGTTGATAAATTTTACTGAATAAATAAGAATCCCAAAGAACTGATTAACGAACAGTGAATTCTGTTTTGGTGCTGATCTATAGGTAAGAGATTTTGAGAAGAGACTAATGCTACATTCCCAAACCATGTGTGCAATTTTGAGTATTGTGTGTCCTTTCAATTTGCTTATGCACGCATGTAAAAAATGACGAGCCGTGAAATTGAGCAGATATAGGTATGTTAAGTACAGATATAATGGCTCTGTACACCAAAGGACTGAATAAAAGCCACACAAAGTAGACGTACACATTTTTTTTCACCTTTAACCCTGAAAATCAAGCACTGAAAATCATCCTCTTCAGGGAAGTGCTGCAGTAACTGAAGTATGCAGATGTTAAAGATACCAAAAGAATAACGCTAAATAATCTAAACGACATATAGATATTATACACGAAACATTATATAATGGGCTAATCTGAAGAAGTCTCCAAATTCTACCGCTCTTAAATTTGGCTGAGGAAAAACCTTAAAGAAAGCATCTTCTCTAATGGAGAAGCGATTTTTTTATCATTTGGATGATATGATGCAACAATGCTCTTGTTTATATTTCATACAATTATGTAGCAGTTTTTCTGAAATAAAATGGAACTGAAATGCACACACAGAGTAAAACAGTTTATTTTTATTGCTCAGAGCAATTACGGCCTGAAAACAGACATAGAAGCTGCAGAGCCTGATATAAAAGACCAGAGAAAGTATTCAAATTTCAATATAACTTCATTCTCTAGAAATTAAGCTGTCACTAGGAAAGATAACACTGGTATTTTTTATTCATTATAATAACCCCCCCCCCAAATTTATACCATGTACTGAAGCATGTCCTACATGACATTCCTGAGTAGTCCATGAAATAAAAATTATTTTGGCAGTAGAGTAACCCTAGAGTGTGCAGCCTGAAGTTATATCCATGGCCTCCATGCATTTCACCTCTCTGTCCTAAATCAAACAGCCCTTGTGGCACTCAATCTCTCACCTTCCAAAGTATTTGGCACTTTGGCTTCTGTAAATCTCCAATTAAAATCCCAATTAGCAAAAAGAATATTTCTTTTCAGCACAAAATATTCAGTGCCTTGTTTAATTTCGGCCCCAATTTGCATGTCTTCTTATCAGCTACAGTTTAGAATGTTCATTTCCATAATACATTTACTTGAAGTTTTATTTGTTAGTCAAAATATTAAATGGACGTTATAACAACAAACTATTGGTATATTGACATTAAAGCCAGTGTGCAGGTTTGACTGAGAGGAATTGGGAAAGGGAAACATTTCAGAAAAGTCAAAACATTGTTGTCGCGTACTTTAAACAAAATGTGTGAAAATGTTATTTATAAATGTAAACCAAAACGAAATGTAGCTAAAATTAAATTTTCAAATCTGAAAGGTTAAAAACCTAGCTGCAATGCCCTCTTTGAACAGAATCCAGCATTTAGTTCAACTACACAAATATTCTGAGTTTCATTTCAATGAGAAAAACTAAAGGTTTAAATTGTTTTATTCAGCTAACAAAAGGGAAAAAATTAGTTCTTTAGTCAGTTTAAATAAGTTTTATGAGAACACCTATGAGTGTTTGTATCTATTAATACAATAATGATGTGCACAGAAATATTCCACTGAACTTCCAAATTATGAAGTTCACTGGCTTGATAATAAAGTACTTCTATGACTTTGCTCCCCAGGAGCTTATGGATGGGTTCTCATGATAATGTATCCAGTATAAATATCTTTTTATAATTTACATATTCCCAGAAAAAAAAAAGAACAGCCTATTTTTATCAATCTTCATACATATTAGATATGTAAAAGGCAATGAAATGTAAAAAGGCAGCAGTTAAAATGTGTAAAAACAAACACTTATAATGATATAATGAAGTTTGAGAACAACCATCAACTTATTCATAGTGCAGATTACGTGACATCTGATGATTGATGAACATGGTTAAGTGAAGTTCTATTAAAAGCAGTGCGATGTTCAAGATACTGAGGTTATCGCACTGTTACGCATTTTCCGGATGGAATTAACAGGTAAGCATCACTGCCCATCAAAATATTGTATTTTAATCAAAGTCCTCGAAACCACATATTTAAAAACCTATCTAAATGGCAAAGAGAGAAGATCGGATAATCCATTGTTATAAACTGTTCTATAACTAGAAAATCGTGGAAATGCGCAAAACCAAGAGGAAAATATGTGTATTAAATGAGTTGCTTATAATTACATAATATAGTTCTTCCACAGAAAACAAAAGCATCATATTGTTTTGTAATCTTTATAAGGTGCGCTCAGGAAAAAAAAATAAATTGATGTGTATGTCAAGAATAAACGTTTGCCCCGATTACAGAAATAGTCATGCAAACCACAGGAACGCCATTAAACACACCAGTGACCTGCGTTTTGTGCCACCAGCTCAAACCAGGGGGAAAAAATAGAAGAGTTTCTGATGATGGCTAAGAACTGGGCAGAAACTTCAGCTCAGTGCATAGAAGAATTACACGTGGCTTCTTTCTAAAGATGAAGAACTTATGTTCAAAATAAAGAGTGTTTCCAATGTATTTTTTTTGAAATATTTTGAAATACTAGCAGTGGCAAGTGGAAAGAAAACAAGAACAGCCAATCTAATCACATTCCTAAACCATACTACTCTATAGAAAGATGATCCACCACCAAGAAAAGGGAAGAATAACTAAGTTAAAATGAAATGTTGTCTAAAGAATCTACGGACTTGCCAATACATTAAAAACTTATGTACTGCCTTCTCAACAAACAAAATACTGTAACTCCATTAAACAGAAATGCTAAAAATCTGTCTCCATAACAAAGCAATTATAATGAGACTTGTCATTCATCTCCTTCACAAGGGTGTCGCGAGGCATGATTCATTACGTTTGGAAAGCGCTTTGAAATCCTGAGATGAAAGATGCCAAAGAAATGCAAAGTATTATCACCATAATACAAAGTAGTATTATCATTGTCATCAAACAAAGTGCCTTAGGAAAGGGCACTTTAACACATGAATTAATTTGTGATTTTAGCAGCTCACTTATTCCAACGTAAAGCCTCTGTTACTATTAGATCCAAACCTGGGAGCGCAACTATCAGGACTATATTCTTGCATTCCCAGCCCCAAGATGTCATTGCTATACAGAGAATTGCATCTGAATTACAGCTTAGCACACTGCAGGCACATTTAGTCTATGTCTGTCAATTCAGCATCTACCTTGGTGAGCGGCATCCGCAGCTCAGGGGCACCTCTCCTCCAGGACACCGTGCATGTTAATTGCCTCCTTCAGTCCATGCAAGTGCTGTTCTAAACAGTATTGCACAGACAGAGTGCCAAAGTAAAAATATATACAGGTACGTAAAACAAAAAAGTGAAAATAGTATTTTTTAAAAAAATGACACTTTTCCTTTGTATTTTAACATCCCCCCCAATTCTGCAATTAGTTTAACTTTACAAATACATTGAAATCCTCCAAAATTCCTTTAGTTCTAGCTGAAAATTGCGATTTTTTTTGCCATTCTGGGCAGCAACGCAGACTCACTTTGAGATGTACATCCTTAAAATAACGGGGCTGTGCTACTTCTGAGGAAGGAGAGACTCTGGTTCCATACCCCAACACCGACTGCTCCACCGTGGCACAGCAGCAGCATCGCCACAGTCAGCGTTCTGCCTACGCACACCAGTTTGGGGGAGCATCGCGGACGCTCCCCACCAGTGATGGAGCTCTAACCAACCCCTTTGCCAGGCTGAGTTGTGGCTTTTGCCACTGATGTTTCCTACCGATTAAGTATTAATGATTCTTTACAAGGTACAGCTATACCATGCTGGTAATCTGTCATTTTTACTCACTTATCGAAAAGTAAGCAAATGACATCAAAGTGTAAAAGGTTACACGTTTTATGGATCTTAAACCAGGATCTGACAGGTATTGCTTTCTTTCCATAGGTGCTGCTTTTGGCAACATTCCTCAGCTGAATAGCGTTGAAATTAAATTCCTGCTTTGGTTCATTAGAATATTCAGCAAGTTAATACACTTATAAATCATAATTAACTACCCCTTTCGGTTTTGTTTCTCTCCTGAATTGTTTTGCATTTGTTTGTTACTGTTTTGAGGCAGAGAGAAAGTAGGTATATTAAAGATTTTGGACCTCTCCTGGGTAAAAGTAACTTTTATCGATTGTATCTGAAGTCAGTTGCTCTTGCTCGGGGAGAAGCAAGCTCTCACTGGTTTTCTCCAGTTAAACCCAAACCAGTCTACAACTTCGGCAGTGCTGTCCAGTCCACACGCATCGGGCCCATCACAACTTACACCTATGGCTGTTAACTTCTGGTATTAACTCACAAAACTCTTCTGAAGTCAACGGAGCTGTGCCAGTTTTCACGTACAGAATATTCTGCCCGTTATTTCTGACATCATACAATTATAGAAAAGCTCTACCAGGCTCCTTGTTTTTATCAAGAAACAGTTTATTTAAATCAAGTGCATTGTATTGTACAACACTTTAGAAAAGGCTTAAAAAGCCAAGGGAGTATAAAGAGTAGATTACTGTATTACTTACAATATGGGGGTGGAATAGCTTCATTTTTATGTAAATTCCTCTAAGGAATGACGGGTTCATTTTGCCTTGATAACGTTCAAGGTAACAGTAATTCTTTGTGGAAACATCATATCAGATACACAGAAAAGGTTTCCATTAGAGTACACCGTTAACTAACATGCTTGTTACTTTTAATAGAATAATAGACAGATTAGTTTGGGAGCAGTTTCTTTTACTTTTGCTTTTCCCGATGGCTTGGAAAATAATTATCAGCATTCTCAGCTCTTAGCACAGCGTGGTTTGGGGTAATTAAAGGACGCGTATGCCATGTACAAAGGGTGAAAGCAGACGACATTGCTATTCGCTCTGACCCTGACCAGCCACCGGCGCAAATTGGACATACACGCTCGTCGTTCAGAGGAATGATTAGCATAGTGCTAATCCCCTCTGCTCGATGATGACCATAGAGCTAATCCTGCAGCCCGAGGAAGCCGGGGGTTTTGTTCCTGGGGCAGTCCAGTAGCACATCCCCACACCAGAGACGTACATCTGTCTCCCACAATCCGGCCTTGACCTGTTTGCTTACTAAAGCGTCCTGTTACAGAACACTGTCTGACTAATGCTTTCCAAAAACACGATTTCCAAAGACAATACAAAAACTGGAAAACTTGTAAACTCAATCTACTCTCTCCTGTCCCCACACCAGGACAAATAAGGGGACAGATAAATCTCCACGCTCTGCAACCACACAAACTCTGTCCCCCACCTACAAGACCCAGGCAGAACACATTGGAGACATTTGACGGCTCAGAAGGCAGAGATGACTAGACCACCAAAATCTTGGGAGGCTCTGACCGAGGTGCCAACTCCACAGCTGCTGGCAGTTCCCACCTTCCTAGCAGTGTATAAGAACCAGTAGCGCACTGGTTCTTGGCTTACCAGCTACCAGGTCTTTATGGAAAGGCTGCTGTACACAGGGAAATTAATATTCCTTGAATTTGCTCTGCACAACTCCTTATTTGGATCATTCCTCTGATCCAGAATACAATTTCTCTTCTTACGCTGCTATTCTTCAAGTCACCACTAAACTCATTTACATTTATGCCACTGGCAAAGAGAAAGAGTCTGTTTCTTTATTTATATGTTGATCCTTGTCCCTCTCCAGTTCACAACATGATTAGAAAAAATAAAGTGTTGATCTGCCAATAAAACTTAGAGACATATGAAACACCGTCCAGGAAGCCCAATAAACCAATATAAAGTGAAGGGAAAGGTACAGAAGGAAACTACATATTGCTGCTTCTGTTCAAAGCACAGACTGCCTGAAAGAATCCAGTACGGATATAACATTGAAGGGACCTACAAAAATCATAAACATTTGATGTTTGAATCGCAAGATAGAAACAACTTAGGTAAGACATCAAATGCAGTATAAAACAGTGACGATAATAGCTACAAGGCAATGTACAAAGGTGAAAGAAAAGAGATATTACAAAAATCCTAAAATAAAAAGGCGCTAATTGCCATTCACCTTAAAAGTACGCAGTTTTCCAAAGCACTGTAACTAACCATACTCTCCCTGTTAGATGGAAGAATAACATTTCAGGTAGAAACAATACAAAGCCGGAAAAAAAAAAAAAAGCCAAATAAGAAATATTCTAAGTAAATTGCATTAAAACTCATAGGATTTGTAAAAATAAAACATGAGAGCCTAGTACACTGTCTGTAATCATTACACCATCCTTTGTCAGTAATGTCTTAGTGAGCAGGTTAACGTGATTATTTGTATCATTTAGCACAACCATCTGGAGATACATAAAATATTATTTTAGGAGTCCCTGGGCTTATTCCTTTATAATGCTTGTCATAGTTCTGCTTAAACCATCACTTTAAAAAAGAAAATGTTTGCTTTTTAGCGAACTCTTATGTTTACTGTTATAGTAAACACATCAGAATGCATTTTCTTCTTGATTTTTAGGTATCACGTTCGCTTAGTCAACAGAAATTTGCAGGAAAATATACTCTCAGCTGTAAAGGTTCCAGTCAAGGAAATACGGAGTGTATGGAAGCCTTGGAGCTCTTGCTATACACTTACAGCCCTGAGTGGCTGAAATCACTTCTTCGTCTCAGTTCATTCTTGGTAGCCCCTTGGGGAACCTTTTGGGAACTACTCAGCCTCCACACCGCAGTCCTGTCACTATGGAGGAGGAGTGCCTACATCCGACCCTACTTTTTTAAAGTGTTCATATGCTCCAACGTCTTCTGACAGGAGAATTAGCTCTGTTTTCCTCCACTGATGCCTCAGCTGTGGTAAGATGTCCACTAAGATAATGTTTAAAGTAAAACATTCCAAAAGATAAAGAACAGTAGAATTAATGATCTACATTCGTAAATCCCAAATCACATGTCTATGCTTTTTTTCTCCAAGTAGATTAAAAATAATACGGTATGTCATGCAGAAATAAACATCATCTCCTTCTATCAGTTTGTCTCATTCAGCGTTTCACAGATTTTGGGATAAAACTTTATTGTTCTCGACTCTTACACAGCCATTATTCTTCTTGTTCCTAACATTTAGCATGCTCTCCATTGCACACACGGTGGGCTACACCTGACCCTGTCTGGCCCAGCGTGATCTGATCTACAGGATATCCTAGGTTTTCGGGATACTGAATCTACTCTTTCGGGATACTGAAGGAACTTGTCTTCACCTTGAAACATCCATCCCATTTCAGCTGAAATATTTATTCCAGCTTCAGTCACTTATCCAGGGTTACAAAATTTCATTTTGGTACAGGTCACGTCAGGACATGAGTTATACACAGTCTGTGGAACTAGAAAGGCGGCACCATGGCCACCACCTCCTCTGAGTTTTCCCCTATAAAATGACTCATTTACTCGTATGAGAATAAACAGCATATGCCCCACAAGTCATGATTAAAACCTTCTATATCATCTTGAGTGTTTGTAGTCATAAAAGTCTCAGCATTTACAGATTCCCTAGAGGAAGCCAAAGAAATCCTCAAACTTTGAAAGCGCTAAGGGATTTATATGGACTAAAATATCCACCAGAACACGCTAAAACATCCAGTGAAGGAATGTTTGGTTTAGACATTCTTATTAAAATCTCCTGTTAGTCTAACTCCATCTGTGACCCGTTGATATTGACTTGCTCACTACAATACAGCCGTATCAACTCATCCAATCCAAAACCATCTATATGTTACACGTCTTGGACCGCTGCTATAGCGAACAGTGCTTCCATCCGGGACAATTCACTGGGGAAAACAGCAATGGAAATTTTATGAAAAAATGTAATGCTGCCTCTATTTGAAAAGCATTTTGTTATGCCTTGAATGAAGAATACAACATAAAAATAAATTGGATTTCACATTGTAGATGCATAACTGTCTGGCTGCTAGAAGAGAGAAAAAGCTATTGCAGTAGCAGGAGATAATTATGGACAACCATGGGACACCTCATGAAGTCTCCTGGGGAAAAAAATAATTGATCCAGGCTATCGATAATTCCACTCTGTCTTTCCCTCTCTTCCTCTGCTTCTTTTTCTTCTTTCTTTCTACTTTACTACTACTCTTATTTAACCTTCAGCTAACCATTTAAGTAACCACTCAACAGCAGCAATAATTGTATTAAATCAATAGTGTGGTTATATAATCTTCTTGCTTTTTGCATTAATGTCAGGAGGTTTTCTTCTTTTTAGCATCACTTTCTTAATGTTTCCAGTATGATAAGAATGTATTTTCTATTATTTGCAATGCTTTTAATTGTTACTGCAACCGTACTTATTATTTTCCAAAATTTGAAAAATGCTTCAGTGACAGGAACTAAGATCCTCAGCTTAATTTCATCTTCCTGCCAATGACTTATTTTGGATCCATGCAAAATTCTAGACCTGGATGTATGACAGCAACTCTTCAGTCCATTGTATCCTTCAACATTTAAATAAGAATTACTTAAAAGGCCCCAGAATTCTCACTGATAATGTGACAGGAAGGTACTAGAATACCGGTGCTGATGCAGCCTTTTGCCAATAAGGGGAAGAAGTGCAAGCTCAAAGAAAAAAATAACATACCTCCTTCTCAGTTTTGTTGTCATTCTGGATATTCTATTCTATTACCTATTACCAGGGACTTTTATGATTTCAGTTCTGCAGAGAATAAACACCATCTTAACAGAATTAATAACTGTAAGCATTATGGCTACTAAGAAAGTACTAGCAAAAATGTTGTAAAGCATTAAAAATATTAACATTAACATTTAATACAAACAGCGCATATAAACAAAACTGTGAAATTAAATAAGAATATTTCTGCTGGCTCTTTATTTTAAGGAAATACTTGAGTTTCACTCCCAGAAACGCTATTAGGAAATTCATTTAACCTGACTAGGCATGCCAAAAATGATGTGGACTCCAGAAGGTGGGATAGGAAATATTATTCTAACCAGCCCCCCTGCACAAAGACACTGAAACCCGCAAGCAAGAGTAGAATTTAACGGTTTGATTTGTAGCTAGAACTGCACCAACAAACTGTTACTATGTCTGAGTAATGTCACGGTGACAATGGGAACTTTCGGTGACAAATGGAGGACATGCGAGACCAAATGCTATTTTTTTATAGAAGAATAGTATTCAATTCTTTGACGAATACCATGAACTTAACAGTCAGCAAACTTCGCCGGGAAATCCTAAACATACCTGACATAAAACATGCCTAAATCAGACAAATCCAAACCCGGGCATATATTTGTAATGGATAATTGAAGACAGCAATAATTAAGGAAGGATGGTGCCTTCATCTTTTCCCATCTAGATGCTTTTCTTGTTAAAATGCTATTGCCTCATTCACATCATGGGGCCCAGTACAGTAAAAGGGCAAGATTTATTGCATATAAAAGGTCAAACCAGATAATCTAATGGTTCCTTCCAATCCTGAAATTAAAAACACTTTGTGATTACTTGCTCTCTCAGCTCTATACACATGCATGTCTTCATAAATGCCTGTACTACAGAAGGAATTTCCTTCATACTGCTCAGTTGCTATTGTTCTCCACCTTGCTTTTTTTTTTTTTTTTTTAAATGGAGAAGAAAAAGGATAGCAAAAGACGTCTATTAACGCTTTGGTTTGGGTCTTTCTTTTTAAATACAGCTTATAGAACTAGTTCCCTCATGGCTTTTATGACTGATATTTTCAACATTAACACTCCTCACTAACAAAGGGTGTGAATATTCTGCGGTATGCACCAGACAGTCAAAGGCTATTCACCATGAATAAATGAACGCTGCTCAAATGAAAAGTTTAGAATACATTTTTTTATGTTTATGAAAGATATCCCATTTTGACTTTTTTAATCCAAAAAAATATTTGTTTCTGAACAAAAGACTGTACCAGGATGCATTCAAGATATGTTCTTAGAATGAATAAAACTAGGATATAACTGTCGTCTACAGAAATATCTACAATGTGACTTGCCAAGATTAGTTAATATAGCATAAATGTAAATGGAAGACACAAATTATATAATTTGGAAAAAAAACACCCAACAAGCTACCACCAAACCAACAAATCTAATTTTGAAATATCTAGTCAGTATCTTCATATAGCAGACAAACACATCAAACAATTTATGTCTCAATTTTTATGACTGGAAAACCAACAAAAATGGAGTAGGAAAAGGGCGATATTCCCTGCATAAATATACTGAATAGATAGTCACCAATACTATTTTTATGCAAAAAAATAATTGTGCTTTCACAATGTATTTCAGTCTTTTTGTAGATCTCCATGCAAGCACATGTTGAAAGAATGTCAATTTGAGGGAAATAAAAATGTGTTCCGGATTAGAATTGCACATAATGAAGAAAGAATTCCAGTCAAAATAAAGCAAATCTCACATTACTTTCTTGGGTTGAAGAATCAGATACATTGTTTCCCCTTTTTTTAACTTATGAATTTGAAAAATGTTTCCTCATTAGGATATAATCATGAACATGTGTGAGAAAGATCTAAACTGATTATAGTCTCACAAAGCAATGAAAGAAACAGATTTTCAGAGATACGATTCTGATTTTGTAATGTATATACATAATTGCAACTATGAAGGTCAAAGCATAAATTGCTACAATCACCCGCATTCAATCCACTTTAAAAAGTAAACAGAACAGTTCTAAAATTCTATATGTAACCCCCAAAATATTAAAGTTACAATCCCGCAGGAAAAAAAAATCCACCCTTAAAATATACCTAAGTGGCCACATGTATTTTTTTCATAACTTGCTTTAAAAAAAAAACCAAAATCAACAAACAAAAAAAACCAAATGAAAAAAAAAACCAAACCAAAAAACCCAGCACACAAAAAATCTCCATTAGATCTATGATTTGACAGAAGCATAATTTAAGGATCTCATAACTCTCCCTTTTGAAAATTTAATTTGCACGTTTTTCACCAACCACATATTTTGTTGTTCTATCTAAAAGCCAGTAATAAGCAATCTCCCAGAGCATACAGACTTAGTGTTTGTGTTGGGTACAACATCCAAATAATCCCTGATATTTTCTAGGAAAGTTTGATTTTGCGAGTTTTCAAAGAAACCTCTGTTGAGAAATATGGATGTCAGACACAGGTGGGATAAATCACCTTCCACATAGTACCTGGAATCCTGAGTGGAGCAGGAGAAATAACGTCACACAAGTGAAACAGAAGACAAGAAACCAGGGAACAGAGCTAAAGTATCTCAAACTTGTTTCTGTCGATATTCACCTACATCCCTGTCGTTAAGCCATATTTTCTGGCCATTCTTCTGCCTCTTTCATGCAGTTATTGGCAATCAGAACAAACAATTTCAGTCTCCCTTCTTCTCTTCATTCCTTCAGAGCAAACACGGGGTTTTGAAACAAGTAAAGCAGATGTGATGAACATATGCATATTGGGAAACTCGGATTTAACTAACTTCATTGAGAACAGGATTCTCCACCCTTCAATTTTTTAGGGGTTATGTCTGAGAGATAGAGCACAAAACCACAATCACCCATCAGGTCAAGCTTCAGAAGAATTCAAAGCAGTTGATATTAAGAATGCTGATACTTTGTTTCTCTCCTTGGCCCAAATATTTCTGGAAATTTCCTGAACATAGGTAAGATTCTGTGATGGTGCAACTGGAAAGTCAGTAAATCTGAGCTAGCCTGCTCCAGCAGAAGATGTGCCCTTATAAGACAAACTTGAAAAATCATATAAAAAAGAACACAGTATGAAGGATGAACACAATTCCAAATGTAACTATACTGATTTAAAAACAAACAATAGTTCTGTTAGAAATTGGCAGCATTCCCAATAATAATATTTAAACAAGCAAAGACAGAATACAATATGCACAGGCATACTCCAACTATTTTTAAATGACATATTACTGTATACTTTATGAGAAAAGTTCAAGCAGATTTGTCAAATAACTCAAGGTCTAGCTATTCAAATGCTCACTGCACAGAACAATTGCCTCTCTTTTCGAGAGCTGGCTTTCTCTATCATTATTAAAACCGCGCTTAGAAGCTCCCATCTGAGCGCTTCCATCTTGATACCGGCAGGAACCCCATGCAAATTTTCCTGTGCGGTTTCTTGTGACAGAAAGGGTTTTAAATGACTGATAGGATGTACTATTACGACCTGACCAACACACTGAGTGGGTTGGGGACAAGTTGATTCCTGTCTGCCCATCTTCAGATCTTTTGCTCTTCAGGGAGCAAATTTTGCTTTCCCTAGGACAAAACCTCTGTTCCTGTGAAAAGTCTCTGTGAGACTGCTCAAGGGCCTGGAAGCTTCCTGGGACACCGCTAAAGGCTCAGAACAGTTTGTCCCACCGAAAACATCACCAGCACAAGGTCCGCTAGATTTAACTGCTTGACACCATTTGAGCCCCAGCTCACGGCACGATTGGAAATTTTTAGGCCGACACATATTTATAGGGTCTGTTTGATACCAAAAGATGTACAAGAGTTATGGCTCCACACTGGGCTTTTCAAAGATTTCTTTATCAGCAAATAAAAAAGTGAAACCCATCAGTACAAGACCCATGGATGAGATTAGATATGTTTTTAGGTCGCAAGCTAAAAGCTTGCTAATGCTTACAGGCATTCCTTGTCTAGGAATGTTTGTTAATTTGAACTCCCCTCCCTTGCTGGGTTTCTTTAATCTCCCAACCAGCTGTCTCCCATAAAAAGATATTTCTGTTTTTAGTTACAAATCTGTTTAGAGATAAAACTTGCTCATAAATACACAACTGCATCCATGGTCTTTTTTTTTGCTGACAGTAGAAAACCAATTCCAGATGAAAAATATTAAACTTTATTTAGGGACAGAAAATGTATTCTACTTGCCCAAAGCATGGCGCACGTGTTATAGATGCTCTGGGTTTTAGGTCTGGCACGACGCTGTGAAAGAACACACTGAAAGAGCCATTTTTGTCACCTTTTCAGATTTAGAGCTCATGAGATGGGATAAATTGAAGCGCTCTCAGCGCCTGGTAGTATTTTTACCTGCACAAGACCTGAACATATGAAATGGACTCAGTGCAAACGACAAAAAAACCTCCCCCAACCCCACAACTTTTGCTTTTCTAATAACAGCAAAACAGCAGCTAATTTCTAGCTTGTTTTCCCCTTCCCTTGACTTCTAGATTTTAACCAACTAAATTGTACCTATTTCTTCATTGTATACTCGCTACAGTCACATCAATCTGGAGTTAAACGTAACTGGGAACAATGGTTTTGAGTATAATTAAGGACTGTGAGCCAGAACCTCAAATTAAAATACACCCACGTTTAGATGGTTTTTAGGCATTTTCACTAGAATGTGTTAAGAGTTCTTTGATTTACCACTGCCCATACCATATTCCTATTAAAGTAACCTCTATCTTCTGAATAGTTCTGGTTTCCACTAAAATGATTATCAGACATTTTATTAGAGATAAATTGAAATCCTTCTCCCTGTAATTCAAGCTAAGTGTAAAAGAGCAATAGATTTCTGATGCTGAATTTTACTGCTGCAGAAAGTAGCATTTCAGTGATACCCAAGCAACATTCTGCAAAATGCTTCTACCCATCACCCTTCGTACCTACAGGAAAACATCTACTGCCCCAAATCTATCATTCCTCCATTTGTCATCTGCTAATTGAGGTTCTGGAAACTCATCTTGCAGTATCACTTCAGAATTTAGCCAAGTATATCTTTGTATATATAATAGTATACTGGTATTACCCAGTATATCTTCATTATTAAAAGATTACACCAAATGTATTTTCATTAATATTTACTTACATCAAATGTATTTTCATTAATATTTACTTTAATTCTGCTGCAGTTCAGTATACAGTTCTGTGGAAAACTGATTAAAAATACAGCTGCATGAAATATATGAAAATTAAATTCTACTAGTCTCAAAATACCAAGATTTTATGGACAATGTGCCACAATTTCGTGTTATACTGTAGAGTATAAATATTTACAATTGAGTTTATATATTAGTGGTTAAATGTTGTGGGATGTATCCCTTCTCCCAAGTGAATTCACATCTGAGGAGACTCCCTAGTCTGTCAGTTAGTTATTCCACGTAGTTATTTTAGCTAAACTGCCTTCCATAGGAGGCCGTGCCATTTAGATCCTGAAGTGATAGGTGCCTTACAAATACCTGCAATAGATAAAGGTGACTGACAGGAGCTAAAAGGAAGCAGCAAACTACCTCAAGATGAAGAAAGACTTCCTTGGCCTTCACCTCAGGAACATGCTTCTCAGACACAGAACCTGCCCTTCGCTCCTGTTGGAAGCACAAAACGCTAGCAAAGCTATAAACACCCGGTGCCCAGAGCAGACACGAAAACTGCGTGAAGACCCCGTGGCTTGTGTGGCCACGGCTCCGAGGACGGAGAAGCCGGGTGGAGGCCACGCGGTCCCCTTCTTCCGCTTTCCACGAGAAATGTTTTCGTGCAACAGCTAACAGTACGACCACAAGGAACAAGAAATCTTTTGTGCAACAACCACAAGGAACGATGGCTTGACCACAGTCCCACCCGCTCCCTTTGTACCACAGAGATATAAATACTACCCCGATTTCACACCTAAAGGAGGCACGAGAATTCGACACCAAATCATAGGGACGGATCAATGGGTTTGTCCTCCTCGCCCCCCGCAAAAGGGACGCCTTTTAGTAAGATTTGCGACCTTGACCACATCGAGTGCTTACCCGGGAAATCCAGCGTGTGACTGTAATCCTGTCTGTTGTGGTTTAGGCCGAACCGGCCATCGGGCGAACGACAGATGCTCCCCGCTTCCCCTCTTTGAGGAGAGAGGCCCAGTTAAAAGTAAAGTTACTGAACAAAATTGGTCCTGTTTTACCCCAAACCAGGACACTATCTTTAAAACTATATAGCTATACTCCAGTTTAGTGCATTTGTCACCGGCAATCTTAAGGAATCCATATATGCTTCATGAAAAATAAACGGTGCTCTTCGTGCACCTGACTGCTTCCCCTGAACGCAGCCGGCCCTATGGCAGACAGGCTCTTCGTGCTGGTGCCAGGCCTGTCCTCATGGCAGTGTTTAGTCTCCCTACACGCAACAGCTTCTGCCAGGGTGCGTCCATCAGCATTCCTAACACAGCTGTGTTCCCACTCATTTGTTTCTGAGGAATGGGTACAACAGTTTCAAGGGGCAGAGCCAGGAACGAGGAACTTGGGCTCAGGAGTAGATGGAAAATTACCTGACCTTGGAAGGTTTGGGGCAAAAAGGGATCTCCTGGTGGTCTAGCTTCACACAAGCCACGTGATAACCCTGGGGTTCCAGCCTCCTCTGAGGAACCTCTGACAGTACCTGGAGGTCTACAGGCAGCTAAGCTGAAATTCAGTAGCAACAAAAGAAATTACACTGGCTACTACTATCCATCTGGTCGTGTACTTAAAGCAGAGCAGAACCATATAACTCTCAGTTACTGCACCATCATAACAAGATTCCTCAGTGCAGAATGCACCCTTTAATAAAAAAAATGAAACCCAGACAAGATGAAGATTTATCCAAAACTTACTTTAAAAGTAATGATAATAATAGTAGGTAACAAAATGGAGCTCCTAAGTGCCCCATCTATAAATTAATTAAAGAGCTCGTTACAGGGAGAATAAATATCACACACAGGCCTGTGTGGCACAGTTGAAAAATGATCTGACAAACATGATGCCTCTAGAGGAATGAGCTAGCAGTTAAACAAGACAGGTTAATACCCTACTTACATCCACAAGACATTCACAATGCTCCCTTGTAACTGCTGTGACTTGAGACTAAAAGCTTTAACCAATAAAAACCATTAAACCTAGGCAATAAAACAATGCCAACCACAACAGACCACATGACTCTGGATCAATACATGGTATTTCCTTTAGAAACCATGTCATAAGGTTTTCAGTCTGAAAATATTTTTTCCTGCTTTAAAAATGCAGAGAGAAAAAGAAAATTTGGTCAGGTTGAAGTTTAAAGAACCAGAGGGCAACAAGTAGAAGAGATTCATGATGTCACCACTCCCAAAATGATAAAAATGAAACATGGACAATGCACAACATTTGTTCTCACAGGTATGTCTTCGTAGGGCCAATGGACCCATACATTCATCCACAGCTACGCTCAGTCTTTAAGAAGATATATATATATCTATATATCTATCTTAAATAACAATCCACCAGACATTCTATAGAGCTTCTCCAGCTTTTATCTCAGATATAGTAGAGAGACTAATACTAATGAGAGCTGGTGTCAAGGAATTCCTTCCCAGGATTCGGGCATTGCATAAAAAGGATCGCTTGGGCCAGCACCGTGCTACCCAAGAAGGCAAAACCACCTGGACATTAAGCACAGTTCCCCCTAGGAATCAGGCCTTTTGTGTTTACACCTCTCTGCTCTCAGCACAAGGCCGGGACCCAGGCAGAGCTTTCTCAGCAGAGGAACCCCTCCACGTCTACACACAGCTGATCATAGATGGAGGTTTTTATCCTTCACCAGATCTGCACCACTGTGGCAACTTGTATGTTTTCCAATACATGATTTAATGTATTCATAAAGTACTCTTTATATTTATATACTTCTTAGGTGTCGGGTAATATTCTGCAACAAAAGAGAACAAGCTCAAGACAGAGGTCAAAGAATAACCACAGAAGGTTAAATAAAGACTTCTTCCTTGCACATTTTCTATCAAAACCCCTTCCCCTTCTCATCCTTTTGCAACATCTCTGATAAAAGCAAAGCCTCCTAACTGGACTCTCCACATTCGAAGAAAATTGAGGGTGAACTTGCCACACAAATCCTCTGTCCCAACCCTCAGGAGGGCTCCTGAGTTAGCTTCCCAGCTCTGCCAGGCTACTTCTGTGTCTTTGGGTAAAATGCACACGCTGCCTTTTAGATCCCGAGAACCGCTCTGTTGTTCAGTTTTCCCCTCCGTAAAAACAGGATGATCTGTACTTACCCCTGAAAGCTGTTGCAAAGCTTCATTTATGAAGTCTGACAGAGATGGGAAGGTAACGCAGATCCCTGGACACTCCAGACCCATGATTTTCCAATTCTACAATCCTTCCTGTCCATGTTATTGCTGAAGGCATGGGGGTGTTATATCTACACAGTCGGTACATTTATCTTACCCAAACACTCAAGTCCAGCTAGGCAACACCACATTTTGTTTCTTTACGAAAAAGAACAAAAAATGATATAAAACCACGATGCAACCTTAATTCTTAACTGAATGACCCATTTGACATCAAATTACTCTGATATTTCAATTCCTTGTGCCTTAACAGGGTAGCAGCTTTATCTCTCTCAATGTTAAAGGCCTTGGGAAGTTAGATCGGCAATCAAAGTAATAGAAAAAGCAATACAGAACGTATATAAACTGAGCTGAATGTCCTCAAATGTTTTCTCAGCATGTTGGCTGTTACAAGATCAGGCACCTGGATAGTAAATTACTGGAGTTTGATTTGTGTAACTGATATTTTGTGTGTGGTTACGAAATTAGCAGAAACAATCCAAAAATTCCCCATAGTTACTGGCATACATGTGCTGTTTCTGAAATGTCATTGCAAGTTTACTTGGGAAGGAGCTTTGAAGGGCAGTTTTCCAGAAACAACTTAAATACATTTTCATGGGTCAATTTCTGAAGAATATTATTGTTTCCATTCTGAATTGTTTGACCTTCATGTTATGAAAATCAAAGTCATGCAAAGCCTTTTTTATATAAACTGAAATTAGGAAAATGTCACTTCTTACATTGGTAAGGAAGGCTCAGAAGCATGCACACACGCATATACACACTGCATTTCAACTCCTAGCCAATTTTCTATTTCAGTAAATAGAGAAAGGAGGAAGATTTATGGCAAGAAAGGTTTCCATTTCTTTCTCCATGATTTGATATTTTCTCCTTGTTACCCACATATCAGAGAATATATACTCTACTCAAGTAGAGTAACCACAAAAAAAAAGGGTAAAACTTTATCAGACATGGCTGGCCCCCCTACCTGTTTTTTTTTTTTTTTCTTTGTGGATAATATATAATTGGGGGGGGGGGGCACGCGGTTATTAGAGCACTCATTTTGGCAAGCTGGAAAAAGTGAGGTGAGGAATTTCTCCTGCTGAGAGAAAGCATCAGGTCAGAAAGACAAGTCATGGGAGGCAAAATCCTCCTCCATGCTACCTTACCTCCTTGTAAATTCAAGATTTTCTTCTTCCACGATTCAAAGTCAATAGATGCACGAACATAATGACCAATTGACCTTAATGAGTAATAAAAGACTTGCACTGCTTTCTCCTGTCACTAACAAGTACCACAAACTCTTCATGCTGTAGTATACTCTCCCTCCCTCTTTCACAGCTTATCTTGCAGTGCAACCAAAGGTCATCTTTATTAAAGACTGTTTCTGCCTGTTTCTAGCTTGAAAATCAGGAGTCAGCCAACATATTAAAAAATTCTGCTGCTACTGGTTGTTCTGGAACTACAGTCATGGACAGGTCAAACAAAATGGCATGGAAAGAGAGAGACAGACCAGAAATAATATTGCAGGAACCAAAGGTGAAGAGAGGAAGTGCCTTCCTAACGGCATGAGTACTTCACAGTGGTTATTTTCCAGAAAAGCTTCATTTTGCACATATGACTCTCATTACTACAAGCCAAATGATGCATAACTATAGATCTCATTTTTGTTTTGGTTTTTTTTTCTCCTAAGAAGATATTTTAAATGCTTATTGATTTGTAAAGGCAGCATGACTCGAAACTGTACTGGCCTTGGGAAGGCAGTTGCTTTAACAAAACGACCTCCAATAACTGTAATGAGCATTGCGTCACCGCCACGGAACACCGTGGGAGAGCCCGTGCAGCACACACGCTTCCAACTTCTGATCACGCTTGGGATACAACATCAAACTCGCTAATGCAGCACTGCACACTGTCCAGATGCTGACAGTTTGGAAGGGATGAGCAAATGATACGTCCAGGGAGAACGAAAAACGCATTTTGAGGCAGGGAAGAGTAAGAGGGAAGGTGAAAGAAGAAACGCTGCCTCTTTTAAGGAGGTTTTTTTGTTTCAGTTGGCTACATTAATGGCTGAAGCTCAGATACGGGAGTTTAAAAGCACCCAAAACACATACACACACACGTTTCCAGACTGCAAAATTAGGAGAAATGCAGAACATTCCAAACAAGTGCTGGTAAGACTTTTGTACCCTGAACCATCTCATATATTCTGTCAAAAAAGTATTTACTGAAAGATAAAGTGGAGTTTTAAAATAGATTATCGAAACTATTTTTGTGCCCATAAGCCCAAGTTCTACAGCGAGTGCCAAGACTGAGCGCTCAGAGGGAAAGAAAAAACATGTGAGCTAATAAATTCAGCTTTGCTTTTGTGAGTAAGGCACACACAACCCCCCCAACCTCATGCTGATAAAACCTTTATGCCACTCCATCGCGTATTCTCTCTCTCCCTCAATTTCAATTTGAGTTTTCCCACATCATATGTAGCATATGCAGAATACATGATGGTTCTTGGTATAAAGGTTTCATTAGCACTCATTTGGGATGCAGCATAACTCCCTTATGATTTCACAACATGGAAGTGAGGGAGCCATTCCAAATACCTCCTGCTGAAACATTTATAATGCAATGAGTTCTCACCCACTTTCACTTTCACTCCGCATCCACCCTCCACCCCCACACACTGCCTACCCCATTACCAACTCAATTTCGGTTCGTTTCTAAGACCTGAATAAACAGACCACTGCCGTCTACATGTGCACCCGCTCCCCCCGTCTTGTATATTAATACCATTTAAAATCCTTTATTTGTGGCGGGGGGGGGGTTGGTGATGGATTGGACCAAAATAACTAGAATGACTCTACTAAAAAAATAAAACTGTTAAAACCCCCACCCTTATTTAAATGCCCCTTCAATTTTTGCTTTTGCCATAGAAATACTGCAGAAGGCTATTGCAAGAATTCACTTAGCGTTATATCTTTAAATACAATATACATTCTGAGGAGTTTGTGTACTAGAAAAAGTTGCAAAAAAAAGCTGAAAAACTTAACATTTTAGCAATTGTGTGTCTTTATTTTGCTGGCCATGGAAATTAGAAGGAAATGTGTTATTTAGCTAATGGGTAAGTAAAAAACTCAACAACGTGTCTTTGAATATGTCTGTCATTTTAAAGTTAGATACTATACATAGTCTCTAATTGTACCGGGGAAAACTGTGTTGGTATAAAAAGCTATTAGGAAGAGTAAGAAACTTTTGGGTGGAATACAGTGTTAATGAGAGCTCATTACTTTCCTGCAAATTTTGACATACTGTCTGTTTTTCTTACCAGTCCCAGCTCCCCGAGCAAAGTAAGTTTTATTTCTCTAAAAAGGTAAAATAAAAAATATGCTCCCCTTTGTCTCCAACAAAAAAAAAAGCAGAATAAAAGGACAAATAATTTACTTCCCTATTACTTGAAACTACCCTAATTACATAGGATAAAGCAATCTATGACTTCCAAATAAGTACACTTAGCAGAATAAAGAATATTTAATATCTGCCAACGTAGAAAAAAGCAAGGAACTGCCTGTCAGGGGCAGCTGAACCTGCCGCTTCCCAGACCAAGGCTGCAACCTCCGCCAGCCGAAGACACACGACTCATTTGCTCAGTGTTTGCTGTTCAGTTTTACCTACTCCAGGAAACGTGAGACCACGACTTCTGCTGATTTCAAAACCAACAGTGATTTAAGAATACAAGGTATTTTTATTAGTTTTAGACAGTTTCTTAATGACGTGATTTATAGAGGTTATTTTCAAACGGTAAGAAAAATGCATACAGGCTTCTACGTACAGATACACTGGCCCTGAGTAGCTTTTTACTTACATGTTCCTGGAAGAAGATGGGCCTTTCATACAGATTCAGTTATATGTTGAAGCATCTTAAAGAAAAAGTATGAGTTTCCCTTACTCTTCTTAACTTTTCCAATATTAAATAGCATTGGAGCAAAGCAGATGCTCTGTTCCCTTCAGATGTCTGACTGAATTTGCCGTATAATAAAGTGGCAAAATTGTAAACGGAACAAAAATTATACCAATACGAAATTTCTTGATCTACATTTTTATCTGTTGTGATCCCATATGGTAAATTAAAAAGAAAACAAACAAAACAACAAACCAACAAGAGAAGGAGCATCCCTTCTAGGACACATCTTGAGATCAGCCTGTGCTTCTCTCTTTACTTTCAAATATCCATACCACTTGCACAGGCAACACTGTATTCCCACTGCAGATTGCAGATAATTATGTTAGACTCTTTTTAGAAGGATACTTTTCTGCATCTGCTGGGTGACTAAAGGAAATGATCTCATTGTTACAGCGGTAGCATCACAGCAACGCAGTCAATACAAGACACAAGACTGTATCAATCTGATAAAAATTCTATTCTCCCTCGTCTTACAGCTGGACAAGAAATGAGATCAGATCCAAATCCCAGCCTACAATGGTACTTTTCTGCCTATTTGTATCCTTTAGCATATTTCAGTCTTTTTTTTTTTTTTTTCCAGAAAATTAAAAGTGATTTAGTCCATTTCTTTTTTCTTTCAATACTCAATTTAAGGCATTCTTGTGTGCATGACTCCAGCATAAGTCTGTTTTGAAAACTTAAATTCACCACTCTGTACACTCTAAATTTAGTCTAATTACTGTTGCTATCTAGCAGATAATGTACGACACCGAAAAATCCCAGCCCAGATACATATGTACTTCTCTGCTGTACAGAGGCGAACACAGTGGCGGAAACAAACACCACATTACATCGTTACGCAAGTTGTAAAGGAGGCCACACATTTTCCTGCATTGTCTGTGCCGCTTGGTATCCAGCCTGTCTGCCTGCACCATGCAACGTGCTTATAAAGGATATACAGCTGAGAAAAAGCGGTAAAATTCATTCTGGTTTATACAGGGTTTAACACAAGAAGAGTCTACTTCTAATTGGTCTTTTTGGACACTACCTAAACCCAATAAGAAATGGTAAAAATAGCAAACCATGCTTGTTCCCATCAGCTTCTATTCTTACTGCCCTTCACTGAGAAGATCAATAAATATTTTTGCTGGTAAATGAAATGTTTGGTTTGTATTGCAAGTCATTAGGAAGGGAGCTCTGGTTGACATTTCCTATATTGAAATTCCTTCATTTTGCGGGACTTGGGTGATGGTACAAGTCAGTGCCCCCTCTGGATACAGAGGTTTTCCCCTGAGATGTAGGAATTGCTAAAGCGACTAAGAAAAAACCAAATTCCCAAATCAAAACCATGAGAAGCCCCCCCCCCAAATGCTTTGAATAAATAAGTTTTCAAAATGTTTAACAAGAATTGTCTTGTTAAGACACTCTTTGAAGTGCTGCCGCTGGGTCGGCATGGTGGTGTTTCCATCAATGACTCCTACAGGCCCGAAGAGGCATCACAGATTTCGCCACCTGCACTCCAAATGCAAGGCACACTCCTGGCCAGTATAAACAGAGACAGTTTGTATGTAAAACAAATCAAACAACAAACCCTACCAAAACAAAATGCTCCACTGCACACACCATTCTCCCTTAGGGAGAGAATCAGAGAACAAAACACACGAGACAGATGTAAGTCATGTTGCTTAATGCACTCCTGGAAGGCACTCGTAAAAAGCCTATTTTAAAAACAGAGTAATTTCCTGTTCCTACTCCTTTTTTTTCTACACCACAACAATAACAACTCATTTTGAAACTGAGGATAAAGTTTAGTACAATTACACTAGGCTCATCCCATCTCAGAAAAATAAGAACCCAGCGTTTCCTAAAAAGGGTGAAAAAAATTCAGGTCAACCAAACTCGTGAAAAGCCACACGAGGCAAACAAGGGCTATCGCTGCCAGAAGGAGGAAATGTGAGGCCTCTAATACCACACGCATGATATTCTGTTAACAGAAGAGAAATTAATTTGAAGGAAATATTTTGATTATGTTTCTGCACAAACACAGCAAAGCTCTTACTTGCATAGCCTTAAATATACATTAGCACACATTCCCTAAAATAAATATTACTTTTTAGAACAATTTTGTTTCTTAATTTCTATTTTTTTCCATTAATGACCTGAGATGACAGCAAAGTAAGTGATTAATTTGACTTCAAGCCCATTTGCTTAAATGACAAAATACACTGATGTAGGTATTAGCTAGTTTCCCTCGTGGCTAATATAGTTTTTAAATAACTTATATGTACCTTGGGCACCTACGAAAGCCATTTGCTACTTCTAGATATTTGTTCACAAATAGTCAGATTATATTTTGGAAACAATATAGCGAATCTAAAAATCTTGAGCCTTTCTTAGACTTACAGTTAGATTTATAGCACTGCAGGTTGGTGTGGCTAAGGGGTTGAATCCCCACTCTGCCCATTCTTCACATGCCAAGTCAGCTCTGAGAACATTCACCTGACGTGGGATGAAAAACCAGGTGTGAATTGCCATATTGAAGGGCTGCAGTGCGGTATAGTCATATTCTGCCCTCATTCTTGGCAAAAGTTACCTGTATTTAGCTCTCAAGCCCTGCATTAATAATCAAGCCTTCCATTAAGAGGAGCTTTTAGAGGAACTCCTACATACTGACGCATGTTACAGAATTTCAGCCTAAAAAGGGAAAGCATGGAGAGAAAAAAAAAACCCTAGAATAAAAGCAATATATAAATCGGCAAAGTTTCTCTTGCTAATTTAACTGGTGCTATACATTACCGTATGCCAAGCTTCAAAATGCTGCCTGCAAACATACGTGATTATTGAAAACAATCCCGCCAGAATCCATTGTTCATGGCAGCGCGTTTGGGGCAGGGCTTGGGCAAAAAGAAAATACAGTCAGTGAGGACCCCTAGTATTTTACCAGCACATTTAGCATGAACTATTTCTCCAGGGTATGGGTTGCACAATCCCTGAATCTGATCCAGAAAATTGCAGGATTCACTCAAACTGTGTTAGTCAATACCAGCTACAGCGAACATTAACGTGCTGCGTAACATGTGAAATAAATGATGTGTTCTGCTACCACAGTCAGTATTATTATGCTTTGTCTGTACAGAAAGCTTAAAACGCAGGCTTTCCTAATTCGTATTGCATGCAGCCATGGCATTGTGTTAAACAGTTCTTGACTCAGGGATTAAAAGTCAGCTGGACAGGAACATGGAAATTTCTTCCGCAGAGCATTCTGTTTTTCTAAATAAATTAACGTGCTTTTACTTCCTTCAGAGAAGAAGGCACAGAAATAGGTGTAAAGTGTTGGCACGTTTCTAAAAGCATAAATTGACCAACCTTCATAAAAGTAGGGTTTTTAAGATGCAGATGACTGTTGTGTTGCTATTGTTCAGGGCTTTGTCATAAACCCACCTTTTTTTTTCCTTTTTCTATGTCCATCCTCTGGGTAACCTGGTTTTGGTCTTAATCATTAAACAGATGATTTGCAGATTGCATATCCCTTTCTCTCTCAAACATGTCTATTCTGTTCACAGAATAAATTTATCAAAAGGAAACATCCGTGTCACACTGTATTCATCAAATTCATACTGGAACCACAGACCTGTATTAAAATATAACCAGTTGAAGACCGCTGTTTTTTCCACTGGAAGTTGTAGAGTTCCTGGGGTATAGGATGATGAAGATAAAATTTGATTCCCGAATACATCTAGAGTAGCTACTGAGGGCTTGTTAAAATACCTAATTGTTCTGTTCTCCTCAAGTGATCAACACGATCAGATTTCTTTTGCCAGGTGTGTCACAGGCTTCTGTCTTGCTCAGCTGCCAGAGAGGACAATCTCAGGCCATGGAAATGAGACAGCGTGGAGCATAAACTACAGCTGGCTCCGGAAGACCCAAATCCACGTTTTCAGCAGAAATCAATCCTGAAACCCCCATTTTATGACTAGAAAACAGAACGAAATGAAAAGAAGGAATAATGTGAACATTTCCAGAAAGACCCCTCTCTAATTTCTTAGGCACTGGGAGGATTAGTGGCACAACGCTTGCCTTGGAGAAGGCCTTTGCAACGAGACCTCATTAAAATGGGCAGACAGGTCCAATTGTCTGTCATTACTATCAGCAATCGTGTCACCAACCGAAAGCGTTCGCTATAGCACTATCAAAAAGTTAGAGATACCCTTAATCTGTCAATTATAATAAAGAAAATCTCTCCAGATGCGGTTCTTAAAAACTTGCCAGTCTGTCTTACACCTAACATATTTCAGATCACATTAGATATCTACCAGATGCACAGACTCTGTTAGAAGTAGGGACTCCTGTCCTCAATTACAGCAGAGCTTTGCACTTTGTACCCCGTCCAGAACATGACAGACACCCTCAATCCCGCTAAAAATTCACGAGTCCAAAATGCTCCACACCTTGCCTAACCAGGCCATTTGTCACCCAAACGACGGCTTACCCGAGGAGCGGCGCGCGGCTGGGCAATGTGCACACCTTTTAAAGGCTATTTTAGGCCCACAAAACTCAGCTGCCTTAGCATGCTCTGCCTCTGGGTAATTCAAACCATTTTACCAGGCGGAGGGGTTTTTTTATTGGTTTTATAAATGTCTTAAGGGATAGAAAAATATCTTCCACTAGCTAGAGATTCACTGAATATGCTATGATGGTATATAGTACACTTAGGCCCAGCTTAAAATAAAAGGGCTATAATTGGTCCCTTGTCCATATTTAAGGCAAAATAAGTGCCTACGGTTTTAAGAAGTGCAGAGCTGAAATCACTCATAGTGAATTTGGAAAGTGCTGAACAACTCTGAAAATGAGGACAAACATTTTTTTCAGCCTAAATATTAATAAGAATCTAATCCAAGGCTGCAGTTATCCGAAAATCCTACTGCCCTATATTTGTTTTTGACTTCTCTTCTGTTTTTGCACCCATACACAAGAGAGTCTTCTCTTTCTGCTCTCCATCCTGCTCTTTGCCAATTCTCTCCATAGTGGAAACTGAATATGAACGTGAGTCAGCCTCCCAAAGCCATGACGTTGAGTAAAAATTTGTAACTACAGAGTTCACCCTTTCCTACCTAAAATGCAGGCACCATTTTGCAGAAAAAGCCATCATAAAAGCAGGGTCCTCCTATGAACTATCCACATCCAACAGTTACAGCCCAAAATTTAATTCCTTCGTATTCCATTGGGAAGCACATCCTACTCCCCCTGCCCCAATGGTTGTTATTTACTGCTAAAAGACTAATATCTGCAATAAAGAGTCAATAATATTGCAGTTATACCATATTTTCATTCTGTATTTAAAGCAACACCATCCACCGAGGAGCCTGAACGGCTGCTCCAAGTCTTCCGAGATGGGAGTTGTAGCAACTTGAGTTTCCAATTAATAATTTCAGCTGAACAGGCACAATAAGTCAGAACTCCACAGCTTTTTAAGCTTGCCTGGGTATAATTGCTTTATAATTGTTAGACATAAAGATTCACCTACACGGCAGATGAATCTGCAGCATTCCGGTGTTTCACAAACTGTCACCGTCTTTTATATAATCTCCTAAGGACCGTTAAGTGCACAGCTTGAGGGGGACAGACACGGCTCTTCAAGCTGTCTGTCTACACAGCAGATTCACCTCCGCTTTCAAACAGAAGATGGAAATCAGACCAGAAATTTCCCTTTGCCACTTTTCAGAGCGTAAATCTTTGCCTGACTGCATTTATCAGAACGGCCCTTAGTTACCAATTTCTGGGAAAATTCTCCACAAACAAAAGAACACGGTTATTTGCTCATATTCTCTTAGAAAGAGAGACTATCACGGACATACAATTGCGCTGCATTTCTGGCACCATCGTAGGGCACAGAAGCACTTGGCAACTGGCGCGACCTTATCCTTCTAATAGTGGTGAGACATGGCGCATTTCTTCACACGAAATCTCGAATTTGCAATGTTATGTAACCCCATTCCTTTTATATTTTCTTCAGCATCTGATGCTGTATCTTAAAAGGCCAGCTTTTTATGTGTGCTTACATAATTAACTTAAATAGGAACGTGAAGTTTAAGAATGCAAAAGGTTACACACGCACCTTCCTGGTTAGAAACACGTAGGTTCTCATTTCGTGGTACGAGTTTTCTTCCCGGTGTTGAGCAGAACATTAAAAGTAACCCAGGAATTTAGCAGGGAATGGAAGCGACATTGGACTGAAGCGAAAGGGCACTTCAAACGACAGAATAATTAAACCAAATTATGTCCTAGCCGAAAATGCAGCAACTTAACATCAAACTGATTGGAATTTGCAAGTTTTGTCCCATAGAAAATTATCCTTTTTCAACGCCTCCCCAAGCAGGATAAGAAGGTTAAATATCAAGTAATTATGGATTCAAATATTAATAATGAAATGCCAATTCTGGTATGGAATCCGATGTTCTAAAAATCGCTAACATAAGAGGCACTCCCTTGAACTCCGAGAGTCTGGATGAGGCTCCGGTTGCCGACCTCTGAATGTCGTTTTTCCGAGTTATGCTTATGTACCACTAAGTATCACTCTGGTAGCAAAGTCACTAAGGCAAATCATGTGAGTGTCCTGGACAATTACAAATCTTGAAGCGTGAAGAGTTTAAAAAGAAAACACAAATGTTGTACAGCCCTTGAGCTGTAGTGAAAAAAACATACAATTACAAGTTTGCTTAAGATATGCATAATTACCTTTAAACATGTCTAAATTTAAAGTGACAAGCATTGTTGAACACAGACTAGCAAGCATAAATTACTCTCTTAAAAAAAAAATTCTACCATTATAATGAATTGTGCCTAATTACAATAAGAACATTATAGATATTATGCTTGGGAAATAATTAGAACTATTCAGGCAGGTCTACCTTGCTATGAAATTGAGGTTGTAAAATATTCCTAATATTCCTAATATTTTGAGGTCTTGGGGGAGACGAAAAGAACATGGGATTGTGCTTAACACATTAATAGAAATTAGTGTTTATAAGAAGGCAAGTATATGTGTAAACCTACATCAATTCCCATTGAACTCCTTGTTTAGCAACTAAATATTTATGCATTGAAGTTATGTGGTCCAAAATTCTAAAGATTTTTAAATCTGTGAGGGTTTTAAACACCCTTGCTGCTTAATGCAGTTGTTGATCTCTACCAGCGTCTGTAGATTGCAATTAAAAAAAATATTGATCTGATAACTATTGTACTGAAGTCAATATTATTTAAGCGGGATTTGGGTTTAAAATGCCAGGTAGGATTTTAAGGGGGGGGGGGGGGGGGGGGGGGGCGTTGAAGGGGACAGGAGGAAGGAAAGTTCTACAATGACAGCTGATAACACAATATTAAAGCTAGAGACAAGTGAACTTCACCAAGCTCAGAGTTTGAGTTCAGGTCTGATAAGCATTCAGAAGTCCAGAGGCTTATCTGGGCTTATCAGAAATAGCTAGATCCTCTGGGTCTGCAAAACTGAGCTCTAAATCTTGTAAGAGATCTCAGTTTCTGGTCAGAAACACTTCACAGACAGATTATTTCATTGCATTTTAGTATTTTAATTATCGCTCTGATTGGGACTTGGTAGGCATATGAAAGTGAAAAGAAAAATGAGCATGCCATTTTTAGAATTTCCATAAAGATTCCTTAATCAAAGCTCAATTTTTTATTTAAGACCCACCTTCAGTTTTGGAACTGGATGTGAGATGAAATGCGGGGTTTTGTTTACTTGTTTGTTTTTTCATAACTCCATTTATTATCCAGACCTAGTCAAACTAATGAACCACGAAAAACAATATTAATTTTAAAACTCACCTAGCATTGTTCTGGGATCTGCTGAAAATGCCATCAATAATAGAAAATACATCTCGCGTGAAGGCAGCTTGTCAACAAGATGACTGAGTCCCGCACTCTTAAATTGGTTATTTTAGCTCACATAAGATCTTATTGACATGGATATATATGAAACAATTCCCTCAGACATAGTCATGAGGCTTGGTAAGATCTAAAGCCAAGATAAACTACTGAGTCACATATTTCCAAAGGTCAATATTATTTATTTCCTTCAAGAGAGGAGATGGTGATGAGCAGGAACCTCCTGGACGTATCACACAAGCTATCCAATACGACAGCTTTTTATTTTGCACGTCCAACATTTTGGTCAAAAATTTCAGTTGCTATTTGTTAATACTCCAGTTCGCTATTGAAGGAATTTCTCAAGGATGAAGATAAACAGGGTTTCCAAATGACACCACCTGCTTTTTAAGCAGATTGCCTCTGAAACCCCTCAGAAGTTCTGCCCAGAGCCATTGGTTTGACGTCCCCTGCTCCATCAGAGATCTGCCCAAGAGACGGACCTGACCTCTCGCTATCTGCCAGCACTGCCGGTTGCAAGACTTTTCTGTCGAGAGAGACATACTGATATTACTGGAAGATGGAAACCCTCACTGTTGCTATCGCTTGTTTTGAAGTCCTCCCATCAGACATTATGGCTGTTCTCTTTCTTCTAAAAGCTCTTCGCTAGGCTTAGCTTCACAGTGACCGACGATGCGTAGCTTTTGTACGTATCTTGCCTTTCCCATCTACTGCCTTCTCCCCACAAGAAGGAAGTACAAACAGTGTGGGTTCACAGCGAGATTTCATTTAGCAGCTGCTTCAATATTCACTGAAGCCAACAAGAAGTTCCCATTGACCTCGGCACACTCTGATTTTATTTTTTTTTATATTCTGCAATGTAACAAAGTTTTACTGGGAACGGTAGCACGTTATTAGTCTTTTTAAAGACAGAGAAAAGACTGAGGTGTTCCCCGTAATATATAAGTCTGGCGTATTTTGTAATCTCTTACACAGTCTGTTATCTACAAATAAAACCGTGATTGCAAAACTTGGCAACTCATCTGCCGCTACCTTTAATTGGCTTCATGCAAGCACCTTCAGGTGTCTGAACAAGCATTACGCAGAGTGGATGAATCTCCAGAAGTACAGGACGTACCCCGAGCCCTGGACACGGGCTGTCTGGGACCAGTCTGCTCATACTGGAGGGGACTAGCCTACTCACAACATTCCCAGTTCTCCCAAGGCAAACATAATCTTCTTACCGCCATCAACCACCAACCCCTTTTGGGATTGTAGAGATGAGAAGCAGAACTAAAAGCATTTTTCAACACAAGGGGATGCTTTCAGGGCTCAGCACCGCCATGAACATGGCAGTTAGTACCGCACCGACCAAGCCCAAACTACAAAATACACACGTGATTTCAGACCACAGCGCCAATTACTACATTCAGAAAGTTCTGATGCTGTCACGTTTGAACACATTAGAAACCACTGAACTGTCACTGCATTCATATAAAGGTGCTTGAATGTTCCCTCTTTCAGCACTTTTCTGCCAACGAACCTTAGCTAGGACTCTGAGGTCATTCTGGCACGCGAAGATAACTCACATAAAATTATCATTACTCATTTGAAGGAAGACAAATGATTGTACAGCACTGTGCTTTTCATAGGAATCCAAAAGGCCCAGAATATGAGATGAAATGTCCAACTCTGAGTTACTTATGTCTAATTCTATTCAGTTTTTAAGACACAAAGGACATATTAAGCTAAAAAATCAAACCCAGGGTATTTTATGCACGGGAAGTATGAAGATTTGCAAACAGCATATTGGTATCAGCTGTAGATTTTGGTTTTTTTTAAATTAAAAGACAGTTCTTACAGTGATGTTAGAGTGACATTAGACATTTGCTTCCCCAATCGTAGCCAGGTGGTGTTTCCCCTATGTGAGCCAACAGTGGGGGGAGTATTTTTTTATTTTTTAAATATCTATATATGTATATACACACATATATATGCATATATATTTATGAATATATACACATGCATATATAATTATACTCAATGAATATATACATAAAAATAAATGCAATATATATAAATCACTTCACTCGCAAGCTGAAGCCCTGAAACCCAGAAGCTGTCTATTGAACTGAAGCGAGACAGAGAGTGTGAGTAGGCACAATACCAACTCCCTTGCAGCACTCCAGTAACGGCTGACCCGCAGACACTCTTCTGTATGAGTGGGAGGTAAATCTGCTTCTATGTTAACTTAATCTTTGGCCTTTCTCAAACAGACACTGCGATTGCTTCACTGTGCTGCATTTTTTTTTTTTTTTACATTTAATATCTTCGCAGGAAGAACACTGTTCCAGAAGGACCGAGCCTAAACCACCAAATAGATTTCACGCTGGACTGGACCACCGATTAGATGGAAACTCCAGTCCCAGGGGCACAAGTTAGGTGCTTTATTCATTCTTCTGTATCTATTATTTATCAGCAAGGAGAGAGTTGAGAAGAGACAGAGAGAAAGCAAGATCTTGCAGTTCAATGCAAAGTCTTAATCTTTCAGATATCGGAGTCGAAAACAAGCTGAAATGAATGATTGAAATGTGGTCAGTCATTTCATTACAGCCCTCACTGGACAGCAGCGTGACATCGGACCGCTTCTCCCTCCGAGGATCGCTTAACCGGAGGAACATGAAAAATGAATTAGTCCCTTCTATGTGGAGCGCGGGTTACAAGGACAGAACCCAGACCCACTGGAAAAACACTATTGGCAAAACTGAACTTTAGAAGATTAGTTAGACAGAAAATTAATCTTGTTTTTACCTCGTCTTACCAAAGATCTTGTGAAAGAAAATGCAGAAATGGCTTTGTTTAAAAGCTTCCTCGACTGGAAGGATGAGCAGGTCGGAGGGGAATCGACAGGCAGGACGAGGTGTAACTTCCACGCGTAGTTGCTGGAGGAAGAGTACAGCCCATGTACGGAACCAATGACACCTCACTATCAGTATTCAAAGCTGTATTAAAGGACTAAGATTCCAATAAAAAAATCCAGGGTCCCATTACCTGCACCTATTCCTCCTGCTCTGCTACGGAAACAGATTGAACGTTACACTAACTGGAAGCCTGAAACTATTTCAGGAGCTGGAGTGAAAGTTTCTGCAACTGTTCCCCTGATAACTAATCAATTGAACTCCCATGATGGCCACAAAGTATCCTTCAGATATCCGGGATGTTCATGCTCTTTATGAACATCCTGAATTATACATGGAAGCAAATGGAAACACATCACAGACCTCCAGCTGGTATAGTATATTCACATCAAACTAATACTACCAAACATATTGGCAGCCTTACTTTGCATCAAGTGAACTTCAGGTAGATTTCCACGTGGAGTGCAGGAAGGTAATTGGACTTGTCCCAGCTAAACCATAGATCCATACGCAGAGGCGAAGATTTAATGGAGGAACTTGTAATTACCTAGCTGCATGCAAATTATAGTACATTTCCCCCCAGGCTGCCGTTGCTGGCTATCTAATCTCAGCCACAGGGCGGATCCATAAATTCTGCAGTTCCCCAGTCTCTCTCTGTGAGAGGCATCTAACCTTTTTCCCACTCCCTCAGCATAGATTCTCTTCAAGTAAATCTCGTCCAACAGTCACAATTTTAGAGTTATCACAAACTATAACATGCAAACATCTCTGGATCTGAAATTAATTCCAACTCCTACCCAACACCTCACCAGCTCAATCCCTCCATCCCCAAAAGAGTTCATTACCCTCCCCATCTGGCTCCGGAAACAGAAAACAAACCGATTCATCTCTTAAAAAAAAAAAAAAAAAAAAAAGAGTTTTCAGCAATTTCTCAGCATCATAAGGAATCCTGGAAGCCAGAGTCCTTCTGGATGTGGATGACAGGAATATGAATTTGTTACCCAGAGACCCCCTGCATCTATACTGCCTCGCTGGGCAGAACCCGCATCCGTATGTTTGTATAATCCCTGCTGAGGTTGATAGCAGTAACAGCAGAACAGATAGCTACCATGTTTTAATACATGGTGATCTATATATTTAATTTGTTGAGATAATTAACGTACCCTATTCTGTTTCTATTCTTACTTTGAATGCACAGTTACTCTGCATCTTACACTTTCCACAAGTCCCTAGGAGAGTCTGCTGCTTCATATTAATATTAATAGTTGTCCCTGCCTCCTAGGATTTGGCGTTCAGACTTCAAGATTCTTGTCTTTGGAGTAACATGTAAAAAAAACCATGTAAAAGCCTTGTTCTTCAGCTGCGTGCGCACGACTACCGTGCTTTAGTCCTTTTCATGTGATTTAATTAAAAGCACCCTAACTTTATCACTTCTGACAGAATAACCAGTTGCCACTCTTTCTGTCCTGCCGCCTCCGAGGTGAAGCACCATGGCAGAACATCGCGACATGGGAAACCTCCCGGTTCTCCGCAAGAAAACGCCGTCCTTCAAACCACTCATCATTCATCTTTACCTTTTCTGAATCTGGAGGCAGCCATTTAAACCGTCACCTATACGCTAATCAGGCCTCAGACAAACGAATTCCAGCCTGACTGAGCGTATAACCCTTTTCCCTCTTTGTAGCCTGGGGGCGAACCGAAGCCTGAATCACCACAGAGTCTGGAAAAGGCAAAGATGCTTGGGACAGACAAGTTTTTCCCCAAATCTTGTCAGAGAGAGTTACTTGTTATTTTCTTCAGACCGGATCCAGAAGACATATTCTTTGAGCCCTGTGACATGAAGTCAACTAACTGGAGCAGTTTAGCACATAAATATGTGGCTATGAAAGAATACAGTAACTGTCACATATTTGGTCCCCTGGCTTTCAAAAAAATTAAATCACTGTTGTTATTACGCATTGCAGCGTTGTATTTACGATGGGATATTGATCTCAATTTTCTCTCCTTCACGTTGAAATAATGCAATTGCTTACCTCACTATGGGAAATCAGGGGACTTTAAATCCTTTTGAAGAATAGCTGTGAAATCTTCAGTTTTACATAGTATTAATCAGGCCTGAAGTCAAGTGACAGAAAACCAATAGCAGTGTTTTAAAGTGAGGTGGGAAAAACTGAGAGCCTTACCGGGTTCTCTGCTGTAACGTTAGTGATACGTTTGCCCCCGGGGCCTGGACAGGAGCAGGGTACCCGGTAAAAAGCCACCGGGCAACGCACACACAGCAAACACCTTTTCCCATGGGCTCCGTCTGCAGGAGGCACATGCAGAAGGGCAGGAGGACACTATGCACAGCATCACTCACAGCAAAGACCAGTTTTTCTGCTCACAGTCTCATAGGAAATAATACAGAGGGATGACCACCGCTGCGCTCTCCGAGACCACACGAAAGCAGCAGAAGGAAGCCCATCCCAAGAGAAGTGGAAGCTTCACCTGGAAGGAAGGCAGGGTGGAGAGATCCTTCACTGAATCACAGATCCGTGTGGCCTCGGAGACCTTAGTCCTATAATTACGGCGGAGGCTGTCCCCTTGCACGCCTCGTCACGCTCCAGATCTGCCCACCTTCTCCGAGCTCAACAGGCAAGGCAAACCTATAAAGACGCATAGTTACGTTCTTATCACCTAGCCCAGAGAGGTTTTGTTTCAGAAGATAGCAAATGTACCAAGTGCCTTACCACCATTAGCATTTTCACATTGCATTAGCAAACAGCACTTGCAAGGAGCAGAAAAGTGCATGGAATTCATTAAAGGTTTCTGGGTTTGGAATACCGGGAAGTGGAAATAATAACAGATCCTGCAAGGAAGGGAGCAAAATCTGCTACCTGAGACCCACAGAAATCTCAAACAGGGGGAGCAGGAGGGCTGAGTTTTTTACAGAGACATTCAGCTATATTGAAGATCACGAGTAGCCTTTGAATTTTCAAACCCGCAACAAAACTCCAAGGAATTTGTTCTTATGATATGTAGCAGCTGCAGTAGAGGTTTTTCATGCCCTTTAACTAGTTTTCTGGAGGAAAGAATGAGCATATGTGCTCCGATAGTGTGGTAAGAGAGCCGCAGCACCATCAACAGCTGACACTGCAGAACAGTTTTCATCATTTATTTAAACTGGTCTGAAAATCTTTTGAAAGCATATTCCGTTCTCATAGATCCAGCTGTGAAGATACTTACAGTATTCAATATACATGCTGCTTTGGTCAACTTCTTCCCACACATCCTTGGACCCATTCCTGCTTCTTTTCAGTGTTTACAGTCTTAAGATTTTTGCAGATTGTTATCACATCTATTAAGCTATACAACACAGAACTGCAGGCAAGAAAAACACTGAGCTGACCTCAGAGGGGCTGCACATGGCCTCTTGAATGACACCAAAACCACACAGAGTCAGGAGAGTCAAAAAGTTAAAGGGAAAGGAGTGCAGGGAAACAACAGTTTAGATAACTGTGAACTGTTTACTGAGAAGAGTCCTGTAAGACAGAGCCATTAATTTCGTGGGTCTGGGGAAAGAGCAGAGAGAATCAGTGGTCAAGTCAAGTAAGCGAGAACTCGAGTTTACGAATAAGACATTCAATTGTGATTCAAACACAGCAGCTAGACGACAGGCCTGTTGGATAATTTCGTCTGATAGCCTTACTTGCTAACCCATACTATAGTTACACACGCATTTAAGACAAAATATGATAATAAAACAAAGAAACAGAGCTCTGCAGAACAGAAATTTCCGGATTACTCTCATAAGAACTTTTAAGACTAAAGCTTTGCGATCCTTTCAGTCCTGCAAGCCCAAATGGGAGAGATCCCATACCCGGTGGAACTCTCAGCACAGCTTCTTCTCTGCAGCATAAAATCGTAACAACTGGGACTGGAAGGGAACTCAGTAGGTCAGCCAGTCCCTCCTCCTGCCCAAGGCAGGATCAGCAATACCTACATAATTCCTGGCAGACGTTTGCCTAATTCTCTCTGAAAACCATTAGCGACGGAGGTTCCCCAAGCCCAAGGCAATCTATTCCAGCGCTCCACCCTCTTTGCCATTTGGGTGTCTTTCCTAACAGCTAATCTAGTTCTTCCGTGCTGCAATTCATAAATGTCTATTGCTTTTTTTTTTTTTCCTTCTTTTGCTAATCAAGAACAGAGCAGCTTCCTCCTTTCCTCATTGCCAGCACCTTTAATGAACGTGAAGGCTGCAAATATTCACTGCACAATCCAGGAGGAGATACTGTGCGACAACACTGATGCCACCTGCTCCTGCGCTGAGAGAACATGTGTTTGGGCACAGGCAGAAAGAAACCTGTTTCAGCAAAAACTATGCTGCTCTTGATTTTGTATTTTTCCAAGCGTGGGGAAATGGCAGGAAATTCCACAACAGAACAGACTAAGCACTCACCAATTCCCAGACCTCCCAAAACACTAAGAACAAAACCTGACAGAAAAAAAAACCTTAACCAAGCATTAAGACAGAATATATAAATAGGGATACTGGTTGTTCCTTTTGCGGATTTTTCCTGCGCTGAGAAAATAGGAAAGTGATTTTCGAAAAACAAAGAAAGGGGCAGGATCGTGCTTTGGGGAGAAGGGTGTTTTTTTCATGTATATGTAGGTATTAGGGACAATTTATTCAGGATCTGTATACCCTGTGTGAACTACAAGTCTCAATATAGCAGGTCTGCAGTCTCCAGGCATATAGCTGTCTTGTAATTCCTACGCCAGGGAGTCTGCTAAGAAATCTGACAGTGATTTTAATAAGTAGGTACCAAGGCCTTCAGTAGCCTGCGTTTGTTCCTTCTTACCTTCAGAAGCCTGGGTATGTGACGTGGATGTGGGTCAGTCTTTAGCAGGATTTTAATTTCATTGTGTACAGCCCTTTCATACAATTTGCTGCATTTCTGCCCCCTATTTAATAGCCCATGTAATTAAGAAATGTTCAGAAAGAGGAGTCTCCTGGGTTTAGAATTAGCAAGAGCTGACTGCTTTGTTCATCTGAAATCAAGCTAAAAGCAACTGTTAGGGGAGACCTTCATATAGAAACACTCAGAGGAGCAGAGGGTATAATTCTTTAAAAACAAAACCTTAAGAGCACTGGAAAAAAAGAATTTTCATCATGACTAAAATAACAGGCCTTCAAATTGGGTATGGTACCGCTACGAGTAGTTAGCTGAACATCAGCATGTTAACTCCCTTGGCACGTTCATTCCTTACTGCAGAATCAAATATCTTTCCAAAGAGAACACAGACACTCAAGTGCACAATATTCATTCTAACATCATAATATTATAATCCAATCAATATTTTCGTAAACAAGCCCAGTCTTTGAACACTGCTGAAACCCTGCAGGGCCAGGAGTTTTCCTCTATGAAGGAAGGGCACTTGAATAGCGTATTTTTGAAGTCTTCTATATTTCTTAAACCACTGCGTTCATTATGACACTCCTGTTACTTTTACTTTTCTGCCTTATACCAAGCTGCATTTTTAACTCATGTTTCCATAAATGAAAGATAGAGTAGTCTTACATTATACGGTTGATTCCCACTTGTTGCAATCAAGAAGATGATGGCCCCATTTTCATACTGGTCTTGGTTTAAATTGGATATACAGAGCTTCAGCAAAATGTTAACCGTGATTTTCACTCCCAGCGTAAG
Source organism: Pluvialis apricaria (assembly GCA_017639485.1). Lineage (NCBI taxonomy): Eukaryota > Metazoa > Chordata > Aves > Charadriiformes > Charadriidae > Pluvialis > Pluvialis apricaria. The sequence continues at coordinate 2,679,918 of CM030018.1, read as the reverse complement.
CCACACGGCGTCTTCAGGCTCAGAACAAAGACAACAGAGTAAAAAAACTGGCTCCTTAAAATATCTACATCCTTCTGCGTCTAAACATGCTGATAATTTCCAGCCACTTTTCAACCTGTAAAGGTTATAATTACCAAGCACATCAGCTAGGTTAGGGTTAAGCCACTTTATGGAGTGAGGAAAGAGGCCCAGCTGTGCAGAGACGACTTGCTCCTCTATTGGGTAATTAAAATCAGAATAAGAGGTGGGATGATCCTCAGCATTTTCCCAGTCCATTTCCCTCCCATCCCTCTGAAAAAAAGCTCCCAATTATATATTGAAAAAATTTGGCGATGTCAAGTATGAACTTTTGGACTGTTTCCTACTTTTTCTCTGTCTCTTTAGCCCCGTTTTCTCCAACAACAGATGCATACTATCCTGCCGCCCCACAATTTTTTGCCATTTTCACTCCCACCTTCAAATCTTAATCTCTTTTCTCCTGCCTGCTAAAAAGTATTATAGCCACGCTCCCTTCTGATCAACAGCCTACATACAGTTCATTTTTCTCCCCAAAACTCTTCGGGTTCGGGGGTTTTTTTTTGTTTGTTTTTCTGAACAAGAAAGATTCTCCCCAGTTCGTGCCCGCCCCCAATACACACAGACATATTTCACAGCCTCACTGCTCCGGACCACAGGAGATCCTCTGCCTTCCACAGCGCCATCCTGCCCTTCCACATTTCATACAGCTCTCCAACCACATTTTAACCATCCTCTGCTCTGGCTTTTGCATCTCTCCACTGTCAGAGTCGGTCCTCATATAAAAAGGCACAGGAAGAGCACGGAAGAGAAGGGAACAGCCCTACTCCGCAGCTCTTGTGCTGCCATGAAGTGCAGGACCCATTCTAGCCAAGGGCGCTACTTTTTCTCTTCCAAACCATGAATGGGGACAGAGGTAGAAATGAGGATGGGACTGCGCGTGCGGTGATTTGCCTGCTCCGGCATGCAGAAGTCCGCCCCTGCCAACCGTGTGGTTCTGAGATGGAAGGGTTCTGCTAAGCAGAAGATACCGCACACTCAGGAAGCATGACCTGGAGAGGCAGAAGTTAAATGAGGAAAAAAAGAAAGCACGTACAGGAAAGCAGAGACAAACGGGCATGAATGCAAGCTCCTGCTACCGGGAGGTGGTAGGTGGTTCCCAAAGGAAGAGCCCGGTGCTGTGCTGGAGGGAGGAACAGAGAAAATTCGGCTGGCTCTGTTAGTCTCTGGAGCCAGAGGGGAGCAAGAAGGCAGAACAGCACAAAATGAGCTGCTGCAGGTGCTAAGGAGAGTTAATGGAGGGTTGGACGTGTGCCACAGACACAGGAAACATTTGGGGAGAAGAAAAGCCTCATCCCTTGCTTTCGCCATGGATTGTATTCACAATTCTCTTCCACGGTTCTCGGGGTTTTCAGCTTTTAGGGTGCACATGTTGTTTAATTTTGCTCCGTATCTGTACCACTAAGACACAGGCTTTTCTTTTCAAACGTCATCTCCAGGACCTGGGGTTTTAACAAACACACCTCACGCCGCAAGCAATAAAAGTCACCTAAGAGAATAATGAAATCATGAGAGCTGGCTGTAGGCCAGTACCATATGTTGACAGCACTACAGCGGCAATGCAGAGAACTGCTCGGGGAATTTGTCACCACGCATTCTTTGTTACCACTGCCATGAAGCGGTTTCCTTCGGATTCCTTGGACTTAAAGGCCACTTTTGTTACGGTATTAAATACCGGTTTTACAACACAGAAGTGATATAACTGACTGGCAGCACGAGTTCTTGACGTGAACCCTATCCTTCCTACGGAACTGGTTTGTTAGCTACGAATTATTTTTGGATGGTTGATGCAGGAGCCCTCGACAACAGTGATCACAATAATTTCCAACCTATCTGAAACTATTGTAGCTTGCCCTGAATGTCCTCTGCTTCCCAGTTCCATCTGAAGAACGATGACTTCAGAGAAGTTTGGGTCATTTCAGTTGCCTCCCAGGGAAGTGTCTGGCCTTAACTGTTTCACCAACAGACACGCCAAACATTGATCTTCCGTGCTGCACTGGATCAGCCTGAGCAATAGCGCACGCTTTGCCTCCGAGCGTCATCTGTACGTTAAGCTAAATAGAGGTTTTCACATTTTAGCAAGTTTGTGCAGGTTTCAGTGGTTTCTGCACTGAAGTTGGCAAGGAATCCCATGGTGTTTGTAAAGTTTCCGTTTTGCTATGAAATGAAAATTGACATTTCAGCACAACACTAAATTCCAACAATTAGGCTTAAATTGAAATTCTACTGTATTCCCTAGAACTAAGGTTTTCAAAACATAAAGGAAAGGAATATTATGCTAAATACCAATTCTGTCCTCTCTCATGCAATAATCAGTTTGTAATCATGCCATTCATTCTAATGGCTTTGCATACATTTCTTGTTAGAACTGTCACATAAAAGGCTTACATTGGAAACCAAGCAAGTTGGCGATTTCTCTCTAATTCCAAAGTATTCAGAAACACTGGTATTAACTGGGACGTATTTTCAGGACTTGATGACACAGTTAATTTCATTACAATTGATCAGAGAATGAAATAACACACACAATAAATATAATGTACACAAAGAGCTCACTATTGAGGCTGCGACACCAAATGCTTAAGAGTTAGGAAATGCCATTAAGATTACCATGTGACTTGAATACCTGTCCATTGTGTCTATACATACACATAACACATAAAGATATAATTTACAATTCTGTGATTTCACAGTATTTTTCCCTGCAAGACCCCTGCCATATTGCCACAGTGCAATAGGCAGCACTTATTTAACTAACAAGCTATTCGATACTTTGTTTTCTCATCACTGCTCAATGCAGGACCTAAATCTTATTTATTGCTCCCCGTTTAAACCTTGCTCTGCAGATAATTATTCTTGAGCCTTCCACTGTGCCTGTCAGTACAGTATTTAGCACCCACTATGGAAACTTTCTGTCTGCGCAGTTAAAATTTTGGGAAAGATCTTAAGCAACAAAACCCAATTATTCATGGAAAGCATCACCTGACTTTAACAGCAGACAGTGCTACTGGGGCAACTTCTGGAATATGAATTCTTGAATCACACGCGTGCACTTTTTCATGCCCAGGCACCTCAATACCTCAAGGAGTATATCTGCTTTAAAGACAACACATTTCTACTATAGTTTTGCACCGGTTCAACGCTACAGCGATTAGGACAAATTAAATACTGATCTATTCTGCAAGAACCCATGACCACGCTATTACATTTCAAGGAAAACAAGAAATTGCCATACAAGTATCTGTGCATATGGAGGAATGCAACCGAGAAGAACAAAAGGCGGTCTCAGAGGAGGGGGGGGGGAGAGGGACACAGGGTGTCCGCACGTGCTATAAACCACACAGCTTTTACCGCAGAGGAGCTCCGCGTGCCTGTGCTGGGAGGGCTCAGCATCCCAGGAATGTCCTTTGGTCTTCCTTATTTTCGCAGGCAGAGAACTAAAGTGTTCTGTGCAAACTTAACAAGGCAACCGAGAGAAAAGCAACTCCCAGAGTACTGGTGTTACCGAGCACACTGACAGCAGGCTGCAGCCACCCCATCTCCTCCCAGTCAAAAAAAACCCCAAACCACAGCGGTAATATCCCGTGTAACGTCTCAGCACCCAAACTGCAGCACTGGTATTAACATTTCACATGGGCAAGCTGTTCTACCCATGCTAGAAAAAAAAAAAAATAAAAAAAATAGAGAAGTCAAATTCAACTGTCTCTCAGCACAAAGCTTCCTTGGCTAGAAAACTGTTAGTTTTTTACAAGACAGGTTGGAGCACTTCTGCTTTTTTTCTAAGTTATATTCCAACCCTCTGCAGATCCTTTATTCAGTCACAGAGTATTTCCAGACTCCTAGAGAGCTTTAGAGCTTGACATGTCAAAATACTCATTGTGTTTGGGTTTCTAGAGGCTAAGGATGATCCTACAGAGGAGACTATGCACTACAAGACTACTAAAGCTTTTACAATGACTTTGCAGTGCAGAATCTGCTGCAGGAAACCAAGGATAAATAATGGAATGTCTATTCCATATGAGCATGTATGTGTGTGAATCCATCTGTTCATCTACACGGATAAGGTACCAAACAAAATTTAGCTGCTTACCTATTACGAGGGCCAGAATCTTTTAGAACAACAGTAAAAATCATACTGCAAACTATTCTAACTGCAATGACGACCAATAGGGAAATTGCTGAATAGAGGCACACAAAAGAATCTACAATTTTTGAGGCACAAGAAAGGCTTCTGAAAGTAAAGATTGCTTGTGTATTTATCAAACATAATAGACTTCTATATACTTCAGCATAAAACACGAAAAGCTCTTAAAAATGTCTCTAAAAAGCTTTGGAGCCTCTTATGGCTATACATAGGCCATACATATATACATATATTCCAATAGGAATAATTTGATCTACTTTTTGGAAAGGGCATTAGTCCATCTTGGAAACGATATTTGTAGAAGAATGTGTGGAAACGCATACGGTAAGCTAATTCACATGATAGCAGGGACGGCATACGAACAAGATGTTTTTACAATAAACCTAGGAAGACAGAGTACAGGTTAATTGTTTCCTACGCTGCAAAGTGGAGATCTTAAAACCTAGTTTCATAACCAGCAATGATAACGGATGGAAAGGTTACACTGATTACAGCAGCTCTGGATTAGCTTTGCAAAAATGCAGAACTTTCGGAGGGTCAGACATGGGTTGCATCAGACGAATCTAGATTCAGGCATCTATATTTGGATAGGCAGAGGCCAGTTGCAGTTTCATCCAGGTACTTGAAAACACACAGAGGAACAGCGTGAGAGCGCGCACAACGTACAGCCCCACTCTGCTCCTCCTCCATATAACCTGCCTGGAAGGGGCAAGGCCATCGTCTTTATTTTTTCATGCCGTTCGCCCCGGGCCAAAAGGTGACACCATCTGTTTCTGTTTAGGTTCCACATTCATTCTGAGGTTTTGGCTCCCGTCTGGTCGCGATTCACAGAGTAGTTATCTGATATCCCTTCTCTGTGCTGTCACTTACGCAGGGATGGGAAGAGCCTTGCTTTTTCCTTTGAAATGTCAGTCACTCAACCACCGCTACGGACTGACAATGCATAGCACCTCTCAAGATGTACTTCACACTGCTTAAATATAAAGAAATATAATGACATCAAATGATGTTGTTGGAAATATGTCCTCTCTTTCATGTTAATGCATTCAATTAATTTAGCATCTGCTCTATAAATACCGCTTCCTCTTTCCACACCATCCAGACAAAACATCAGTATTTCCATATGATGACGAATACGACTGTAGGGAACTGGGTAAGAAAGGAATTTTCTACATTATAGGATTGTGTAAAACAAAGGGCACCTTATGCTGCAAAGGGCCAGCTAAAGAATACAATTCCACTCCCCTGACCAGTGGATCTAAAAAGACAGCATGGTTTGAGCTTGGAGGCTTTTGTCTTTAGCACCGTGAAGTTTTTATATTTTTCCTTTGGAAGGTACACATCCCTCTGTTCCTCAGAATTCATCTTACAGTCACTCTCACGAGTGGCGCAGAGAGAAGTCTTAGATGATGCATCAGTTTGCTTTCCTCTCAGATAGATTAAAAGGGCTACAGAGGAGGGATGTGAGAACAGTGCTTATGGAACAAAGAAGCAAAGAAAGGAAAATACTTCCAGAGGGAAAATTAAAAGAGAAATGCCATTGTAACGGACAAATTAGAAATAATTAGGCAGACAAAAGACCAAGAAAACAAAGGTCTGTTTCAACAATAAAGTTGTGACAATAGAAACCAGACCGGCCAGATGTGACGCACAAAGGCGGCAGCACATCTCACGCGTTAGGGATCACCCATTGGCAAAAGGCACTTGGCCAGTACCAGCCTGACCTTGTCCTGATCATTCTCCTTGCAGAGCAAGGAGATCTTCTGATCGTCCAAGTCCTTTCCTCTTCCTGTTGTTTGCCACCTCTTCAAAAGATGTGAGTATTTCATTTCCACAGCAGTCTGGAAATATTTCATTGGACTTCAGCGGGGTTCTCTAGGAACTAGAAATACACGCGCCTTTCTCTTTTTTCTTTTTTTTTTTTTTTTCTTCCTTCTCATTGAGGAAGGGCCTGAAGCCATGTTCTCATTAAACCTTTATGGCTTTTTAAAATAGGAAGCTATTGTCCCATATACCTCCTTAATTATGCACCAATCAAAAAGTTTAAAAGAACAGCTCTGCCAGTGACAACCAGGAGGCGAGCGAAAGGAAAGAAACGTAACTTATGAATTACTGTTTAAGCTTTTTCCCTGTAACACAGCAACCTATGTAAGCACAAGGATGGCATAGCACAAAAAAGGGACTAAAGACTCCCGAGGAAAAAAAAAGTTCTATCTAAGAATCTATTTTTTGTCAAATGTGTGTTCTTATTTAGAGGACATACATGCTATTATTTATCGCCTCAATTAGGCTTCATGATACTCAAAACAAACAGATATTCAAAGCAGACTTTTGAACAACTCTTTGATTTCAAGTGCCCATTTTGAGACACCTGGAGCTCAAGCATTAGAAGTGAGTGACTTCAGAAACAAAGCAGCCAAGTAACCTTTAACTAGCCAAATTATGACATACGTGAATTGCTTTGACTTCGGTGACAGCTAAACAACACAAAACACAAGAGAAGAAATTTCTAAACTAATACCAATAGAATGATCAGGAAAAATTCCATGTCCAATTCCAAATTAGGTTTGCGTTGATTCATGCACAAGATTTAGAAGCAACATTACTGCTTCTCACAGGCTTTCCTAAAGCAGCCTTTAGGCAAATTGTAGAAACCTCCGGAAGACGAGTTTTCTACCACCTTCCCCCACAGAAGGAATAAATGCTGCTAACAGTTCCACGGTGTCAGTTCTGACATCACGAGCTGATGCTCCAGGAGAAGTCAATCCTCCGAGGTCTTAAGCCTGCCTGACAAAGATCAGGAAAAAACCCACTTCACCCAGTTTTAGATCTGATGTGGAACAAATATCAAGAGTTTAGGTTTAGGCTTCTTAACTTGAAGTTTGAATGAAGGTTTGGAATAAGGAAAACTTCCATTTGTTCTCCTATAAACTCTGAGGCCGCACCACAACGCGAACGGTGCTATCAAGCGGGACTTGTAAGTGGCTCAATGGCTATATCCCAATCCACAGCTCTGCACTGGGGCTGCCCACAACTCAGTGCTGCTCTCTTTGAAACACCACTTATTTTCTTTGCAGCTGTCTTCAGATGTCATGAGATTGCACCCCGGGGCACAAAGCAAAGATTCTCTGGGGATTAAATGCTTTTCTAAACCTAGATGATATTAGTAATAAAGTAATATAATTATTCAAAGTTACTTCTTCATAGAATCATATTCCATCTAGGTTGGAAGGGACTTTTAAGATCATGGAGTCCAACGGTTAACCCAGCGCTGCCAAGTCCACCACTAAACCATGTCCCTAAGCGCCATGCCTACCCAGCTTTTAAATAATTCCAGGGATGGCGACTCCACCACTGCCCTGGGCAGCCTGCTCCAATGTTTTACAACACTTTTGGGGACGAAATTTTTCCTAATATCCATCCTAAGCCTCCCCTGGCACAACTTGAGGCTGTTTCCTCTTGTTCCATCACTTGTTACTTAGGAGAACAGGTCAACCGTCCCCCCTGCTACACCCTCCTTTCAGGGAGCTGTAGAGAGCGATAAGGTCTCCCCTTAGCCTCCTCTTCTCCACACTGAACAACCCCAGCTCCCTCAGCCACCCCTCGTTACACCCCTAGCATTTACACTCAAATTAATATAACTTTTTGTGCCTTTTTACCTATTTAAACAACGACCGGAGGCGCTGTATGAAGGGTTACCATTGACTACAGCAGTGCTGAACACAGATGCTTGTGATATCTTCCAGCACGAAAAAGAAGTGGCAAAAATGTGTACAGCAGCCCTGGATACGTAATCGGGCACAGTGGGAAGAAGAACCGACCTTTGGTTGAGCTGCTAATCCAGGCTCTGGCCCTCTCCGTCCTCAGTCATGCAACTCTTCCAGCAGTCACAGTGACAGATGTTTCGCACGGGTAATCCTTCATCCTTCTAATCCCAACTGAGGGTTAGAATTGATGGGCACTGGGTACACATAAAGGACTACAAACTACGTAAGTTCGGGCTTGAGTAAACAGTATTGAATAAACATATTAATAACAATACGGGCTTTAGAGCAAGATTAGCTGCTGACACAAATAACATTTATTCACACTACAGGGAGCGATTCTAAAGAAATAACATGAAAGTGCACAGACAAGTGTTGTTAAATCAAAAAGGCTTTACACAAAGCAGCAAAAAAAGGAAAAAAGGTATGACAAGGAAAGTGATGATGTTTCCTCTTTTTTAACTGGATAACAGAAAATTAAACAGCTGTAGTAGCTACAGGTGCAAAGTAGAAAATGAGGAGGATCAAATGTATGTTTCTTTTCAAATGTTCACACCTAACTTTTTCTAGTATGAGACCTGAACAGAGAAGGCAGCTGTTTGGTTATACACAGTGGCATAGTTCATAACTAAAATCAGGTACCATTTCCCTTTGTGGCACTGAATTACCTCTTTAGAAATGTCACAATCGAAATAGAGTATCTCCCTTCTATTTTCTCTATGTGAATCCATCACGTTTACATCCAAACACGTGCTTAAAATGCTCTAAATTTGTCGTCTAATGTTCAACTAAACATGATTGACTCAAAGTCAAGGCCTCAGCTACAGCTGGAAGCATCGGGCAGGTCTGATTTTTGTCAAGTTTGGCCCCTAAAAAATAAAATATCCAAAGGGGTCCCAGCATCTAAAATCTATTCCAGTGACTTGTAATTCATACAGGACACTGAAACGTGGTTTTATCTGAGATTTCTGCTCATAGAGTGCAAAGGGAAAAAAAAAAGAGTAATTTATGGGTGGACTTGAACAAAGAGTTGGGAAATGGTTGGTGCAGCAGGAGTATAACATATGTGATGGATGCAGAGATGCCAACTGGGCGGAAGAGCCTGATGGAGCCGTATGTTCTGAGAACGACTGCGTTTTTCTGCTTGAAATGAAAGAGACAGATGGATTATTTTGACCGTAGGGATTAACCATTGTGCAGGTAAGTATTCAAAAACATCAAAACCCGAAAATTCACCTCGAATTGGAAAATGTGTTCTCTTGCAACAGCACCAAAAAAAAGCAGTTGGACGCGCTCAGCTAGGCAAGGAAGGACAGGAGGGTAACAATGGCAAGTAATTATGAAGTTGGTTTTTTTTCACTTTCTGCTCCTAATTTTGTTTTAACCAAGTATCTGCCATGTAATATAGTCTTCACATGCAACAGATATGGAATTCCATGCATTGAAAAGGACGAGCGTGGGGTTTCAGTGTCAGACCTCTGAGCAACGCTTTTCACTGTTTTCATCAAGGCACAGCCTGAGTCTGCGGGTGAAACCTGACTGCTGACTCCATAAAAATTACATATAAAGTTCTGAATTGCTTTACGGTCCTTCAACATCGCCTTTTTTTCCCATTGTTTTCCAAGGCAAAAAAAAGAGACAGAAAGAACATAGTGGTAAAATACCAAGTACTCTATCCTTGGCACACCTTATGTTCTGACAAGTCAGGAAGATGATTGAGAGCCAGTGAAATTTCCCGGATTTAACTGAATTTTCCATGCATTCAGCACAAAGCAAGGACTTTTTTCTTCAGTGGTCCCCCATGGCATAATGAAAGTGAGCTTTGGTTACTCAAGTGTTTGGATAGCGTACAAGCAGAGTTGAGTAAACTTTCTGCCTCTGACAGATTTAGCCACAAGTCAATCGGAATCTTCTTACATCCCAATAAATTGTTTTTATTGGCATATTTCAATTTTTCATCACGGAAATATATTCTCCTTGACGTATAGGGAATAAAATCTGAGTTTCCTTAGATAACTCCATTAAACTCAAGACCATCAACAACTTTCAAGATAAACCCGATGTATTTCAAAGAGGGCCGGGCACAGTGTCCCGCTGTCATTCCTTGTCAGTGATGTGGTTGTTGTCAGGGAGTCACATAAAACGTGGGAGACCAGACCTCCATTCTATCCTTTGTCCGTAGGCATCCCCACTGAATTTGGCTACGGCATTTACTACCCCTGTGTTTAAAAAATATAGCTATAAAATGGGAGTAAAAGTCCTTTTCAATTTCTCAGGTGTACTGTAGGAAGGAGATGTACGATAAAAACTTACCAGAGTCTCAGCTGTCAGCGATGAAGACTACACATCTGAGACTGAAAAAGTTCTGCCATGTTCTGATTTGAGGTCTAGCACATCCCTAAGAACATGCATCCGTCGGGAAAACAGGAGCACAAAGTTTCCTCAGTTTTTGAGAGCCCAGAGCAAAGTAATTCTCATCCCACAAACAAAACCCACCTTCCCTTCGCAATGGGGTGGAATAACCTGCCTTCGAGTTTGACAGTCAGAACCAGGTCCGAGTGTAATCCTCATTACACATAGAGGGAATTTTCCACAAACTGCCAAAACCTGTCAGAAAAGAAGAAACACTTTCGTGCCCCCACCATAGCTGGGGAAAAAGATAGCGGACTACTTCCAGAGGAAAAAAGCTAAAATACAGTAGGAAAAACTCTGCTGAACTGCAGTTACTGGAGGGATTAGGACAACTAGACTCTGCCGAAGCAGGAACCAGTACCATGGTATTTTTCTTGTCAGAAACCATAAAGCAAGGAGTGAAGACTCTGAATTCCAGCAATGTAACAAAAACGGATGCAATTTCAGCTGCGCACAGCACTGTACACCCCCATCTCTGCTGACTATCTATTTATGCCTCCAAGAACAACGGTAAAAAACACAATGAGATTTTCAGAGAGCGGGTCTGTGAGATAATCATTTAATGAGGGGTTTTTTTGCTTACATAGAGCAGCGATCTGCTCCTATTTGTGATCAAGTTCATATTGGCATAGAAGAGCAGCTCTCTGCGGCAATGCCGTGCGGAGGGGGAGCTGCTTTTGCAGAAGTGTAGATTTCTGCCATATTTGCATTCCAAATAGGCCACACAACTTACTACTAAATTACTCTTCCTACGTTCTCCAGCTCCTAACAGAAGTAGTAAAAAAACATTTAATGAAAAAGAAACCGAAGGCTTTTATGGAAGGTCTCAGGGTTCAGATCAGAGAATGGCAAAACTTCTTTGATCTGTGGTATGAACCCTCCCTGTTCTCATCATCGCTGCTCTCCTGTCAGCTGAGTACGCGGCGAAATGGGAATCGTGGTCCCTAACTAGCTGTGATACTGCTTTCCTTAAGATGCTAGCTTTTTGTACAGTTTTTCACTAGCCCAGTAACAAAGGTTAGGGGCACAGCAGCAACAGCCACAAAATATAGCCTACTCTCAATCTAGGATGCTTGATTAGTTTCCAGAGACCTTTGAACACAGAGTTTCCATGGTGTTTTGATTTTTCCCTCCGCAATTTTATTACTAACCTTCCTTTATCGTCCAACAAGCTCACGACAATCTAAACACAAGCAGAAGTACAAAACCTCTAAATGAGCCAGCGTTTCACATGGCTAAGATTGTCAGGCACAATCCTTATGTAAGCACCTAAAAGTAAACCTTATAATCTAATTTTTCCCCCTTATTTGTTAAGCGGTAACACTAATGATTTGATTGTGAAACACTTATGCATATGAATGAGCTTTTATATAAGGCCTGATTTTCATTAAAAAACAAACTTAATCTTACTAACTTCAGAGCTAGAAATAGGGAGAAACTCAGTGGCAAGTGGGGCAGTAACGGTGCAATTGGTACCGGCTACTGAACAGCGTTACACTGCTATAATTTTATGAATTCTTCAAGAAACCACAAGGAAATATACATTATCCACCAGAGGAAAGATAAACAAGATTGAGGTAAAAGTAGGAGTTAAGAGGTTACCGAGAAAAGGTGTTTCAAAGAAATTGGTTCGAGGGAAAGAGAGGTTTTGGGAGAAAAGGGCGGGCAGCCTGTAGCGTGCGTAGGGGAAGGTCAAGACTGGAACAATACAGGCACTGGGAGGACTTGACACAGAGCTTGAAAATGCTCTGAAAAAACGCCCAATGGTGACAAGAGGAAGTTCTTCTGTAAACATAAAGATGACTAATGTGGTTTCTCCTGTGCTGAAATAAGCCAGCAGAAGGACACAAGTTGGATCTTCATCTTATCGACAACTGACATTGACAGTTACTTTAGGGGAAAGAGATATAGCCTCATACATGTCGATGTATTTCAAAAATTGGCTTTTAAATCACAGTTCCAGTTTGTACATGTTACTGGAAGATTCCTGATCCCAGTAACCTGCACTTTCTACTTTCCTTATTAAGGTCTAGTAAGAGCAGTTTATTACTTGGTTTCTAATGAACAAATTCAAACAAATACCTGAAATTTTTTTCATAGTTTTTTTAAATAAACAGAGTACAAAAGTCAAACAACTCTACATTGTTTGAAATTGTAGACCTCAATCCTTAATGAGCCCAAATTAATAGTACACATACCAATTCAAGCACTTAACTTCCTATGTCTTTAGAGAGAATTAAGAGTTCTATTAAATTTCAAATTAAGTCATTCCAGCCAGCAGTCAATGGTAGCAAAGCAAAGTCTAGTGTCTTGATAAAGGTTCAAGCATTTGCCCACTATCAGCTGTGCCTTTAGCCCTCTAACCGCTCCACGCTGCAGTTGTCAGCTCTCCCTTCTTTCCTTCAGAAGTGGCCATCAGTGCAAATATCTGCAAGACCACCTGTTTATCTAACACGCTGAAGCAGGTACAGTCCTGCTGCTTCAAAAGATGAAAGCAGCACAAACGCAACTTTTATTTATTTCACTGTAACCCAACTCCTTGTTTAAAACCCCCTCTTTTTTAATTTCCCCACGGAGCAGGCTTGTGGCAATATCCTCCTCACAGGCAAAAAATACCATTGGGCTCAAGACTGCTAACTAGTGCCGCATTGCCTTCCAATTTGCTTCTGTGTATCACTAGAGATGTGATCCTCAACCAGTCTTATATTACTTCTACATCCTGATTCATGTTCCAAGCCCAGCAAGTTACCTAAATGACTGCCTAGCGAGAAGCGCACAAGCACTCCCATTGGTGAGTGAAACAGCAATGTATTTCCTTTATTTATTTACATTTTCCTCTAAGTCCATCACAGTGTTGGGTCGATCAGCTCTGATCAATGCTAAGGTGTCAGTTTAGATGTAAACCCTTTAAAAAGCTGCGCTTTGGGGCTTAACAATAATCGGGAGGTCTCCAACCAACATATTTATTGAGCTCGAAAGCATCAGCCTCAGACCAAATCTGTCTGACCCTTCATTCACGTCACTGCAGCAGAACACCCTAAGCAGCCTTTTGCACTGGAAAACTCCTAAATATCACAACTCCAGAAAAGCACTCCTTGGTAATTTGATTGTAATCTTCAGCTTTCACGGTTTTCCCGCTTCCTTGTGTGCTGCAAGTTAGGCTGCAGTGTAAACTATAGGGACTCTACGGACCACGCTTTCCCCCCAAAGCAAACCCCAAAACCAAAAATCCCATAAAATTTTTTTTCATACAGTCCTTCAAGGTACACCTGCAAAACTTGATTTCCTTTAATCTTCTCTAGAGACTTTAATTAATCACTTATCAGGTCATGAGCCTGGAGAACATTACAAAAAGAATTTTCCAGGTGCAGGGTTTTTAGCTCTTTGTGCTTTCAGCGCAACCCTTTACTGACACCGCTTTGCCCTAGAGGAGAACACATTTGATTCCACTTAGGTGAAAATCTGTCATGTCATAAGCAGTGTCATAGCCTTTCTGAATATTGATTTTCGGAAAACAAGTTTTCTAAGTTCACTTTTCTATTTCTTTTAAGATGGAATCGCAGATGTTCACTTGGTACAATAAGGCCTCACCGATATGAAAACACAGAAAAAAAGATTGCAGGTGATTACTGAGAACCTCCACTAGATATCTCCTTTGCATTACCCCAGTACCTGCATTCAAGAGGATTTGGTCACTGAGTGATGCAGAAATTCTACTCTAAATAAGCGCTAAGTGTAACCCATCTTCAAAAGCATGCAGAGCAAATTAGTCATCTAAAAGCTCACATTTTGGCATGGGGAGAGGTAAAACGTTACGCTGATTTCCCAAGTGTCTAAAAAGTAGATCAAGTAACACTAAAATGAAATTGTCAAACTGGAAAATGATTTTCACTGAGATAATCTTTATATTCAGGAAATAAATATTGCAGATGATTTCTAGTGCAGTCCAGCCCTGATGTGCAATACCCCTTTACCAATTCTTCCTTGTTGTCACATACTCATTTCTCCCCCTTTTTTTTTAAAGACGCTTGCAATCAGCCCATAAAGTGATATTCATTAGGGTCTGGTGAGGATTTGAGATGGCAAGATTTATGGTGAGTGAACCAAAGAACAGATGCAGAACGTTTTGCTCCTGACTCTATCATCTTCATCCTTCCCCCTGTACACTTAATCAAATTTCCACTGGTGTTCCTCACAAGTTGTAGGAAGAGCCCACTCTGAAACGCACGTTGCTTCTCTGCTCCTATACGCTTCACGTTCATCTGCTCCAAGTGGTACAAGAAGTACAAAATACTAGAGAGTACTGTAAAACAAGCCTGATCTCTGTATACTTAACCCCACCAGGAAAACCTTCTGGAAGGTTCTCCATTTGGACAAATGCAGTACTCAGACATAATGTGCAGTGTCAAACAGCAGCCACCTACTCGGCTCCCGAACGCAGAAAGCCCATGGTATCACAGTGAGGGAAAGCTCACAGCCCAGTGAGCTCCATGGGCTACCTGCAGCCTACGGATGAGCACAGTGACACATCATCTGCCCTTTATGCTCTGGGTTTTAACGCTTATCTCTGAGATGTAAGCATTTTCTTCACTCCACTGTACTGCTTAGGACACTGAAAAAGTAAGAATATATTTTTCTTCACATATCATGATACAACAACGCAGCATCAATGCAACGTCCTGGAACTCTAGCAGTTGCAAACATGAAAGTCCCACTTGTGGATTTCCACTCCTCCCTATCCTTCCTGGTACCCACAATTTGGGAGATGCATTTGATCCCTGAGCACATGAAAACAGCATTACAATTTCAGAATGAACGACAAGAGGTAACGGGCACAAACTTGAACACAGGAAGTTCCATTTTCACATGAGGAGAAACTTCTTCCCTGTGCGGGTGGCAGAGCAGTGGCACAGCTGCCCAGAGAGGTGGGGGAGTCTCCCACTCTGGAGCCATCCCAAACCCGCCTGGACGCCGTCCTGTGCCACTGCTGGAGGTGACCCTGCTGTGGCCGGGGTTGGACTGGGGGAGCTCCAGAGGGCCCTTCCAACCCTCACCACTCTGGGATCCTGTGACTGTAGCATCTTATATTAAGAGAATACAGGGGTGGGTGGGACTGACATTCCTAAAATTACAACATCTGTGCTAAATAGACCCTGGACATCACAACCCAAAAGTGAGTATTATTTTAACATCAAAGCAAGAATATACCAAAGAGGAAACTCTCTCCTTAAATCTACAGTGTTTCTCCACACTTCACTTCTCACATGATAATTAGTGATGTTTTGGGTTATTGAAGCATTTCCTAGTCTCCCGTTCTGCCACAAGAGAGAACGGCAATCTGAATCACAGGATTAGAGAGAAGACAGAGAAAAAACCCAACTCTTCATTTCAACCTCCTTCTTCTGCTCCAGAACACATGCAGACGCTGATCTAGAGACTGCACTGCTTTGTTCTATCTAGTCACACGCTATTCCAAAAAACAAGAAGACACTTCATAGCATCATAGTCCACCTATAGGGAAATTTTCAACGGGAGTGATCAGTGAATAAAGACATTTACAGTCTGACCTGTCACTTTTGTCCTCTTTGAATTCTTGGCAAGCTACTTAAGAGAAAGGTTTGGTTGTTTGCGTTTTTTGTTTGTTTGTTTGTTTTATATTGCACTGTGCGAAATACTCTCCTACTGCTTAAAAGATCACCTTACTGCTAACTTTTAAATGCTAGCAGAGAACAGTTCTCCAGTTGGTGCCCACTTTGCGAAGGCCAAGGACATCTGAGCTCTTTTTCAACTGTGTTCTGCTTCTCTGCCGATCAGGCTGTAGTCACATCACTCCTCCGTCTCCCGAACACGGCTTGAATTCTTGGCAAAAATCAGGCTTTAGACTTCTGTAGCCTAGAAACAATCGAGATGGTCCTCGCAACATACAACAAGGAAAGGAGATGGGGCAGCATTTTCAGTATCAGATACATATTTTTATACTTTGCTACGATTTTCCCCCTGTGGTGCTCTTGAGTCAACACTAAAATAAGAGCTGCGGGGAGCCAAGGACCCTCAGAACCCAATAATCAGCAGATGAAAAAAGTTTTCTTTCCTTCCTTCCCCCACTCCTTCCCAGTCCTGTGTCAGAAAAACCTAACAGGAGAAGCTGATGAGACAGGATGGGGGTGAAGCAGTGAGATGCTGAGAAATCGGAGGGTTTACTACGGAATGTGGTACGCCAGCCAAGCTCTATGGCACCGGTTCAGAAAAGCAATTATAAACATTCCTAACTCCATCCCTCCTCAGGAAACGACTTAATAAGGTACTTCTCTTTAAAAAATATACTGTGTGCTGGGATGTATGTTTCCTGAATTGGGGACTGCGCCTGGAGATAAGATCCGTGTGGAATAATGGGTCTCTCACCAGGTCTATGGAACAAAAAGATCTTTTGGAAAGTTTAAAAAAAAAAATAATAAAAACTAGTTAACGTTTTTATATTCCTGGCAAAGGAACACAAGAACTGTGATACAAAGACACCAAAACAGGTAGGCTGTACAAATGTGTTTCAAACACAGCCTTCAAAAAATTGTCAAATGCAAACACTCTGGGATGAGCCCACACTTCGGTTCGTGCTAGCACGCATGTACTGGACAAGGTGGCCCCACGCCCTTCTCCCTGTATGACACCCTCACTCCGGGGCCTGTTTCCATGAGAAACCAGCAAAATGATGGATAACTTACTGCCCGAAAGCAGCCCATGAAACAGCTTGCAAAATCCATACCAAGACTGAGGCTGCAGTATGGCACCAAGAGCCGTTTTGGAGTGGAGCACCAGGGACATGCCCATCAAACTCAGCTGCTTGGGAGAACCTCACCACACTAGTTTTGAGCCTCTTTGGATCTTTACAGTTTATGCATAGAATCACAGAATGGTTTAGGTTGGAAGGGACCTTGAAGATCACCTAATCCCACCCCCCTGCCCTGGGCAGGGACCCCTCCCACCAGCCCAGGGTGCCCAAAGCCCCATCCAACCTGGCCTTGAACACCTCCAGGGATGGGGCAGCCACAGCTTCTCGGGGCAGCCTGGGCCAGGGGCTCACCACCCTCACAGGGAAAAATTTCCTCCTAATATCTCATCTAAATCTCCCTTCTTCCAGTTTGAAGCCATTCCCCCTCATCTTATCACTCCATGCCCTTGGAAAAAGTCCTTCCCCAGCTCTCCTGGAGCCCCTTTAGGGACTGGAAGGCCGCAATAAGGTCTCCCCGGAGCCTCCTCTTCTCCAGGCTGAACACCCCCAACTCTCTCAGCCTGTCGAAATTCGGGTAAATTCACTTCATGTGAATATAGCTCCATTAAGCTATATTTTACTATGACCGCATCTGTAAAGGACATGATGGCCCCTAGCCATTTTCATAAAATTTCTATTAATTGCAGATTTAGCAACACAATTCCAAAAAGCTACAAAACAGTCAACATGCAGTATCATCTGTGGGCCCATGCTGTGTTTTCAAAGGGCATGAGGATTTTTGACATTCCTTGACATACCAACATTATTTCTATCTGGCCTGGATATAGCTATAGCTGCTCACAAACTCACACAGCCACTAAACTGATGAGGAGTAAAGAGAGAGGTTCCCCAAGTACTTGAGGTGAACAGTGAGAAAAGCAAGGGGAAAGGACTGAGACACATGGCATCCCATCAACAGCCGGTTTTTAGGTAGCGGCTGCATGAGATGTGCTGAGCTGGTGAGGTCTCTGGCCACAATGGCCACCTCTGAAGAGGTCCAGTACCAACAGGCCCACCGAGGCGGGGTCAGCAGGCTGTTCTCTCTCTTTGCCTTGTTTTATTCCTGCTTTCACATAGACAGTCCCTCTCCTCTATCCAACAAATCTTCTGTCACTTGCAGCACAAGCACAAGCACACAGAATCCACCATGAGAAATGGCATAACGATGCTTCAATCAGTTATCAGGAAACTCCTACCAAAAATAAGGATGTGAAACAGCGAGGAAGGAAAGAGCACTCAGAAGGACAGGTTTTTAAAGGGTTTAAGGACCTAACTCCCACCAAAAGAAAATGAGAATAAGGAATTCCACTTTTGAAAGACCTCTGACCCTCATTCTCCGCTGCGTAAAGGAAAACATCTCGTAGCAGCAGCTTATTTGCCACACTGCATCTAAACACACCGTAACTCAGTGTCCTTTGATCACTCAGGATTTTGGAAAAGGCTGATCCTGGCTCCCTCAAATATAAACGTTTTTCCTCCTTTTAATATAATGTGTACACAAAACTAGGATGAGGACCGAATGGGCAGGGTGCACATGAAAGCCATTCAAGAATTTGCAGAGGCTACTGCTGTCTGTGTGGGCGGGGTGGGATATTTAAGCCAAAGAGAGTCTGGTTTGGAGCACACCAAGAAGGAAAAAAAAAAGAAAAAGCTGAGAACAACTGCAGTTCAATGAACAGGGACAGGAAGAAGACTCAGTTAAAAATCCCAAACTCCTGAAAAGAATGCGAAAGTTTCATCAGACAGGGCGCGCTTCCACGAAATACAGAACAGTAAACCAAAACAAGCAAGAATAAACAGGCACTTTACGATGTGCTCTGGCTTTTAACTGTAAAACAGAACTTCCCATCTGTCTTCTGCTCCGACACATGTCGAGAAGGAGCAAATAAAAGGAGGAAAACGGAAGTCCTACAGAGAGAGAAGGCTGACTTCAGCCTGCACGCTGAGCACTGCCCCAGACGGATGCGGTGTGGGCTGGAAGTCAAACTGCAGCAGAATAACGAGACAGGATTTTCATCTGGATATAAACACCAAAGGGAGAAGTGGGGAAACAAAAAAAAAGAAATTGTACAGAACAATTAGACAATGACTGAGATGAGACATCCCTGTACAAGGAATGTAAAAAACCCTAATCGCCTTTTATAATATCTATAAAGTAAGCAACAGAAAAGCTAACCAGGAAAGTCCCAGTGTTGCATAAGGGAATATTCACACAGCTCCTATTAGCTGTATGTTTTCCCACACTGCAGTCTTCAGGGGAATTAGCACATTTCCTATTGAGAAAGACAAAAACAAGACAGTTCATTTATCTGAAGGAGCGTACCCATCTTATCACAGTATCTGAGCAGATCAAAGCTTCCAGACGCTACCAGAACTACCACCAAAACCAGCGGAATGTCTGCAGAAACTCTTCATTCCCAGATGTAAATTAAACAGTAAAAAAAAAAATAAAATAAATTCATGACATCACTCCCTTCAGCAATGTTTTGCTGCAGTGCTGACACAGTGCCAGTGAATCTGGTCACTGAATTGGGGTGATCCTCTTACCATTAGGAGAAGATAAAGAACTATGTAGTCAAGTCTGAGTCCGTACCTCCTGCTTAAACCTGGGAGACATACTGTGCTAAAAAATACGTGGCAACGCTCAATATACCTGGTCCTACTTGTCACAGTGCTTCTCAACCTGTTCTAAAGGATTGCATCTTGCTTGACAACTTTCAGCTGAAAAGGATTCCACAGCTTTTTATTTCCCACATA